>OZ007560.1:179934463-181317518 GCA_963931875.1 Pollenia griseotomentosa | reverse complement strand
TTTGCGCCCAACAAGACATAGATTGGTACAAAAATGGCAAAGCTACAGAAGATTTAGAAAATTAACCCACATAGAAATTCAATAGTTTTAAACTATTTTTAATATTTATTGTTACTAAAAATTTTGCTTTGTATATTTATTTGTTGTGCTTTTCTTTGATTTGATACAAAGCGAAGAGTGGGTTCATTCAATAAATCTTCTGTAACTTTGTCATTTTTGCACCGATCTGGATCCTATTGGGCACAAAATGTTCGTATTGAAATGTCATCAGTGATAAAACTTAAAAAAATGTTATTGTTTGGTTTAAAAAAAAATAACTTGAAAAGAGCAAACATGCAAAAAATCATCAAATTTATAATGAAGTTTGAAATTTTGTCCACTAACTCTGCCATTTATTGACTTATCTTCACAAACGACCCATGGTTTTTTTAGAAATTATATAACCTTTCACTAAAAAGAAAGAAATTGTTATACTTTTGACAATTCCGACTTCATATTTAGATTTTACACAAAGATTAGGTTTTAGATTCATTTGGTCAAAAAACTGTCACGTAGTGTAATTAAAGGTAACAGTGATTCGACTGTTAATAGCAGCATTAATTTATTACATATAGAATTTTACAACAATCTCAATTTATTGGATTTTCATTTTTATTATTAAACCCTGCCGTTAGATCAGGCCCATGTTGTCAGCTCTTTTACAGTATAATACTGAGCAAGGCGAACTCATGTATACGGTGGTGGCGATACTACACAAGGAACGACACCAAAAACACAACATTGTATTTTATTTGTTGCTTTCGTTGGTCGATATGCCAAAAACACAAGTAACTTTTGACATTCCTCTTCGTAATTTAGAAAAAAAGTAGCATAGATGTGCTTTCAACGCCACCTGAATAATAAATTCGTCTTGATACTGATTATAATGCTATGTTCATACAACGATATAAACCACTCGTTTTGCCCTCTAAAACCAGTTTGCCAAACATGCTGTTCATACGATTCATTAGCCGGTCGCAAGGATTGTCTCATCTGTCGTATTACAAATACCGGCTTCGCCTAATTAATTATGAATTTCAATATTCGGGACTTTGGCATTTCGCTTTTGGTTTCAATTATTACTTTTTTTTGTGTAACATCATTAAAAAAATTAATTTGGGGCCAGTTTTCATTAAGCTTTAGGGGCCATATTTCATGGGGCCACATTTCGAAGCGCCTAGGTTTTATTTATTTTTTAGATTTAATATATTGAATTTAATTATTACTTTTAATAAAATAGTTCTTGTATGGACCAAATGGTCCATTAATCTAGGATTTGTATGTTTTTCTTTAATCTAAAGTTGCCCACACATTTGTTATATTATTGTGTAATAATTAATCCCAACAAACACGAAGTCAAACCTTTGATATGAAATGAATTTATCATTTGACATCAAACACAATTCTCAAATGTTTTTCAAATGTCTGATTTTAACATTTAAATTAAAATTGATAATGATTTGAAAATAAACATTTGACTTCAAATGTTTCATCAATTTGATGTCAAATTGATATTGAGTGTTAAATTCAAATCAAAACTAAGCTTGGCAATACTTAAGCGAAAAATAAATGTAAACATTAAAAATGGCGATTAGTTAAATTTTACTTCGTGGTAAAATGTGTTTTACAAGTGAACGATTTATTTCTTGTGGAAAATAAAAAGTATTTGTGAGTATGTAGTAACAATGATTATTGTATGATCGCGGTGCTACAATCCTCAAAATAAAAGGGAGCCAAGTATTTCGTCTGTCCAAGATTTAGAGGTCGTTAAGATCATTACTTTTTATGTTTTAGCTATGGTGCAAAATGTTTATCTCACAGTTAATTTAAATAAATAATAAATTTAAATTAAAAAAATAAAATATTTTTATTTGTGTTCCACATTGTATAACAATCGTCATTTGAAAAACATTTGAGAATTACGTTTGAAAGCAAGTTGAAAATAAAGGCATTTTTCAATTTGAAAATAATTTCCCCTTTTTGTTGAGAATGCTATGATTTTCAAATGATTTTCAAATCATTATCAAACGTTTGTCGTTTGAGAAAACGTTTGATTTCAAATCATTTTCAATTTGAAATTAAACCTTCGTGTTTGTTGGGATATTGCAAAATAAAATATGCATGTGTGGGTATATTATGTTTGTAGGTTGCACAATATAATGGTTTTGTTTATATTACAATGAATTGAATAAAAAATTGCGGCATATTTTTTATTTGTTTGTGTAACTAATTGAATAGTGTGGAGCAAAACGACAATTAAGGTAGCAATTAAGTACCCAATAATATTGGGTAGTCGATGGGTACCTTAACCGCAGGATTTAAATCGCCAATTAATTAAAAAGAATAATGATCAAAATTTTTTAAATGAAAATACAAACAAATTGTTTTTTTTTAAACTTTTCTTTTTATGTTTTTATTTTTGGGAAATGTTTTACTTAACATTTAAATTTAAATTGTTTTTGTGCCTGCGCGAATAAATTATATAACTTAGTTTGCATTTCTCATTAATTCCTATCGAAAAATCGCCAGCTAACAAAGAAATGCAAAGTTTATTGGTAATTTTTCTATTTGCCACATTGTGGCTTTTGATATTTTACCGCTTTAAAACTTTGACATTTTGATAACTTTATTAACTTTGCTCAATCAATTATCACAGTGACTTAAGTATCTTGTTAGACAGACTGCAGACTGGACTAAAGGATCAGTTAAAACTTTTATTGTATTTCTGGGCAAAAACCTTAAAAAGCGACTTTTATATAAAACAGAGCACCTGCTGTTTATCAAATCTCTTAAAGACATGCCCGTACAATGGCCAGGTTTTATTTTTATTATTTTTTTAGTGGACTTAACGCCACATTTAAATGCAGACATTGTAATTGAACGTGCTGTGATTGTTGGATTTTTAATATAAAATTAGTCTTTTAGCAAATACTGATGTTGTAGAATGCGAAAAAATTACAAATAGTTATAGTACCTACTTACTGTTAGAGTACGTATGTATGTATGCATGCCTATAATCTGTTTTTGAAAAATGTTTCTCTAACCTAGACTTAAACCATTAGCACGTTACCGGATTTCTCATCACGATTAGGACTTTAAAACACTTTTGCCGCATACACTATATCCGCACGAAAATAGCACTTTGACTACAATTACGTTTACATTTTTTTCTTTTTCTATATTTATTTTAATGTTGCTGTTACCATTTATTTTTACTATTTTTCATAGATAGATACTAGGTTGTGCGATATTCCTTTTTTTTCATTTTTGTCTAGTGAAAACGTGCCTTAACATGGTGGAAACATCATTAATTTATAACCAACAACTAATAACAAGATTTATCACTTTAGTACATTTTTTTTTGCTCCCGCTCTGAGCTCAATTCTAAAGCTTTCAGAATATTGTTTGCGTTTTCGGTATTGTAGATCAACTAAAAACCCTTTATAGACTAAAATTAAAAAAAAATGCAATGAAAAAAGATAAATTGTTTAAATAAAAATTATGGTAATTTCGATTAACAGTTGACGATAATGAAGATCATAAATCAATGATTTTAATTCGACGCAAAAAAAAATCCATTAAATACAAGAAAGGTGAAAAAAGATTTACCTACTGAAGGCCTGTATAAATATATTTAAAAACGATTGCGTATATAGCCACAACGACAAATGCGTTCCTGTTCGTCGCACAATTTCAATAGTGTTGTGAGGGTTCAAGAATTTACAGAAATACACTCCAAATATTTATTTTTTCTTAAAACCTTTCACTACAGTAAAAAATGCTTGCCTATATAAAATAAAATATGAGTACGGAGGCTTTGTGTACATCCACAATGACAAATGCTATGCGTCACTGTTTGTCGCATAATTTAAAAAGTGTTGGGAGGGTGCTAAAATTCAAAGAAATACACTCTATGCAGAACTTCTTTCTTTTAAAGCCTTTCAATATAGTACATATATAAAAAAAATTTTTATATATGGGTAATTCCAAAGTGTTGAACGTGACAGTCGTACGCATCAAAAATGCAATAACATTTAAAACAACAAATATTTTTACGTTCTTTTAACCCTTAAATTATAGCACTAAGGAAGCACTATTATCTATGCTAAAGTTTATGGGGGGCGCGATTCTAGGTCAAAGATAATGGCAAAAGAATTAGCGGTTCGAACGTGAAAAAAATAGAAGTAGTTTTTGTAGCCATGTATAAAAAGGCGTAATTCAGCGAAACCTGGCACAATTTTTTAGTCAAACTACTTTCAGAATTTTACGTAGCAATATAACATTTAAATGTCTTTGGTTTGATTCCAAAATCGTCTATATTTTTTTTGTTTAAGCCAAAATCTGGTTCGATATGTGACATTTCGAACGTGACATTTTTTCCATAATAATTTAACTGAATAATGATTAAAAAAAAATAAAAATTTACCGTTAATCCGAATAACTCCTCTTCGAACTCTTCCTTAGATTACGGACCATGTAAGAAATTTTTTTTGGAATAATTTTCATCAAATATCACCACTTTTAAGGAAGATAATATTAAAGAAAACATGCAACAAAACATTCTCACAAATAAGAAATTACGTTTGCACAACTTTGCAGTCTGATTGTTTATCTAAGTGAACATTTTTATGGGTAAATTTATAAAATTAGTAAGATCTAAATATTTCTCTATAACAATATCGTAAAATAATAAGCTTTTTTTAACTTTTAAATTTTCGGTCACGGTGGACCTTTTGACGGAAATGCCCATATGTAGTTTGACGTTTCTCTCAGAGAGCAAGAGAAATTGTTTTGTGCGCACGACTCTCAGTGTGAATTAAATTAATTTTAAATTTGGTCCGAACCATTTTAGAAAAGGTTGCCACACCTTGTGAAATTTGTACAAGAGACATGCCATATTGTTTGGAATTTGTATTAAAAATTCAGTATGGTAAACTAAAAAATGTGAGCAAAAAGCAAAAAAGAAATAAACATATAAAGAAAAAGAGGTATTGGCGGCAAAAATAAAAAACTTGGAAAAACAATTTAAAATTGAAAAATATTATATTAGGTAAGTTGTAATATTAAAGCAATTTAGTTTATAACTTCTAAATTTTCTTTGTCCTTTAGATACAAATTTAAGATGGAGTTGTCAGAAGATGTTGTCTTAAATTTAATTTATGAAATAAAAAAGCCAGGAAGGGAATGTTTGTATGATTTGAGCAACAGCTCTTATGAGAACAATCATATCAAACAAAATAATATATCCATCGCAGAAAATGATGTTTTTATTCTTACCAAATAATTCACCACAAATGCTGTTTTTTTTTGTTTAAATATTAATTTTTTTATTTCTTTATTTTGACACAAATATAATTAGTTTTCTTAAATTTATGCACATATGTATTTACGTCATTTTTATATATGGCAGCACTGTTTTTACGAACCAAGTTTCTGAAATGGGTGAACCAGGGTGTTAGAAAACTCTCAGTAAACAATAAATTTCTCCGAACCAAAAATGTTTCAGAAACTTGTGGGTGAACCAGCCTTTACGTTAATTCGCCGTCTATATGTACTTCTCTTCGGTATTTGCTTGTGACAACGAAGCTACAGTTTATTGTTTAAAACATGTTCAAGGATTTAAATGTTTTTTCGAATGAAATTGTCCAGGTCTCTACTTCATACATACATACATATGTATGTATGATTATAAAAATACTTTGATAGTGTTAGGCGGTTATAGGACAAACTTAAAGGAAAAAAAGTAATTATTGTTATTTTTTTACACAAGAATCCAAAATCCTTTATATATAATCACCTAAAATCTAAAAGGCCGTCAGAGGCAAAAAATGCTATGTAAAAATTATCATAGCATGATAACACCATAATCAATCAAAAAGTCGATATTAAAGTTTTTTTTTCGCTTACGGCCTTTGTGACTTTAAGTGACCATATATTATTGAAAAAATTATTTATAAACAAAATATTGAATTGTGGCTTTTATGAAATTAGGCTTCTTAATTAATTTTGATTTAGTATAGATATAAATGATAAATTTTCTACTTTCTAAAACATTCATTAATTAGATGTTTATCCAATTTGATATTTATCTTTTGACAATAAATTTTTTTAAAGCGGTTTTTGAATACACATGTACATAAAATGTAGTTGCCATCACTAAGAAAGCTGTTTTGTTTACAAACAAAGAAAAACAATTGTTTTTTATGCTGCCACACTTAAAAAAAACTGTAACACTTTTATAAAAACTTAGTTTGCTAAGAAAAATATTACCAAATTAAAACACATCCTATTTTAAATAACTGGTATTAGAAATAAAATTCTAGACTTTTTTTAGTAATGGTTTCTTTAGGTTTAACATGAAATTCGAAAAATCATTTTTCTTTCTCATATAAAAGTTTTATCTTGCTGTTACTAACCCTACTTTTAGTATAAGGAAGCAAAACCACTGTTTTGTAACAGCTCATAAATTGTTTTATAAAAATTATAAAATGCTTTTCATTATAGCTCTCTTCCTCCACGCGTAATAACTTTCCAAAAAAAAAAACATGAACGATTCTGCAGTCTATCTGTCAGTCAGCTAGTTAGTTAGTTATTTGAGTTTTATTTTCCTACATTTTCAGAATAAGTTTATTTGTATGAATGCATTTGTTTGCCAATATTTGCCTTGTAATTATACTGTTAGATACGCATGTCAATTTCGCACTCGATGTTAAAGATTACGAGGCCTGCCGCCGCCGCCTTCTCTTACGAAGACGCGTTAAGCACAAGTCGCTCGCATAACTGCCTGCAATTCCAGTTAATAATCTTAATCATCTGATGTGATGTCTTAACTAAAATACTCCCACTTTTAGTTTTCCTTTAAAGCTGATTTTGTTTGTACATACATACATACTTATTTTTTGCCTTGATATAGACTAGATTCTAAGAGCTGATAAACATACATAGTCAAGCCATTGGTATTAATGAAAATGATAATGACGATGTAGATCATCATCATTATTAGTTGATGATCATGAAGATGCTGGAAAATTGTTCGTTCAGGCTTTTTGTGAGCGCGCTGTGGCACATTCAACATCTTTTGACAAGATGTTTAGATAAAGCTTTTTTCATTTTATTTCTCATTTGTACTTCTTTTTATTTCTAGTGCGAAATTTACTCTAATGTTTGTGTAAGAAGATTTTTTATTTACCGCAAAGCCGCCTACACTTTTGTTTGCTTTTACTATGAAAAATATACGAATAGTAGACAACACTTACATATACAAGTACACTCTCCTACACTTATTTTATAAAGTAAATTAAATTTATGTTGATGCTGCTGTTATACAGAGTGTTTTTTTAAATAACAGAAAAAATTTAATTTAAATCAATTTTTTTCGACAGATCAATGCAAGTCATTAACATTTAAAAACGATTTTGAGCATATGAGCATAAGGGGGTGTACTCGGTCAAAATTACATCACAGCGAATTCACTCGTGTACGTGTGCTTAATGTAATATTCGCCGTCATATCTACATTTTTTGATTTTTTATCCATCATCGTCGGTGTCACGCATACAAACATTTTTTCACTAATACTACCATAGCGCTTGATGAGAAATGCTTGACCAAGTACAGACCCCTTTAGCAACGCGCATTTTAAATCTCCCATTTCAGGCCGTATGTCACGTTTAACGCGAACAATGTTGACCTATAGACGTCAATTGGTGCTAGTTTATCAGCATAGGCCAGGAACTGCATGCAGCCCCACAGGAAATAATAAAAGAGTGTGTAATCGCAAGACCTGGGAGGTCAATTGATAGGCCTACTTCTCGAAACCAACTTATCGCCAAATTTTAATTTTAATAAGTCGGTCACCGTATGGAACGAAGCGCCATATATTTTAAAAACCACCTCGTTAAGGTCAATATCATCCATATTACCAATCAATAAATTATTAATAATGATGTGGTAACGACCTCCATTCGCCATTACGCGAGCTCCGGTAGCATTTTTGAAGAAATAAGGTCTGATGATGCCACCAGCGTGTAAACCAGGTGCGTTTTCTGAATGTAATGGAGTGTGAAAAAGATTGACATGAAAACTTGCCGGTAGCCTAATCTCATGGAAGATCTAAACCACTGGGTGACAAGCAATGCTTTTTTCAACCGCCCCTGAGTGTCAAAGTAACCTGACTGAGTACATAGTCCGGCATGGAGCTGCAGCTATCTGACCACTGCGGCTTTTGGAAATATTCTCTTCCCTCGACTTTAGATTTTAACCACAACCAAGTGATCCCTAAAAGTATCTTTTCAAAACTCCCCGCAAAGACAATCTTCCTAAAAACAGACGGCTTTTCCCGCAAGATTTATATTTGCGGCAGTCCTAACCAATGGTCAGTTCGGTGCTGTTCTATCAGGGGCCACTGACAACTTTTTAAAATATATAGACGGATACACGTGAAAATTAGATTAAATGAAAAGGATAAAAAAATTACAGAAATCTATACTAATTTTATGTTAAAATATTTTTCAATAAACAACATTACAGGAAGTATTTTTTCACATACATATAAGTTTTGAGCACTCGATACTCTCGACATTCAACTGTCCACAGGAAAAGAAATGGGTCTCTAAATTTGTATATTCCGGCTAATGGACCATATGGAATCTGTATACCAAATTTATTAAACAGAGAAAAAGTACCAAAAGTACTAATTTTTTCGATTTTACAGCAGAAAATATACCCAATATTTTTATCTGGGCCATATTCTCTCTCTATACCAAATTGTTCGAAAAGAAAAGAAGTACCAAAGGTAAAAGGGTACCAAGAGTACCAGCCTTATATTTTAATGTGGACCATATGTAATCTGCATACCAAATTTATCATAAAGAGCAAATGTACCAATTTTTCCCCCGATTTACCTGTTAAAAGGTACATATAAAAAATACTTTCGTTCCCATAAGGAGCATAGCAACTACAGAGTATTCTAATCATTTATGGCAAAAAGTGAGCGCAGCAGCCGTATTCTGTAATTCGCTTAGCTAGAGCTAAATCTTGGTCGCTTATATGCCTTAAATAATACACAATTTCCAAATGTTAGCGATGACATAAAAAGCTAAAATTGCGGCGAATTAAATTTGTATGGCATTGCCAAATTTAGCAATGCACGTTACATAGCGTCTTTACCTGACAATTTTTTGTCATACCAAACGTCAAACTTCATATTAAAAAAACGTTGACAAAAATTTTCGAGTTTTTTTTATATAGACTTTGACGTTTGGTATGACAAAAAATTGTCAGTTGAAGACGCTATGTTACAGAACTGCAGTCGTAGCCAAAAATCGCTAAATTAACTTTATAGATATTTAGCGATATAGATTTAGCTTTAACGAATTGCAGAATGCGGCTGCAGAAACTCATTTCGTCTGACAGCCAACACTTTCGCAAGTTCTATGGGGCTTCAAATATCACCCTTTATTATTATTGTTGTTGTTTAATTTAGTTTGTGTTAAGTTGTGTGCTGATGTGTTGCTGTCGTTGTTATAATTATTGTTGTTGTTGCTGTTTTTCTGTTATGACTTTATTAGCGAGATCATTAATGGTTAATTTACTGAGGCTCACAGAGTAAATTGAGAAACTTTAAGAGCAATTCAAGATTTATTTGTTTTAGTTTTCATTTTAAAAGTTTGATGTTCATGCTTCGATAAGACTTTTTTTTCTTGCTAAAATTGACACTTAATTAAATGGTTTATTTTATGAAGAAAACATTGAAATAGAAAAAGTATTAAAATTGAACTTTAGAATAACTAAAATAAGAATTCAATATTTTAATAAAAAAGTATTATTTAATCGTTGCTAGATTTAACAACTTATGGATCGGTTACGGATGGCAGTATAACTAAAGTTTGTATTTTTACATCAGCGGGGTTGCCTGATTTTTTGGCGGCAACACAACTTTAGTTCAGTTGCCGTCCGACATCGACCCAATATTGTCAATTTACCTAATGACGCTTTATATTTTTATTCGACTTTTTTACAATAATCGACGCCGTCATTTTTTTGGCTGGCAGTGATCTTCACTCGATATATTATAAAAGCGCAATAGATGCTTAACAGTTACACTTGCTCGTTTGCCTCGTTTTCCCGCTAAAAAATTTCTGTTTAATATATTTAATAAACATTTTTTTAATAGGTATTTTGTATTGTTAGCAAATTGATAATTTTGAATGCCAATAAATTTCTTAAAATTTTAAATTTTAGGTTAATGAAGAAAACTATTGGAAAAGTGAAGTCAAGACAAATGCCACATTTGTATATATGGGCATTTCCGCCAAATGGTCCACCGTGACCGAAAATTTAAAAGTTATTGAAATCGGATTATTTTACGATATTGTTATGGAGAAATATTTAGATTTTACTAATTTTATAAGTTTACCCATAAATTTGTTCACTTAGATGAACAATCAGACTGCAAAGTTGTGCAAACGTAATTTCTTATTTGTGAGTATGTTTTATTGTATATTTTCTTTAATATTATCTTCCTTAAAAGAGGTGATATTTGATGAAAATTATTCCAAAAAAAAATTTCTTACATGGTCTGTAATCTAAGGAAGAGTTCGAAGAGAAATATGTTATTCGAATTAACGGTAAATTTTTATTTTGCATTAATCATTATTCAGTTAAATTATTGTGGAAAAAATTTCACGTTCGAATTGTCACGTATCGAACCAGATTTTGGCTTAAACAAAAAATAGTACAGACGATTTTGGAACCAAACCAAAGACATTTTAATGTTACATTGCTATGTAAAATTCTGAAAGTAGTTTGACTAAAAAATTGTGGCAGGTTACGCTGAATTACAACTTTTTATACATGGCCACAAAAACTACTTCTATTTTTTTCACGTTCGAACCGCTACTTCTTTTGCCATTATCTTTGACCTAGAATCGCGCCCCCCATAAACTTTAGCATAGATAATAGTGCTTTCTTAGTGCTATAATTTAAGGGTTAAAAGAACGTAAAAATATTTGTTGTTTAAAATGTTGTTGCATTTTTGATGCGTACGACGGTCACGTTCAACACTTTGGAATTACCCATATACCCAATCCTTTTGAAATGTCTGGAACGTAGCATGGACTTAGTGTTTCGCGTTAAAGAACAAACGTGCCTCCGACGACCGATCATGGGCGGAATAACCCTATATCTTATGTTGATTAAATCTATGCATTATCACAGCACGCCTGAAGGCGATGTTGGCAGCCCCAGAATCACGATTGGATGAATGACCTAATCAGCCCTTCATCTTAAACCCCTTATAATACAAAGATTTTAAAATAACTAAACTTTAAACTAGCTTTAAATAAATTCTTACATATTTATATTTCGTGGGTGGTCTTATTTATTTCCATAATTTCCTAATCTTTCAACTTTAAAAACTAATACTAGAAAACATTCAGTGAATTGCTGACGTTAAGTTAATACACCAAATAATTATCAAGCACTTTAAATTCAATTAAATGCTATAAAAATTTCGTATTGTGCGTCTTTTTTTACAACTCATGCGGCAATCATTAAATCAGCTGCCGCTTAAGAGCTGCTGCAGCAATGCTCCCGGTCTCTGGATATTAAACACAGAGAGTTGCACATGTTCGAAGCCCACTTAAACACAAAAATGGGATATTTTATGGATGTTTTTTGTTTCATTGATTATAATCTTGTGGTGATTTAAAAAAACGGCAGCAGACAATTAAATTTAAATATAAAAAAATACAACAACGAAATAAACATAATGAATGTACTTGTTAATAATGTATAGTAACTTTCACTGATTTGTATTGTTTTTTTTTATCACTATTTTATTTATAAATTTTGGAGGGAAATTATTTTTGTAGTATTCAAAAATAATTGTTCAACTTTTTTTGCCCAATAAAATTTAAAACTTTATAAGTTTGTTAAAAACAATTAGATTATGTATGCCCTTTTACTTATATTTAAGATTAAGTTTTAGACTATCAGTAAAAACATAATTTATATTTAAAGTTTGATGCAGCGGTTCTGATATTGTACCCATTTTCATTTTACGATTTTTGTCATTGTTCTTTCATTTGACGAAAAATATATTTAAGTTCGGTGGCACAGAAAAAGTTGTAACGACAAAAATCATACAATGTAAATATAAGACCGACTTCAAAGAAGAAATTACGAAAATCGTATAATGTAAATGGGGACTTACTTAACATTTTCCTCGATCACTTTGTGTTTCTTTAATTACGGCAGTCTTAAAATTAAAGAAAATAGGTTTAAAATAATTTTTTTGGGGGTTAGGAAATTTGTTGGGTATATTTTAAGGATTTCTGGGGATTTGCATTAAAAAATTGTTTTCTAGATTTGTTTCGATTTATAATTCTTAGGGATTTTTTCATATTACAACTAAATGCTGAATTTTTTTTATTAATATTTTATATAAAATCTGTTATCACAAGTGATTTTTGTCTTAAAATTTTATTCGAAATAGTTGGAAGTTGAAACAGAAAATAAGTCAACTTTAGAGCCAACTAGCTTGTACGTTATGTAACTTGTCAAAGATGAAAAAATTTTAGTGCTCCATTATTTAACTATTTTAAAGTTGTTTGTAAACAACTTACTACTGTTTTAACAGAATAAAGTAGTTGTAGTAGTATCTGAAGCTGAAGACGTAAATAGCGTAGCAAGAAAAATGCGAAAAACTATTAAAGCTTTCTATATGGTATACGGCGACTATTACGTTCCACACTTAAACATTTGTTAATACAACTCTCATTCTTTTTCCATCTTTTTGGTTAAGAAATGAAGTTCTACCAATTTCTACTTTTTTCTGGTAATTTTAAAAAATTTTGACTTCAATGCCGATTTAAATGCAAAAAGTTTTATTGTAAATTAACGTATTTGCTTATATAAGATAATAGTTCATACTTTACGTAACCTATAATGTAATAGCTTTTTATGGTTAGATGTACAGATAGAGGAACAAAGTAATCTAGGAACCTTTTATGGAAAACGTGGTGAGAAAACTGTGGTCAGACAAACGAAAATTGCCGCCAAAAGTAAATTGTCAGCTCAGACGATTGTAAGAAAACCATACAATTTGATAGGCAGAGAACTGTCCTTTTAGACTTTGTCAAAATTGCGTGTATGTAGGTATTTTTGTAAATTGGAAAAGTGGAAATATTGTTGTTGAAGGGAAAAGGCAATAGCAAGGATTTTTTGTTGTTTATGTTGTTTTAAATAGGATTTATTAATTTTCATTAAAATTAGTTTTAATTTTGCCGTATTTAACATTTCTTGAGTTTTATTTTCACTCATGCATATCAGGGGCCTAATTCTGGCAGTCGTGATCGAGTAATTTCTCGATTCGAAAGCAATTTTATCTCAGTCGATACTGAACGAATCAAAATAATTTTTTCAGTATTGTGAAACTCAAATTAATGCTTTACAACATTGAAAAAATAATTACAATTCGTTCATTATTGACTGAAATAATTAGATAATAAATTGCTTTCGTATCGAGAAATTACTCGATGGAATTGAGAATATAGTGCAGTTGTACTTTTTTTTGATACAATGCTGGCAATCTTAAAAACAAATTTTCGTCATCAAGAGATAAGCCGGAAAATATAAAACTGTTACCGTCATTGTCTCAGTCCTATGTTTTGTTACTAAAATTGGTACAAGAACCGAAACCGCATTTTCCATCCCTGCTACGTACGTATTTGCAGCGTTGCCAATAGAAAAAGGTCTCTGACAATGATGCAATTGTCAGATGCATAAACTTCGCACAGCTGACAATAAAAAATAAGCTACCAACGTCTGACAATGATTTGCCTATGGCAACGAAGAAGGTTCACACGATTGTCAAATATCAAACAATATAAATGTCTTACTATGACCTGACAATGCTTTTTCTGACATGTTGTCAGAACAAAATTTGCTAGTTCACACGGCTATAAGACACTTTTTAGCACATTTTACTGACAATAGTGCTAGATCTGACCACCGTCTGCCTGTACGAAGCTTAACCAACTGTGAGATTAATAATAGAATTGACACCTCGGCTTCACGTGCCATTGTTATGTTCGAACCACAAACAATTTCTTGTGCAGACATTAATATGGCTCGTAAACACTGCTGTTGTCTTTATTGAATGCGTTCGTTATAAGTTTAAGCCGTTTTAAACGAAAAGCAAAAAAAAAAAGATTTAACAAATCTAAATTACTTATATTTACATAAATCCTTAATCGGTTAATCAAAATTATGATTAACCAAAATGCTGATTTATGGTTTAATCAACATTTTTGATAAATTGGAATTGAACTCTTATTAAATAAATATGTACTTTAAATTATGATTTATCAAGTTTGACTAATTTTATTAAAAAAATTCTTAAACTAAAAAATTAAATTTAGTTAAACAAAATAAAACTATGTATTGTAGGGAATTAAGAAAATTGAGTTAATACCCTCTTCATGATCAAGAGCGATATGTAGTTTCACATACACACAATTTGGTTTGTAATCTTTAACGAATTTCACACTGATTTTTATTTTAATAGGTCTCAATAATTTTTTTTTTCCTTCATCTACAAAATTTTTTAACCATAAAGTGTATTTTAGTTTTTGCTTGTCGAAATTGAAGTCATGTGCTTTAAAATGAACTAAATTTTTGTTGTTTGAATTTTAAGGTATTTTTCGCTTTCTTACAAACTTTATGGTGGCAAGAGGTAAAAACTATAACTTTTGGTGAACATTTGAGATTGTATCATTCAAGCAAAACAACTGGGTTTCTTATTTATTTATACATACACATACCATATATTTTTGTATTTATTATTTAACTCAAACATTTATTGTAACGTGTCCATTCAATTAGCATATGTACATAACTTTTAGTTTTTTCTAAATGAAAAAATAAAGAGCTTTTGGTGCTACCTTATAACAAAAAAAAAAAAATAGGAGAAAAAATACAATTGTTCTTCAGATACAAATAAATTCCAAATTCAATAAACGAAAAATCTTTGTAAAAATCTATTAATTTTTTTCAATATTGCATATTTAATTTGATAAGAGTTTTCATTAAACTTTGAGCAATAAATTTTAAATTCTTTTTATTACAATAAGGTTACGTATGTATATTAATGGTTCGGTTTTTCATAATGAACTCTGAAAAACCAAAACGCTCCGGATCCAGTGAGGTAAATGAGCTCCCCACTATAAACTTTGTTACTTAAATTGTGTTGATATTTTGAAGATCATAAATCTCTTTGAAGGTTGAATGCAAGAAGAAACCAAAGTATTATAAGGTGAAGAATGATTTAAATCATTTTCAAATATTTGACTTAATAAACAAATAGAAGTGTTTCTAAAATGGCTATAATTGTTAGCTCTATAAAAGCAAATACAAATTCTTAACCAAAATACGTGTACATAATAACAACAGCTGATTTTGATTTTAATTGAAACTTTTCAAGAGGATTCGTGTGTAATTTATTCAAGTGTTTGTTTACACTGTAAATTATATTCGGTATGAGTTTTTTTATATTTGGCTCAAAAATTATGCCTGTAAAGCAAAGGGTTATCCATTTTTCGGTTTCAAAAGTTAACTTAAATGAAAATCACACATATGATTTCGATTCAACTTTTATTTCAATTTAATGCTTGGACCGTGCTACTACGTACGAAATACAATGACATTTTAATTACCACCTCTAGATTGGTTGCAGCAGTTGATCCTTTTGAGGAAGTTTTTCGCACATTTCTAGCGGTATCTCGGCTCCAACAATAGGGGACTATCCGCGTAAACAGGGTCTTCGCGTAAACAGGGCCTTTGACGTAGCTTTACAAAAAAGTCAAACGGCGTCAATTTGCATGAACTTAGTGGCCAATTGAAATAACGTGCCGTATTGTGTGGCCCGTGGCACCGTCCTGTTGAAACCATATATCGCCTATTTTATAATCTTCATTTGCAAGCCAACAAAAGTCGGTTTTCATACAGCCATATCGCTCTGAGCCATGAAATCGACTAATTCGGAGTATCCGCAATACTTGTTGTTAAACCTTTCACTAACGCTGCTCCTCCACGTAGCAATTTTTTTGCTAAGCACAAGCAAAAGCGTCGGCAGAACAATGGCGCAATAATTGCGGATTTTTTTGCAAAAGCACTTGAAATTGCTTTGCCATAAATAAACGTACAGAGAAATGAAATGCCAGATAAATGACAACTGATTTGACAGTAGATTGCAAAGCAATAATTGCTCAAGCAATCAGAGGAGCAATCATTGCGCAATGTATTGTTACTCATGGCAATATGCGGTACACACGTCGCAATTTTAGTGAAGCAATCAAATTTGATGCTTGCCACAAAAAGTATTGCTACGTGGAGACCCGGGGTAAAATGACACTTAAGATGACAAAACATTTTTGGAAAAAGTTCGACTTGTGGAAGTGTGGCCACGCGTGGTGCAAATACTTTGCTTTGAGTTGTAGAAAAATTCAAGAAAAAGAAGTTCAAGAGTTCAAGTTATAGAAACAATTTACATATGTGAATTTGCCTGTCTACCGCTATTGCCAAGAGATTTCCTTCGACTTAAAGAATTTTCGACTTACAGAAGTTCGACTTATAGAAGTTCAACTGTATTTAACAGCTGACAGATTTGCCAGACCGGCGGTTTGAAACGACTAAATGGATAATTCTGTATGTGCATTTTGATATTTTAATGGTCTTTGGGTAATAAACACAATTTAATGAAGTTGTTCAAATTTAATTTTATATAATTATTTACTAATTTTCTTTTAATTTTAAATAAATGAGAAAACTGAGATCAATAAAGTCATTTGGTAACAGCTGGTGTTCGAAAATAGAATGTGGATGTCATTAAAGTAAAAAATATTTCTTTGGTTTTAAACCGTTTTAAGCTTAAATTTCTTAAAAAAAATATATACATCTGTGGAATTTTAACAAAACGTCTTTAGTTGAGATAAGATAGCAATAAAGTTTCAAAAAAAACTCGGTGTAAAAATGACTTCATTTTTAACAAATAATGAAATAAACAAAAATTTCGTTTATAAAACAAAATTTTAAAAACGTAAACAAAAACTTTGTACTTCTTGCTTTTAATGTACTCACTTTTATGCCACGCCCTGAAATTAGGCCTACTTTTCTTTACCTATATATAACATTGAACTTTTTGTTTTTTATATATAGAGCAGCCGTTTAAAGTCCAATTTAATTGTATCGCATATCAGTATTAATGGCCTCACTTTGGCTTAATTTTTGTGTTTGGTGACTTTTTAATCCGACATCGAATCCTGGGCGCCGCTTATAGCAACTCGGATCCTTCCCACCTAATGTCCAATTTTTGGCACGTGGCAAGAAAGGCCTTCTAATACTTTGTATGTCTAGGTTTTTATTTGCTCACTTTTATGCTACGCCCTAAAAGTACGCCCCATTTTATCTTTTGCACATAAATATTATAATTAATTAGGTAGATCAACATACAAAAACAAGAATATTGCGTCAGACAGAATGAAATTTTATATTAATAAAGTATCTATAATTATAAAGAACGTTATTTCAAAATGCAGTACTTTTAGTTTTTTATATAAACCTATTAAAGTCCGTATCGCATATTGTTGTTTATAGCTTGAATGTTGCTTAATTTTTGCTTTTGCAAGAGTTCTGCGAAATTCAGCGTTCAAGTTAATCGTTAATGAAATTTTAATTAATTAAATTTATTTTCTGATTAATATTTTTTTTTGGAATCCTTTTCAACTAATCTTTAATCCTAACGGATGACTGGCTCAACTTTTTTTTTCGAAACACCTTAATGTGCATTTTATTTACCTTAAAGTAGAGTAGTAGAGGCCTACACAACTTAATTTGAACTTTATAGCTTAAGCTTCGTACAGACATTAAAATTGCCTAAAAATGTCTTGCAACTGTGTGAACATTGTAAGCTCAATTTCATTTGGCAGATGAGTAAAATTAATGCATCTGACAATGGCACCATTGTAAGAAAAATGACAACATATTGTAAGATCTCACCACCGTCTTTTCGAAGCTTTAGTCACAAACAAATACTGAATAGCAATGTAAACAACCAAATTGGCTAAGTGTATGAACGTGTAGAAGCAAAACCCAAAGGTTCTGGTATAAAAAATACTCTTAGAAATTAACAAGGGAATTAAAAATAAACACAATCTTTATTTTTTTAATTTAAGTTTAGGGTATGTGTGTACGAAATATTATTTATGTTTATTTCTTTGATAATATTACAAGGCACACACGTGAACAAATTATTTGTATGCGGCTGCTACATACGACATACAAGTAAACATCAAAAATTCTCGCAAACTGCACGAGGTTATTTTTTAAAACAAGGAGTATTGCCAAACCTAATTTACTATGGCGAAAGGTTTTCAAAGAAACAACTACTGTCTGGAGTGTATTTCTATTAATTCTTGCACCCTAACAACACTATTAATTTAATTTGTGCAACGAACTGTAATGTTCAGCATTTGTCATTGTGGTTTACACAACCATTTTGTACACACATTTGATATTTGTTGTGTATTTAATTTACGGAAGATTTCAAATCAAATCTAGAAGATTATATTATATTTAGCAGTTTCGGCGCATTATCAAAGATTGATGACTTTTCATCACAACCTCAATGTTGCCCGCATATGAAGGCACATACGTTTCAAAAATATTAAAAACATTCAACTAGAAAAAGAAAAAAATGTTTCTTCTTATTTATTCAGATTTTCTTATATTTCAACACTTGAAACTGATAGGATTTTCTCTTAAGAAAAGAAAAAACTTAAATCGAAAAATATATACGAAAGGCCAAAAAAAATGTAAATGATGGATTATTTTTTAGAAAAACATTTTTACTTTTAATGCCACTGTTTTTAGTATTTTTTTTCTTATTTTCTATTTAGATACATTTCAAAAGGTACCTATAAGATATTTCCACTTTGTTTGCGCAAGTATGTACAGTATTGTTCGAAA
The DNA here is from genome assembly GCA_963931875.1 of Pollenia griseotomentosa. Lineage (NCBI taxonomy): Eukaryota > Metazoa > Arthropoda > Insecta > Diptera > Polleniidae > Pollenia > Pollenia griseotomentosa. Next base: position 181,298,454 of record OZ007560.1, on the reverse strand, counting down.
CCCAAGCAACTTTTCGTGACATTATAATAATAGTCTAACATTTGATTTTTAAGTAGATTTTTATAAAAATAACACAGTTAAATTTTATTATATTATGCAACTACTATCTAACAGTAACTGCAAAAATTTAATTTTATTCCCTTGCAAGAAATAAACTCTTTGAACAACTGTTCGAAACTTAAGCAACTTTCAGTACTTCGTATAAAAGCCTTTGTTTCTTATGATCTCCGCACATCGTTTTTACATAGAATCAATAAGATTTGTTGAAATTATTGATAACACTGATTTCCACACTAATTTTAAGCAATCCAACAGCTCCTGCTTATTTTTGAGACGACAAGCTCCCACTGGCGCTTCAGAATGCCGAAATTGTTCTCTATGGGATTTTAGTTTGGTGATTGAGCTGGCCAATCTAAGACTCGAATCCTTTTACCAGACAATTAACATTTGATAAGTTTTGGCGAGTGTTTTTGGTCATTGTCATATTGAAAAACCCATAGAAGTGGCATTTCCCATTTGGCCCATTAAAGAAGGTAGTTGGTTAACAAGTCCCTAGAAAGGAAACGGTCCATTTTTGTATGTATTTCAACAAAAGTGCTAACTCCACTCTTAGAAAAACGGGTACACGCCATTACATTTCCACTTCCATGGTTTTTTGTGCCTTTACAATAAGGTGGATGTTACTTACCATTTCCTTTGGTTTTTAAGTGGTATACTCCGTCTTAATTTAACAAGTTAAATTTAGTCTTTTCGCTTAATAAAATAGTTTTCCATTTTGCCACAGTCCCATTCGAGTAAACTTTTTTAATATCTAATCTGAAATATCTTCAAAATAATTATAATAATAAAATAAGGCTTTAATAACTTTATCCAGACAAGTTGCTTAGGTTTCGAACAATACTGTATGTTAAGTTTTTATTTTTTGTTTTAAGTTATTTAAAGATCAATGAAATTGTTGATTTTTAAATTTTTTTGTTGTTTTTTTTTTTTTTTTTTGTATTTTGAAAGCATTAAAGTTTTAAAAAACAAAATTTTTTAAATGATTATAAAGCTTTTTCCCCGCTGTACATTTTTCCTTAAACACTTAAAATGACAATTGACAGACAAACAACAATAAAGTATTGTGAACCAATTCCTTAAATGATGCCTCGACTTCTTTTTAAGTTTACTATAGACCAAAAATAAAAATCAATTATTGATGATTAATGATGGATAGTTTAGACATAAAAGTTGAAAAAAGTATTGGACAATTGGTATACTTTTATGAGGGATAGACGAAATTTACAAAAAATGTACTCGAGAAAAATTATATTTTGAAAAAATTATGAAAAAACACATGCTTTAATCATGATGATTTAGTTTCAACGGCAACACTGAGTTAAATGTGGCCTATAGTGTGATTTAAGACCTAATTATAAAGTGAATAAGCTGGCTTAAGCCACTGTACGAATACATGTAAATCATAAATGTCGAACCATCTTGAACTTAAGGAAACTTTTTGTTGAGTTTAATGAAACTGTCATTTGCTTAAGAATTTTTTGGCAGTATTATGGTTGTGTTGCTTTAGTTTTGCGGCTTAAGTTTGCACATGTTAAAAGCAAATTAAACACAACAAATTGCTTGAAAATGTACCACTTTTTACTCCAAATTTATTTTCTTTTATATTATTCTTTCATAGAAAATTTTAACTTTAAATTTCTGCTCGAAGCGGTCCAACCAAAATGCACGATGTTAATTGTGAGTCACCCCTTACGTCAAGTTTTTGCCCAACTTAATTTGACTTTGCTTTGTTTCAGTGTTTGACAAATTCAACCACAAAGAGTTAGACAATCGAGCAGGTCGTTAAGATTGTCGTAAACTTTAACGAAAATGGGCGTTCAAATCAAAATGCATTTCGTGCACTTCGTTAATTTTTTTTAGTCAGCATATTCGAACAAATTTGTCCGCAATCGGGCGAATTGTGCGCAAATTTCAGCAAACACCTGTGAAAACACCTGTTTGGTGCGGTTTATGGGCTGGAGGCGTCATCGGATCGTACTTCTTCGAAAATCAGGTCGGCCAAACAGTTACCATGAATTGTGTTCGCTTTCGCGATATGATAAAGTAGTTCTTGTGGCCAGAAATTAAGGACGTGGACCTGGACGATATGTGGTATAAACAGGATGGTGCCACTTGCCCCACAACCAACGAAACAATGGCCCTTTTGCGCGAGAAATTCGATGGCCGTGTTATCTCACGTCATGGCGATGTTAATTGGCCGTGATCATGATCATGTGATCTGACACCGTTAGACTTCTTTCTTTGTGGTAATTTAAAAGAAAACGTGTACGTCGATAAACCAAGAACAATTCAAGAGCTAAAGGGTGAGATAATTCGGCACAATAACGACATTGAACATTAATTATGTCTCAGAGTCAATGAAAATATGGACTATCGGATAGACGTATGCCACCGAAGCCGTGACGAGCATTTGGCCGATAGTTTGCTTCACACATAATTGTCAGATTCTTTTATAATAATAAAAAATATATTAAAATAATTTTTTGAAAACTATTTATTTTATTTAGAATTAACATCGGGCGTTTTGGTTGGACCGCTGCGAGTAATTTTGTATTAATTGTCATTAAAATATTGACATTTAAAGTATTTCTTGTAATGAAATACAAAATTAGTAGAAACAGAAAACATTCCACTCAAGCATTCTATTATATCAAAATATGTATGCAAACTTTGATTTCTTTAGAAATATTCTAAAACAAGAACTCCCTCTAAAATCTATAAGGAAATTTTACGATTAGAATACTTAAGAAAATGGAAATTTCGTAAGATTTATGACCAGAGATTTACAAAACGATTTTTTATTACTTAACGCTAGAGCTGTCAGATTATGGGATTTATCCCCCAAATTGGGAATTTTATTTTGGAAGTGGGGATTGCTGTAAAGTTTTTTTCTAAAATTTATTCAGCACTTTCCTTAAAAACCGCTTAACATTTGTAAAATTCCAAGTGGCCGTGGCACCTCATATACAAAGCTGAATGAAATATGAATAACGCTATTTCTAATGAATGGTTACGGTAAAAGGTTTCAAATTTGAAAAAAATAACTTGTTTTTTCACATACAAAATTGTCTGTACATCTTGAGAACGGTACAGTAGGTAACGGATATAAGAAAATAAAAAAATGCCACGAAAATGTTTTCTTTTTCTTTCACAGTATTCACAAAACATCTGTTAAAAAGTAGGCTTAGATGAAAAAGTGAGCGTGGCACCTCCACTACAATATACCTATATAGACAATATAAATTTCTGCATATCTTGAGACTGGTAACAGCAAAAAATTTTAAATTTGGTAGAAATAGCTTGTTTGGTCCCCCCGTCCATAGTATGAAACATTTCAGTTTGATAGTGAAAAGGGAAAGACGAATGGGAAAGTGTACTTTGTTTCGTGTGCAACCAGTTTCTGTGAGTTTGCTATTAAAAGGAAGAAGAAGAAGAAAGAGAAAAGGCACACAAAACATCTAAATGCAGCAAAGCAAATGTTTCATAGTATAGACACGAATGCAGTTTCAAAAAGGATTGAAGAAAGCTATTGCATCAAATGTTGCATAATATGGACGGAACTTATCAATACAAATACATCAATAGCAAAAAGCGAGCTGAACTGGAAAAGTGAGCGTGGAATCTCCTTTACAAGGACAAAATAATAGTGTGAATATCTTGAGAAGGATAGTATAAGAAGTATTTACATTTGGGAAAAAATTGCTTCGTTATCAATGCACAAGAATTGTTTAAAAAAAATTTACAAATTTAATTTAAACGACGGTTGAAAATCGCAATGGTATAGCTAGTTTTAAGCATCGTTTAATAAAAATTTCAGAGTATTTATTTACGTATTTATTTTGTGGATGAAAACAAAAATAAGTTTTGGAATACAAATGAACAATTTGGGATTCAAAATTAAAAAAATGACTGTCGTCAACCCTGCTTGGAACAGTTTTTTTTAGCTATTTTTTCACTCTTGTATTTTTAATAAAATCGCATTAAAAAAGCTTTAAATTTAACACAATAAACATCCATTTTAATTTTCATTATCATCAGTTTTTACAACATCATAAAATTTTTTTATAGCAACAGCAAACGGTGGCAGCAGCATCAGCAAAATTATCACACGGTTTTTTGTTACGTGTAGAAAGTATTCTGCATTTTCTTCGTCTTTTAGCCACCCACGCACGCATTTCTGTCAGCTGTTTTTTCGGTTCGTTTGAGATTCTTCTTTTTTTGATAGAGACGATAAAGAAAATGTATTTTGTAGACTAAAAATTGTGGCATTTATTTTACATTTATTGCATTTAGCATGAGTTTTTTTGTTATTTATTGTGTTTGTTGTAAGTATGTATGTAAGTATATATAACATAACATTTACTACAACATTGTTGCATTAAAAAAAAAGAACATTTGTTGTTGTTATAACATGCAAATTATTTGTATTTATCATTTTTTCTGCATATTTCTTTATTTTTGTTACTTTTTTCTTTTAAACGGTTGCATTTATTTTGACACATTGTTGACATGTGACATGAGTAAACTACATGCATACTTGCTAGTGCTGTTGTTATTGCTTAGGTGAGTGTTTGTGTGTGTATACACACCCTGTCGGACATTCAGTTAACTTTAAATTAACTGAAAGCTAACTATTTTTCAACTAGTGGTGGTTGACACTTGGATTTATTTTATATGTAATTTACTAACTATTTTAACATTGCGATGTCCTAGGAAGTCGTCAATTGTCCGACTCTGCATTACTTTTAATTAACTTTAAGTTAACTTTTTGTAGCTAGCTATAAGCTTACTACTGTAAGTTAGCTTTAAGTTAAGTTAGTTTAAGTTAAGGCCGATCTATGAATGTTATTCATTGGATGAATACTTTCAAAAAAATAAAAAAATTTTATTTTTTTATTTTATTTTCTTTTATTTCTTTTATTTTATTTTATTAATCAAAGTTGTTTTATTCAACTTTTTTTTTAACCAGAGTCGCTGGCGGGAATCGATCCCGCAACCTCGGCGCTGATAGACTTGCTCACTACCAGCTAGCCTACTGGGGCAGTCTAGTTTTTGAATAAAAAAACTATGTTTTTTGCCATTACTCAATTAAGAGCGTAAAGATGAGATTAAATTGTCATAACATAACATCAATAACAACGTTGATTTTTTTGGTAACGACTTGGCTCTCTCTACTTAAAATATACAACACAGTGTTTGTATACACTTTGGTTAATGTAAATTTTGCATTGCGTAGTAGTTGGCTTTAAGTTAGTCTATACAAGCTAACTTAAAGTTGGGTTTTTTTGTAGTTAGCTACTCATTTGACGGCAGGGCAGTGTTGCCTGCTGTTGTGTTTATATTTATGTTACTAAGAGGTTTGGTTTATATTAAATTATTTTTACAAGTGTTTTTTTTAATATTTCGAAAATAATTTTGAATTATCTGTTTTTAACAAATAAAAGTCAAAGTTTTTTTTTATTTATTTATAATATTTTTTTGCAAAAGCAAAAATTATATGGGTTTTATATAAATATATATTTTTTTTTTTTAAATGAAAATGCAACAAAAGTACAAAATGTCATATAATTTAAATGTCATGGAAAATTGTAACGCCTACTGTGAAAATAATTTTAAAATATGTGTTGTGTGCTTAATTGAATAAATAATGCTTAAATAGATTTATATTCATTTTGATTAAATTATTGCCTTGATTTATTTTTATTTTTTGTTTGAAAAAAAGAAAAAAAAAACTTTAAAACATTGTCTCGTTATATAATTTTATGTAACTAGGTTTGTAAATTTTTTTTAAGAGAGAACTCCAATTGAATGAAACCAGTTCAACAAAACCTTTTTTATCTTTTTATAAAAGAATTAAGTATAATGTAGCTTTGTTCTTAAACCAACATACTGACCTAGAATCTGTTAAAAGGCTAATGACAGTGATTGAAAGTTCTTGCAACCATCGTCATCACCATCATCATGATGAGTTTAAACAAGGAAGAAAAAAAACCAAAACCACACACTGAGCTTGTTTTCCAAATGGGGAGTCAGCAAACATGTAATACGAACAAGTTGTATGAAGTAGATAAATTGGTAATTATTGTCAATAAATGCCACAATCATCTTATGTTATTCCTCTTGATTCGTTTTTCAATTGTCTTAATTGAAAGTTCTTCACCAAAGAATTATTCACTCTTTCATTTAGATAAAAAGTGAAACATTTTCATTAAGTAGTTTAATAAGCCAGTTTTTTTTTGTTTCTTCTGACATGAAATTGGATTTAAATGTGGTTTTTTATAAAACTTAGAAGAAAAAGTTTGAAAAAAGAAAGAAAATCATTTAAGAAAAGTTCACAAACATAAACTGGGAAGAAACTTTAGTTGGATAATTATGATAAAAGTACTAAATAAGTTGCAATACAATTTCCTTGTTATACAATCAAAAAAGAGCTGTAATTTTAATAAATCATGCATTAAGTATGACTAAAGTGAACTAAAGTGAACCATTAATCGTATGGTAATTTGGTAGCGTTACGTTGATACCTTTTAATAAGTCCCTGTCCAGACTTGCAATTTTTGTTGCAGAAATTCTTAAGTTTATTGGTGAGAAAAGTGAGAAGATGGGGAGGGCTACACCATTTCATGTGCCCTGCAATTCTTTCAACTTAAAGTTGGTTGTAGGTATTTTTATTTATGTAAAAGAAAGACGGCATAAAAATACCGAAAATTTGCACAACTAAAATTTCGAAAAATTGCAGCAATGGACGATGACTTAAGCGTTTTCCCTTTAACAAAGCCGTGAGTTCTTTCTATTGCAAATTAATATTCAACACAATTATGCACTTTCATAACATTTATTTACACTGACAACATTTTAAGTTTCCAGCCACTTCTTAAACCTTTGCCGTAACTTCCGCTTTAGTATTTAGCTTAGGGTGTTAAAAAAAACTATCTTAACCCTGTGCGCTTTTCTATCCCTAGCGAAATAAAATTAGTAAAATTTTCTTAAAACCGATCTCGTGTTTTGATAACAAATCATCTTGTACTTAATTTAAATGTTGGATGTTCATACGACGATATAAACCACTCGTTTCGCTCTCTGAAACTAGATTGCCAAACATGCTGTTCATACGATTCATTCTTGTTTCATTTTGACATTTTTTTGCGTTGTTAGTGTGATTTTATTTAAAATAGATAAAATAGTAATTTAAAGTTAAAAATATATTATTTACTTCTTTTGTTAATAGTATTATTATTTTATAATTATCACTTTATTTTATTTAACAACATTTTTTATTTTGTTTTTTTCTTAGTTTTGATTTTTTTTGAGAGCTAGTTCAGATAAACTAACGATAATTGTTATCAAAATTAGAGATAATAGTAAATTTTTCCTGTTTCGCAGCCTGTTTCCAAATGAAACGACCTGTTTCGTTCTCAAAATTTTGTATGGCAAAACATGTGGTTTTGATCATTTTTGGAGCGCAAAACAGGAATGGGAGAGCGAAACACGAATATTGGTGTCCGTGTGAACATGGTAAACCCGTTAGGCAGGTATACTGAAATTTCAAGTGTATTCTTATGGGAATTGCCATTCCTACATTTCCCATTGGACCTACTTTTTGAGAGATGTTGTGTATTATTATCTAAAGCTTCGTACAGACCATGGTCAGATCTTACAATATTGGTAAGCAGCGTTGCTTAAATTGCATTAAAATTGGCTAAAATGTCTTACAACTGTGTGAACATTGTAAGCTCATTTGTATTTGCAGAAGTGCAAAATTAATGCATCTGACAATCACACCATTGTCAGAAAAATATTGCTGTTAGCAACGCCTGCTTACAATATTGTAAGATCTGACCATCGTCTGTACGAAGCTTAAGCTATTTGTACAAAATTGAAATACTTTCATTGTAACAGTACTCCAAATATGCAGAAATCTGTATTGTCATTGTATGTGCCGGGTAATCAGAAAATGACTGTTAAAATTTAATGAAAATCGTTTCAGTAGTTTAGGAGTCTATAGGGAACAAACAAACATCCGCTTTTTCATTTATATATTATTTTTGACCCCCTACCCCCCACCCCCTGCACATACTCCTTAATTTTTATTTTGAAAGGCGTAGTTAAAATAAGAGTGGGTCCCACAAAGCCTGAAAACTTTTGTCTTCAGATGTTCGGTATTAAATATTTTCGTTCTATGAGGGGAACTGCTCTTCCTCCGACTTCTCCGCCCATTTTTATTTTGAAATTTTTAGTTTACCATTATAGTGACTTTAACCACGTTTAAAGACTCTAGCTATAATAATTCTTCAGTAACGCAATATGCTTCATATGGGGGTATTGCTCCACCTGCGATAACCCCCTTTACTTTTGTTTTCAAAGGTGTTGGAACATTCTCACTATAAAAGTTTTGAAGATATGCGATATTTAACATTTGCGTCTATAGGGGGTACCACTTCCCCTGGTGATATCTTATTTAAATTTCGGGGATTAAAAGATCCTACCGCAAAAAATAAAGTAAATGGTGCAGCGGCATTTAAGATGTGCGATACTTAATATTAGCATCATATGGTGGGTACCACTTCCCCTGCCCCTATCTGATTTTGACTTAAAGTTAAGGAAATTCCTAAAAATAGTTTATCTTTGGACAATTATTCGAAACTTGTGTGATAAGACAAACTAGTTTTAGAAATATAACAAAAGTCAAGTTAAATGCTTTCATCGTAAGTGATTTCTGACTCACGATCACGCACGCCCAAATCGAAAGGAAATAATATAAAAATATTTTAAAATTTTTGTGTGTCCAATTGTTTCTTAAGAATGTGTTCGTAAATGTGCGAGAAATTAGGCGCGCAAGTCTTATATTGCAATTACGCTCATTTTTTTTGGCCCTTGAACGTTTTTTAAGTTATCACAATTCTTTGCAATTCGCAAAATGTTTACGTCATATGCACATCAACCAATTATTGGAATTTGATTTTGAAAACGGTTTAAAACCGAATATATACGTATCTTTTAAAATTTTATTTTTATTATATTTCCGTCTTATTTTCTGTCCATATTCTTCAAAATTTCATGTAATATGTGTTAACGGAACTGAAATAAATTTTAAAATGATCGAAATTCATCGCACCTTTTAAAAACGAGCGTTTCGAAACCGAAGGATTTCCATCACATACCCGAATATCTGCAAAAAATTTTAGATACAACTACGATTAAGACTGTGGTAAAAAGGAAAAAGTGCTTAAGTTGACTTAAGCTACTTTTGAGATCTTCACATTCAAAAGTCTACATGGGCTAAGTTTCATTTATTTTTTACAATTTTTCAGAAAGTTATAACAAAATTACTGTTTGCTTATCTATTTTCAATGTGCAATAACATTGGGAACAAAAACTTATCTGTGACACAAAAATTATTTTGGAATAAAATCATAAAAAACAATTACCGCAGATTAGTGGTGATTATATTAGAATAGGAGTAAATTTGCAAAAATCGCCTTTCAAGTTTAAAATTGCTCTTTTAAAAAACTATACAAATAGTCTTAAGCACTAAGGTAAAAGTGCCACAGAAATAAACAAAGGAAAAGCCAAGTCCTTAAGCTGAATGTCCACAACACGCGTTCTACGCATTTTCGTATCCTACGCAGCTTCCAAAAAAGTAAAATTTGTGTAGGTACACATAGAAAACAATGCACAGAAGCATAGTTTGCCTTGATGCATAGAATGGGGAAAGTATATTACATATAAATTTAAGTTAACTTCAACTAAACCAGCGTTTAAACATTCACCGATTTATTAGCCATTACCGTGGTATGCGACGTTTAAACAAATCAGCTGATTTGGACAAATAAAATTTTACGTTTACTTAAGGTGATGCCACGTAAAAATCGTTATATGTAGCTTGAACATGGTGCGGACCTCAAGCTTTAGTCTAAAAATATCCAATAAAATAAAATTGTGTTGAATCAAATTGAAATATTTGCAAATTAATTAAACAATTTTTTCTGTTTTACAAAATTCCTTAAGTGATTAAAATTGTATGGAATACTAAAAATACCACATAAGTGAAGAAGTCTTAATTAAAATCAATTAAAAAGTGGGATATTTTTGGAATTTTTTAAATAATTTTTAAAAGTATTTACAACATCCGATATAAACTGTCATAAAATTTTATTGCCGTGAAACATTTTCAACATATGGATTAATTGGAACTTAGTTTTCAATTACTAATAAACAAGAAAAAAGAAATTTATTTAATGTCAAAAAATCGTAATGGATTTTTGATTGATTTGCTAACAAATAACATACATATGTTAACAAGTTTTTTTTTTTTTGTTTGTTATTTATTCCGTAGATCCATTAACAAATAATTAAGTGAGGACATAAAAAATTTAAAATTACAAAATCCTCTCAATCTCCCAAAGAAAACAAAAAAGAAACAAAAAACAGCATCCGGCTAGAGGAAAAAATATTTTCCAAATTAATCACTCACATAAAAACAAAACTAGTTCAAAATTCTTCAAAATCTAATTTGTTTTTTTTTTTTTAATTTTCAATGAATAATAACACTTTCAGCATTTAAACAGCAAAAAAAAAACGGTGCAAATTATTAACAAAAACGAAAAAAAAACAAAAAAAACTTGTACAAATTACCTAAAACACCAAAACAACAGCCAAGTGTTAATAGAAGTTGAGCTGTTAGTTTCGCATGCAGCCAAATAAAAACTAATTTGGTAACTGCTGTTTACAAGCAAAGTTGGCAACTTGGGTAGCAGTCATGCATGTATCTCATATGACAATTTTTAAGATTATTATTTATTTTGGTGTAAGCTTGACTCAAGATAGTGCGATTGTTGTGTTTACTGGCGTTTATTGAATATAAAATTTTTTTATGCGTAGGCCACAAATTGATGATACGTGTTTAAGAATGGTGGACAACACATTATTTAATGGTTTATAAAGTTTAAAACATCAAAACAATTCATGGAATATAAACCCGTATGTGTATTAAGAAAAAAAATTAAACAAAAAACATAAGTGTAGATTGTTGTTGCTGCAACACCACCCCAAAGGCAATTGTTTTGGGTTTGAACAAATATTAACAACATAAAATGCTGTTGTACTATAATAACACACTAATGGCCAGTAAATAAGTACATTTTTTTTAAACTCTGGTTAACTTGAAACTTAAATGTATATATAAACTTAAATGTATATGTAGTTTAAACTCAACAGCTGTATCCCCTATATTATATATAGTTTAAAATATATAATTGTGGCAGCACAACGACAAATGTTGTGAAATTCTCATAGTCTGTATTGGCAGTTTAAACGTGGAATTTTATGCGTTTAGAGATGGTTTATATGTTTACTGACTTATAAATTTTCAGGTGTAAATAAATTTTAAACCAAAAAGAGAGTTAAGCCTGCACTGATGTATTAGCCCTATCTAAACAAAAGTGTGTGCTAAACGTTTTGTAAAGGGTATTTCATCGAAAAGGTAAGCAAATTTCGTTAAATGATTTTAATTTTTTACAAGTTTCAATTCTAAAAAGTTGGTAACGCCTTTCTTTAGTAAACAAATAAAATAAATCACACAAAAATTATATTTGTTTTAAAAATGTTTAAACAACCACACACTTCCTATACAAGTCATAACTACGCAAACTCAATAAACATCGAACCTCCAGATCACGAAGAAATTACTTTCGCCATCGAATAACCAGTCTTTAGGTATTTGTAGCTTACCAGCTCAACTGTTTAAGATAGACCCACACACTGCGCTCCAACCACTGTTTGAGAAAAATCCTATAAATTATATCTCAAGATATACTCCAACTGGAGAGGAAGCAAATTTACTCAGGCAGTATGTAAAATATTCAAAAAAAAAAAGAAACCTCATCGTTCAGCCGCTAGACGGGCAACTAAGACGACAACAACCGGATTTCTGCCAAAATCCCTCGTGCATCGACCAGATACATAAATAGCTTGCGTCTCTTAATCGAGCAGTGCAACGATTATACTTAAAATTGTGTTTAACATTCATTGATTTTGAAAAATCTTTTGACGCTGTTAAAAGAAACAAAATAAGGAAAAATCACCAAAGCAGAGAACGATGTATCAAGCATGCGAGTTTAACTCTGCGGTAAGTCCCAATTTAGACTAGGGACATTTCTTGCTGGACATTTTTTGAATTCTCTTTTAATCTTACCAGAAGCGTTTACATATGAAGTCAGACAGAAAATAATATAAAGCAACATGTAAACTACGAAAAGTAAGAAAGAGAAATGAAAAAATGTCCAGTACAGATAGTCATGTACTACACACTCTACCTTTTCGACCCCTCGCCATCAAACTTCGTCTGTCCGGCAAGAAATGTCCCTAGTGTAAATTGGGACTAAGACAAGCGCGACATTCAGCACAGACAGCAACGTAAAGCAATGATGTGTCTCGGGTTGCCTGAAAAAATAAATCCGATTCGTTCAGTATTGACTGAAATAATTAGATATTAAATTGCTTTCGAATCGTGAAAGTACTCGATCACGACTGCCAGAATCAGGCCCCATGTCCTATATTATTCCTAACAACGCTCGATGAAATTTTGTCGAAAACAACAGGCCAAAGCTGAGACATACAATGAATCAACCAACAACTAGAAGATCTAGACTACGCTGATGACCTGTGGGATTATAATGGCAGTTGATTCAAGCAAAGCGAAGTGCATGAGTATTCAATGCAACTAAACATCTACCTCGACCCAATCGAGAACGTCAACGACTTTTGCTATTTAGAAAGCGTTATAACCCCAGACGGCGGTACTGATGAAAAGGTAAATTCCCGACTAGACAACGCAAGAACCGTGTACCACAAACTTCGAAATAAATGGATATGCAACACCCTCACACCTTAAACTAAAATAAAGTTATTAGTTATCAAAGTTTTTCTTGGGAGTCAATAATTCAATAACAAGGTTTCGTTTAAATGGGGAATTTAGCACATTTAAGCGAAACCTTGTTAATAATCGTACTTATGCAACGTCAGCGTTAAAAAAAGTTCTTTTCTGGATTATCAACGAACAACTACTTGAAACTTCTGGTCAATATACATAACATAAACATACAAACAAAAAGAAGAAAATATAACTGGCTCGGGCATATTCTTTGGAAGCCATACAATGAAGTCTGCCATGAAACGCTTAAATGCAACCCACGAGGTTCGAGGTAAAAGGGCAGACCAAATGGGGTACTCCGACACATTGCAGCGGAATGAGCCAACTGGCGATTCTACGTACACAGCCTAAGATTCTGATAGAATTTGCTAAATATGATATTGCAAAAATTCCATTAAATACAAATGAATGTTTAAGTAGTTGGCAAGTTTGCAATATTTAAAAAATTTGGCAATGCAACATTAAATTAATGTTAAGGTAATAAATTTTTTGAAGATTTAATGGCCATTGTCCCAATGTTTCGACAAACTGTTTGTTACTTAATGCCTACATAAATTAATTAGACCGATAAACTGTCCGTTAACGATTTTGGGTTTCTCAATATACCAACATAAAACATTGTTTTCAGTTGGCAACACCTCTCAAAATACATGTAAAAGTTGGGAGTCAGCTAATTAAATTAACTACACGGCAAATAAAAGGAAAATAAATAATTGCAGATGAGTGTTGGTTAGCTTTGCGACATTATAGAAGCAAATGAGACATTGAGAAAACCAAATTTCTTTAATGTGCAGTTTTTCGTTGGGAAAAAAGATAATCGTGTCTATACCAGAGATAAATATTGCGACTTATATTGAAATAAATGTCAAAATTATGTTATCTTTAATGTAGACAGCAATTTTTTGTACATATTTATTGCCGGCAATTTATGTCGCAATAACTGTGAGTCTATTTTCGTTGACAATAAACATAAAACGTCAACTGTGGCTGTCAATTGAAAAAAATAAGCAAAAAAGAAAAAAATAGAAGCGAATTGTGTGGGAAAGAAATTAAGTTTGTGAAATGGTGAAATTATAATTGTGGTAAAAGAAATCAATAAACACTAAAATAAAATTGCAATTATTATTTTTATTAATATAATTTTTTTCTTATTTTAATTTATATTAATTTGTTTAAGCTCGAGTTCTTTTTTTAATATAAAAATATAAATTTTATTTAAACAAAAAAAAAAATTAATTTAATGAAAATTAATATTTTTATATAAACAAAAGACCTCAAGCTTAAACAATTTATATACATTTAAATTATAAAGTCGAATAAGAAAGAATTTATATTAATAAAAATATTTTTTGCAAGATGGCGTCAGTTTTTACTCTGCACCTTATTTGTTGATTTCTTTCAATTTATGGCTTAACATAAATACGTTTTCCCATGCCTTTAACATAAGCGGAGCAATAAGAAATATTGCTCTGTTATTTGGCCGACGTTATTGCCAACTTGCTGAGATATTTATCTTTAGTGTAGACCTGAGGTAAGACTTCAGCTGCCTGTTCAACGATTTCGAACGTGGAGGAATAGAATAGAATTTTATATGGAAAATATTTTTAAAACTGAGTGTTTTTCATATAAATTTGCTATGCGAACGATAACGTTCGTTGAACTGGGAGTTAAGAATCTATGATTGATATCTACTAATACATCAAACGGAATAAAGGCTACATATATATTAAAAATCTTAGCTGAACTGTTAAAACTTTTTTGGAACCTCTTTTCATTCCAACTTAACGAAAAACCCTTTATTTCCTAAATAATAATAATAAAAAAAACTGTAGCAGCCTTCAGTTATTTTAAAAAACCAGTTGAAGTATGTCTTCTTTTATCATTAAATCTGATGCAAATTTGTAGATAAGAAACATATTTTTTTTTTTTTTGCTAAGAAAAAAAAATTAATGACATCTAATAGTTTAATACTAAACAAGATGACTTCCGTTGTGTAGACAATCTACAAGATTCTAAAAAAAATTATCATGTAACTGCACACATTTTAGACAGAAAACTCTTTATGAGGGATGAGAAATTGTAATATGGTACAAAAATTTAATAAAATGTACTTCTTGACAACTAACGGCTAATTTCACCAAGTTCGGTTAAAACTAACCTTTAACTATAGTTCCGGTTACCAATATGTTTTGACAGCTATAACTGATAGTTAATTATAACCGAACTTGGTGAAATTGGCCGTAAATTTCATAAATAATGTCGGTTAAAAGTTGTTATTTTAACGGCCAATTTCACCAAGTTTGGTTATAATTAACTATCAGTTATAGCTGTCAAAACATATTGCTAACCGGAACTTTAATTAAAGGTTAGTTTTAACCGTACTTGGTGAAATTGGCCGTAAATGTTTTTTTTTAGGCTTTGGCAACGCAACTGAAGAATGAAAGCTGTCCATAAGCGACTGTTAACAACAAAGGCAGGCTTAAAAAGCGATAACGTTTGACAATTGTTGGAAACCTGTGTGATATTGCAACCTATAACCTGAACATATAAAAATAGTACCTACCACAAAATTTTTGGGATTCCTTACTGAAATGTTTTCATATCAAATCCAAATATATTTACAAACATATGTATGTACATACATATAGAGGGCTCAGAGCTAAACCTTACCAAGTAATGAAATATCATTCATATTTCAAGACTGGTGCGAAATTCTCCGAAAAGTTTAACTCTCTCCAGTTCTCAAACGGACTAAATCAAAAAGTGTTTCTAACGGTAATAAACCCAAATCGATGGGTCCAGAAATTAATGGAAGTTCACTTACTTAAACTCAAATATTTTCGAATTTTATTTTTTTGACTAGGTTTACTTCAGCTCTGAGCCCTCCAAATATCGTATAGTTGATTTCCGCGTTAATTATTAGTCCATCTCTGTCTCCTCTACTCATGCTGGGCTTTTATGAAAGAAATTCAAATTTATTTAAATATTTCTATTTTTTTGTGTCTATTTTATTTGATTTTTCTTGTATGTGCCAAAGTAGGAAGTGAACCCAATTGAACAGATGGAGCTGACAAAGTACGAGTATAAAAAGTTGTTGAATGAAAATGAACATGTCCATGATCATTGAAATATTTTGTATGTTTATAGCGAAATGTGCGTATGCGTTTAAATTAATGATGGGTGATGATGATGTTGATTGTAGTAATAATGACGATGATGACGATTTAATTTATCTACATTTGTTATAGAATTCATTCATGCTGCTGCTGCCGTTCATACAACACTGTGACAATGACAACTACAACAACCTACATTTATTAACAGTGTATAAAATAGAAAAATGAACATAAGTGTTGGCTACTTATAAAAATGAAAAATATTATCTTCATTATATTTTCATAATTTAGTCATTATCGCAAAAAATTTACAACGTCACAGTTTATTTCGTCAGCTGCTCATACATATACACATAATTTATTTTATTTTTTTTTTTCTAACAAAAACAACAAACAGCACAAATAATGTACATTCAAATATAGACGAAAGATGTAAGCAAAAAATGAAATAAAAAGCCCCATTGTGGCGAGACAGTGTCTGGGCCGTTGACACACTGCTCGATCTTTACTTATAAACACTGTAGATTATATGAGTA
Source organism: Pollenia griseotomentosa (assembly GCA_963931875.1). Lineage (NCBI taxonomy): Eukaryota > Metazoa > Arthropoda > Insecta > Diptera > Polleniidae > Pollenia > Pollenia griseotomentosa. The sequence continues at coordinate 181,281,811 of OZ007560.1, read as the reverse complement.
GAAATAGCTTAAATAACAGTAGCAGCAGTGGACGTAGGTAGACGTAGTAGGCAAGTAACTAATATACATTCGTATTGCATATAATTGGAAGTACAGTAGACTCGCGGTAACGTGAACTATTAAAACCTAAGCGTGTTCACGTTTGCGAAGTTGTTCATGTTTACGAAGGTGTAATTTTTTACATCTTAAAAATAAAATAGACATATATTTAACTTAAATTCATTTTTATTAATTCATATTCATTAATTCATATTCGTATTTGTTTTGTTAAGAAAAACAATTTACATTAAAATTATTTAAAAAAATGGGTTATCTTTTTTTGGATTTTCTTTTTTTGCAAAAAGCTGAACACCGCTAGTCACGCTTGATCCTCTTTTTATTTTTTCTATTACATCCACTTTTTCCTTTAAAGTTAAAAAATTTTTTAGTTTTTGCGACATTTTTCACGACACACTTTATATCAAACTAAAAACAAACTAAGCAAATCAACAGCTCGCGTTACACAAAATGCCAGAATATATTCATAAGCAATCATTTACGGGGATTCCCAGTTTTTAAAGAAGTAGTGATTGCTTTTAAATGTTCAAAAGAAAACAACTTTTTCTATGTTCCATGAATTTTACATTTGTTCACGTTATAGGGCTTTCTTACTGTGTTCACGCTACAGAGTAGTCAGTGTAAAAAAAATTATGTTCATGCTAGCCGGTGTTCACGTAAGGCGGTGTTTTTGTTATCGCGAGTCTACTGTATTGTTATTATTTATTTGTTTCTGGTTGCTCTCTTAACTTCGTAAATTTTGTTTATAGCACCTCTCATTTATACCAATAAACGTGCTACAATTTAAGAGCTAATGTTGTTACTACTGCTGCTGCTGCTATCTAGCGTAGCTGATTAACCATTTAATATGTTAAATATCGTTACTTTAATTTAGAAAGGGTGTATCTATTTAACATATAAAAAATTTTAAGTTGAGACATAAAACTTAATAAAAACAAATAGAATCTAAGAAATTATTTCTCATGGTGAGTGCAAAGAAAATATTCCTGTAGCCATGTTCTGTAACTTTAGTGAGAACTTCTTGCATCGAAAAGTTAGAAAAAAGTGTGTTTGTAACTCATGTCGAACACTATCAAAAGAGATTACGTCGTTACGTTATAAATGTCATAACATTGTACTCGAAGCCGATGTGGCATTGCAGGCGTTGAGAAAGCCAGTCGCACATATCGTTGACGGCGACCAAAATTTACCAAAATTGAAAAATTTTTAACGACGGCGGCGAAAATACAACCGTCGGCTATACCAAATAATGTGAAGTGCCACTTAAATGTTTGTTGTTTGCGAACGACCTTTGAAAAAATTCGTATATTTTATAAACATGTTAAATGCAAAAAAAATAAACAATGAAAAAATGTGCCAAGAACAAAATATTATTATTATTATTCTTTGCATTTTGCATTTTAAATCGTTTTTTAGTGTTAAAATTGTTTCTCGTCCCATTTTTTTTCATGAGTTTATTTGACAGTTCAAAGCGGGAACTTTTCTAACAAAACTGTTACAGACACACTTTTTCTGTAAATTGACGAGTAATTTCCTTACGTGACAGGTTATACTCGCCATAATGTTAAAGACGCAGTTAAGTGAAAAAAACAGTTGTTTGTTTCAACTGATGGCATTTTTGTGTCATTTCACACGTTTCAATCGAAAAGTTTCTCGACGAGAGAGTTATAGAACATGGGAAATGGAAAATATTGAAGCAATAGGTCTATTAAAGTATAGAAGCTGTTAAAATTGTAATTTGATTTAGAACACACATTCGAATTATTATGAAAGCTTACTAAATAAAAACATTAAAATTCGTATGTAGAGTTTTAGAAGTATAGTATTTATTGCTTATTTGAACACCGGTTATAAGCATTTAACGTTTATTGGTATCCCAACAAGATCAATCAATTTTCCTTTCGTATTTAAAATACCCGAAAAGTTTGTGTGTATACATATTTATTAATTTTTAATAAAATTTTTTTTTTCAATTTTCATCAAAACTAAAAATATTTTTTATGTGCTGTAATTGCAAAAAAACTTGGGTTTATTGAAGGCCAAATTATTCAAAGTAGGAACTTTTGCCCAGTTTGGTCGACTTTTTTAAGAATAATGTTAAATCATATTTAAAACTTACATATTTTAAATTATTAAAAAAAATTTTGAATTAAAGCATTTGCATGCATATTCAGAACATTAAAATGAATTGAAATTAAATTAACTGAATTTAACGGTTAATAAATAACTAAACATTTCTTTTTTTTAATGTATGTAAAGGGCGGTGAACCACACCTAAACGTCAAGTTTTTTAATTTTACATTTCTCAATTTCAGACTGACTCAATTTGAACCATGAAAAGAAGATACACAATCGAGCAACGCGTTAAAGTTATTCAGGCTTATTATGAAAATGGGCGTTCAAATTTAATCGTCCAAATGTGCGTACAATTGGAAAAACCGTGCAAAAATTTGAGCAAACCTGGTCTGTAGGAGATGTGAAAACACCAGTGCATGCTCGTACAGCTCGTGCTGCAGAAAATATTGCTGCTATTCGCGATAGTGAAGCTGAAGAGCCGTCCACCTCAAATCGTCGTCGTGCCCAACAATTGCACCTCTCACGCTCGTCGTTGAGGAGCATTATGCATAAAGACTTGCATTTACACGATTACAAGGTGCAATTGACTCAAGAACTAAAGCCTCTTGACCATTCCAAATGTCGTCAATGGTCAGAATGGTGGCAAGAAAAGGCAACAGTGGATGATCAATTTTCGAAGAAAATCAGCTTTAGTGATGAGGCAAATTTTCACCACAGTGGATTCGTCAATAAGCAGAATTGCCGCATTTGGGCGAATGATAATAATCCAAGAGTGATTGTCGAAAAACCAATGCACCCACAAAGAGTGACTGTTTGGTGCGGTTTATGGGCTGGCGGCATCGTCGGGCCGTATTTTTTCCAAAATGATGCCCGTCAGTCGTGAGATGATAACGAACTTTTTATGACCCAAATTGGAAGATAAGGATGTGGACGATATGTGTTTTCAACAGGACGGTGCCACTTGCCACACAGCTAACGAAACAATGTCTCTTTTGCGCGACAAATTCAAATTGTCGATGAATATAACTAAGTTTTGTATATGCAAAATATTAGCACTTAAGGCGTGCAAATTTAGAAATGCATATAAGCAATAATTACTGTATAAGAAATGTCGGAAAATATCCAGCCTAAGTATTTCACAGTTTTATCACAGATGTAGACATATATGTACACAGAAAAAATGAAAAACCAACTTCAATTAACGTATTTGTTGGAAATGTGTACTATTAATTAAATTCTTTACTGATTTTCCGCCTGCAAACAAATTGATCATATCAATTAACGCATTTGTAAGTTTGAGCTTTTCTTGCTGTTCAGTTTCAATCAATAGATTTAATTGAAATTTAACCACTAAACACAAATCAATATATTTTTTTCAATCAACACAGTTAATTGAAACAATTAAAAAATTGTTTGAGAATTTAAAATATTTTGAAGTTTGTGTGTATGTTTTCATATTTGCAAATAAACACACAAACATTATAATTTTTGTTTTCAATTCAGGCAAATTAATTGGAACAATTAAAAAAATTGTTAAAAACAGCATTATTGAATTAATCTGTGTACTATATTTAATACTACATTGTAGTTATTTAATACAGATTTTCTCTTTTTTTATATTTTTCTAAAAGTAAGATAGGGCTTTTTTGAATAAATGTAACGATACGTATTGTTGTTTACAGTGTTGCTTAAAAAAAGCACACTAATCAAGTGACAACACAAAACTTTTTTTAAATACACGTCTTGCACTCAATGTACTTGAAGGTTGCCTGCCAAACATACTTCACATGAAAACTGCTCGCTTAGAAAAAAAAGTAAAATCCCAGTAGTTCTGATGGAGATAATAAGATTTCTTTAGTAACTTGACTTCCAAGTATTCTATAACATTAAAAAATGGCATTTAATAACTTCATCAACCCCATTTAGAGACCTTAAATTCGTTAACTTGACTATTCACAATCCTAAATGGTTCAATTTTTCAATTTTTTCAAGAACTGTAGGGCTATTATTTAAATACACCAAACTGTTTTAGTTTCCATATCAATCATGTTACTTTTATACATAACATTTGTTGTAACTATTACATATACAAAAAAAAAAAAAAAACAAAAAAACAAATTTAATTAAATTGTTAAAAATGTGTGAAATTGTTATTTATTCGTTGTTTGTTAGTCTGCTGACAAATCCAAATACACAATAAGAAAAATATGTGCTGAAGTTTTATGTGTAGATTATGAAAACCTAATTAACTTAATAACGGTTACTTGCTACTAGGGTATCTAATTTTAATTCAATGGGGTGGCCCGTAGCCAAGTTGATATTAAGCTTACTAATCTATCAGTAAGCGGGTTTTGGGTTCGATTACCGCCAGAGACTCTGGTATGTTTCACTAGAACGCACACTGGAAAATAAGGCCAATTCTAAACTAAACTAATAGTCTGGACCACAAAAAATTAATTAATGAAATTTAGGCAAGGATGTAGTCTATAAGCGCAGTAAAAAATTAGGCAGCTTTTTTTTTAATACAGTGTGCACTATAAGTTGTTGGATAAGACCAATTTCTTCGATAAGATTTTTTAATCAGCGGAAAATTTATAAATATCTACAACACTTATAGTCTTATCCACAAAAAATTTATGAATGAATTATAGAGATTGATGTACGCTATGAGCTCGTTAGAAATAAGACAGATATTTTTAACTATAAGTGATACAGTTCTATAACAACCTTGGTCACAATATATCTCGGGACTTCGGACATTTGATCATAAAGAGAATTGTTAATATAGATTTAAGACTTTTAGACAATTAGACGTTTCCTTTTATCTACCCCCAGTAAATCATTAAAAAATAATGTTTCCCAGTTTGTCATCTTTCGAACAAAAAAATAATTCGGTTCTTATCCAACTCAACAAAAAGATGAGAAAAGCCAACTAACCAATTTTACGCAAACAAAACATACACACAATACAAACACAAGATGTTCGTGCTGCGGTCTTTCTCAATGTAAGAAAAGAAACACTTAAGAACATTAAAATATAATGTTTGTCTACAGTAACACTACAATTGAGGAGCTCCATAACAAAACGGAACAATTCCACTTTTACAATTTTTGGATAAAAAAAAATTAATTTAAACCATTACGATGTATGTATGTGAAATTGTTGCGTTTTGATCCGATTCAAAGAAAATAAATTCGTTAAAACAACAACTATAAGGATTTAAGTATTTACAATATTTTTCCGTAAAGACCTCCTCAATTGTTCTGTTTTTTAACGAAGAACATTACACCATATAATGTTCGGCTCTTTATTGAAAATAGTTACGAACGGTATTAAGGGTTGTGTTCGTCTACACAAACGCTAAAGCATAGATATCGTTCTTGGGTGTGTGAGCTGAACGCTAATGCTCTGTTTATTTTAGAACACTGATTTTAAGTGAAACTTTTTTAATAATTATTCTGGGTCCTTTGTAAGTGGACTTAGCCATGTCTATCTCCAAATCAAGCTAATTTCCGAAGGACTTAACAGAAAAGAACAATTTGGCATCCAAATTGTTTTTAGTTTCTAGCAGTTTGACAATGAAATCCAACAGAATCGGCCCAGTAGGAAAATATATTCATCCAAATGTGGAACAGCATAAATAAAAAATTCGCAAAAACAAACATAAATTGGTGGCGAAATGCACGATTTTCATTAAATTTCAACAATGTCGTTATATATGTCACCAAATTTCGTTAAGATCGGTCCATAATTTACCTTAAAGCCCATGCTAAGAGCACACTCGGAAATCAAATTAGTATGGCTAAAAACGTTACGTATAACGCTTTTTTCTTATCTAGTTTTATAAGACAAGAAATCACACTACTACATTTCGTAAAGATCGAGTCACAATTTTCCATAGGCCCTAAATTAAGCCCGCTTTCGGAAAACACTTAACTATGCCTTAAACCGTCAAAATATTAATATTGTTATGCAATTTAGCTTCTTACAGTTTGTTAAGAATAGAAATAAAATTTCGGGAAGATCGGCTTTATATAAAGCTAATTCTCGAAAATTAGAAAAATAAGACATAAAGCGCAGCAAATATTAATATTGTATTGAAATTTGGTTGGATTAAACAACAAAAGACACATAGTCCCACATACATTTACTAAAGTTTAAACAAATTTTTGATCAAAATTTCCCGAGAAACCCCGCAATTAATTCACAGGAAAGCGAGAATTGAAAACAATTAAATATCCCGTTAATTTCTGGGACGAGAAATTCTGGGAAAACCTGTAATGGCGGTCCATTACTTAAATTTTTATTCAATAAGTGTTTTTCTTAATTTTCCTAAATTTCTGGGAAATTTTTTCCTGAAGAGAAACCCTACTTACTACACTACTATTCGGGTAAAAATTTTAAGTCTTTTAATTTAATTTAAATAATGCTTGTTGATTTAACCTGGTTAAAGTTTAATTTAATGAAAATTGCTTTAAGTTTACAAAAACAAACCAAACAATATTATTTATGCACCAGTTATTTTGGGTAACCAGACATCTTTTTTAAAAATGAGTGCTAAACTTTTGGATCTATTCCTGATGGTTTCTCATCTGCAGGATTTTTTAAAAATTTTCCGACCTTTTCTGTATATTTACACTGAAATCCTTCCTATATTGTTTGTAAATTAAAGTTTACTAGAATCTGTAGGTAGGACTTTTGTTTTACTGCCAGGCCACAGTGTTGCCAATAAAAATATTTAATTGCATACTAATTTTAATAATAATCTAACGATCTAGTTTAATAATAAATTTATTGCCAAATCAAATAAAACCGCTTTGGGCTCAAATGCATTAATTTCCTGCATTAGTTCAGCGTTGTGTGCAGTTATTTAATTGACAGTTCAAAAGATAAAACGAAATACATTCTCCCAGTTTAATTGGACCAAATAGTAATTAAAAGTAAAAGTTTTTATTTTTTGTTTCATATAAAAAATATTTAGTTTAAACAAAACTATCGTGACTTTAACATTTTTTTTTTTTTGTCTTTAAAAAATTCAATGAACAAACCAACAAATGCACATATGTATTCAGAATACGAAATCTTTCATGTTATTTTAGTTGTTAAATTAAACTGAAACCAGAGACCGACATCAATCACAATTGAACAAAAAACTCCCTGAATAAAATCATCCTAAATCCTTTTAAATGAAGAACACCACAAAAAAATTGTTTGCTCCAATTAAACACAATGAAACATGTGTTTTTATAATAAAATAAAAAAAAACGTGACTATAAAGTGACAGTTTTAACTAAATAAAAATAAATTTTGTGCAGGCAAATTTTAAATTACAAACAGAGAAATACTAGAAAAATAACGGCCATTAAAAAAATTCAACAAGAGCCACATTTCACTTCGTACCAGTGCTGCCATCAAGTTTCTTTGCAATAAAAAATTAAAATTGAAGAGAATTTTTTTTTTTTCGAATAAAAAAATTTTACAAGAAAAATATTGATTTTTTTGTAGTGTTTTTTGTCTTAGAAAATTATAAAATTTTTAATATATCGAAAATTAAATTAGAATTACAAATTTGTCAACAAATTAATATAATCAATATAATTAGGTTAGTTATTTTTTTTTTAAATATATGGGGGATTTCATGTCAAGTGACCCAATTTTGAAATCGATGTCTTCCGATTTGGATGAAATTTGCACCAAGGTTAGTCCTATTGGATAGTAGTTTAGACACAAATTTTCAACAAGATCGGTCTAAAAGTTTCTGAGTTAGTGGGGGTCAAATTTTGACATTTTGGCCATACAGGTGTTCTTTCTTATCCATGTAACTTATTACCTATTGGTGTTAGCAAAATTTGTCCCAAGTAGCTTCGATAGCTATTTGATCCATCTTTTGAAAAAAATTTTTTTTGTTTTTTTAAAAAATTTTTTTTATTTTTTTTTTTTAAATTTAAAACTTTTTTTTATTTTTTTTTTAGCGGGTATGTTTTTTTTTTTTTTTTTTTTGTTTAAAAGAAAGCTTATGTCTTTTCCTTTAAGGTAGTTTTGGTCCCTTTTTGGGATGCGAGCGGCTTATGTATAAAAAAAAATAATTTCTAACTCTAGACAAGGGTTTTTCAATTTTTAGCATATGCAGTGTTCTTTCTCATCCATTTAACTTATTACCTATTAGTGTTAGCAGAATTTGTCCCAAGTAGCTTCGATAGCTATTTGATCAATATTCTGAAAATTTTTTTTTTTGTTTTTTTAAAACTTTTTTTTTTTAATTTTAAATTTTTTTTTTAAATGTAAAATTTTTTTTTTTATATTTTTTTTTATCCGGAATGTTTTTTTTTTTTTTTTTTTTGTTCAAAATAAAGCTTTTGTCTTACCCTTTAAGGTAGTTTTGGTCCCTTTTTGGGATGCGAGTGGCTTATGTATAAAAAAAATTATTTCTAACTCTAGACGAGGGTTTTTAAATTTTTAGCATATGCACTATTTTGAATTTTTTCCTATTTGTGTTTAAGTGTTTCTAAAGCCTTAAAAATAAAACGTTTGCAAAGAAACTAGACAAATTAACCTTTCCGACGGTATGTTACAAACCCAATTACTATTTTATACCTTCGATACTATAATGCCCACAATATGGTAATCCCAGGAATAAAATCACTTTTTTCTGTAGAAATGTTGACAAATAATTCTTTTTTTAATTTTTCCTACATAAATTTTATTAAATTATTTATCTTTATCTTTTTATTATTATTATTAGAAATTATTATTATTATAATTATATATTAATTTAATTATTATTACAAATTAATAAAAAGAATTTAATTTGTCAACATTTCTACAGAAAAAAAGTGATTTTATTCCTGGGATTACCATATTGTGGGCATTATAGTATCGAAGGTATAAAATAGTAATTGGGTTTGTAACATACCGTCGGAAAGGTTAATTTGTCTAGTTTCTTTGCAAACGTTTTATTTTTAAGGCTTTAGAAACACTTAAACACAAATAGGAAAAAATTCAAAATAGTGCATATGCTAAAAATTTAAAAACCCTCGTCTAGAGTTAGAAATAATTTTTTTTATACATAAGCCACTCGCATCCCAAAAAGGGACCAAAACTACCTTAAAGGGTAAGACAAAAGCTTTATTTTGAACAAAAAAAAAAAAAAAAAAAACATTCCGGATAAAAAAAAATATAAAAAAAAAAATTTTACATTTAAAAAAAAAATTTAAAATTAAAAAAAAAAAGTTTTAAAAAAACAAAAAAAAAAATTTTCAGAATATTGATCAAATAGCTATCGAAGCTACTTGGGACAAATTCTGCTAACACTAATAGGTAATAAGTTAAATGGATGAGAAAGAACACTGCATATGCTAAAAATTGAAAAACCCTTGTCTAGAGTTAGAAATTATTTTTTTTTATACATAAGCCGCTCGCATCCCAAAAAGGGACCAAAACTACCTTAAAGGAAAAGACATAAGCTTTCTTTTAAACAAAAAAAAAAAAAAAAAAAACATACCCGCTAAAAAAAAAAATAAAAAAAAGTTTTAAATTTAAAAAAAAAAAATAAAAAAAATTTTTTAAAAAAACAAAAAAAATTTTTTTCAAAAGATGGATCAAATAGCTATCGAAGCTACTTGGGACAAATTTTGCTAACACCAATAGGTAATAAGTTACATGGATAAGAAAGAACACCTGTATGGCCAAAATGTCAAAATTTGACCCCCACTAACTCAGAAACTTTTAGACCGATCTTGTTGAAAATTTGTGTCTAAACTACTATCCAATAGGACTAACCTTGGTGCAAATTTCATCCAAATCGGAAGACATCGATTTCAAAATTGGGTCACTTGACATGAAATCCCCCATATATATATATATATATGTCCTTTATTTATTTAAATACAATATAGATACAGCGATGTAACTTAAAATACTTAAATAAATTGTTCACGAAGAACATAGGGCGTCACAGAGGTTGAAAGCTCTCTGTCTGCTATCCACTTGGGGATAGCAAGAAGCGATTCCTTTGTCTGAAATTCCCAAGCATCTCACAACTTCCGGTCTTAGACCAAGTGTTCCCTGGAAATGTTATTCAGGCACCCGTCTGATGACAGCTAAAGTGAGAAGGCGTACAGAACTGAGTATCCTGAGTGCAGGCTTACGCCGACGCGTCTCAGGAAAATAGGTGAAAACTGATAACATTTAGTCACTGAAACTCACCTGTATTAAACCGGCCTAGCGGTGTTGGCAGCCCCAACTCTAGGATCGGAGGCTTTGGCCTAATCAGTCAATCTTCCTAAACTCGTATGATTACAGAAACGTCAACAAATTTTTTTTTTTAAATAACGATGAATAATTCTCAATCGTAAAATTTTCAAAATTGAAATTTCAAGTTGAAAAACGATGAATAATTCTCAATCGAATCAAAACAAAAGGACATATTAAAAACAGATTAGAAAAGTGATCTCAGTGATAACTGGGCATCTGCCATACTTCTTCATAATTGTAAAAAAAATACTTAATTTTGGATGAATAAAACATAAAAACTTGTCAACACTAGAAAAAGCTTGAAGTAACAATTAAATTAGCATAATTGGCAACGTTGCTACAAACACATTACCTTATTTCTTTTACTTTCTCTTCCTCTCATAGAGTGAGACATGCAACATAACAGCAATAATCGTCAAATAGACAATAGAGAAGTTCAGCGTTAGATGCAAATGACGTTGCGAAAATGCAAATTCAAAATGTTGTAGTTTTGGTTTGCAATCGAACAATAAAATACACAGAATTGCAATTGTCACATCTTTGCTTTTTCGCAATACTAAAACTGTCCATTTTTTTTTGCTAAAGCTTCGTACAGACGATGGTCAGATCTTACAATATTGGTAAGCAGCGTTGCTTAAATTGCATTAAAATTGGCTAAAGTGTCTTACAACTGTGTGAACATTGTAAGCTCATTTGTATTTGCAGAAGTGCAAAATTAATGCATCTGACAATCGCACCATTGTCAGAATAATATTGCTGTTGGAAACGCCTGCTTACAATATTGTTAGATCCCATCGTCTGTACGAAGCTTAAGTGTTTTGCGTTTGCAGCTCTGATACTTGAACAGCTGACATTTGTCAAAAAAAAATTTAAGAAAAAAATCAATAAAAAGTGGAAGCCAGATAAAATTAAAATTGTTCTAAATTAATTCCTGGGTAACTTCTTCTACTACTGCTTTGATGATTTTTTCTTTTGCACTGCTTCGTGAAATTCTACAGCAATTTCACAAAATAGTTAAACACAATGTTGTAAATTTTAATGATCGTAATTTGTGTATGTCAGCTGCTGCCTAATTTGCATTTAGCATTGCAAAGAACCTTAAACAGCGCTCACTGTAAATGACAAAATTTGTGCATTAACAAACAGTTGCAACCTTAAACACACCAAACACTGAATACCGCTTATGTAATTTAGCATCATCAGCAACAAACAAAAATACTTTCATGCAGAATTGGAAAATATAAGTTCTGTTCATGTACTGGCAAAGATAGAGTAAAACAAGAGATAACAATTGCTTTCTCTCCAAATACTCAAAAATGGGAAAATTAAAAGAACGCCTTAAGCTGGTGGGCCACACTACGCGTTATATGTGTTTCATACTTTCTTTTCTTATACTATGATACTGCTTTATACAGTAGGTACTCTAGAAAAACCTTAATGTTCAGGCGGTCCTCGACCTAGCAGGGTGAAAAATCAAACCTAGTTCAGGTTTGAAGTTGATAAAGTTGCCTTAAAAGCGGATTTGTATCTTTTTCCTGTTTTTTTTTTTAATATATTTTGCATGGACTTTGCGAAATTCATCTCTTACCAAAGCGATCTGTTCATTTTTACTCTACTTCTTTCGAAATTTCAGAGCATTAAACATTGCCTTAATTATCGAATATGAATTCACACCTTTTTGGTGTTTGGCAAAAATGTCTTAAGTCAGAAACTGTAATATTTATTTGGTGTATTTCATAGACTTTTTTCTTACGGGCAGATGATAACTTAAAGCCAATCAAAAACTCAAAATGCGTTTTTTGACTTAAGACCTTTTTGCCTAAAGGCTTAGATATATTTCATGACCTAACTTATTTACAATTATATTAGCAGCAAAGTTGCCATAATCAAATTAAAAAAGTCCCGGGAATTCGGGAAAAAATCCCGGAAATATGTGCGGGATCCCGGGATTTTTGTCCCGGGAAATTTCGTACGAAAAACACTTATGTATCCCAGTGCATCAGTCAGTCTATCCGTCAGTCATTTTGTCTGTTATAAATTTAAATGCTGATGCACAAACAACACCCACTGTCATGTTAGCGATTATTTAGACTAGAATTTAATTAATAATAAATAGCAACAAGCACACAGAAACACCAAAACATTCAGCAAGTAGAACCAATTAGCCCATATACTCGTATATATCAGAGTACTTGTAAACAGCGTTGCCGTTTTGGTTACTTTTAACCAAAATTGGTTACTTTTTTTTCCAATGTGTACTTGTGTACTTTTTTTCCATTTTGGTTAATTTACCCGCTCCGCTATTTTGACTCTTAAAAATTGTGTGTGGCATTTGTGCAACCAATAACAATACTTTTTTCATCTACATACTTAAAAAAGCTTAAACTTTAACAAACTGCCAACTTAACCATATGTATACACTTTGAAGTGTAGATGGCCATTATCTGCGAAAAATCTGCGAAAATATAATTTTTGTTAAATATTAAAATAAACCAAAACTAAACAAAAATTTCGCTTATAATACAAAATTTTAAAAACGTAAACAAAAATGTTTTTTGAATAAAAATTCGTTTGATTAACAACATTTTTTTTAACTTTTAAAATTTGACTTAACATGTTTTGTCAAGATGCCACAGATATATATAAAAGATCTACCGCACAATTTAGTTAAATTTTGCACTTTGATACCATAATAACACAGCAAGACTTAAAAAATTTTACTTGCAAGAGCTCTTTATATAAAAAGGTTGAAGTGTTAACTTTGTAAAGGAAGTGCACGTCCACTAAAAATTTCGAAAAATTATATAGCGTTTTGTTCTTTCCAGACCAGCGGTAATACACTATTAAAATTTATTAAAATCGGTCCAGCGGCTTATGAGCCTACAAGATACAAACGAACGCAATTCCTTCTTTAGACATATTTTTCAACTGAAGTGCGGATAAAATAGTATGCTACTTTATTTTAACATTTTGGTTACAAATTTTTTTTGGTTGTTGCAACGATGCTTGTAAAGTGGTTGACGGATTCCAAATATAATGGAGCTGTTTTAATATTATGATAAGATGGTTTTCTTCATACCATTTTGTAATCATTAACTCAAACACATATCTGTTGACATTTATACATATATTTCAATTAATTTGAGGTTGTCACAGTATTAAAAGTTTTTAAATATTTTTAAGTTTCTTGGAAGTTTCTAATAAACTTTTTTATTAAACACTAAATACCTAAAAATTCCAATTTGTGTTAATATTTCATTACCGTTATGGCAGCATGATTTAAGACTTTTGGACGTTTAACGTGTCAGCCGGTACACGAACGTATTAAAAGACTACATGTACTATGTACACGGTAAAAACGTCAGGTATTTAAAAAAAGATTTATTACAAATTGCCGGTACAATACTTAAAGAATCTGGTCATTTAATTACTTACAAGACTTTAAAGGTTTTTAGTATTTTTTTTTTACAGTGAAAGTAATTTTAAATTGATATATGGCCTTAAGTTTTATAATAAAAAACTCTTTAAAAAAATTGTATTATAACTCTTGATTGATATTGTAAGTAAAAAGAAAAAAAAATTGATAACTGACAAACTACTGCATGAGACCAAACTGACAAGTCGATGCCTCTGTGTGTAAATTTATTGCAGCCAACATGCAGCTGTAATGGGAATTCTATCTACTGCTACTACTACTACTGTTTTCTCTCCTTCACATTTTAATCACACTTGACTTGCTTGTTTGGCGGTTGACGTTTTCACGTACACATTTTATCAAAAAAAAAAGGGGGCGTCAATTTGATTTTCCTTCTTCTGGTAACTCTATTAAAAATGAATTTACCAGCTTGTCGGAAGCTGGAAGTTACAAGGAGAAAATTATAAAGTCATAATGTTTAAAAAAATTATATGAGAGATGAATTACAATTGGAGCGGTGGGCGATGACGAAAGGAGTAAGAAAAATATTTTGACAGGTGACAGTTTATAAAGTTTTGATAAGTTAATTGGATATAGTGGTACTTTTACTCTTTCTATTCTGTTGAATGTTGAATATAAAGTAAAGAGATACAAAACAAAAGAAATTATTTTATTTATTGAGCTTTCCACATTTGCTTTAAGATAAATGTCTGTTTAATTATATTGAATGCTGGTGATTTGGGCGTTAGACTTTAGTAAAAATTCTATTCGTAAATTTATGCTTATGTATATATTATGTGGTTTCTGTGGTTTCTAAAAGGAACAAAGGGTTTCTGCAATCGTTGGTGTTTAGGATGAGCGACTGACTGGGACTTCACATTCGATTCTAGTGAAGCAGGCTAGCCGCCATTCGGCTAATGTTGCCACGCTGCACCTTCTTACCTGGGATGAACCGGTGATAAAGTAACATTCAGGTCATTCAGCAATGCAATCGCGTTCACACTTTAGCTTTCGACAGGTTGGGAAATCTGAACGATATAACCAGGGAATAATTGAATTAGTGAGCTGGTTGGAAAATTCGGTTAATCCCTTGTGGCGGGCTATTCTCAAGGAAAAACTATTAGAGCGCTTTCCACCTTTACGAAAGACCGCATTCAATTCCCCCATACTTTTACTATACTTGCAATAATTTAGCTCATTCATAATAAAATTAACTCTGCTACTAGATACTTTAAAAAAATTTGTAGAATTTATCAGTAGCAATTAAAAGCCGTCACATTCCTGTTATCCAGAACAACGAAATCGTTACCATTGAAATGTGCACGATATGTTGCTTAATCTTGTAGCAGAATACCTAACAAAACTTACAGTTTTCCAAATTGCAAAAAACCCAATATCAAATAAAAACCAGATTATGGCTGCATTGTAGTTTTGTCGCTTTATTGTATTTCTAAAGCATTCACAACATTGTTGTGATCTTTTCTTATAGGCACCACATTTTTTTTTTAACTGCGTGAGTGTTTAAGGTGCGATTATAACTTAATTTTGGGGCTACCACAAATTGATGGACAGACAATTAACCAGCCAGACACAGACTTATGTGGTCAACAAATGCAGACGGGATTCCCTTTCTCTCAAAAGGGAACGATCCAAAGAAGCGCGTGAGCGAGTGATCATAAATTTTCACACCTTAATACATACGAGCACGTACGACAATTACCCAAAAGCAGCTTCGTACATTAAACAAAAACAAAAAAACTATACAGATATTTACAATGTCATTTTCAAAGAAAATGTACAATAAAATTAAAACTACACCTTTAATAAAAAAGCACAACAAAAAAAAAAACAGTCATAAATTTTTTAGTAATAAAATGAAAAAAAGTGTGTATCAGTGAAATAAAAAGCCCTTAAGGCAACTGTTGCAGAACTTTTTGGGCCCACGTTTACCAAACAATTTACATCTTTATAAGTATAATATTTTGTTGTATCGGATTTAACTGTTGTCTTTGTTAGCCTGGTGACCCCATTATTTGTTCTTTCCAATTATTCCAACAATTTTTTCCAAATAATCACTGTTTGAGTATTTAAAAAAAAAACGTTTTCAAATAAATAAAATTTATAGTCATTGATATTTTTCTTGTGTTTTACAAATTTTTAGGATGTATTTTGTCAGTACTAACGGCTTTGTACACAGAAAAAATTATTTTTCCAATTCAAACAAAAAATTTGTAGAATCAAACAATTTTTTGTCTGAAATCGGTCCTACAAACAAATTTGCATATTCAAACAATTTATTTGCATTTTGTTTACTGAAAAAAAACACTAATTTTTTCAAACAAATAATTTAACTGAATCAAACAAAAAGTTTACTGAAATTCAAAATCAAAAAAAAAAAAAAAGTTTTTGCACAAGCAATGACGCGCACACAAGTAAGCACTGTATGAGAAGGTGACGGCAAATCAGAGCCGCCGACTGGCTTTGAAACACATTTTTTTGTTGGAATAATTTTTGAACGAAGTCTTATTTATACACACAACACAATGTTTTTCTTTATCACTCTCTGTTGCTGTATCCTTTCCTTTGCGAAAGAAGAAATGTAACCAAAAACGGCAGCAGACCGACTCGATATGTTTTTCGTCATCATTCTATTTTTGTATTTGATGTATTTAACCAAACAGTTTTAAAAAATTGAATACGGGATTTTGTTTCTTATAATGTCGTGTCTGCTATTGTTTTTCTTATAGTTGCACTTTTTTAAAGCGTCCAAAAATAGACTGTGTGTGTTTTTTGTTGTTGTTCTTATATTTCACATAAAGAAGTGTTGCTTACGATCAAATAAAAAAATGCAAAAAGACGACAACATTAAAGAGCGTTAAATATTTCATACAAAATTATGAAAACTTGACACCAATAACGCGTTTATTTTATTTTTAAAGAGTTGTCCACATTTTTGTTGGTTAAATAAAAATCAAACAAACATATTGATTGAATCAGTAAAAATATTTATAGAAATTAAAAAAATTTTCAAACAAGCGGTTGTTTGAAAATAATTCGGCAATAATTTTTTCTGTGTAACATTTGAACAGACGTTTTATTTCTTTCTGTTTAAGCCTTTTAGTACATCTTCATTAGTTTTTGTCATAAATTAGTGTAACTTGTTAGCGATTTTATATTGTTTTGCTACAAGATGATTGCAGTTTGGACACATCTAAAAAGTGTGCGTGAATGTGTAAATGCGTGGGTTCAATGGTTCGGTTGTGGATGTTGCCTTATTTTTCTTAATAAAAACAATTGCATGGTCTTTAGTCTTATTTTACCCACGCCACTATAGTAGAGAGGTTCCCAGTTGGTCACGTCTTAAAGACATCTTTAGCGACGGGTACTAGACAGCACTAAGTCGTAGAAGACATACTGAGGACTGCTTAATACAAATCGCCGACAAAAGTTTCATACAAATGGCGGCGAGGTCACATAAGCCGAGATGGGGACAATGTCTTAAATAATTTCGTCGACGACTATACACAAGAGAATATCTCCTATACAATATATTCTATACTATATACACAAGCCAATCACCCTTATTCCATTTAGCGTCACCAATACGAAACGGTATCGTTGTGTGTCGATTGTTGTAAATCGGTATGCCCATTGTCAATATCAAGTTTTATGGTAAGCCGTACGCAACGTTAACGTTGGCATCAATATAAATTGACTCTGATTTGTCGTCAGTCTTATTGGTGTCGAAACATTTTTTTTTTTCTTTTTAAATTTTTTGAAATAATAATGTTGAATTAAAAAAATAGAAAAATATCAACAAAACATATTTTAAACAAGCCATAAAATTTATTTAAAGTCCCTAAAACTATAAGGAATAGCAAAAATTTTTCCTGTAAGTTTTCTGATTCTTTACAATACTTTTCTTTCATGCCGCTCTAGCAAATTTTTGCAAATTTCCGCTAATTTTTATCGAATTTTTGCCATTTTTACAGTCTTAGAAATTTTTAATTGTTTGAAATATTGAAAATTTTCACGAATTTTTACAAATTTTTTTTTTGTTTTTTCGACATTTTACTTTTAAACGATTAAGCGAGCTTTAATAAATTTAAGGGTTTGTTGCCAAGTTGGCAATTTTTTGCGGATTTTAGCTATGTTCGCGATAGAAGCGATTTTATCGTGTGATTCTTTACAGCTTTAACGCTTTTTAATAAAAATATTATTAAAATATTAAACTTTGCTATCATAACACAATAAGCAAATTTTTACGAATTTTCGATAATATAGCCATTTGTATGGAATGTTTGCCATTTCTATGTGTTTAGGGACTTTTAATCAATTTTATGGCTGGTTTGATATATTGAAAATTGTTGCTATCTTTGCAAACTTTCCGAATTTCCCATATATAAACCGAAGTCTGTATTTTACAGGGCACTATCAACACTGTCGATTTATACGGGACGAATGCGTTATGTCATTAGTAAGGGTGATTTTTTTTAGAATAAATCAAGCTATCCTTTTTGAGAACACAACATTTTTAAGAAACAAACATCAAAGTGCATATTTTTAAAGGTGACAAGTCGTGCATACATTATTGACGACGATGTTGTCAACGGCAATCTGGCCAACTGGGTTATTATGCGTTTATGCTGATGTATATAGATAGCACTTCGAAATGGACCAGTGTTGCCAGAAGTTGGGGAAAATCCCTACATGTAGGTATTTTTGATACTTAAATAGCAGCGTAGGGAAAATCGGACAGATTTTTTATAATCTCCAAAATGTAGAGATTTTTCGTCATCGCATTATTATTTATGAAATAATAATAAATTTTGTGATATTTTCTTGTCCAAAAAGGTTGAAAAATTTTATTTTCCCTAAAATCGCATTAAAATATACTCGTATTGCCAGAGTTGTTTGTGGTTTAAAAAGTTGCCGACACTAATATGTATGTATGTATATGTTTTATCTAAGGTATCATTCAATGTTGAAAGATTTAATTGAATTTAATTATAAGTACGTACATATATTTGTACATTAGGGCCATAACTTTTTTACATTTTTTGCAAATATCAAAATGGCCCTAGCATAGTTGAATAGACCACTCAAAATTATTTAATAAAATGGTATTACTTTTTCGCGGTTGTCAAAAAAATTTCACCCACAAAACGCGGTAAAGTTTGGAAATCAAATATTTTAGTTTTTTATTTATTTATCCAAAATACGCAAATATTTTTTTTAGTCAATATGTTATAATTTAACAACATTTTTCATTTTATTATTTTAGTTATCAATATGTAATAATCAAACAACATTTTTCACTTTTAGTTATTAATAACATTTTTAAAATTTTTATTTAAAATTAATGTACTTTTTTATTTGGGAATTATTACAAAGTAATTTTTGTGGGTGAGGTTTTTATTTTAAATCGTAAAAAACACAACATTCGCAATCGTGTGGTAGTGGGGCCAAAATTTGGTTATCGCCTTAATGTACATATTTTTTTTAGTTTTGTACTTATTGTTTGTCAAAGCTTTAATATACATATTCGAATAAAATTTATTATTGAAAACTATGGTATTTTTCTTCTTTTTTAATGACAGCAATGCGTAGGGATTTTTTGTAGGCGAAATCTTTTCAACGTGTAGGGAAAAGTCGGATTTCTCTTAGGCTGTGTAGGTATTTTTCCGAAAAATCTACTGGCAACACTGAAATGGACCCATCGAGGTTCTAGTTGTGACAAGGACCAAGCCTATTGAAAATGGTAAAAACCGGTCCATAATTTCGCATAGCCCCCATCTGATTATGTTGGCATTAAGATTAAATTAAGTCCAAACCTATTTTATTGCAATCTTAACCATCTCACCAAACTTTATTAGAATCAGTCTATATTTTTCTATAGTTCCCATATAAATACAACTCCCGCCATAAATTCCTTATAAAAGTTGGTTATATTGACTTAAAATTTTGCGACAGCTACTATGTCGTGTCAAAATTTTGTATTGATAGGTCCAGGATAAAAATAGGTTCTATACAAACATCTCTAAAATAGGTCCTCTATAAACCACTCCAAGCTTGTGGTACGTTCTAATGTACTCTCGAAAATTTATCTCTAAATACTGTGGATTCGGGTTTCATATATTCGGGCTTCAACGTCTATACTTTCTTGTAAAGGGTGGTAAAATTGTAAGGGCCGATGTTGAATGTGAACCACACCTAAACGCCAAGTTTTTTTCCGAATTTTATTTGACATTTCTCTATTTCAGACTTACTCAATTTGAACCATAGAGAGATACACAATCCAACAACGTGTTAAAGTTATACAGACTTATTATGAAAATGGATGATAAATTTCGAAGAAAATCATCTTCAGTGATGAGGCACATTTTCACCTCAGTGGATTTGTCGATAAGCAGAATTTCCGCATTTGGGCGAATAATAATCCAAGAGTGATTGTCGAAAAACCAATGCACCCACAAAGAGTGACTGTTTGGTGCGGTTAATGGGCTGGCGGCATCATCGGGCCGTATTTTTTCCAAAATGAGGCCGGTCAGGCAGTTACTGTGAATGGTGTTAGCTGTCGTGAGATGATAACGAACTTTTTATGGCCCGAATTGGAAGATATGGATGTGGACGATATGTGGTTTCAACAGGACGGTGCCACTTGCCACACAGCTAACGAAACAATGGCTCTTTTGCGCAACAAATTCAATGGCCGTGTTATCTCACGTAATGGCGATGTCAATTGGCCGCCAAGATCATGTGATTTGACACCGTTGGACTTTTTTCTTTGGGGTTATTTGAAAGAAAAGGTGTACGTCGATAAGCCAGCAACAATTCAAGAGCTAAAGGATGAGATAATTCGGCACATTAACGGCATAGAACCTCCATTATGCCTCAGGGTCATCGAAAATTTGGACCATCGGATGGAGGTGTGCCGCCGTGGTCGCGGCGCCCATTTGGCTGATATTTTGTTCCATACATAATTGAGTAATACCAATATATCATAATAAAATAAAATTACAATAATTTCCTAAATAGTTTGTGTTTTATTCAAAATCAACATCGGTCCTTGAAATTTAACCACCCTTATTTTTGTAATTTTGGGATTAAAATCGTATTAATTTAATAAATTTTATTGACATTATAATGTTCTTCACTTTTTCCTTGAGTTTCAAATAATTGCATTGTACTTTATTTAATTTTTCTTTTTTTTTTATTTTAACGAAAAAATTTTAAGAAGGAAACTTAAAAAATAATAAATAAATATTGGTTTGTTCGCAAACTACAATTTAGGTTTTTCAATAATTTTTTTTGATACTTTGTTTGCCACTGCTTTTATTGCTTGTGTAAAAATTGTTATTAATGTTTTAAGCTTAAAATTGTTAAGATTTTTTTGTACACTAGCCACTCGCTCCAGCCCGACCGTATGGCACCCTACACACTAGTTTTTAAAAACATTTTTTCCGGTGCACCTTATTTGGGACCAATGTGCAATCATGGCCCCGCCAGAACAAAATTATGTTATGAGTTTAACCCTTTTACGGTCATAGCGATCGGAATAGGATAAATAAAATCTGGTTTTGATTTAGGGTTACTATTGATGACTAAAAATATAAAATAAAAAAAAATTATTTTTTTTTTAGTTTTTGATTGGTGGTAAATATATTCCCTCTGCCTCCGCCGGGTAAAGTAATACCATGTCCACTTTTTATATATTGTTCAATTTCTTCCTCGTCCGATTCCTTATCGTCTTCGGACTGCTCTGGATCTGATGGTAAACCGTATAACTCATTTAGCACCAACTCTATTTCATATTCTTTTAGTACTTTCTTGCTCATTTTCAGACAACCTTTAGTATAAAAAAAAACAAACATGGTTAGAGGGAATATTCTTCCCACCAAAAAAAATCCCACAAGGAAAGCAATGTAGAAGAAAAGTAAAAGATATGTCTCTTTTCTAAGATATTAAATATAAATCTATAAAACGTAGAAGAACTTACCATATATCACCACGAGATTTCGAAGATATATACCGATTTCGTTCGCAGTTGCAAAAACACCTGTTTTCAATTTACAGAAGACCCGTCTCGAAAAAAATATTTATAATCTGTCACATACAATGTTAAGAAAACATACTTTATTTCTTTCAATTAATGTTGCCAAATCAAAAAAAAACAACTGCGACTGATCAGTTACCTTACCAATGAAGAAAAGTTGGTGGGAAAATTATTCCCTCTACATGTAAAAGGGTTAAGACTTATGTAATAGTTTTTTGCGCTGAATATTATCTAGATTTCTTCATATGAAATTTTTTGTTTTTGAGGGATTTTAGGAATGTGGTTTATATGCGACCTATGAATAATTTTGGATCTACCAGCACAACAGTTTGCCATTACATATCGTTACATTTATAAGGAAGTTTTGGCATTAAAAGCTATTTTCGAGAGTACTATTTGTATGGGAGCTATAATCAAACATGGACCGACTCCAACAAAATTTGGTAGGATGAATAAAACTGTAATTAAATAACTATTAGGATGATTTATGGGTACAAAGACTCTATTCCGAAAAGAAGCTTGTATGGGGTGAAATTATGGACCGATTGTCACTATTTTCAATGGGCTTGGTCTTTATGACAATTAAAAATTCAAAATTGACACCTGCACTTTACACACAAGGCTTACACCAACAGCCAGCCAGCCGGACGGACGGACGGCTTCAAAGCATCAGCATAAACATTAAACTTTTGCTTTTCTGCTGTAAGTTGTTTAAACACTGCTAAAATGTGGGTTTAGGTCCTTAAAAATATTGGTCCGAAGTCTTAAGACCAATATTTTTTTATTCTACAGCACAAACGCTACCCAACAAACACGAAGTCAAACCTTTGATATGAAATGAATTTATCATTTGACATGAGACACAATTTTTAAACCGCTTTTAATTGTTTGATTTTAAAATTTGTATTCAAATTGATAATGATTTAAATATAAACATTTGACATAAAATGTTTTATAAATTTGATGTCAAATTGTTATGAAATGTTATATTCGAATCGAAAAATAACTTTGTTAACATACAATTTGTTATTTGTGAATAAAAAATTAATTACAAAGTGAAGGAATGTGAATAAAAATAAAACGACAAAGTGAAGAAAATATAAGTTTGTTGTACGATCGCGGTGCTACGTCATGACAATCCTCAAAAAAAAAAAAAGGAGCCAAGTATTTTGTCTTTCCAAGAATTAGAGACGGAAAAAACACTTTTTCATCTTTTAGCTATTGTGCCGAATGTTTATCTCACAGTTTATTTAAATAAATAATAAATAATTAGTATTGTGGTTATTTTGTTGAACTATTTATGGTTTTTAATCCAAATTTTTAATGTTTTTAATTAGGCTTAAGTTCATTAAATTATTTTTATGAAGAAAGGAATTTTACAACATGAAAATTAATTAAAATTGTTATTGATAATCTTTCATGTTGTAAAAATCCTTTCTTCATAAAAATAATTTAATAAAAATTAAATTTAATAAATAATAAATTTAAATTAAAAAAAAATTTTATTTGTGTTTCACATTGTTTTAAAATCCACATTTGATAAACATTTGAGAGTAACGTTTGAAAGCAAGTTTAAAATGAATACATTTCTCAATTTGAGAATAATTTTCCCTTTTTGTTGAGATTCAAATCATTATCAAACGTTTGTCGTTTGAGAAAAGGTTAGATTGCAAATCACTTCCAATTTGAAATAAAACCTCCGTGTTTGTTGGGTAATACCTTCTTCACTGGGGTTGTGTGTGTATAAAAATTATTAGAGGGTTCTGACAGGGTTGTCAGACTTGGGGATTTATCCCCAAAGTTGGGGACTTCATGTGAACAAAAAGGACAAGGAAAGTCATTTGGGGATTGGCGATTTTTTTGGGGATTTCAAAAAAGATTCCGGGGATTTTTTGGGGATTTTACACTTTTATATTATATATGAATAAAAATAGCAAAACTTTTATCTTACTCTTATATAGTGTAAAGGGTCCTAATTAAGATTATCATTTTTGTTAAGTGTGTAAAAGGTACTTTATAAACTTGTTATTTTTCTTGAGTGAGTGTTTAAAAAAAAGAATTTAAAAATAGAATCTAAAATCGTTGAAAACACAAAAAATTTTTGATTTTTTAAAGACAATTTTGAAGCAAATATGAATGTATTCCCCAAAAATAAGTAAATATGAAAAATCATATATTAAAGATTGGGAAAAAAAATGCTAAGCTATTGGTTAGTAGTTATGATGCATTATATACAATACAATATGATGGATCGAAGTACTAAATAAATTTGGATATATGTATTTTTATTGTTGATTATAAGGATGACTTTAACCGATTGAACAAGCTCAAAATTCTTATAAACTGGCTCATTCGTCTTCAAAAACAGCATATTGTTCTGCTTGTAATTCCTCACTGGAATCGCATAAAAAGGATTTAAGAAAACATACAGAAACCAGTCTCTACAAACAAAATAAAATGATTTTTTTGACTAAAAATTTTTATTTGGGGATTTTTGGGGATTTCTTATTAACATTTTTCTTACCTTTTTTTAAAAAAAATTTTAAATTTGGTCAGAAAAAAAAACAAACAAAAAATATTAATTTTTTAAGGTTTTGTTTTTTGGGGATTTGGGAATCTGGGGATTTTTGGGGATTTTTTTTTAATTTTTTTGGGACAAGGACAAAAAGTACCTGGCAGCCCTGGGTTCTGTTTGTTTTAAATTAACCAGAAATTTATACATGCATATTCATTTATAACATTTTATATCAAACTGTAAAATGTTATTAATAAAATAAATTAATTTATTAATTTAATATGCTAATGCCACAACAAAATACAATTTAGAAAAAATAATGCTTTTACATTAAAAAAAACTCAAACGGTACCACAAAATGTCACGTAGACCATGACAACTAGGGTTATTTGCTCTCGGAATTTCCCGCACTCCAAAAACAGGGAAATAATTTCCCTGGACCCAAGATAGCCGGATCTAGAAAGATAATAATTAAATAATTCTCTAATTTTTTTTAATGTATTTTAAAAAAATATTTCAGGTGTATTTAAAAAGTAAACGTGCAAAATTAATTTTGTTAAGTTTTTTATATATACAGTGTCGGAAAAATAATGCAGACTTACTTTCAAATATTATTGTTGAAAATTTTGCATTAAACTTTTAATGATGAAACTTTCTGTAAAAATCTCTGGGAAATTCAAAAAAAAAGACTTAAAGTTTGCAGAAAAGAAACACCGAACTAACAAATGAAAGTTTGTCCTCTCCTTGAAATCCTATTGAAGAATATAAAACTGATTTTTTTGTGATAGATATTTTTTGTAATTAAATTGAATTGATTCTTCCCTTATTTAGTAAATTTTTTTATTTAAAAAAAAAATCCCTCGAAATCCCGCATGAAGGTCCCGAGAAAGAGGCTATTTAAATCAACCACATTAAACTCTAATGACAACATCTTGTGAATAAATTTTTTTTGAAAGATTTTACATTAATTTAGTCAAACAAAAAATGATTGGTAAAGAATGCCAAAAAGTCTCTTAAACAATTTCAACATGAATTTCAATAGAAAAATATGTTTTTTTGCTTAATTGTGGACAAAATCAGTGTCTTTTTGAGATGATTTTAGTTGGCGGTTTTTTTCATATTTAAGACAAAATTAGTGGGCGTTAGAAAATGTTGGCAAAAAGTAACCTCCATACTTAAAAAATTTGGAAGATTAAAAGAAAAAAAATTAATACATTCAGAGATAAATTTGGTTCTTTTGAAAAAATGCTTATAAAATATTAAATAATAATAAAAATTGTCATGTTAATTTCTAATTTTGTTTTGCTTTAGGGTGGCGAAAGGCGCGTCAGATTGGAACAAATTTTCGAAAATTTTCAAAAATATATTTTGTACATTTTAAAATGTTAAACTATTATTGATTGCGCTGTTTCATTTAGCAAGGCAAATGATTATCGTCTACAATTTCGTCATATGACATTCGCCTCATGAGCTTAAATACGTGTATAAGATTTAGGGGTTATATTTATTGGTGGTTATGTACACATTAAATGGATTTATTTTAAGCATTTATGGCCTATTTCACTAATTATATTTATATATCAATTTATGTTTAAAATTCATGTCAAATAAAAATTAAATTATATGAAAAACTATATAAACATGAATTGATATTAAAAATGAATTGGTGAAATAGGCCATTAAAAATTATGGTTCCTAAAAATAAAACTAAAATTGTTTTAAGAGATTCCGTTAAAAAAAAAAAAAAAAAATACATAAATAATTTTTAATTTATACCATTATTTTAATTATGTTCTAAAAGCCCATAACATTTGTTAATATTTGATATATAAATTATCACATTAAAATTGATTTATATCTCATTCCTTTCAACATGTTAAGCTAAAATGTGAAATTCGGATTTTTCCGGCTAAATGTGATTTTTTCATTAAAGACCAACATGTTAAGCTTAACTAAGCTGTTCCGTCGAAATTTTGTCTATAAACATGGTAATGGCGACACAAATCTATTTTTAAAATAGCTAAACCTAGTTAACTAAGATCTAAAATCCTCAGCCTTAGTAAAAGTCTGTTATTTCTTAGGTTTTTCAATTTTTAATAAGATAAACACTAAGTCTGGGTTCAAACTATGAAAGTTTTCTTTAGAAAGTCTGAAATTATTGGTTAGACTTGTTAAGAAAAGCATGTTCTCCCCCCCTCATCCATTAACTTAGACATTCTGAAAAAAGTGTGAACTAAGATTATAAACGATAAAACTATAAAACAGCTGAAACTATAAAGTTGTAACCAGTTGTATTAGTAATATCACAAAGCATACAGAGATGAAAAAAGTGACGTAGGAAAAAGGCCCAAAATTATTTGCGAGGGCAGCTTTTGAAAAAAGAGAACGAAAGAATTTTTGGTAGTTAAGTGGCAACAGGCCGCTACAATCAACACAAATTGCGTGATCAAAACAAAAATGCAAAAAGGGCAGCTTTCGAAGAAAAAGATAGAAAAACACAAAATTTTCTGTCTCGTAACGCCTCTATGTGCTCTGTGGTAATATGGACAATTCGCATACATAGTTCAAAACTGACTCAACTCAAAAGCTTAGATATTGTTACAAGTACAACTTTGAGTGTTTATAATTCTTATTCGCTTTACAGTTTTATTTGAATTATATTTTAGCTTTTCCTGATGACCCAGTAAAATGCGCATAGAAACCAGCTTTCCCTCACCAATAAATTTCAGTGTTTTTATCAAAAATAAAAATTGGGAATTTGCACGTCATATAGAAATCTTATTAATTCAAAACTTTCATTTTTCGGGTTTATATGTTTAAACTATGCACAATTCATTTGTTTATCTATAAAAAAAATATCAGTGTATTTTATTGTTCTTTGCTGTTGCTAAAAAACAGTTATGTCTTTCTTTATGTTTCAATTGATATAAAGTTGCGATTTAAAAAAGTGACTTATTAAAATATAATGGTAGTAGTTCCCTACTGCTAAGTGCTAAATAGTCTTTATTCGAATCGTGACACTTTTAATAAAATAAATCTTTGTTGGAGTTTATATTATTTAGACTTGTTTCAGTCTAGAATTTGGAAAAAAGTAAAAACTGGAAAAGAATTTAACTAAAATGACATAACTTAAAATAATTCGGTAACTTGTGCAAATAAGACATCACCAAAGATAACCCAACTAAAAATGGTTCATTATCTAGTGTATGAATATTAAAAAAAAAGACTTTTTAGATTATAATCTGTATGGATGTTCTACTAAATGATCCAAATATTTAATTTTAACTATTTTTAAAGGTCAAAACAGTTTTTTTCCATTTCTGAAAATTAAGTTTTTCAGTTGATTCACTTTTGAACCTAATCAGCTTTTTTTATTTTGGCTAGCAACGATGTTGACAAACATACCCGCAACTAGGTCTACGCTGTAAATCAGCTCCTAGCTAAACCTCTTAGACACTTTGTGATATTAATCTTGTGATCTAGGCCGCACCTTAGTATATATATTTGTCGAGAGTGCAACGCCAAGAGGAAGGTACAACCTTAAGCGCATAGTCTCAGGAAAAAGCACTAGAAAGTCACTATTCCCTTTGCTTTGCTTTTTACCTTTTATGTTTGCGTTAATGCACATATTTTTATCAACAAATAATACTACTTCTGCATTTAAGTGTACAATTACTTTCAGAAAATACAACTGAATATTTTATAAGACCCATTTCCGAGAGTGACAGTAATTGGTTAAAAAAAACTTTAACATTTTCATCAAATTTTTGCTTTGATCCACTATAACTGAGTCATTTTTTGTCCGATCGAAGGCACTGTTTGACGCCAAATTAAGTAGCATTTTAAACAAGATAGAGTTATTTTTAATTGAACCAGAGTTTGACTCTGGAAGGCGGCTGAAAGAGAAGTATACAGTGAAAAACTCATTATCTGATAAATGTGATGTTATGAGAGAAAACTGAGCTCATGTTCGGATTTAACATGGCAAAAAACATCAGGATCAGTTGAAATGCCTAAAAAACCCATTTCAATGACGACGCGTGTGATTCGTTGCGGGTTTAGGCGTATCAAAGTCTATTTCAAAAGTACTGTTTGTATGCGGCCTGTGGTAAATTATGATCAAATTCTTATGAAATTTGGCAGCGCAGTTTCTAGTCTTACAAAACTGTGAAAGGCATCATTTGTTACGGTTTAAGGCGTACTAAAATGTTTTTCGAGAGAGGGCTTTGTTTCGGGCCTATGGTAAGCTATGGACCAACCTTCATATGAAACAAATTTGTGCAAAATTTAATGAGAAATGCATTCTATCTCGAATGTTTGTTAGTTTTTTTTTATCAAAAATATAAATTTTTTAGGAAGGCGGTTCCACATTTGGGATCATAGCTCTTTTCCTACTCAGCCGGTTGTGCTGGATTTCAATCCCAAACTGCTTAGGAAAACTTTAAACAATTTGACTCCAAAAGTTTTCTTATCTGTTGAGTCCTTCGAAAATGAGCGTGATTTCAACAGACGGACATGGTTAAATCAACATACTTTAGGTCCCAGATATATAAATTTATGGGGCCTAGATGAATTTTAGAAAGTTTCAAGCGGAAGTCAAAATTGGTATACCCTCATTTACCACTAGTGGTGGAGGATATAAAATCCAAATCTTGCAAAAAAGATCGCTTATATTAGTTACAAAAAAATTTGCGTTATCCCTAAACAAATAATTTTTTTCAGTCGTTACCTTAATGACAAAAATGTTTAACAAACGATTTTGATTAACGAAAAATTTTCGTATAACGATAATTTGCGGTAACTAACAAATTTAAACTACATAACGACAGAATTGTGTCGCTAAAAAGTTACCGAATTGCGGTTCTTGTGTCTGCTTGTTAGGTTCTTGAACTTTTTCCAAAAAAAAAAAAAAAAAAAATAATCTAGTCTAATCATCAAATTTATGAAAAACAAAAAATAAAATAAATTGTTGATAAAATATGTTATTTGAAATTTTTTTAAATAAAGGCACGTGTATAATAAATCATACGCTGAATACATTTAAGTTTTCGTTTAGTCTTGTCTAGTGAATTGTTTTTTATTTTTTCCTAAATAACAAATTGAACAAATTATTTATATCATTTTTGTTAGCAAAATTTTTTAGTTATCTAATTATGGTTTAGATATATAATTAAGTAAATTGTGTTGCTTTTTAAACTTAAAATAACCTTTTAAAATATGTGTGTATTTTTTTTTTTTTTTTTTTTTTTTTTTTTTTGGTAAATTTTGTTCCTCCTTTTTAATTAAACGTTTAAACAAACTTTTAATGAATCACTCTGGTTAAAGGAAAATTTGAAAAATAACATACTGAACAGGAACAGGGTTTCCCTATCGTTATTTAAAGATCTTGAGTAATAATTCAATCAAAAAGTAACAGAAGTCAATTGGCTCATGTTACACGATAAAGCGGCTAAAAGACAAAAAACACCAGAACTACCATTCCATAGCTCCAAAACAAAAAAAATCATGATCGTTGTAATAAGATAAATGGCCAAACAATATAAAATTTATTACAACAATAAACGCCTTTGTTGCTGTTTTAAAATTTGCTAAAATAAAACATAAAAGATTCTCTCTTTGAAAATCATATAAATAAGATTTTAACCACGGAAAGCAATGATAATGATGATGATGATGATGTATATTGGCTAAAAATGGTTGGTTACCGTTACCAAGAGATCAATAGCCAAAATATTTCGGAGACCTCCGCCACAATAATTGTGCGTGTGTGTTATTTAACCATACATTTTTAACTCTCTGCATTCCAAAAAAAAAAAAAAATTAAAACCCCAGCCAAAATCTGTCTGGCCATCATCAAGATCATTGTTTTCACGATCTCTCCATCACCATCAGCGTCATTGTTCATTAAGCTCTTAGTTGGCTTTAATATGATTGACATTTAAAAACAGGTGATGGGCCTACTGAAAAATAAAAGAACACAGAAAAATCTCTTATATAAACCATAATATTTTTCTTTTCTTTTTAGACTTTTATTCTCTTGTTCGTTTATAAAGTCTTTCAAAAACTTTTATCTGATCTTTTTTTTTGTTTATAACGAAAGAAATGCTTGAAATTTTAAGGAAATGTTTAGCAAAAAAAAAAAAATTTTTTTTTGAAGAGGTTTATTTTATAATAATTGATTAGATCTTATTAAAATCATATTTCAACCAACAACCATTTATTTTGAAAAATAAACAGGTTTCTAAAATACATATATTGCAGTTAAAGTTCTTTAAAGTTCTTAATTATATGGACGTTTTTTATTCCCGGTCAGTGACGTTTAAATTTTTAGCAAACATTTCCAAAGGCTATTAAAAAAAAAAAAAAACTAAACAAGGTTTTGTTACAACAAACGTAATACTTTAAATGAAAAAAATTATTAATCTAGTTTTTGTAAACATAACCAAAGACCTTACATATGGGGGATTTCATGTCAAGTGACTCAATTTTGAAATCGATGTCTTCCGATTTGGATGAAAAGAAACCATTCCCGCTAAAAAAAAAGTTTTAAATTAAAAAAAAAAATTTTTTTAAAGATTAATCAAATAGCTATCTAAGCTACTTGGGACAAATTTTGCTAACCCTAATAGGTAATAAGTTACATGGATGAGAAAGAACACCTGTAGGGCCAAAATGTCAAACTTTGACCCCATCTATCTCAGAAACTTTTTGACCGATCTTGTTGAAAATTTGTGTCTAAATTACTACCCAATAGGACTAACCTTGGTGCAATTTCATCCAAATCGGAAGACATCGATTTCAAAATTGGGTCACTTGACAAGAAATCCCCCATATGTATGTTTGTCATTCCGGATCTAAGACCCTACAAATAACATAAATGTAAATATGTATTAGTGATCCCTCTAAGCAACAGAGTTTATTTACGGTTGTTTGTTTTTAAGTGTGTTGATTGAAAGGAGTTTTCCAAAACCCCAGATATGATGGGAACTATGTTGTTTGTTTTACTCTTGACGAGTTGTGGGGTGCAAAACGGAGTCACTCTCGACTCTACTTGCAGCACGCCTAGTTTTTGGGAGTGTTACAACGTTTACAATTGACCACTCTTTGGCACTAGCTAATTAAGAGTTCCACGCGACTTAAGGTATGAGCCACAACCACCCCGTAATCCCCGAAGGGTCCTCAACCAATATTTAGACCGGATCTACAAATTTTGAAATCTGACGACTTCCACGTATTAGTTGCACCTGATTACCCCAAAGGTCATAACACCAGAAGGTGGAATAACACCAGAAGGTGGAACAACCTTTAACGAATTTTCGGAATACTCCTGGAGGGAGGGTTTTGTTTAATATTTGTTTGGTATTAAAAACATTAAAATTTACGTACGTACGTTTTAAAGGCACCTATACAAATGTGCAAACATGTGTTATTCTACCAAGTCCGCACACACATATGTGTTCCCGAAATAAGGGATTTTATATGAAAACGTTAACAAAAGAACGGGTACAATGTCTACTTTAAGGTCATGCGGTCTCTCTGTTTACGACTTCTTTGGTAACTACAATGGTCTCAATAGGACTATTATTTCCCTCTTCCGCATACAAATGTCAACCGAAATACCATTTTTTTCAGACGTTATATCCATTTGACTGATTAAAAGGACATGTATGTTAAAGAAGGCCATTTTTAAAATATATTTAACCAAAATTGTTTAATGCAAAATTGCTGCTAAAAGTTTCTCTAGTGATACTATGTTTAACAAGAAATTGGTAGGCTAAACACACTTTAACAAATATTTAACGAAAAAGAAAAAAAACGTGACCACTAAGTGGATCTCCTTTTAACTTTCATAAACCCTTAAAACATAAGCACTGGTAAATTTTACGATTCAAATTTTTTTGACATGAATCGTAAAAACCAACAAATGGTATGGAAAGTCAGTATATCTTCATATTTTGAAGTAACAACTTTTGCTGTGTGTGAACAACTATTTTGTTTGCATAGAAACAGGTGAAATCGCAAATATTTGGCCTTAAGGTACCTTAAATTTCGGAAGCAGAGCTCGTAGATGGCCATAGACAATATTTTAACAACGCATTACATTATTTAAAACGATTATTTACGAAGCAATTTTTTCATATCTAATTGCCGCAACGAGATTTTGTCAATTTTGTACGAAGAAATAACAACACCTTGGCTGAAACAGTGATTCAAAATGTCAAATTTGCACCGTTCACTTGCACAAACTAAGAGCCTGCTGAGCAAACAGGGGATCCTTTCAAATCAACATAAGCCAATTGCTTAATAAAGGGTGTTTTTTTAAGCTAGATAGAACTTTAAATTGTAAAAAGTAACACAAAAAATTAAATTTTGATGAAATATTTTTTTTTTATCGTTTCAGTATACTCTGACAAATCATCATGAATAGACTCACGCTTGAACAACGCTACGAATTTATCCAAATTTACTTTGAAAATCAGTCGTCGATTCGCGCAACTTATAGACGCAAAATTGTGTTCAGCGATGAGGCGCATTTTTGGCTTAACGGGTTTGTTAATAAGCAAAATTGCCGCATATGGAGCGAGACCAATCCACAAGAGACCCTACAGACTCCATTACATCCAGAAAAATGCACCGTTTGGTGCGGTTTTCACGCTGGTGGCATCATCGGACCTTATTTCTTTAAAAATGTGGCCGGAGCTCGCGTTACGGTCAATGGAGATCGTTACCGCACCATGATCAATGATTTTTTGTTTGAAAATATGGATGACATTGATCCGGAGGAGATGTGGTTTCAACAGGATGGCGCTACGTGCCATACGGCGAACGCAACCATCGACTTATTGAAATCAAAATTTGGCGATAAGTTGATTTCGAGAAATGGCCTCCAAGGTCGTGCGATTTGACACCTCTCGATTATTTCCTGTGGGGCTACGTGAAGTCACTGGTTTATGCTGATAAACCAGCAACAATTGACGCCTTGGAGGCCAGCATTGTTCGTGTTATTCGTGACATACGGCCAGCAGTGCTCGAAAAAGTGGCCCAAAATTGGATGTCCAGAATGCGCTTCGTCAAGAACAGCCGCGGTGCCCATATGCCCGAAATCATTTTCAAATGTTAATGTCACGTATTGATCTTTCGAATAAAAAAAAAATTTTGATTACAATTTAATTTTTTGTATTATTTTTTACAATTTCAAGTTCTATCGGGCTTAAAAAACACCCTTTATTTCCTAGCAATCAGGCTTTTTGTGCGAAACAGCAAAATGTTGCTTTGTGTGCTGCGATATTGGCAAATAATTTAAAATTAAATATAAAGCCCGCTTCACCCATGCGTTCCGAAAAATATTTTTGTCCGGACAAAATTTTTTTTATATTGAGTTGAGAGCAAAATGAACTGAGATGCTACTTTTTTAAATTTTTATAGAAAGTTGAATTGAGCTGCCATAGCATATAGTGTTTTTTTCACTTCTATTACAACAATTGAAGTTTTGCTAAATAATTAAATAAAAAAAATAAAAATACAATCACTTTCCTTTTTCGTCGTTTTCCTAAACACACTTTTTGAAAACAATTCAATAAAAGTAGTTCGCTAGTTGTGTTGTATAATTGTTTACAATTGTTTTTATACCTTTCGAAATGAGTGAATCCTTCTGCATTCTAGGGTTAAAAGCATTCTTGTTAATTAACTAAACTTTATTTTTGAAAAAACTGTAACGTGACGCAAAATCAAAACACTGTTTAATAAAACAAGTACGAAAGTATAGTCGGTCATGATAATCTACACCACAGTATTTAAATCATATTTTCAAGAGTGTACCCTATTTGGGACCCATGAGAAATTATCCGATTCTAACCATTTTCAATAAGCTTGGTGCTTTGGACGATTAGAAACTATGTTACAAATTTCATTAAACTATCTCAAACATTGCGACCTAAACTTTGCGCACAAAATTTACATAGACAGCCAGCCCGCCGGACGAATATCATTAGACCGACTCGGAAAGTGATTCTGACTCGATCGGTATACTTGAAGATGTTACAATAATCAACACACACGCAGAATACCTTCTCCACTTTTGTGGTGCGGGTATAAATAGTGGTTACGTCTGAGGTGTCAAGTCTTTGTTTAGTGTGACCGTAGCTTAAGTCTGTCATAGTTAACTTAATATTAAACTTTACAAAAATAGTTGGTAAAACAAGCAGAAAAAGTCAGAAAAAACTAAGAGGCCTTTAACCCTATTAACCAAAATTTACAATTTAAAAATAAAAATATTTTTAAGTATTTTGTGCGTAAAAAAAGTTCCAAACGTCGTATAAAATCTGAACAAATGATTAATGGCTGAAGATTTCCTTTCCAGTAGAATTTATTTGTGTCTTTATAAACATTTTATTACAATAAATATTATCTTATAACCAAAAACCAATTTTAAGGCCTCGTGTTTAAAGTTATATGTATAAATTTTTGCTGTAAAATTTTATTTCAACTTCATTTTTTTTTTTAATAAAAATTAAAGTTTAAAATATTAAGCAGACATTGACACACATTATCCACATTCTGGCGGGTAAAAAGGGGATTCTTAAAATTTTTATTTTAATTTTTTCACTTTTTATGTTCATAATTCATATTTTTTGAGAGTTCTTAAAGAATATTTGCAAGTTTTTATGGCGAATAACGATTTATTGAATTTATTATCTTATTGTGTTGTGGACGGGAGTGCAAGAAAAAAGGAGAAAAGCCTTAAACAAATGTTTATTTTAAATAAAGTTTAAAAATAAATTGTAATAAAAATATTGTGTATATCGGGCATTAGGCTACTGGGTCTAAAATGCATGTTTAGTGTGAAAAAACACACCATGTTGATATCACTGCCAAGTAAGTGTTGTAAAGTGCATGAGGTTTGTGTGTGTGGGTTTGTGTGTTTGTCGCCTGATATTGTAACTGACTTTATGCGTGTTTACCAGGCTTAAATTAGATTAGGTCAATATAAGATTTATGAGGTAAACTCATAAAACACTCTTCTTTTATCTCTAGCAGATACAGAAAAAATAAAAATCATTTGTTATGTTTTTGTAAGGATACTGAAACTTTGAGTTTTAAAACTGGAATAATAAAAATTTTATTTTTTTAGGGCTTCAAAAGTTATTCCGCAAATATGTGTAGTTGTTATTTCGTAATTTTAGGTTTTTTCTATTAAAAATCGATTTGAATTGAAATCTTTCTTGAAATCTAGTGCGTTCACATTGTACTTTTTAACATTAGCGACATTTTGTTTTTATAAAAAAACAGCTGACTGAAAGTTTTTTGTGTAACACATACAAACATATAAAGAATAGGAATTTAAAAATTTGCATTGCATTTTGTTAAAACTTCGTTTATTTTATCAACATTCCCTACAAGAAATGAATGAGCGAATAGTCACATTTTTCACGTTTGTGTTAAGAAAATGTGACTATTCATTCCCTCATTCATTGCTTGTAGGGTTGTTTATCTGTTCAATTTTGTTTTACTATTTTTTTAAAAGTTTTGAATTTTTTTACCAGCCGCCATTTTTGTTTCAGCTTTAGTTAAGTTTGTCATTACATAAGTTTGTCATTACTTCAATATTGATCTTAGACTCTACAAAGTATATATGTATATTCTGGGTCATTATGCATATCGAAAATGATTTGACGATGTCCGTCTGTCTGTCAAAATTTTTTCACATGTGCTCCTGAATTTTTTGCTATTGACATTCAATCTGATCGGTCCACAAATGGCTGAGATATGGGCAAAAAACCACGACTGCTTATTTTATCTATAAATCACTTATTCTTGTTCGGCATAGCCGAATGTTGCACTCTTACTTGTTTTTTTTTTATTAATATGCAATTTTTTCTTGTACAGGGAAGTATTTTTTAGTACTATATGGACCAAACCATAGTTGTATGATCAAGGCCCAAATTTACAGTCATTAGTTTATTTTATTAGTTAACTAAAATGATAACTATTGGTTAACTAGCATTTCATATTTACTCTATATTGGTTAACTAACAATTTCTATCAGAGCAAAAAATGGTAACTTCATAAAAATTGCAAATTTTAATGTCGGTAGCTGTGTTTTTCTTTACATTTTTATTATTTCTAAATATTAAGTAGATTTCGTCAAAATCTAGTTAAGCAGTAGATTTTGTTTCATACGGGAAGTCCAGCCAAAAACAAAACAGTGTAAACGGGTTGCTAAAATAGTTTTCTACTTATTTATAATTTAAACTAAATTTATAAACATTCGCAAATATTTTGCAATATTTGAAAAGAAAATCCGTAAATGACGCATTTCATTTTATTTTTGTGTACTTTTCCCAAAACATTTTGCAATTTTAAATCTTAAGCTAAATAATGAAAAATTAAGTGTTCTACTTACTGTAGTCACATTGCTCATCTTGTGTTCCATTAACTGTACCATCAGGCAGCAATTGTATGAAACGATTCTTAATGTACAATTGTATTTTTCGTGATGGTCCCGATAGATGCGATACTGTGGAACGTTCGTTACGATCCAAATTATTTCTATGATGTAAATTTCTAGAGTTATTCAGTCTTTTTGATTTCAAAACACTCATATCGGATGAACGTCTCACCAGCAGAGCACGCGCAACACCACCTGTACTGCTGCTACCTCTTCTACCACTTCCACTTGCGGTTAGGGACATGCCCCATGAACTAAGATTGGCCGATGCTGCTGAGGATGAGGAAGTAGGGGATCGTACACTGCGTTCTGTTCTTGATAATATGGCCAAATGATGAGATGATGAAAATTTAAAGTTATTTATTAGATTTTCAGTGTTTAAATGACTATTTGAAAGAGGTTGCTGCCGTCCATCATCTGACTGATCAGCTGCAGTTGTGGGCATTAAGGTATATTGTATTTTGGCTGAAGATTCGGTGGTGGAGAAAGGTGGAGTTGATGTGGTGGTTGTGATGGTGGGTTGTGTTGTGGTGGACTTAGATAAACTTATCGTGATAATTGCTGAGTTTTTAGTATGAGTATTTAATAATGACACCTTTTGTACGGCGGCTGATTCTGTTGCTTCGTCTTGTGAGTTTTGCTGTGTTTTATGAATGGCAGTTATTTCATTTTGTTCTTTTTGTTTTTTATCGTTTGTTTTGTTATCACTAATACTATTATTGTTGTCGTTAAACTGCTGCTTCTCATTTATCGTCGTTAATCGTTGTGGTGGCTGTCGCTCTGTTTCTATTGCCAATTCTGTGCTATAAGAAGACTTTGTTGGCGTGGGTGCCGTTGACGGCGTTGACGTTGTTGAAAAACTATTTAAATTTTCACTATCTGCTAATTCGTTCTTCATTTGACTATCCTTGTGTTGAGGATGCGAACCCGCCACAGGGTATTTATTATGTTCGGCAGGAAAAAAACTTAACATTTTATCGTTTTTAATTGCATTTAGTGTGTCGATGGGTGCGGCTTCTGCTGTTATAGCAGCCACTGGTGGTAGTATTGTTGGCATGGCATAAACCAAGCCCGGCCAATCGATTATAATCGATAGGAGGGCACCCAGCAGCGCTAAAGCCCTCCAATCTAAACGCAGATTTCTTCGCATAATTGAGCAAGAATGTTGATTACTTGATCGCTTTCGTGAACGCACTCAAAAAAAAAAAAAACGCCCCAAACTTATAGTTCGTTACAAACGCAAAAATTAAACACTGTTGTTGTTAATTGTTGTTGCTGTTGGTTGCACTTGTTTTAAAGTTGCGACTTTTTTTATAATTTTTTTTGTGGCTGGTGTAAATTGTTGAATAATTTATTTTTTTTTCCACTTTTTACACCAAATTAAACTTGTTTTATTTTTTTTTAATATTATTTTATAAAACTATGACACCTTATTTTCTATAAATCATAAAATTTCCGTTCTTTTTTTAATTTAATCTTTTGTTATATTTGGTTCGAACTGTTTTTTCGATTTTATTGTCTGAAATAAGGAACTTGAGCGTTAAGTTTCGTTTAAGTTACCATAGTGTAGACATATCTTTTGCACTTCATTATTATGATGGCATTACTAACGAGATCGTTGTGACATCGTTTATGAGTTTCATCTTCGTCTTCCTCGTTGATAATGCATTTTTCAAGTTTAACTAACGATTTCATTTTCTTTTAAAACAAACAACAAAATTAAAGGGAATTTTTTTTTTTTTTTTTTTTTGTTAAAAATTTTTATTTCCCAACTTTTTTTGTTATTTTTTCACAAAAGCAATAATTTTTTTTATTACTTTAGAAAGTGATTTAAATTTTTTTAAAACTTATTTTAAAGTGATTGCCGTTAAACACAAAATTTTCTTGTTGTCGTTTTAAATTTATTTCCATTAAACCATGAACTTTTTCACCGTTTTCGCTGATTTGTACTGCTGCTGCTGCTGCTGCTTCTGATGAAGATGAAGTTGAAATGTTTTGTCGTGAAGGTCGTCGTCGTTGTCGTCGCGAACTGCAAAGGAAACAAAAAATGGACAAAACCGGTAAGAATTAATCAAATTGTGTTTTATAAAAGTAAATTTAAAATATTTTTATTGCTTTACATTTTTTTTTTTTTTTCTTTTGTGAAAAAGGATTATCAGATAAAAAAATACATGTACCGGAACATGACCTACAGCATAATTACAGTGGATTTTTGTAAGTGGTAAGACATAAAGATTACAGGAAAAAATGATATTTGTCATCTTAATTGTCTGGAGTTTTAGTGGTATTTAAGCAACTGAATGATAAATTAAGTAATAATGTTTAAGCACCTTAAAAACTTAAAATTAATAAATTTTCCCCATCAAAAATAAAATGAATTTAATTTAAAGTTCGTTTACAAGATAATATGATTGAAATAAAATTGTTGCCAATGTAAAGATACACATGTCTTTACTGCTTTAGAACTTCTTTTACTCGTTTCACATAAATTTATTTAATTTAAAAATTAATTTTACTTTTAATTCATTTCAATTGTGTTGAAACTCTTTAAACTTCTCTATTAAATAATATTTTTCAAATCATTGGCCATTTCCCCAGCCTAGCAAAAGGTCAATTGAATATCATGTAGAATATTCGACGAAAACAAACGAGAAAATTTCCCATAAATAATATTTGCCTCCTCAGCATTCACAACAAACATATTTACTTGATGGCAATGACCTCTAATACAATTTTTTGCGTATATTAGAAGTACTCAAAACGATACTTTCGAACATAAGAAAATTCTTCTTTATATACAAAAAAATTCAAGACACCAGCCGTGGCAGTAACATTAGAAATCCAAAGCGTTATTACAGGCTTTTAAAGGAGTTCAATGAAGAAAAGGGAATTTAAAGAACTTAAACACAATTATGAATTTCAATGGCTTTAATGTCTAATATCGGTCAAATGCTCGCCACGGCTTCGGTGGCATACCCCTTTTCGATGGTCCATATTTTCAATGACTGAGATATAAATGGGTTCATGTGCAGAGTTTAGATCTTGAGTTCTTTTTAGCTTATTGACGTATACTTTTTCTCTCCACGGTTGAATTTGCCAAACACTGAAACAAAGCAGTCAAATTAAGTTGGGCAAAAAACTTGACGTTAAGGTGTGACTCACAATTAACATCTTGCATTATGGTTGGACCACCCTTTATTAAAAAGAGTTGAAATAATTTAACCCATTTGGACCCAAATATAAGCTAAATGGAAATTTATTAAAATAGCTGTATTTCTGTTATTATTAGAAGCTAATTAAATATTTTAGAGAAACAAATTTTGAAAAAAAATTCTTATGTGGCCCATAATATTATTGTATATGATATTCGCCATAGTATTTCAATTTTGTCCTATATAATGCAATAATGCAAGGTGAACATAACCTATTGGAATAACATAAACAGCATTGTACAATGATGCCAACACATTTCACTTTATTTTCGTTTTTCGTCTTTTGATTGTTGTCAATATATTGTGCCACCTTCGACATACACATTGGCGATATAACTGCACAATACGTAAAATGTTATGGCAAGTGTATGAGCCGCTTTAGGTTAGGAATGAAAGGGTGTCCCCAAATAGGGCCAATGGTCTAATACGTGAAATTTTACAAAACATCCTTTTTCGATGCAGAGTGATTTGATGCATTTTTTACACTGCCAACGGGCTTAACAGTAGCGAACGGTACATCGTAGTTTGCTTGCAAGTTTTTGGGAGATACCCCTGATGAAGGCTTGCATCGCTTTCATCATCTTTTTCACCAACTGAATATCTAAAATAACTTTTACATACACTAAGGTGAAACTGCGGTCAAGAGGTAAGGACATGGTCGGAAATGCATCACTACGCTGCATCGGATCCATAGCGTGTTCGTAAAAGCATTACTGAAAATCTCAGCTATTCGAAAATACGTAACAAAAACAGATAAACAAATCTAAAACGCGCTTCACAAAACTGGCTAATGCTAATTTGCATGTGCATCGCACAGTTATCACATATGCGTATCAGATGCAGTCCAGCGACGCATTTTCCAATAAGCCCTTATCCAAAGACAAATCCAGCATAAAGGTAAATATAACCCACCACAAATTTTTGCCTCGGACAGCTGATCTATATGCTGCAACACCGCCACCCATGACGCCACTTATGCCTTCGTTGTAGTTCTGGAAGACGAGAAGAATAATCACGTCTACTTTTCTTTATTATGCAGCTCCAACTTTTCACCTTACCGAGTGGATAAACAAAATCTTAATTTGTACACATGGTACAGACACAATTGTTAAGCCATCGCACGAACAGAATTTGATTAGCTGTATCAAATCATTAATCAAAATCAGTACGGCCTTTCTTTGTCACATAATCCAGTGGGCAATTCTTTGTTCTATTCTCTTTCACGGTATCAGTAGCACGATAACTGGATTCGCGTAAATCTCGCAGCAATGCTTGCCTAGTACAAAAAGCTGTCGAAATGTAGGGTCTGCTCATGTAGCCAAACCTTAACTTTATTTAACAAGTTCTTGAACACTGTCGATCCTCATTTCTCGATTCTCCTGCCGCTTTCCCTCAGTATCCGTCGAAAGCATACCAATAACCATCGGCACTTGCAATCATTGCCTGGCTGGATGACGTCTAAAATATCTTGTCGTTGATTCGTCTATTAAAAGATCTTCGTGAAATGCGCTCCACTGGCAAGACTTCTTGATTAGAAAGTCAGTCAGAGATGGAAATGTAAACATCTTATTTAGTGATCCGTAAGCAAACTGATTGTCAAAGAAATGTAAAAAAAAATTTCCATAAAACTGTTTTTAGATATTGCTTTTGAAATCAGAAACACATTGCTGACACTATCAAAAAGTAAATAAAAAATATTTGAGGACCCCATAATAAAATATACCGCCTGACGTTCAAATTTTGTTTTATGTGTCCAATTTCATTATAATTTGTACCCTAGTTTTTCCGAGATATGAAATGAACCTCCAATTTGAATCAATTTAAGTATATAATTATAAAATTAAGTATTTTGTTTTAAAGTCGCACTCTTTTTTAACGCAAATTCGTTTATAAACGAAACGGAACTAAATATCATGTACACATGAATAACCGTCCTCGAATTAGTAAGCCGGGTGTAAAAATAGAACATTACCATGAAGGCTTTAATCGCGAATACAAGCTCTATTACGGCTATCACCATTGAATTAAGAGTACTAAAATTACCTTTAGCTTAGGCAGCTGTGGGCTGTTAAATTTTGGTTAAATTTAAAGGGCCGATGTTGATTTTGAATAAAACACAATTTATTTAGGAGATTATTGTAATTTCTTTTAATTATGATAATATTGGTATGGTTCAATTATGTATGGAACAAAATATCGGCCAAATGGCCGCCGCGACTTCGGTGGCACACCTCCATCCGATGGTCCAAATTTTCGATGACGCTAAGGCATAATTGAGATTCTATGACGTTATTGTGCCGAATTATCTTATTCTTTAGCTCTTAAATTGTTGCTGGCTTATTGACGTACACCCTTTCTTTCAAATAACCGCAAAGAAGGAAGTCCAGCTGTGTCAAATCACATGATCTTGGCGGCCAATTGACATCGCCACCACGTGAGATAACACGGCCATTGAATTTGTCGCGCAAAAGAGCCATTGTTTCGTTAGCTGTGTGCCAAGTGGCACCGTCCTGATGAAACCACATATCGTCCACATCCATATTTCCAATTCGGGCCATAAAAAGTTCGCTATCATCTCACGATAGCGAACACCATTCACAGAAACTGCCTGAACGGCCTCATTCTCTATTCCGAAAGCCCTAAGTCTCTATTCCGAAACGAAATTTGCATGGGGGCCATGTCAAATTGTGGACCGATTTAATAGAATCATCTTCTAAATGATTCATGGACAGATAGACACCCGGACGGGCGGACATCGTTAGATCGACTTTGAAAGTGTTTCTTAGTCGATCGATGCTAAAGAAATCAGCACAAACGCGTAATAGTGGAGAAGGTATTGTAGTGTGGATACAAATATATAAAAAAAGTGTAAAATATTTGCATCGAAGCATCACTAAAATAATAAAAAAGTTTAATGAAATTATTATTTTAAAAGCTGCCCGTTAAGTAAAAACCATTTTGAATCAATTGAAATGGTAACAGAGTCGCAAGAGCAAAGCAACAAATATTCTAACAGTGAAAGATAAAAAGAAAAAAACAGTTTATTAAAGTAGCAGAAGGTGAGACATAAAAAGCAATTTTATGTTTCTAAAATGTACATTTTTATGGGCGGCATATGCTGCTTTATACATAGATACTACTTGAAACTCTCTTAAGGAATTGGCAAACAAAATCGGGAGTAGAAATTACAAAATATTCTTCCACTACAGCTACTTTTTGTAGGTATAAATTGTTTGTTAAATTTTTTTTTTTATAAAAAGTTAAGGTGACGACAGCTTGACTTAGGATACATACAAACATATTTTATTCCTGGTTAAGTTGCAACTAAAAATGTTTGTATTCGTATTTAGAGTAGAAGTACTTTCTGCACAACAACATAAACACTTTAGTGATTTTTTAAATACTTATTTTTGCTTATGTTTATTTAGTACATATTTATATGTTGAATTTAAAATTTTTTTCGCCCTATGTTGCTTCTCGACTTGGGGTACATGTTTAAAATAATGACACAACACGCAATATTTGTTAAACTTTTTGTTTATGTTCCAAAGTTTTTTATTTTTGCGTTGTTAATACTTTTGTAAAAAGTCTTTTATTTTAATTTTCCTTACAAATATCGTCATCTTAAATGCAAACGGGCGTAACGACACTACAAAAAAACTCAAAATTCAGTTCTTGATTGACTTTGAGTTTTTTTTTAGAACCCTGCGATTAAAAATGACTATTTTATTAACGAAATTCAAACACCAAGAAATATTGATTGTTATTGATTTTGTAACGTTTTTATAGTATTTTTTTTGTTTCTTTATTTTAGAAAAAAATTGAGGTGAAGTAACGCCCGTTTTCAATTATGTGGACGATATACAATTGTATAATGTATTTTTTGTTTGGCTTTTCTTTTATTTTTTTCAGTTTAAAGTTAATGTCCGATGCGTCAGATGTGGCATTTAGGCAGTTTATTTTGACAGAACTACTAGTCATTTTATATACACTACACGTATTAACACAACGTGTACATACAAAAAGAACAACAAATTTACATCTAAGTCTTACGAAACATGTGTAAAAAGTTTAATGAGATATTTAATAGAGAAGAACAGAAAGCTTTTGTTAAATAGGAAAATTTGATTCAATAAAAAATACTGAAATATTAACTAGTAGTTACTTAAAAATGGTGCAATCAATGGAAATTGCTATTCAATTTAAAAATAATATCGAGGGCCTATATTCAAAAACCTCTATCTCAAAAAGCTGTTTTTGCTTTTG
Source organism: Pollenia griseotomentosa (assembly GCA_963931875.1). Taxonomy (NCBI): domain Eukaryota; kingdom Metazoa; phylum Arthropoda; class Insecta; order Diptera; family Polleniidae; genus Pollenia; species Pollenia griseotomentosa. The sequence goes on along the minus strand of OZ007560.1, from coordinate 181,237,512 downwards.
AGTTTAAAAAATTCCTTTTTCTACAATATTTTTTAAAGCAACTACTGAATCTCAGATATAATTGGTTCTAAAAATTTTGCATTATTGAGGACTATATGATAGATAGAGGGTTTTGTTTCTCAAAAAAAATTAATGTGTATGTATGGAAATTATCAGATAGAAGGTTTTGCATTTTAATAAAAAAAAAATTATTTTGAATGTATTTATGTCACCTGTCAGATTTTGACGTGATTTATTGAAGATAACGGATAATATAGGATTATTTTTTTAGATTGATCTAATTGTTATACCTACATACATATGTACAAATTATCCTTTTATTTCTCTTTCAGCCCATAGAAAACACTCTATAAGATTCCTTTAATATTTAAACTTATTTTTTATTTTTTTAAATATGTATATGTATATATATTTTTTTTAATTCCCTAAGCTAATCCCACGAAGCTCTACGCTTGTCTGCAGGAAACCAGAGTCTCTGGCTGGAATCGAACCCGCAACCCCGGCGCTGATAGACTAGCTCACTACCAGCTAGCCTACCGGGGCACTCAACATATCATAAAAAAATGAACAATACTGAACAAAAAGTTATAGAAAACATAGTTTTTTGCTTTTTTTAAGTTATTTGGAGTTTGTGTGGTGTAAATTAATGGTTGTCCGGTTGTATTAGGCTCTTCAAATCTTGAAAATTCTTCCACTAATTGGGCTAAATTGTAAGAAGACCAATGTTTTGAGGTTTTAGGTTAATATGTCCAGTATTAGGTTGTATTAGATTGAATTTTACGCTACAATCTGCAACATGCGCTATTTTTATAAAAGATAAAAAAATGTAAAGTTCATGTTTAGCATGCAACAAATAGTAAAAAAAACATGAGTTGCAAGAAGAAATTAGTCAAAAAAAAAATATTTGAAAATTAATTATTTGAAAAGATAGAGGAGGCATTGTGAAATAATGTAGATGGCATCGCTGTGGCAACAAATACAACATTACAACAAAAATGGAAATAAGTCTCAGCTTACGGCAAAACTAATCACAACACAAAAATGGACTTTTGAGATAAGATTGGACAAACAATGCAAGAGCAACCTGTTTATTTCATCATGGATAGAGGGTTTTGCATTCATAAAAATTTATTGTGTAAGATAGAGAAATAACATTACTGCAAATAAAACAGCAAAAAAATATGTTTGTTATGAAATTCACACCTGTTTTGCCATTAAAAAGTCATTTTCGTAAACATCTATGATAAAGGGTTTTGAATATATGTCCTCGATATACAAAATTTTAAATGTAATTTGAAATAATTAGTATTGTTGTTATTTTGTCGAACTATTTATGGTTTTATCCATAATCCATGCAAGTGTAAGACGCAAATCCCTCTGAGGAGATCAAGTGGTTGTGATCGAAACATGTCAGGGTAACCAGCCGCCTGGGCTCGAATCTCAGGTCAGTCAAGAAAGAAAAATTATCAATAACAATTTTAATTAATTTTTATGTTCTAAAATTCCTTTCTTCGTAAAAATAGTTTAATGAAAATTAAATTTAATGAACTTAAGCCTAATTAAAAATATTAAAAATTTGGATTAAAAACCACAAATAGTTCAACAACATAACCACAATACTAATTATCGTTAAAGCTAAAGCAGACGATACACGATTCAATTCAATTGTCAACTGAGTCGGTTGTTCTCCAAATCAAAGCGTGTATGGCCTTGTCAGTTGATTAGTTTGACGGTTGTCGAGTTGGTTGAAGAAAAATCAAAAGATTTTGATTTTTTCAAGTTGACTACTAAGTCTTTCAATTCGATTGTACTGTGTGTGCTCGAGTCTCTTGATTTGCTGTCAAAATTAATTTTTGTAGTTAAGTATTTTAAAAATTGTCTTTTATTTCATTAAATTTTAAAATTAATTTAAAATCTTTCAATTCAGTTGATGAAGTTGTCAACTGAGTTGAAAGACTCAGTTGACAACTGAATTGAACCGTGTATGGGGCGCATAAGGCACGAGCTATATGTGTACATTTGTCCTTCAAGTTGTGCTGAAACAGGTCAACAAGAAAAAGAAAGACAAAAATGAAAAAACTAAAAATGTACTTTGGACTTCAAGAAGAATTCTTGACAAAAGTACGGAAAAACAGAAATAAGGAAAAAACATGTAAAATCAATTAAAATGGATAATCATTCAAAAATCAAATTTCGATCTGCCAAAAGTTAAAATACAATTTGGTTTAAGGATTGATGTTTGACTATTGACGTCAGCAGTCGTCGATGGCTGCGAGTGTAAAACGGCAAATCCATCTGAGGAGATCTAGTGGTTGCGATCGAAACATGTCATGGTAACCTGCCGGCTGCGGTTCGAATCCCGGCCACGGTCAAGAATGAAAGAATATCAATAACAATTTAAATTAATTTTCATGTTGTAAATTTCCTTTCTTCATAAAAATAGTTTAATGAAAATTAAATTTAATGAACTTAAGCCTAATTAAAATTATTAAAAATTTGGATTAAAAACCACAAATAGTTCAACAAAATAACCACAATACTAATTATTCAATGTAAATTGTAAAACATCTTAAATGATTTTGTTTATGAAAATATTGCTACGGCGTAAAGCATAAGCAATTAACTAAATTAAAAAAAATTTTCAATAAAAATATTAACAAATTCTTTAAAACTTTCTTCTCACGATTGATTGGCAATAAAAAAAAAATATTTTTACTTCGCCATACATTTATGACTAAAAATAATTAAAGTAGTTAACGTTTTCTCTGCAGGCAACATCTAGTAAATTTCATTTGCTCATAAACAATTTATTTAGTTAATTCAAAGAGAAAATAAAGTTTTAGCACAAAAGAATAGAAACAAATTGTTGGTCATATTAAACTTTTGAAAAAAAAAAAAAATAATAATAATAATAATAACTTAATTAAGAAACTTAAAAATCGCAAGTGAAAGGAAAATATTGTCCTTTCTCTGGCGAAATCTCAATTATTTTAAATTTATTACATTTTCCTAAATTATGGAATAAATTTTTGGGGATAATCTTTGCAAATTTCTTAAAAATTTATGTGTGTTAATTAAAAAGAATTCCGTAATTTATGAACTTTTTGTTCAAATAAAATTAAATTTAATTTAATGACAAAAGAATTGTTTTTTTGTAGTCAAATTTTATTGTGAATATTTTAAATTAAGCGCGAAATGAACTTTTTACGTTATGAGCATAAATATCTATTAGATACATAGTTGCCACTAAGATGCATTATAATCGAGGCTAGTATCTTAAATCATTTAAATATTCATAAATATGTAGTAAGAATATGAATTTTTATGCAGCAAAAGTAAAATGTGTCTTGCAGTCCTCTTGAATTTCTCTGAATTTCTTGCGCAACCAAGAATAATATAATACAATAATGGAGTAATATTGTATTATATTATTTTTGATTACGCATGATTTCCTGTAAGATGGCGTATTTTGTGCCAAGTCCCTAAGATTCTCGAATTTTTGTACGCAATTTATAAGAGCTGCCAACCCCACAATTATAAAACAACGATCTTGAATTTGTTAGCTTAAAATTATTTTGCCAATAGGAATAAAGTTTGCGTGATGTCATTTGACCGACATGCGCACAAACGCTAATAGTGCGTTATCAATGTAAAAAAACACTACACTAAACCAAAAATACAATGAAAATGTACGTTAAGCAAACGAATAACGTTTATTAAAATATTTTCGTTGGCTCTACGAATTATTCGTTAATATAATGAAAATAATACCTGATAAAAATAAAACTTTCATTATATAAACGAATAATTCGTTGAACCACTACAATTGTTCTGTTTTATAACGAAGAATAGAACACTATATACTTTTCGTTACTTTTTTTGAAAATAGTTATGAACGGTATCGATGGAAATTTTATCGAACACATTAAGCGGATGCCTTCTTTCAACGGACACAGTTGGCTAGTCCCGGCATTTTGAGATAGATTCAATCTTAGTTTCACTTAAATCTATCTCATTTTCGGAATATTTTAAGTACGAATTCGGGATTTAAATCAATCTTTATAATTCTTAAATCAAGCGCATTTTTCAATCTCATTTTCGGATTATTTCAAGTACGAAATCGGCATTGAATATGGATAAGTTAAGTATTTTGCGATTGAAAATCCGATGTTGAATCAATCTTTCTGTACTTGATTCAAGAAAATCGGTGAGAACCGTACTATTAATTTAGCTTCGGATTGATTTGATTACGGGTGGATTGATTTTTCTCTTGAGTGCAGATATTTCACTTTTACCCGTTTTTTTGTTTTCCTTTTCTTCTTCTTCTTCACTCTGCAGAACTAACTAGACTTCACAAACAGTCTGTGAATTAGCAAAACGAACCATAATCAATCAGAAACCCGATTTCGAATCTTATTAAAATATATAATATTGACTGTCATAAAAAATATTGTATTGTTTTTGGCGCTGCTTTGTAAGTACACTCATAAAACTAATTAAACAAGAATAAGAATTTCAAAATTTTTACAAATACTAAAGCGGCCCATACACTTGCAACATTATTTTTTATCATGTTCGCCATATTATTTCCATTTTGTCCTATATTATGCAATAAGTCGCACAATGGTTTCATTCATTTATTAAAAAGGTGAACATAACCTATAGGAATAACATAAACTGAAATGTACAATGTTGCCAACACACTCTTTTCGTTGTGCAATAAAAATCCAAACTCTTTTGATTGTTGGCAATATATTGTGCAACCTTCAAATATCACATACACATTGGCGATATAATTGTACAATACGTAAAATTGAGCAATTTTATTGCAGGTGTATGAGCCGCTTAAGTAACTTAAGTTAAATGTTTAAGATCCCTGCAGGAAATGGCGCTTTTGCATCTGTACTTATTCACTATTGACACAAGCACTAGTGACATATTATTTAACACGTGCGTCATTCTACTCACATTGGTACTATTCTACTCACGTTCGTACTATTCTACTCACGTTGGTAATATTTATTCTACTCACGTTGTGACTATTGTTGACTACGTAGTTCTTTTGGGACCATAGGAGTGCCCCGGTAGGCTAGATGGTAGTGAGCTAGTCTATCAGCGCCGCGGTTGCGGGTTCGATTCCCGCCAGAGACTCTGGTTTCTTTCCTGCAGACAAGCGTAGAGCCTTGCGGGGATTAGCTTAGGGAATTCAAAATAAAAAAAAGTATGTAGGCATTGGAACCAGAAAATCACTAGTACATTTTAATAAATCTATGGGTCGATTACGACAGCGAAATCAAGCAACACCGCTCATATTAAAATAAACGAAATTTTTTTTATTTGAACATGAGCGGCGTTGCCTGATTGCCCTGCTGGCAACTCAACTTTAGTTTAGTTGTCATCCGTAATTCACCCACAGTCTGCTCTTTTGGTGCAAATACGAATTCATAACAGTCTTTTTTATTATTGCTTCAACTTTTGAAGGAATTATACTTCTCATTTATTATTGATAAAAGTTTTTTCGTATTAAAAGTCGGCAAAAAGTCACTAAAATTGTTAAGTAGTCGAAAGGATGGCGGGAGACTTTTGTACCTTCAGATAAAAAAGTACCTTCAGCGATATTATTCTTAATTTATGATACCAGTACACATGTACGTTGTCGAACTTAAAAAAAAGAAAAAAAAATGTTTTAAATATATCTAAATTGTCAAAGAAAAAGAATTCTCTAAATATATAGTTTTGTAGGTTAAAATACGTGTAAAAGGAAACAATTAAAATACAGTAATATTGTCTAATTAAATTTAAACCAACAAAAACATTATATATGTGTTAGTGAGAACTTTAAAAATGTTAAAAATAACTTTGCAGACCGCATTAGTATATAAGCACACTTAAATTTAAACAAACAATTTTTACAACTTCTATACAAATGTCTTTTTTGTCTGTCGCGAACTGTACGTACATAGAAGTCTAATGCAATTGTTTTTTCTATTTATTTGTTAAGTACATTAGGAAAAAATTCGAGTGTAATTTGTAGGCTAACGAGTGTCTAACATCAAATCAAATCTATTGCATAGGAACAGTTCTACGCACAGTGGGTGACAAAGAGGTAAGGCTGCTTGCTTGAATCTTTATATATAGCGGACATTTAAGAATTTTGGTTAATGCTTAAGCATCAAAACACCAACAACACAACTACATATAACATAATAGCGACACATTGCATTACAATTTATGCAATATTTACAGACAGTGGGCCCGGCCCGTTAAGTGTAAGCGAGGAAGGAGGAAAAGGAAAGTGAAACTGTAACGAGTGGTAGACATGCATAAAAAAAAATTATCACGCTGCATGAAAAAGTGAAATTTTCTTATTTATTTACCAAAACAGCAACAACAACAAATAAAGGCAATGAAACAAAACTGTGTCGTCAGTACATGAATCTGTACCATTGCAGTACGTTAAATACTGTGTGTATCTGTAAGTATCATTTGTATCAATGATTTATGAGTGTGTGTATGTTTTATACTATAATTTAAATGTTGTAATATGTACATCTGAATGTACACTTCCCATGGGGAAAATTGCAAGCGCTACCCCTTTTCAGGCCTTTACGTTGTTCTACAATAGCAATAAACTTTTAAGGTAGAAAAATGTACGTAACACGCGTTAATTCGTCGAAGAGTATCGTGCTTAAAATCTTTAGCACATTAAAAATGTCAAGTTATACAACGCGCGATATAAAAATCTTTTCTGTCAGCTGTTTTATTTGTTTTACACTTTGCTCTCTCCAATAAGTTTTTTTCTTCATGCTCAAATGCTCAAGGCGAATTCACACCAGGTGACCTTAGCTTGCTACGTCGAAGAGTATCGTGCTTAAAATCTTTAGCACATTAAAAATGTCAAGTTATACAACGCGCGATATAAAAATCTTTTCTGTCAGCTGTTTTATTTGTTTTACACTTTGCTCTCTCCAATAAGTTTTTTTCTTCATGCTCAAATACTCAAGGCGAATTCACACCAGGTGACCTTAGCTTGCTACGTAAAGGCTGGATTACACTATTATACTTTGTATTAATACATGTCAAAAACTCAAGTAATATGACAAAGTGTGATAGTGTGAATGCAATGTGCCACGAAAATGACAAGTATTATGAAAAAAGTTTGACATCCCATACGACTTCACCGTTTTTTGAAAAATGTCTAAACAATAATACTTCTCATTGGATCAGGGTTGCATTTTATTTCATCTGTGAGTGTTTATTCTTTGTGTGATGGTGTGAACACAAACTGTCATGTTAAATTAGATATTTTGACAGTCGCAAGAAAACTCATTAGATTTCTATCACACAAAGTATTATGGAATACGTAAGACTTGTGAGATAGTGTAATCTAGCCTTAAGCAACAGCTGATAACTAACCATGTGTCGAAATGGTAAACCGTTCTGGTGGTTCTGGGGAATTTTTATTAAATTCTATAATTCTTTGAAAATATCTTTAAGAATGTTTTTTAAAAATATTTTACAAATTCCATTCTAAAATAAGGCTTGTAAAAATCACTCTTTTAGTAGTTATGTATGTGGGATTGTGAAGGAATTACTTCTAAAAATTTTTTGAATATACTCAACATCAACAGTTATTAAATAACTCACTTCGCATTATTAGCATAAACTATTATGCTGAGATAAAGTTAAATTTTTACTTATTTTAAGAAGGCCTTCGAGAATCCTTCAAGTTAGATGCGAGCATGCAAGGCCTTGCTCTCCAATACCACGCCGTGCAAATTAAAAAAAAGAATTGGATTGCGGCTGTTAGGCATTATGTCTGCAAAAAAAGGCCCTTAGTCCCAATTTACACTAGGGACATTTCTTGCCGGACAGACGAAGTTTGATGGCGAGGGGTCGAAAAGGTAGAGTGTGTAGTACATGACTATCTGTACTGGACATTTTTTCATTTCTCTTTATTACTTTTCGTAGTTTACATCTTGTTGCTTTATATTATTTTTCTGTCTGACTTCTATGTAAACGCTTCAGGTAAGATTAAAAGAGAATTCAAAAAATGTCCGGCAAGAAATGTCCCTAGTGTAAATTGGGACTCAGAAGGCCTATTTACTACTTATTTTTTCCGCTGTGCTCTTATCGTTCTCTTCTTATTCTTCTTCCTCTTGTATTATAACGGTGGTGTTGAATGTCCCTTTCATACAAATCTCTCTCTCTCTCTCTCTGTCCTTAACTTAATGGAAATTTTGTTGTTTGCACACTTATTACCTATACATACATACATATGTATATATGTATACATATGTATGTATATGTATATATGTATGTATGTATGTATTTTTGTATATACAATTGTCTAATTATTTTTGTTTTTTGCCACTAATTTTTATGTAAAATTCTTTTTATAAACATTGGCAAAAACTCAACTAAACCATGTAAAACAAGACGAAATAAAACTAAAATAAAAACAATAATAAAAAAAAATTAAAAACGAAAACACACCATAAACAAATTAACCAAAAAAATCACTTGAATTCAATTCAGTTTTAATGCCGCCGTTTTTCATCAATGATCATAATTTCTGTTAGATTTTATAAGTTTACATTTACACAAACGTACATCCATACCTACAGTTTTAATGCCGCCGTTTTTCATCAATGATCATAATTTCTGTTAGATTTTATAAGTTTACATTTACACAAACGTACATCCATACCTACATTTGATATATTTACATATGTACGAACTTTATTTTTTTTTTTGTTGTTTTCTTAAATCATGTGTGTGTTTTATTTTTTATTTTTAGTTATAAATTTTATTTTTAATTGCACATCTTTGAAAAATGTTTGTCATTTTGCCACTTGTTATACACGACAAAATTTTTTAATTAAAATTATTTTAAAAAAAATTCTCTTCCTCTTTTTATTTAAAGGTATTTTTTGTTTGTTTAGTTTTATTGCATAATTGTGTTTAACAGTGTGTGTGTTTGTGTTTGTAAAAGGTTAATTAGGCATGTAACAATTTTACATGATAAATTAAGATTTAACATAATCTTGATTAGAAATTAATTTGTGGGATTTTTTGGAAAAGAAAATTTACATTGACAACTTAAGTTGAATATTTCGTTTTTTTTTTTATAAATTTCAAAAATTTTTTATAAAAAATATACTAAAGGATTTGCAATGCTTACATTGAAAAATTTAGTTTACATTTAATTATCCACACGCAGAAAAAAATGGATTTAAGAGAAACATACTGTGGTTGGATTGTAGCAATGCTAATGTTGGAAGGTAACCGTATTATGATTAAATATGACCATAAAATGGTTAAAATTAAGATAAGTTTTGGTTGAAGTTAACCATAATTTGGGCAAACATAATTAAACATGATTAAATATGACCATAATTTGGCAAAAATTAACAATATTATGGACAAAATGAACAAAAATATTGCCAATATTAACCATATTACGGTTATTTATTCCTGGATTCACACAGGGCTGTGGAGTCGTCAAGATATAGTTATTACTCGAACTAAAATTTTTAAGTCTTAACTCTAACCGTGATGCTAAACTGGTCCTTATTTGACTTTATACCCTTTTTTAATGCAGTACCTTTAAAATGTAACAAATATAACAAGAACATGATTATCTAAAACATGTAAATTGATATTTCAATTCTAACACGTGCCGCATTAAGCTTTAATATAGTTATTTACTTATGTAAAGTAGACAGGTCCTTATTTTCTGACTTCAAAATTTTTAAAATTTTTTTATTTTGAAAAATATCTGAATTTTTTTTTTTTAATGTTTGGATTTATTTGTGAGAGGGAAGAAAAGAATAACATGTTATATTTCTGAATGTTAACTTTCATAGTGTGAGCCCAGTTTTTCAAATTAAGTTATAATTTTATTTAAATAAAAAAAAAGCTTATTAATGACAATAGCAATGTTTAAAACAGAAATAGTTAGCGTGTGGCCATTTCGGATTCCATGTTTTTTTGCTTGAATGCAATATTCTCTTAATACTGTCGTACTATAAAAGCTATTCAATATTTTTAATTTTCAATGGCAAATTATTCATTGCCTTATTCTAGGTTCAAACAAAAATAGATCAATGTATATAGTTTCTAGTGCGTTTCGCAATTATATTGATGGTTATACTAGGTGGCAGTTAGTTCTTATCTGACAAATTTAGACCTAATGGTCCATTGTGATACCATGGAGTTCCAGTAAATAGAACCCTCACCGTAGAACAATACAAAACTGCTAATAAATTTTAAAATGTGCTCAACGCCAGAGATGCCATACAACCAACGTCAAAGGTGGCGGATCCCATTTAGGGCAATCGCCTACTCGCCAGTGCAGGTCAGTTTTAGAAAAGGGGATCTACGTCCTCCTCCTGCAGCTGCGGAAGTAATCATAGCGTCTGACTCCCAGACGCTTTTCATTGCTACCAATAAGATAATCTCGATACTAAAAGATAAACGTCCCTTTTGGTCATCGGAAGTAAGACATGGTTCGCCCGTCATCCATGTTGCCGGCTTAACGGATTTACAATGTAAATTTACTATATTCACCTTTTGTTTAGGTATGGCAAAAAATCAAGGTCAAAAAGTTCTGAAAAAAAATTAGTATTTTCCGGATCATTTTCTATGCAAAAGTAAACTTCCAAAAAAAGGGAATTGGTAGTTAAAAATTTCAGAAATCGCTTCATTACCCTAAAATCGACTACTGTCGGGATAACATTACTAAAATATTAAATGAATGGCTTAAAGTTGTCGTTTCCGGTCAATTATTGCAAAAAAAATTGTTTCTTGGAACATTTTTTCTCAAAACTATTTTCAGACAGAGTGTGAACGTATCAATTTAAAAAAAATAACACTTAAATAAAAAATTTTATATTGCATTCCTTAAGATTTCAGCTAAAAACATACATAAATTTTTGGTGGCTAATTGCATTTTTTGTCAGACACAAATCATCATAAATAAAAATGTAAATAAATTTACCCAAATTTTGACAGTCAATTTCTGTGAGTAATTGCAAGTTTTCAATTGATAAAGTGCAATGGGAATAAAAAAGTTTAAACATAAATTGTTTAAAGAAGTCTAAATACAGGGCATTGTAAGTGCATAATTGATTTAGTTACCTGTAAAAAAAAAAACATAAGATTTTTAATTAAGAAAAAAAAAATAGAAATCATTGTCTTTTTACTTATTATCCGTTTAATTTATAATTAAAGTTTACATTACTGTTAAAATGCAGCAAAATGTTTAAAGAATGTGACTGGATAATTTGGAATGGTGAAAATCGCCTTTAAGGCGAAGAACTTTTTTATTTTGCTATATTTTCTGAACGATTACTCGTACCAATGTGTGCGTTCGTGCCAACTCAATTGAGTGTTGTAAGAGCTTGCGCACGGACTTATTATTTTGTTTTGCACGATTTCGTTTCGGATATATACACACGTTTGTCGCCCGTAGAGCAAAGTTTACCAATAAAGGTAAATTTGTTATATATTTGTTTGTCGATGAGGCATGATTATGACAAAGGCCGAAAGACCAATATGCGTTGTCAATCCTTGAAAATTAAGGCGTATGAGCATATATTTCTTCTGAAAACACTACAGAACTTACTGCACTTAGAGCACAGGTCACAAAACTGTTAACAATCTGGCATTAATAAGTAAGAGAAAAAAATGCATACTTAATTTTAGTGTCCACAATTTATTATAAGTTAAAAGCTCTATATTATTTTTTTTTAAATGTCTATTAGTCAGGGATTTTTACCTCAAACAGGTGTTATTTTAAATTTGTATTTAAAATAGTAATTTAGAAAATGGCTTTTCTACGGCCAAGTTAGTGAAAGCATAAATGATTTTTTGTTTTTGATTTAATAAACTTTTGTTTTTTATAAAAATTGCTCCATAGGCGAAGGTAACCATTATAGAGGTAAAAAATATATTTACCGTTCTAGGGTTAAAATATTATTTTCTTTTATTTTAATCGAATTGTCTGTAGCGCTGCTGATTGAAATGATTGTTACATCCATAGCAAACATTTTTATTTCTTTAAAAAAAAAGATTTTATTTTGACGCCTAACAATTAGTGTATTGTCTCAGTTTCATATTCGTCTTCTTAATATTTATTAATTATAATTTTTTGTATTTTATTGTTTTTTATTTTTATATTTCATTTAGACAGTTTTATTTATTAACAAATGAATTGATATGTATACACTTCTTAATAAATATTTTAGAGGCAATTAAATTTTCATCGAGTAAATTAACAAATTGTTTTTATAAATGAATGAATGAATGCGACAAGTGTGGCAAATAAATGATAGATTTCATTAGAAAAATTAGGCAAACTAATAAAATTAATGGACAAAAATTAAAATACATTTAAAGAAATCTTAAAAAGAAGTTGGTTTTTAATTCTTTAACGACAGAATATTTTTTATTAAATGCTAAAAATTTAATTAAATATTAAATTTTAACTAAATTCACCGTTGTTGTGAAACAGACAAGCGTCCCTGTTAGAAATCCAACCCATAAATCTCGCTCTGAAAGACAAGTTCACTACCAACCGAGCCACCCTACTCGATTGGCGTTGACGACATCGTCGTCAATGATGTATGCACGACTTGTCCCCTGTCGTTAAGGATTTCTAGAAGACAATTTACAGAAAATCGTGGTACACGACAGTTTGAGCGACATTGCCTAATAAGTTGTCTCCTATACAACTTTATGTGGGACCGTATGAGCTACATTGTCTTATAAATTGTCTTGTATTTAAGCTTAGTTTTCTTAAAATTCTCACATTCTTTTTTTTTAATTGTTGATTTAAATACCTACATAAGATTTACGAATTTGCTCTAACCAGTATCACCGAAAAATGCTGATGAAGTAATTCGCGGGCTGGAAAATGGATAACGTGCAATTTATACCTCACTTTCAACTTTAAGATTGCTTATAAGAGTCGAGTATAAAACATGTAACAGAAATTAAAATTCCAACTATACTTAAAAAGTGTCTGAAGTAGATAACCATATAATAATTTTTGTCGTGGACGTCAAAATAGACGACATTGTCATGCATGTAGTCGTTGACGACAAAGTAGGCGACATTGTCGTCTACGTTATCTTTCGATCGAATGAACGACAAGAAGAGCGACATTGTCTTTCTTTGTGTCGTGCACGATTTTCGTGTGTGTGTGTTTATTTTTTAATTCGCAATAACAAGAACTGACAGTGTATTTAAAAAGTAATAATTATTAACGTTAACTTTTGTCTTCTTTATTAATATTTGATTTATTACATATTTTCTTAATTACAATATTTGGTAAAACCCATATTTTCGAAAATAATTCAAAATAAACTAAATTAACTTGGTAAAAACAGATAATTTTAGAATGAAATATGTTTTAGTGTATTACCGAATACATTTATTATCTTCATATATTGTAAATAATAATTAATTTAAACAAGTTTTTGTTTGTACTAAATAGACAATTTATTGCTATTAAACTAAAACTATTACTAAGTGTCAGAATTTTTTATGTTACAACTACCTCTTAACACATTTAACAAATAAATAAATATTTTAAATATACTCATTAAAAGTATACATATCCCTCATTTGCTGCAAAACCGGCATAACTATAAAAAATTAAATTTGTGTATTTAATTCATCTTTATATCTTTTATACTTTCCCAGTTTGAAGAGAATGTGTCTTCTTTTTTTCTAAGTGGTTAGAGCAAATCAAAAACTTTAAATGCGTTTATCTCGAAATGGATTTTTTTTGAGTTATGCCGGTCTTGCAACAAATGAGCGATATGTATGTACGTACATAAAAGAATACACCAAAGCCCCGATTTGCGTCGGTAATAGAAGCTGGGAAAATGCGACGAAAATCGTATAACTTTTTTCTATGTGAATTATTGTTTTTCACAAGAGATCCGGCACTATTTTCGGGAAAAAATCCCGGAAATTCCCGGGATTTTTTTAATTAATTATGGCAACTTTACTGCTAAAATGTAAAATTGTAAATAAGTTGTGTCATGAAATAGATATTAGCCGTTAGACAAAAAGGTCTAAGTTAAAAAAAAGCATTTTGAGCTTATGATTGGCTTAAATTCAATTTTGTTTTTCTCTTTTGTTTGTTTTAAATCACTTTAATCTAGCACAATTGCTTGTCATCGTTATCGTCTGCTCTTATTAAAAAAGAATATGAAATAGGTACACCAAATAAATATTTTTCAATTTAATATTTCGAAAAACTACAGTTTCTGACTTAAGACATTTTTGCCACACGCCAAAGTCTATTTGCTTTGTTTTATAGGAAAACAATTTTAGGCCCGTTTTCACGACTTAACGATAGCTAAATGCAGGAAGTTATCGTACAAATAATGAGTTTTTAATTATCACAAGTTCCCTTTAATCTAAAAGTGAAGGATAAGCTAAAGAGAGGAACGTTCTTCCTTTAACTTTTGTCGTAAGGTTTAGATTTGAGATTGCCATATTATATTCACATATTTTTTATATATGGCAACTCCAATTATATGTTATTTTGTATATGTAAAAAAAGTACGTAGTTGCCAGTTCGTATTTTTATCTTGGCAAAAATAGTCGGTATTTTCTTTAGTATTGCCACCTTTTTCAAAATGTTAAGTTTATTTTATACAGAAGTTGTGAAAACGAAAAATAGTTGAAGGTAACTTTATTCCTCACTAGTGCTTAAGGTAGCGTTAACTATATCGAACTTTAAAGGTAAGTCGTGGAAACGGGCCTTAAACTATAAAGGTGGCTTTTGGAAATTTACTCCGAATTGAATATAATCACCAGTTCTCTGCGGTTTTTTAAGTTTTTATTCCTAAACACTCCTAGTGTCACAAATCGGAAGTTTTTATTATTCCAAATGTCCAACAAAATAATTGAAATTTGGTGCCATTAAGCACTTTTTCCTTTTTGCCAACTAAATTAAATTAAATAATATTTTGCAGCGGTTTGTATTGAGCGGGAACTCCCGGGATCCCGGGAAATTTAGAAATGAGTCCCGCTTTCCTGGGAAATGAAAACGACCGCGAAAAAACTCTAATTTGAATGCACTGATATATTAATGATTGGGTCCAAAATTTGTATACTTAGTAAAAAAAATTCTATTTTTGATAAAAATAAATAATTAAATTTATTTCTACAAGTGTTTTTATTTATTATAAAGAAACAAAAAAACAAACAAAATTCAAATAAAAATATAACATTCATATAAACATTAATTTGCAGTGTTTACAATAAAAGTGATTGAACGCCTAGTAAAATTAATATGAAAAGCACTCAGTTTTTTTAGCGCTTTTTTGCTTGTATTGTGGAAACTGCACATAAATCAGTCATGCTTGTATTCATTTGAATACGTGTTTTAAACGATTTGTATAAAAATGGTCTGAGGTTTGCTGAACTGTTAAAATTTCTTTTAAGCATAATTTTGCTTGTAACATTTTATGACCTTATTAAAAGATGCTGGCTAAGCTACGTCTGAGCTACGATTTTAGATTGAACCACATTTTTAAAACAACGCAATTCGGAATCAAAATGACAAAAAGCCGATTGCGCAACATTTGAAAAAGCGAAGCAAATCGAGGCGTTGGTGTACAATATATGTGGTTAAAAACGCCCAAAATTTGCCATGTGTTTTTTGTTTTAAAATTTTTAGACAATGTATCACAAAATTTGTAGGAAAAAACTACTCAGTTATCTTAAAAGTTATTATTAACAAAAAAATAAAGATTTAATTAAACTTAATCGTATGAACGATTTTATTTTAGTTTTGCATGAATAACTTTATTTAAACTTATGAACTATTTTTATTTAAGTGCTAATTATAATTTGAACAGCAATTTAGATAATAAAAGAAATTATATATTGCTTAAATCAATATTCTGATGTTGCCAAGTGACTTATAAAGTGATATTTTAGTTATGATTTGATATTTACTGCCGTATTCATAAAAAATAAAGTAATTTTGAAATGTGTTTTAAGGCAAAATTTTCATACAAATTTTTCCAAAAATTCATTTTAAATCCATTTCAATTTTTTATGAGTACGGCAGTTTATGTTTATTTAAATTATTTTATTTCTAAACAAAATAAGAGACAGGGCCTTAATTACAATCAGCGTTGCCCTTTTGCCTTTAAAGTGGCAAATTTTACTCTTCTTTGAGGCCATTACCACTTTAATGTCCCCTTTTTAGAGTTCCCTTTTCTATAATTTTATAACAAGTCATAACCATTTTTGCAATTATATCACGAAATTGTATTAAGAATAAATCAAAATGATACGAGAATGAATGTTTTAAAGATTGTGAGTACATACTCATATTTAAAAAATTTAAGCAAAATACATAGTGTAGATAAAATTTTTAAAGCAGAGGTTTTTGTCAAAGGATTTTAGCTATAAGAAAGTAAGATAAATGATTGACAAAACAATAATTAAATTAAATTAATTTAAATAATTAATAAAACGTATGAAGCCAAATGAGAAAAAGTTTAGGGTCGAAAATTTAAGAAATAGATTTAAAGAAAAAATTTACCCACGTTTGCCCAAAAGTAGTGCTTTATCTAAACGAGTGTTTTCAAAATTATCATTGCTTAAAAATAAACTTTTGAACAGACTCAAAGTAGAAACTAGCGATTCAATGCTTCCGTCTCTTAATTTGCTCGAAACGGAAATGCCATGGCCATGAGACAATAATTTTTAAAATTCCTTGTTTTTTTTACTAAAACTGAAATAAAATCTTTCTTGTTTGTTTATAAAAAAATTGGTTTTAATTTTTTCTTTAAATTGCACTTTTTACTGCCCCTTTTATTAGTAAATTCTGCTTATAAAAATGTGACCATTTTTTACTTTGAAATACTGTTTTTGTACCTCTTTTAGAAAATTTTCAACGGCAACACTTGTTGCAATGACTATTGTAGGAGCTGTCAGATGAGACCAGTGTTCGAAAATAAACACTTAATATCGCTTCTTAGTGTTCGGCTCGGTAGATTTCTGGAAATACAAACGCTAATAGTGTTTGTTTAGAAAATCATTAAACTTATTAAGACTGATCATCGTAGCCGACTCAATACTAATACAATAGCAGCAAAGGCGAATTGACTAAAAGGTGAGGCAACTATACAACAACACTGCTTCTGTGGTCGGATTGTCAAAAACATTGCTAGTAAAAAAGGTAAGTTTACATAAAAAATTAGTTTGCATACACACTTTGACAAGTCGACCACCGAAAAAATCACCATATGTTGACTTAACCCTACCTTCTACTGAATTCGCCTTGATAGCAGGTTTAATAATGGTGAAAGAAAACATTAAGGGGTTGCAACATACGATCCACCTAAATCGATGATAACTAGAAGTGCGAAGTTGTTCTGAGGAAATATGAACATCTTTTTTATTTTCAGGTAATTTATATAAACGTTGATATAATCGCCTTAGTATAAACGCCTTAACTCGTATATTAATTTTTACAAAAATGAATTTGTTTTGATAACATTCAAAGATAGTTAAATATAATTAATTTTAAAGTTTGCTTACTGTATTTTTTAAAATTACATATGTACCTAATATTTATAACTTAAATAAATATAAAAATGATTTTATACGAAATCATTTTCTTAACAATATTCATTTAAATATGAAATAAAAATGTTATGTAAATAAATATTAAATGTAGGGTTTCTAATTTCCTGGACTTTTTTCTGTTCCCGGGAAACGGAACATAAAAAATCTTATTTCCGGGAATCCCGTGATTCTTTGAATAAAACATTGATTTTTTTTTTTTTTATTTTTCTTCAATTACATAACCGAGCCCTTAGGGCCTTTTATGGTTAATAAAAGCTACTAATTAAATAAATTTCATTTCATTGAATGAGTTCAAGACAAAAGTTTATATTTGTTTAAAAGAATATACACATATACAACAGTCTAAAGAAATTAGCGCTATTAATTCCACAGACCACCAAAACAAAACCAAATAAATTGTTACATTCATATGTAAATGCCTATATTTACTTATTTTTTTTTTTTTTTTTTTTTTTGAGATCACGAATTATTAAAACTTATTAATATTTAGTAGTTGTTATTAATAGCAACTTGGTAAAATTAGTTTTCTTTTAAAAAATTATATTCTATTTCTTATCCTTGCTGATATGTATATTGCTTTCTACCGAAAACGTACTCTCGCTTTCTACAGACGTTGGTTTTATAGTAAGAAGCTCATCATGCAAAGATTATAAATTTGTTGGCCTGTTACCCCTGATTTCATAGACATCAAATTCTTTTTTACGATATTTTCAGGCTTTTTTTTTTTTTTTTACATTTTTTTTTTAGAATTGATATAGCGTTTTCAAGGTGTTCTTTAAAAATAGTAGATGGTTCATCATCTGGTGTTGGTGATGGTGATGGTGGATGTAAAAAGACCGTTGATTTATTGGCGTAGGAAAAATAGTTTGATTTTTATGTAGTTTTAGTAATTTTAGTAAAGAATATATTGTTATTGCTCGTTTTTGATTTTAAAATTTCAAAAAATTTAATTTGAAACTCCCGAATATCACCGGAAAAAATTTCCCGGGATTAATTTAAAAAAAATGTCCCGGGATTCCCGGGAATTCTTTCCCGCGTAGAAACTCTAATTAAATGTTAAAAATGGATTTTAAAATTTTTTTCAAAACGTATCTTTTTGGGAAAAAGTGTATCTTTTTGGAAACTAAAATGTATCTTTCTCGAAATTTCACTGGCAACACTGCTAAAATTCCACAAACTTCATTGTGTTCGGTTCGTCTCATTAATATTCGTCCCTTTTGGCTGGTAAAAAAAACCAAAATTTTTTTACAAAAACCAAATACACATGCGAAAAAAAACAAAAAGCCATCAATATAGTTTTACACAAACAAAACATTTACACAAAACACACACAATCTGTTCGTGGTGCGGTCTTTGCTAAAATTTTTTGTTTGACATTTCTTTATCAATGTAAAAAAAGAAACCCTTTAGAACATTAAAATATAATTTTTGTCTACAGTATCACTACAATTGTTCTATTTTTTAACGAAGTACAGAACAATACATATTGTTCGGCTCTTTCTGGAAAAAAGTTACGAATGGTATTAGGAGTTGTGTTCATCTACACAATCACTAAAAAAAATAGATATCGTTCTTAGGTGTGTGAACCGAACGCTAAATAATCTTCTCTTAATTTTCGAGCACTAAATGAGACGATACTTCACTCTCAATGCCAATGCTCAGGTGTTGGGGATATTAGGAAAAAGCATTTTGGAAGATCAGAATTAGATGTTTTATCTAAGATAGGACTGAGGTCAATCTTTATTTTCATCAAGAAACGAAAATAGTTGTGGGCTGTAGAGATGCCTTTGAAGAAATAGCTTAGCTCTAGCGCTGGTAACTAACTCAGGGTGGTACAAGGGACCGCTGTAAGGACGAGTTATTCATATTAACCAAATTGTTCCGCAAACCTCTCAAAAGCTAAACAACAAAGATTTTCCTGATCGCCCTTTAAATATAGAAAAAACTTTTAAGGATAGTATTTAAAACCAACGTTTTTTTCAAAATACGTTAGTCTGAGAGCTGTTTTATTCCTTTTTGGGCAGAATTCGTAAAAATTAGAGTATAAATAAATTTCTCTTATAAACAGACAAAAGAACGAAAAAACACAAATAAAAAAATTTTTAACACACAGAAGAACGGCGAAGTGTGTTTTTATATGTTTATTTAACAAAACCTTTATTTTTTTATAAACTATTTTTTACAGCACTCTTAAAAGTTTTCTTAATGAAACATCACTTTTTTTATTTGTTTTTTGTTTTGTTTATGCTTTAACAGCTGTTTGATAATTTACACAATTTGCACTAACTTGGAGGCCACACGATCAAGTTTTGCCTTTCAATTACTTTCAATTTGCAATGCACTCTTAATTTTTTCTAACACACTTAAACCTTTTAAATCGACCACGAGATTGCTTTCAATTTTACCTTTCCATTTCTGTGGCAATTTTACTTTCAATTTAACAGCTGATTACATGTTTGTCTTTATAAATTGTTTTCTCGATGACATCTTGAAAGTAAATTGCTTACAAATTAAGTGCAGCCTACGTCACAGCTTTCAATTTATGAAAATTTTGACAAGCTGTATATTTCAAAGACTATCAAGAATAACTTGATCGTGTGGGCGCAAGGTAAGAAAAAATCTGTACTGTTCCGTCTGCCACAAATAAGTTTTTTTATACTTTTCACCACTCGTGGTGAATTAGGGTGTATTTAGTTTGTATATAAAGTATTTTCTGGGTACTTGAGGAATTCTAAGTCGACTTGGCCATGAACGTTGTGAAAGGGCAAGTATAAAAAACACACTCAATAATTAAAAAGGGAACGAACAATACACGCAGCAATGAGTGTTGGAGCTAAAATACACACACTCTTAATTTTTTTTTATTGTAAGTTCGGGATATGTATGTATTTTGTATTTTTTGTATACATATTTATTTCTTTGATAACATTGCAACAAAATTCTATGTATGTGGACGACACACAAATTAACATCATTAATTATTTGTATACGTTCGTTACATACCACAGACAAGAAAGCTTCACAAATTCTCGCAGACTGCCTGAGGTAATTCTCGAATACCAGGAGTATAAGCAAACATGTTTCACTGCATTAAAAGGTTTTAAAATAAACTAGTACTGTCTCGATTGTATTTATTTGAATTATTGTACCCTCACAACACTATTTATAATATTGGACTACTTGATCCATTTTAGATAAAATGGACTAATTACAACATTGTCCAATATAATGCAATCATAGACCATGTCATTGTTAAAAAAGAGTTTGTAGGTTAACGACGTGTTTTCGTTTTTAAACGATTTCAAAACTAATCCTCTGGAGTGTACCATGGTGTAGTTTCAAAACTAATCCACTAGCAGTTTATATGAACATGGAGTAGTTTTAAGACTACCTACTCCGTTGAAATGCAGAGCTGGGTTTAAGGTTCGGCCCTAGGACAGTGTAATGTTAAATATACCATGTTTTTTTCAATACATTTGGGTTACTTTTGGACTAGTCCTAGCCCTTTATGGGCTATATTTTACGCGCTTGTATGGGCCAGTCGTATTATTTGCATGGTTGTATTTGTGGTTGTACACACACATTTTTTAAACACATTTGATTTTTCTTGGCGTTTGATTAAGTTGACAGATAGTAATGTGTTATCTGTCAAAAAGCGTCTGTTATCTGTCCGGTAACAGCTTACGCCAAGTTAAAAACGTGTAGTAAAATTTATACAAAAAACACTAAAAAAAACTGAGTGATTTGAAGATAAAGTTTACTACACGTTCAATCACTTGTATTGTGGAAACAGCACATAAATGAAAAATGATATGTTAAATTTAAATAGCTGCTTGAAATAGGCTTACTTAAGTCGTATAATAAGAGCCCTTCATTAATAAATGTACTATTTAAATGTCATTTTGTAAATATATGATAATATATTTAAATCTTCATTATATTGAAAATACTAATAACTACATTAATATTTATAAGGTTTTAATGTAGTTTTGTTTATTTTCCTACAATAAAATAGCGCTTGTGTGGGCTTTAACTAAATGTAGACTTTTATTAATATTATAGTCTATAAAAGAAATAAAAAAAACACATAAAAAGCCTAATTATTTTTAATGAAATGTTTTTACAACAAATCTATCTAAAACTTGTTTTCGAAAAAAGCTCATAAATAAAACTTAAACAAACAAATTAATAAAACTCAAAAAAAAACAAAAAACATAAATTAAAAAAACCGAAAAAATAGATAATAAAACATGTTGTCAAAGACAGAGAGAAATTCAATATAATTGATTATTATCAAATGCAAATTTCAATGACTTAAATAAATTCACCTAAAAACACTAAAAGAGCCTTAGAAATATAAAAAAGTTTTTAGACCAAAAAATAAACGTGATAAACCTATCGATGGTCTTATGTAAAAAGGCCCAAAGTCTGATAATTGCAACTTTCCAAGAGAAGATAAAAATGTAATAGAATTTGTATGAATTAAAATGTTAAATTGTTTGCAAAATCGTTATTTTTGAAATGTTTTTGAATCGTTAAAACACTAAATTTCAAAGAAATTCGTGTTAGGGCCTTTCTACATGAGACCAACGATATGTATATTTGAAATGTATTAGTCAAGTCAGGTGTTTTTTTTGACGAAAAAAAAGCTAAAAATACACATACAAAAAAAAAACAATTTTTAAGCAACAAATTAAAATAAAACAGAAACCGAAACAAAATAATTTTTTCACAGTGAAATAAATTCTCTTGAAACCAAACGCCAGCCGGTATCAAATTGAAAGAAACATGATCAGAGAATAATCTACCACAAAATATTGACTTGGTATAAAAACCCAAAAAAAAAAAAAAAACACATACATTTTTTTCTCTTTTTCTATTTGTTAAACGTTGTATGATATTTTGGTTAATAGGCCTTCTATTTTTGCTCTTTGCGTGTAGAGTAGGGGTGCGCCGAATATTCGGATTTGCAAACTATTCCTTAATTTTTGCTATTTTCAATCGCATTTGCTAAACTGTATGCGAATATTTAAAGCGAATTGTATAAAATAAATTGGCACAAAAATCATTTTTCGCTTAAAACAAAAACATGAAAACGAATTTCTATGGTAATTTATTCTATCAAAATCTTTCTAGAACTTAATTTTTGAAATTTGATTACACAGTGCAACAAAATTCGGGTAATCGACGCCAGCCTCAATACATGCAACGCGAAATGAAACTAGACTACTGGTAGAGCAAATCCGCCAAAGGCTTTCGGATTTTCCAAATTTCGACCCTTGAAGTTTTTGAATTTTTTGAAAAGGCGTTTGCAATAAGTCAAGAAACGTTTACTAAATGTACTTTTGAGCTAAAAAATTATTTCAGATGTATTCAGTAAAATATGATCTTATATAACTCTTGTTTTAAGGGGTAATTTTTTCCAACTTTCACACAAAAGTATACTAAATTGGCACTTTAGAGGGTTAAAATAATCTACAAATATTTTCTGAATTAAATTTCACTAGGGGTTTTCTAATACCAAGAGTTTCTGCAATATGTATAAATTGAAAAGTACATAGCATATATTTTTATTTTCACAAAAGTAGTGGTAACAAAGTCTAAACTGTGTAAAATATTTCTGAGCTAAATCGTATATTAGAATTTATACAAAAAAAAATCTTTAAACATACCCAGCAGAAAATGTCACTAGTGTATCTGTGTTGATTCACTATTGACAAAGTCACCAATACTAGTGACTTGTTATATCCCAGACAATGTTATTTTCCTACAAATTTTAGAAGCAGCATCAAAATGCAAATATGTACTCGAATTTTAGTTTTGTCCCAAAAAATTATATCAGGTACCCTTCTACAACATCAAGTACTGGTACTCTGGTACTTATAAGCACAAGTATTTATGTATAAAAACTCTAACCCCGTTGGCACTAGTACATCCTGTTATAGTAATCGTACTAGTGGCATTTTGACAATTAACTCTTAATCTCCTGCAGGGTTACTATAGATATTAACCATGTGCGTGTCATTGGAAATCTACTACTGACGTAGGTAGTTCTTTTGGGAACATATGTAGACATTGCAACAAGCGAATCACTAGTACATTTTAGTAAATCTAGTCTACACGTTTGGTACGAAAACAAATTTATAAAAATCTTTTCCCTGAAGGAAACCTGGGTGCCAGTCCCTCCAAGTCACCAGTTTTGTTGACTATTTTGGTGACATTGTCAACACAGTGTCTACACTACACTTCATTTGCCAAATTTCCAAAAAATGTATCAATGGGCAAATTCATAAGACGTAACTGTTAAGCAACCGTTAAGTGATTTTATATGAAAGTCAATAAATTTTATATGAAAATCAATCCACGCTTGCGCAAATTTATAAAAACTTATTTGCATATGAGTTCTTAACATATTGTTCATATTCGTTTTTATATTCGCAAATATTTAGTTTCATTATTTGCATTCGCATTCACTAAACCAATATTCGACGCAACCCTAGTGTAAAGAACGATAGACCAAACGTCAGACATACGAATATCAGTTTTAATCTTAAGCAACAAACACCAACTGTTGCCACCACAATGCACTATGGGTTAAATGACCGGTTTTTGAGGCAATAAATCACAGGAAGCTGCTAGACCTTTAAAATTTTGTACAGATGTCTATGATGGATACCTTAGTCTTCGATAAAAATTGATAGTCAATCCGCTCTAACCACGCCCACTTTCAGTAGTTATATTGTTTCCCATGTTTAAGGTCACCGGAAATAAAAATAATTTCATAATTTCTTAATGTTGCTTACCAATATTTAAGTAAAAAAAACTTAGTTAATTAACCCACTGCCACATCAACTTTCAGTGACAGAAAAAGTAAGCTTAGCAGTGGGTTAATAATAAAAAACGTCCTTTGGGTAAAAACACCATTCGGTTAGAAAAAGCATTTATTTACTATTCAAATTAATAAAAATAAAGTCAATTCAGTAAATAACATTCAATCATAAAGTTTACTAAGCCTTCTTTTGCTAGTCTTAAGCTCAGCTTACAAATTTATTTGTGCCGATAATGCCATCAAGATTTAATCCCACTGAAAAGAGAGCATTACATTGTGTAAAAGTAAGTATTTTATAATAAACTCTTACATCATAATTGATAAGTGTTTCATCAACTTCTAACTCTATATTAAAATGAGGTGGAACCACTGCATCCTCTTCGAAATCATAAAAATCTTCATTTACGATAGCACTTGACGTAGTCGGAAATTGATACTCAGGAATATCAGGAATCTTTAAAAGAGAAATAACTTCTCTAGGAAGCTTTAAGTTTTTCTTTGCTAAATGACGGGTCTTTAGACAAATACTGGATAAGAATGGGTCAGAAGAATCCATGGCACTGTTAAAAACATCAGACATATTGTGTTCTCTGGAGTCCTTTCGTGCATGCTCAGTGCGATCCTTTTTATAAAATTTGTTTCTTGCCTCAGAAGCATTTTCTCCAGCGCATCCAAGAGGCACGATTGAGGCTTGTATAATTTGTGAAGAATGTGCTAAAATTGTATGCAAGGTTGCTGACATTGGGTACCACTCGTAATTTTGGAAATATAGTTCGGCAGTTGCATAACAAAAACTTTTAAAGTTTTCGACACAACTCAAAATTACAAGAAATTGCAATTAGTATGATTTTTAAGTTTTTTAAAAACTCGATGTTAACGTTTGTTATTGACGCAAACAATTCCGGATTTGAAAATGCTCTTCGCGCCGTGTTGCCATCGTTTGTTGAGCCACTTTCATTACTTTTTGGCTTATGGACATGAAGACCCATTTTCTCCCAGAATTGTTGTTGAATTTCACTTTTTCTCTGTTGCATTAGTACTTTGTCCTCTGCACTTCGAATTTGCCATTTTTAATACTGAGTCTATATGCAAGATTCAGAACAAATTCTAAGCATCGAATCCAGGCGTGTAATGGGCTTTTGCCATACTTTAATGTATTTGGTTTTGGCTGGAACACCAATGAGCTTAAATCATTTATTGATAAAAACTGCTTCGGACTTCCACCACATATTGGACAAGACTGAGAAGACTTTGTTTCGGTAAGCACGTTCAAGACTTTCCCATCAATTAAAGTCATAATTAGTTCATACTTTACTGATATCTTTCTACCATTTACCAAAAAATATTATAAAGGCTTAAGATTTTTTATTTAGCACATCCAGATTGGTTTTTTTCTTTTAAAATATGCTCCTTGGTTTCCTTTATAAATTAAATTTTAAGTGGTCGGCAAAAACGAACAGATTGAGGTGTCGGATTTATCCAAACGGTTACATAATGCGGCGTGATAACTTTTAGTGGTATAATTGATGTAACAAATAGCGAGTTATCTAAGCTTTCTGGGGCTTTGTTACTAAATATTTGTTTAAATGAACTTTGTCCTGTGGAACCGTCGAAGCCATAACTTAAAACTAATGTGACTTCATTCAGCTCAGCAATTTGCATCAAAACTTCTTCTTGGTAGGACAAAATTCTTGTTGCTGTGTGGTTAACCAAGCTCTGCAGAGGAACTTGTGCTGATGATTCCGTTACCGATAGTCCTTCAGGTCGGCATTAAAGTTTGGACTCTTGGATTTTTTGGTAATGTGGATAAATATCACAGTTTCTTGACTTGCTCATTTCTCTAATGTTAATGTACTGTTTCTTTGTTAAATTATTTTCTATTAAAAATAGTAATGCTTCGTCAGGGGAGAGTGGTAATGGTTTTTTGTCACTGGAGGTTAAAACTTTTCTCATTTTAGTAGCCCTAGATGGAGATGAAGTTGCTTCCTTTAAAACATAATTTAAATCATTTTCTTTTGATGCATGAGCTGATATTGAAGCAGCATGAACCAATAGTTTGGTATCGTGTCCTTGTATGGACGATATTTTGGAAGCAAGTTTTCGTTTTTGCCGCGCACTTCCCTCGCTATATTCAACATGAGGACGACCTCTTTTGTTTGCGACATCACTTTCAGATATTTTAAATTCAGTCATATTCGATAACCGTAAACTTTCTTTTTTTTCAAATTTCTTTGCACATCTCTTGTTCTTGTTCCACTTTTGATTAGCATTTGCACAAAAATTGTTAATTTTCTTTTTAATTGTTGCCATAAATTCGTCATCCACACTTCTGTTAAATTTCATAAAAATCCAGTTAACTACAGCTTTAGCATTTCGATTATTTTCCAACCAAAATTTAAATATATCTGTGTTTTTTATTTTTACGCAATCTAAAAAGGCGAATATAAATAGTTTAGAGCAGTTGGCTGCAGTTGGTTTTACAAACACATGAAAGTACACATAATTACCTTTCTCCACATATAAATTGTTTAACCAATACGTCCAAATAAACAAAGTACTACTTCAAGAATCACATGGTCGAAAACCAAAACTACACAGAAAAGACGACACGCTTTATCACAACAAATTATTTACTACAACAACATTTTTATGAAATTTATTAATAATATATTTTTTACGTACCTGAATTAATATTTTCCATGTTAGAAAATTTGTGTAATGTTATAATATTTTGGTTAACAATTGTTTAAATGTAAGACACTATGAAGCTAAACATCAGAGAACAAAACAAACAAAAAAAACTACAACTTTGACAGCTTGGTTTAAAGCCATGAGTTGCCAACCGCTTCTAATTTTTTATTTTTGGTTATTTCAAAATGTTAAGTAAAAAATGCCGTTATCACTTTTTTGAAATAGTTCACTTTAAAAATTGAATTTTTGCCTCAAAAACCAGTCATTTGACCCTTAGTGCAATGGCTTAAATATCGTTTAAATAATTCGTCATAGATTTTTTTCTCCTTGATTGTTGTTAGATTTCAGGTTTGGGGTTTTTTTGTTTTGTTCTCGTAAAAAACAAAAAGTTAATAAATTTAAACTAAAACAGAACTTTAACATGCTGGTTTCACAGCACAAGTTATTGAATGTGTTGTAAAATTTATATGAAAAGCACTCAGTTTTTTTTTTTAATTTATAAGAATTCACTTCAACAGCACATAAATAAAAAAAAATTCAATTGAATTGAACTTTAAATATTCTTTTAAGGGCTAAAAAATCAGAGCAAGTTAAACTCTCTTTTTGGTTTAAAATGTGTTTAAACCATCAAATCTATAAATCACTAAACAAATAAACCATCTTTAAACGCATAAAATTGGGCGTTTAAACTACCAATACAGACCATATGAATTTGATAAGATTTATCGTAGTGCTGCCACATGTTAATTTTTTAACAACATATAATACATGTGACACTGATTTATAGTAGTTAAGTTTAAACTACATATAAATTCAAGTTTAGTTCAACTAAACCAGCGCTTAAACCATCAGTGATTTATTAGGCATAAGTCTGGTAGTTTTAAACTCCTTATGAAAAAAGAAAACTAATGACCTGTGGTCACCTTTTTTATGAACTCATCTAAAAGGCAACTAACCGTAGTAACACAAGTGCACCCTTTGAACGTATAAGCGTACAAACTAATCAAGGCGAATTCAACTACAGGTGGTGTCGGAACTACAACAATCCAAAAACAAAAGAAACAACATAGGGTTTTTTGCATTGCATTGTTAGTGCCATTAGCTCGAAATGTCAACCACTATTAGCAAAACACTAACAAATCAAAACAAATAAGCCCGAACTGTCAAAATCAGATGCCGTTTCGACACCACCTGTAGTTAATTCGCCTTGAAACTAATAAAGTAAAGCATTTGTTTTTCTCCTCTTATTTTTTTTTTTTAGCAAAAACTGAATTAAAGTTTTTTAAAAAATTGAGTTTACTTCTACTTCATCAAAAAATTAAGTGAAATTGTAAATGCCGTTCTTAATATTTTTTTAAGTTTTGGATAAAAATTTAACGATATGTTATCAAAATAATAATTTGTATGTAGAATTGTTCAAGGCAAATTTTGCTTATGTTTTTTTTTTTTTACTGAAAAAATATGTGCTTTCATTTTTTTTTAAAGCTAACCTCTTAACGTTGCTTATCAAAACAGAAGCGCACAGTGCAAAATAAAAAGCCTATGGTTAGAAACCGATTAACTGTATAATAGTGAAATAATTTATATTATAGCTTTGATTTAAGTTTCAATTCCTTTGAGTCCCTGATAAAAGACAAACTTCCAATAAAACCATAACAAAAAACAATTGTACCACTTTATTTCATATTTGTTTTTTTTTTGGACATTTGTTGTGTTTATATAGTTATGCTTAATTAAAAAAAAAATCTAACAACAAAAAAAATTACAAAATTTAATTTTTAAATTACCTTTTAATTTACATATTATTTATAACAAATTTTTTCTCAAAAACTGTTTGAATGTCGACATTTTTGGTTAAAAAACAAATTGATTTGAGCAGGTTTAAAGCCAAAAAAAAGCGCCAGCAAACAAAATAAAAAAAAAAGCATAAAAACATTGTTAAAATTTTTCGCAAAATTTATTTAACAAAAAAAAATTTTAAATATAAATGTTTGTTTATCGAATTTTCAACACAAGTGGTGAGTTTAAGTTTCTAAATGACAGTAACGATAAAGACCATGATACACTATTACGCAAGTCGTACGTATTTTACCGGAAATGCATCTCCGATCTAATTATTGCCTGAAAATTTTCAAAAAACAATAACAACTTACCATGACAGGGTCGCATTTATCTTAAAATAAAAACAGCTTAAGCTTGAGAGTTGCCAGACAAATTTACTGTCTGCTTTTTGAACGCGAGCGCAAAAGTTACTCGCTTAACTAACATTTATGACAAAAACAAATTTTGCTTAAAATGTTAGTTAAACGAGTCACTTTTTTACTCGCGTTCTAAAAAGATGCAGTTAAAAAAATGGTTAACTATGTCATCGTCTAGACTTGGAATTTTAGTTGCAGCAATTCTTGAGGTAATTGGTGAAGGGTACTCACTTTCATGTACTTTGCTATTCTGTTTTGTTTTGTAATTTTCACACTTTTCTGTTTTAAGTTGGTAAATATAAAACGGAAAAGAGGAAATACTGCAAGACTATAATTTCATAATCTGGACACTAATGAAATTTCAAAGCAAAATTTAAAAAAAAATTTAGCAACAAAAATTGCAAGTCTGGACGATGACTTTGCAGATATTTTGAACAAATAAGTGCCGGTTCACACACGTCAAGTTTGACTCGTCAAGACTTGATCTTTTAGGAAAGAAGGGAAAAGAGAATGCCATTACTTTTCCCCTCTCTCCTAAAAATTTAAGACTTGACGAGTCAAAGTTGACGTATGTGAACCGGCTCTATCATAGCTTATAGGCAGAGTTGCCGGACTAAAACAGTAAGTAAAACATACAGCCAATTCATACGATGACTTTAACGACGACGCTTTTTTGTCGTCTCCTTTTGTTTGGTGGCGAACTGTGTAGAAAATATTTTTTCATAATTCTCTTTATACCCTTTGTACACTTGCATACAGAAACGTATGGAAGATTTCTGAAAAAAAAAACTTTTATTTATTGTACATACTTTTTTCTACAAAAGTGCCAAAATTAAAAAAAAGAAACACCAAAATGTATTTGGAGTTAATTTTGTGTAATAATATAAAAAAAATTAAACAAAAAAAAAACTTGACAAATGGTAACGCTGCTTTAAAAAAAAAAAAATCCATTTTGTCAGTGCTGCCACAATATAAACAAAAAAATTGAATTTGCTGCCACTTGTCTAGTGATGCCATTAATGAAATCGAAAGATCTAAAATGGAACAATATAATGCCATGTTCACACTAGGGTTTTAAAACGTGTTTAAGTAAAATGTTGATTAAGTTAATCAAAGCCGTTCACATTACATTTGAGGCAGATGATTAAGACAAAAAACACAAAAAACCATTTTATATTTATTTAAAGTATTAAAAATGGATAAAAATACTATTATAAAGTTATCAAAAGATTATTTTAAGCACATTAATGATGAAATTGTGAAAATATATGAATTATTTAAAGAAAAAATAAAAACATTATGCACAAATCGTGGTCGGTTGTACACGTTAATGTTGGCCTATTCTACATTTGAGGTATGTTCAGTGGATTCTATGTGATTAATGAAGTGATTTAGTTGTAATTATGTTAATTTAAAGTGATTAACAAATCACTTCAATGTATGGGTAATCGTTCGAGCTGTTTAAACGCGTTTAAGAACGCAAATGTGAACTTAGCATAACATTGGTTCATCTTGCAAAGATGTTTAGCGCTATGTATTTCTTATGGGAAACTTTCAACATCTTCGCAAATTGATGGCAGATGGGAAATGTTGAAGGCTATTAAACTTATCTATTTTCTTCTTGTAAGATTTATTCTTTTTCAGGTTAAAAATATAAAAATAAATAAAGACATGCAACTTATAATCATCGTATGAACGCAAATGAATTTTGGAAGTTGCTTAAAAAGGGAATAAAGAAAAACCGACGTCATAAAAGCCCCTTTGTTGGATTGATACATATACAAACTTAAAGCTAATACATACATAAGTATTTAATATGTATATAAATTTTTTCATTTCTTTTGCTTTAAATGCATTACTATTTATTTGTTTATAAATCAATTGTTTTGTCTGAAGTGCTGTTATTTCAGGTTTTCAATTGATAATGGCTATTTGCTATTCTGTTTGTAAGTATAATTTAACTAAAACACAAATTTCGACCTTCCATTTAAATTATTTGGTAAAATGTTGTTAAAATTCCATTACTTGCTCCATTCTTAACTCTTTGCCTTAAGCCGCTTGCACAATGTGTATTTTTTACCAATCATCCCTATAATTATGCTACAACGTGTGTTTGTAGTCAATCATATCGTTTTTCGTTCGGTTGCTACTCGTATGAGCTAATTTGATAATTTACGGTTATCAAAGTCAATGTTAATAATATTGGTAATTTTAGTTTTTTTTTACTTTTTCCCTTCAATTCAAAAAACAAATGAAGTACTTTTTTGGCTCGTTTTTTTTTGGAAAAAAACTGGTAACCCGTGTACTTAAATTAACATTGCGGTAGGTTTGTGTTGTTGCTTTTCTTTTTCTTTTATACAACTCGATCATCATCAATGTCTGGATCGAAAATGAGTTGTAAAAATGTTTACAACTACTTAAAAAATGTTTCAACAAAAATGGGGTCTATTAAAAAGATGTTGTTGATGCCGTTTACTTGTACCCACTAATGAGAATAAAAAAAATTAAAGAAATCAGGCAGATAATCATTTTGATTTGTTTTTTGTAATAAACAATGTTGGCTAATAAGTTTTAGTGCAGAACCTTAAAGGTTTGTAATTGTAGTTAAAATTTGTATGACTTATTATGTAAAATTTTGTATGTACTTAATTCCGAAGAAAGTTTTAATTTTTTATAATCATACTTTGGTATTTCAGTGAAATCTTTCATGAGCGAAGACCGAAGGGACCATTCTAATTTGTCCGCACAAGGGGAATGTCTTCTCAAAAGAACTCAATGTTTTCCCTAAGATAGCTGGAGGGACAAGGTAACTGCCTCCGCCGAAAGGGCGTTGCAGCCTAAGGAAGCTGTCATTTAAGGTAGATTAGCTTTGCTATTCCTGTGTTATCAAACAAAACTTCCAGACTTTAATAAGATTTAAAGACGGGAAATTAAAAAAAAATTACACAGATCTGCAAAAAATTAATTTTCCCACATCACCTAATATTGTTATACATTTTCGATAATTCAATTTGAGGGGTGTAAAAAAATAGTTATTCATGGCTCCTTCTCTTTCTTCAGTGCATCTCTAGAGATCGCAAAGTCAACATCATCATGGTGTTTTGGGATTCGGGATTATGTGTTCTTATGTTGTCTTAATTGACAAAAACAGTTAAAAGATTTTTTTGTTTTCTAAGGTTAATTGCACTAAACTTTATTCCTGCAAATTTTGGAACACTTTGTAATGAACATATGGAACGATTCCATCTAGACTTAGTCTAAGTTTTCCGGAAAGTGAAATGTTGCAGAATACTGCTGTTCTATAATGCATGAAGCCAACATATTTTGGAAAATAAAAAATTATTTGTGAAAAATTTTAAAAAAGTCGTTTCTAATAAATTGTAAAATTATTAAAATTTTAAAACTAGATAAAACAAATGAGGAGGTGGAAAGCTACCCTGAGAATGGTTGATAATAAGGAGAAACGGAGATCATATTCGCAATCATGTAAACAGCTGAATTGCAGGTCACGGTACTTTTTTTTAAGACAATTGTTTTTTCAGTATTTGTATTAGCAATTCAAACTGCCACATAAAGTGTCCAACTTTTTTAAAAATTTTACGGTCGGGACGGGAGTCCTATAAAAATTTCACACTTTTCAACAAAAATATTTTTGCAATAATGCTTGATAACTGCTATAGTATTAGATTTTTCATTCCTGTTAGTTGCCTTGTGGGTCGATTATAAATGGCAAAACAACTGAAGTTGAGTTTCCAGCAGCGAAATAAGGCTCATGTTTAATAGTATGTTCACATTTGGCTTCTTAAACGCGTTTAAGCAGTTCGAACGTGATTAAGCTCTAATCACTTCAAAATCGAGATGATTACCCATACATTGAAGTGATTTGTTAATCACTTCAAATTGACATGATTACAACTAAATCACTTCATAAATCACATAGAATCCACTGAACATACCTCAAATGTAGAATCGCCAAAATGATCGTGTACAACCGGCCAAGATTTCTGCTTAATGTTTTTATTTTTTTCCTTAAATAATTCATAAATTTTCACAATTTCATCATTAAAATGATTAAAATAATCTTCTGATAACTTTATAAAAGTGTTTTTATCCATTTTTAATACTTTAAAGATATATAAATTTGTTTGTGGTTTTTTTGTGTGTTTGTTGTGTGTTGTTTTTCTTAGTCATCTGTCATCTTAATCATCTCAAATGTAATGTGAACGGCTTTGATTACCTAAATCAACATTTTGCTTAAACGCGTTTAAAAACCTAAGTGTGAACTTAGCATAAACATACAAATATTTTATTTTATTTTTAAACATGAGCGGCGTTGCCTGATTTCGCTGCTGGCAAATCAATCCGTAATCAGCTCATTAATAAAGTTACCAGACTTGTTTTAGGCTCCAAGGACGGTAAATTACAATTAACAAGGGTTTAATTTAAATATTAAAATACTTTTAACTAAAAAGTGAAACTTTGGAGTGGGATCTTGAAGCTTTGGCTTCCTATCAAAGGTCTACGTCGAAGATATTTTTTATAGGAGCCTGCTTCAAGGGATATGATGTAATTTGTGATGACATTATAAAGATTATAAAGAGAATGCCATTTATTTTCCCCTCTCTCCTAAAAACTCAAATTTGACGAGTCAAACTTGACGTGTGTGAACCGGCACTAATCAATAGACGGAAACTAGCTGCTGGTTCACACTCTTCAAGTTTTAGCCATCAAGTCATGAGCTTTTAGGAGAGAAGGGAAACCAGAATGCCGTTTTTAGAAGAGAGAGGAAAATATAAGGCAATAAGATAATGCCTTCTCTCCCCTCCCATCCCTTTTATTCCCAGTCCTTCTCTCCTAATAGCTCAAGACTTGACGGCTAAAACTTGAAGAGTGTGGGCCAGCAATAGAAGAAAATAAAGTGAAACTGTTTAAAAAAAGGTTCAGGGCCAACATTTTCCTAATAAATTGTTTACATGTAAAAAAATCTTGAATAGTATTATTAATTTAGAAAGTCTGCTAGTGATATGTTTTGGTGATTTTATAATGAATTCAATACGCTAATTTTTATTTAAATGTAAATTTATTTCATGTAGTTAGTAAAACATAAAAAAAATCAAATCACATTAATTTTCAAATAAAGTACACTAATTTTGTTTTATCGTTTTTTTTTTATTTGTTGACCATAAAATAAGAAGTTTGTGTCAAAACTGACATTTAGAAAGCTTTTGTGTAAAATAAACTAGTTTATTTAAGATAAACATAATCTTTTAACAGATACATTAGTTTATCTATTAATCCCTGTTGCAATATATTGTCAGTATTTCAAAACAAAAAAGTGAATAAATAAATTATTTAAATATATTTTTTTTTTCCAAATAACATATTGAAGTCAGGTTTAGGATTGAAAAATAAAGCAAAAGTTTTAGCTGAGTTTTACGAGCAACTGTTTGTTTCTTCAAGCTAAAATTTAATTGATAAATGAAAACTTGTTAACCAAAAAGTTTTCAAAAGTGAAAATGCATCATACATTTATAAAACTCTTGTATATGATAAAGCTCTTCAAACTCACTTCCTTAACACAGGGTCTCCACCTGAGATAAGATTTTTATATTAGCAAACGTCAAACTCAATCGCAGAGAGTACATCTTATCTTACGTGTGGACTCTCAAATAGTGTTAATATTAATATTATAATAAATATTATGAGACAGTTGTTATGAGAAATCTTATAACTACTTTCTTATAAGATGAGCTGTCAAAAGTACACATACATACATTCATTTAAAACAAAAATAAGACGCATTCATTAAATTGTTTAATTTTTTTAGTGCAAATCGTTAAAATCTTGTGATAAGTGTTTAAAAACACAATACTTTTAACAAAAAGAAAAGAAAAAACTAAAAAAAGAACAAAAACGACATAAGTTTACTGTACGAGAATCATTCGGTTATGAAATCTTAAAAGATCCGTGTTCCCCTTGTTAAAATTAAGATTAAAATGAAGAAAGGTGTTCTCTTATTCTGCCGACGTTCTCTCACATATTATATCAGATGTTATCTTAGGTGAAGACCCCATGTAAAGCTTTTCAAATATTTAAGTAAAAATATTTATTTGTTTTTTTTTTTAATCTAGAACGTGCGATGGCCACTTTTTCGGATAAGAATTTCCTCTTAGTGGCAATAAATTTGATTATTTTATCCTCTTGAAGAAAAGATGTTAACAAGTGAAAGTAAAACAGTTTAAATAGGTCAATTGTTCGGCTTCCTTAATTAAAAACTAGAAAAACTGGACCAGGTAAAAGTTCTTAGCTGGTCAACTGCTAAAAGAAGCAATAAGAAATTGAATAAGAGCTAAATTTAGTTTGTTTTGAAAGAAAATGTACACATTTTGGTATTCACTAAAATGTAGAAAAGCACTTGAGTATTTTGTGTATTTAAGAATTGTTTATGTTTCTTTAACAATAATTTCGCCGCCTTTTTAATATACGGTTTTCTTTAAGGGCTGAACTTTTTTTAATTTAAATCGATTTATATTCTAGAAAACGCATTTTTAGAGACAATATTCTTATTTTTGATATTATAGTAACAAATCTGTGGCAACTTCAAACGCTTCCAAAGCAACTACAATGTGGCATGTTCTAGAAATCGACATCAAGTACATTTAAAATCGAGCAAATTTTAAAAGCGACACTGTACTAAAAGTACCAATTAGCTTTACAAGAACATCTCTTAAAACCAGAAAAAACTACGGTAATTTTGTAAATATGTACTTGAAGCTAAAATCTCGTTCGATTTCAATTTCACTTCATTTCGATTTCTAGAACATGCCCGAATATTTGTTTTCTCTTCCCAATCTTCTTCACTAAGATGCATAATATCTAAAAATAATTTTAGTACTATTTAAACGGTTACGAATCATGATATTTTGCTCAAACTAGTTAAAATTAAGTTTTATATTATTTTTTTATGAGCATAAAACTTTCTGATTGACGGTCAATAACACAGCACAGCAAAATTTGGGTCATCGCCGCCAGATTCAATACTTGCACCGCAAAATGAAACTAGACTATTGGTAGAGCAAATCTGCCAAAGGGTTTTAAAAAGTTAGCTCGGGTTCCTGAAATATCGGCCCCTTAAGTTTTTGAATTTTTGAAGAGGCGTTTGGTACAAGTCAAAAAAAATATACTAAATGTACTTCTGAGCTAAAATACTATTTCAGATGTCTTTAGTAGAATTGAATATATTAACCGTCTAACACTAATTTTAAGGGTAATTTTTGTCTTTATTTTTAACTTTTCCACAAAAGTATACTAAAACGTCACTTTAGAGGGTTAAATGTTCTACGAATATTAGGGGTTTTTTTGTTGCACGGTGTAAATTGACATAGGTCTAAACTGCAACAAATATTAATACTGACGTCCGCTTTTATACCGATTGGTAAATAATTTATGTATCCCATATAGAGCCCACACCTAAAATATTCTAACTGTCGGTGGAGGGTATTAAAGATTCGGCTCAGCCGAATATTGCACCAAAATTTTTTTTAATCGCCGTTTGTTATTATTTTTTTAACATTTTTTTATTGTATTTTAATTTATCTTATGACAATTTTTTATTGCAACAAACTTCAAGTTTTTGCCATCGAGAACTGTTTGCAATTGCTTAGTTGATTAAAATATCGGAAAAATAATTTTTGTTTGCTCGAATTTGCAATTTTGTTTCAATGTTTGTATACGTTTTTATACCCTCCACCACAATTAGTTGTGAAGAGGGTATACTAAGTTTGTCATTCCGTGTGAAACTTTTTTATTATTCATCTCAGACCCCATAAAGTATATATATTCTGGCTGCTTGAGTAATTCTAAGTCGATTTAGCCATGTCCGTCTGTCTGTCCGTCTGTCCGTCTGTCCGTCTGTCCGTCTGTCCGTCTGTTGAAAACACGCTCACTTGCGAAAAACTCAAAAGAAATAAACAAACTAGGTGCCAAATTGCTTGTAGTTATCCTAAGCAGTTTGGGATTGAATTTCAGCAAAATCGGTTCAGTAGGACCAGAGCTATGAATCAAAATGTGGAACCACCACCTTAAAAACTTGATAATTTTGTTACAAAAACTAACATAAATGATGCAAAAATGCACGGAATGACATAAGATTTTGCACAAGTCCGTTTTATTCGACTAGAAATTACACTGTAAAATTTCGCGAAGGTCGGTCCATAATTTACCCTAAGCCCCATATAAACACTACTCCCGGAAAAAGTTTAGTACGCCTAAAACCGTAAAAAATAATGCAATCATAACAAATTTTGGCTCGTCACAATTTTATAGGACTATAAATGATACTGTGAAAGTTCGTGAAGATCGGTACATAATTTACCCTAGGCCCCATATATGCCCTACTCCCGGAAAACAGTTTAGTCTCCTAAAACCATAATTAATAAAAAATCGTCACAGTTTAAGATAATAATAATAAAAAGACATCATACAGATATTACTCCTTAAACATTCGAACTGTCGGTGGAGGGTATCAAAGATTCGGCACAGCCGAATATAGCACTCTAACTTGTTCTTCCTAAGATCTGCTTCGTTTTACTCTAGTTCCAATCGATCAAATACTTTATTTAAAATGTATTTGCTGGTTTTTTTCCACAATTTTAAAAACCAAACAATATAGTGGAAAAACCACAAATACATAATGCATAACGAGGATTTATTTTTTTTGCTTTTGTTTCTGTTTCTCTTCGGCCACAATTAAAACTAACAAACCAATGAAATAAGAAATCATTTGTAATGACTGAGTAAATGATCTTTTAACCAATAAAAAAAAGAGCTGCAAAAAGGAATAGAAAAAATTGTAAACGAATTAAATTTCATTGAAATTTAGGCACGCAGGCAGACAGACAGATAGATTGAAAATCAGGCAGCATCATCAATACATTTACAGTGTTGTAATAATTTTACTTAGAATTGCGGTCTTAGTGCTCATTATTGTTTATGATAATTTTTATTTTCAGTTTTTGTTGTTGTTGTAATTATGTTGAGCATTAACACTACCGGAAGTAATTGTTTTAAATATTTGGTTCATCACTTTACAAAACTTTTTATTCAGAAGTTTATTTTACTTCTGTGATGATCACACATCTCATGCTCTATCATTGTCATACATTGACAACTACGGCAATAATGATTTGTTTTTGTTTTGTGTAGGCAAGTACTTGTCAAATCGAAAACAACAACAATAATCAAAAAAAAAAAATATGTATGTTGTACTAATAATATCAACAAATAAATGTGACAGTTAAACTACAACAAAAATGTAAACAAATCCACCACCATTATTTTGAAAACAAAACGATGGGAATAAAAAACGATTTTTTCGATATTTCTAACAATAAACAAATTTATAATTTGTATCCAAATAAAAATTGTTTGTTAAAGAAAAAATAAACAAAAAATATTAAGTAAAAAACAAAATTGCATAAGGTA
This sequence comes from Pollenia griseotomentosa, assembly GCA_963931875.1. Classification (NCBI taxonomy): domain Eukaryota; kingdom Metazoa; phylum Arthropoda; class Insecta; order Diptera; family Polleniidae; genus Pollenia; species Pollenia griseotomentosa. The sequence continues at coordinate 181,198,683 of OZ007560.1, read as the reverse complement.
AAAATTTTTTTTTAAATGTCCGGTAAGTCTGGGTTCACACTATGAAAATTTTTTTTCCAGAAAGTCTAAGTTTATTGGTGAAAGGGGAAGAGGATATGTCACTTTTCTTTTCCCTCCCCCTTAAATGCGTTTAAGCAACTCGAACGTGTTTAAGCTCTAATCACATCAAAATCGAGGTGATTACACATAAATTGAATTGATTAGCTAATCACTTCAAATTGACATGAATACAACTAAATCACTTCATTAATCACGTAGAATCCACTGAACATACCTCAAACTGAGTATAATGTAGAATCGGCCAACATGAACGTGTACAACCGGCCACGATTTCTGCTTAATGTTTTTATTTTTTACTTAAATAACTAATTCATAAATTTTTACAATTTCATCATTAATATGTTTTATATAAAAATCTCATAACGTTATAGAAGTATTTTTATCCGTTTTTAATACTTTAACCCTCCGATGAGTGACAGTTCTGAACTTCACGGCCGTGTGAAAAGGTCCCTTTTTTGTAAATCATGTTTTTTTCATATAAAAAATTTTTTTTTGATTTTTTTTTTTGTTTTTATTGTTTATAACTAAATTCTACATACAAAAATATTTTTTCAATTTTTTTAAAGGCAAGGAAAGGCACAATATTCTAATTTTATACTACTAGCAACAAACCAGTTCTTAGAATTTTTTGTTCTTCGTATTTTGTTCTTAGTATTTTTTGTTCTTAGTATTTTTGTTCTTAGAATATTTTCTTAGAATTTTTTGTTTTTATCATCATCCCTGATGTCTTTGAATTTAGGGTTTTGTGTTCAGAACAAGTAAATTATGTGTTGAAACAATAAAAAAATTATAATGATGCCCAAAAACATGCATTTATTAGTGAAATTCAGTACAAGGTCCATACGGACCTATTCACACGTCCGCGTACTATTCTCACTAAAACCTCAATAACTCTTTAAGTAATGATCCGATCGGCTTGAAGTGGCCGAAGTAGGAGTAATTTCAGTTTGAAAAGGCAAAAAGGTCCCTAGGGACCTTCTCACTCATCGGAGGGTTAAATAAATATAAATCTTAATCATCTCAAATGTAAAGTGAACGGCTTTGATTAACTTAATCCACATTTTTCTCAAACGCGTTTAAAAACTCAAGTGTGAACATTGTATCTGTTGGCGAACAACTATACTTTCATCGTATTTATTAAATACATATTTATTTTCATTTAATACTTTTATGATCTAAGTTTTATAAGTTAATTTGTTTTCCGTGTACACACTTTAGTTTGTTATTTTGCATTTACGTTTGTCTCATTATTGATTTTATCTGATGTTAATATGTAATGATTTTGACTCAAAACTGGTTTTTATCAAATGAGAAAATTAATTATATATTTATATGAATGTGTGTATTTTTTTTGTAAGTTCTTGTTGAATATTTAAAGACATTTCAATTGTTTGGTGATCTTTGAAAGGAGAATAAGTATTTGTTACTGCCGTGCTGCATCTTTTATTTAGGCAAATTTATTTGTACAAAAAAAAAAAGAACCGTTTTGTTTTATTTAACTACATATGTAAACTTTAAGCATTGAACAATATTTTAATAAATTTTGAAAATCAAATTAAAAGGAAGCAATTTATTTGTTCATAAACCTCATACAAAACATTGGTGCCGAAACCCGGGAATTGATATTATTGGATAGCGATTTGGAAAAGGTTTAAGACTGTATGCTGAAGAATATTGTTGCTGCCTTGGACTATTGCTGTGTTTATTTGGAGTTTAATTCTATGTACTTGGGCACTAATATTAACTGCTGGCGTTCGTGTGTATTATTTGGTTTGTGGTTATCTTGCGTTACTGTAACCGTTTGTGATTTTAACAAAATCGAAACTGTACGTATTAAATGAGATTTTTAATTTATATGATACAAAATGTCGGATATATATTCTATTATTGAGGAGCAAAAAACTTTATTTAATAAACTAAAAAGAATTATTGATATATACGAGAAAAAAAGTGGAAAGACCCGCGGGTTTGCTCAGACTTTGTTAGAAGATTTGGAATCGTGTTCAAAAAAATTTAACGAATTTCACAATGAATTGTCAGGCCTGGTTCGTGATAATTCCATTAATACCAGGGATATACCGTACTTTACAAATGAAGTAGAACTTAAATTTGAAGACTTGTTTTACTCATTTAAATCGCAACTTCTTGATTTTATTAACGAAAGTTCTAATTTACATTTGCCTGGATTTCATTCAACTTTTGCTGCACCCTCCCACAGTAGAATTGATAGTTTTACTACACAAGCGCGTTTACCCAAAATTGAAATCCCAAACTTTTCTGGCGATTATCTTTCTTGGATGTCGTATCATGACATGTTTTGCTCATTAGTTCATAACAATCAATCTTTAAGTGGTGTTCAGAAGTATTACTTTTTAAAAGGCTCATGTTCAGGTACTCCATTAGATATAATTAATGAATACCCGGCATCAGACGCAAGCTATGTACAGGCATGGAAAGCCCTTACTGATAGGTATCATAATCAGAGGAAAATTGTTGATTCGATTTACCACAAATTCTTTTCCATACCTAAATCTGACGGTTCTGCTGAAAGTATACAAACTATTTTGGATACCACGCGAAATACTATTGCTTTATTACTTGGTCAGGGTATTTCTACTGAAGGATGGGACTCAATATTGATTTTTATTACGGTTAACAAACTTGATACTCAAAGTCGTAAGGAATGGGAACAGTCGCTTAAGGGTACCACTACAGTTGCATCTTTTACAAGTTGTTTATCATTTCTTGAAACTACCTTTCGTACACTGGAAGCTTTAACTGATCAAATTGAACTCAATTATATCACTTTTGCACCCACTTCTTCTCGTATGTTAAATTCCACTGCTTACCAAAATCGAACAAAAAATAATTCACGCCATAATGCTCACATTACGACATACAGTAACGATGTCAATTGCCTTTACTGTAACAAACGTCACCTACTGGTAAAGTGTTTTAGATTTGCTGCTTTGACTTCTGAAGAAAAACGTGAATTCATGAATTCAAAAAGGATTTGTCGTAATTGTTTAAACGTAGGCCACTTTAGTTACAGTTGTCGCATACAGGCACGTTGTCAGTTATGTAACAAAGACCATCACACTACATTGCATACTGCGTATTCGACAAATAGTCCTAGTCCTAATGATATTATTACTCAACCACCACTTGATTTAAACCCCTCAACCTCTGCACAGTCCACTGAACAATTTTCTGCGAATATTGTATCTAACTGCGGTATACATAATAGACCGCAGGTTTTATTAGCAACAATAAGGGTAGTACTTAAAACCACGAATGGTACCTATTACCTTCGCGCCATTCTGGATCAATGTGCTCAAGCTTCTTTTATAACCCAACATGCCGCTGAGTCTTTAAATCTTTCAATGAATAAAACGTATGCTCAAATCAGTGGTGTCGGTGGAAATGGCTCTCATGTTTCAAGAAAATATGTTCAGTTTACTCTTTTTTCAAATACTAAATCTGACTTCCAAATGAATTGCAGGGCTTTTGTTTTGCCAAAAATAACTTCGTATCAACCTTTAACTCTTGATGATGGTACTTTACCTCAACTACAAGGTTTTACGTTGGCTGATCCTCACTTTTCTCAAGCCGGTGAAATAGATTTGCTACTTGGAGGTGATGTCTATGGAAACATTGTTCTACCAAAGCAAAAAAAGTTTAGTAATAGTGTTTTTTTGCAACTTACACATTTTGGTTGGATAGTTTCCGGTCCGACCGCAACTATATCATATGCTAATAATATAAATGTCAATATTTGCTCATTGGATCAGCAGCTACGTGCATTTTGGGAACAAGAGGAATTTTTGAAGAAACGCGTTTTTACGGAAGAGGAAGAATTATGTGAACAGCATTTTAGGAAAACCACAACTTGTGACTCTAGTGGTCGTTATACAGTTTCATTACCGTTTAAAACGTTATTAAGGGGTCGCTCTCTACCAATATTTAATCACACAGACTACAGTGCACTTTCTCGCTTAAAAAATGTTGAGGCAAAGTGTAATTTAAATACTTCCTATGGTAAACTTTATAAGGAATTTATGGAGGAATATGAGAGACTTGGGCATATGAAGAAGGTCGGGTCTTATCCGCGGGATTTGGAAAAAAATGGTTTCTTTTTACCCCACCACGGTGTTTTAAAAGAAAATAGTTCTACAACCAAGCTTAGAGTTGTTTTTGATGGTAGCTGTAAGCGATCCTTTCAATCCTGCTTAAACGAAGAATTAGCTGCTGGCCCTGCATTACAAAACGATCTTCCGACAATTATAACTCGGTGGCGACGTTTTAAAATTGGATTTCGGGCAGATCTTGAGAAAATGTTTCGCCAAATTCGAGTAGTAGAAGAGCAACAGAAATATCAACAAATATTATGGAGGAATGCAAATTCAAATGATATTTCTATTTACAAACTTTCCACGGTAACATATGGTACAACTCCAGCCCCCTTTTTGTCAATAAGAGTTTTAAAACAATTATCAATTGATGAGAAGCATAATTTTCCTTTAGCAAGTAAAGTTCTCGATACTGATACTTATGTCGATGATGTCATTTCCGGTGCAGATGACATACAAGAAGCCTTTGAATTACACCAACAATTATATAAAATGTTGAAAAAGGGGTGTTTTAACTTAAGAAAATGGACTACCAACTCAAAAGAACTTCTCAATCTTATTCCTGTGAAATTTAGAGAAAATGCAAATATTTTTGAACTCAATGAATCAAATACAGTCAAAGCCTTAGGCCTCGAATGGAATACCATTTATGATTACTTTTCCTTTAAAACCAATTTTACCAATACTAGTAACACTGTTACGAAAAGGAGTTTGTTGTCGGATGCCGCGAAACTTTATGATCCGCTTGGCTGGCTAGCCCCTACGACAATACTAGCAAAAATAGAATTCCAAAATTTATGGCTATTAGGTATTGACTGGAATGATGAGGTGCCTGAAAATCTGAGAGCAAAATGGTTAGAATATAGACAAAACTTAAGGATTCTTGAAGAAATAAAAATACCACGGTGGATTGGATTGAATAAAAATGTCAAAACTGAAATACACGGATTTTGTGATTCTTCTAAACTTGCTTATGCTGCTGTGGTCTATGCAAAGACTATTTCTGAGGAGGGCTACGTAGCAATAAATCTTCTTCAATCAAAAACTAAAGTTGGTCCTTTAAAGCGTTTAACTATACCTCGAATGGAGTTATGTGGAGCTAGTTTATTGGTCAAACTGGTTGAAAGAATATCATCTTCAATTGATCAAGAAATTTCTGAAGTATTTTTTTGGACTGATAGTACTACAGTACTTTCCTGGATTAGAGGACAATCATCGAGGTGGCCGGTTTTTGTGGGAAATAGGGTGGCAGAAATTCAACGTAAATCCACCACATCACAATGGCGATATATTTCAACAAGAGATAATCCTGCGGACTGTGCTTCAAGAGGAATTTCAGCTAAGGAACTTGTTGAACATAGCCTATGGTGGAGTGGTCCGAAGTGGCTTAAGGAGTTGCAAATAAATTGGCCAAAGCAGCCTAAACTTAATTATGATGTAACTGATGAAGTGCAATCCAATCCTATTTTAAATGTACACCATACTGATGTAGAAGTTAAAGACTATCCCGAACTGTTGTTTAAATTTTCCTCCCTGAGCAAGCTTATACGTGTAACTGCCTACATACTTCGTTATAAGAATAATTTTATTTTTGAATTTTATAAGAAAAAATCTCTCGAAAAAGGTTACAGTAAGATGACAGGATTTCTCACTACCAATGAGCTTAAATACGCACGATTTGAACTTATAAGAATTTCACAAGAAATTGATTTCAGCGATGAAATTAAAGAACTTAAATTAAAAGGTCAAATTTACACGAATATTACAGTTTCTAAGTTGTGTCCATTTATTGACTCTTTCAAAATCTTACGAGTAGGGGGTAGAATACAAAACTCTGATTTGAATTACTGTTCCAAACATCCAATTTTACTTAAAAGACAAAATCCATTATCATATCTCATTTTTCTAGATGCCCATGGTAAAACTTTACATGGCGGCCTAATTCAAATGCAATCGTATGTGGCAAGAGAATACTGGATTATTTCTGGGAGAAGCATTGCAAAGCTGGTTCTACGAAAATGTATTACCTGTTTTAAGTATAATGCTAGAGCTGCACAACAAATGATGGGTGTTCTTCCAAGTGTTCGCGTAACTCCCTCTCGTCCTTTTAGGCATAGTGGTGTAGATTATGCCGGTCCAATAACCATAAAGCAGTCTACAGCACGCAACGCAGTAACAACCAAGGGTTATATATGTTTATTTATTTGCATGGTTACCAAAGCATTACATTTAGAGGTGGTTACTAGTTTATCAACCGAACATTTTATGGCCGCATTTCGACGTTTTGTAGCTCGTCGAGGTATTTGCACCGAACTCTATTCTGACTGTGGCACAAACTTTATTGGAGCAAACAAAGAACTTCAAATTCTTTACAATCGAAATAAATCCTCAATTCCTAAAGATATACTAGAACGACTTGCTTCCAATGGTACGACATGGCATTTTATCCCGCCAGCCTCACCACATTTCGGTGGTCTTTGGGAGGCCGGCGTAAAATCTACCAAACATCATTTAAAAAGGATAATGAGGAATCGTATACTTACTTACGAAGAATTATCTACGCTTTTGTCACAAATTGAGAGTTGCCTTAATTCCAGACCACTTTGTCCGCTAAGCTCGGAACCATCTGATTGTTATGCGCTTACCCCAGCGCATTTTTTGATTGGCGAGCCTACCTTATGCGTTCCCGAGGATGATTTGCTTGATGTTAATATCGACCGTCTCAACAGATGGAAAGTGGTGGAGAAACTAAAACAACATTTCTGGCGTCGGTGGTCGGGTGAATGGTTGTGTCGAGTTCAGGCTAGACCTAAATGGTTAAAAATCACAAAAAATGCTGAAATCGGAGACTTAGTCCTTTTAATTGATGAACGGTGTCCTCCTGGTGAATGGCCTCTCGCTCGTGTTCATGATGTTCATCCCGGCAAAGACGGTTGTGTAAGGGTGGTAACCCTGTTTTCAAATGGTAGGACACTTAAACGTCCAATATCTAAAATCGCATTTCTACCAACAAATGATAATTTCAAGGAAGTAAATCCTGAATCAACATCTTAAACTAATGAATTTTCACTGAGTTAAGTACTGTAGTTCTTAGTGGGGGAGAATGTTGGCGAACAACTATACTTTCATCGTATTTATTAAATACATATTTATTTTCATTTAATACTTTTATGATCTAAGTTTTATAAGTTAATTTGTTTTCCGTGTACACACTTTAGTTTGTTATTTTGCATTTACGTTTGTCTCATTATTGATTTTATCTGATGTTAATATGTAATGATTTTGACTCAAAACTGGTTTTTATCAAATGAGAAAATTAATTATATATTTATATGAATGTGTGTATTTTTTTTGTAAGTTCTTGTTGAATATTTAAAGACATTTCAATTGTTTGGTGATCTTTGAAAGGAGAATAAGTATTTGTTACTGCCGTGCTGCATCTTTTATTTAGGCAAATTTATTTGTACAAAAAAAAAAAGAACCGTTTTGTTTTATTTAACTACATATGTAAACTTTAAGCATTGAACAATATTTTAATAAATTTTGAAAATCAAATTAAAAGGAAGCAATTTATTTGTTCATAAACCTCATACAAAACAGTATCAGACTTTCTGAAATTGAACTTTCATAGTGTGAACCCGGACTAAATACGAAATGGATTTAGCAGTTTGCTTGTCAAATTTCCCACCGCAAAATGTATACATGTCGTGTAAAAGCAAAAAATATTGCTTTTGTAAATGTCACCTCGAATTTGCAGTGTAAAATTTTTCAATTAGTGCTGACATCAGAGGGCTAATTCTGGCAATTTTATTTCTTATTCTTTCAGTCAATCGTAAAAATGTTATGCTTTACAACACTGAAAAAATAATTTCAATTCGTTCAGTATCGACTGAAAGAATTAGAAATAAAATTACTTTCGAATCGAAAAAGTATTCGATCACGACTTCCAGAATTAGCCCCCAGCTCTTCTGCAAGTCATTTGTTTGTGGCGGAAAATATACATACAAATCCATTTACTCACACACATTCTTTAAATCAAACGTTTATAAATCTTCTGTATTTTTCTTCTGTATTTTGACACAATTACACAAGGATTTTACATGTGACAAAGCCACTGCAAATTACATGTCGTCTAAAGCCACTTTAAAAAATAAAAAAAAGTCTTAAACTAGTTATGTTTACGAGTTTTTATTAAAGAACCAATGTTTAAACTTATTTAAATTCTACAATTAATTTATTTGATTTCTCTTTTTTCGCTTAAGTGATAAATTTTCGTTAAACTGTGGTTTCTTAATTGTTTTAAATTTAAAAGATTTATTAATATAGTTAATAAATTACACACATTAATTTAAACAATTAAGGGCTTAAAGGAAAATTGAAAAGCAGTGCAGTATTTCTTTTATTAGAGAAATGCCGGCCAATTGACCTATTTTAGAATAAAATCATAAATTTTGAACAAATGGCACATGACAGAAAAAAACAGTAGGTTTTTTAATTAAAACGTATTAAAACTTATAGATTTTTGTTTCGTAAAAACTTTTAAGAAATTTTTAGCAAGAAATATGACATTTCTATGGAAGCACTGTGAAATAATAGACCGATTTGACTTATTTTCAATATTTCCAAGCTTTAATTCGGCAGGAAAGGGGGTTGTTGGCGGCTGTTTATGAACTGTTCTCGAAAATTTTAAATATCAATACTCTACGAAGTTTGTTTAATATTAAAGTACAATAATAAATTCCATCCATATGGCGGAATTTATGTATATTCTTAATGGGGTTTAAGACGTTTATTTATTTTCCTAAAAAGAGCACTCTGTAACTTTTTTATGAAAAATGTTAATTTCTTAATGTTTTGGTGCTTTTTGAAGCTGAAAAGTAGACAACGCTAATGAACGGGTTTCAAACTATATTGTCAAATATCGAGATCAAAAATTAATGCGCAACAGATATAATCATTTAATATTTTAAATGTTAACTTGTTTAATTAAAAATTAATTCGTTAACATAAAATTTTTATTTAGCAATTTAACAACATTTTTTAAGTTAAAGCATATTCTGATACTTGTTAATTTGTTTTAATGTTTACAAGTGCATTTGCAGCGAATAAAAAAACAGTTTTAAATCTGGTTAACAAATATCTATCTGTATAAAAAATGTGTTGCTTCAATTTCGCCATCTATGTTTCATTTTTAACTCTACAGACATACATATGTATGTAAGGGCAAAGCAAGTTATGATTTAAGATAAACGCAATTTATTAAACGCCTTCAATAATGCGTTTGTGCTGAGGGAAGCAATACAGAAGTTCGGATTATAGAACCCCGTTAAGTATGCCGACCAACTTAAGGCCGAAATACATTGGTCAAATTCCCATCCATCATTGTGGTAGTATTAGTGAAAATGAGTTTGTATGTGTGACACCGACATTTAGCATCCCTTCAAACATTTTTGAAATTTTTTGGCGATTGCTTGTTTGGCGATGATTCCGCGATCCTTCTCAGGGAATACGAATCGCTAACCATCGCCTATGGCGATGAATATGCGAGCGCACACAAGTAGCGGCAATCATCAGTGTTTTTTTATAACTTTCGAAAGAATTTTTTTTCTCTTGTTGTTTTTTTAAGGTAACGGGAAAATAAATATTTGGTTTCAAGGGCAATTAGCAAAATTGTCATTCCAGTTGAGCAAGTGATTTGTGAAGGGTGTGTTATTTAATATATCTCTGAAAGCAATTTTCATCGCCGAATCATCGCCCGCGAATCGCCGGCAAATTGTCTAACATCGCAGCGATGCATCGCGTGGAAGCTAAGTGCGATCCTCTGGCGAATCGGCAAAACGTTCGCATGTGTCAACCACGTGAATCGCGGTACACGATGTTCACGCGAATCGCGGTACGCGATGTTTACGCGAATCGCGGTACGCGATGTTCAAGCGAATCGCGATACGCGATTCGCGCGGTTGACACATGCGAACGTTTTCGCGATTCGCATTAAGCTTCCACGCGATGCATCGCGGCGATGTTAGACAACTTGCCGGCGATTCGCGGGCGATGATTCGGCGATGGAAATTGTTTGCAGGGATGCTTGACGAGTGATTTTGATGAATGTATTGGAGTTACTCTTCAAGCACCCACACACTTTAAACGTGATTTCAAACCGAACAGTCGCTAAAAATGTCGGATGAAAAAAATTGCTTTGGAGGAAAAAAAAATTATGGAAAACTTTTTAATTAATAATTTTCTTCTTCTTTTCTTCAATTTTTGTTTTTATTTATTATTTTTATTATTATTCATATATTTTTTTTTTTTTGTTTAAACACAATTAAACACTTTTCGTCTATATTTTAATATTTGGTTGCTCCTGCTGTTGTCACTTCAAAATAAAATGCAAAATGAATGCTCGACAGCTGATCCAGTAAATGTATGTTCTAATGTCAAGCACACGTACACGAGCTTGATGTCAAGCCTTTGACCAGTGTATTTGGGCCTTTAGAACTACTTTCTAAATCGATCTAAAGTTAGCCCATGAAATTTTAATTCCCCTCGAAGGGAAAAAAGCAATCATGAATCTCATATGAAAAATTTTTCACGCTATTAGTTCCAGTGAATGTAAAAAAAGAAGAAAGCTTAGAAAAAATTAAAAATCAATGAAATTTTTGTTTAAAAACATACGCGTATATATGTATATTTTAAAGAAAAGTTAAAATAATTAATCTAAATAATTAGTATTGGAGGTATAGGTTGATTACAACATTAGTTTTTTGCACGTTTTAAATTTTATGTAGTAAAATAGTTTCCAAAATTCTGCCACCACGTCTTTCACAAATCCGGTGGCAATCAACCTGTTGTTTTGCATTTTCTTGACCAATGTATCGGTTTGTGCCTTATTAACGGATCTAGCCCTTAATATTTCATTTATAGGAGGCACTACTAACATACATGTTCTATTCCTAATCTAAGGGAAAGGTGAACAAATTACGAGGGAAAAAACTTTTTACGATAAGGGGAATTTATTCTCGTGAACAACTTTTCACGTTATTATTCTCCATTAAATTACCTTTTTTTTAATGGGAGTTGTTCATGATCGCAAATATGTGAAAAGGGGAAAAATTATTCACGATAGGGGTGAATATAAATTTGTTCAACAAACTTAAGAAAATTTAGAAACTTTAAATTCAATACAATTTTATTTCAAGCTCTCTATTCAATACTTCCTCCTTAGCGAGGCGAATTCACACCAGGTAACATTAGCTTGCTACGTAAGCAGCAGCTGATAACTAATTATGTTTCAATATGGTATACTGTGGTAGTTCTTTCATAAATTCTTTTTCACTTAGAATTATGAAATTTAAAACGGTTTTAAATTAATAAATTTCAAAACACAGAATTTCAAATTAAAAATATAAAAAAATGTTTGCTTAAATTGTTTACTACTTACAGTGTTGTATTATTTTAACACAACATTAAAGTGTTTTACAGTGTTGTATCCGTTTTCAAAATAAGACCACCTTGTATGAATTGCTCTTTAGTTTGATCAGGGCTGTCAGACTTGGGGATTTCATGCAAGCAAAAAGGACAAAGAACTTCATTTGGGGATTTTTTGGGGATTTAATAAAAATAATCGGGGATTTTATATTTTTTCTTCTTTTATTAAAAGTAGCAAAACTTTTATCTTACTCTTGGCAACAACTTATACGGTGTAAAGGGTCCTAATTAAAATTAATATTTTTGTCAAGTGTGTTAAAGGTACTTAATAAACTTATGTTATTATTCTTGAGTGAGTGGTTTAAAAAAGAAAAATTTTAAAAAGAATCTAAAACCGTTGAAGCCACATACAACTTTTGATTTTTTTAAAGACAAGTTTCAAGCAAATATGTCTTCCCCAAAAATAAGTAAATACGAAAGACAATATAATAAAGTTTAGGAAATATGTATTTTATTGTTGGTTTTAAGGATGGCTAAAACCGATTGAAAAAGCTCCAAATTCTTAAAAAAAGACTCATTCGTCTTCAAAAACAGCATATTATTCTGCTTGTAATTTCTCACTGGAATCGCATAACAAGGATTTAAAAAAACATGCCGAAACCGGTCGCTACAAACAAAATAAAATAGTTTTTCTACTAAAAATTTTTATGTGGTGATTTTTGGGGATTTCTTTTTAAAATTTTTCTTACTATTTTTTAAAAAAAATTTAAATTTGGTCAGAAAAAAATCTATAAAAAAAAATATTACCTTTTAAGGGTTATTTTTTGTAATTTGGGGATTTTTTTGAATTTTTTTTTGGGACATGGAAAAAAGTACCTGGCAGCCCTGAGTATGATTACCAAAATAGCGGTCTCTTGTTGACATAATATTTTATACTCTTTAGCAGACAGTAATGCCAACATAAGTGAGAAATGATCATTTAGAGAAACAAAGAAAACAGAGAAAATTTCTATTTAAAATTCGCAAGTGTTTTTAATGTTTTTTTTTAAACATTATATGAGAACTCTCAAAAACGTTTGAGATTTCAAGAAAAAGCTTTATGTTTTCCCATTTTCTATTGCTTTTTCTATGTTTTGTCTACCACATAAAGTTCGTTGTGCGTTAAATTTTCATTATTTTTTTTAAATTTTCAAAAAAGTAAATTTATTTTAAAACTTTTTGTATTGGTTGTTGCTGTTATTCTTTTGGCAAGTGAGATTTTAATGTTGGCGACATTTCTTTTTGTAGTATATTTTTAATTTAAGTTCTCTTTTTTTTAGATTTTGTTGTTTCTATTTTCAATATACAATTTTCGAAATATTTTTTCTTATTTATATAATATTATAGGTATGTATGTTTGTGGGAAATTTCGTATATCTCTTAAAGTTAATCCAAATTTATTATTTAACACGTTTTTTTTTATTTATTTTTTATTTTTTTTTATGTTTTGTTTTTTATTATTTACTTATTTATGCTTAAGTATGAATTAAAAAAATTAAATTGAAAAGTTTTTCTTTCTTCAAAATTTTTGAATTAAATTTTTTTTATTAGAAAGAAATTGTGTGCATTGAAGAAAGAGCAATAATTTTTTTATTGTGATAAAAATTGTTGCTTTTTTCTTTATAATTAACCCTGTAAATGAGTGGGAAGGAAATCTTTTTCAAAATATTTTAACAAACTATTATTAAAATATGTAATAATAAATATCTGCGATGCACATTTTAAGTTATTTGTTTAATTTTTTTATCTTTAATAAACTAATAGTTTGTTTTTTTAAAAGTAGGTATTTATAAGTTTTTATTAAGTAAATTTGTAGCGCTTTTTTGTAGCAGTGCGCCTAGGCAAACCAATCTTATATACAGAGGATATTTGAGATGAATTTTATCAACCTATCTTGTTGTGTATGTACCGTATCATACCAAGACTCAAAATTCAGGAGGATCGATATGGCTTATTTTTAATACTTTGTCTGCTTTAATTTCGGTAATGTGTCAACACAACCATTTAAAAAAAATAGTTATTTGTCATATCGATCCTTTGTTGCAATAGAGTCATAACTCAAAAACCCTGATTTTGGAGCTAATGTAATTAATTCTTCAATTCCCAGTGGAACATAGGAGCTGCCTACTAGCGACGTATATGTAGTTAATTGACATATCGCTTCAGTCGTGGATTTTCCGTATAAATGAGCCTTTTGTGGACTGATCTCGTTGAGTTTGAATACCAAATTATTTCGGACTATATGTAATATAAATTTAAACAACCGAGTCGCCATCATATCTGGTGTCTTACTAAAGCCCATTTTAACATGCACATGAACAGACGGATAGATGGACATCGTTATACTGTAAACGTCAAAATAAAGTAAACAGCTTGTTTTCCAATACAAAAAGTTTTATGTTAGGTATAAAAAGTTTAATTTCTAAAAGAAATCAAAAAGAAATCAAACAAAGTATAAAGCCTACAGTACACGGAATGTAAAAAGCCACATGCGCATGTGTCTGACGTAATTTTGACGTCACTACAAAGCCACAATAGCAAGTTCGTGATGTGTGATGACGACAAAATTACGTCAGAACCACATACGTATGTGGCTTTTTACATTTCGTGTACTATAGGCTTAAGCCACTTCACTTTTCTAAGTACTTTAGAACTGTACACTTTTTTTTAAGCGTTAAAAAGGGAGTAAATTTGTTTTTTGTAGCACTGTTTTTGTTGTTTTTGAAGCATTTCAAATTTTTAATTTTATATTGTAATAACATTGTCCAAAGTTTTGTAAATGATAATAAACTTCTAAAAATTAAAATTCTTATTTACTAAAATAATACTTTTTATATTGTAATACAAGCTGTTTACTTTATTTTGACGCTCACTGTACATATAAACTTTGCTACTCAAAACGTCCCAGAATATTCGATCGCTAAATGCAGAAGGGAACTTCTTCAAAACATGCATTTTGAGATAATCAATTAAAACAGTTTAGTTAATAATAATAAATACAAGTTTTATGTTCTCGTAGAGGGAAGAACTAACTTTAATTTGAAGTTGTCCAAGACGACACTTTTTACACTGGTTTCTTATCAATACTCAAATGAGTTACACGAAGTAAAGGTCAGTAGTTCCCTTTCTACAATTAGTGATTCATACATATGTATATATATTTTATAGTATCTTAGATAAGTTTTGTAGAAATTTCAAATGGAATGACAAACTAATACAAAAATATTCCCTTTTCACCGTCTGGCGAAATCGGGTGTCCAAAGACCCCAGATATAATAGGGGCTATGCTGTTATTTATTTATGTCACGTTTTCTCGTCTGCACGCAGAGAAAAAACGACAACCATATAATAGTTTTATTAGTCCTCCACAATGAAGCCAAAACCATATTTCGTTTTACCATTAAATTGCCATTTGGTGTACCTGTATACATATAACAAATATATGTGTACAATGATTTGCTCTTTGACTAGAGAAATGTGAATTAATAGAAAATAAGGCACATGCTTAACATAGTTGAATTTCAAAATGATTAAGGTTTGGTATTAGACCACATGTTTTTTCAGGTTCGGTATCGAATCCCGGTTTTACTTTTTACTATAGCGAAGGGTATACAATATTCGTCATAAAATGGTTTTTAATGGCCTTCTTTTTAACAATTAATTAAATTAATATAAATTCAAGCTGACTGATTTATTTCACAAATTTTAGTTAAAAAGTGCGTCTGGCTAGAAAGGAAAGTGCTTAAAAAATTACCTGTCGAATCTAGTTTACTAAAAAAATTTGTTTATTTTTTTTTTTTATTCTAAAAAAGTATTTAGACTAGAAAATCCTATTTCGGTGATTTTTTAGCATGCACGTGTTGTTAGCAGCACTGCAGTATTATAGCAGTGGATTAAACACAACAATAATAACAACGAACAAAATATTCTACATATAAAAAATGTCTGCCAGGGCAATAAATTAAGTTCAACACTAAATAGACCTGATTTTTCCATAGTCTTTGTCGTTTTTTCTCTTGTTTCAAGTTTTATGCGTGTTTGCGTTTAAATAATGTTTACCTTGTATTTGAATTTTAACATTAAACGTAGCAAAACACTTTCGCTTTCTACAATAAATAAAAGCAAAAAATACTTATTTTATTTATATTTAACTTAAGCTAAACTAATATGAAAAATAAAAACAAAATATTTATGCACAGTAACCGACTGACAGAAATTCATTATGTCTTTTAAAATTATTATTGTTCTATTGCTATTTTTTCTTTTGTTGCAAAGTTTTGTCGTATTTGCAAAAAAAAAAACGAGTAAGAAAGTATATTATGTCAAGCCTGATCATATAATACCCTGCACCACAGTGTAAAAAAACAAATTTTTGAAATTTACCCTAATTGGTACACATGGATTCGCCAGAACAAAATTATGTAATTGTCTTAAAAACTCATAAAAAAGTTCTTTGTGCCAAATATTATTTACATAGATATCTTCATCTAGCCCTAACCGCGAAAATACCGTAAGCGACATCATTTTCAGTTTTCGTTTTTTAATAAATGACTTTATTGGCCACACTTGCATCATCTCCTAAAATGTCGTGGTCACATAAGATACCGTTGTGATTTTATATCCAGAACAATTTTATCGTAAGCGACAAATTTCATACAATATTTGTTTATAAAATTAAAAAAAACTCTCTGCTGTTAAACTTGATTTTTGGCGCTTACGTTATTTTCGCGGTTAGGGCTCGATATGAACTTTGTTTGCCTTTAAGTGATTTTAGAAGGGGGGTTTAAATAAAACCTACATTTTCTCTTGATTTAGTAGCTATCATCAAAGTCATTGTCGCCAATTTTAAATGTTAATGCATTTAAAGCTAATTTCGGGAGTAATATTTTTATGGAAGCTATAGCCAAAAATGAAACGATTCCAATAAAATTTGGTAAAATGATTTAGATTGCAATAAAATAAGTTTTGACAAAATTTAATTTAAATACCAACATAAAAAGATGGTTTACAGGCACAAAGTCCCTAATCCGGAAATAAGCTTTTACGGGGCCATGAGAAATTATGGACCGATTACCCAATTTTCTTTAGAAAAATTAGCCTATGTATGTATATAACAAATTTCATCAAATTATCTCTGAAATTTCGACCTGTACTTTGCGCAAAAGGTTTACATGGACAGCTAGCCAGCCGGACGGACAACGTTAGTCGATCGGTATACTTAAAGGAGGGTCTAGAGCTAATATTTGAACGTGTTACAAACATTAGCAAAAATGCATAATACCCTCTCCACTATTGTGGTGTGGGTTTAAAACCCCAAAAGAAGAAAACTGAGAAAAATCCCTACTGAACTATATAAAGAAAAAAAAAAAACAACAACAACTATCTACTACATAAATAGTGTGTAAGAAGAAGATATTTGTTATCTTACTCTTTGACTGGAAATAATAGTAAATCAGCTGCTATAATTACAACACTCACACACTTAAGGTGTCATACGTGTGTTACCAAACCACCCAAAAGAAAACAACCCAACAAACACGGAGGTTTTGAACTTAAACGTTTGATAATGATTAAAAAAATCATAGCATTCTAAACAAAAAGGGGAAATTATTTTCAAAATTCATTTATTTTCAACATGCTTTCAAACGATATTCTCAAATATGGATTTTATTACAATGTGGAATTAAACAATAATATTTTTTTAATTTTTAAAATTCATTATTTATTTAAACAAACGGTGAGATAACCATTCGGCACCCTAGCTTAAAGATCAAATAGTGTTCTTTCCGCTAGGAATGGGCAAAAAATATCGATATTTAAAAAAAAATAATCCATATACATATATCGCCAATATTTAAAATACCGATATATCGATATTGAAATACGACTATCGAATTCGATATTTTTTAAAGTCAGTCTTCATTAATAACTCAACATTTTAGCCGTTTTTCAAACAATATGTTTTTTAAAAATTGGCATCACTGCATGAATCACATGCTTTTTAAACAAAAGCTTCGTACAGACGATGGTCAGATCCTACAATGTTGTAATTTTTCATTGTCAATGCATCTGAATTAAATACATCTGAGAAATGAAAATAGTGTACAATATTCACACAGTTGCAAGACATTTTTAGTCAATTTTAATGACAACATTGTAAGATCTGACCACCGAAGCTTAACATGAAGATCTTAAATGATTGGCATTTATAAGAAGCAGTGCCGGATACAAGAAGCAGATTGACAGGAGAGCACATAAAACAGAGAGTGCTCCCGATGTCCACATCTGATGATAACTGGTTTGACTTAAACAATCAAAAACATTTCTAGTTAAAGTTGGTACTTTTGGGGTGCAATTTTTTAAGGTAAATTGGTACTTCCATGACTTATTTACTTCCATTTAAATTTTTCGTAATTTACTTTTTTTTAGATTTCATATGGTTTTTTTGTATTCCTCCCTTTTGTTTTTGTTACAATTGAATTTGTTGTTTTTATTTAATTTTTTGAAATAAAATGAAACAATAAAAAGTAACAATGTAAGTATATGCATATAATATGTTTGTTCATAAATATGTATGTACAAAGATATATTAAATTTTTTAATTTGGTAATAGTTTCAGCAAAATACGTTCGATATATCGATATATCTATATATTTGAATTAATTAATATCGATACTCTTAAAAAATATCGATTCGATATATACCGATACATTTATTAAATTTGTCCATCCCTACTTTCTGCCCTCTTATTCTTGGAAAGTCAAAATACTTGGCTCCTTTTTGTTTTGAGGATTGTCATTCCGTAGCACTGCGTTCGTAAAACCAACTCATATTTTCTTCACTTTCCCGTTTTATGTTTCTTCACATGCTGTTACTTTGTAATTAATTTTTTACTCACAAATAATTCATAGTTTTTATTAAGAAATCAAGGTTTTTTTAAAGGCGAATTTACTTCACGTAATTACCTTTCCTTTAATTATGCAATACAAGTAACTTTAATCGCCATTTTTAGTGTTGACATTAATTTTCGCTTCAGTACTGCCAAGTTATTTTTGGATTTGAGAATAACATTTGATAACAATTTGTCATAAAATTGATAAAACATTTAATGTCAAATGCCTGTATTCAAATTATTATCAATTTGAATTCAATTGTTAAGATCACACAATTGAAAAAGGTTTGAAAATTGTGTTTGATGTCAAATGATAAATTCATTTTATATCAAAGGTTTGACTTCTTGCTTGTTGGGAAAGTACAATGCGTGACAATTTTACTTCTCTTTGTTTTTCATTCTTCTTCTTCTTCTTTAGTATGTAATTTTGTGCCGTAATAGTTTGTTAAACTAATATTACACTATTTTACGCTGCTTATCTACCCCCTTTTGGTACGCCGCCCAAACACAATTACTATTGTAATAGAGATACATACATTTATACAAAGATATTTTTGTCATTATGTTGCATGTGTTGGTTTACTTTTATTACTGCTAATAATCATTTTCTTTCAATTTTGTTCAGTTTTTTGTTCGTAGTTTTCAATGTTTGCAAATTTGTCTGCCCATCACTCTATCTTGGATTTTATGTCTGTCCGTGTGTTGCTTTTATTACCTACAAGTTTAAACATTTGCGTAGTTGTTGTGCGTTTGATTTTTATTTGTTTAAGTATTAGCATTTACTTTTTTTTTTTTTTTTGCTATAACTTTATATCAGTTGTTGTTGTTGCTGTTTAATAGTATTTTTGTTTTTTTTTTATTTTTGAGTTCAACAGCATTATTAATCTCGTGCACTCAAAAAAATTGTAAAGGTATATATGGTTTTTCTATTAAAATGTATTTAATATATTATGCAGTATAAATTAGTATTTGTAATTGTTATTTAAAAAAAGTTCTTAAATTATTACACGTAGGTTCCTAGGTTCACACTAAAAGCCTTTTCACACTTTTCAACATTTAAGATCTAACATTAATTTGCATAGATGTTGAAATTTTCCCATAAAGGCTCAGTTAGCCGGGAGTGACAGTAACGTTGAAAATCAGCTGCTTCATTTTGTTGTATGTAAAGTAATTAGAGCGATTATAATCAGCAGTAAGATGTAACGTCTTAAGCCTAGTACTCTGTTTAAATTTGTGAAAAATGTTGAGCAACATTAATTATTTCACACGAAAATTTTGCCTTTATCATTGTTACCTATTATGCGAGTTTGTGCAATTTGACGTTTTTATTCCCGCAAAGTATGCAACATTGTTTTGCGCATGTAAACAAACCCCACATGTATTTTGAAAATAATAATTTTTTTTTAATAAAAAAGAATGTAAATATGGATAATAATTAATCAGTTCATACTTTTTTGCTTTTGCTTAAAATTCCACGTGAAATAAGTGCAGCTTACATTATTTTGCAGTTGCAAAAAAATGTTGCCTGAAACATTTCGGAACCTTTTCACAAAATGAACAGAGTACAACTCTATCAACATTATTTCATAGATATTCCGCACAAGTTTTTTTCATGTGCGTTTTGACAGCATTTCACGTGAAATGTTGAACAGAGTGCCAGGCTTTAATCGGTAAAAAATAGTTTGGTCTTACTTTTTTACGGTAAGGTTAAGTCACTGTTACTTCCGGCTAACTGAGTCTTTAAAATATGCACATAGGGCTAAAAATCAAAAAATTTTACCATCTTTACAAAATGTTCCTATCTAATTGTAATCCATTCTAGATCTTTCGACTATTTTAGTGTCATCACTAGAAAAGTGGCAATAAATACTATTATTATTGTGGCATCACTGACAAAATGGTAATTGCTTTGAAAGCAGCGTTAACATTTCTCAAGTTTTTTCTTTTTTGCAAGCCTTATTTTCCTTATTAATTTTTTTATATTATTGAACAAAATGAACTCTAAATACATTTTGGTGTTGTCTTTTAAAACTTTGGCTCTGGCTGTTCTCCAGATATACTGAAAAAATAACAAAAATACAACAACAGGGGATTTTTGAACACAAAACATACTTAAGATCACGTTCTGGTCATCAATCGAGTCTCCATCTTAAAATTTTCTGCAAATGTCGAAGAGGGTCTAATACTTGACATTTATTTTTTTAAGAATTTTAACAAAATATACTTTTCCAGATATGGACCTTTGGATTCAAGACCCCAAAAAATGACATATCACCAAAAAACACAATATGCATATCATTTCACCTTTAAAACGATACCAAAAAAACTATATTATCTTGCATAGTTCAAACGTTTGTAAGGAGACTTTTGTGATTTTTTAACATTTTTCACATCTTTCATGACGTCATATTTCGGACGCCGAAAGAATCTGGGGTCCGAAAATTTATGTTTTGTTAAAGTCCAATAACATAGAACCTTTGTGTTGAATTTCATTGAAATCTAAGGTGAGAATGCCGAACGACATGATGGTTTGACATGAATTCACCCTTTTCCTTAAAAAGTAAACAATTAAAATTTCATATTATATTCTCTAACTTTATTTACCGATCCGCTTTAAAGTTATAGATGGTTTTAAGATTGTTACGTTTACTTAAAGCTGCTAAAGTATTTTTGTCGCGAGATGTAATTTTAGAGATTTAATAGTGGTCAAACACTTTTGTATAAAAATATTTAATAATTAATCATGAAAAAACAATTACATATTATAAAAAAAAAGAAAAATATTTAGTATATTTCTCGAAGCTTTTCTTTTACATGTCTAACGCGGCGTATCTGTTTGAGTGCTACCAATATTAAAAAAAATTGCATCGTTAAAACCAACAAAATTAAAACTAAAACTTTTAAATAAAACAAATCTTTTTAATCTAATAAGTATCATATAATTTTGTAATTGCTGTTAATTTTTGACCACCCCTTAATGTTATTGATCTTCCAAGTGACATTTGGTAATGGTATAATTTTATTTTTAAAATTTTTTCGAGTATAAATTATTAGGCTATTCTTTAAATGAATTTAAATTCCAAGTAGTCAATTTCTTATCACATTATCTGGCAAAGGAAATTCGAAATATGTATTAAGTTAAGTAGTTCGACTATTTTAAAACATTCGAACAAACATTTTAATGTGAGGCACAACAAACGTTTTTATATATTTTTGAATATTCTAAAATGCTTTTTTGAATTTTTATTAGCTAAAAAATTTGTTTATATTCTTCAAATTATATTTTTAGTTTAACCCATTTTGAATGCTGGCCGTAAAAAGAAAATTTAAAAGAGTGTTAAAATTAAATAATTTACAATAATTAAAACAAAATTTTCAAATAAAAAATTATTTCTGAAAAAAAAATGGCGAAATGTTAAAATACATTTTCGTTTTGCTGGAGTCCCACAGGGATGCATACTTCAGACATGCCAAACAATAACTTTACCCAAACATAAAATTTTGCTGATGCTACAGCTCTTATAAGCGTTCACTAAAACTGATATACCGATAACTACAGCACCATACATTTCAATTGGAAAAATTGTTAAAACAAGGCAATATAAAGGTCAAAGAGCACAGATACATCATTTACTTTGTGGCAAAAAGTTATGCCCCCTATTAAAATCAATAACCAAATAATACTTCAACACTGACATGTAAAATATCTCGGTTTACATCTAGATCTAGATCCAATAACTTTAGGTTTTCTTAAGTTTCTGGGTAAAGGTTTCCTGAGGATCTGGTCTAAGCAACCAGTGAAATGCGCATAGGAACTTGCTTAACCTCAAACAAAACATTTTAGTGTATTTATCAAGAATGAAAATTTGGATTTAAGCTCAACAAACAAAATTTTATTAATTAACTTTTAAACATTTAAAATCTTTCAGCAGATTATTTTATTTTGATTCTTTACAATACATAAAGCAATTTTATTAATGCTTTGTAAATCATTTCATATCCAAGTTTTTAATTATGGAATTTTTTTTTAACACATTTGAAAGGAGAGCTATCAGATATTTTAAGTTCTCTAATCAATCAATTCGAGCAGAGACAAACAATCCTGAAATTTAAATTTTTAAATAAAAATATTTTTTTTTTTTTTGTGTATTAACAAATAAAATTTGTAAATTTTTTACAGTCACAATTTTTGCACAAATCGGTTGTCAACCGAATTTTATTGTTGCAAAGAACGAATATGTTTAATAGTCTTTTATTAATTTAGAAACAATTTTATAAATTCACAAAATTTTAAATTTTCTTCCAAGTTTTTACGATTTAATAAAATTTATAAGATTTTTGCAAAAAAAAAAAAAAAATAAATAAAAAATCACATAAGTCTAATGTTTCTCAAATAATTTTGTACAAATGGAAAAGTATGAAGAACAAAAAGTTTTTAATATATAAATTTTTTTTTTAAATGTTGGTTGTCAGTCAGAACAAAAAAAATTTCAAAAAGTTTTAATTGATTTCATGTTGTAAAATTCCTCCCTTCATTAAAATAATTAAAAAATTAATAAAAAATAAATTTGATGAGCTTGAGCCTAATTTAAAATAAAAATTTGGATTAAAAACCATAAACAGTTCGACTTAACAACAAAGAAACTATTTATTTTCAAAATAACAATGAAAAATAATTCGAAAAAAATAAAAAAAAAACATTTTCAAATTTATTTGCTGTAATTTTAAAAACGAAGATTTATTTACTTTCATTTTAATTTAAGTTATATTTTTTTTAAAAGGTTTCAGCGCAGGTGGAGGAAAAAGTTCCAAGTTGACTTAAGCAAAATTTTAGTGAACTTTACATTTAAGATCTTCAAGTTCAAAAGTGCGCATGGGCAAAATGTCAACTATTTTGCACCATTTGTTTTTAGAAAGTTTTAGAATAAAAACTTAATATAACTTCAGATCAGTAACATTAAGAAATAAAAACTTAACCGCAGAGAAGTGATGGTTATATAAGAATATGATAATGATTATATACCTGTAGTTTTAAATTGTTCTCCTACAAAACCAAAAAAAAAAAAATAAACTTCAGCACTTTTCCCTTATTGCCACAGATATAAGCTCGTTTTTTATATACATGTGCGTGTTTTATTTTTAAAAGTTTCTTCAATATTAATCGTATACCCTTTAAAGTATACATATATAATCTGGATCCTTGTGAGTAACGGTGTTGATTAACCGATGTCCGTCTGTCCGTCCTTTGATTAGTCTGTCTGTGTGTTGGTTGAAAAAGGTTTTTCGAAGAACCCAGATATGACTGCCTCTAATTGTTATAAAAAAAACTTAAATTACACAGGCCGACAAATTTTTTACCATACTATTCTAAGGGTTTGAGTACCGCTGAATCCGAATCTGTTCTCAGAATTTTAAGTTAAAAAGACATTTTTTCGTCATATTCGAGGCGTTTTAGCTGCTCGAATTCATCTTTATTTATAAAACCTGATAATTGTCATCTGAAAGTCCTACTAATTACTCTTAAAATTAATGTTTAACCTTTGTAATAACTTGTTTCTTCTCTAAGATATCTTAACCTTAAGTTTGAAAAATCTTGGAGATGGAAAGTGAAAAAAAACAAAAACAGGCTCCAACCATAATACACAATGTTAATTGTGAGTCACATCTTAACGGCAATTTTTTTGACCAACTTAATTTAACATTTTTTTGTTTCAATGTTTGACAAATTCAACCATGGAGAGGTAGACAATTAAGCAGCGCGTTAAGATTGTTGAAGCCTTTTACGAAAATGGGCGTTCAAATCGAAATGCATTTCGTGCACTTCGTCATTTTTTTGGTCAGCATAATCGATCAAATGTGTCTACAATCGGGATGATTGTGCGCAAATTTCAGCAAACCGGGTCTGTGGAAAATGTGAAAACACATGTGCATGCTCGCCCAGTACGTTCTGTCATCGGGCCGAACTTCTTCGAAAATGAGGTCGGCCGAGCAGTAACCGTGAATGGTGTTCGATATCGCGAGATAATAACGGACTTCTTGTGGCCAGGAATTAAGAATATGGATCTGGACAATACGTGGTTCCAAGAGGATGATGCCACTTGACAACGAAATGGGGATAATTAAAAGAAAAAATGTACATTGAAAATCCAAGAACAATTCAAGAGCTAAAAGATGTGATAATTTGGCACATTAACGACATTGAACCTCAATTATGTCTCAAAGTCATTTAAAATATGGACCATCGGATAGAGGTATGCCACCGAAGCGAGCCGATATTTTGTTTCATACATAATTGTCATATATCCGTCTATCATAATAAAAAATATTAAGATAATTCTCTGAAAACTGTTTGTTTTATTAACAATTAACATCGTGCGTTTAATATTTTTTGTGATATTTTTACAATTTTGACTTAATTTTTGTATTTTTTTTTTTTTTAATTTTTTATATTTCTTTGTTTTATTCTTTTAATTAAAAATTTTATATAAAGAAAAAAACCTTCAATAATTGTTGAAGTCTTCTTTAGACTTATGAACTTTGTTTTTTTCACTTTCACTTTAAATAAACAAAATAGAATACTAGTAATCATTTTTAAAGTCCAAATATGACATTCAATTTATTTAAGCAGTTCGGTTCGATTTAAAAAAAAATTTTTAAAAACACAGATCTTTTAGAATCCAAACCTAAAAACACATTTAAAAACTGACTAGTATGGTGAAGGGTAAGTTAGATTCGGCGAAGCCAAAAACTCCAATAAATTTTATTTAAGTTAAAAAAAAAATCTATTATTGCCCTTAAAGGGTTAAACAAAAATTGTTTAATTTTTAAACATTTATTGACAACAACAACAAAAACTCAAGTGTATTTTAGTTTTTATGAACGCAACCGTATATTAAAAATTAACATATTCTACAATATTTATTTTTCTAAATACATAATCTACAATCACTTGAAAGAATTAAAAAAAAAAAATTCAAACGAAACGAAACTATTAAAAAACCTTACGCAATACAGAATTGTTGTCGTAACACACACTAAACTAAATTAATTTTTTTCCCAAAAAAACACATTTTTTAGATTAACAAAAAAAAAACTAAATAAATTTCTTACCTTTTTCTTATTTCAGTGAATTGTTTTGCGATAGTTATTAATTATATAAATAATTATTTCTGTAGCGATCACTTATTTTTAAATTTTAGCACTTTTATCATTTGCTTTAGTAAAATAGCTTTTTAGCTTTTGATTTTTATTTTTTTTTAAGGAAAATTTTATGATTTATTTGATTTAAATTATTTCATTTCGTGGTTGAGATTTTAATGGATTTTTATTATTTCCTTTCAGGTCGTAAAATAGTGGCGGCTTAAAAATACTTTTTATAAATTTGGCAGACTTTTTCAATTTGTTTTATATTTTATTAAACTTTTTTTTTATTTTTAACTTAATTTATATTCATATTTTCGTTTAGAGGAAAAACCGGAAAAGTTTAGATCTTTTTGTCGGTTAGTAGCGCTTATCTATGTTTTCGTTGAGGCGCGTAAAAGCGTACTTGACGCAGCAGCCACACTAAATTATTTTTTGCACAACTGTGTTGTCGTTAAGTATGCTGGTATGCTAATTTCACGTACTCATCTGATCATCACCAACAACTTAGTGGACAACAAACATTTGCAAGCACACACACAAACAAACTCACTCTAATTTGCAAAAACATCAAACTTTCGCACACTCGCTTACACGCACTTTAAAAAAGAAACAAGCAGAGATGACGTTTTAACTTGGACAAAATAGATCACTTTTTTTCTTATTGTTTTTTTTTTTTTTTTTTTGGTTTTATCTGCACTTAGCGTTTTTTTTTTTAATTTTTCTAACGTGATATTGTTGTGGTTTTTGCTGCTTGCAGTGTTGTTAGTTTAGGTTTTTACTTTGTCATACAATCGGTTAGATACACATTCAGTCACTGAAGTTGAATGTGTTTGCCAAAGCTCCGTTAGGCCTAGAGCACCCATTATGTTGGGGTCTATTATTTTTAAATGAAATTTTGCTCTTTTTTTCTCTTTAAAATGTTTTTTTTTTGTTGGTTTTTAAGTTAAAACTTTAAATAAAAAATTCACTTTAAATATTTTTTGGTTTCTCAAAATCATTCACTCTCTTCTATTTTATTTTTCACTTAATTTGCGAGTGTTTGCGAATGTATTTTTTTTTTTTTGATTTTCACTTAAAATCATGTGCCGGTTGGTTTATTCAGCATAAAAATTTAAAACTGATTAGAAATTCCTCAAAAATTAAATAAGTAAAAACCTTTTGTCTAGGAAATACATATTCAACGCCCACAATATTTTTTTAAAATTTCATTTACACAATTTTCAAAAAAAAAAAAATTATTTCAAATGTAACGTATTTCAAGAATTATTTTTATTTCTATCTCTGAATAAAATCATTTTTAATATTCAAAAAAGTACCCGCCGTATCTCAAAGATACTCCCAAATGCTTTCGTATCTAAATTGAAACTGAAAATACTTGCAGCACACGTTCGTAGTCGTTGAAGTAGTCGTCGACTCAACTCGACTCGACCCGACATTCTCGTTATTGTTAACAGTTTTGTATCAGTGTGTGTTTTATTTAAATGAATCGAACACGAGCGCGTTCACAAACAGACCGTTTAAACGAAAAAATTAAATAATTTATTTTAAATTAAAGGAAAACGCACAGACACCACATGCTCGCTCTAGAATTGCATAAAAAATGTTAAACCTGCTCGGAGCAACGTTGAAATTTGAATGAATTTGGTTGGATTGGAAAACACATGTAACAAGAAATCACTAACAACAACAGCAGCAGCACACACACACGCTCTTCAAACCAATTTAACATTTTCTTTAACACTAAATAAACCTATTCAAACATTAGGCCAAAGCTGCAACAACAACAAAGAAAAACCAAGACAAGAAATATTTAAGGTGCGTATGTTATTAAGAGGACTGCTAAATGCATGTATCCGCTTTAAGTACAACAAAACGTTGTCATTCGTATGCGTCTCTGCACACACTGAATATGTTTTAAAAGCCATCATTATTCCACCAAAACCCCAGCCAACAAAACAAATCCAGCCTGCAGTGACTGCACTGCACACTCCACAACCAAAGCAGCAGAAAATCAACAGAACACATAAACCCATCATGTTATCATCGCTGCCTACAGCACGTTAATGCGCTGTCGACATTGTAAATTACTGTTATTTGTACAATAATGTTCAATAACATATTAAGTTTACAGTGCATGATAATGTTGTTGCAGCTCTCTTGAGGTTTGAGCTGTTAACTTTGTGTTTGTGTATGAACGAGAGTGGTGTTGGCTACAGCATCTTTTTAAAGGGTGGTTTTTTTATTTCAAAGATTGATGCAAAGAAAGCAGTGGTGTTAATGTGCTCGTGTGTCTGTATGAGGGTGTTTCTTATTACATATTTTGAATTTTTACTTCCGCTTCCGCTAAATGTTATTTAACAGCTGAGAGCATAACATTTTAATATTATTGTTTTATTTTGTTCATAAACAGTTTTACTAACCTTTAAAACCATTTGTTTTTGTTCTTGGTACATATTTAAAAATGATCTTTTAAAGGAAATGATTTTATTAATAAAACCAATTAAATTAAAAATTATATACATATGTACTACATATGGGCATTTCCGTCAAAAGGTCCACCGTGACCGAAAATTTAAAAGTTATAAAAAGCTGATTATTTTACGTTATTGTCTTAGAGAAATATTTAGATTTTACTAATTTTAAAAATTTACCCATAAATTTGTTCACTTAGATAAACAATCAGACTGCAAAGTTGTGGAAACGTAATTTCTTATTTGTGAGAATGTTTTATTGTATGTTTTCTTTAATATTATCTTCCTTAAAAGAGGTTATGTTTGATGAAAATTATTCCAAAAAAATTTTCTTACATGGTTTGTAATCTGAGGAAGAGTTCAAAGAGAAATATGTTATTCGAATTAATGGTAAATTTTGATTTTGTCTTAATAATTATTCAGTTAAATTACTATGGAAACAATTTCACGTTCGAAATGTCACGTATCGACCCAAATTTTGGCTAAAAAAAATACAAAAGATTTTGGAATCAAACCAAAGACATTTTAATGTTACATTGCTACGAAAAATTCTGAAAGTAGTTTGACATAAAAATTGTGCCAGGTTTCGCTGAATTACGCCTTTTATACATGTCCACAAAAACTACTTCTATTTTTTTCACGTTCGAACCGCTACTTCTTTTGCCATTATCTTTGACCTAGAATCGCGCCCTCCATAAACTTTAGCATAAATAACAGGGCTTTCTTAGTGCTATAATTTAAGGGTTAAAAGAACGTAAAAATATTTGTTGTTTAAAATGTTATTGCATTTTTGATGCGTACGACTGTCACGTTCAACACTATGGAATTACCCATATATTTAATTAAAAGACATAAAATTAAAAAAAATTCCTTACAGCGTTAAGGCCCAACCATAATGTGCTTAAGTTGGCTTAAGCAAATGTGCGAGTAAAACTGATCGCACATTCCGTACGGAATCAAATGTTTTTTCAGTTTGTTTTTGTTTTTTTAAATATGTTTGAGAGACTTTTTGTTAATTTTTGACAGTACGTTAAGCAAGGCTATGCATATTATGGTTGGGCATTTACTTTTATAAACTAGTTACATATTTATATGTTTAGTTTTATCTGTTGTCGCATTATATGATTATTATTTCTTGCCATTGATATTATACAAAAAATCAAAATTTCCAGATAAACAGCGATTTATTAATTTTTTGTTGTTCTTATTAATGGACATGTTTTGAATGTGTTGCAGTGACTTCCCCTTTTACTGGGATTCAGGGGTATCTTTTATAAGTACTCTCCAAGCACAGCAGGCTCGACCTTGAAAGTGCATTTCAAATGCAGTGACAACTTGGTTAAAGCGTTCTCCATGTTCATCACTGGCTGACCCTATATTTTCAGGGAGAAATTCAAATGCGACTGAAGAAAATGCAATTTTAGTGACATAATGCTGCCATTTTAAGTTTAAACATAGATAATCCATATCTATATGGATATAACGGGTCCGCCATCTAACGTTTTTTTTTCAACTAGTGCTTATTTCGTGAATGGTAACACTTAGCTCATGTCTGATTTGACAGATAATTAGTTTTATCCTTCCGCTGAACGAATATGGTTGTGTATACGCTTGAACAACGCTGGGAAATATTGCGACATTACTTTGAAAATCATTGTAATGTTGCAGAATGTGTGCGAAAATTGCGTACGGATTTTGGAAAAAGAGAAGCACCGTCAGCTCCGTATGATCTTTATCTTGCTGTGGCAGAAAGTGTGCGTGAAGCGCCATCAACATCAATTCACCGTCGTTCTCAACAATTGAACATTTCGGAGACATCATTGAGACGAATTTTGCATAAAGACCTTGGTATGACGCCATACAAAGTCCAATTGGTTCAGGAGTTAAAGCCAACTGACCATCCAATGCGTTTTCGCTTCGCTAAGTGGGCCTGCGATCGACTTACAGAAGATGCCGATTTTGCCAAAAAAATCATCTTTTCAGATGAAGCTCATTTTGATCTTGGCGGGTATGTAAACAAGCAAAATTGTCGCATTTGGAGCACAAAAGACCCGCACGTATACATTGAAAAGCCGATGCACCCAAAACGAGTCACTGTTTGGTGCGGATTTTGGTCCAGAGGCATAATTGGGCCATTTTTCATCGAAAACGAGCAAGGAGTGGCCGTTACAGTCAATGGCGATCGTTATCGGGCATGTTGAACGAATTTTTGTGCACAAAAATTGAAGAGGAGGATATTGGCAACATTTGGTTTCAACAGGACGGCGCTACGTGCCACACAGGCAAAGCTACACTCGATGTTTTGCGCACTGTTTTTGAAGATCGCATTGTCAGCAGCAGAGCTGATGTCGTTTGGCCATCTCGGAGCTGCGATTTGACACCGTTGGACTATTATTTGTGGGGTGCCGTCAAAGATAAGTGTTACGCCGACAAGCCAGAGACAATTGACGCTTTAAAGGACAATATTTGTGAAGCCATTGGTGAAATACAGCTGCACACAATCGATAATGTGCTTAAAAATTGGACCGATCGTGTAGGCTACTGCATGGCCAGCCGAGGCAGCCGTTTGAATGAAATTATTTTCCCGTATTAACCGGAAGGATTGTACTTTCAAATAAAAAGAGAAATTTGAGAAAATATTCAGTAGTTTTTTTTATAGCATTTTCAAAAAAAAAAAAGTTATTTGGCGGACCCTTTTTAGCTATGCATTCTTTAAAACTAGGACCACAATATGCTTTTTATCATACTGTATATATACATAATATATAATTTTGTTATATCAATATTAATTTTATAAATTTTCTTTCTTTGAAATAATGTTAATTTTTATAAAAAATTTAAGTTTAGTTTTGAATTATATTTTGAATAATAAAGAACCAAATATTATATTTATTATACATATTATAAAATAATGTATATTAATAAAATTACTTAATTCGAGAGGAGAGAATTTCGGACTCTCCAAAACAATTTAACAGATTTTAATGACATTAAAACATAGATAAAAACGTATTTATATGGACAGATAAGCTATCCAGTTTTTCAAAAATAGGACCACGAGGGGAGGTAGGAAATAGGGTACACTAGTAAATATTATTTTTACATACTGTGGTGTACCATATTATTTGGTCGGGCTTGACCGACTCTATTTTCTTACTTATTTTTTACAAAATTTTTTGTTTCCCAATAAAATGTGCAATTCCGGTAAAATAATTTTGTTTGACTTCACAAAAGTATCAATTTAATTTTTTTTCTGCCCTGTTCTTTGATAAAATGTTGTGATCGTGCTCACCTGCACAAAAAGCAGCTATATTTTTGCCTGACTAAAAGCCAGTTAACAAAGAAAGCACATTAATACTTGCAAAAATTATTTATTTTCATTCTATGTATTCAATATTTCCAAATACAAGTTTCATAACATCATTAGTTTCTTTCAAATTAGCACTGTAAGCGGGGGTCAAAGATGTTAAATAAACGCCATTCAGGAGCAATATAATTTTGCCTTAGCTGGAACATCCATTCACATCATTAAAAACAACTTAATTAATCCTTCGGTTTAATTTTTAGATAATTTTTATTATTGCGATAAAAAAAATAACAATCCACGGCATGGGTCGTTGCTTCCTTCCATATCATGGAGTGCCAATAATCATTGGCACTTATCTTGATCTCTCACGTCGCGGTTAAAACACTCTTTAATAGTCCGAAAGTGGCTCTTTTCGATTTTGGCAAAAACTCGCCACAAATATAGCAAAGTAAATCAGGACTAGTAACACACACTAGCGAGATTTTCGACCCAGTCGGTATTAATCGATATTTTATTGTTAACAATGTTTATTAAACATTATACCATTTTTGTGTTCACTTAAACATAATTTTTACTTTTTTTAAATAAAACAAAATATATGTTTTGGCGAATTTTAGCGATTCGGAACAGATTTATTAAGGATTTACAAAACATATTTCAAGTTACTTTAAAAATAAACATTTTATATTCAAAATCAAAAAAGGATTTGGCTATTTTTGACATTGAATTTGGCGAAAAAGATCAAAATAACCCTGGTTGAAAGTGATAAACATATAAAAATAAAACAAAATTATAAAAAAAAACTTCGCTCTTGTAACAACAATTAATCTACAAAGTTTAATGTCATATTTTGAATTAGCTGTTATTTTTGCAGATCACTGAGCTTTGAGATAAATAAAGAATAAGTTGTTAACGAGAAATGGAACGATGAAAATCACAAATTTTCAGTGTGTTGTTTTAACTTCGTCGGTTCTGAGGCAGATAAAACACACGAAATGCCTAAAGGTCCATTGCATCCTCAAACTTATTGTTAAGGTGCGGTATTAGCAATAAAAAGTGAAAATATTGTTTTTGAAGGGAAAAAGCAATAGCAAGAATTTAAACTTTTTTATGTTGTTTTAAATAGATTTCGCTGATGTTTATTAAAATTAATTTTTATTTTGCAAAACTTAAAATTTTTTCCACTCAAGCATATCAGGGATGGAAACTAGGGTGCAGTTATACTTTTTTTGATTCATGTGGTGGCTATCTTTTAAATTAATTCGTAAATAATAAAAAGTACTGCCACACATTTGTTGAAGTTCATAGAACGAGCGGCAAAAAATAGAAGAAGTTGTCGAAGGATAATGAAACTTGGCACATAGGCATTTGTTGTTTGAATCAAGAAAAAATGGAATAATCAAAATGATCCGCCCACCTCCCATACAAAGTAAAAATTAAATTTTGACCTACGGCATTGTTTTTTGGCACATAGCATTTTTAAGCACTCATTTGTGTGAATTTTGAAAAATATCCGCCCACTTCCCATAAAACTTGTATTGAAAAAGTGGCATAACAACTCAATCTGAACAAAAATTAAATATTATAATTGTAGAATGGGCTCCTGAAAAAATTTACCTGATCCGCCCACTTTTACGCCCACCTCTCATAGAAAAAACATGAATAAGTAATTTTAGCATAGTCTTTAAACATCATTATCGTATTCCAATTTTTTGATTTGCAGCTTTAAGCGAAATCTATTTATAAATGGGTCTGAAGACAATAAAAGATTATGCATAACGTGTTCATTAGTGGCTACACGTCCAATTCTTCGCGAATGATGTTGTCTATAGGATCTATAGTCTTTATTCCTCGCTTCCTGAGCTTCCTCGGACAGCATTTTTTTGTATGCAAGATTTAATTTTTTTATGCTTTTTTCAACAATGAAATACATAACAATTAATACTATTGACTAGTATGTATATTACATTATGTAATAATTTTAAACAGTAAAGAATTATGGCAACAAATACAACCGTGAACGAAAGTTCATGTTTTGTTACTTTATCATTTTATAGTTTTTACCGTTTTTTTTTTTTTTTTTTTTTTTTGGAAAGGGGCAGGTAGGAGCAGCTCAATTTTTTTTTTAACTTTTAGCTGTAATTTGACATCTTTCGTTAAACAGCGCTCCACAGCGCTAAAAAGATGCAGTCCACTGAAGTGGATGAACATTGAAATTTTGATGTTGTTTATGTTTTGTTCTACGAAATTTTTTAAATGGCACTTTTTCCAATTTTTTTAATGCAAATCTCTTCTATGACAGTTGTTATTTCCGAAACTATACAATTAAGTCAAATGATAAGTATATATATATATATATATATATGTCCTTTATTTATTTAAATACAATATAGATACAGCGATGTAATATAAAAATACTTAAATAAATTGTTCACGAAGAACATAGGGCGTCACAAATGATAAGTGATTGTACCAAAAGATTGAATATACAGAAAATTTGCATGCCATTTTAAACAAGCGAACATATATGAACTTTGAGCGTGTCTGTCCAAACAAATATTAAATATTTCAGGCTTATAGAGTCATATATAGGAGTCATAATATTCAGATATCTGACAACAAAATACCAAACAAATTATCCAAATCGGCGAACATGAAAAAACTACATTTTGTTATTGAATTTGTACAAAATCCAAAACACCATTTTCCATCACTGATACTTTAGTATTTGAAGCGTTGCCAATAGAAAAATTGATGCCATTGCCAGATGCATAAGCTTCGCATATCTGACAATAAGAAATAAGCTTCCAACGTCTGACAGCGATCTGGCAATAGCAACGAAGAGTGTTCACACGATTGTCAGATATCTAACCGTATTTTTATCTTACAATGGACTGGCAATGCTTTTTCTGACAACGATGTTAAACAAATATTGCAAGTTCACACGGTTGTAAGATATTAAGCACATTAAACTGACAATCCCAATAAAAAATGGAGCTTCCAACGAAGCAGGTTTTTAAGGGAGAAACATAAAAGTTTCGCTTACCACTGCGCTTACGGAAGACATGAATTTTATATGGCGAGTTCCCACTTTGAAGCAATACATTTTTGACACATAAAGCGCTTTATTCAGCGCATATAAAAATTGTTGGATGTAAGGATCAGCTTTACACACTGAATATTTTGATACAGTTATTTTTAAGGGAGAAACCTGCTTCGTAGTAAGGGAATGCCGTAGCACTTGAAATGTTATATTTTTTTACAAAAGTTGTTGAGAGTTCTTTCACTTTCTTTACCGAATTGCGTAGCGCATAATTGTGCGCTTTTTTTAAAATGTACCTTTAGTGCTTCGCAAAATACTACAATTTTTTATTAAGAATATTGTTAGATCTGACCACCGTCTGTACGAAGCTTACCTCTACATCAAATGGGCCGTTCTTAGCCCTTTCACGAAAAGAGACAAGAAAATGTGATTAGGACCGGAATACAAAAACGTTCGAATGTATTACACTAATACTCTGTCTACACGAACCATCGCTATGTTCCAGCAGCAAACACGGGACTGCTTATGCATGCACCCATGAAATCGGCGTCTTTTAACATTTGTTTGCACAACGAAGTATAACATTGATGTAGTATTGCAATATAAAAACATAAGTAAACGCTACTTTTACTGTTATTGTCGCTCTTTATTTGCGTTGTCGCGCCATGCGTGTTCCCCACAATAATTTATTCTACCAAAGTTTTGTTCTTGTGCAGACAAAACAATGGCTCTTTAAGACGAGGTGTAATATTTTACTAGAAGAACACAAATCAAAATTTAACTTGAATGCCAGAAATTAACAAAACAAACAGTGTTTTTACGGATTTATTTTGTAGTTTTTTTACTAATAGTTTGCCATTTTTAAAAGCTTAAAATCATAATATGCAGTCATGTCACAGAGTAAAATTCCGCTCGGAAACGGAATTCGATCCGTACTTTGGTGCTTCAGAAAATGACGAAAAAAATTTTCGGAATGAAATGATTTTTGTTTTCGTGAACGGAATGGGAATTTTCGTATCTGAAAGGCCAAAAAACTATCAAAATACACCGTCTATCAATAAACAAATAAGTTTTCTTCGGTTCCGATCGGAATCATTCCGAACGGAATTGTACTCTGTGGCATGGTCCATTATTACATGTGCCAAATTTTTTTAAAATTAAAGAAATCTTTTAAAGAATTAAAAAATAAAAGAAATGTGCTTCATCTACTTACTTTCTGAATATTTAGCTTAAAGAAGATAAAGTTCGGTCGTTCGTTCATTCTTATTTTTTAGGATCCAATTTTGTATTTAGAACATTTATCGTAAATATTACAATATTTACATGAAAAGTTTATGACAAATTATTTATAACGTTACTAAATAATACAATTAAAAAAAAACCAGAATAGTATTAATTTTATTAAATGCCACAAAACAGTTGACGTTCTGTATTCCGTTGTGAAATGCTGCTCTCAGGCAATTAATCGGTTTGTCTCTAACATTAGAATCATAAAAATTTTAAAAACAAAAAACATGGCGCTAAATAAAAAAATAATACTAACGAAAAAGTTAAACTCCGATACTTAAATACTAACGAACTGATAAACAGACAAGAATAAATAATTTCTATGTCAATCAAACATTGTTCACATCTACTATAAATAAAATATACATATTAAGTCAGTCAGTCAGTCATTATCTAGATTACAACCAGCAAAAATATAATTAAAAAAAAAGAAACTCAACACGCAAAGAATTATGACAAGTGCGAGGGAATATCATCAAACTCCTCAACATTGTTGCAAAATTGAAACACAGGGTTTGTTGGATGGTTCGTCCCGCTGGTTGGTTGTTAATCTAAATTTATTATTATTATCTTTTTTCTATATTTATTTATTTAATTTTGTCTATTTATTTATTTCCATCATTCAACATGTGTAATTCTTTTTTTTTTTTTTTGTTTTTGCCTCTCTTTGAATAAGCAATTACATCGTTTCTAAGTATTATTTTCGTTAAAAAAAAAACAAATTCTGTATTTGAAACTGCTAAAATAGTTTCATTTAATATTTTCAACGTCATTCGGTCACACGCTTTGATAACGATAAGAAAATTAACGCACTACTGAATTGTTGGGTGCTTTAATAAAGAGTTCGGGGTAAAGCTATAGTAGTGAGAATATATTAGAGCGTGCCTTACAAGAAAAAAACAAAGTAAGAGTACCATATTCGGCTATGCCGAATCTTATATACCCATTACCATGGTGCGATAGTAACAGAAAGTTATATAAATACCCTTCTTTTAATATAAAGGAATCAACTTTGTGCCGCGTCCACTTGTCCAATCCCGCCCACGTTTTGTCGGATTTTGTGTATTGATAACAAGATGGAAACTTTGGCTCTTGCCATTCTACAGATTTACAAAAATCTATAATGTTTTTGTATGGGATGTGCCACGCCCATTTGTCATATCCTCTTCACATCTTTGAATCGATAGGCAAGATTCTTGTACCCAGCGGCGAACTTTGCATACTACATAACATATCTTTAATGAAGTTTGCCACACTTTTTGTTCAAGGAATTCTAGTTTACAAAGTGTATCACTGCAGTGTATGGAATTTACAAAATGTATTTCGTTCATCTTTTATAATGTGCTGATATATTCTGTATGTATGTATGTATGTATGTATGTATGTATGTATGTATGTATGTATGTATGTATGTATGTATGTATGTATGTATGTATGTATGTATGTATGTATGTATGTATGTATGTATGTATGTATGTATTTGTATATGCAGGCATTGTTTTGTCCCGCTACTTTGTAAAGTTTGCCGGGTGTTGTGTAATAAAGAACAATCTAAAAATAGTATGCAAAAGGTAAGAAATGTCCACAAAAAATTATAAAAAGGATTTAGTGCTAGAAATTTTCGTTATTTCAAAACCAAAAATTCTGAAATGACGCGAAAATCTAAGAAAGCTACCTGCTTACAATTTGTGTGAAGTAGACGACTGCTACTTTCCCACGAAGTAAGCGAGATTGTGTATAGACTGTATACTGCCTGCTTACAATGTATGTGAAGTAGTACTGAGTTTATGTTTATTGAATGAACACTTCACGATCCCGCTTACTTTGTGTGCAAGTGGTAGGCCTTCACTCCATAAATGCGGCAATGCATTCGAAAAAGTGTACTAGGTTGTAATTGAGATGGTGTGCATTACTATCTTACTCGTGTCTATCACATCATGGCTTCTGTAATCGAAAAATTCGCCCCTGGGTACCTAATTTGAAAACTTTGGCCCTTGCCATTCTCCAGATATACATAAAATTAAAACAAAAAAAAACAGCAACAACAAAGAATTTTTGGGTAAATTTAGAGGCAGTTTTTAGATACCTTAGCCATTCTGGACAATATTTGACATAAATACCAAGTTCCCATCATATCTGGGGTCATCAGAAACCCCATTTCAACGGACAGACGGAAAAAGTGCGCCGTACTTCCGTAACTTTAAGTATTTTTGCAAGGCCGTTTCTTGGTTTTTAGAGAAAAACATTGGTCTTCTCGAGACAAAAACATTGATCAAAGATATAACGGAAAATTTAAAAAGGCGAGCCTTGCGTTTGAAATTTTTTTCGAAACCACCTTGCAAAAATACCTTAAATTACAACCCCTATAGGGTATTTTTTTTTTTATTTTGATATATAAGGTGTATCCATAGGTCATAAGAAAGCTCTAAAATTAAAGATCTTATAAAAATGTTGATGTTTTCTGTACGGGAGCTACCACGCCCACTTCCCTAATCCTGCCCACATTTTTGGCATCCTGTGTATTGATAACCTAAATGTTTCTATCTAAATTGGAAACTTTGGCTCTTGCCGCTCTTCAAATATACAGAAAAAAAAACAAAAACAACAACAAGGGGTTTATAGAAAAAAATTTGAGGTAGTCATGGTTTTTTGCTCATATCTCAGCCATTATTGGATAGATCTGGCTGAATTTCAATAGCAATAATCTGGGGGCTTCGGACAACCCATTTCAACTATAAAGTCTTCGATACTTTCTTCAAAATAGTTACGAACGCTATTATGGGTTTTGTATTAATAAACAAACACTAAAAAATTAAATTAAATTTCCATGTTTTCATTACTGTTGCTGCGTTCTTCTATAGAATTTTCTATTTTTAATTGTTGTTATAGTTGTAGGTGTAAAAATAATATTTGTATATATGCATGTATTTATTTATGTAAGTACTTACCCAACAAACACGGAGGTTTGATTTCAAATTATTTTCAATTTTTTCAAATGGCAAGCGTTTCACAATGATTTGAAAATCATAGCGTTCTTGACAAAAAGAGAAAATTATTTTCAAAAAATTTCCAAAATGCTTTCATACGTTATTCTCAAACGTTTTTCAAATGTGGATTTTAATACATTGTTTGACATAAATGAAAAATATTTTTTTTAATTGAAATAAATTTTTTATTTAAATAAGCTGTCAGCTTAACATTCGGTACCATAGCTAAAGCATGAAATATTGTTCTTTCCGTCCTCAAATTCTTGGAAAGAGGAAATATTTAGCTCCTTTTTATTTTGACCATTGTCATGGCGTAGCACCGCGGTCGTACAACAAATTTTTATTTCTTAATTTTCCCGTTTTATTTTAATTCGCATACATTGTTGCCAACACATTTCACAGTATATTGCACTTCTTTTCGCTGTGCAATAAAAATCAAAATGATTTTGATTCTTTCCAATATACCTATTGTTCCACCTTCGAGTATCACATACGCATTTGCGATATACATAATTGTATAATACGAAAAATTTGTCAATTATATTGCAAGAGTATAAGCTGCTTTATAATAATGTAAACACTTTGAATTTGATTTTTTACTCACAAATAACTTATAGTTATTAACGAGAAATTAAAGTTTCCTAAAGGCGAATACACTTTACGTAAAATGTAAATTTTCTTTAATTGTAAGACACATTTCACTTTAATCGTTTTTTTTTTTTATTTATTGTTTACATTTATTTTTTGCTTCAGTGCTGCCAAATTTATTTTTGATTTGAGAAAAACATTTAATAACAATTTTATATCAAATTGATAAAACATTGTATGTTTAATGTTTATATTCAAATCATTATCAATTTGAATTCCAATGTTAAAATCAAACTATTGAAAAACGTTTGAGAATTGTGTTTCATGTCGAATGATTAAGTCATTTCATATCTAAGGTTTGACTCCGTGTTTGTTGGGTAGTGCCGCCAGTATTAATTTGTTGCAGTATCTTCTCCTGATTAAAATGTGTGTCTGTATGTTTGTTTATGTGTGCGCATAGTATGTGGTAATAATATTCGTATATTATTCACTTCTTTCACACAAAGATTTTGCAAATATCTCTTATTATGATAACAAAAACAGTTTGAAACAACTCAACAACAATTAGTCGTAAGTATTTCTTCAAAAACCGATTTTAACAAATATTCTGCTGCTGGGCTGTATTGCGTTTTTATCGCTCGCACCACTCTCGGTTGAACTGTCGGTAGGTAGGTCCTTCATCAATTGTTATTTAAGTTTTCATATTTGTGCCATGTGTTTGTTTGTTGGACTTTAAAATTGTATTTCTTTTTGTTTTTGGTTGCTTAAAGATCATCATGATAACTATAGGCTGAGAGTGGGTATGCCCGACTGTTTAGCGGTGGACTCGTAGCAAAAAAATGAATGAAAAAGAGTGAGTGTGAATAATTGTTTATCAGTTAATGAATCGTTGTTCCTTTGAGAATTTAAACAAAAATTTTATACCACACAAAAAATATTCATCTTGCCAATGACTGTGTTTGTTGTAACACTTACTTACCCCAACTTTGAAAATAAATTTTGTCGTTATTTGCGTATTAAGTTAAAATCGGTTTTTGTGTGATAAGTTTATTTTTAATAGTCTCGAGTCTAATACAAAGAGATAACCAAAAATATAACAGATTTTTTGGCGGAAAAAGTAATAAATTGGTGAAAATCTATATCTCTTAAAAGTTAAGATTCAATAATATATTCCGTACCTTAAAATGTGCAACCTGAAGAAATCTGAACTTTTTGGAATTTATCTTCTAGTTCATACTAGAATTTATTTTCGGAATAGAACTTAAGTATAAGTGTAATAATATTGATATTAGTTAACATAAATCGTATCACTAATTTTGTTTGGATATCTGTTAATATTTGACTACAGCTCTTAAGCAGACTCTGCTAAAAATAATTTTCTTCGTCATAATACCAGCACAGTCATCATAAGAAATAACTCTGCGGTTAATTTTATGTTAAGGTTTATATTGATAAAAAATCTCTTATAAACAACTCCTATATAATTATTTATATTCATAATAACCTTAGCAAAATATTTTGTACATGTTAATTCTTAATTGTGTCCACTCGGTAAAGCATTTAAACAAATAAATTCCTTATATTCTGTAGGTCCATTTTTGCCAATCGTCCCATTTCTAACTCCAATGCCAGAAAACCTCCTTTATGCGCATAAGTTTGGTATAAAGTATGAAACTTAGATCCGGGAACCGTAAAAGTTATTCCTTTTTTCATACAAGTCAGATGAAAACAGTTATTTTTGTATTTTAATTTCTTTGTTACCTTATATATACCTCGGACATGCCAACAAACAATTAAACCCTAACCTCAACTTTTGCTGATGATACAGCTTTTCTAAGCGTACACGAGAACAGTCGTGAAGCATCTCGATACCTGCAGGATCATATATTTCAACTAGAACTTTGGTTAAAACAATAAAGAATAAAGGTCAATGAGCAAAAATGCGTACACATTACATTCACCTTGCGTCGGGAAACAATCGCATGTTAAATATTTCGGTATTCATCTAGATCGGCGTTTAACATGGAAATGCCTTGTATAAGCAAAATTAACCCAAATGAAACTAAAAGCAATTCAAATTAACTGGCTTATTGGAATAAATTCTGTTCTTAGTCTCGATTGCAAACTACTACTTTACAACTCCATTTTAAAGCCAATATGGTGCTACGGTATTCAACTATGGGGCACTGCCTTGCCCTCAAATATCGAAAAAATTCAAAGGCGTCAAAATAAACTTCTTCGAATAATCACAGCTGCCCCTTGGT
The DNA here is from genome assembly GCA_963931875.1 of Pollenia griseotomentosa. Lineage (NCBI taxonomy): Eukaryota > Metazoa > Arthropoda > Insecta > Diptera > Polleniidae > Pollenia > Pollenia griseotomentosa. Next base: position 181,157,047 of record OZ007560.1, on the reverse strand, counting down.
ATGTTAAAAACTCAAATATCCACAAGGATCTCAACGTGCCAGTGGTAAGGACTATTATTACGAAGTATGCGGTAAAAAATTTAAAAAGGCTAGAGTTGCACCCAAATCCACTTGCTCGAAATATTTTAAATGATAGCGGCCACACTCGCTTAAGGAGAAGAGACACTGCAGCACTTACCCATTAAGATTAGCGATAAACACCTATATATGTGAACAGAGCCCGTGATGAAGAAAATGTTTGTCTGGCGCTGGCAGGACATAAAATAAAGAATTAGGATAAGATTTGATTAATTATTGTTAGTTCATATTTAATATATGAAGATTCAATAAATAAAAAATGAAAAAAAAAATTGTTTAACAACAATAACATTTATGGTCTGTCTGTGCGTCGATAGCGAATGAAGACTTCGTTCGCTTAACTTAAATGTAAAACAAAAACCATATTTTATAATATCCCTAGAGGGCTAGAGGGAAGCGAACTGACACCAAAGTAGTCTCGTGATAGGTCTTTGGTGGTAGAGACCGGTTCTAGTTCTAACACTTTATATGAATAAGACCTATCACTTTTGCATTTGGTTGTCATTGAAGAGGGTCAATTGACACCATTTGACAGGTCACAGCTCTATTCTCAAAGAACGTGCTTAGTGTCAATTACTAAAATGTAGTATTATTTCAATAAAACAAGTCCTAGAATTAAATTCATGAACCAAACTTAAGAAAGTACCAAAAAATGTGTCACAGCACCGGTGAAGACTGTAATGAAATTCATTACTTTTTCTACCTTTTTGTTCTTCATAAACCAGTTAAGGGATTGGTTCTTCTTTCACTGGTCATGAGTCCTTTCTTTTTGTACTTGTTCTATTTTCACAAATCCCAGGACCAGTCTGTTGGTCTTCATTCGTTTGTAATCGAAGAAAAGGCATTATTTTAAAAATTTTTTTTTTTTTTTTTTTTAATTTTTCGGGCAAAAACTTAATTATTCTCTAAAGAAATATTCATGTTATACCTAATAATTTAGTTGACTTTAGATATTAATTTTAATGTGCATAAGATATTCCAATGATGTTCACTCGTTAAAATAAACATTTACAGTCAATCCCACGATGTCAGACGTTAACGTTCGCATAGAAAATTACATTTAAAACAAAAACTATTTCTAAAATTTGTTTTTGTTTTAAATGTTATTTTCTATGCGAACGTTAACGTGTGACATCGTGGGATTGGCTGTTAAAGTCGACTAAATTATTCTAACACGTACATTTCTTTAAAAAATTACTAGTATTTTTGATCGAAAAAATAAAAAGTTATTGTTGGTGTTTTGTTTAAGCTTTGATATTGTTACAGTTAAAGCTTTGAATGTTTATAGTTCTTATTCGCTTTACAGTTTTATTTGTATAATATTTCTAAAGTCTTTAGAAAAACTATGGTTTTGTTGATATTTAGTTCGCACGCTTTTGAAACTTATTTGGACGAGAACATTTTCTTCTAGGCAAAATATGCTCTATTTACTGCAAATCATTTAACTATGCATAAAGCCGTAACAAAAATATTGTGGTAAAAATTTGGTCTGTTTTAGCTTTATATACCTAGAAATAACACCATACAATTTTGATATAATCGGTCTATAATTTACAATAGGTCATAAATAAACAGGTCTCCCAAAAAGCACTATACAATGCTTAAAAAAAATTGTATTACTGTATTGTTCTTAGATCTAGTTTAGGGGTTTTAACCAGAGTAGGTAAATGAATTTCTTTTTTCTTTCTTTCTCGCGAAGGTTTTTTTGTACAAAACTTTTCGATTATCATTATCGCGAGAAAGAAGAAAATATTGTTGTTGTTTCCTTCTTTTGTGTTTGCCGAAGCAAACACAAATGCTTCTCTTCGTTTAGCAGAACGAAGAGGAATGATATAGAAGGAAACAAACTGAAGGAGAATAAAATTAGAAAAGAAAAATGAAATCGAAATATCGAATGGAAGGAAGGAAAAAATAAAGAATTCTTTTTCTGTTTTTTATTGAAATTATATTGTTATGAAGTAAAATTAAAAGCAAAGACTTGGTTTAGTAAATACAGAAATAAGAAAAAATATTTAAATATTATTTATTTTATTACATAGACATTCATTAAAACAAATTTCAATGAACAACGTTTTTTCCTTCTTTTATTTCCCTCTATTTTTTTCCTTCGATTTAGAAAGAAGAAACAATTTTGTTTGCTTCTTCTCTCCATTTCGTTTCCTTCTTTTTCAGCCAAACGAATGGTTTTTTATTTCAGCACAAATATCAACGAAAGAAAACACAGCAGTTTCTCGCCTTCGCTTATAGAAACGAAACAAAAACAACAAATCTCTTCTTTTCGCGAAACGAAGAGGGAAAGATAAAAAAAAAAGAATTCTTTGCGAGGAAATACCTACCCTGGTTTTAACACAACCGACTTTTATGATGATTGATCCATAATTTTCCACAGGTCCAACATATAATTCCCTTCTGAAAATCACTTTAATACGCCTTAAACTGAAAAAAATCATGATATGTTATTTAAACTAGAGCAAATTTCGTCTCTTTTACTTTCTGGATTAGACTTAAATACGCCCACTCCTGAAACATTCTTCTAAGTCTTAGTTAAGGAGATCAAAAAGTCGGCAAAGCCGCATATAGCGATTTATCATGTTCTGCATCACTATTTTCACTATTGTTTAAGCTACTGCCAGCCTTAATAAATATTTGACTCCCCATACGTTACCACTATATTTTTTAACATTTGTATGATTTTGCAAAACGTCTGCTAGATCAACCGGAGTTAAACAATTGATAAGTTTTATTCTACGGGGATTTTTCAGAAATAAAGTTAAGCATTTAATAGATATAGATAGATTCTGCTTGCGTGCTCGTTGAATGCAGACGTGTTTTTTTTAACTCGGCTTACGGTTTTTTTTTTAACATAAATAAGTGTATATTTATGATATAATAATATTATTATCTTTTTTAAATAATATAAGATCAGCGAATGAATAGACGCTTTAAAATAATTTTTAATAAGTGAACATAAAATTTTTAATACAAATATTAAAAATTACAATTAACAAAAATATATGTATGTACACACATACATATACATACATACATTTTAAGCAAAAACATTTCTTGTTTTCTTTATTCTTTTTTTTATTCTCGGGGTTTTTTAAACAACAAATAAAAAGAAGAGCACATTTAAACAAACAGTAATATATAAAAAAAAACTCTTATGAATGCATATAATGCAAAAACAATAAAACATAACGAAAGAAATGAGTATGTTACATTGAGTGTTGACGAAACAAACGTAGAAAAAAGAATCGATGATAGCAATTATTTAACGGCTAAACCTATTACTCGAACGCGTTCTCTCTCACCATCTTTGTTTAAAAATACGGTCGATCGTAATACAATAACAAATTTATTAACTGCAAGCGTTGCCACAGAGCAAAAAAAAACTTTAATAAGTGATGAAACAGTTAACCCCAAAACAGCCGCTATGGACAACTCAATAACTCAAGTAAAAACTTCTCAAAAGCCTACAGTACAAGTTGGTATGGACAGGTACATAACAGTGCTTAAACGGGGACGCAGCCCTACCTCTGCAGCAGTTGCTTCGGCCTCAAAAGTACCATCTTTTGATAAAATAAATTCTCAAAATCGTTTTGCAATTCTGGAGGATGAATCCTCTGAAGCACAAAACGTCATAAAATCGTCCAAGCCTCCCCCGATATATCTGAGGGAGCAAAATTCTAATGAGCTCATAAAGAGTTTAATATCGGTTATAGGTGAAAATTCGTTTTACGTAGCTGCTATCAAGCGTGGTAGTATAAACGAAACAAAAATACAAATCAATCATGAGAATGATTTTCGAAAAATTGTAAGCAACTTTGAGGCACTCAAAAAAAATTTTTATACATACCAACTGAAAAGCAGTAAAGGTCTTCAGGTAGTGATTAAGGGTATTGACTCATGTGTGGACCCAGAAGAGGTAAAAACATTCCTTGAAGAAAAAGGCTTCAAGGTAAAACATGTATTAAACATTAAAAATAGAGAAAAAATTCCCCAACCACTTTTTCGAGTGGAGTTTGAACCCGGCGACGTTAAACTTAAAAAAAATGAAACGCATCCAATCTATAACTTAAAATATATTCTGTACAGAAAAGTAACTATAGAGGAGCCGCACAAAAGAGGTGGTCCCGTTCAATGTCTGAACTGCCAAGAATTTGGCCATACTAAGGCATACTGCCACTTACCCCCTGTTTGCGTAGTATGTGGCGAATTACATGGTACAGTTCTTTGCGACAAGTCTAAAACCGACCCCAACGTAAAAAAATGCAGCAACTGTGGTGGCAATCACACTGCCAATTATAGAGGATGCCCTGTATATACTTTCGTCAAGCAGTCGGTTGGACCGAAAACTAATCCCCCTCAGGTAACAAATCAAGTAAACAGTAATGACCTTCAGGCCCCCCAGCCTAGTAGTAACAGAATCTCTTATGCCAACGTCTTAAAATCAAACAATGTACCAATGCAAGGCGCTTCGACAAATAATGCCGAAACTCCAGTTTCTAATCTAAGTCGGCTAGAAAAAACAATGGAAACATTAGTGCAAACAGTAAATAATTTTACAAACACAATGGGTAATATGATGCAGGAAATTCTTAGAATGCAATCGATGTTATTGCAAGCTGTTCTTAACAAGCCATGAACTGTTTAAAAATTTGTTTTTGGAACGCAAACGGCATCCGCCAACATAAAAATGAATTAGAATACTTTCTTAAAAATAAACAAATTGATGTCATGATGGTTTCTGAAACTCATTTGACCTCAAGAAATACGTTCAAAATCAATGGTTATACTCTATATGATACCAAGGACCCTCGAGATAGAGCTTGTGGAGGTTCTGCCATTTTAATAAAAAACAGAATTAAACACTACCCAATGTGTGATCATCGTGAAGATTATCTCCAAGCAACGAACATTTGTGTTGAAGAGATAAATCGAAACATAGTAATTTCATCTTTATATTCACCACCTAGGTTTTCAATATCGGAAAGCCAATATTATAAATATTATAAGTCATTGGGGCCCTGTTTCCTGGCTGCTGGCGATTATAACGCTAAACATACCTTCTGGGGGTCACGACTAATAACACCAAAGGGTCGTGTTTTGTTTAATACAATCTCTAAAATGAATTTAAATGTTGTCGCGAGTGGCCAACCAACATATTGGCCTGCTGATGCGCAAAAAATTCCAGATGTCATCGATTTTGGCGTTGTTAAAAACATCCCCACAAAAACGATTCACGTTGAAGCTTCCTTAGAATTATCCTCTGATCACACACCTACAATAGTTACTATAATAAACACCAATAGAATTGAATCTCCCTCTGGATACATAGCGACGTCAGCTACACATATAAATTGGTTAAAATATAAAAAATATCTTAGTACCCATTGCACAGAAAATATTCCGCTTAACACACCGGAGTATATAGATCGCTCTATTGTCAATTTTGACAGTTTTCTAAAACTAGCTGTACAACATTCCAGTATTGCCCCCAAAAAAACTAAAAATAATAAAATATATTCCTCAGATGTCGAGCGTCTTTTGTCTGAAAAAAGGAGAGCTCGTAGAGAGTGGCAATTGCACAGATCCCCGTTACTTAAGAACTTACTAAAAGACTGTACAAAAAGGCTGAGAATGTTACTGCAGACTCAGAAAACGGCTTCACTGGAAAAATATCTCAAGGAACTTGATGCAACTCCACAATCAGACTACTCATTGTGGCGTGCAGCTAGAAATCTCAAAAGGCCAGTTGTCTCTAAGCCACCATTAAGAAACTTAAATGGAAGTTGGGCAAGAAATGATGTTGAAAAAGGAAACCTGTTTGTCGATCATTTAAAAAACGTATTTACACCAAATATATCTCACAATATTGCGGTCGAGTTACCACCTGTTGCTGCTAGAGCAGCTATACCCTTCAGATTTGAGATAAGAGAAATCGAAAAGGCTATTTGTGACTTAAACACTAAGAAGGCACCTGGTATTGATAAGATCAGTAATAAAATGCTTTTAGAGCTACCTCGCATAGCAAAGAAAATTATTCTCTTTATTTTTAATGCTATTTTACGCCTCGAATACTATCCTCAAAAATGGAAGGTTTCCTTAGTTACCATGATACCAAAGCCAGGTAAAGATCATACAAAAGTTGAGTCTTATAGGCCTATTAGCTTATTATCAAATATGTCAAAGCTGTTTGAGAAATTATTAGTTTCAAAATTAACACCGATTTTAAGTGAAAATAGATGTATTCCAAACCATCAGTTTGGATTTAGAAGAAAACACAGCACAATCGAACAGACTCATCGAATAGTAAATGTCATAAGAAAAGCATTTGAAGAAAAGAAATATTGCTCAGCACTCTTCATCGATGTTTCGCAAGCTTTTGATAAAGTCTGGCATGAAGGCTTATTACATAAATTGAAGCAAAATTTACCAGCAAACACACACAAGCTGCTAGAAAGCTACTTAGTCGGTAGTCAATTTATTATTAAAGAAGGAAATTTCTTAAGTTCACCTCAGCCCATTGACGCTGGAGTCCCACAAGGCAGCATCCTGGGCCCCCTATTATACTTAATTTATACTTCGGACATGCCAACAAGCAACTATACACAAACTTCAACATTTGCAGACGATACAGCTTTTCTAAGCGTCCACGAAAACCGTTATGAAGCATCTCGTTACTTACAGGATCATATATTTCAACTCGAACTGTGGCTAAAGCAATGGAGGATAAAGGTCAATGAGCAAAAATGCGTACATGTAACATTTACCTTGCGTCGGGAAACATGCCCCCCTATTAAAATCAATAATCATTTAGTGCCTCAAAATTCGCATGTAAAATACCTTGGTATTCATCTAGATCGCCGTTTAACGTGGAAAAGCCATATAGAGGCAAAATTATCTCAAATGAAACTAAAAGCCATCCAAATTCATTGGCTTATTGGAAGAAACTCTGTCCTAAGTCTCGACTGCAAACTTTTACTTTACAACTCCATCTTAAAGCCAATCTGGTGCTACGGTATTCAACTATGGGGCACTGCCTCGGCCTCTAATATCGAAAAAATTCAAAGGCGCCAAAATAAACTTCTTCGAATAATCACAGCTGCCCCTTGGTATGTTAAAAACTCAAATATTAACAAGGATCTCAATGTTCCATTAGTAAAAACTATGATTACAAAATATGCAGTAAAATATTTAAAAAGGCTTGAACAACACCCAAATCCACTAGCTCGAAATATTTTAAACCATGGCGGCCACACTCGCTTAAGAAGAAGAGACACTGCAGCACTTACCCAATTAGATGAGCAATAAACACCTATATAAGTGAACACAACCCGTGATGAAGAAAATTTTTGTCTGGCACTGGCAGGACATAAAATAACGTTTTAGGTTAAGATTTGATTAATTATTGTTAGTTCATATTTAATATATGAAGATTCAATAAAAAATAATGAGAAAAAAAAAAAAAAATTTAATAGATATTGTTTAAAATAATGTTAAAGTTTGAGCAGTATAGTGGTTACGGTTTTTTCGGATTTTTTCGTTAAATATTTGTTAAGTGTGAACATGCGCTGCACCAAATTGTTTCATTCAAATTTCTGTTACCTGCAGATTTTATGGTGATCTTATAATAAAAATAATGAAAAGGGGTGTGATTTTCAAGTAGTATTCAAAAAGGGTAGAGATTACTTTAACAAGTAACTAGATTATAGACCTACATCCATGTGGATTTAGAACATTGTTTGAAATACTCACAAGTGGTGGCACAATTTTATTGCTAACCGACTGGAATAAGTGTTTGCAGTGTGTCAAACAGAAGCAGTTGTAAATCATTTAAATTACTTTATTGTGCTTTTGTTTTAAAATCTTAAACACTCCTTCAAAATTTACAAGAATGTTAAGAAAAGAAATTAAATTTGAAAGATTGGCATTGACTTAATTGGTGACACAACGGGGTCACTACAGACAGATAGACAGACAGACATTTCAATAAACGACACATCGAGACATTTGAAATAACCTTCTAAACAAACTTCGAATGATCTTTTTGAATATAAAAATGGACCGGTAATCGCCAAAATAAACCAATATTGAACAAAAATACTCGTACATAAAAAACGATAAACCAAAAAAAATTGGAGGTTTTAAAGAAATGCGTACGTAGAAAACAAAAACTATGTACAACATTTTTTCTAGTAGCAGCACTTGAATTCTAAACAACACAGGGAGGGGGCCTCGATATTAAAATTAGAGGTGTGCGCGTGATGTGAATTTTACTTTTCACGCGTAATTCACGCGTCAATAACTCGTGATTATGCTTACTTTAAATGTTAATCACTCGTAAGAGAGTGAGCGGATATGTAATAACTTAAACACATTCATAAATATTAATAAGAATTTATTTAATTGGTCAATCCAGACAATATAATACCCTACAACCCAGTAAGTAAAGAAACGAGAGTGTACCTCAAGTTTTTTGCCCAACTTAATTTGACATTTCTTTGTTTCTGTGTTTGACAAATTCAACCATGCACCTCTCCATCCTCTCACAATTAAGCAGCGCGTTAAGATTGTTTAAAACTTCTACGAAAACGGGCGTTAATATCGAAATGCATTTGTGCACTTCATGTTTTTTTTTTTTTTTTTTTTGTCAGCATAATCGACTAAATGTGTCCACAATAGAGAGAATTGTACGCAAATTTCAGCAAACCGGGTCTGTATGAAATGTGCATACTCGCCCAGAGTTGGCGGCTTCATCGAGCCGTACTTCTTCCGAAATGAGGTCGGCCAAGCAGTTAACGTAAATGGTGTTCGCAATCGCGAGATGAAAACAGACTTCTTATGTCCAGAAATTGTGGATATGGACCTGGACGATATTTGGTTCCAACGGGAAGGTGCCACTTGCCACACACCCAACGAAACAATGGCTCTTTTGCGCGAGAAATTCAAAGCACGTGTTATCTCACGTCATGGCGATGTTAATTGGCCGTGATCATGATCATGTGATCTGACACCGTTGGACTTCTTTCTTTGGTGATATTTAAAAGAAAAAGTGTACGTCAATAAGCCAAGAGCAATTCAAGAGCTAAATGATGAGATAATTCGGCTCATTAACGATATTAAAACGTTATTATGTCTCAGATAGAGGTAAGCCACTGAAGCCGTGGGGAGAATTTCGCCGATATTTTGTTTGACTATAATTGTCACAGATCCTTCTATCATGATAAAAAATATTAAGATTATTCTCTGAAAAATGTTTGTTTTGGTTGGACCACACATTATATGACCTATGATCAACCCTGGTTCAATTAACACGATATTGTAGCTATCGTCAAAGTTCCTTTAGCCAAATTTTATATCAATACCGACATTTGCTAAGAAGTTAAATCATTAAAACCTATTTCCGGGAGTGTTATTTATATGGGAGCCAGCCAGTCGGAAGGACGGGCATCTTTATATCAATTCAAAGTGATTCTGAGTCGATCGGTATACTACAAGTTGGGTCGAGAACAAATATTTTAAGGTGTTACACATATCAGCACAAACTCATAAACAGTACCTACTTCAACTATTGTGGTGTGGGTATACAAAGTACTTTCTTTAGAAGTTAAGTGCTTGAGAGTGTGTAATTGTGGGTCTTTGAGGAATTGATTGGTAAGTGAGCCTGCTTGATAGTAAACATATTGTTTGTAAACGTGCGTAATCCATAGCCACTTACCATTCACTCGTTCAACTCTAATTTAAAGAATTGACGTAAAGATTTTATTTTTCCCAACTTCTAGTTTATGCTTTTAAATTTGTGGAAGCTTTCTAATTACAGACAATATTTCTATGTTTTCGCTCTTTCTCTATTTCTGTTTTTGGTACTCGGACAACAATAATTTTTTGTAAATAAAACAAAAAACTAGGCTATTTTGTAATAAGACAACTATAACACAAATAATTTACAACGTAATTAATATTGACCATTGGGCAATAACAATAAATTTTATTTCAAAAATGAATCTTTTGGAATTGTATCTGATTTGTTTCTCTTAATATTACTCATGGTATGGGTAAACAGTTTTAGATTCATGAACACTAGCACTCGAGCATGCATTCTTATTATTTTTAATGAAACTAAACAAATAAGAATGCTATATTCGGTTGTGCCGAATACAACAAAAAGTTCTAATATTTACAAAAATCATATTACAAAATTTTTTAATCGAAATAAATTTTATTTTAAGATACCTTCAAGCATTAGGTTATGCCCGAGATTCTTGCCAAATTGAACAAAAGATTGCTCATATAACTTTTACCTACTTTCTCAAAAGAACCAAAAATTTATATAAAACTCTTCGAAATTGTGGGGTCTTAATTAGACACCCCGAAGTTATTCTATTATAAGGCCCTTTTCAAAGTTTATAGAGCCATAACATATTCTTTCTATTGACATCTATCAGTTGCTAGTGACTTCAGTAGACTCCAACTCATCCTGTATGCTACAGCTTCCTTCTCTGTTTGTCTCCTCCAGGTATGAGCTGCACATCAACAAACAAACATTTGTTATTGTGGTCATTTAAGGCGCCCGTACACGACATGTTTTTGTCATCTGACATGTCAAATTTCCCACTGCAAAATACATACATGTCGTGTGTTACCTTTTTAACTTTGCTTCTGTAAAAGTCAGACGCAAAGTCATCTGACAAAATTTCAATTAGAGCGTGCTCTATTTTCTTCTGACAAACCATTTGACATCAGAAAGCTATGCCGGCAAGAAACCGGCAGCGGCGTCTACTATTGACAGAATCATTAGCCGGCTGAAGTTAATTTTTTACAACACCGAGATATGTTTGATCATCTTACCATTGAATAGAATTTAAGTGAATATATATAAAAACCGTTTTATTATAAAATCCTAAATTGGTATCTTTGAATTAAAAGAAATAAATGTTAAGATGGCTAAACTATTTAACGGCGCAAATAAAACTTTTCATGGCGGCAGCAAGCTATTTTGAAACCGAGCACTACTTTGGTTTCTGCAATAACAATGCGAAAAAAACAGAGACAATGTCAGAAGCAAATTACATGTACGTTTGTGACCGAATATTATAAAGCTTATGTAAAACAGCGATTTTGACAGACATGCACAATTACATGTGACTTGACAATTTCACATGTCAGATGACAAAAACATGTCGTCTATATGCTCCTTTAGTGGCGTTACAAATAAAAAAGAATTATTCATCCTTAAGGCCGTGTCAGATAAAACTTTTGCTTTGCGTTGCGTTACATATACTTTGACAGAAAAGCGTAAAGCAAAAAGTGTATGTCACAATAAAAACTTTGACAACACTCACACATTGTGTGTTAAAAAGAAAATAAATAAAAAAAATTATACTAGAAGATTGTCAAAGCGCGCAAAAAGATGAGAGTTGCCCAACTTTTCGCTTCGCTTTGCGTTAAAAGCAGTTTATGTGACAAGTGCCATATAAACATGTACATTTAACTCAAATGTCAAAGCGTATATGTAACGCAACGCGAAGCAAAAGTTTTATCTGACACGGCCTTTATCGTGGTTAGCGTAGTTGCAAAAACTGTCAAAGGGTTTTTTAATCACATTTTCGTCTATTTTCGTATTTAGATGAAAATGTGTGCATATACGCTGTCGTGATTAAAAAAATCATTGACAGTTTTTGCAACAAATACGCCAACCGCGATAACCCTTTCTGTAATAGATTTGTAAACAGTGTCGTATTTGTTGTAGTTTTTGCTTACCACGATTACACTTTTTAAAAACATCGAGATTATGTAAGTCTTTTTTTAAATGTTTGTATAAAATAATAACTTTTTCAATCAATACATTGCAATAAGGGACATAATACATTCAAATATTGCACAATTTTTTACACAGTTACAAAAAGCATATAGAATACCGAGCAATGTTACCTTCATAATACACACTATTCTTCACTGTGCAATACAATTCAAAAGTCTTTTAATTTTTGGCAATATATTGTACCACTTTCTAGTATAGCGTACAAACTGGCGATATTATTGTACAATAATAATTTCCTCACTTATCTCACTTCAATAACCTTTACATTTCTTTTAACTATTTAATTTCAAATTGTTTTATATGTTAATGTTTTTTATATGTCACGATATAAATACACGAAAGTCTGCAACACTGATCCCGACACAAAAAATCAACCTTGTTCTGAGTGCTAGTTCACACCAAGGTACATTAACACAAGGTAGTCTCATTTGGGAGTGTAGACATGCTGCTCTTTAAAAATACCCGACATGCCAAATTGTCTTTATATAAAACAAAAGCAATTTAACGTACACATGTGCAAATTTTGGCTCATACACACGAATTTGACAATTGGGGTTTATGTCAGTCCGCTAACGAGTCTACCTTGTGTAAATATACCTTGGTTCACACTCTCCAAGTTTTAGCCGTCATTGCTATTTCTTTTCCGCTCTCTTATTTTTCGCAATGCTGTCTTATTTTGCGAAATAATTAAGCGGCTGACGCAATTAAACGGAACTCAACTAAACGGGTATTTTTATATAGACAGTTATACTAAATGATTTCGTTTCATGATTTTTAGTGCAATAAAACGGAAAACTTAATTAAGTTATCATATTTTTAAAAAAAAAATATGCAATTTCCCAACTCAATCTGCTAAATCTAGCAAAAAATATGCTAAAACGGGAACACTGAACTCAAGACTTGACGGCTAAAACTTGAAGCGTGTGAATCAGCACTAAGTGTACAGAAATAAATGAACTAAACACATATGATGATCCAACAGATTACAATTGCTGAACGAGGTATGATAAAAAACGAACTATTAAAAGAACCAGGTCGTTCCGGAACAACACAACTCATGTTGGAGATTGGCCAGAATATTTTTAAGACGCCCCGTAGACAGCGAATGATGAATAGCAGGATTGCGATAATATCTTCAATTACTGCATTCCACAACCTTCCTCCGTACAGAAGCGTAGATTTTATGCACGTGTTGAATATTTTAAGTTTTGTGTTGGAAGATATGGGCGGAAGTCGCCAAGTGATTTGCAAACGGCCAAAAGATTGGTTGCTGGCGTTTATTTAGTTTTGGATGTCCGCACTTGATCCGCCGGACGTAGTCAGCATGCTCCCAAGGTAACAAAACATTGCTTCATCTTTTAGGTTATAATTCCTGATTTGTGGACACGCGTAATTTATGGCGTTGAATCGCATAATTTTCGTTTTGGTGACGTTTATTTTAAGACCAGGTTTAGACACCTTTGTCTGAACAGAATCTAGCTTGTCTTGTCGTCGGTGTAAGGGAGGTCTCCTGAGGCATTACTTTCTAAAAAATGTTTCTATCTTAACCCCCAGCACATATCTTTATTATTTTAACCTTATTACTCTTAAAAAACTCTTTTATCTTTTTACTTGTACGGAAATAAATTTAATTTTTTATAGATATAAGGTTCAGATAAAATATTTTATCTTTTAACCATGGGCGGAGTTTGGCTTGTTGCCAACCGCCCGCATGCTGCTCCTATTTTACAAGCGCTACTTTTGCAATAGAAGTTAAATGGTTCCACTCCTAAGCTAGATGTGGATACATTGTCTAGATGTTAAACTACTATAATTGCCACCTGTTACTAAATGTTTAAAGTTTTTTTTTGTTAGTATGTTAAACAATCCCACAAGAAGTACGTTTTAAGGCAAATGCAACCCTGTCATGATAAGTTGTTATTGTTTTTTTAAAATTTTTTAAACAATAAATAGATTTGGGAATTATTTTCGTCGAAATACGTAGTGTTGCCGTTTCAGCTAAGAATCGGAATTATTGAAATTTAAACAAAAGTGATGCTATGTTCATACGACGATATAACCCACTCGTTTCGCTCTCCAAAACTAGATTGCCAAACATGCTGTTCATACGATTCATTCTTGTTTCATTTTGACATTTTTTTTTTTTGTGTTGTTTGTGTGATTTTATTTAAAACACATTAAAATGTATGTAAAAATTAAAAATATATTATTTATATAATTATTTGATAATTATCACTTTATTTTATTAAACACCGTTTTTTATTTTGTTTTTTTCTTTGTTTTGATTGTTTTTGAGAGCTACTTCAGATATACTAACGATAATTGTTATCAAAATTGGAGATGATAGTACATTTTTTCTGTTTCGCAGCATGTTTTAATATGAAACGACCGGTTTCGCTCTTAAAATTTTGTATGGCAAAACATGTTGTTTCGATCATTCTTGCGGGATCCCGGGAAATAAAAAATTCCTCATAATTTCAGAAAATAGCTATTTATACTTTGAAATTTAGTTTTCTATTCTCTAAAAATTAGCATCAGTGGATGGGTTGTGGATAAGATCAATTACAAGAAGTGAGTACATGTATTTAAATCAATGTCTCCTGATGCAATAAATCTAATAAAAGAAGAATGGGCAGTGCAACAGTTGATAATTGTTACATTTAGTGAAGTGAAGAGTTAATAAAGTACATTAATTACAAATAAGATGCAGGCAGTAAAGTTTCATTGTCCATGAACAAGTCTTAAAAATAGGAGATACCTAAACATATCGCTCCTTTATTGCAACATAGTCATATCTTCAAAAACAAACGATCTTGGCAAAATGCGATTAAAGTTTTCCAAATGTACCGATTTAAAGATATATTTTGCTATAACTTCGGTTCAATTTAAATTTGTGTTGGTTTATATACCCGTGAAGTGCGGGGAAACCGATATAAAATAACATTTTGGAAACTCGTGTAAGATACTACAACATACAACTTGAAAAACACATTGTCCTCAAGATTGCAAATGGACCTATTGAAATGAAAAGGTTTGGAAGAAGCAGTCCGGTTGATGATATTTTTGCATCAACCTTGACATACATTTGACTGATATAGAAAAATTGCTTCTGATTGTGAATCCGAAGCTACAACGGTTCACTTTTTACTATGTGTCCAACCTCGGTAAAAAATGAACGAAATATTTCGGAAACATGATACTTAGTAAATAAAATCAGGAATATACTTTTTGACAACTTACTAAGCGCTTTGAGTGTGTCAGAAAGTTATTTCCTAAGCCGTTAAAAAATTTTATATGTTTCTTTAAAATATTTTATCTATTTTATAAATTAACCTTTTGATCTCATATCTTGAGTACCTTAATTTTTATTTTGTTTTTATTATTGTTTTATGAATTAAATTGTTATGTTTATGTTATCTTTTTATCTTGTATCCAGAGCATAAAAATACTGAATAAAAGCATAATAATAGGGAATAAAGGCGTGAGATAATAATAATTCAAGTTCCTATTTTAATCTGCAATTAATTTCCCAGTAAAAACTTCGCCTACAAAATAATGTGTTGAGTAATCAGAAAAACATTAGAGCACTACTTACAATTCTATTGAAAGAACCAATGAACTTAACAAGGGATGTCCCAAAAAGAACGCATTCAAAAGCAAGTCATTATTTTTTTTACTCTAATACATCCAGAAAAAAGTAGTTATAGAAGCTGTTTTAGATGTAGTTATAGAAGAAAGCTGCTAAATAATGAGTTAAAGAAGCTATTCATTTTGAAAAAGTAAGCGAATTTTTTACTGGGTTTTTAGTATTGAACCAATTCTTTTACTTTCTTTGTAAACAAGTTCCCTTACGTTATTAATTAATAACAAAATTTACTTTGTATTATTTATATGGTGCGGGATCCCGGGAAATTTAAAAAAATTTCCCGCTTTCCCGGTAATCGAAAAAGTCCGGGAAAAAAACTCTAATGTACATACATATGGAGTCACGAACGAACGTTCATACGCTTTTGATGTACAAATAAAATAGGAAACAAAACTATTCCTAGCATTTTTTTTTTTTTTTTTTTGCAATTCGATATCATTTAGGTAGCTCCATGTTTAGTGCAAAAAATGGATTTCATCGAGTTTAGGTTTTCATAATGATAGTAATAAACATGTGGTCACGAACGTACGCGAAATGGAAGTCAACTTTGGCTGACAGTAGTGAAATGTAAAAATCTGCAAAATGGAACAGAATATTCAAAAGTGATTAATTTATTTTAAAAGTGTATTAATGTATTTACACAATAAAATATCTATATTAGTTTTTGTTTAATTGGCTTAGGTACCGATCGCAATTGTACGAGTCGCGAACGTACGATTTTTCCATATGTTTTTTATTATTATCGCCATGCATTTTCCCATAAATATCTTCAAATTTCCTTAAAAAACAATTTACAATTGATTGTAATGGAGAGATTGTAAAGAAAGAGTGCAAACTTAACATATTTTTTGCATGTAAAATAATTATATAAAAATGTCTCTAGAAGTAGCTTAAAAAGAAATTATAAAATTTTCAAGTTTCCATGGCTGCAGCCGAATTTCCTCAAGTAAATAAATAAACAATAAAAGACAATGATTATCATCATTTTATTTTTCCATCCTGGTTGACCATTCTGAGGAAAGTAGGGTGCATAAAAACAACATAATTTTATCAAATTTACTAAGAATATTTGCTATTGTTGTTTTACGATTTCATAGGACTGTGGCATTTAAGCTGTAAGTAGCATGATTTTTTTTTTAATAATATGATTCATATTTATTTTCAATAATGAAGAAATAACATGTTCATTTCTAGCAATTTTTTTAGTTAAATTTTTGTTTTAAATTTATCAAAAATTTTCTATGTTTTTCAACAAAACAAAATACCACACACATACACAGGAACGCATGGCTCTGCGCTGCTTCACAGTCTAAGTCAGAAATTGATTTAGCATTAGTATGCAAAATTGAATTTTGGGTAGCACCCCTTGGATTCCCTTTTTGTTGTTTTTGGCTTTAATAAAGTTATTTCGATATCTTTTTTAATTTAAATTTTTTGGCATTTGGATGCAAATGTTGCGAAGAAGATAAAAAAAAAACGAAAAAGAAAAGAGTATTAAGAGACTTTTTATAAGACGTTTCGCACAAATGATCGTTAATATTTCAGCAGGTTGTCTTTGGAATGCACAAGAGAGGCGCCTTTTATTGCGTTTTATTGTTGGGAATTTCGTGCGTTCAGGCGAAAATGCCACATAAATTATGATCATTATTAAATAATTATGATTATTTATTTGGGGCTTTATTTTGTTTTAAATAAAATGATATGAGGAAATCAAATGCCCTACAACAATTTATATAAATGAATATAAATGAAGATACAATTTTAATAACTGACATTCATAAAAAATTTGTGTAAACATTACCTAGTGCAACATTTTTGAAGACTTTGAGTGCAAGCTCCTTCTAGTGTGGAATTGCTCAAAGTAGTTATATTATTTAGGGTTTGCTATTTTGGGAAAAAATGATTTTTCCGAAGAACATGCATTGTTATCACGAATTCAGCACAATTGTAGCTATAGAATATGAGAAAATAAGTGTAGAACACCCTAACAATTTTCATATTTTATATATTTTCCCCCATTTTTGGCACAAACGAATAAAGAAATTGGTGAAAACCATGCTTAATTACTTTCATAATATGCATATACGTTTTTACAATAAGCAACCGTATTTAAAGTGTTACAAAATTCTGTGTTGGCCAAAAAGTGAGTATATAACTCACCACATGACTGATTAATATGGTCAGACCAAGTTAAAGTACCATTGAAATCATTTCAGTACCTCCAAGGAAAATTTCAATTTGAGATTAAATTTTGACCGAATTTTTACAAATTATTAGGCATTTAGACTTTTTGGGTTGAGACCAGTGTTGCCAGAAGTTTTTTTTTTAAAATCGCATACAAAAAAAAATCCGATTTTTTCCTACACTTTGCCAAAATTTTCCCTACAAAAATCCCTACGCGTTTTAGTAAAGTATAAGAAAAAACAATAGTTATAATTTCATTCGCATATGTTTAGTAAAGCTCGAACCTCAAAAATAAGTAATAAAACAAAAATGTGTGTACTTTTTATTAAATTCAATGAAAAAAAAACAAAAGGTTTTAAAAAAATATGTACCCCCGTATCCATAAGCATTTATTGAGTTTAACAAACGTTTTTTAATTAAAATTTTCATAGAAATTTGTTTTCTAAACCTTTATTAAAATAAAAATTTTTTTATGAATACGGCAGGTAATCTATATAAATATGATCACTTTAATTTTATTCAGGTACAATAGCAACAGGTTATGAAAATCAAAGTCACGTGAAAATTAAATAGAACAAATTTTGAAAACTCTCCCATATTCAAAAAAATATTTCCTTTTATATACCTAAACTAATTTTGAATTCAGGAAAAGCTGCTTTTATTTCTACAATAATTTAATTGAAAATTTTCGATTTCAATGACATGGCCGAATAAACGTATTTCTTTTGAACTGAATTTTCTAAAGTGGCCATTAGTATATTCGAAATTAATGCAGCTTTCTCCATTATTATGCAAAAATTATCTTATAATACAAATTAAACATAAAAATGTGTGGCTCAATTTGTTTCGCTTTCTGGTGGTCTCACTGCATCACCATTTGCATTGGGTAAAGCAAACAAAATCCGAACCAGTTTTGATAAATTTGGAAATACAACCTCGTCATTATAGTTTTTCCTTTTACCATTTTTATCGAAAACTGTTCCAAATCCACGTTTCAAAACAAATAAGTTTTGCAATTTCAGAAAATTAATTTTATGCGATTGTTCTACACTCATACAAAAGATCATTAAGGCTTAAGTTAAATTGTTAAGACAATAGTTCAAATTTGTACTCATCTTTTTTTTGTCCCAAAATACATGAAATACTTAAGTTGTTTTTGTATGTCATTTGCATACAATGAGAGCAGTAATGGTCCAAGTTTGGAACCCTGTGGAACACCTCTTACAACCTGTAAAGGATATAAAAGATGTCCATCATTTACAGACTATCTTTTTAATACGATAAGATAAATTAACCGTCAGTGGTTAAAAAACTTCAATGTTTTTTTTTTTTTGCTTCATTTTTCATATATTTCTAGAATTTTCCATGTAAAATACAGCTGGAAGATGTAAAAAAACATTTTCTGAAGAATTATGAAAGGCAAGCTTAACCATCGTCCAGGCTTGCAATTTTTAAAAATTCATCTTTGAAATTGCTTTAGTATCCTGGGGCCTAATTCTGGTAGTCGTGATCGAATACTTTCTTGATTCTAAAGCAATTTTTTTTCTAATTCTTTCAGTCAATACTGAACGAATCAAAATTATTTTTTCAGTATTGTGAAACACAAATTAATGCTTTACAACAATTAAAAAAAACAATTCCGATTCGTTTAGTATTAACTGAAATAATAAGATAATTAATTGCTTTCGAATCAAGAAAGTACACGATCACGACTGCCAGAAACAGGCCCTAGATTTTGAAATTATAGTTTTGAAATTTTTATACTTTGATCTTGTCTTTGCTCTTCTCCTTTTTATATTTTGTATATTAATACAAATACACCTATAGCCAACTTCAAAAAAAAAAAAAAACAGAATTGCAGAGTACCTCTCTCTCTAAACTCAAGAATTGCTGCAACAAAAATTGCAAGTCTGGACAATGACTTACTTAGTTTTTAATTTCTTTTTTAAGATTTTCAAAAATAGTGATAATAAAAACTTTTGTGCAAGAAATCAAGAAATTTAAATTTTAAGTTACATGTAAATTTTCTGTTTAGAATTTACGTTTTATATCCAAAATCGCGATGCCGCGATGCTAAAACACTTTCCCACTACGAAAAGCATCAAGACTAGTGGATTTTCAAACGTTATTCCAGGATTCACTACAGAAAGTATTTGCTTAATAGCAGGGCTGTGTAGTCATCAGAAAATAATTATAACTCCGACTCCGGCTCCGACTCCAACCGCTGAAATTTTGTTAGTCCTTCTCCAACTCCGACTCCTACTCTAACATTGATGCTAAATGTATATGCGACTGGTCCTTGTTTTACTTTAATGTCTTTTTTTAATGCAGAAGCTTTTTAATGGTAAGAATTCGATATTTTAATTCTTAAACGTGCCGCATTAAGCTTTAATATAGTTACTTACATAAGTAAAGCTCAACGTTTTTAAATCAGGCCCTATAAAATTTTTTTATATTAAAAAATATGAGAAAATATTTTAAAATTGTTTATGCGAGTTTTTGTGGCTACTTCGACTCCGGTCCAAAAACCTCAACTCAGGCTCCATAACTCCGACTCCGACGCCACAGCCCTGCATAAAACGTTTTTCCACAATACCTGCTCTGGAGCAATTGTTATGATATGTTCATACGACGTTATAAACCACTCGTTTCGCTCTCCAAAACTAGATTGCCAAACATGCTGTTCATACGATTCATTCTTGTTTCATTTTGAAATTTTTTTTGTTTGTGTTTTTTGTGTGATTTTATTTAAAACACATGTATGTTAAATTTAAAAATATATTAGGTAATACTTTTATTAATATTATTATTTTATAATTATCACTTTATTTTATTTAACATTAATTTTTATTTTGTTTTGATTTTTTTTTAAGAGCTAGTTCAGTTAAACTTATGATATTTGTTATCAAAATTGGAGATGATAGTACATTTTTCCTGCTTCGCAGCACATTTCAAAATGAAACGACCTGTTTCGCGCTCAAAATTTTGTATGGCAAACATGTTGTTTCGATCATTTTTGGGGCGCGAAACAGGAACCGAAGAGCGAAACACGAATATTGCTGTCCGTGTGAACATGGTATTAGTATGATCTTATTTTTTATTGTTTTATATGCATTTCTGCTATTTCGATTTTCCACATATGAAAACCTTTATTTTTGAACCTCTGTTAAAGACATCAGTTAATTCCGACAGTTCCAATACCTGACTCTTTGTAATTGCATTTTGACGGCGATAAGTTGCATAATCCCGGGTGATTTGATGTTTGTGCAATGTTTAAGAGTTTAGTTAACGGTATTCTGCCAGAGATCGCATTTTGCAAAATTGCTTCAATTGTTAAAAACCCCAACATCAGTCAAAAACTTTAAAGCTGCGATCGGCAAAATCAGGTCGTCGCGTTTTCTCTTTTATACTCTTTAATTACGTACATGTGCACATTGAGCATTAACAACATCCCAGCGGGAAAAAGAAGGAGTAGGAAGGCCTTCTAGAAGGCCTCTGTACCCCTTCTTTTGGATGTACAAGGCCTTCTTGCTCCATTCCATACTAATATCTTTTTTACACACGTTGTCATTGCGGAGAAGGCCTTCCGCTCTCGCTTCTTCAGCAGGTACATAAGAAGGGTAACGGGACCAAAAAAAATTGATTTTGCTTTTGCTTGTGCAAAAAAAAACAATAAAAAAAATGTTACTCCTTCTCTACTCCCTTCTCATAGAAGCGAGTGTGGAAGGTGTATCTTTTCTTTTATACGAAAGAGCCGAGGCCTTTTTTAGCAGTTAGATAAGAATAGTAATTGAATCAAAAAATCTTTTAAGCAGGCCTTTAAAAAGGCCTGAAGTAAGAAGGTCTTCTGAGTTTTACCGCTGGGGTCATATGTAAAATTCATACAACGCATACAATCGCAAAACGTAATAGTATAGGTTGCCGATTGCAGCTTTAAAGCTGTCGGGAATTAACGGCGATTTTTTTTTCTTAAAACGGAACGAAACAGTGTATTTTTGTATCATTTAATCATTTCTAATCTATACAAAAGCATACTGCTCAACTTATGTCGTCTATACCAGACATTTAAATGCAATTTAAAATCTGAATTGCCAATTTCACATATGGCTGCATTAATTCTTAAAAAAACGATATTTCAGTTAATTTTTTTTATCCCACCACGATGACAGAATTATTAATTTATTATTAAAATCTAATAAAGCAAATAAATTTGTTTGGTCATAACATTTTGACTTCTTGTTATTCATCAAAAAAAAAAAAAAAAAAATCCTGCCCTTGATGTCCAGTCTACATCCATTGATTTCATTTTTAATTTTTATGTAGGTGGTTCTCGTGGTAACCAAACCAAACCAAACCCATAATCCATAGAATCATACAACACGACGGACATATAGACATGTTTATCCTAATAAACTTGACAAATATTCTACTTGCGAGTACATTTTGTTTTATTTGATTTTCTGTTGAATTTGATTTTGAGTTTATAGTCACCCGCCAATTTTAATTATGACATTATTTATGATTTTTATGGGTTCATTAGTGAGTGTAAAGTGTCGTGTACTTCTGTTGCCAAAGAAGCCTTGAAAATCTTAAGAACGCGATACGAGTACGCAATAAAGTATAAGAGAATATGAATTGAAACACTAAATATTTCATTTAAATGCATTTGACATTTCCAAATATTTTGTAGAGTTTTGTGTTTTCAATAAAATCATTAATTTGTCATGCGAAATTATTCCATTCAATTTTTTTTATTTCGCGAACGCAAATATGTATGTATATTTATCGAATCGAGTATGAACGAGTGTGTATTGCATTGTGAGAAAGTCCAAAAGATGCCATAAAATTGTGATTTTAATGATACAAATTAATAATTTGTACACTGAATGTTAGAATGATTTATAGTTTATTTAGTAACTAACTGAATTATGTATTCGTGACCATTTTTTTAGCGAAAGTGAATTTGTCTAGAATATATTCGGCTTGTGGGCTAAATTCTTGGAAATATGTAGGCAACATACATGCAAACATATGGAGGTTGCTATTGAAATTATGACTATGATTTTATTTCTCACAGTATGTAATTAACCTTATTTTGTAAAATTGGGTTAAAGTTGTACTTTGAATAGGGGTCAGTGATAAAATTATGGAAAATGTTCATTCTCACCCCCCCAGTTTGGTGAATTTTAGTTAAAAAAAATTATACTGAAAAAATTTCAGGTGAATAGGGTGGCGTAAAGACGTGCCTCAAGCCCGCTAAAATTTGGAAAAAACCACAATTTTACAGAAAATCTGATTTTGATGTACTGTAACCTGAAGGCTATTGATTTTACAACCAAATTTTGTAAGAGAAATGAGCCATGTAGTTTCCAGCATATGTTACTTTAACAAGTTTGCTCCTAGTCTCATATTTAAAAACTTAATTGAAAGGAATTTAATAAAACCAACAACTATGAAAATTTCAAATTAATACTTTTGAGCTTTTGTAAAAATTTTGCCATTAAATAATTTCTTTTGCTATTAAATGTAAAAGAATCGAAACGTATACGTAATTATCGTTTAAAGGAGATATAAATAATTTTAAAGTTATTTAAATTCCCCCAGGCCATTAACGTGTCTCAGACCGCTTGAACAAGAAGTGTAGGAATAAAATTAACATATTTTCAGAAATAATTAGTATTGTGGTTATTTTGTTGAACTTTTTATGGTTTTTAATC
Source organism: Pollenia griseotomentosa (assembly GCA_963931875.1). NCBI lineage: Eukaryota > Metazoa > Arthropoda > Insecta > Diptera > Polleniidae > Pollenia > Pollenia griseotomentosa. Next base: position 181,133,595 of record OZ007560.1, on the reverse strand, counting down.
CAAATTTTTAATATTTTTAACTAGGCTTAAGCTCATCAAATTTAATTTTCATTAAATTATTTTTATGAAGAAAGGAATTTTACAACATGAAAATTAATTAAAATTGTGATTGATAATCTTTCATTATCGACCGTGGCCGGGGCTCGAACCCGGGCCGGCAGGTTACCATGACATGTTTCGATCGCAACCACTCGATCTCCTCAGATGGATTTACCGTCTTACACTCGCAGCCATCGACAACTGCTGACGTCAATAGTCAAACATCAATCCTTAAACCAAATTGTATTTTAACCTTTGCTCGCAGAGAAAAAAAATGTTTAAATATGGTCACCTCCAACAATACTATGTTTAAAGAAAATTTTTGCCATATTATGTTTAATTTAACCATATTTTTGTCACCGAAAACCATATTATGGTTTAATTTGTCCCCTCTCAAGAAGCCACAACCATATTATGGTTGCCTCTAAACATGTTATGGTTAAATATGACAAAAATTTGTTTTTAAATTAACAATAGTATTTTCCACTTTTTCAAGAGCAACATGCTTTGGTTGAAAACCAATAATGCTATTATAAGTGTTAAACATATTTAAGTTATTATTAACCATAACATGTTTTAAGGCAACTATAATATGGTTGTGGCTTCGTGATGGAGGACTAATTGAACCATAATATATTTTTCGGTGACAATAATATCGTAAAATTAAACATAGCAGGGCTAAAAGTTTCTTTAAACATAGTATTGTTGGAGGTGACCATATTTAAAAGTGTTTTTTCTCTGGGTGTGGTAGATCGAAATTAGCTTTTTTGAATGATTATCCATTTTAATTGATTTTACATGTTTTTCCTTACTTCTGTTTTTTTCGCACTTTTGTCAAGAATTCTTCTTGAAGTCCAAAGTAATTTTTTTTGTTTTTTCATTTTTGTCTTTCTTTTTCTTGTTGACCTTTTTCAGCACAACTTTAAGGACAAATGTACACATAGAAAAAGAGAAATATTTGAAAAAGAGCTAATTTTTACTTAAAATATACCTGTATTTACTTGTATATGAGTTTTTGTCTTTCAAGGATACCGTTAACTTATTCACAGGTATTTCCAAAAAAAAAATATTTTTTTAACGGCAGTTTCAAAACTACATTTTCAAACTTTTAAAAATTTTGGTAAACAGATTTCCTAATTTTTAATACATTATTTATTGAGAATATATTAGGGAATAAAAATGTGAAAAATTTATGTGGATACCTCCCACAGTTTTTCCGTACTTGCGACTTAAATTCTGCAATTTTCGGGAAAAATTATTTCATATTTCATGGTCATATTTTGGCAAATGATCCCAATATCCTTACTGTTATGAATTTTATGTGAGCACTTTTCAGAATATTATAGTCCAGACTATTTTTAATATACGCCAAAGGATAGCGTCGACGGATACCGAAAAATTGTATATTTTTACTCCGGTTCTTATGAAACTACAGAAATATATACCCTTAAGTCATACGAAGACAAAACCGTGCACTTGGGGTCAAAGTAGCCCCAAACTTTGAAAATCTGTCAGTTTGAATGGTGTTAATTTAATTATGCTTAATACCATTCAAATTGACAGCTTTTTTAAAGTTTTAAAAAAAACTTTTTTTATCTGGCTCCAAACACTTATTTGCAAAATATCAGCTTCCAAAAATAGCGTTAACCCGTGCCGAATTGACGACAAAACTGTCAAATCGACAAAAAACTGTTAAGTATATATAACCACTCCCATGGTTGGACACGCCCACGGTCATTTTCTCCTTTAAAAAGGAAGCGATAAATTTTAATAATAAAAGTTTTTTTGTGATATACAAACATATCTAGAGAGTATGTCTAAAAGTAGGCATGGCTAACGTCCTATTTATTCGCCCACTTCCTCCCACAAAAAATAGTCTTAAAATATGTTCTTAGTTTTTTGTATTAAAAGTAAAAAAGTGAAATATAGAAATATAATAAAGCGACATATAAATGAAAGCCAATTTTCATACATACAAAGCCCACGAATAAAAAACAACAAAAAAGATTTTACTTATATAGATTCAGCAAAATCTACTTTAAGACGTCCCCGATTTGATTTGAAACCTGCTGCTTGAAAGCAACACTTTATTCACTTTTTTATTTTCGAGCCTACTACAATGGTGTTTTTTTTTAATAATAATCTTTATAAAGTTTTTTTTTACAAACGTAATAAATACATTTAGCAATCAAGCCGGAAAGTTCAGAATGTGGGTGGTGCAATAGGGAAGGATTAAAAATAAGGACTTTGAGGCAGTCCTTATTTTTAATCCTTCCCTATTGCACCACCCACATTCTGAACTTTTTGAAAATGTGTACCGCTTTCTTCACATCAAACCTTAAAATTATGTAGGTAAGAAAATTCGCATTGGTTAGTTGTCTCTGAAAAAGTAGTGAAGTAAAAACCCTGCTGGCATTTGGAAGATCGTTCTTTTCCAAAATCATATTAATGACTCCTTGTTGAGTACTTTTGGTTGATCCAAAACTGATCGTTTAAGTGATAAAAACGCTTAAAAACAAAAATGATTGGCGCTAATGATTTTAAAGTATTTGATTTAAATTAAAAAAAAAATACTATTAGAAAAAGAGTTAAAAATTACTCTAATCTAATAAAAAAAAACGAATCATTAATGTCTGATGAAGAAGAGCCGCTGTTTGGGAACCTTTTTCTCCTTACAAAAGTACATTTTACGATTGGAATATAAGGGCATATTTTGGGTTTTTAATTGAGCTAAAAAAAACATTAAATATCTGTTTCAAAACAAAAGAGTTGAATTACGTTATATCATATTACAGGAGCTTCTGCAGGGGCCTAATTCTGGCAGTCGTAATCGAGTACTTTCTCGATTCAAAAGCAATTTTATTTCAGTCGATACTGAACGAATCGAAATTATTTTTTCAGTATAAATTAAATTAATTAATTTATTAATTTTTTAATGCCTTATAACACTGAACAAATAATTAATATTCGTTCAGTATTGACTGAAATAACTAGATATTAAATTGCTTTCTAATCGAGAAAGTACTCGATCAAGACTGCCAGAATCAGGCAGGTTTTATATTAACAAATAAAACAAACAACAAAAAATGCAACACGAAATAAAACCAATATTTGTATGTTTAATATCAATTATATTCAATTAAAGTTCCAAAAGTTTTTCACAATATTTAAATTACAATAAATGAATTAAGTTTTCACGCTGATAAAGCTATAAAATCAAATCAACGAGTAGTCACACTTTTGATGCTTGTTTCGGAAAGGAAAGCTATAATAAAAAAAATTAAACAAAAATTACATCCTGAAGATAAGACAGAGAAGTGATTGCAAAGCCTGGTTTGGTTTGACAATTTTTACATTAATTTTTTATTTTTGGCCTATGGAAGCAACCACTGTGTATTTGGACAGTGTAGAGTAACAACTTTTCGTGCGTTATTCTTTAAATCAAATTTTCTGCTAAAGGGTGCAACAACGAAAACACACGATGTTAATTGTAAAAGAAAACAAAAAGTTTACTGAGAATTATTCTTATATTTTTTATTATGATAGAAGGATCTATGACAATTTTATGTGTAAAACAAGATATCGGCCAAATGCTCGCCACGCCTTCGGTATCATACCTGTATCCGATGGCCCATATTTTCAATGACTCTGAGACTTAATTGAGGTTCAATGTTGTTAATTTGGCGAATTATCTCATCCTGTAGCTTTTACATTGTTCTTGGCTTATTGAGGTACACTATTGCTGTTACATATCCCCAAAAAAAGAAGACTAACGGTGTAAAACGACATGATCGCGACGTCCAATTAACATCGCTGCGACATGAGATAATACGGTTATTAAAGTTTACGCGCAAAAGGGCCATTGTTTCGTTGGCTGTGTGGCAAGTGGCACCATCCTGTTGGAACCACATATAGTTTAGGTTTATATCCTCAATTTCTGGCCGCAAGAAGGCCATTATAATCTCGCGATAGGGAATACCATTCACGGTAACTGATTGGCCAACCTCATTTTCAAAGTAGGCCGTCCCGATGGCGCCGCCAGCCTATAAACCTCACCAAACAGTCAATCTTTGTGGATGAATCGGCTTTTTAACAATCACTCGAGGATTCTCATTGGCCAAATGCGGCAATTGTGCTTGTCAACGAATCCACTGAGGTGATAAAAGTTTTCAAAAATCTTAACACACTGCTCGATTCTATACTTCTCCACGATTGACTTTGTCAAACACTGAAAAAAAGAAATGTTAAATTAAGTTGGGCGAAAACATGACATTTAAGTATGACTCACAATTAACATCGTGCTTTATGGTTGGCCCACCCTTTATTAGCGCGTCACTTCGTAGTTGTGTACGAATATATGACAAATGCTATTGCTAATTTTTTATCCATAAAATTATTCCCTGCTCGATTCGCATTAGGTTGTATTGGTATGGATTCTTGATTATTACATCAATTCACAGGCAAGATGTAATAATTCTCATCTGAACTGCTAGAATAATTGTTTTGCAAAGTCGGTTACTGCTGATAATATTAATAAAGAAAATAAATGCTTTTTACGTCCGGAATCCTCCGCTAATGCTCTATTCCTTGCGTTGTTCTCCTTTCAAGTATGTTTTATGCAACTTCAACAAAAAAAACTTTATGAAGAGTTAAGAGTTACGGGCTGTTGCGAGAGTTTTTTCAATTATGGAGGCACCGCTATTTCTTTCACAATATCAACAAAGAGAACGAAAATAAGTTAAGATATTCGTTCCTATATATATAAATTATAATACTTGACATACATTGTCTGTGTCTATGGGCCGAATGAGTGTCTTTTCCGTTTATCTTTAATAATCAGCCTTGTCATTCATAGCTGTCACGTAATCTTAAAAGCAAACACACATAAATACAATGCTTTAAGGCTTTCTTCAAATTAAAATAACCACAAAAAATTTCAATTATTTCCACACCACCCTTAATATTTTCAATCGAATCTTGCAAAATTGAATCATAAAAATATTGACCTTTTAAAATCAAAACATGACACCGTATCATATAATTATTCGGCCCAAACATGAAAACATCGACATCATCATGTCTATATATATTCGTTATTCGTTACATCGAATTTCAATACTTAATTATTTCAATTGAAATTTTCATAACACTTCAATTGTCTGCAGCTGATATTTGGATGCCGTTAATTTGAAAAGTCTCCACTTTAATGTGAAACAAGTAACGATAAATTAACTCAACACCTCATCGTACATGAGAACGAAACAAAAATAGAGTATTCATGTGTGTATGTTTGTATATCTCAACAAATTTTGATAAAATTTGATGCAATTTGTAAACAAATTAACCGTAGGAACACAATGGCACCGTATAAACGTAGAAGCGTTTACCGCAGATACGTTGTCAAATTTACGGCCAATTTCACCAAGTTCAGTTATAATTAACTATTAATATAAATGTCAGTTAACAATATGTTACTTGACAGTTAAAGTAACTATAAATTATAACCGAACTGGGTGAAATTGTCCGTAAAACGTATACATAATACTTTTTGTTATACAAAGGAGCACAAGAGCTGGCGCAAAGGTAAAATCGTATTCTTATAGAAAATGATAAAATAAAGACATAAAATTAATTAATTTTTGTATTGAAATTTTTTTAATAAATTTGAATATTTCTAATATTATGCTATGAAAATAATTGGGCCATACGTCGTTAGAACGTAGGACGCAATGTCGTAAGTTTCTAAAAACACGCTCTATTTACCCACAACTCCATCGTAAACTTATTTTCTTTCCCTTTAGAAATAATCTAAGGATAATCCAATTTTATTAAAATTTTTGTTGTTTTAATACGGTGCAATTATGTTCCTATGGCAATTTTCAAAATAAAATATGTACGTTTACGAATTGCTAGTAAGTAGAGCGTGATTCCAGGATTTTACGGGGCACACTGGGGACAAAAGCCCCTTATTATCTTCAGCTACAATAGAAAGGCACACTTAATTTGATCTGCGTAACTCTTGGAACGAACTGCATGTTCCAACAATCTCCTGGAGATATAGGATGGGGGAGACGGGTAGCCCTTAAAAAAAAATTATTATTTTGCTTATATCAAAAAATTGCACTAATGAGGCACACCAAATTTTATGCGCGTAACTGTTAGAACAAAGTGCATTTTCCAACAAAATCTTGGTGGTATGGAAGGGGAGACGAGTACCCCGAATACAATAAAATTATTATTCTGCTTATATCTGAATAACTACAATAGTGAGGCACACTAAATTTGATGTGCGTAACTCTTTCAACAAACTGCATGTTTCAAAAAAAAATTTGGAGGTATAGCACAGGGAAGACGGATACCTTCATACTAAGTATTTGTTATTTTTTTATATCTGCCGAAATACAATAAAGCGGCACACTAAATTTTATGTGGGTAACTCTTAAAACAAATTGCATGTTTCAACAAAATCTTGTCGGTATATGGGGGAGGGGGGAGACGGGTTCCCTTATACAATAATGTTTAATTAATTAATAAACGTGATTTTTTTTATCACACAAACTTCCGCTGAATTGCCTGGCATTGAATGAGTTCGGACTCGAATTACTTAAAAAAAGATTTTTTTAATAAACTAACGTTAGTTGGTGAGTGCGTGAGAATTTAATTTGTATATCCACGCACTCCAATTTTTATTATTTTAATACATGGATTAATTCACGGTCACGCGTAACAAATAACGATATTTGCACACCTCTTATAAAAAAAATTAAAACAATGACAACAACAACAGCAACAAAAGTTATGGCAGAAGTCGCGAAGCTACCATAAAAGCCATACCTTAACAAGAGTGGCAACGTAATCAAAAAATAAATGTATGTGCTGTTTTTTAGCGGCACCAGAACTTAAAATGATAATACAAGACAGAAATATTATTGTAATGATTATTTTTTATTATAGTCTGGCTTATATACTCCGCGCCTAAGAGTAACATGTTTTATTCGATCAATCCAATTGTTCAATACTTTTTCCAATAAATCTGGCCGTATAGCGTCAATGGTGGCCAGAATATTGGCTTCCAATACTTCAAGAGCAGCTGATTTGTCGCCATAAACCAATGACTTAACATAGCCCTATAAAAAGTAATCCAACGCCTGTTACAACGCACGAACAAGGGAGTCAGTAAACAGTACCATTTCTAGAAATAGAGTTTTCACAAAATTGATTTTGCTATAAAGCAATGACTTAACATAGCCCTATATAAAAAGTAATCCAACGCCTGTTATAACGCACGAACAAGGGAGTCAGTAAACAGTACCATTTCTAGAAATAGAGTTTTCACAAAATATATTTTGCTATAAATCGATTGTTAAGTGCGCTGTATGGCAAGTTGCGCTGTCTTTTTGCAGCCAAATGTCGTTGATGTTTAGCTGATTCTCGCCATTCACTGAACCGTCTGCTCCAAAGAAATAAACACGGATGAAGCCTTTTGCGTGTCAACGATGCCAAACATAAAATTTTAATGGATGTTATGGTGATTTGTCCACAAATTGGGTATTGTCTTCGCTCCAAATATATCCACTTTGCTTTTTGACGTAGCCATCACTTAACATAAAGTGTTCCACTTACTTCGCGAACATATTCTTTTAAAGTAAATTTTCACAATTTGAAAGCGTTGTTCTGGCGTCAAACGATTCATGATGTCTTGCCAAACCTTAATGAAAAGAAATGTTAACACAGTTTGTCATTTTCAGCTGTCAAACCATGGATATCGATATTGATAACTCTCACGCAGCTGAAAAAAAACACCCATTATAACTACACTGATTCTTTTAACAACAAAGTACCCAGTAAAAACTTCGCCTACAAAATAATGTGTTCAGTTAAAAAAAAAAAACAAAAAGACCACTTACAATTCTACTGAAAGAACCAATGAATTTTACTAGGAACGCACAGAGGGGTGAACAGTACCAAAAACGAGGATTAATTCAAAAATAAAGTTAGTTTTTCGTAAAGGTATTTGGTACCATATAAATATAGATAAGATTCAACAAAAATTGTGGATCGATGTTGTTTACTTTTTTATTATACGCTGTCAAAGTTGAATAATATTTTATAATATGGAAATATTTGTTAAAAAGTGAAAATCAAGATATTTTAATTGCGATTTGTGATAATTGTTTCTTAGAAAATACTATTTTTTTAAATGGATCTATGAACTTCAGGTATTCGACTAATTTATTAATTAATTTTTGTAAAGAAAAATATTGAGGAAGTATTTTTAATTTTTTTTTTTAAATTGGTCAAAAAATTAGTTTTTTTTAAAGAAATGTTGATTTTCAAAATGTTTGTAAGAATACTTGAGCAAAACTTTGTATATATTCTTAAAATTTGGTATTTCAACTTGCATAATCCAAAAAAAACCTTGCCCGTTTTTGCCCCATTGAAAAATATTTAAGATTTTGTAAAACACATTAATTTGTTTTTTTTTTCTGTTTTATTGGGTTTAAATGATTATTTTAGTTTTTGTTATTTTTCTGAAATGCAAAAGTTTCTACTGAAATTACAAAAATTGATGTAGAATTGATAGAAAGATTGCACATAATACTTATTGGTGTTTCCTGTGGTCACAAGATTCACTTCAAAAATTTCGCGACTTTACCCAAATCTTTTCGTAAAACATTACCCATGGTTTTATATGCCTCCCACTTTGGACAAATTCTTAATTCATGTACCCGAAATAGTTTCCAATGCTTTAATGCCAAAAGGCAAACTTTCTGAGGAGGCCCAAGAAGCTCGTTATAAAGATTAAAAATTTTAGATTTTAGAGAACAATATGCTATTAAATGCATTCGCATAAAATAGAATGAACGCATTTTTAAGCGGTTTCTTATAATTTCAAATCCTTTAATTTAAAGCAGAAACAATCATTATGACAAAAAACAACATAACTTAAATTTCCCACAAACATCACTTGATTTGCTTATTTTGCCAAATCTTTCCGATGTTGATGATGATATCATGAAGATGATGATTGTGATACAGGTGAAGATAATTATGAAAATGATTTTTAATTTCATATTTTAGCAATGAATGTGCCTTGCTTCAAAAAAAAATATATTGTTCGAAAAAATTACATAGACCTTTTTTAAGTCTTTAGTTTATTAAATAAAACAAAATTAAAATTCTACTAAAATTTTACAACAAAAGTTTTTTTAGTAACCAATATACACAGAACCCAAAAAAAAAATTTTCATAAATAACAGGCTTCCCTAAATTGATCCTCGTTTTGCATATGTTTCACCCCACTGTGGGACGTCCGAAAATGAACTCATTCACATTTAACTAAATGGTACTTGAAAAGAATGGCATTATTTATATAAAAAGTCCAAAAAATATAAAAAATTGTGCAAACCTGTCAAAAATCCACTTTCATTAAAACAAATTTTTTTTTTTTTTTTGAATCACTTTAGTAAACTTCACTATTAAACGTGTTGTCGAATCGTTCCATCTTTTAAAAATTACTTTTGCTGTAAATAGCTTAAAGTTATTGGTAAAGGACAACGTCTCCCAAATCGCGGTTTTCGTACGGAATTTCGTCGAATTTTTGGTAATGAGTTTCGTAACCAAATTTTGGTATTGAGTTGCAAATAATGCGACTAGTCCATACACGCATGCAAAATGTAGCCCAAAAGGGACTACCCAGTAAAAACTTCGCCTACAAAATAATGTGTTGAGTAATCAGAAAAACATAAGAGCTACTTACAATTCTACAGAAAGAACCAATGAATTTTACATAGGAAGTCCCAAAATGAAAATGAAAAATAAGTCATTATTTTTTAAAAAAAAAAGTAGTTGTAGAAGTTGTTATAGATGTAGTTATAAAAGAAAGCTACTAAATAATGAGTTAAAGAAGCTATTCATTTTGAAAAAGTAAGCGAAGTTTTTACTGGGTAGGACTAGTCCAAAGGTAACCCCAATTTGTAGAAAAACAGGGTCTATTCAACATAACGATGTTCTAGGGCAGGACCATATAACACAGCTTTGCATTTCAAAGGAGTAGTCTTAAAACTACTCCATGTTCATACACACTACCAATGGATTAGTATGAAACTGCTCCAGAAGATTAAATTTGAAATCGTTTAAAAACGAAAACATGTCGTTTAACTACAAACTCTTTTTGGCCCGAGTTATAAGCAGTACATTTTATCTGAAATGGATCAAGTAGTCCAATATTATTTTCAGGGTTAGAACGCCTGGCGTAGGGTATTATATACTCGAGATTGTATATTCACATTTAAGACGCTGAAATTACGTTTTTACTAGCCGCACGTGACTGAGCAGAAAACGTAGATTTCTTTTTTAATACTAAAGTATAAAAAGAAAATGAAAACAGTTTTTATAATCATAAAAGATAATTATGTTTCATTGAACATTTTTTTTAAATTCTTTAAAAATAAACACATGATTTTCTTATTTTATCGAGAGTGAAATCTAAATGCTTTAGATTTTTTGTAAACAAATTCGAAACAAAGAAACAAATATGCTTCTTATTTAAAAATTTTGTTACTAAAACTCTCAATGCTGTCTAATTATTTCAATATTTTTTCTAAATAGCCGCCAAAATATTATTTTTATTATGCTTATGCTTGAACAAACACAAAAATTATTCGCTTAGATTGTCTATTGTAGAACAGCAGCATCCAATATTATCAGATAATCTTTTCATCTACATATCTGAACAATAGTGACTATAGTGCACGGCTATTGCAGAATAATGCTGAGAAAATTCCAACAGTAATGAACTTTAAAATAATGTATTGTTTAAGTGTTTGTTTAAGAATTATCGTTAAATGTTTTTGTTTGTGTGTTTTAAAAGTATCTAAGGCCCGTTTTCACGACTTACCTATAAAGTTCGAAATAGTTAACGGTACCTTTAGCACTAGTGAGGTATAAAGTTATCTTCAACTATTTTTCGTTTTCACAAATTCTGTATAAAATAAACTTAACATTTTTGAAAATGTGGCAGTACTAAAGAAAATACCGATAATTTTTGCCAAAATAAAAATACGAGCTGGCAACTACGTACTTTTTTACATATACAAAATAACATATAATTGGAGTTGCCATATATAAAAAATATGTGAATATAATATGGCAATCTCAAATCTAAACCTTACGACAAAAGTTAAAGGAAGAACGTTCCTCTCTTTAGCTTATCCTTCACTTTTAGATTAAAGGGAACTTGTGATAATTAAAAACTCATTATTTGTACGATAACTTCCTTCATTTAGCTATCGTTAAGTCGTGAACACGGGCCTTAGTTTATTTCAAAATTCTCAAATTATATATTAGTTTTAGTTCATTTGACCATATATTTTTTTGTTCATAAGAATATTCTGGGGTGTTCTGGAAATCGAAAACGCAAAACGCTAGAATTTAAAGCGTCAGTTTTAAATAAGATTTCTACAGCACAAGAATTTTATGACAAATATTATACAAATATTTCTCTATTCAAATGGATTTTATAACAAAAATTAAAAAAATTCGATTAAAAGTGTATTAAAACAACTTCCAAATGCTTGCGTTTTGCGTTTTCGATTTCCAGAGCCCCTGAATTAGGGGATATTAGCTTCAGTCGTATTTCAGGTGAACAATTTCTGCCTGTTTTGAATTGCAAACAATTTGGTAAATATTTAATAAAACAAATTGTATATTAAGTTAAAGCACTATGGGAGAATTAAATAATGCATTTGTGCATACATTTGTAGCATACATAGTATCTGGAAATATTTGGCAGATGTAAATTTACATAAAACAAGTAAGAGTGCTAAATTCGGCTGTGCCGAATCTTATATACCCTTCACCATTGTGCGAGCAGAATACAGAGCAACTAGACAAAACCTAAATAATTTCGACATAAACGTACATATAAACAATACATAAAACTTCATTATAAATTAAATTTAAAAAGTTAAAACTGGTAAATATTTTTTTAAATCGTTTCAGAATACAAAAAAATTAAAAAAAAATTTTATTTTTCAAAAAACAAGATTCGAACCAGGGACTCACAGTTTTTAACCTAAGCAAACCCCCTAGACAACTGGACCATGAAGGAACGTTTTACGAATATCATGAAAAGTAAATATGATTAGTTTACAGTTCACAACTCAACACAGTTGAGTTGTAATTATTTTTGATGTTTTAGTTCATCACAATAAGCAAAGTTGTAAACCATAATACCAAAATTATAAATCAACCACATATTTGAGTTGTGAACCATAATAGCTGGCCTATAATCACCAAAATAGTTTGTACCATGTATGTGTGCTTGTTTGGTTTCCTTTTGTATAGGCACTGTTGTCATAGCGTAGATTTATCTTTGTTGGAGAGTTTTTAAGAAGCAAAACGAAACAAAAATTCCTAGTTTCTATTTGTTAAAATTATTTCGTTAAATAGATGAAATAATAAAGAAGGCTGATAACGAAAATCATATTGACCATTATGCTAGTATATATAAACAAATGTGAGGGGGGGGGGGGGGGGAAACGGACATCGTTAAATCCAGAACCAGAATATATATACTTTATAGGGTGTAGGATCAATATTTTGGAACATACAAACGGAATGACAAAGTTATATATACCCTCTTACCTTCGGTGAAGGGTATAAAAAGACTTTTTTTTGGATTTCAGTACTTTGGACATAACTCAGCCATTTATTAACCGATTTGACAGATTTATATACCGATGTTTTAAGGAATAAATTTACCATTTACTTTGGTGATAAAACTTGGACTCAGAAAGAGATATGGGTTCCGAAAATGTGTATTTAAAAAAAAAAAATTTAATTTTGGTCATAACTTTTTCGTATCTGAACCGATTTTCCCGAGTTTTTCAGAAAATATTTTCTATTAAAAATTTCCGATCTTTTGATATATAAGGCGTAACCATAGGTCATATGAGAGTCCAAAAAATCAGGTTTTTTTACAATTTTTGATATTTTTTGTACGGGAGGTACCACGCCCACTTGTTCAATCCCGCCCACATTTTGTGGGATGCTGTGTATTGATAACGTCAATGTGTGTACCTAATTTGGAAACTTTGGCTCTTGCCGTTCTCAAGATATACAGAAATAAAAAATACAACAACAACAAGGGATTTTTTGGGCAAAATCAGAGGCAGTCGTGGTTTTTTGCTCATATCTCCGTCATTTTTTGACCGATCTGGCTGAATTTCAATAGCAAACTTAAACGGAGTATATGTGACATAAATATACATCAACCTAGTCCACATAATTTCTGGGGTTTTCGGAAAACCCATTTCAACATACACACAGACGGACAGACGGACAGACGGACAGACGGACAGACGGACATCGTTAAATCAACTTCGCTTTCCATAAGGACCCAGAATATATATACTTTATAGGGTGTAGGATCAATATTTTGGAACATACAAACGGAATGACAAAGTTATATATACCCTCTTACCTTCGGTGAAGGGTATAAAAAAGATTTCTCCAAATTTCGTTTGAGTATGTCCCGCTGTCGAAAATCCCCAGTAAAAACTTCGCCTACAAAAAAATGTGTTGAGTAATCTACTGAAAGAACCAATGAATTTTACAAGGGATGTCCCAAAATGAACGCATCCAGAAAAAAGTTGTTGATTAAATAAATAAATAAATAAATTTATTAAATAATGAGTTAAAGAAGATATTCATTCTGAACAAGTAAGCGAAGTTTTTACTGGGTCATTTAAGGCGCTATTTACGTTGTTATACTGGCTCCTGGTTGATAGTACGGCCAGACAGATGGCTCTCTGCTTGTTGGTAGGCTGACGGGGTGCACAGCCGGTCGTCACGTGATTATGGCCACGTCATCCCTGGTGCGATGAATACTTTAATAATTCCTTTTTAAAGTGCAGTGCGTTGTGTACAAACTGTGTGGTCGGTGTTAGCAAGTTCCAAAGACGGATTTAATGGACATAAAATTGCCACTCAGATACTAAAGTTCGATATCGTACCCATATGAATAATGTCATTTGACGTTCCGGATTGTGTAAATAAGATTTTATCAAACAGATAGACTGGTTCAAGGGTGTACACAGAAAGAAAAACACTCGGGAAAATCAAGTTTTTTATGATTACTTTAAGTACGAGTCGTACTCAAAAATCAAGTACGAATAACAATAAAACGTACTCAAAACAATCCTAAATGGGACTACTTTTGAAAATTAATCCCGGAATTTCTTAAAATAAGTATAAAATTCTTAAATCAAGTAAAAAAAGATTAAACTTTTCGTTGGGTTTAACCCTTCGGCTTACGCATGCTTTGATTTTCTATACACATTGAAAAATGGTCTGGCCAGACTCATGTGTACCACGAAGGGTTAAAAAGCAAATTTGAACTCTTGATTCTCATTTAGTTTATATGTTTGGTTAAATATGTACATACGATTTCTAAAGTAAAAACCATGTCGGGCATGATGTTGGTGTTTTATCATTCTGTAAGGTGTAATACGGGTAAGTAAGTCAATCATAATCAGCCTTATTACGGTTCTCGTTGTCGGTAACTTGTCGGTAACACAGTAAGTCGAATTTTGTAGTAGATTAAAGAACTTTAATTTAATTTACTTTAATCTACTACTGAGTCGTTTTCGACATCGAGAACCGAAATAAGGCTGAATGTAAGCAAACCAATACAATGGCACACACACAAAGCTTTCAATGTAGTGTTGCCAAATCCTGTTTATAATATCGGGTGTTTTTTTCAGTGGTATAGAACTTCGAATTGAAATAAAACACAAGAAAATCGTTTTAATGACCATCAATTTGGCTTTATTGGAAGGATAATTTTATGCCATTAATGTTTAAATATGATTTCAGGCATGTGGCCGCCGCGGCTGGCGCGAATAAAGCCAATTCTACAGGTCCAATTTTCAACCACTTTTTCGAGCATATGGGGCCGTATGTCGGCAATAACGCCACGAATGTTGGCTTCCAATTCCCCTAACGTTTCTGGTTTGTTGGCGTAGACGAGCGACTTCACATATCCCCAAAGAAAATAATCCAATGGTGTCAAATCACACGATCTTGGTGGCCAATTGACAGGTCCATTCCGCGAAATTATGCGCTCATCGAATGTTTCCTTCAATAAATCGATTGTGGCGTGCGCTGTGTGGCATGTAGCGCCGTCTTGTTGGAACCACAACTCATCCACATTCATGCCATCCTATTCGGGAACAAAATAGTCGGTTATCATGGCTCTATACCGGTCTCCATTAACGGTAACTGCCTCTCCAGCATTATTTCGGAAGAAGTATGGCCCAATGACTCCACCAGCCCATAGAGCACACCAAACAGTCAGTTTTTGTGGATGTAATGGCGTCTCAAGGGTCTCATGTGGATTCTCTTCACTCCAAATGCGGCAATTTTGCTTGTTGACGTAGCCATTCAACCAAAAATTAGCCTCATCACTGAACAAAATTTTGCGATGAAAATCAGCATCGAGATCAATCTCATTTTCGGCCCATACACCAAGCGTTGTTCTTTTGTCAACCTGTTCATGATGAAATGGCAAACCAAACTGAACATAAATGACATTAGAGTTGCCAGATTTGACCACAAAATGCCAGTTTTATCTCTATTCGAAAAACAAACCTGTAAAAAAACACCCATTACTTGAATCAAGCGCATTTTGAGTTTGATTCAATCTTAGTTTTACTTCAATCAATCTCATTTTCGGATAATTTCAAGTACGAAATCGGGATTGAATATGGATAATTAAAGTACTTTGCGATTGAAAATCCTTTCTTGGATCAATCTTTCTGTACTTGATTCAAGAAAATCCGTACTCACCGTACTATTAATACCGCTTCGGATTGATTTGAGTACGGATGGATTGATTTTTCTTTTGAGTGTAGATAATCTTGTGTAGACGCATTAAGGTCCTTATTTTCATTAGGTTTTATAATGTGACATTGTAGAGTTTTGTCACATATTCAGAAATCCGGTCATATTTCCGCTAGTTAAACACATACATATATATCTCAGAATTGCATTGTACGTATCTGTTAGCTTTTTATGGCTGGCAGAATCACAACTTGCATATATTTCACAACCATATAACAATGATGGCATTAGATATGTTTTTGCTAGCAAAATACGTATATTAAGTAGGGTTATGTTGAATGTTCCTAAGAGTTCTGAGCTTTGCGTAAGTCTTCCCAGCTGCAGAATTTATGTGATCTGAACACGTTAGTGTGTTATCGCATATAAACCAATGCTCTTAGCGGCTGTTACAGTATCAATTTTTTTAGTGTCTAGATAGATCATTAACGTAGAGAGCAAACAGTAGGGGTTCGAGAATTGATCCTTGAGGTACAACGTTTAGGACTGGTAACATTTGTGAGTTTTTATTGTTTAAGGGCGTATATCACCAATTCTATTAAAATATCAATTTATGTTTAAAAATTTGTTTTTCATGTCAAATAAAAATAAAATTATATGAAAATCGGTATTTTCAGTCACACAGATCCAAAAATTGATGATATTTTTTAAAAAAAGTAAATAAACAAAAAAAATTTTAAATGAAAGCACATATTTATTTCATTATTTAAATTGAAGACTATTGATTTGTCCGCATACTTAAGTGCGAAGTCGAGTCGCTTTTTTCTGTTTAAATACCTAATTAATGTTTTTTTTTTCTTGGTACGCGGCTATGGAATCCGCTTTTTCGCAGAATACTTCGCACTGTTTCTGAATGCATATTAATATTGTGGTAATTTTCCAAAGTGTTTCGAATTTCCACGGCTGTTGTTTTAGGATTTTTATAAATCGCTCAACTCGTGGGGCAATTTTGAGAGAACGTCCAGTTTTTGGCATGCTTGCTAGGGATTGAGACTCAGACAAATGCTTTATTACAGTCTTCACTGTAGACTTGGCACGTCCAACAATTTTAAAAACTTAACTCAAGAAATTCCCATCGTTCCTTTATTTTAAAATATGTTCACGCATTTCGGTCCAAATGTCCTTTGTTTTCTTACCTATTTTAACAAAACAGTTAATTTTACTTTGATATTTTAATTAGGCTAAAGTTCATAAAATTTAATTTTTATCAAGAACGAATTTTACAACATGAAAATTAATCAAAATGTATTGGTAATTTTTCATTCTTATCTGCTGCTGGGGTCGAACCCAGGCTTTTACGGACAGGTTACCCTTACATGTTTCTATTGCAACCAATCTATCTCTTCAGAGGGGTTTGACGTTTTAACACTCGCAGCCATCGACGACTGCTGGCAGTCAATAGTCAAACATCAATATTTAAACCAAATAGATCGAAACTAGCTTTAAATGATTATCTATTTTAATTGATTTTACATGTTCTTCCCTATTTCTGTTTTTTCGTACTTTTTATCAAGAATTCTTCTTGAAGTCCAAAGTACATTTTTTTTTTGTCTTTCTTTTTCTTGTTGGCCTATCTCAGCACAACTTGAAGGACAAATGTAAACATACTGCAGAATTTGCTTGCAAATTTAGCTTGTACCTCTTTAATTAAGAAAGGACCGTTTTCTATTTGGCATCGTACGTATAATTATCTTTGCTGTAAGATTAATTTTTAAGTTGAAAAGTATAATAAGCGGAAAGTGACACGAACTTTTTGTAGTTTGATTTTGACAGTGTATCGATGCCTTGGAAATGCAAGCTAAAATATCGATCAGAAATCCAGGGTTATACTTAAACTCCAATTTTAGAGGTAGTACGTAATATTATCTGTGTGACTGTAAATATGAATTGATATTTAAATAGAATAGGTAAAATTGGCCCTAAGAAGATGTAAAATTTTAATTTATTTGTGTATAAAAAGAATTTAATATATGAATATTTTTTTCCTAATTTGGTTACATTCCATTTACACTACAACGAAATCTGGTACTTAAGAGATTTCGAGCAAAATATAGTTGCTTTTGACTAGGTTTTCTACACAAGCAATGAAAATAGTGGTAACCCAGCTTAGAAATCTTCCCGCCAATTCGAGAATTTAAAGCAGCCCAAGGAAGCCATAATTAAGTTACTTTTGAACATAATACTCTCGGCCAAGTTATTTGACAATAAATAGAACAAAAAACAATAGTTTAAAAATAATTTTTCAAGTTTTTTTCTGCGTGTGTAAGTGCGATTTAAATTTTAATGGCAAAGTTAAGTTTCTATGGAATTCTAAAAACATTGTTTGTCGATGAAGAATTTTCAATACAATCTTTTAAAACCCCTGTTTACAAATACAGTTACAACTTTAAAAGAATCGTTCATTACGAAACGAATAAAAGAAAAACACAAACAATTTCACAGATATTCAAAATAAAAAATTATTTACGCTGCATGTTTTCCACTTTAAACATTTTAACAAAATTAGATTTTCCAAAAAAAAAGAATATACTCGTATTTTTGTTGCATCTCCGAAACCAGTACAAGGTCACTTCTTCATTCAGAATACCATTTTTTTCCTAGTTGGCACCGAGTTTCCTTTAAATTTTTTGGACATAATAAATTTAAAAGAAATTTATTTAAGAGAAAAATTGCATCAATTGACCAAATTGCCGCTCTAAGTGAGTTAGAATCATTTGAAATGTAAATATTTAGCTTTTCTAATTAAATATAATTTTTCTTCAGCTGTACTCGCATTCGTATGCGGAAGAGTTGTGAAATTTTCAATGCAGCAATCATTTTATAATAAATTGCATATAAATGAATACAAATTACGGCTCATTATTGCAGTTTGAATTAATAAAATCGAGTAAATCTACTCTGAAATTGGAACAAAGGCATGATATAGAAAACCACTTTTATTTTCTGCAGTTGCACAAGTTTAGAAAAACATGCTCCGTTTTAATTGTCTCGCCGCTAGAACTATCAATTCCACAAAAGACTACCAATAATGCAAATGACGTCAAATTAAAGTTGCTAATAAAGTTCATTTGTAATGGAATTCCATGACATGATTTGTTTTGATTCTTGTTGTCTGATATTTTTAATAAACTAAACAAATCGCTTATTTTGTAATCTATGGCTTATTTATTTCAAGAGTGTCATAACTCAAAAAAAACGGTTCTTTAACTAAGTATGCAGAAATGTGCTCAATGACAAGATTTATATTGTGTAAAAAAAATGTCTTCTTAATCGTTTACCGCCTGTGATGAACAACAGGCGGTAAACAACTTTAACGATAGCTAATATGACAAAATGTTTTCCTGGTAGGTCCAAAATTAACCATAGGTCCCATATAAATACATGAATATATCTAAATAATATTCGGCACAAAAATCGTTAAGATGAATCTTAACCTCACAACATAAATTTGATAAGGCGGGTGTCTATGATTGGCCATGAGTCCCAAATAGTGTACACTAGCAAAATTTATTTTATATACTGTTGTGTAAGGTATCATATAGCCGGGCTTGACCGTCTGCCATGAACTTCAAAATATATAAAAGTGAATCCTATTAGATGAACTATAACGATATCGAACTTATCGATGCTTTAATTTTTTAAATGCTAAAATATTTACATACGTTTATTATACCCTCCGCCAAATAAGTTGTGAAGAGGGTATACTAAGTTTGTCATTCCGTGCGAAACTTTTTTATTATTCATCTCAGACCCCAGGGCCATTATTACAACTTACAAATAGTTATTTTTAGGATGCTATCTGACAGATAAATAGCTTTTGGTTATTACAAGTTAACATTAACCTAAAAAGTGACTGATAAGCTAACATCAGGTTTGTCCTCATGGTAACTTTACAAGTGAACTTTAAGAACTTGAAGATGCCATATTTTCTGCTGAAGATATGGTAACTTCAATGATAGTCTTAAATTACTCAACTTTTTCAAAAAACACAATTTAACACAAAAAACAAAACAATTTACCATTAAAATAAATAAAATAAAATCAAAATAAAGCACAAAAATTTACTTTTGTTTTATTTATAAGAAGGTGCTAAGTTTTTTCTTCAAATTTTTAACAAATTTTAAAATCGCAATACGAATGCGATTGTTTTAAATGATAAATTGATAATATTGCCAGATAATTACATTGAAAACATTAAAGAATTGTTGCCACAGAATTTTGGAATAAAGAAGTTATCAATAATCGTATCTTTACCGAAAAATTTGTAATAATGTGTACTGGATAGTATGCAAAAATAGTTGAATTAATAGCGAAAGAAAATCAGACAATTTAAAAAAAAAAAGTTGCATTGATATCAGATTTTCCGTATTTTTCAATGTGTAGTGCAAAGCGAAAAAATGCGAAGTTTTTTTTATATATTTTGACCCTGTTTTTATAACCAAACCACAATAGTGGAGAGGGTATTATGCATTTGTGCTGATGTGTGCAACACCTTAAAATATTGGTCCTAGTCCCATTTTAAAGTATACCGATCGAATCAGAATCACTTTCTGAGTCGAACTAACGATGTCCGTCTGGCAGGCTGTCCATGTAACCTTGTGCGCAAAGTACAGGTCGCAATTTTGAGATAATTTAATAAAATTTTGCACACAGGTTCTTATTGGCACAAGGATCGTAGGACAACGAGGGAAGATAGGGGGAAATTTCTTCCTCTTAGAAACTATCAAACCGATTTTAATGAAATTTAAAAACATAGATTGTAATGTCGTAAGACAAAAAAAAATCAAACACGAGCAGCTGCAGATGCTTACTGACTAAAAAAACTTTATTTATGTAAATTCTCAAAGTATAATAATTGAAGTTAAAGAATTACAACAACTATATAAACGTTATTAGTTTTTGAGCATTAATTCCTTATATGAAGTTACTCTTCATATTTGTAATACAGTAGTTTTGACTTAACTGCCTTTTATTTACGTGCACTTTTGACTTAACTGCACAAAATTCATAAATTTTGGCATTATTCTTTATAATCCCATACAAATTCCTTTTTTAAGTGCACTTTTTTTACCTGCACATTTAAGATAAGTGCCCAAAATTTTTGGCATTTTAAAATTATTTTCATGCAAACAATTTAAGTTAGCTGCACTTTGACTTAACTGCACAAAATACATATTTTCTGTAATTATTCCTCAAAATCCTTGTTTACGTGCATTTTGTATACCTGCACATTTTTCATATTTTTGGGCAGCTTTAAAATATTTTCTTATAAAACATCAAAGTTAGCTGCACACATGAAAAAATATGGTGGCCACTTTTTCACATAAAAATCCAATTTTAGCTGTTTATAAAAACAAAAATCGCAAACAAGTCAAGTTTATATCATTATAATTCATTTATTTTGTTTGCATGTACATACATTCATGCATATGGGTTGTGGGTACAGCAACTTCACCACGATTATATGAAAGAAATAGCAAATCTTAGGTCTGAAACAGAATAAAGTAGTTGTAGTAGTAGTTGAAGCTGACGAATGCTCTGTAGCGCAACAAAGTTCAAAATTTCGAATTTTGCGCTTCAACGGCAACGACTACTTCATCTACGTATTCGGTTGACAATACTTTGAAACTGCCGCTTTTAACTTCTGACAGCTTGCAGCGCTATTCATAACGTTATACTACAGCGACTTTTCTGTTCCGCACCTTATTGTTACCATTTTGGGTATCTCGTTCTTTACAAAAATACATAACAAATGACTACAGGTTTTTTGAACGTCATTGTTATTATCAATTTATTAATAAAAACGTTGTTACTGTTCTTTCAAACACTTAACTTTAGCTGCACTTTTATGCATGTAACCACAATTGCGCACCTGCACATTAAGGCAGCTAAATACATTTAAGATAGCTGCATTTTTGATTTACCTGCACAAAAAATCGTGCAAAGGAGATTGTGCAGCTAAGTCAAAATTACTGTATTAAGGTGGCGCATAAATATCAATACTCTATATAGATAGAACCACACACAAAAGATATACAGTTTTTCAAAAAATGGACCACAAGGGCAGGTAGGGGACAATTTCTGCTCCTCACAAACTTTCAAACTGATTTTAATGAAGTTTAAAAACATAGACAAACCGATATTTATATGGACACATAAGCATGATGTGTTTTTAAATACTATGATGTAGGGTATTATATGGTCGGGCTTGACCGACTAACCTTTCTTACTTGTTTACGAAATAAAATCAAATATTTCTTTTAAACCTTAAAATATTAAAAAAAAAAAAATTAAATATTCACTTGAAATTTTTGAAAACCCTGATTTTTTTTTTTCATTATTAATTTATTGAATCTTCATATATTAAATATGAACTAACAATAATTAATCAAATCTTATCCTAATTCTTTATTTTATGTCCTGCTAGTGCAAGACAAAAATTTTCTTCATCACGGGTTCTGTATCACATTTATATATGTATGTGTTTATCGCTCATCTTAATGGGTAAGTGCCTCTTCTCCTTAAGCGAGTGTGGCCGCTATCATTTAAAATCTTTCGAGCTAGTGGATTTGGGTGCAACTCTAGCCTTTTTAAATATTTTACCGCATACTTCGTAATAATAGTCCTTACCATTGGCACGTTGAGATCCTTGTGGATATTTGAGTTTTTAACATACCAAGGGCCAGCTGTGATTATTCGAAGAAGTTTATTTTGGCGCCTTTATATTTTTTCGATATTTGAGGGCGAGGCAGTGCCCCATAGTTGAATACCGTAGCACCATATTGGCTTTAAAATAGAGTTGAAAAGTAGTAGTTTGCAATCGAGACTAAGAACAGAATTTCTTCCAATAAACCAGTTAATTTGAATTGCTTTTAGTTTCATTTGGGTTAATTTTGCTTCTATATGGCATTTCCATGTTAACCGCCGATCTAGATAAATACCGAGATATTTAACATGCGATTGTTGAGGCACAAGTTGATTATTGATTTTAATAGAGGGGCGTGTTTCCCGACGCAAGGTAAATGTAATATGTACGCATTTTTGCTCATTGACCTTTATTCTCCATTGTTTTAACCACAGTTCTAGTTGAAATATATGATCCTGCAGGTATCGAGATGCTTCACGACTGTTCTCTTATACGCTTAGGAAAGCTGTATCATCAGCAAAAGTTGAGGTTAGGGTGTAATTGTTTGTCGGCATGTCCGAGGTATATATAAGATAAAAAAGTGGGCCCAGGATACTTCCCTGAGGGACTCCAGATTCAATTGTCTGAGGAGAACTTTAAAAAATCATCTTCTTTAATAATAAATTTTCGACCGACCAAGTAGCTTTCTAACAGCTTGTGTGTGTTAACCGGTAGGTTCAGCTTCAATTTATGTAACAAACCTACATGCCAGACTTTATCAAAAGCTTAAGAGACATCGATGAAGAGAGCGGAGCAATATTTTCTTTCTTTAAAGGCTTTTCTTATGGCGTTTACTATCCGATGGGTTTGTTCAATTGTGCTATGTTCTCGTCTGAAACCGAATTGATGGTTAGGTATACACCCATTGTCATTTAAAAAATTGGGGTTAATTTGGACGCTAAGAGCTTCTCAAACAGCTTTGATATATTAGATAATAAGCTGATAGGCCTATATGACTCAACTTTGGTGTGATCTTTTCATGGCTATGGTATCATCGTAACTAAGGAGACCTTCCATTCTTGAGGGTAGTATTCAAGGCGTAAAATAGCATTAAAAATTAAAAGAATAATTTTCTTTGCTATGCTGGGTAGCTCCAGAAGCATTTTGTTGCTGATCTTATCAAAACCAGGAGCCTTTTTGGGCTTAAAATCACAAATAGCTTTTTCGATTTCTCTTATCTCAAATCTTAGGGGAACAGCTGCTCTAGCAACAACAGGTGGTAACTCGGCCGCAATATCGCGAGATATGTTTGGGGTAAATACGTTTTTTAAATGATTAACAAAAAGATTTCCCTTCTCAACATCATTTCTTGCCCAACTACCATTCAAGTCTCTTAATGGTGGCTTAGAGACAACTGGCCTTTCGAGATTTCTAGCTGCACGCCATAATGAGTAGTCTGATTGTAGGGTTGCATCAAGTTCCTTAAGGTATTTTTCCAGAGAAGCCGTTTTCTGAGTCTGCAGTAACTTTCTAAGCTTTTTTGTACACTCTTTTAGTAAGTTCTTTAGTAACGGGGATCTGTGCAATTGCCACTCTCTTCGAGCCCTCCATTTTTCAGACAAGAGACGCTCGACATCTGTGGAATATATTTTAATATTTTTTGTTTTTTTGGGGGCAACACTGGAATGTTGAACAGCTAGTTTCAGAAAACTGTCAAAATTGGCAATAGAGCGATCTACTTACTCCGGTGTACTAAGCGGAATATTTTCTGTGCAATGGGTGCTGAGGTATTTTCTATATTTTAACCTAATGATTTAAAATATTTACAGTATTGGCTTTCTGATATTGAAAATCTAGGCGGTGAGTATAACGATGAAATTACTAGGTTTCTATTTAATTCCTCTACGCAAATGTTCGTTGCTTGGAGATAATCTTCACGGTGATCAAACATTAGGTAGTGTTTGACTCGGGTTTTAATTAAAATGGCTGAACCTCCACAAGCTCTATCTCGAGGGCCCTTGGTATCATATAGTATATAACCATTTATTTTAAACGTATTTTTTGAAGTCAAATGAGTTTCAGAAACCATCATGACATCAATTTGTTTATTTTAAAGAAAGTATTCTAGTTCATTTTTATGTTGGCGGATGCCGTTTGCGTTCCAAAAACAAATTTTTATACAGTTCATGGCTTGTTAAGTACAGCTTGCAATAACATTGATTGCATTCTAAGAATTTCCTGCATCATATTACCCATTGTGTTTGTAAAATTATTTACTGTTTGCACTAATGTTTCCATGGTTTTTTCTAGACGACTTAAATTAGAAACTGGAGTTTCATCATTACTTGGCGAAGCGCCTTGCATTGGCACATGGTTTGATTTAAGGACGTTAGCATACGAGGTTCTGTTATTACTAGGCTGTGAAGCCTGAATGCCATTAGTGTTTACTTGATTTGGTACCTGCATTTGTGGGGGATTAGTTTTCGGTCCAGCCGACCGAAAACCCCGTCCAGCCGACAGGGCATCCTCTATAATTGGCAGTGTGATTTCCGCCTCAGTTGCTACATTTTTTTGCATTGGGGTCATTTTTAGACTTATCGCACTGGCATGTACAATGTAATTCTCCACATGCAACGCAAACAGGGGGTAAATAGCAGTATGCCTTAGTATGGCCAAATTCTTGGCAATTAAGACATTGAACGGGACCATTTCTTTTGTGCGGCTCCTCCTGTAGAGAATATATTTTAAATTATAAATAGGATGCGTTTCATTTTTTTTAAGCTTAATGTAGCCAGGTTCTAACTCTACCCGAAATAATGGTTGGGGATTTTTTCCCCTGTTTTTAATATTTGTAACGTTTTTTATTTTAAAACCCTTCTCTTCCAAAAAAGTTTTAACTTCATCTGGGTCCACGCATGAGTCAATGCCCTTGATCACTACCTGAAGACCTATGCTGCTCTTTAGTTGATATGTGTAAAAGCTTCTTTAAAGGGCTTCGAATTTGTTAGTTAATTTACGAAAATCATTCTCATGATTTACCTGTATTTTTGTCTCGTTTATATTTCCACGCTTGATTGCAGCTACGTAAAACGAATTTTCACCTATTACCGAGATCACGCTCTTTATTAACTCACTTGAGTTTTGCTCCCTTAGATATATCGGGGGTGGCTTAGAAGATTTTATAACGTTTGGTGCTTCCGAGGATTCATCCTCCAGAATTGCAAAACGATTTTGAGAGTTTATTTTATCAAAAGATGGTACTTTTGAGACCGGAGCAACTGCTGCAGAGGTAGGGCTGCGACCCCGTTTAAGCACTGTTATGTACCTGTCCATACCAACTTGTACTTGAGGCTTTTGACCACTTTTTACTTGAGATGTTTGCATTGCATCTGTGTTAGAGATCATGGTACCATTTGTTAATAAGATTGTGTTTGCCGTTGTGGCAACACTTGCAAGTGAGAGGTTTATATTTTTTAACGTATCACCATCAACCGTCTTTGTAAAAAGAGAGGGCGAAAACGAATCAGGGTTGGAAGGTAGTTTTTAAAAATAATTTATGTAATTTGTTTAGAAGATTGAGTTGACTTAAGGTATTTGAATACCTTTGCTTCAAATAAATACAAAATTTTACTATATTCTGACTTACATTCACATAGAAAATCACGCTTAAAAAAACTAATTTTTTTGCATCAAACTCTACTCATTTTGATAAAGCTAATATTTTGGCAAAATTCAATTAAACAGATCTCACAAGTTCTAGGTTTTAAGATAATCAGCGTTTAAATCCGATTATAAAAATTCTAGTTCCCTTAAGCATACTTTTGCATTTTGAAGTCACCAAACTTCTTGCGATTGCGAGTTATGATTTACAGAATTCATGTCAGAATCACAAATGTTAAGCGTTTGGCGATGTTCTACTATAATATAAACACACTACTAGAATAAGATAAGTATGGACAATTATATAAAAGTAAAATACACTTGTATACTCTCTTTTATAGAAAACTTTTATTTGGCGATTTTTGGCGAAGTTTTTTTTACCAAAAATCTAAAAAAAATAAATGTTTGGCGATTTTTGGAGGTTTTCGGTATACTATTGGTGACGAAGGTGAAAAAAAAATCTGACAACTCTGGCCGGTACATCAAGTTGGTACCTTTTTAAACTTTTTCATACAAATACAAATTCGTTTTGTAAGTCTCTTTATAATTATTAGAATATAAGATATAAAATTCTGTTTTTTTCTAATTTTGAATGGAAGTGGTACTTCCTCTTTCTTATAATTTCGTTTCTATGACTAACCTTGATTATAATCTGTTATTTAAATTAATTCAATAAAATAAAATTTTACGTTTTTATTGATAAGATTTACAAAAATATAAAAAAAAAAATTTAC
Organism: Pollenia griseotomentosa; assembly: GCA_963931875.1. NCBI lineage: Eukaryota > Metazoa > Arthropoda > Insecta > Diptera > Polleniidae > Pollenia > Pollenia griseotomentosa. Next base: position 181,106,634 of record OZ007560.1, on the reverse strand, counting down.
AGAGATAATATTTTGAATTTTATTAAAAACTAATCATTTAAGTATTAGGAAGGGCAGTCTCAAAGTGTATGCTTTTACGAAAATGTTTCTAAATAAAACAATATTGAGAATTATTTTCGTTTTGAAATTAGTGAGTGCCGATGTGGTCGTTTGCAATAATGTAAGTTTAAAAAAAAGTATTAATTTAAGAAATATTTAATTTGCGGTTTTATAAATTTGTATTACTCCAGAATGAATGCAAAAAAGCCAGTCTTTTAACGGCGGATTCTTTGTTTTCCGAGTTAAGCACGATCATAGAAGGACATCGAAATACCTCGATATTTCTTAAAGAACAAAATGAAAGGTATCTACGCATATTTTTAAAACTAATTTTTACAAGCCAGAAAAGATTTTCACAAATGTTTTGAATACAAAATAAATATCGGGCATGTTCTGACAATCGCAAAAAGGTGTTCTTTTAATCGCAATCGCAAGAAGTTAAGCGACTTCAAATCGCAAAAGTGTGTTCAAGAAAATAAGAGTACTTTCAAGAAACTTTGGCAGATCTCAAGCAAAATGCAAGAGTTTCAGAACGCCATAAAATAAATCTGACGTTTTGCGATTTCAAATTTTATGATTGTCAGAACATGGCCGTATGATTGATAATTTAAAATAGGTAAAATTTTTATTGAATTAACGTAATTTTCTATCAAATAGGATTTTCAATAAAATTGATGCTTTAACTACAGAAATCGCAAATATTAAAGAAACTCTTCATGAACAAGCTGAAAAACAAGAAAAACTGTTTACCGATTGGAAGAACGGTAAAGACGAGTCCGCTGCAGGGCAGTCAGAAAGCGACTACAGTGTTTACGACAATCTATGGATTGTTATACAAAGACGTCAGGATGGTTCGGTGGATTTCTATAGGAATTGGACAGATTACAAAGAAGGATTTGGAAATTATGAAGGAGAATTTTTTGTGGGTCTTGAAAAAATATATAACCTCACCAATGATAGAGATCATGAGCTGCTGATTATATTAGAAGACTTCGAGGGTGTTATAAAATATGCCCACTACGATCATTTTCTTATTGGTAACGAAACGAATCATTATATTTTGAAAAATGTGGGCAGTTATAGTGGCACAGCCGGAGACTTTTTAAGAATGCATGTTAGAATGCTCTTCAGCACCAGAGACAGAGATAATGATGAAGCGAATGAGGGCAGCTGTGCAGAATGGTTTAAGGGAGCCTGGTGGTATTATCACTGCTTAACCAGGTAGGAAATTCTGTTTAGTATACTCATTTGCTACTGAGTTATGGTTTTTTGTTTCAGTAACCTTAACGGACCCTATAGATATAGTCGATTTCTGAAAGAAAGCGAAAGAGGCATTGGTATTACGTGGGGTTCTTTTGATGATCTCCAGAAGTCATACAAGTCATCACAAATGATGTTACGGGCAAAATATTAGAGAAAGATTTAAAACAAAAATTTTTTTGATTTTAAAAATAAACCCTAATAAAAGAAATAAAAAAAAAATCACATTCCGCCGGAAAATTCCAAATTTCAGACTACGTCAAACTAACTTCAAGCCTAATCCACATCTCAAAAACCTGGCCTTAGTCGTTCGATAAGATTAAAAAACTGAATATTCATTTGCGGCATCCGTTAGGTTTTTAACGCTACAGCGTGTATGTACAAATTTTCATCTAGATACGCCTACACCAAATACGATCAGGGTTACCGTTTGCCCGACGAAAGTCGCAATTTGACGCTTTTTTTTTAGCGGCCTGTGACTTTTTGTAAGACTTTTTTTATTGCGGACTTTTGCGACTTTTTTAATTTTTAATTTAATTTTTTTATTACTTTTATCCAAAAAAATCGCCAAAACAACGTCGTTAAAATTTAAAAGCAATTCACAGATTATTGTTCCTTTGGCAACAATTTTATAACTTTTTTGCAACCTTGTATACAGTTGTTTCCGCTTAATTGAGTTTCTAAAAATGCACGACTTTTGACGCAATTAAACGGGAACTCAATTAAGCAGTACTCGGTTAGTTGAGTCGCCGACGCAATTAAAACGAAAATCGCTTAATTGAGCAAGATGTGCAATAAAGCGAAACACCCATGTGTAGATAGAAAATGTAACTCATTTCTTTATTTGTTTTATATAACATTTATTTATAAAACTGAAACATGAAACAAGACTTTCTTGATTTTTGTGGAGCAAAAACACATTAAGTAGAGGGAAACAATTAACCGAAACATTTGCTCTTGTTTTTCGCAATGCGGTCTTATTTTGCGAAATAATTAAGCGGGCGACGCAATTAAACGGAACTCAACTAAACGGGTATTTTTACGTAGACTGTTATACTGAATGATTTCGTTCCATGGTTTTTAGTTCAATAAAACGAGGCGGGGCTCAATTAACCGAAAACAACTGTACAATGTATTTAAGACATTTTTTGCAAAGTTTCAAAGAATAGTTTTAGCAAAAAAGCTTTTTAAAATTAAAAATTGTGGTGTTTGCAGTGCTCATTTTACAAAATTATTTTTAGCCGCCGAGTCAAGAAACGTAATATTTGGTGACACCATTCGAGAGACTGGGAACTGAAGTATAAATGGCTTAATCAAGACATGGAGTCAAAACGGTGGTCGTTGGTCTTGCTATGCTTTTTATTATTAAAAAACGTTAAAAAAAAGATTTGCGACTTTTATTTTCTCAAACGACTTTTTTCTGCGACTTTATTTTTATAAAACGACCTTTTATGCGACTTTTCAAAAATTCCTAACGGTAGCCCTGGCCAGGATTAGGGTGATATTCGATTTGATATTCGATTGTTGATGTTCGATAGCTAGCGAAAATCGTTTGCCGAATGAAACTCATAATTCTTTAAACGGGCCGGCCCAACTTTTTATTAAATGATAAAAAGTAAATATAATGAAAAAAAAGTATCAAAAAGGAAATACGGGAAATTAAATTTCTTTCTTTTACTTTTCAGTGCTTCATGTGATCATTTTTGAATTTTCTATTGTATTGAACTACGAAACATAATATTATAGGTGCAGGCTACTAAGTGAATGAGATCCTATAAGATGAAAAATGTTGGTACCTTTTGTTTTTCATCTGGTACTTTTTTAGTTTTGTTAATATATGACCTACAAAGATAAAAATAAACATGCATGGTCCTGAGTGAATAAAAATGTATAAGGGGGAGCTTTATGGTATTTTTTCGTTCTAAATCTGGTACTTTGATTAATTTTCATTAATATTAGACATAGGAACATAAAATTAAACATGCAATGTCCTGAGTGGATGACAATCTATAAAGGAGACTTTTTGATACATTTTTGTTTTTGAATTAATATTTTCTGATATTTTTTATATTGAATTTACAAAATTAAATTAACTCACGTAGAAGATAAAATATGAACCGGAGGTTGATTCCTCGCCAAATCGATCCACTTAGACGGAAAAAATTAATGCTCAAAACATGTTAATCAATATATACTTAGATGAATTATGTTTTCTTCACATTAACACAAAACTTTATTGTCGAATTTTGACCATTAGACAAACACGAGTTTTAGTAAATTTATATTTATAAGTGAAACTTTAGTAAATTTTAGCAACATTAAGTAAATTTATCTCATTTTAAAAAAGTTAAAAATTATAAATTTTAGACGTAATTTGTAAACTTGATCCTCATTTTCGTCCATAACAATTGGTTTACCGCTTCAAACGTATCATCATTTGCACAACTTGAATTGGAGTATCATCGTATTTTCCCCAATTTATGCCAATCCGATTGGTTTCATAACGTCTTCTATAGGGTCCATTTAAGTTACTAAAAAAATATTATTGCTCTAGAAAACCAAAAATATATAAGATTGGTAAAAACATTTTACCTCGATGTACAATTGTTATACCACCAACCACCCTCGAATCGTCTCGCACAGTGTGAATCACTAGCATCATTATCCTTGTCCTTGGTTGAGAAATACATGCCCTCATTATTTCTCAGATAATCACCAGCGGTACCGCTATAATTTCCCAATTTTTTCAATTGATATTTTTCACTTTCACTGCCCACCAGGAATTCATCATACAAGGCATATTTAATATTTCCCTTAAAATCTCTTAAATGTATAATCAACTCTTGTGGACCCATGTTCGTTAAAAAGTACAACTTCTCTAGGCCGATGAAAAATTCTCGAAATAGATTGCCAAAGCCTTGTCTATAATGATACCAAGTGCGATGAAAATCTATAGAGCCCTGCTGACGTCTTTGTATGACTATCCAGAGGTTGTCATACAAGCTGGGAGGTCTTTCACTGGTTGCCTGACTTTCTTGTACGCTCGACAATTGTTCTGTGCTATTGGTACAGTTAGCGACTTGTGCGATTTTAGCTTGTAGAGAACTTTTTATGTGGTCAATGTCTTTGGAAATAGAACTAATTCTTTGGTCGTATCTGTTAAGAAAAGAATGATTTAAGTTGAAATAGTTTTAATGGAAAAATGAACTTTCTTACTTCTGACTTAAATCGTTGAAATAGTTAATGGCATGTTTAACCAAAGTACTCAAATTGGAGGTTTCGGAATCGTTTGAAAAACTTTCATTTATATTGCAGACCTTCTACAAGAAACAGGAAACAAAGAGTATATAAGTACACAAAAAGAAATGTGATGTGATTAAAGCTGTATGCAAAGATGAGAGAGGACCTCAAGGAAAGACAATGCTAATCGAGAGATGTAAAAGTGATTTTTTGTATGTGGCTTTGCTGAGGTGAAATACGGACTGAGTTAAACAAAATCTGAAAATATGATTTATGTTGCAATAAGCCACTTCCGTGCAGAATTTTAGCAATACGCCTTCGTATCGTTAATGGATCCCAAGGCTCAATTCTTTATGAAATCGTGTATCGATGCTTACAATTTGATATGGACATAGACAGTCAGCCAGAAATGGACTCTTAGTCAATAAGTACACTAACTAACTGTGCCGAATCTTTGATACCCTTCACCGAAAGTTAGAATATTTAAGGAGTGTGCATTTTATGTAGCTAATGGTAAACAATAAACCAATCTTCCCAAAACATAATTGCGTGATTTCTTGTCTATTGAAACTAAGACAGACCAAACTTTAATTCAAAGGCATTATTCGTAACAATGGGCTTTAAATGGTGGCTATGGTAAATTATAAACCAATCTATACGAAACTTGGAAGTGTGATTTATATTCATATAGAATGAGTTTGTGTAGAATAAATTAGCAATCGGTGCATTCCACCATTAATATTAGTTTTTCTAACAGAAATATTACTTTTTAGGGTGGTCAATTCACATTTGGATTCATAACACTTTCCCTACTGAACGGATTGTGCTGGACTTCAAGCCTTGCTGCTTAGGAGAACTAGAAAAAATTTGACGCTAATACTGTTCCTTTTTTATTAAGTAGTTCGAATGTGAACGTCAAAATCGACTAAGAATTACTTAAGAACACAGAATGTACATGGAAAAGTATGCTTAGGTCTACATTTATGCGTTACAAACTTTGGCATGTATATTGGGTGGTGTAGAGTAAATAATTAACCGTTAATCGGTTAACCGATTATTTACTACCCGATTAACTGATCGGTTAATTTAAAATTGGCTATTTTCGATTAACGATTAAACCGGTTTATTTCAGTCGATTAACCGATCTAACAAATTTATTAATTTTTTTTTCTAGTATAATAACAAATCTTTATACTTTTCACCACAGGTGAAAAAGGGTATACATACAGTACTTTTCGCTTATAGTCCACTACTATAGTTGCACAACTTTTGTGGACTATAAGCGAATTTGGACTATAACCGATTTTTTTTTATAAGCCATTTTATGGATAATAAGTGAAACCTAGTATAATCCACACTTTGGACTATATACATATTATTTTCTTCAATAAATCCACTCTTTTTAAACCAAAGAAAAGTTTATTTAAAACATAACCAAATATTGATTTATTTTAAATAAATAGTTAAAACAAAAATCTTTTTAATTAATTAATTCAAATGCTTTAAAAGATTTCAATAAAAACAAATGAGTATGAGATTCATTTTAATTCTTTGGATGACGAAATCAAACACAACATAAATATCAATTTCATAGGATCTTTACATGGGGTCTCCACCTGACAGTTTTTTGTTATACCAAACGTCAAAGTCTATATAAAAAAACTCTTTTATTTTTATTATAGAAAAAAACTATTTTATTTTTATTAGCGTTTTTTTATGAAGTTGGACGTTTATTTAACAAAAAATTGTCAGACAAAGACACCATGTCATGAAATATAAATTGCGAAATTTAGCATTTATAATACAGTATAGACGCTCAGAAATTCGAACTCTCAGAATCAACTTGATGTTGTTAGAGTTTAAAACTCAGTTTTTTTGGTGTTTGTATTACACATACTAAATAAAGTCAAATGAACTGAATTGTTATTTTTTATATTTCGTTAAGTTTTTTATAGTTTTTATGTTAAATAAACTAAAATTAAAAAAAGTATAGTTTTGTATATCTTTATGGTCAAATTTATCTCAATTTTTGTAAAAAAAAACCGTCCAGAAATTCGAATAACTCGGAAACTCGGATCGCCCTAAAAACAAAGTGGATCGAATTTCCGAGCGTGTGCTGTAACATAGGGTCTCCACCTGAGATAAGATATAAGATTTTTATATCAGCAAACGTCAAATTCAATCGCAGAGAGTATTATCTTACGTGTGGACTCTCAAATAGTGTTAATATTAATATTATAATATATATTATGAGACAGTTGTTATAAGAAATCTTATAACAACTATCTTATAAGATGAGCTGTCAAAAATACACATACATACATAAATATAAAACAATAATAAGACGCATTCTTTAAATTGTTAAATTTTTTACTGCAATTAGTGAAAATCTTGTGATAAGTGTTTAAAAAACAATATTTTAAACAAAAACAAAAGAAAAAACTAAAAAAAAGAATAAAAACGATACAAGTTTACTGTACGAGAGTCATTCAATTATGAAATCTTATAAGATACGTGTTCCCCTTGTTTAATATGAAGAAATTTGTTCTCTCATTCTGCCGACGTTCTCTCACATATTATATCAGATATTATCTCAGGTGAAGACTCTGTGTAATTGCCAGAAAGGCAAATTAAAACATGTTGCCAGTTGATTAAAAATATATAAAAAACAGAGTGGACTATAAGCGAACATTTTTGCATGAAGAATTATATACGCATGCTAAGAAAATGTGGCTTTTAAACGAAAATGGACTACAAGCGAAATGGACCTTAGAACAAATAATTTGTATGAAATTCGAAAAAATCTGCATGTGAATATGACAGTTTTGGCTTATATCCGTTTTTGGCCTTTAAGCGGAATGGACTATAAGCGAAAAGTACTGTATATAAGTTTGTCATTGCGTTTGTAATTTGCACAATATTGATCTTAGACCCTATAAAGTATATATATTCTTGGTCCTTATGATGAGAGAAGTTGACTTAACGATGTCCGTCTGACCGTTGAAATGGGTTTTTCGAAGGCCCCATATATGATGGGGGCCAGGTTATTATACATTTATGTCACATGTGGTCCGGAATTGTTTGCAATTAAATTAAGCCAGATCGGTCCACAAATGACTGAGATATGAGAAAAAAAACCACGACTACCTCTAATTTTTTCCAAAAATCCCTTTTTATATTTTTATTGCTTATTTTGTATATCTGGAGAACGGCAAGAGCTAAAGTTTCCAAATTTAGGTTATTAATACACAGCATCGCACAAAATGTGGGCGGGATTGGAGAAGTGGGCGTGGTACCTACCGTACAAAAAATATCAAAAATTGTATAAAAACCTGATTTTTTGGACTGTCATATCACCTATGGTAATCTCTTATATATCAAAAGAGTACAAACCATTTTGGTGAATATAGGCCCCTATTACGGTTCACAACTCAAATAAGTTGATTTTTAATTTTTGTATTAAGTTGTCTAGGGGGTTTGTTAAGGTTAGAAATTGTGAGTCCGCTGGTTCGAATCTTGGTTTTTCAAAAACAATTTTTTTTTTTTTATTTACATGCTCAAAAACGATTTTAAAAAAATATTTACCAGTTTTCGCTTTTTAAATTTAATTTATAATGAAGTTTTTAGTATTGTAAATATGTATGTACATATATGTAAAAATAATATTGTTTTTGTCTAGTTGCTCTGTATTCTGCTCGCAAAATGGTGAAGGGTATATAAGATTCGGCATAGCCGAATATAGCACTCTTACTTGTTTTTTGTTTTTATTGTTTAGAAAATATTTTCTTCTAGCAATACATTATTAAAATACAGAACAAAAACAGAAACTGAGGAGTTCGAAAATAAACTTTTTTTGAGGAAACAATTAGAAGTGTTAGAAATTTTAAAAAATTAAAACAGGACTCTATTTTATATGTTTAGATTATTTTATAAGGAGATCTTATCATTTGAAATAATTAATAAAATGATCACACAGTTTTTTGTTTAATAAATACATAATATGTATTATTTAAAAATATGTATTAGATATTTATGAATTATTTTTTTGTTTGTTCGTTTTAGTTCAAGAATTGTTTTGTTTGTTATGTTATTGTTTTTTTTTTACTAAAAAACGCCAAAAAAAATTTAATTTTTCCATTTTTCTTTATTGAAATTACTTAATCTATAATAAAAATTTTATTAATCGGTTAACCGATCAATAACTAAGTTAACTGATTATTAACCGATTAAACCAAAACCTCGGTTAATTAATTGAGCGATTAACCGATTAAAGCAAAACCCCGATTAAATGAATACCCTAGTAAATAAAGTCTGCACCATTTTTAGTTTCTTCCTTTCCAAACATTTTCAAAACTTGTTATTTTTCTGAAAGCTCTTTCAGGAATGAAACATCTGTGTCTGTTAAGACATGTTTTATTATTATGAACTTGAAAAACTTCATGTCAATTTGTACTTTGATACATAATGCTAGGGACACAACTGGGACGAACGACGAATTTTTGGCCGGGATTATTCGTCGCCAAAAATAAAACATATTTGTGTATATGAAATACACACAATCACTTTGCAATAATTTATTTCTATTTCATACGCCGGCGAACGACGAACAAATCAGTACCAGGTGACCATGTTTGATTTAACTTTTCAAGTATTTTAGTATATAAAGTTACTTTTTTACTTTAATAATTGTTTTTTATTATTTTATCGCATTTAAAATAAATATACAAAGTAGAAAACTATAAGGATAGTTTTTAAGTGTGTTTTTGTTAATGTTTGTGTTTTTTAAGTAAATTTTTTTTATATGGTCACACTATGCCTCTCTCTCTCTTTGCACAAACAGCACACAACTTTCTCAATTAGTAAAGCTGATAGTTATTTGTCGTTATTGAGTTTCATGCCTTCACAAATAACGACCTCCATCTGATGAGCCTTCACCAAAAGCTTTTGAACGACCTACGCTATCATTTACATACATACATACTATATATAAAAGTCAGCCCCTTATACATGTTAAAAATGGGTCTTTCTTGGTACTCGTTCACCAGTACGATGCAAGAAATTAAAGTTAAAGAAATTAAGGCTAAGGCGAATGGGAAATGTCGAATACTGAATTACTGTAAAGCGGTACAATTATGCGACGCCAGAACATTAACAAATGCGGACGAAACGTAAGACGTGCGAAGGTAGACAAACAAGAACGGCTTAATTTCCTTTTTCTTATCTTTCTTAAAGGCCGTTATGCACTATTCCACAAAGCCTTAAGTATTTTACGAAAATGCTTCCCTGATCTAATTATTGTTTGAAAATTTTCAAAAAACAATAACAACTTATCATGACAGGGTTGCATTTTCGTAAAATACTTCAGGATAGTGTATAGCGGTCTCCTGGGCTTAACTTCCAATCCTATCTGTTCTTTCGCAGATGACAGCAGCATTTTTCATTCATTTTCCTTAAATCATAGACCAAGCCTTACTGAGGTTGAAGCTATGAGACAAAATATGAACGACACTCTCCAGCGGAGTCTTGCGAAGACGGTCGATTTTAATACTTGTAAGATCCGTCTTGTGGAGTCAGCGCCATCTGTATCCATGGGATGTATTATAGCTATTGAGGAATCAGACACTCTTGATGTTCTGGGAATGAAAATTCAATGTGATGTTCGTTGAAACCAACATGTTATTCAAGTTTCGAAAGAAGTGTCAAGTGTCTTGGTTTCTTAGAACTGTGCAAAACTATTAATACCGCCTATATCCGACCGAAAAGGGACTACAACTCCCATATCAGGCCAGGGGCTTCAAGGTCTATCTTGAAGCTTATGGATCGGGTGAAAAGGAATGCGTTGAAGTTTATCAATGACAGTGAGGTATCCAACTCTATTGACTCAATGGAGCATCGTCGGAGAGTGGGTTGTACGTCCACAGAAAAAATTCTCTAAAAGTTTTCACCAATTAAAGCATTAATTAAAAATAGAATCAGTTTTAATTAAAATTTAATCAAGTGTATTAAACGTTTAATTGATGATATTAGTTTGTTTACTAGTGCAAATTGAATTAAATTTTTAATTAATAAGCGTAATCACGATGGTCATTGTGCAAATTTGCAATTTGTAAATTTGCTGTGCAAATTATGATTGATTGTGAGCATTCAACTTTAATTTTTTGTGCAAATGTGTAATTTTTCTAAAAATTTATTCTGGCAACACAAAAAACTTCTGGCAGCACTGTAAAAAATCTGCATTTGTTTTCAATTATACGCAAGCATATTAAAATAAATTTTTTCTGTTTATATATTTTTTTTTTAAATCCACGAAAATGTTCAATTTATATGTTTTCTTAAAACCAATATGGCGCTTAATATGTCAAACGTTATTATTTACATTTGTTTGCAACAGAGCAAATATACACTACTAATTTTGCTCATGATTTTTTTAGTGCAAACGAAGTAAAAAAGAGCAAATTGGAAATACGTACATTTTGTTGTTGTGTTCTGCAAATGTGTGTATTTTAGCACGCATTTGCATCGTTTGCACACTTTGCACTACCCATCGTGATTTCCCTTAATATCACAAATTTTTTCATTAAAATCAATTTTTATTTTTTTTCTGTGTCATTGTTCTATCAATATTAACACGGTAAGTGTTCAGCTGAAATGGGCGAACTCATCCCTGTGACGCGGGTGCATGCCCGTAGTACTCGCCTTTCCAGCAAACCACATCTGTTCGTTGTCGACTGTCCAATGTATCGCACAACGCATTACAGAAAAAATTCGCTCTTTGGTCGAACTAGCCGTATGTGAAATAGACTCCCAGCAGAAGTCTTCCCAGTCGGCTACAATTTGGAAAAATCTAAATTTAATGTCCACAAACACTACTCCCTCTTTCCTTCTCCTCATAACCTTTCTTCCTAATACATACCAACACAATTCATTGAATTAGTAGGGGCATCCCCTGAGTGTTGGCTTTAACTTAAATACACGCAAATCTCTAGGAACATTTACACATTTTACACTTTCCAAGGATTTCAAATGCCTTTCTTACATTTTCATTGTCACAAAATTTTAAATCGCTTTTTACATTTTGTATTAAAAACACAACTAAAAGAATATTAACGAAAACTGGCATTTGTTGTACTTCTCTTATTTACAGAATTGTATAAACTGAAAATTTATTAGCTGCTCATACAATTTACTATTAAATTATTTACGATTTTTTATGTCAACCTTATCAAATATAATTTAAATATAATTTAATCAAATGCAAACCATTTAAACATAATATCAATTATAGAATAATAAACAAAGTTGGTATAAATCAAATAAGAAGAAATAAAAGTCATTTACAGAACAAGATTGACTAGAGATAACCTCTACATTGCACAGTGGGACAAAGTCAAAAATATTTTGGAAAACAGTTACACATTTCTAATCAAATTAAAGGGATAGAAAGTTGTACACGTTTGAAATTAAGGCCCTAAATTTGAAAACGCAAACGCAACGCCAAAAATTATATTGAAAGCAAAAACATAATCGAAAATATTTCATAACTTTGTTGTTGTTTTCTATAGAAATGCATATTGAATTTTTAAATTTTAAACGCTGCATATCTTGTGGCGTTGATAATTTTAAAACGCAATATGTATTTCTGTAGAATGCAACAACAAAATTTTTACATATTTTTGACATTGTTTTTGCTTTCAATGTTATTTTTGGCATTGCGTTGGGTTTTACAAATTTAGGGAGTAAGAATTTTTCAATATGTATTATTTTTTTTTATATATGTAGTTAATTTATTTTTATTATTGAATCTTTCTTATCGAAATTTACAATATATATTCAAATCTTAATTCTACTTGTTGTGCATTAGTTGTTACCAATGTAACCAGTAACTGCTGTATTCAAATTTTAAAAATGTCTTCTAGTTAGGCTCAAAGTATCGGTTCTTTTTAGCCTCTGGTGACCTTCGAACTGAAGCAGACCCCGAGCAAGGTAGTTAGGGTGGGCCATTAGTTTATCTATGTAGCTAATTGAATATTTTTTAATTTCCTCCTGGATATTGGAGACGTTGATATCTCTGTGGATAATATCATTACGTATATACCATGGGGCGCAGACAATTTGTCGTTATATTCTAGACTGTCTTCTTTGAAGCTTTTGGATGTTTGATGCGCATGCAGTACCCCATAATTGGATGCCATATGTCCATATTGGTTTTATGATGGACTTGTATAAGAGAATTTTGTTGTCTAAAGACAAGTTTGAGTTTCGACCTAGGAGCCAACGTAGTTGAGCAGCTTTAAGTTTCATAGCCGTTATTTTCGCTTCAATATGACGTGACCACGTCAATCGTCTATCTATATAAATTCCCAAGTATTTTACATAATTTCCTACCGGAACCCTGACGTTATTTATTTTGACTGCTGGTCACGTTTGTCTTCTGAGACTGAAAATTAAGTGAGCACATTTAGCAGGATTAACCTTTACTTTCCATTTGTCCAACTAGGCCTCTAGTTCGTTGATGTGAGACTGTAGATTTTGCGATGCGACTTTTGGGTCATGGTTAACGCTAATAAATGCTGTGTCATCTGCAAATGTAGAGGTATGCGTGCTCAGGTTTGTTGGCAGATCCGCTGTGTATATTATATATAGTAACGTTCCTAATATGCTGCCTTTGGGGACACCGGCAGTAATTTTCTTGAGGGGGGAATATTTATCTTGCGACCTAACTATGAATGTTCTGCCTGTTAGATAGCTCTCCAGAAGCTTGTGAGTGTTTTGAGGAAGCATTCGTGTTATTTTGATGAGTAGCCCATCATGCCAAACTTTGTCAAATGCTTGGGAAATGTCTATAAACAGGGCTGAGCAGTATTGCTTTTTCTCAAACGCCGATCTAATTAGGGTGACAATTCTATGCACTTGTTCTATTGTACCATATTTCGCTCTGAATCCGAACTGGGGATCCGGGATGATGTCGTGTTCATTTAGATGAGGAGTTTTACTTAAAACGAATATTTTTCGAAAAGATTGATAATAAGCTAATCGGTCTGTACGACGCAACCTGGCTAGCATCTTTTCCTGGCTTGGGAATCATAAAAATTATAGACCTTTTTCATAAGGATGGGAAGTATCCGACTCGCAATATCGCGTTAAAAATGAGCAGCAAGATTCTTGAAGCAGACCCTGTGATGCGGTCAGGTCCGGGAGATTTTCTAATACTCACTTTTTCTATTGCAGATTTTGCTTGAGTAATGTTAAATTTTATTGGATGGTTTACCTTATCAGGAATGATTGGATGACAGGAACAATTATGTGCATCATGTGGCGTGAAAACTTTCTGTGGTGGCCCGCGAATGCGTTTAATTTTTGATTTGTGTTTTTTTGCCCAAGTGCGGTTTTCCAGTCTTAATGGAGATTCTTGGGTTATAGGGCATTTCATATGCCGTACAGCCTTCCATAGGCTATAATTCGAGTTTGTTGTGGCATCTAGGCTGTTTAAATAGCCTTCTACTGCAGACTCATGGTTCTGTCTCAATTTGTTGCGAAGAATTGTCAGGCATAATTGTAGTTGGGCCTTAATGGTTGGGGAACGACTGTTTTACCATTGTCTTCTTAACTTCCTTTTTTCTCTGATAACCCTTATCTATATCCGTCGATGTATTGTAAGAAGCACGTTTAGTTGTCCGCTTAATTGGGGTTGCATTTCTTGCTGCAGAATCCAAGGCTTCTGTAAATCGGTCGACAGCTATTTGGATGTCAGATGCATTTTTTAGGGGAATGCACTGGGATAGGTGAGAGCTCACATACATTTTATACTTTAACCAATTTGTGTTTCTGTTGGGATAGAAAATAAAGTTTGCAGCGGCGGCGTCAAAGTTGCCTTTTAAAATGAGGATTGAAGGTGAATGATCAGACGATAGATCGTAGGAGGAACTAACTAGTACCTGATCGCGCTTGATGTTTTTAATTACAGCAAAGTCAATAAGGAAAAGAATAAGAAAAAATGTCCACCAAAATTTTTTCAATTAATTCAATAATGCTGTTTTAAACAATTTTTTTTAATGGTTCCAATTAATTTGCCTTAATTGAAAACAAAAATTATAATGTTTGTGTGTATAATTGCAAATATGAAAACATACACACAAACTTCAAAATATTTTAAATTCTCAAACAATTTTTTAATTGTTTCAATTAACTGTGTTGATTGAAAAAAAATATTTTGATTTGTGTTTACGTTTTATATAGCCTCTTTTGCTGGTGATCAAATTTCAATTAAACCTATTGATTGAAACTGAACAGCAAGAAAAGCTCAAACTTACAAATCCGTTAATTAATATAATCAATTTGTTTGCAGGCGGAAAATCAGTAAAGAATTTAAATTATAGTACAAATTTCTAACAAATACGTTAATTGAAGTTGGTTTTTCATTTTTTCTGTGTAGGCTCACCACTCGATACGACATCAAAATTATTTGCAGTTACGGTATTGTATAGCTGATTATCTCTATATAATCATAAGTCTGGAGCCACAATATGTATGTTTAGCGTAGAATCGCCAGCAGCAATGAATTTCTGGTCCAATGTGGAGAAGAAGTTGAGAAATTTATCGTGTACAATTTTGTGCCTCGGAGGACAATATGTATTATGAAATACAATTGTTGCCCGAATTAAAGTTTTACATTCAGTAGAAAACTTTCAACATATATTTGTGGGAGATAATTTAATTTTTAAATTTATAACGAAACCGTTTTTGGGCGCAAGGATTTTCTTCTCTATGATATACCAAACACATGCTTCGCAAACTAAAGCTTCTCTGCAGTAGGGCACAACGTCGATTTTAGTAAGCGAGTCGGTGTTTTTCATACCATAGAGGAGAAAATCCTTGCGCCCGGCACCGAAGTCCCAACCATCTTATCTGCCACGCGACTCTTTAAGTCAAAACTGTACAATAAATTGTATTATACATATTGGGGTCTTCTTTCATTTCAGAAATTGGGGTCTTATTTCATATGAAAAATGCCCCACACTCATTATTTTGTGGGGGGTTTATTTCATGCCGCCGTTTTTTGTCTAGTCTATATGAAGTGTTAGATGATTTCCATTGAGTTTTGCTAGATGACTATTATCTTGTTAAATTCGGACATTTATAGGGCCAAAAATAAAAGACATTAAAAATAACAATTTTCCCTTTACAGTACATACTCACTTCAAATCGATATATATAAATCCCTAGACCTGACCCAGCGAAACGCCGGAACACGTATAACTTGTTTTACCGATCAAATTTTAATTTGTTACCGTTCTACTCCACTGTTCTTTAAAAACATTGAAATAAATTAAAGCTTATCAACAGAAAAGGGACTTAAATTTTGTGTTTTTGCCGTTTAAATTCCGTTTATATTTACAATTACAACAGCATTCCAGCTGTCGCCACCCAAAACTATTAAAACTATTCGTCCCTCGTCTTATTTCCGCTTGTTTTTAAATTGTTCACACAAAATCTATTTGCAAATTATGTTTATTAATTTTAGCTTTTTTATTGCAAAAATGTATTGGACAATTTTTCAAGACATCTCATCTCAACTGAAATGACCATAAAACGTATAAAGAGCGACATAATCTGACAGCTAAAACCGTTTGCCAATGAGAAATTTTACAAAAACAACTACGATTTTCAAATTTATTCTCGTCTAATAGACAGACGGACAATTTAAAATAGAATGGATTATAAATTTTAGTGACCACTAAGGTGTTATTATCAGTGACAGTTATGGCTTAAAGCCTCTAAACCATACAATTCATACGAACGAAATTATTTAAGACAACCCAAACTCAAACCAATATCCAGCCACACCAAACAAACCAGCCAACTTACCATCAGATCAAGAAAAGAAAATTGTTTCGAAAGTGCTCGTTCGTAGTATTCATGAATTCGTCGTATCTTGATGAAAATGGCAAACACACACTCACGTGCACATAAAAAAAGTGTTGAATTTATAACATACGGAAGAATTCATAGTTTTACAAGTCATTTTACAACATTTTGATAGATAATGAATATAAAAATCACAAATAGAATGGCAAAGATTATGCACACACACAAAAAGAAATATTCTAATAGAAACTAATCACTTAGAGTGGGTACGATCAAATTGTTTGTGGAATAATTTAAATTGGCTGAGAGTTGCCAGTTGATATGAACTTTTATAAATGCTTGCTGAGTACACGATTAATAAACTTTACGGTGACGATGTAAACTAACTAGCTCAAAACTTTGCTCCGTCTGTCCGACTGTTGAAAGTGGTGCTGGGATACTATCGATATTTTCTGCTATCGATATTTATCGATAGCTCAGATTTCTCTATCGATACTATCGATATTACTATCGACTGACTGTTTATACTTGTGCAGAAAAACTGTTACTAGTTTTTTATCAGGCTACAGTTCGCTGTTTTTATCACTTTTTTTGAACGTATGAGACATATGTATGTACGGACGTTATTTTAGATACCAGTTTTTGAAAAATTGATAAGTATCTTTCTGAAGGAACTGAAGTAGCAGGGACTATAAGATATTTTATTGCAACTTTTGATAACTCTCCAAATTGGTTTTGATTCTCAACCCAAAAGGCAATCAATCAAGCGGACTTATCCTCTAATGGTCGTTCATTGTTTTGTCCTATGCTCGCAATTGCAATTGCATTTGGATATGCATTTTTTTACAACATTACAAAAGTATTTGACATTTCAGTCCTTATGTAAACATATACAAATTTCGACTTAAAGGTCTTTAATAAGCAGTAAAAAAGCACAGCTAAGCAATCCATACAACCTGCCATTCATTGCTGTAATCCAGCGCGAGTTAATAATAGCGAGTAAAAACTTGTGGAAACAACTGTGTGTGTATAGCTGCTGTTACATGTCTTCTAGCTGTATTTTAAATAATAAAAATAATATCGATATTGATATTTTTCCTATCGATATTTTCGATATTTTAAGACTATCGATAATATCGATAGTTTCCCAGCACTAGTTGAAAGCGAGATAGAGCTCGCAATAGAAGCGGTCTATTATTTCAAGTAGTCTTCATACAAATTCCCTCCGTTAAAAGACTTTGGCATAATAACAGCCGTACGTTGTTAAGTAACATAATTAGGCCTAAATACTTATTATACAAAAAAGCGTTTTGCATGAAGAATGGCTTTAATCGGTCTATTATTTTACCTATCCTGCATACAGATGGCCTCCGAAAAGAGATTTTTGCCATGATCATGACCATATAAAATGAGCTGAAGCAACAGAATTTAATCAAAAATATGTATGTACTTATTTTATGCATTAGTGCTCGTTATCAAAAATAGGTCAATTGGGGGTATTTTATAACCTAGCTCCAATGCAATCAACGCACAGTAGGAGTCTTTGAAAAAAATGAAAATAATTCTGGATTTTGTAAACGGTTAAGCCTCGTACAGACGGTGGTCAGATCTTACAATGTTGTAATTTTTCTGACAATGGTGCCATGTCAGATGCATTAATTTTAGACATCTGCCAAATGAAACTAAGCTTACAATGTTCACACGTGGCAAGACATTTTTAGGCAATTTTAAGGAAAACATTGTAAGATCTGACCACCGGTATGAAGCTTTAGTCCGATTGCAATGCAATTTTAGGTGGCAATTAGGGACTTTTAGGCTAGTTTAAGTTTTGGGAAAAATATCTACCGATTTGCTGGCGAGATTAAAACTTAAAACTTGCGAGAATAAATTTTAATACGAGAGAATTGACTCGAATTGTGCTCGCGAATAGAATCTTTTCCTCAAAACTACTTGTGGCGATGTAACTTTCTTTCTTAGGAGAACAGTACAACAGCCGTATTCTGTAATTCGCTTAGCTAAAGCTAAGTCTCGATCGCTAAAATGCCTTAGAGAATACAAAATGTAAACATTTTAGCGATGACATTAAAAGCTAAAATTGCTGCGAATCAAATTATTATGACATTGCCAAATTTAGCAATGCGCGTTACAGTATTGCATTCGTAGCCAAAAATCGCTGAATCAACTTTATAGATTTTTAGCGATCGAGATTTAGCTTTAGCAAATTACAGAAAACGGCAACAGGTAAACTGAATAAGCGTTAGTTTATAAAAACACAACTTTAATATTTAATATTTTTAATGGTGGTTCTACGAAAACGCTCTTCACTCAGATAATAAACACGAATAACGATTTAAGTCGAATTATATCCCGTTTACATTACAACGTTTAATTTAAGATCCTTCATATAGTCTAGTGCGTTTACATTGTATTTTTTTGCCATTAGCGAGATTTTATTTTCTTAACAAAAACAGCTGACTAAAATCAAAAATAAAAATCAAATATTTAAAATCGACTTTTTTCATTGATTTCGACCAAAATTAGGTATTATATTAACAAAGAACCCAAAGACTATATAATAAACGCTCAAAGGCCTAACTATCAGTTTGCATAATATGCAGCATTGTAAAAACAACTGGTTGTTTTACAAGAAATTTATTTATTTTATCCATATTACTATATATAATATATATACTATATCGTCGTCCGAAAGTAAAAGTGCTTTACGTGCAAAAAATGAATTTTGATATAATCGATTTTGAAGGTCCAGACATTTTTTCTTAAAAAAACTACTCGATAGAATTTTTTGATTTTATACCACATATTCGTCTTAAAAAGATAATTCTAAATAGATGCTTTTTATCTCCAGATCGCATCTACAACGGTATTTTTTCTAATGGTAATAAAATACCTGTTTGCTCTATACGCCACACAGAGGGATTTGTCCATACAATGTTTGGCAAAAAATATAAGGAGTGCTCGTAGAATGTTGAAATTTTTGTCTGAGCCTTTACTTAGCTCAATTAAGAAAAATATAAAGTTTCATCAAAATTGGCCACGCCCTCCACCCACCGCCCATAGAACCCAAAATTTTTTTTTTGCCCAAAGTTTTTGAAATTTTGCTCTGAGCCTTTGGTTAGCTCAATTAAGAAAAATATAAAGTTTCATCAAAATTGGCCACGCCCTCTACCCACCGCCCATAGAACCCAAAATTAATTTTTGGCCCAAAGATTTTGAAATTTGGCACAGAGCCTTTGGTTAGCTTAATTAAGAAAAATATAAAGTTTCATCAAAATTGGCCACGCCCTCTACCCACCGCCCATAGAACCCAAAATTTTTTTTTGGCCCAAAGTTTTTGAAATTTGGCACAGAGCCTTTTATTACCTCAATTAAGAATAAAATTAAGTTTCATCAAAATTGGCCACGCCCACTACTCACCGCCCATATAATCCATATTATATTTTTTCCCACAACTTTTTGTTTCATTACCAAAACTAATTATTTTATAAATAAATTTCAATACATGCATTTAAATATAGACTTTTATTCATCATCAATCATTTCTGTAACTATATCATCAAGTTCCATAACCTGTTTACGGGGTTAACATCTAATGCTACTTATAAAAGGATCTGACGATACTAGAAGTCGATGAAAAACATCTGTATTTGTTGCAACTCTATCACATTTTCTGGAGAACCTTAATCTATAATTTCTATTATCTTTATTTCTGGCTTCTTCGGCTTCTTCAGAAAGCATGCCAATAGGAAGTATTGCCGCATCCATGATATCCTTTCCGTGTATTAGTATTTTGTGTACTGTTACTGGCATATAATACCAACTATATTTTTCAACAAAAAGTTTTGCTGTATCTTGAGCAAAATTGTTGAACTTCAAGGAATTAACTTTTTTGCCACAAGTTATTATTTGTAGTATAATGCGAAATCGATCAATTAGTTGCTCCTCTACACCAGTCACATCGGCAACAAGTGCGGGGTTAGAAAAGAAACGCCTGGACGTATTTCCATCGTTAGTAGACCCAGTTCCTTGTTGAACTGCATCCACTCGTATACCCATCTGTTCCTTTAAGGCCTTCTGAATTCGAAGTTTGTTTTCCAGTTTAAGACTTTTGTGTTCGTCCTTGAGCGCGGACCATTTTTCAAATGGTTTGTTGTAGGCGATATGAAGTATGCACTCCATAAATTTTATGCGACCATCAATAGCTTTGTTTGAAACTAATTTAAGATTATTCATTTCAGTTGGTTTTGCTTTGCAAATGTAACAAACAGCTGCTGAAGATGTACCTGTAACAGTTTGAGCTGTCTTGCCATCTAACATTGTAAACACGAAATTATGCTTGATCGAAAATTGCTTTCCGCATACTACAACTTCGGTATTTTTCAAAGCAGCAATTTCTAAATTAATTTTTTCGACAAGGCTTAGCACTTTTTCTTTTGTTTCTTTGGTAAATTCAAAGGAGATAGGACGGCAGAATCTTGTTGATGACGGACTTTTATTTCGCCAACATTCGTCTTGAGAAATTGTCTGTAGACTTAACGGAACCATACATGCCAGTAACGAAGTTTTATCGCTTACATCAGCTGCTAAACTCTGATTATACTCAACATGTCCAGAGGAACCATCGCAACCCCACTTACATGTAAACTCTTATTTATCCGTCATACCATTTAATTCTTCATCCGGAAAAGTTTGAAATAATCGGCTTAACGTATGATCCATTAAACTTTGCAAGGAAACAGACGCAGCTTTTTCAGATATTTCAATTTCATCTGGATAGCAATGCCTTTTTCTTCTCTTACGTTTGCATATGGTGGCAAAATATCGTATCCTTCATTTTTGAGAAAACTCTTGATGGCTTCATACTGACTCTTTGTAAGCTCTGCATCCATCATCATTGCTAGTACAGCCGGCGAACGAATATAACACCGAGTTGGTATATTTCCACCCATCACTTTACTTGCCATATTCAAATGTTCTTGTGAATATTTTGAAGCTAATTCAGCTGCCTTGAACCTCTTTGTGCGAACTTGACAATCTTCGAAATCTTTTGCTGGCCTTCCTAGTTTAGTTGAACAACTAGGCTCGCTATTAAGTGATACTTCAAATACATCTAAAAACACAATAGGAAAAATCATTTACACATATAAATTTGTATAACTCTTTAAACGTACTTTTTAACCAATCTTCATTTTTTTTTTAAAAAATGGGATTTTAGTTTATACGATTCTTGCCACCGTTTTTTGAAATGACCAAGAAACCTCTTTTGAATTGCTCTTTTCACTATACCGATTTCGTCATCCTGAAGCATTGCATTTTTTGATGTAATGAAATCGGTTATTAATTCCAAACTTGCATTGCAATTAATGAGTTCGTAACTCAGTTCACTATATATATATATATATATGTTCCTTTTACTCCTCTGGGGAGCATAGGGCCGCCACAAGTTGATTCCAATGATCTCGATCATCAGCGCGATGTTTGACTTCGTTCCACTGTAGTCGTAGCTCGGACAGTTCGGTTATGATTTGGCGTTTCCAGGTGTGTGATGGTCGTCCGATACGTCTGCTTCCCTGTGGGTTCCAGTCTATGGCCTTCTTAGTGATATCGTCTAATGGCTTGCGGAGAGTGTGTCCAAGCCAACCCCATTTGCGTTTTCTTATTTCCAACTCAATTGGTTGCTGGTTGGTATCTGACCAGAGTTGGGCATTTGATATTACGGAGGGCCAGTAAACACGCAAGACTCTACGCAGACATTTGTTAACAAACACCTGAAGGGACTGGATATCGCGCGGTGCCATATTCCACGTTTCGCACCCGTACAGCAATGTGGATTTAACGCTGGAGTTGAAAATTTTAATTTTGGTACGTTTCGAGATGTTAGGCGATTTCCAAACAGGGCTGAGTTGGGCAAATGCATTACGTGCCTTATTAATGCGACTGGCCACATCGGCTGATGAACCACCGGATTTGTCGATTATACTGCCTAGATAGCAGAAGGACTCCACATCATCAATTTCCTTGCCGTATATTAGGAATTTCCTCGTTGCGTTAGCATTTATCCTAAGTGTTTTTGTTTTGGGGATGTTTATCTTCAATCCAACTAGCTTTGCTGTTTCGCCACTATATAACA
This sequence comes from Pollenia griseotomentosa, assembly GCA_963931875.1. Lineage (NCBI taxonomy): Eukaryota > Metazoa > Arthropoda > Insecta > Diptera > Polleniidae > Pollenia > Pollenia griseotomentosa. The sequence goes on along the minus strand of OZ007560.1, from coordinate 181,084,082 downwards.
CAGAAAATAAACTCATTTTAATAATATCTTTTCCACTTCGATATTTTCACAAATTGTTTTATTTTTATTGTTGTTAAATCATATGGTTTTGTTTTTAATCTATTCTAAATAAGTTATTGTTGTAACTTAATGTCATTATAACGCACGTGCCTAAAATTATGCAATATATTTTTGTAATTTTTTAAAATTAAAAATTTAATGAAATCGGAAACCAATTTTATGATTTTATAAAAGATTATTAATTATTTAAATTTTTTTTTTTTTTAAATGATAGTATGGAGTCTTACCTTTCATTTTATTATAGCGAGAGCACCGAGCACGACCGAGCAACCTTTTTTTTTTTCCAAGGAAGTTTGTAATCACGGCACATTATAGAACAAATTTTATTCTATCATATCTTTTAAACCATATGAGCGAATTTTATAATTTTTTTTTTAAATACGCCGAAAAGGTTATACATATTTGAAGAAAATCACTATTTAAATCAGAGCAATAAAATTATCTTACGTACAAACACTTTAGAAGTGCGTAAACAGTTTTCAATATTTTGGACCAAAATTTACATGTGACTTTACTTCATTATTTCAAAGACAAATAAACGTTTTTTTGGAATACTGTTTATGGATTCTTCATACTGAATCAATTTTCTACAAAACTGCATCATTACATTTTTAAATTTTATGTGTCGAAAAAATGACTTATTGCACAAAAAATCCCACTGTGCGCCACCTTAGTCATATTTCCTTGCAAATACATACACGTTGAGCAAAATGGCATTAACAAAGCAATATATCACATCTAAAATTATTTATAAAAAAACAGCACAGTGTAAATTCGATAATCCGGACTCCACTAATCCGGAATATTCGGTAATCCTAACAGAATAATGCAGCTCATTGCGTATTCTATAATCCGATTTGATTGCAATTCTACATTACGGATTGAATAACACCCTTTTTTATTTTTTATTGAAATCACAGTATGCTCTGAAACATACAGTTACCATAGTGTGATATGAGTATGTTTGCACATGCGTTTCTAGTTTAGTATTGATGCAATATGCCTTCAGTAAAGAGAGCACACAAGACTTTATCTATTTTAGATAAAGTAAAAATTGTTGAAACTGTATTTTTTTATTTTAACTGAACTGTACAAATTAATATTTATGTTTTTATGTTTAATTTTGCTATGAATTATTATAATTTTTAATAAATACATACATGCGGTAATCCGGATAATTCGCTACTCTGGATTGGGGTCTGCAATCAATTATCCGGATTATCGAATTTTTACTGTATATTCATTTGAAAAAAAATGCAATAAAAACTATTCATAAGTTATTAGAAGATACATTTTATAAAGTTATTATAACAAAATTAACTTCATAATCTATTTGACTTAGGTAGCAATTTTTGTCTTTTTCAGATATATAATTGAATAACAGTTTTAGTCCCAATTTCCACAATGCAAGTCTTATTGATCAGCTTGCTACTTTGTAGGCGAGAGTGACGAGGGGAAAAGAAACGAGTACTCAGCTTGCTGTACTCGTCATATGCGCTTTGTTTTCTCATTCGTAATTTTCAGCAGGTCTATTTTGACAATTATCTTTCATATTTAATTTCGTTGTACAAAGTTAATTTCGTAGCGTGTGTGATTTTTTGTGTGTAAAATTTTTTGAATATTTTTTATTTTAACAAAACAAAAGAAATATACATACATTTTTAATAAATATTAAAAATTAACACGAATTTGAATTTAAATATATTTTAATAAGAAATATGTTTTAAGCGAAATGTCAAAACGCACATATACATTCATACAAATGGAATAACAGATAAATAATATGACTTGACTCGTGGAAACACCGAAGCTGATTCAAAGAAGAAAATGTGATAAGTTTATTAATAAGACTTGCATTGTGGAAATTGGGACTTAGATCGGAAATTTTTTCATTTTGAATTTTTTCTTTTTTCTTAAATATCTTCAACTGTGTTTTAAAAATATTTAACGGTGTTGGTAACTGATTCCGGAAACCTCTTTTTATATCCTCCACCACAATTAGTAGTGAAGAGGGTATACTAAGTTTTCGTGTGAAACTTTTTTATTATTCATCTCCTTGAGTAATTCTAAGTCGATTTAGCCATGTCCGTCTGTCTGTTCGTCTGACCGTCTGTTGAAGACACGCTCTCTTTCGAAAAACTCAACAGAAATGAAAAAACTTGCTGTCAAATTACTTGTAGTTATCCTAAGCTATTTGGGATTGAAATCCAGCAAAATCGGTAAAGTAGGATCAGAGCTTTGAATCAAAATGTGGAACCACCACCTTAAAAATTGATAATTTTGATAAAAAAAAAAAAACTAACATAAATGATGGCACAATGCACGGAATGATATAAGATTTTGCAAAAATTCGTTTTATTCGACTGAAAATCACGCTGTAAAATTTCGTGAAGATCGGTGTATAATATACCCTCGGCCCCATATAAACCTTACTCCCGGAAAACCGTTTAGTACGCTTAAAACCGTAATTAATAATGCTATCATAACAAAATTTGATACGTCACAGTTTTATAGGACTGTGAAATTTCGTTATGATCAGTTAATAATTTACTATAGGCCCCATATAAAGGCCACTCTGGTAAATTAATTAAATACGCCTAAAACCGTAGCAGATATATTTATTGTGGTAAAATTTCTTCCAACTTTCAAATGGCCTGAAAAAATTTTATTAATTTTGTGATATACGGTCCATAATTTACCTTAGATCCCATAGTTAAAAAAAGCATAAAACTTTCTGATTGTCGGTCAATAATTTAATAAAGGTCTAAGCCGCCACCAATTTTAATGCTGACCTCTGTTTTTATAAAGATAAATTAATAATAAAATAATAAAAAAAGATATCATATATGTAGATATCACTCCTGAAATATTCGAACTGTCGGTGGAGGGTATCGAAGATTCGGCACAGCCGAATATAGCACTCTAACTTGTTTTTTTTAAGAGTAAGAGAAAATATATTCTAAATAATTCTTTTTTAGAGACAATATACTGAAAAATATTTGCATTAAACAATACTAACTCCACGTAGAGCAAAATGCCCATCAACAATCAATTTCCATGTTTTGTATTGAAATTTTGCTCTATACGCCACTAAATGGCATGTAGTGCAAAATTTCAGATAGAGCAAAATGGACACGATTTATCTCAGCCACCAGACGAGAAAGCCGAAAACGGATCGCAGATCTAAAAAATGTGGGGCCGAAAACCTAAGGTGGCATCCTTAACTCAAAATCGTCAAAATGGCGTATAGGTCACTTAAACTTTCGGACGACGATATATGGAATATAACTGTCCCATATATTTTACTATTTTCTCAATTTTGAATTTTTCTTAGCAGTTTTAACGAGCCGCCATTTTGGTTTTAGTTTTGCTTTTTAAGGCCGTTATACATTCACTATTCACGAAAATGCAACCCTGTCATGATAAGTTGTTAAAATTTTCAAACAATAATTAGATCAGGGAAGCATTTTCGTAAAACACTTAAGATTTTGTGGGATAGTGTACAACGGCCTTTATTAAAATGTCATTTTCTTCTTATACATACAGAAAAAAATAACAATGTTAAATTAACATGGCGCAATGTTGATTGAAAATCATAGTAAATTTCTAGAAACGATGGACCTTATTTGAAATTATCATTGTTTCATATTAATTCTAAATGAAAAATGTTAAAATAAAATTGTTCAATATTGAATTCGTAAAATCCGGTTGTACTTGTTTTGTGTAGAATCTTAATTTCATTAAAAAAAACATACATTTTTTATTGACATGTTTAAAACAGTGTTCGAAAATAAACACTCACTATCGCTCCTTAGTGTTCGGTTCGGTAGATTTGCGAAAAACACAAACGCTAATAGTGTTTGTGCAGAAAATCATTAAAAAATAACTTTTCCCTGTTTCTCATCTTTCGAACACAAAAAAATATTATCTAGCTCAACAAAAGATGAGAATATTTAATTCCGTTCGGTTTTTTCTTAACCACAAACTTCATTGTGTTCGGTTCGGCTCATTAATGTGCGTCCCTTTTGGCTGGTAAAAAAAACCAAAAAGTTTTTACAAAAAATACACATCCGCAAAAAAAAACAAAAATCCAGCAAAATAATTTTACACACAGAAAACATATACACAACACACACACAGGCTGTTCGTGCTGTGGTCGTTGCTAAAATTTTTTGTTTGTTTATTTTTTTATCACTGTAAAAAGGAAACATTATAGAACATTAAAATATAATGTTTGTCTACAGTATCACTACAATTGTTCTGTTAACGAAGAACAAAACTTTACATAATGTTCGCCTCTTTCTTGAAAATAATTACGAACGGTATTGAGGGTTGTGTTCATCTACACAATCACTTATAAAAATAGATATCGTTATTGGGTGTGTGGGCCGAACGCTAAATAATGTTCTGTTTAGTTTCGAACACTGGTTTAAAATAACTTATAAAAAGTAGAAAAATTCCAGTATTCTTTTTGTTTAAAGTTATTTAGTTAAATATATAGAATTATGACTTAAACCATATCGAGCCATTCTGCTGGCGTCTTTTAATTGTGAGTGCTTCTGTAAACAAAGGAAAATACAACGAAAGTGAAACATGTGTAACTGGAAAATAAATAAAAATATTCTTTTTGTTGTACCGGGGGTAAGTTTTTAGAATTATTCTAAAATAAATACATATATTGACTCTCAAGCTTCTTCTCACTGTTATTTCACACTAAAATGAATTTGATTCTACATGAAATTCACATTGTTTCAACTTGGAAAAACTTTCATTCAACGTGATTCGTAGTGTTATTTCAATATCAATGCCATTTTGCTCAAACTTTACTGGATTGTTAAATTAACATAAATTATGTTATCGAAAAATATAAAATAAACCTTGTTTTCGACGTTTTTACTTTGATTTTTTCTGGTATTTTTTAATACTATATGCAAACAAAGCCGTTAAAATCTAGTCTCGAAGTTGATTTTGTTTTGTCAAAAACAAATAAATTTGGCCCGAAATCTCGTAAGTACTAGATTTCGTTGTAGTTGAAATGGGCTGTTGGATAACTTATAAGGTGGCTTCACGTAAGGCAAGCACTATTCTCAAGCGAGGTAGTTTGTAATGCACCGATTTGGTAGTTTTTCGACTTAAAACAAACTATTTATATGGATTTGTTTGCACAAAACTTAATTTTCTTTTATGAAGTCTTTCAAGCCAAACCTTTTATTTTTGGTGGATTGGCCCCGAACGATCAATATTTTTTCTAGTGGCACTTTTCTTCTTACAAGACATATATTGCCACTGAAGTTGATAGGAAAGAAGATGGCGCTGATCTTTTCAGTTCAGAATACGGCATACATATCAATGGTTTAATGGGGCTATCTCTTTTATAGAATCTAAACGAATTTCTTGGCATTCAATTGAACGAATTTCCGAATTTTGTGATTAGTTTGGTTCAGTTCTACGGTTTTAGACATTTGTAACAAAAGTATGGCAACTCCTGCATATCAAAACAAATTCTCTAATATTCATCTTTGTAGCCAGTTGTCCACTTTTGTTTTAGACATTTGAATTTGCTGAAAAGTGGGCGCAAGTGTGTGCACGCTTTTAACTGCTGTCTGATGCTGGCTGCTGTTGCAGCTACCAAAGCTGCTTCCATTTCTAGTTAATGGCGGCTGTTGCAGTAGTAGTTACTATTTTTATTGTCGTTGTTGCAGCAATAACTTTGTGCAACATTTGGTAGCCTTAAGCTTGTTGTGATATCCTTGATCTTGCTTGTTATTTGTTATACAAATGTAATTTATAGATTCATTGATATTTAAGGCGTTCAAAGTGCTGGCAAACATAAATTATTGAAATTAACTACAAACCCAAAAAGTTAAAAAAAAATAACATTAAAAACAACAACGAAAAACAGGAACATTTGAGCCAAACAACAACTTTAATGTGTTGTTGCAACATCATCAACAATATCGGGAAGCTCAACATTTTTATTGATTGATGCTTTACGAAAAGATAATGCGAACAAAACAGTCAGTCAGATTTATTTCAGTTTTCTTTTCCTTTGCAGAAAAAAAAACTAGGATTAAAAATCATGTTGGCTGAAAAATATTTAAAACTGTTTTTTTATTTTATTGACCAATAATTCTGTATCACGTTTTCTATTTTTTTTTTTCGCAAATCAAATGAAATTCAAAATTTATTAAGAACTATTTTTTTTTTGTCTAACTGGCGGCAAGTATTTAAGGTGTCACTGAATTATTTGCAACAGCACTTTTTCTCTTTTACATTTCTTCGCCGTCATGATGCTGAAATTTAAATATAAATTTAACGGTTGTTTTATTTTTTTATTACTTTTGGCCCAGACAATTTCTATGATAAATAAAAAATTTAAATTTACGATTATTTAAAATAAATTTATGAGATGTTAACACGCATGTATTTAGTAGTTTTTAGTGCTAGTCCAGTTCAGATTGGATTAACACGAATAAATTGAAAACAAATATGAGTTGAATATTAACCGACACCATGAAGTTATTTAGCCCTGAGAAACAAAATATTAAGGGACACGTACAGTAAAAGGAAGTAAAATCGTTGTACAACTTGGGTTATGCAATTGAAATTAATTAAAATTCATTTTAAGTTTCGTAAAGGATAGTTGCTTTTGCATAAGAGTAATTGAAAATCAGTAAAAAAAAAAGTAATTTAATATACCTAGGTACATATTTTTTTGGGCAAATGTTTTAAGACATAATAAAAATATTTATTTTTAATTAATTTTTTTAACAAGTCAGTCTAATTTCAAGTGTTATATATGGAAGCTAAGTAGAGAAAACGGTTTTAGCTTTTAATAACTGGATAAAAGCTCAAAAATAGTTTAAGAATAAGAACAAAGTTTTTTTTAAACCCTGAGAATTGGTCGAAGACATGCGAGATTTCGAGCCCAATCTAGTTGGTTTTGACAAGATTTCCCACACAATGGACTAAGCAACATGTATGCAGCGTTGCCGTTTTGGTTACTTTTAACCAAAATTGGTTACTTTTTTTTCCAATGTGTACTTGTGTACTTTTTTTCCATTTTGGTTACTTTTTTTCAACACAAAAATAACCAATTTTTTGTTTTGGAAGAGGATTTACCCGCTCCGCTTTTTTGACTCTTAAAAATTGTGTGTGGTATTTGTGCAACCTATACCAATACTTTTTTCATCTACTTAAAAAAGCTTAAACTTGAACAAACTGTCAACTTAACCATATGTACATTAGCGTGGCCGTTAGTTGTATGGAGAACTTTTTTTTTTGATTTCTTATACTCTCCCCCTCCAAATCGGTTCAGTTTTATGTAAAAAAAAATACAAAAAAATTTCGTAGCGATAAGTTGTGTTTTAGGGAGGGCGTCCGCCCCTCAAAGTTTGCCATCCAGCCATTTATTCAAATGTAATTTGTTTGCGTATGACTATCTTCTAAGAACAACATTTTACAAGAATATGATATATGGCAATATTTTAGCTCTTCTAGTCAACAACATAAGCCTCCAAGAAAATTTTTTGCTAAGACTAATATCTTAGAAAATAATTAAGAAAATAACAACAAAATACCAAACATTTTATATACGTTTTATATATACTTATAAAAAGGTCAAGTGACACAATTTTGAAATCGATGTCTTCCGATTTGGATGAAATTTACACCAAGGTTAGTCCTATTAGATAGTAGTTTACACACAAATTTTCAACAAGATCGGTCAAAATGTTTCAGAGGTAGAGGGGGTCAAAGTTTGTCATACAGGTGTTCTTTCTCATCCATGTAATTTATTACCTATTGGTGTTAGCAAAATTTGTCCCAAGTAGCTTAGATAGCTATTTAATCAATCTTTTTTGAAAATATTTTTTTGTTTTTTTTATAAATTTTTTTAATTATTTTTTTTAAATTTAAAACTTTTTTTTTTATTTTTTTTAGCCAAGTGTTAAATTTAAAAAAAAAATTGTAAAAATTTTTTAAAAAAACAAAAAAAATATTTTTAAAAAGTTTGATCAAAAAGCTATCTAAGCTTTTTGGGACAAATTTTGCTTACACCAATAGGTAATAAGTTACATGGATGAGAAAGAACACCTGTATGGCCAAAATGTCAAATTTTGACCCCCTCTAACTCAGAAACTTTTTGACCGATCTTGTTGAAAATTTGTGCCTAAGCTACTATCAAACAGTACTAAAATTGGTGTAAATTTCATTTAAATCGAAAGACATCTATTTCAAAATTGGGTCACTTGACATTAAATCCCCCTTTTATATATATAAAACGTATATAAAATGTTTGGTATTTTGTTTTTATTTTCTTTATTATTTTCTAAAATATTGATTTTAGCAAAAAACTTTCTTAGAGGCTTATGTTGTTGACTAGAAGAGCTGAAATATTGCCATATATCATATTCTTGTAAAATGTTGTTTTTAGAAGATAGTCATACGCAAACAAATAACATTTGAATAAATGGCTTGATGGCAAACTTTGAGGGACGGACGCCCCCCCTAAAACACAACTTATCGCTACGAAATTTTTTTGTATTTTTTTTTACATAAAACTGAACCGATTTAGGGGGGGAGAATATAAGAAATCAAAATAAAAAAAATAACGGCCACCCTAATGTACATATATACTTTGAAGTGTAGATGGCCATTATCTGCTACTTTTAATTCTTCATAGGTCTAACTGAAACACTTTTCTAGACAAACGATAAGGTCAAAGTGAACGGAACTTTAAATAGGATTCTATTTCCACCGGGCAAAAAGCATCTACATATATGTGGCATTTTGACAAAACATCTTAAGTCGAGATAAGATAGCAAAAAAGTTTTTTAAAAAAACTGCGTAAACATAATTTTTGTTAAATATTAAAATAAACCAAAATTAAAGAAAAATTTCGCTGATAATACAAAATTTTAAAAACGTAAACAAAAATGTTTTTTGAATGAAAATTCGTATGATTAACGACATTTTTTTCAACTTTTAAAATTTGACTGAAGATGTTTTGTCAAAATGCAACAGATATATATGTATAAAAGATCTACCGCAAAATTTAGTTAAATTTTGCACTTTGATACCATAATAACACAGCAAGACTTAAAAAATGTTACTTGCAAGAGCTCTTTATATTAAAAGGTTGAAGTGTTAACTTTGTAAAGGAAATGCACATCCACTAAAAATTTCGAAAAATGTATAGCCTTTTATTCTTTCCAGACCATCGGTAATACAACATTAAAATTTATAAAAATTAGTCCAGCGGTTTTTGAGCCTACTAGATACAAACAAACACAATTCCTTCTTTAGAAATATTTTTCAACTGAAGTGCAGATAAAATAGTATGTACATTTGATAATAACAATTTTGGTTACTTTTTTTTGCTTTTGGTTACTTTATTTTAACATTTTGGTTACAAATTTTTTTTGGTTGTGGCAACGCTGCATGTATGTAAAACATTGACATTTGAAAGAGTAGTTAATGCAAATATGAATAAAATAATATTAATTACAACACAAAAAAGAACTTATTCAAGCGGCAAAGATTTCTAAAGGAGATAGTCTGGTTACTATCGAAACATGTTAAATCGAGCTGTCCGTGAGCTCAATACCCTGGTCAGTCAAGAATGAAAAATTATCAATAAATTTCAATTCATTTCATGTTGTAAAATTCCTTTTTTTATAAATATAATTTAATGAAAATTAAATTTAATGAACTTAAGCCTGATTAAATTTAAAAATTTATATAATGATTAATTAAACCATATTATGGTCACCGACAACAATGTTATGGTTGAATGCAATCTAAAAACTTTCCAAGCTTTTCAAGAACCATCTCTTAAATTATGTATGTTCGAAAAATATGGTTTTCTTTCCTGAATCATTTAAATATCTTTTGAAACTTTATTTGTAATATATTTTTTAGTAAAATCGTTACATCCCTTGTTCGTTTTAGCCTTGTTTCAATGTATATTAAAAAAAGGCACAAACTAACAGCCGTATTCATAAAAACTTATTGATGATTAATTTACCGTTTTAAGCAAAAATTGCTTAATCTGTATTCATAAACGAAAAGTAGTTTATTGAACCATTAATAAACTATTCATAAAGTAAGAAAATTTATTGTTGGATTTGCCCTTCTTTAAACCAAAAATAAAATGACATTTTAAAAGGTGTTTGCATTTTATGATATTATTTTTGTGAAATATGTTAAAAAAATAATGATAAAAAAATAATATATTTTGAGCATTAATTTTTTCGATCATAGTGGATCTATTTGGCAAGGGACCAACCTCTGGTTCATATTCTATCTTCTACTATAAAAATATCAGAGAAATATCAATTGAAAAACAAAAAAGTATCATAAAATTTCCTTTGTAAATTGTATTCCACTCAGGACATTGCATTTTATTTTTTTTTCTATGTCTAATATTAACGAAAATTAATCAAAAAACCAGATGTTGAACGAAAAAGTACCAAAAAGCTCCCCTTACATGCTCTTATTCATTTTTCATCTTATAGGTTTTAATTCACTCAGGAACCTGCACCTATAATATTATGTTTCTAAGTTAAATAAATCACCACATGCAGCACGGAAAAGTAAAATAAAGAAATTTAATTTCCCGAAAACCGGTTTCTTAAAAAAGTCGAATAATCGAGCACCCTATTTTTTTATTATTTGATAATTGAAAAAACAAATTTGGTATTTTTTACATATGTGTTAGTAGCTAATTTTAACGGTTATTACTCCGAAAATATTGAACAGATTTTAATAAAATATATATTGTGCACTTCTGTAAGTAAATATCTTTCAAATGGAGTGTGTTTTTTTCAAATCGGTTGACATACAGAGGAGGAAAATGTTCTTAACTGTTTTGCCTTAATCGATTTATATATAGATAATTATTTAAAAAAAATTTATATGATTTAAATGAATATGTTGAGGGGCAAATGCAGATATTCTCTTTAATTATTTATTAAATTATTGCAACTAGTTGTTTTTTGTATAAAACTACAAATTATTGTTCAAAAATATTAAAAAAAAAATAAAATAAACAAATCATAATAATAGTGATGTTTATAAAAAGTAAACAAACTTCTTATTCGATTACTTTCTTATCGTATATTTAAAAAAAGGTTCTAACAAAAGTTTTTATGATACCTTTCGAAAACATTTTGTTCAGAAATTAAAATAATATGTAGTTTTATTTGATAAGAATAATTTTGAAGGTCTACAATTAAAAAAATTATAAAAAAAATTTAAATATAGAATATCATGTAAACCGAATAGAAGTTTCGTGCATCACTGACAATAAAATGGCAGCCAAATATAAAGAAAGTTGCCTTACATAGCGTATTTACCTGACAATTTTTGTCATACCAAACGTCAAACTTCATATTAAAAAAACGCTGACAAAAATTTTCGAGTTTTTTTTTATATAGACTTTGACGTTTGGTAGGACAAAAAATTGTCAGTTGAAGACGCTATGATACTTAAACAGAAAATCGCTGCAAACAATTAATAGTAAAAAAGCTGTTATTGTACGTTTATGAATAGAAATTTTTATAAGAGGTTTATAAGACAAAAAGCGTTTAATAGTTATTACATACTATGGGTGTGTGTGAAACGGTAGCAAAGTTCTATGGTGAAATGAAATTTGTTTGTGGTTGAAAATTTTCATATTTGTGCTGTGTGAAATTGTAACATTTTTGACAACGTAAAAATTTGACATAAAGGGTGTGTGTGAAACGGTAGCAAAGTACTCATGGAAGTAAAATTTTGACACTATTGAGGTGAATAAAATTTCACTAGCCCTGGGGGCTAGTATAAATTTTGACATTAGTGTAGAAATTTTTGACAACCACAAAATTATTTTTTTTCATCAAATTTATTTAAACAAAATAAAAAATAATATGGAAGCAGGACCAGCGGCAAAAAAATGAAAAAGAATTATACAACATACACGTATTTACATATGTATAAGCTTTTTTGCCCACACTTTTTGTAAAAATTGTTAATATATCAGAACGAATTCATCAAATAGTTGGGTCGATCTAATTTCCAACAGAATTGAAATGGTTATTGGTAAAAACTTGATTAATTTATTCATTTTCACAAAACTACTAGTAATTGTTTTTTTCTTTATGTCAAAATTTTACGTTGTCAAAAATGTTACAATTTCACACAGCATAAATATGAAAATTTTCTACCACAAACAAATTTCATTTCACCATAGAACTTTGCTACCGTTTCACACACACCCAAAGAAAAAAACAATTACTAGTAGTTCTGTGAAAATGAATAAATTAATCAAGTTTTTACCAATAATCATTTCAATTCTGTTGGAAATGAGATCGTCCCAACTATTTGATGAATTCGTTCTGATATATTACCAATTTTTTTTTTAAAAAGCTTATACATATGTAAATATTTATATTTTGTTTAATTCTTTTTAATTTTTTTTGCCGCTGGTCCTGCTTCCATATTATTTTTTATTTTGTTTAAACAAATTTGAAGAAAAAAAATAATTTTGTGGTTGTCAAAAATTTCTACACTAATGTCAAAATTTATACTAGCCCCCAGGGCTAGTGAAATTTTATTCACCTCAATAGTGTCAAATTTTTACTTCCATGAGTACTTTGCTACCGTTTCACACACACCCTATAAGCTTAAAATAAGAACTTTTTATGAATATGGCTGTTAATATTTAAGGCCTTATTCATAAACAATATTCAATGCTTATAACTGGTTGATAAGACGAATTTTATATGAAAATTTGTTAAATTTACTTTTAATAAAACTGAAATATTTTCTATGAATAAGGGGGTTAAAATGTTGCTAGAAGACTATAAGAAAATCTGTGTTATTCACGCTTATTGGCAACCACATAAATTAATGTTGAATATCGCTTTAACCGTGGTGAATTTCCCTCGAAAAATAGTGAAAATGTTCATAAGCACTTTTTACGATACTGTACTGTACCTCGTCGTTTCTAAGTGCTGGCTGGTTCACACTCTTCAAGTTTTCGCCGTCAAGTCTTGAGTTTTTAGGAGAGAGAGGAAACGAAATGGCATTTCCCTTCAAAGAAGAAGGTGCAGTGTGGTTTGGGTTTTAAATTAAAATTTGGCAACAATTCTTTCTTTTATAAATATAATTATTTTTTTGTTTAATTCAATGGTTTAAATTATAATTTGCCATTTGCCATTTCACACACTAAATTTTTTTTACGCAATGAGTTCCTTTTTTGCGTCCTTTTGTTTAATTGTCAAACTCGACCAAATTTGACGTTTCATATTAGCAATAATTGTCAACAAAAATTGACTAACAATAACTGCAACATATATTGCCGTCAATAAATACCCTACTTCTAGACGCACAATTTGTATTAGTTAACATAACGTCCGCATAATGACGTCACTAAAATGGTCTATGTTTAATATTTTTTCAGCGTGTAGTCAACGTATGCTTTAACTAGGGATGCCAATCCCGAAATCCCGATCCCGAAATCCAAGGATATTCGGGATTTAGCGAATCCCGAATCCCGGGATTTAAATTTATTAATCTCGGGATTTTGTAAATTCCGAAATTATTAACTTAATTTTTTGTTTTACCTTTTTTTATAAAAAGAAATTCATTATGACATTCCCCATGAGAGGATAGGGAACACAATATTGATCTTTAATATTTATTTGATTAATTCTGTTAGTACTGTCATTGAAAACGTAAGAAAATAGTTAAACTTTGTTATTCTTTTCAAGCGTGTCCAATAATTATAAAGAAATTGTAACGTGAGAAGTGCTGAAAATAATTAAACAAGAAAATTTATTAAAGAAAAAATTGTTTTTGAAATGCACAAAACATTTCACTGGTGCACCAAATACAAAATTTAAACTTTACTTTTTACAGGGTTAAGATTATTAAAGTGTTTTCCGAGAGTTGACATCGAACCTACGGTAATCAATGGAGCGATTTCACAATATTAGGTAATGTATTTATACACTTCTAAAGGGTGGTTAAATTTCAAGGGCCGATGTTGATTTTAAATAAAACACAAACTATTTAGGAAATTATTGTAATTTTATTTTATTATGATATATTGGTATTACTCAATTATGTATGAAACAAAATATCGGCCAAATGGGCGCCGCGACCACGGCGGCACACCTCCATCCGATGGTCCAAATTTTCGATGACCCTGAGGCATAATGGAGGTTCTATGCCGTTAATGTGCCGAATTATCTCATCCTTTAGCTCTTGAATTGTTGCTGGCTTATCGACGTACACCTTTTCTTTCAAATAACCCCAAAGAAAAAAGTCCAGCGGTGTCAAATCACATGATCTTGGCAGCCAATTGAAATCGCCACCACGTGAGATAACACGGCCATTGAATTTGTTGCGCAAAAGAGCCATTGTTTCGTTAGCTGTGTGGCAAGTGGCACCTCATTTTGGAAAAATACGGCCCGATGATGCCGCCAGCCCATAAACCGCACCAAACAGTCACTCTTTGTGGGTGCATTGGTTTTTCGACAATCACTCTTGGATTCTCATTCGCCCAAATGCGGCAAATCTGCTTATTGACTAATCCACTGGGGTGAAAAGGTACCTCATCACAAATTACGAAGTGCACGATATGCATTTTGACTTGAACGCCCATTTTCATAATAAGTCTGGATAACTTTAACACGTTGTTGGATTGTGTATCTCTCCATGGTTCAAATTGAGTAAGTCTGAAATAGAGAAATGTCAAATAAAATTCGGAAAAAAACTTGGCGTTTAGGTGTGGTTCACATTCAACATCGGCCCTTACAATTTAACCACCCTTTATTATATAAATTAACTAAATACATTGATTTTGTTAGTTAATTTCGAATTCAAATGTCAATTATTTATTTTAATTCATTTAATAAAATTTTAATAGAATCTTACAAATAAATCAACTACTATGTTGCGCTGTTCAATTAGAATATTAATTTTTTTTTATTTAGCTTGAATAAACTGAGGTAATTGAATCAAATATAGCTTTTATGGTAATTAATTTTTTATTGAATCAAGTAACACATTGTTTAAAATCGTACGTTGTTTTTTTTTATCATATTTTTAATTAAATTAGTCATTAAATAAGAAAAGTCACAATTTTAAATTTTTACAAATTAAAGTAATATTTAACTTTAAAATAATAAATTAATTATAAAACCTTCGTTTGTAAACTTCTTTTAAAGACTTTTTTTTTTTAAATAAATATCTATAAAAAGCATTTATCTCTTTATTTTCAAAAATCCCGAATCGCGGGATTTGATTTTTTGTAATCCCGAATCCCGCGATTTGCGAAAACCAGTCCGATTGGCATCCCTAGTTTAAACACAAAACATGAATTTACTTGTTAATAGTGTGCGTCTTCACCTGACAATTTTTTGTCATACCAAACGTCAAAGTCTATATAAAAAAAACTCGAAAATTTTTGTCAGCGTTTTTTTAATATGAAGTTTGACGTTTGGTATGACAAAAAATTGTCAGGTGAAGACGCTATGATATATACTTATATTTTCTATGACAACCAATTTATTTTTCAATTATTTTTTTAATATAAATTTCGTATTAAAAAAAAACGTTTAAAGTTTTAAATTTTTTCTTTTCTAACTGATAGTTGATTTTGACAACTTGTGTTAGTGCCTGTTCACACTCGTCAAGTCTTCAGCTTTTAGGAAGGAAGGAGAAAGAGAATGCAATTTCTTTGACTTAACGTGTGTGAACCAGCACTTTAAAGATAATTGCTCAGCAATGTATTATAACATTTGTGGATGAACATATAACCCAGCAAAAACTTTACTTACAATCCTACTTTTAATGACTTCCAGAATTCATTACTTTGTAGCTTTATTCGCCACTTTTTGGATTATTAGTTATATATAAAATAATAACTTTATTATTATATCTTAAATATACATTACAAAAAAAAATTAATATTATTATACGATTTTAAATAAATATTTAAGTAAATTTTCAGTATATTCCGTTAATATTTCTTAGACATTCGTTAATACTATATAATTTAAACAATAATTTTGATGTTAAGTCCATGGAAATCCAAAAACCAATCAAATGTATGTCACTATATACATAAATGTGTTCCAAAATTACCCTCAAAGTATATATTTGTTACTAGAACACTAGTAGTTATATCGATCTAATGTAATCGATGTTTTTTGAACAACATAACATTTACATTACACACATTTGTATTACAGTGTTAGAGTTATTAATGATTTTGTGCAGCAAAACACTCTTTATTAAATGGTTTTTTACATTTCGAAAAATGTATTATTGTGTACACTTTCATGCATATAAGAGCAATTTTAATTAGTGTGTTTTAACCTTTTTGAATTAATTTGCAATAACTTATTTTTGGCCTCTTTTTGTAACTATATATTTTTATAAAAATTTTTATTTCATTTAATCTGTATTGATATCAGAAATATTTAGTCCTTTTTACAGCATTTACAGCCTTTTGCACAAAAACACAAAGTTGGTTATTTTGTAAATCTCTTTACCTTGTGTTAAGAAATTTTTCGTAATTCATCTGATAATTTTTCATAAAATCATTGGAATATTTAAGTCAAATAATATACTCGTTACGTAAATGTTTCAGAAACGTAAACGTTGCGGCGTACTTTAGTGGTTGGTAGTAACTAAAAATACACGTTAACGTGTTGAAATGTGTTTAAGTTAAACCGAAAATTTGTCAAAATTTTTATAATATACAAATTTTATTATGCGTTTTGTATAAAAATATAAAAAAAAAAATCATGTAATTTGATGGAATGTTTGCTTCATAAATAAACATAAACAAACACAAACTTATTTTACAGCTGTTACTTAAAAAAGGAGATATTGTTTATACATACACTTAATATGGAATGGTATGGCTCTATGTTCCTTATAGGAATTTCACGAATATATATGTATATAAATTGGGAAAACGCAATAGCTGTTCTGTAATGTATACTTTTACGAAAGAGTGACTAGACCTTAATTATGTCATAATTCATTTGACGCAACAAATACAAAACAATTTATTACTTTCAACTATTCCGTTTGATTTAAATTTAATTAGAATAATTAATAAAATTCATTTAAATTCAATTGGGAATTAAGAAAGTGTTAAATGCAATTAACATTATATTTGCAGTAATTTAATAACGTTTGTTTTGAATTACATATTGCATTCTTAAATCATTCAACCAACATTAATCAAACGACAAGGTCTAAAAGACGGCTTAACAAAAACGAGCTGCAGAAATTTGCATACAGGGATAATTAAAGAAAAAAAAAAATTTATTATGAGATCGTGAATAAATTCATACTTTTGTAGTATTGAAATGTTTTTATTGAGTTTTAGCACAACAGTTATATATTCAAAATATTTTAATGTCGCCAAAAGAAATGTTTTCAGAGTAATTGGCGTAAATCTCTCAGAAGAAAGTAAACAACGAAAACAGTATTTGGACTTTGAAATATGCAAAGGTAACATTTGGTATTAGGTATATATCTGTGCGAATATGGAAAAGAAGAACTTTTGAGTTATCCTCAGTTTTGTTGCAGGTTTATTCAATATTTTTTTTTTTTGCTTAATATTGATGTATAAGCAACAACTTCACTAAAGGCTAAAAGTAAAGTTCCGAACAATATTTTTTCCCGGAGAATAATTTTGTACTGAGAGTGTTCTGCAGAATGATTCACCAGCGCTGCCAGAAGTAAGATTTTACCTTATTTTTAAAGATTTTTTAACTGAAAAAAGATTTTAAGATTTTTTCCCCAAAAACAAGATTTTTTGTTTTGTCTAGACGAAGGTTAGGTTCAATTAAAAAAACCTTCTTTGTTCCCATTTCAAAATTTTTAAACTTAATAATGCAACCTTGCAGTTTACTGGACAAAAAAATACTTAATTCCCAACCATAATGTGCTTAAGTTGGCTTATGCAAATTTACTAATACATGTTAATCATATTAGGCTAGCCATATTGAACTTAAGGAAACTTTTTGTTAAATCTCATGAAACGCACATTCCGTACGTACGTTTGTTGATTTTATTTTTGTTTTTTTTTTTAATACATTTGAGAGACTTTTTGTTAATAGGTTAAGCAACGCTATGCATATTATGGTTGGACCTTTAAAAAGCAACCTCTGTTTGGCGTTCAAGGGTGATTAATCTGGTGTAAGTTTTGCGCGCTTTTTACATATTTTGCAAAAAACAGAAAATATTGCAAGTCAGACTAAGGTTCGCAAAAATTAAATAATAGCAAAGACGTTTTATGGAAAAATGTTTAATCCGAAAAGGTAATTTTAAGTGCATCGAAATACCTTTGAAAAGGGAGCTTATCAGGGGTGTCATGGAAATCGAAAACGTAAAACGGAAGAATTTGCCAGTTCTTTTTATTAAACTTTAAATCTAAGTTTTACAATTTTTGTTAAAAAATTCTGTTTAATAGAGCATAGTCTGAGTTCATACGGCTCTTTTCTTATTGAAAAGATTCTTCCTTTTTCTTCTTTGAACATGAATTGGCGTTCAAATTATTCATGTCATGTTTGCGCCATGTTTTTTATTTTGTATAGTCGTGCGTTTGCATGTGTGCTTTTTTGATATTGAAAACAATAACAAAATTAAACAACGAATGAAAAAGCAAAACGTAAAGACAGTACAGGCATTTGTGTACTCGTTTCTTTTCCCCTCGCCCCTCTCGCCTATAAAGTAGCAATCTTTTCAATAAGAAAAGAGCCGTATGAACACAGACATAATTTGTATAATAATTGTCATAAAATTTTTTTAATTCAGAGTCTTATTGAAAAACGACTCTTAAAATTCTTTCGTTTTACGTTTTACAGGCATTTGTGTACTCGTTTCTTTTCCCCTCGCCCCTCTCGCCTATAAAGTAGCAATCTTTTCAATAAGAAAAGAGCCGTATGAACACAGACATAATTTGTATAATAATTGTCATAAAATTTTTTTAATTCAGAGTCTTATTGAAAAACGACTCTTAAAATTCTTTCGTTTTACGTTTTCGATTTCCATGACACCCCTGTATATCTAGATTTATATAAATAAACGTTTAAAAATGTTTAGATTTTAGAGGTGTTTTTAAGAAAAATCCCGCTAAATTGAATATATAGCGGTTTCTAGCGGTTTTGAAGTCCGATTTGGCGGGAAATATTCAAAAAAAGTTGGCAGCTGTGGCAATACATATTGATATGTTTTAAAGTTAATTTAATAAAAAAAACTACTTTTTTCCAAAAAAAATGATTTTTTTTCCAAAATAAGATTTTTTTTGGTGAAATTAAGATTTTTTGCTGAAAATTTCTGGCAGCCCTGTGATTCACCAATTTCGGAAAATTTGTCCGGAAAAACAAAGTTACCATATGGTTTAAAGATGTAAACAATTATACAACAAGTGCAGCACAACTAGCAAACCACATATTTTGAATTGGTTTCTAAAAGCGTGTTTAAGAAAATGGACAAAAAAGGAAAGTGATTTTATTGCTTTTAATTATATTATTTTTTTAATTTACAAGATTTTGTAATTTTTTTATTTAATAATTCAGCAACAAAACAATTATTTCAACTCTTATATACAATTTGAAAAAAAGTGGCAGCTCAGTTCATTTTGTTCAGAACAAAAATTAAAATTAATTAGACGAAGGTTAGGTTCAATTAAAAAAACCTTCTTTGTTCCCATTTCAAAATTTTTAAACTTAATAATGCAACCTTGCAGTTTACTGGACAAAAAAATACTTAATTCCCAACCATAATGTGCTTAAGTTGGCTTATGCAAATTTACTAATACATGTTAATCATATTAGGCTAGCCATATTGAACTTAAGGAAACTTTTTGTTAAATCTCATGAAACGCACATTCCGTACGTACGTTTGTTGATTTTATTTTTGTTTTTTTTTTTAATACATTTGAGAGACTTTTTGTTAATAGGTTAAGCAACGCTATGCATATTATGGTTGGACCTTTAAAAAGCAACCTCTGTTTGGCGTTCAAGGGTGATTAATCTGGTGTAAGTTTTGCGCGCTTTTTACATATTTTGCAAAAAACAGAAAATATTGCAAGTCAGACTAAGGTTCGCAAAAATTAAATAATAGCAAAGACGTTTTATGGAAAAATGTTTAATCCGAAAAGGTAATTTTAAGTGCATCGAAATACCTTTGAAAAGGGAGCTTATCAGGGGTGTCATGGAAATCGAAAACGTAAAACGGAAGAATTTGCCAGTTCTTTTTATTAAACTTTAAATCTAAGTTTTACAATTTTTGTTAAAAAATTCTGTTTAATAGAGCATAGTCTGAGTTCATACGGCTCTTTTCTTATTGAAAAGATTCTTCCTTTTTCTTCTTTGAACATGAATTGGCGTTCAAATTATTCATGTCATGTTTGCGCCATGTTTTTTATTTTGTATAGTCGTGCGTTTGCATGTGTGCTTTTTTGATATTGAAAACAATAACAAAATTAAACAACGAATGAAAAAGCAAAACGTAAAGACAGTACAGGCATTTGTGTACTCGTTTCTTTTCCCCTCGCCCCTCTCGCCTATAAAGTAGCAATCTTTTCAATAAGAAAAGAGCCGTATGAACACAGACATAATTTGTATAATAATTGTCATAAAATTTTTTTAATTCAGAGTCTTATTGAAAAACGACTCTTAAAATTCTTTCGTTTTACGTTTTACAGGCATTTGTGTACTCGTTTCTTTTCCCCTCGCCCCTCTCGCCTATAAAGTAGCAATCTTTTCAATAAGAAAAGAGCCGTATGAACACAGACATAATTTGTATAATAATTGTCATAAAATTTTTTTAATTCAGAGTCTTATTGAAAAACGACTCTTAAAATTCTTTCGTTTTACGTTTTCGATTTCCATGACACCCCTGTATATCTAGATTTATATAAATAAACGTTTAAAAATGTTTAGATTTTAGAGGTGTTTTTAAGAAAAATCCCGCTAAATTGAATATATAGCGGTTTCTAGCGGTTTTGAAGTCCGATTTGGCGGGAAATATTCAAAAAAAGTTGGCAGCTGTGGCAATACATATTGATATGTTTTAAAGTTAATTTAATAAAAAAAACTACTTTTTTCCAAAAAAATGATTTTTTTTCCAAAATAAGATTTTTTTTGGTGAAATTAAGATTTTTTGCTGAAAATTTCTGGCAGCCCTGTGATTCACCAATTTCGGAAAATTTGTCCGGAAAAACAAAGTTACCATATGGTTTAAAGATGTAAACAATTATACAACAAGTGCAGCACAACTAGCAAACCACATATTTTGAATTGGTTTCTAAAAGCGTGTTTAAGAAAATGGACAAAAAAGGAAAGTGATTTTATTGCTTTTAATTATATTATTTTTTTAATTTACAAGATTTTGTAATTTTTTTATTTAATAATTCAGCAACAAAACAATTATTACAACTCTTATATACAATTTGAAAAAAAGTGGCAGCTCAGTTCATTTTGTTCAGAACAAAAATTAAAATTAAACCAATTCAAAAAAAACTTTCCGAACAAAATAATTTCTCTCTCTCCCAAAAGTAAGACGTCAAACTCAACAAAAAAATTTTGTTCGGACAAAAATATTGTACGGAACGCATGGGTGAATCAAGCTTAAATGTTTAAGAAGAGTTTTAGTAAATATAAAAGATTTTGCACCTTTTCTCCTTTTAATAACTCAATTCTGTCTTATATCGACTTAATATATTATTTCATATGACCACAGATATGTACATAAATACCCAGCAAACATAGAAAAACACCATATGAATTGCCCGAATGAAAAATTTTTTCCGTAGGGAAGAAACGTGTATCGATGGCAATACTCCTTAGTAATTCTGATAGATGATAAACTAGCAATATATTAAATCTTGTACCATTCAGATGAACAATTCTCGAGATTTTTTTTAAAATAGCTAAAACAACTGCAGAAAAACACGATTTTCGCGATTAAATTTAATAATCGTTTATAAATACGGGGGTTAATCTTTAAGGCTCGTTTTTTTTTTGTGGCATAGTGTAATTCGTAAGGTAAAGAAATATAAAACAAATTAGAGAATCTTTGATACCCTCCACCGACAGTTCGAATTATTCAAGAATGGACTTTAAATGATATCTATATATTAATTATTATTCTTTATAAAAACGGACATCGGCATTCAATTTGGTTGAAGTTAAACCTATATTAAATTATTGACCGACAATCAGAAAGTTTTATGCTTCTCTTTTTAGAGATTTGAACTAGCTTGAGTAAAATATCATGAATTGTAACAGTTTTAGATGTTCAGGAGGGAAATTTATATTGGACCTATGGAAAGTTATGAACCAATCATCCTTAAATTCTGTAGAGTAATTTGAAGTATTAAAAAACATAAATTTTTATGAATTTCAATACATTGGTGAATTAGTTTTAGCGTTTACAGTGAATTTCAGAAGGCTACTTAATATAGGATCTAAGGTAAATTGTGGACCGTGTATATAACAAAATTGCATGAAATTTTTTTTGGCCATATGAAGCTTAGATGGAACAAATTTGTCCGCAATATCTATATCTGCTACGGTTTTAGGCGTATTTAATTAATTTCCGAAAGTAGGGTGTATATGGGGCCTATAGTCAATTATGGACCGATCTTCACGAAGTTTGATAGTGTTATTTCTAATCATATAAAACAGTGACGTACTAAATTTTATTACGAGAGCATTGTTTATTACGGTTTTAGGCGTACTTAACTGTTTTCCGGAAGTAGGGTTTATATGGGGCCTAAGCAGGGTTGTCAGATTTTTTTTAACCCCATCGCCAAACCGGATATCAGAAATCGCCAAACGTCAATTTTGTTCAGTTTTCGTAACATTTTTTTTTTTTTTTAAATTAAATTTTGCATACAAAAAAAGCTAGTATAATATAACTGTCAAAAATCGCCAAAAAGTTAGTTTCTGTTTTTTTTTTTTTAATGACATAAAATTGTGATCATAAATTCAGTTACAAAAACTAAAATTAGGTAAACAAGTCTATAAGATCGTACACTTCAGCCTCATCGATTTCATTACTGGTGTTTTGACCTGCACACATACTATTAAATTTAAATAGTGGCTGTATATAAAATATACTTAAATGATAACAAAACAAAAATTATATTAGTAATGATAACAACAAATTACAAAAAATCGCTGAAATAATGTAAATGGTAAAAAATAGCCAGTTATATCCAAAATCGCAAAAAAAAAATCACCAGTCGCCAAATGGAAAATCACACCGCCAAACACGTTTCAAAATCGCCACGTTTAGCGAGATATCGCCATATCTGACAGCCCTGCGCCTAGCGTAAATTATTGACCGATCTACACGAAATTTAACAGTATGATTTCCAGTCAAGTAAAACCAATTTCTGCAAAATCTTATATCATTCCGTGCATTATTCCACCATTTATGTTAGTTTTTGTATACATTTTGATAAATACAATGGTCCAGCTGCAACAAATTTAGAACTAACGTGGCCTTACCGCAAAAAAGCGTAAGCAACAAAAACACAACTTTACAGGAGAAAGGGTCTTTTATTATATTTCAAAAGAACGCTTAAGCTAAAATTTATTTTGCTATAAAATCATAACGACACCTGATGTGACCATGACAATTTTGGAGATGATGCAAGTGTTGCCAATAAATTCATTTATTAAAAAAAGCGGAAATTGAAAATTATGTCGCTTAAACTGTTTTTGCGGTAAGGGCTCAATTAGTTTAATTTTCTGTTACTAATTTAAAAATTTACCAAGCAGCTTGTTTTAGACAAATTTGATGTATCACATCCACTATGAATCTATAAAAATTGGTACTGTAGCATAAATAGAGGTTTTGGGTATTTGTCGATTTGCTCTTCGGTTTTTTAATGCAAAACTTTTTTGTGTAACTCTAAAGCTGCAAGTTCGACATCCTTGCCCGAAGTTAGTACATGTACCCTTTCATATAATTTCACAAACTTTTCGAATATTTGAGCTTGTTACAAACGGAATTAGGAAATAAAATTCAAAAACAAATCAATATTTATTCTAAGTAAAAATTCCATTGCTTTCATTAATGCTCCTTTCCTTATATTTCTTTCCATCGACTGTATTCGACACAACAGCGAAACTATTTGTACGATAGAGTAATTAATCAATTTGTTTAACTGCCAAACGGCAATGTGTGTATTTGAAATACTTTGAACGTTTCAATAATTTCATGTTCTTTAATTGTTTTACAACACCAAGACAATTTAAGTCAAATGAAATTGATTTAAATAGTGTATTTAATTGTTGTTCTGTATTGTTTTAGTTTATTTTTATTGTTCTCAAGGGGGGTGCTAAGCGCTTTAGAAACGACGACTGGCATACGCCATGCGATTTAAATTTCAAGTCAGTTAGTTTAACATTTCATATTAAACTGCTTTTAAATGCTCGTGTCGTGTCTGAAACTCCGTCCATATAGAACTGCTGACAACCAACATGACAGTTACTGCTGTTATATAAAACCGCAATAAAGTTAAACAGCCATCGGATTTAATTTTATTTATTAATACTCGTGCTGCAATAAGTATTTCGTATTAAAATTAGTATAAGTATGTATAAATTTGTTAAATGTTTTTCTTTTATTAAAATTACTTTTTTATTAAATTAGTATCAGTTCTTTAAGTGAGTAGCAACGTATGGACACGAAACTTGGTATGTGACTGATAGCGACTCACAGCGTCTTAGCATTTTTGAGAAAAAAATGTAAGTAAAATATTCGGCCCTTCGCGTTAAAGAGGCAACGATGAATTGCTGGAAATATGTCAAGGTGAAGACATCGTTATGGACATAAAAACGGAACACGTAGCTTGCATAGACAACAGCAGGCTGCAAAAAGGTAATGGTTAACTACGGTGTCAGATTCGACAGGCGACGAGGACGACTGCGAACGAAATGGAGGGACTGTGTGGATGACGACTTAAAAATATTGGTTACTAGAAACTGGCAACAAAATGTAGAAAATAGAGTACCTACTCACCCCGAGCTGTAACGCTAAGAGATGATAATTATATAGTGTGCATTATTTTTTAAACTACCCAAATTTTAAATTTTCATCATGTATTTAATGAAATATAAAAAACATTTATTAATGAAGGGCTTTTACACCCAGAGAAAAACATTGTTTAATATGGTCACCTCCAACAAAACCATTTTTAATGAACTTTTTTCAACATATTATGGTAAATATCAACCCTATTATTGTCATCGCCAACAATATAATAGTTTAATTAGTCCTCCATCAAGAAGCCACAACCATATTATTGTTGCCTCCAAACATGTTATGG
Organism: Pollenia griseotomentosa; assembly: GCA_963931875.1. Taxonomy (NCBI): domain Eukaryota; kingdom Metazoa; phylum Arthropoda; class Insecta; order Diptera; family Polleniidae; genus Pollenia; species Pollenia griseotomentosa. Next base: position 181,058,665 of record OZ007560.1, on the reverse strand, counting down.
TTAAATCATAACTAAAATATGTTTAACACTTATAATAGCATGGTAGTTCTTCAACCATAGTATGTTGCTCTTATATTTGAAAGAGGAAAATACTATTGTTAATTTAAAAACAAATTATTGCCACATAGAAAAATTTTTTTCTCTACGTGTAGGTGTCATGTAAATTAAGAGTGAAAAAACGGTTGGCAATTGTAAACAATCTCAGTTTTTAAAAGGAATTAAAACATATGAAACAAAGACAATTTAAAGATTAAATCAAAATCTTATATGACAATTTGCGAACAAAACGCCATCAACTAATATTAAAATAGCCTTGAAATAAAAATAAAGTTTATTAATAAAACTGGCTAGAAAATTAATACATACTTAAATAACCCACTATTAAATGTTTACACAAACATTGGCAATTGGAAGTTCTTAAATGCGATGATACTCATATCGACATTATCTTCATACAAAGTAATAATAATTAAGATCTTTGACTTTTGTTTTAAATTATGAAATTCTACCGAAAAATTACTCTTCTTAATTTATAAACGGTTTTTTTCAATTTTAATATTTGGCTTTATAAAATCTAAATAATAATAAATAAATAAATAAATAATAACTTTCGGCAAACACTGTTGCCCGTTTTCGTTAGGACAACATTAAAATCTTTTGAGAGGACATGCTGCTTTTACGGATACATTTTAATGGCCCCTTCGGTACCGCTCATGAGACTGTATTGAAAGATTTTCTTTGTATGAAATTCTTTGACTAATTGCTTTTCTCTTCTTGTTCTAAAAGGCTTTTAGATGAAAGACTTTTAAAACGGAATATAAAGAATATTGCGGTAGACTTCAATGGTTGGTAGTTACCAAATATACGCAAATGTGTTTAAATGCGTTAAAAGAAAAACAGAAAATTTGTCAAAATTTATATGCATAATAAATAAATTTTAGATTTTGTTATTTGTGCGTTTTGTATAAACATATAAAGCGGCTCAAACACTTGCAATAAAATTCTTGAATTTTACGTATTGTACAATTATATCTCCAATGTGTTTGTGATATTCGAAGGTGGCACAATATATTGGCAAAAGACTTTTGATTTTTGCTGCACAACGAAAAGAAAGTGAAATGTGTTGGCAACATTGTGCAATGCTGTTTATGTTATTTCTATAGGTTATGTTCACCTTTTTATTGAATGACTGAAACCATTGTGCGACTTATTGCAAATATAGGACAAAATGGAAATAATATGGCGAATATCATATACAATAATATTGCAAGTGTATGGGCCGCTTAAAAAAATTTCATGTACTTCGTGGAATGTAAGCTTTATCAATAAACATAATAAAACATAAAATTCTTTCGCAGCTAATACGTAAAAACGGAGAAAATTTTTAATATTATCGGGTTCATCCGCAACGCAACGTCACGTTTACGTTAAAGTACCTATTTTTCATACATAAGCTTGGTAAGAAAATGGAACAGCTGACACGCAACGTATTCGTTTTCTAAAACTGAACAACTTCGTTCCTCCCTTTTTAAAGGAGGGAGTAGCAAATGTGCAAATGCCGGCTTACACACTTTAAGTTTGATTCGTCAAGTCTTGAGTTTTTAGGAGAGAGGGGAAAAGAAATCGGATTATCTTTTCAATTCTATCCTAAAAGCTCAAGACTTGCCAGTGTGTACCTAATTAATATTTTCGAAGGTCTTTTAAAACAAATTTATACCTTCTAGAAGGCCCGGATATCATAAGAAACAAATCTTTTAGAGAGGATTATGGAGGCCTTCAAAAAGCCCTGGCACTTGCGGTCCTTTCAATATTTACCGCTGAAATATTAAAGAAAAATTTCCTTAAACCTACATAAAACAAAGTTTCATAAATGTCAATGATTTTTGATCGTTACAAATTTAACGCATTATGAGGGTGTGAGTAACTCTTAATATGGTATGTTGGGAACATTTTGTGTGAGAAAAGAAGTGGCCATAAGAGTTATTTAAACTATTTTTGCCTGAACTAAATTGTGAAATTCCAGATAAAAGATGGTAAGCTATTTTTGTAGTTGTCAGGTGAAAACTATGTCAATGTCATAAGTAGGGTAGGTAAAAAAAGGCAAATGCTTACTTTTTGGTTTACAAGATAGAAAGATTTTGATTGAACACATATTCCGATTATAAAAAACAAAGAAAATGAGCTTTATTTATTAGGGCTTTTTTGCTTATTTTGGCAATGTCGGCTTTTTTTTAGTTATTTTTGCGATATCGGCTTTTTTGTACTTATTTTGCCATTTTAAGATAATTTTTCATTTTTTTCATACGAAAAAAAAATTATTTAATAAAATTTTGCAAAAATCGTTTATAAATACTAAAAAATCCGCCATTTCTTTGCTGTAACAACTTTGGTTAAAAAAATCGATCGACGTTATGGTAATATTTTGTGCTTCCCTTGAACAATATCATCTTAAAAACTTATATTATCTCTGTATGTTATTATAGCTGCACTAAAGAGTGGAGAGGGTATTCTGCATTTATGCTGATGTGAGAAACACCTTAAAATATTGGTCCTAAAGTATACAGATCGACTCAGAATCACTTTCTGGGTCGGTCTGACGATGTCCGTCCGGCTGGCTGGCTGTCCAAGTAACCTCGTGCGCAAAGTACAGGTCGCAATTTTAAACATAATTTAATGAAATTTGGTACATGGGTTCTAATTGGAACAAGGGCGAATCGGTCTATAATTCAATATAGCCCCCATACAAACTGCTATCCGGAAGAGGATCTTTGTGCCCCATGCAAGCTGTTTTCCGGAAGAGGGTCTTTGTGCCCACTATCAAACCAATTTTAAGACATACGTAGATAGATCCATATTTATATGGACACGCAAGGTATGCATTTTTTAAAAAATAGGACCACGAGGGGAGATAGGGTCAATTTCTGCCCATCAGTAACTATTAAACCGATTTTAATGAAATGATCCCTATTCATATAGCCATACACTCTCGAAACTTGTTTTTAAATACTGTGGTGTCGGGTATCATACGGTAGGGCTTGACCGACTTTACTTTCTTACTTGATTCTTATGCAACTCTGTCTTAGCGGTACTGTGACGTACTTTTTATAGTGTTGTGTACAATTTTTATGTGTTTATGTTTTTAGTATTAAGCCTTTTTATCAACTTATTTTATTATTTGCTTGTTTAAGTTCTTTTCTCTCGAAAATTCCATAGCTGTATTCTTACGATCAAATACCTCAATCTGTAACGTCTTTTACCATCATACTTTGCACAGAAAAAATTATTTTTCCAATTCAAACAAAAAATTTGTAGAATCAAACAATTTTTTGTCTGAAATCGGTCCTACAAACAAATTTGCATATTCAAACAATTTATTTGCATTTTGTTTACTGAAAAAAAACACTAATTTTTTCAAACAAATAATTTAACTGAATCAAACAAAAAGTTTACTGAAATTCAAAATCAAAAAAAAAAAAAAGTTTTTGCACAAGCAATGACGCGCACACAAGTAAGCACTGTATGAGAAGGTGACGGCAAAGCAGAGCCGCCGACTGGCTTTGAAACACATTTTTTTGTTGGAATAATTTTTGAACGAAGTCTTATTTATACACACAACACAATGTTTTTATACCCTTCACCGAAGGTAAAAGGGTATATATAAGTTTGTCATTCCGTTTGTAATTTCTACAATATTGATACTACACCCTATAAAGTATATATATTCTGGGTCCTTATGAAAAGCGAAGTTGATTTAACGATATCCGTCCGTCTGTCCGTCCGTCTGTCCGTCTGTCCGTCTTACGTTTGATATGTGTTTTCCGGAGACTCCAGACATGATAGCGGCTAGGTTGTTTCACACTTATGTCACATATAGTCCACCATTTCTTGCTATTGAAATTCAGCCACATCGGTCCAAAAATGGCTGAGATATGAGCAAAAAACCACGACTACCTCTAATTTTTTCCAAAAATCCCTTGTTGTTGTTGTATTTTTATTACTTTTTTGTGTATATCTGGAGAACGGCAAGAGCCAAAGTTTCCAAATTAGGTACACACATTAAGGTTATCAATATACAGCATTCCACAAAATGTGGGCGGGATTGAACAAGTGGGCGTGGTACCTCCCGTGCAAAAAATATCAAAAATTGTATAAAAACCTGCTTATTTGGACTGTCATATGACCTATGGTTACGCGTTATATATCAAAAGATCGGAAATAAATAAATAAAATCGATCGACGTTATGGTAATATTTTGTGCTTCCCTTGAACAATATCATCTTAAAAACTTATATTATCTCTGTATGTTATTATAGCTACACTAAAGAGTGGAGAGGGTATTCTGCATTTATGCTGATGTGAGAAACACCTTAAAATATTGGTCCTAAAGTATACAGATCGACTCAGAATCACTTTCTGGGTCGATCTGACGATGTCCGTCCGGCTGGCTGGCTGTCCAAGTAACCTCGTGCGCAAAGTACAGGTCGCAATTTTAAACATAATTTAATGAAATTTGGTACGTGGGTTCTAATTGGAACAAGGGCGAATCGGTCTATAATTCAATATAGCCCCCATACAAACTGCTATCCGGAAGAGGATCTTTGTGCCCCATGCAAGCTGTTTTCCGGAAGAGGGTCTTTGTGCCCACTATCAAACCAATTTTAAGACATACGTAGATAGATCCATATTTATATGGACACGCAAGGTATGCATTTTTTAAAAAATAGGACCACGAGGGGAGATAGGGTCAATTTCTGCCCATCAGTAACTATTAAACCGATTTTAATGAAATGATCCCTATTCATATAGCCATACACTCTCGAAACTTGTTTTTAAATACTGTGGTGTCGGGTATCATACGGTAGGGCTTGACCGACTTTACTTTCTTACTTGATTCTTATGCAACTCTGTCTTAGCGGTACTGTGACGTACTTTTTATAGTGTTGTGTACAATTTTTATGTGTTTATGTTTTTAGTATTAAGCCTTTTTATCAACTTATTTTATTATTTGCTTGTTTAAGTTCTTTTCTCTCGAAAATTCCATAGCTGTATTCTTACGATCAAATACCTCAATCTGTAACGTCTTTTACCATCATACTTTGCACAGAAAAAATTATTTTTCCAATTCAAACAAAAAATTTGTAGAATCAAACAATTTTTTGTCTGAAATCGGTCCTACAAACAAATTTGCATATTCAAACAATTTATTTGCATTTTGTTTACTGAAAAAAAACACTAATTTTTTCAAACAAATAATTTAACTGAATCAAACAAAAAGTTTACTGAAATTCAAAATCAAAAAAAAAAAAAAGTTTTTGCACAAGCAATGACGCGCACACAAGTAAGCACTGTATGAGAAGGTGACGGCAAAGCAGAGCCGCCGACTGGCTTTGAAACACATTTTTTTGTTGGAATAATTTTTGAACGAAGTCTTATTTATACACACAACACAATGTTTTTATACCCTTCACCGAAGGTAAAAGGGTATATATAAGTTTGTCATTCCGTTTGTAATTTCTACAATATTGATACTACACCCTATAAAGTATATATATTCTGGGCCCTTATGAAAAGCGAAGTTGATTTAACGATATCCGTCCGTCTGTCCGTCCGTCTGTCCGTCGTTCCGTCTTACGTTTGATATGTGTTTTCCGGAGACTCCAGACATGATAGCGGCTAGGTTGTTTCACACTTATGTCACATATAGTCCACCATTTCTTGCTATTGAAATTCAGCCACATCGGTCCAAAAATGGCTGAGATATGAGCAAAAAACCACGACTACCTCTAATTTTTTCCAAAAATCCCTTGTTGTTGTTGTATTTTTATTACTTTTTTGTGTATATCTGGAGAACGGCAAGAGCCAAAGTTTCCAAATTAGGTACACACATTAAGGTTATCAATATACAGCATTCCACAAAATGTGGGCGGGATTGAACAAGTGGGCGTGGTACCTCCCGTGCAAAAAATATCAAAAATTGTATAAAAACCTGCTTTTTTGGACTGTCATATGACCTATGGTTACGCGTTATATATCAAAAGATCGGAAATCTTTAGTAGAAAATATTTTCTGAAAATTTCGGAAAAATCGGTTCAGATACAAAAAAGTTATGACCAAAATATAATTTTTTTTTTGGAAAATACCCATTTTCGGACACAATAGATCTTCCCGAGTCCAAGGTTTATAACTCAAGCAAATGGTAAATTTCTTCTTTAACACGTCAGTATATAAATCTGTCAAATCGGTTAAAAAATGGCTGAGTTATAACCGAAATACTGAATTCCCAAAAATTACTCTTTTTATACCCTTCACCGAAGGTAAAAGGTTATATATAAGTTTGTCATTCCGTTTGTAATTTCTACAATATTGATACTACACCCTATAAAGTATATATATTCTGGGTCCTTATGAAAAGCGAAGTTGATTTAACGATATCCGTCCGTCTGTCCGTCCGTCTGTCCGTCCGTCTGTCCGTCTTACGTTTGATATGTGTTTTCCGGAGACTCCAGACATGATAGCGGCTAGGTTGTTTCACACTTATGTCACATATAGTCCACCATTTCTTGCTATTGAAATTCAGCCACATCGGTCCAAAAATGGCTGAGATATGAGCAAAAAACCACGACTACCTCTAATTTTTTCCAAAAATCCCTTGTTGTTGTTGTATTTTTATTACTTTTTTGTGTATATCTGGAGAACGGCAAGAGCCAAAGTTTCCAAATTAGGTACACACATTAAGGTTATCAATATACAGCATTCCACAAAATGTGGGTGGGATTGAACAAGTGGGCGTGGTACCTCCCGTGCAAAAAATATCAAAAATTGTATAAAAACCTGCTTTTTTGGACTGTCATATGACCTATGGTTACGCGTTATATATCAAAAGATCGGAAATCTTTAGTAGAAAATATTTTCTGAAAATTTCGGAAAAATCGGTTCAGATACAAAAAAGTTATGACCAAAATATAATTTTTTTTTTGGAAAATACCCATTTTCGGACACAATAGATCTTCCCGAGTCCAAGGTTTATAACTCAAGCAAATGGTAAATTTCTTCTTTAACACGTCAGTATATAAATCTGTCAAATCGGTTAAAAAATGGCTGAGTTATAACCGAAATACTGAATTCCCAAAAATTACTCTTTTTATACCCTTCACCGAAGGTAAAAGGGTATATATAAGTTTGTCATTCCGTTTGTAATTTCTACAATATTGATACTACACCCTATAAAGTATATATATTCTGAATCCTTATGAAAAGCGAAGTTGATTTAACGATATCCGTCCGTCTGTCCGTCTTACGTTTGATATGTGTTTTCCGGAGACTCCAGACATGATAGCGGCTAGGTTGTTTCACACTTATGTCACATATAGTCCACCATTTCTTGCTATTGAAATTCAGCCACATCGGTCCAAAAATGGCTGAGATATGAGCAAAAAACCACGACTACCTCTAATTTTTTCCAAAAATCCCTTGTTGTTGTTGTATTTTTATTACTTTTTTGTGTATATCTGGAGAACGACAAGAGCCAAAGTTTCCAAATTAGGATCACACATTAAGGTTATCAATATACAGCATACCACAAAATGTGGGCGGGATTGAACAAGTGGGCGTGGTACCTCCCGTGCAAAAAATATCAAAAATTGTATAAAAACCTGCTTTTTTGGACTGTCATATGACCTATGGTTACGCGTTATATATCAAAAGATCGGAAATCTTTAGTAGAAAATATTTTCTGAAAATTTCGGAAAAATCGGTTCAGATACAAAAAAGTTATGACCAAAATATAATTTTTTTTTTTGGAAAATACCCATTTTCGGACACAATAGATCTTCCCGAGTCCAAGGTTTATAACTCAAGCAAATGGTAAATTTCTTCTTTAACACGTCAGTATATAAATCTGTCAAATCGGTTAAAAAATGGCTGAGTTATAACCGAAATACTGAATTCCCAAAAATTACTCTTTTTATACCCTTCACCGAAGGTAAAAGGGTATATATAAGTTTGTCATTCCGTTTGTAATTTCTACAATATTGATACTACACCCTATAAAGTATATATATTCTGGGTCCTTATGAAAAGCGAAGTTGATTTAACGATATCCGTCCGTCTGTCCGTCCGTCTGTCCGTCTGTCCGTCTGTCCGTCTTACGTTTGATATGTGTTTTCCGGAGACTCCAGACATGATAGCGGCTAGGTTGTTCCACACTTATGTCACATATAGTCCACCATTTCTTGCTATTGAAATTCAGCCACATCGGTCCAAAAATGGCTGAGATATGAGCAAAAAACCACGACTACCTCTAATTTTTTCCAAAAATCCCTTGTTGTTGTTGTATTTTTATTACTTTTTTGTGTATATCTGGAGAACGGCAAGAGCCAAAGTTTCCAAATTAGGTACACACATTAAGGTTATCAATATACAGCATTCCACAAAATGTGGGCGGGATTGAACAAGTGGGCGTGGTACCTCCCGTGCAAAAAATATCAAAAATTGTATAAAAACCTGCTTATTTGGACTGTCATATGACCTATGGTTACGCGTTATATATCAAAAGATCGGAAATCTTTAGTAGAAAATATTTTCTGAAAATTTCGGAAAAATCGGTTCAGATACAAAAAAGTTATGACCAAAATATAATTTTTTTTTTGGAAAATACCCATTTTCGGACACAATAGATCTTCCCGAGTCCAAGGTTTATAACTCAAGCAAATGGTAAATTTCTTCTTTAACACGTCAGTATATAAATCTGTCAAATCGGTTAAAAAATGGCTGAGTTATAACCGAAATACTGAATTCCCAAAAATTACTCTTTTTATACCCTTCACCGAAGGTAAAAGGTTATATATAAGTTTGTCATTCCGTTTGTAATTTCTACAATATTGATACTACACCCTATAAAGTATATATATTCTGGGTCCTTATGAAAAGCGAAGTTGATTTAACGATATCCGTCCGTCTGTCCGTCCGTCTGTCCGTCTTACGTTTGCTATGTGTTTTCCGGAGACTCCAGACATGATAGCGGCTAGGTTGTTTCACACTTATGTCACATATAGTCCACCATTTCTTGCTATTGAAATTCAGCCACATCGGTCCAAAAATGGCTGAGATATGAGCAAAAAACCACGACTACCTCTAATTTTTTCCAAAAATCCCTTGTTGTTGTTGTATTTTTATTACTTTTTTGTGTATATCTGGAGCCAAAGTGTCCAAATTAGGTACACACATTAAGGTTATCAATATACAGCATTCCACAAAATGTGGGCGGGATTGAACAAGTGGGCGTGGTACCTCCCGTGCAAAAAATATCAAAAATTGTATAAAAACCTGCTTTTTTGGACTGTCATATGACCTATGGTTACGCGTTATATATCAAAAGATCGGAAATCTTTAGTAGAAAATATTTTCTGAAAATTTCGGAAAAATCGGTTCAGATACAAAAAAGTTATGACCAAAATATAATTTTTTTTTTGGAAAATACCCATTTTCGGACACAATAGATCTTCCCGAGTCCAAGGTTTATAACTCAAGCAAATGGTAAATTTCATCTTTAACACGTCAGTATATAAATCTGTCAAATCGGTTAAAAAATGGCTGAGTTATAACCGAAATACTGAATTCCCAAAAATTACTCTTTTTATACCCTTCACCGAAGGTAAAAGGGTATATATAAGTTTGTCATTCCGTTTGTAATTTCTACAATATTGATACTACACCCTATAAAGTATATATATTCTGAATCCTTATGAAAAGCGAAGTTGATTTAACGATATCCGTCCGTCTGTCCGTCCGTCTGTCCGTCTGTCCGTCTTACGTTTGATATGTGTTTTCCGGAGACTCCAGACATGATAGCGGCTAGGTTGTTTCACACTTATGTCACATATAGTCCACCATTTCTTGCTATTGAAATTCAGCCACATCGGTCCAAAAATGGCTGAGATATGAACAAAAAACCACGACTACCTCTAATTTTTTCCAAAAATCCCTTGTTGTTGTTGTATTTTTATTACTTTTTTGTGTATATCTGGAGAACGGCAAGAGCCAAAGTTTCCAAATTAGGTACACACATTAAGGTTATCAATATACAGCATTCCACAAAATGTGGGCGGGATTGAACAAGTGGGCGTGGTACCTCCCGTGCAAAAAATATCAAAAATTGTATAAAAACCTGCTTTTTTGGACTGTCATATGACCTATGGTTACGCGTTATATATCAAGATCGGAAATCTTTAGTAGAAAATATTTTCTGAAAATTTCGGAAAAATCGGTTCAGATACAAAAAAGTTATGACCAAAATATAATTTTTTTTTTGGAAAATACCCATTTTCGGACACAATAGATCTTCCCGAGTCCAAGGTTTATAACTCAAGCAAATGGTAAATTTCTTCTTTAACACGTCAGTATAGAAATCTGTCAAATCGGTTAAAAAATGGCTGAGTTATAACCGAAATACTGAATTCCCAAAAATTACTCTTTTTATACCCTTCACCGAAGGTAAAAGGGTATATATAAGTTTGTCATTCCGTTTGTAATTTCTACAATATTGATACTACACCCTATAAAGTATATATATTCTGGGTCCTTATGAAAAGCGAAGTTGATTTAACGATATCCGTCTCTCCCCCCCTCCCCCTTTGCATTTGTTTACATATACTAGCATAATGCCCAATATGATTTTCGTTACCACCCTTCTTTAATTTTTCATCTATTTAAGGAAATAATTTTAACAAATGGAAACGGGGAATTTTTGATTATTTTTGCCACTTAAAAACTCGCCAAAAAAGATAAATCTACGGTATGACAACAGTGCCTATACAAAAAGAAACCAAACAAACACACATACATGGTACAAACTATTTTGGTGATTATAGGCCACCTTTGCTTTATTGTGGTGAACTAAAACATCAAAAATAATTACAACTCAACTGTGTTGAGTTGTGAACTGTAAACTGATCATATTTACTTTTAATGATATTCATGAAACGTTCCTTCTTGGTCCAGTTGTCTAGGGGGTTTGCTTAGGTTAGAAACTGTGAGTCCCTGGTTCGAATCGTGTTTTTTCAAAAAGAAAAATTTTTTTTAAATTTTTTTATGTTCTGAAACGATTTAAAAAAATATTTACCAGTTTTAACTTTTTAAATTTAATTTATAATGAAGTTTTATGTATTGTATATATGTATGTTTATGTAGAAATTATTTAGGTTTTGTCTAGTTGCTCTGTATTCTGCTCGCACAATGGTGAAGGGTATATAAGATTCGGCACAGCCGAATATAGCACTCTTACTTGTTCTTTATCACTCTCTGTTGCTGTATCCTTTCCTTTGCTAAAGAAGAAATGTAACCAAAAACGGCAGCAGACCGACTCGATATGTTTTTCGTCATCATTCTATTTTTGTATTTGATGTATTTAACCAAACAGTTTTAAAAAATTGAATACGGGATTTTGTTTCTTATAATGTCGTGTCTGCTATTGTTTTTCTTATAGTTGCACTTTTTTAAAGCGTCCAAAAATAGACTGTGTGTGTTTTTTGTTGTTGTTCTTATATTTCACATAAAGAAGTGTTGCTTACGATCAAATAAAAAAATGCAAAAAGACGACAACATTAAAGAGCGTTAAATATTTCATACAAAATTATGAAAACTTGACACCAATAACGCGTTTATTTTATTTTTGAAGAGTTGTCCACATTTTTGTTGGTTAAATAAAAATCAAACAAAAATATTGATTGAATCAGTAAAAATATTTATAGAAATTAAAAAAATTTTCAAACAAGCGGTTGTTTGAAAATAATTCGGCAATAATTTTTTCTGTGTGTAACGTCTTATTTCTTTTATATATAGTTGTTGTATAAAGCAAAGTTATTAAAGTGTTAGTTCCCCTTCTCTCTGTTTTTGGTATAGTAACGTCTTATTTTTTGCTTTTTCAATATAAGTAGTTTTAGCTATTAAGAATTTCTCTGTATATCAAATATTGTTAATTTCTGCAAATTTGGGGTTTTACACGAAGTTGTAACAAAATTGGAAATGAAGAATCTTTCATTGGTTATCTAAGTAAACATAGTTATGGACCGTAAGAAAAATGTCCCGCGATCCAGGAGATATAGGAGACAAAGTTAATACAAAATTTAAATCAGTTTCATTAAAAAATTAAGGATTTTCGGTATTAAAAGATATTGGGTATATTTTGGGAGGCAAGCGGAACTGTGAGTTTATTCGTATAAATTATACTTCAGAGCGAATACTCAATTTTAAATATGCTCTCTTAACATCTGAAGACGTAGGAAGAACTTTTTCTATGTACGAGAACTTGCTGACTCCAAACAGACATAGTTTTCTTTTAGAAAGTATATTGCATCAACTTATAATTTAATATAACAACGTATTGAACAAATTAAGTGGAAAATAAACAAGTTTAAATTGCTTTTTTTTAATTTTAACAGCTTATTTTCATGTTTTTAAACGCTTTTTTTAAAGCTTAAAACTGTTTTTTTCGTGCTTTTTTGGTTGCTCTAGTCATAAGGATCCAATATTAGCGATTTCACATAAGTAAGCATAACCAATAGATTCTATAATGAAATGTATGACTTCATAACGCCGCGGGGTTTTGATTTATTGAGTAGAAAGGACACCGGAGGGGCTTAATCTAATGTGAGCGCAAGCAGCACACAGGTAAAAATTTTGAGTGTAAACTCGGTTGGATCTATTAACCTCCGCTGCTTTCAGAACACTGTGTGTAATTTTTTAAGTCATGGAAAAATAACCATTTACGGACACCACTACGCGATAAAAGACCAAAAAAAAAAGACCCGTGTCTCCCAGTTTTGCCCAAAGTCATGCACTTTTTAATGGGCCCCCTTGGTGTCATTTTTGCAAAAAAGGGATCATTTTCTCAGGCTCATATCTTGCAAACCGTTCGGAATTTTGATTTAGGTACTCTCTGAGAAAAAGCTCTTGCTCTTGCCATAAAGAACATAAAAAATCAAAAAAAATTTCACCTTGAAGACCAAAATCGCAAGAAAACTTTAAAAAATGCGATTTTTTACCTTTTTCCCCTGTTCAGGTCCATAGGTAGCAAACCGTTCAAAATTCAAGGAATCAATCCAGTACAAAAATGTACCTAAGATCTCAATAAACAACTTTCTAGAGCATATGAACTTCCTAGCAATGATTCTTAATACCGTTGAGGTAGCACTTAGGTAGCCGAAAATTCGATTCGAGAAAAAACAAATGAAATTAAAAAATTTTCGGGAAATATTTCACTTTTGCGGCTAGCTAAACGGTGCTAAGAATCATTCCTAGGAAATTCATATGCTTTAGAAAGTTGTTTATTGAGATCTTAGGTACGTTTTTGTAGTTGATTCATTCCATGAATTTTGAACGGTTTGGACCTGAACAGGGGGAAAAAGGTAAAAAAATCGAATTTTTCAAAGTTTTTTGCGATTTTGATCTTCAAGATAAAGTTTTTTGTTGCACTGTGGAATATACAATAGAGATCATAGAAAACCACCTCAGTTGAAGAGATTTAGCTAAAATATTCTTTATACATTAAATTTGACATTAAGTTTTAAGAATCAGCCAAATCGATGCAACTCTTTACCCGGCGTCCATACAAAAGAACTGCTTCGATATTTTTTTGGGCAAGAGAAGAATTAATTTTCTCAAGCTGCAACAAAAATTGCAAGTATGGTCGATGCCTCAGTAAAAATTAGCATTCGAAATTTAGTTCTTTGTTTAAGTTAGAAGTTCAAGTTTTAGTGGCTGTTAACCGACAGATACAAAGTTTAGAATTATTCGATAAAGCGAAATATTAAAAAACCGGTCGATCAGAAAGGCTGAGTAAATGATTTAGTTTTTGAATACTTTATTGGAGAGTTTGCCGATAAAGGCAAAGAAATTAAGTAGAATCCCAAAAGTGTAAGAAAATGCAGGATTCTCAAAATTATTGAAAAACTAAAAGCATTATTTACTATCGACAATAAAAACAAGTAAGAAAGTATAGTCGGTCAAGCCCGACCATATGATACCCAGCACCACAGTACTTAAAAACACATCATGCTTCTGTGTCCATATAAATATGGATTTCTCTATGTTTAAAAACTTCATTAAAATCGGTTTGAAAGTTTGTGAGAGGCAGAAATTGCCCCCTACATCCCCTTGTGGTCCTATTTTTGAAAAACTGTATAGCTTATGTGTCCATATAGATAAAGATCTACCTATGTTTTAAATTTCATTAAAATCAGTTTGAGAGGCAAAAACTGCCCCTTTCTCCCCTTGTGTTCCTATATTTTTTAAAACTGTACAGCTTATGTGTCCATATAGATATGGATCTATCCATGTTTTAAATTTCATTTAAATCGGTTTGATAGTTTCTGAGAGGAAGAAATTTCCCCCTATCTTCCCTCGTGGTTCTACGATTTGGCCCATTTTCAATAGGCTTGGTCCTTGTGTCAATAAGAACCTATGTCCCAAATTTTATCAAATTATCTCTTAAATTGCGACCTGTACTTTGCGCACAAGGTTACATGGACAGCCAGCCAGCCGGACGGACATCGTTAGTTCGACTCAGAAAGTGATTCTGAGTCGATCGGTATACTTTAAGGTGGGTCTAGGCGTAACACACATCAGCTCAAATGCATAATACCCTCTCCACTATTGTGGTGTGGGTATAAAAATTTACAGCAATACAGTAAATGCCTTGAATTTATAATTGATCACTTAAACTCAAAAAGGTGTAAACTAAAGACAGCCATACGAATTCACCGAATACATTAAAATATTTTGGAGATAATGTTTTGAACCTCAATAAAAACGAATTTTGGGTTATTGAAGTCGTAATTAATAAAAAATTAATATATTAAAAAAAATTCCTAAGAATACATGGTGGAACTTATACAGGTGTTGGAAAACTCATTTAGTTAAATACCCTAGAGACACATTCCTTAACTCCCCTCATTTTAGTTAGCTCATCTCTGCAGATGAGGACTGCACAATGCGGGTGACTTAATTTATTTTCCCAAATCAACATTATCATCTCAACTTATTGTGGAAAATAGCTGAATAACTAAATACAACACAATTTTATTTTTAAATTAATGAATTTAGTGTAGAGGATAACAACCTTTTTTCCCCCTTTTAATCCTTCTTAAGAAAACAAAAGCAAAACAAAAAAACGCACAGGAAAAAGAAAAAAAGGGTCAACAACTACTGAGAATTATAATGGATGAAAAAGGTAACATAGAGCTGAAAATTGAAGACGAAGCTAATTAAGTCATTAAGGTGGTAGGACGATTAATCATGAAAACATTAAACCTAAAAAAAAAACAGAGTAAAACAAAGCAAGAATTTAACTCTGCCTGCTTCTTGAACTAGAAACAAATTCTTTGTCCTTCAAGTGTCCAAAATACATGCAAAGAATGTAAAGAAATAAAAATTGTGGCAACCACAACTTCATCAACAGTCTGAACATAAACCTGCTGCGTATTTTTAGACAGTAGAATTCTGTGTGTTGAATATTAAAACAACAAAAGGACCAGTAGTCAACTCAGTTGTCTCCAAAAGACTTTTATTTGGCTGTTTAGTCCGTCGGCAAAATGTTAAAGGTCACTTTGACCGCAGTTTTTGTACTTGTTCTTTACCACTACATTCTTAGAATCTTTTGTTTCATTTTTTTTTTTTTTTTGTTTAAATTAACAACAAAAAAACATCTAAAAGATGAATACATCCTTGGTACTTCAACGGCTTTTCTTTTGCACTCTGGTATTGTAATTCATGGCTTGTGTGTGCGTCTCAATTAAGCAGGTGCTTGCCGGATCTGCTCAATTAAAAGTATACAGAGTTAAAGGAATTCTATTTAATTCAATTCTAAAATCCAATTGTCACCGTTTTCTAATGAAACCTATTTTAACAACTGAGCTCTGTTTTAGATATTTTTCTTTAAATTTAAACTAAATTTAGACCAAAACCAGCTTTCAATTATACTTTTCATGTTTACCGTTCGTTCCTTTTCCTTTGCTGTTTGTCATAGAGAATCATAAAATTGACAACAACATTCTAGTTTTTTTTTTTTTGGTTCCTATTGAATTTATTCTAGTGAAAAAATTGTGTTCCTGCACAATGGACTAAAAAAATTGTTCTTACTTTAGTTGGCCAATTTAAAAATTTTAAATTACTTTCTTATTGTTAAGCTTGTTAGGCCTGGAGCTTTAATTATCTTCAAGTTATATTTTAAAGCTGGAGGTCCACAGCACTTGTTTTCGGGGTACAAATCAAAATTTTTCAACATCTTTACAGAATGTTACTATCTCATTTTGTTCCCTTTTACATTTTTGGATTCTTTTAGTGGCATCACTAGAAAAGTGGCAATAAATTCTATTATTATTGTGGCATCACTGACAAAATGGATGTTTCTTTGAAAGCAGTGTTACGTTAAGTTTTTAAAAGAATTTTTATTCTTGATAAAAACACTGAAGTTTATTGTTGATGGGATAAGCTATTCCTATGCGCATTTCACTAGTTCCTTATGCCAGATCGTCAGGAAACTTCATCCATAAAGATTTTAGAAAAACTAAAGATATTAAACCAAATAAAACTGTTAAGCGTATAAGAATCATAAGCAAAAGTTTTACTTGTAACAATATCAAAGTTTAAACAAAAACATCAACAATAAACAGTGAGTTTATCTCTTCTTACATTCCCCATTAAGCACGAATAACAAAATCTTTTAAATTAAAATTTTGTATTCCCAAAAATTACTTTTGATAATAAAAGTTTTTTTTTCAGAAATGGTGACATTTTTTATTGATAGTAGATGATAGATGTTTCAAGTGTGAACACGTATTTCACATTTTCAACATCTTCTATGCGCTCCTCCGAAATGTTACTTGTTACATATAACTACACAGATTCTACTTTTTTGACAGCTGCGTAGACAGCGAAAATTCGTGTAAAGGCCCAACCATAATGTGCTTAAGTTGGCTTAAGAAAATGTGCTAATACATGTTAATTATATGAGGCAAACCACTGTCATTTGCGTAAGCAAGGTGCGAATCTAATCGCACATTCCGTACGGAATCAAATGTTTTTTTATTTTGTTTTTGTTTTCTTAAATACATTTGAGAGACTTTTTGTTCATTTTTGACAGTAGGTAAAGAAAGGCTATGCATATTATGGTTAGGCCTTAACGCGTGGTGTGGACCTCCAGCTTAAGCAATACCTCTTAAAATCATCGATAAATTCTTTAGTTAATTTAGCAGCGAATAATCAGTTTGTAAGTTTTGCAAGCCGACTGGTTTTAGAATTAACAAGCTGTCTTTCTATCTCCCTCTTTCATAAACCGCTATACTATATTTAGTTCAAGTCGAATTCAAGTACAAATGGTGGCGAAAGGCCATCTGGTTTTGACAGTTCGAAACAAGACGAATTTATATAAGGTGACCGCAAAAGCGAATTCACTATTTTTTTATGTTGTGCTTACGTTTTCTTTCTGTCAGTGGCGTTTATTTGTTCTTGGTTTTGACAGTACCAAATTCTATTTTTACTACAAATTCGCTTTTGCGGCCACCTTATATAAGTTTGCCTTGGTTCGAACTTATTTATTTTAGTTTTGATAGAAACGGTTGACATTTTAAACCGTTAACACTAACAATGCAATTCAAAATACCACTTTTGTTTCTTTTGTTTTTGGACTGTTGTAGTATAGCCACCACCTGTAGTTGTATTCGCCTTGGTTTAGTTTTAATTCGCTTTATTTGAGTCCACTTAATGTTTTTTTTTTTTAATAAAAAGGTAAAATAACATTCACAAGGAAAAAGTTCCTGAAAATTCGCGGAGAAAATATTTCTATTATTCCTGGGAATTTAAGTGGCGTACACACTATTGAACATGAATGACCGCTTGGCTAAAACTTTCGCTTGTTTGATAGTGGGGGCACTATTTTTTTGTCAGTCAACCTAAAAATTATTCTGTGGTTGACTGTTGACTCATGATTCGCGGGAATAGAAAAAGTCCAGGAAGTTAGAAACCCTAGTTTGAATCTCTATCAGCATGTTTTAACCAAGCCTCTGGTAACTTGTTATCGTAAACCTAGATTTCTTAGCTGATCGTAGAAAAAACTGTTGTTAATCTGTACCCATGTTCTGTAACTTTAGTGAGAACTTCTCGCATCGAAAAGATGTGAAACAAAATATTCCATCGTTTCTCGAGAAATGAAAGAAAAGTGTGCCTGTAACTCATGCCGAAAACTATCAAAAGAGATTACGTCGTTACGTTATAAATGTCATAACATTGCACCCGAAGCCGAAGTGGCATTGCAGACGTTAAGAACGCCAGTCATACACATCAATTCATATGAGAATTTTTTTAATTTTAAAAATTTGATTTATTCATACTAAAATCTTCGCAAGGAAAAAAACAAACAAAACATGTATACAATACATATCCAGGCTATTCGTGCTGTAGTCGTGCAAATTGTCGAGCAACAACAAAAATTTAAGAGAGGAGCGTTTTGTGCTATGGTCGTGCAAATTGTGGAGCAACATTAAAAATACTAGAGAGGAGCATTGCTAAAATTTTTTTTTTGATCATTCCTCATTAGGGAGGAAATACAAATTTTTTTAATTGCTCACGCTCATGAGTGGATGCGCAAAAAACTACCAATTCATTGATTCCTCATTTATGAGAGAATTCATGAATGCGTTAATTTGAACGGTCATATACAGTAATTGTGACTTAGCTGCACAATCTCCTTTAAACGATTTTTTGTGCAGGTAAATCAAAAATGCAGCTATCTTAAATATATTTAGCTGCCTTAATGTGCAGGTACGCAATTGTGGTACCTGTATAAAAGTGCAGCTAAAGTAAAGTGTTTGAAAGAGCAGTGACAACGTTTTTATTAGTAAATTGATAATAACAACGATGCTCAAACAACCTCTAGTCATTTGTGATGCATTTTTATAAAGAAAGAGATAGCCAAATTGGTAACAAAAAAGTGTGGAACAGAATAGTCGCTGTAGTACAACGTTAAGAATAGAGCTGCAAGCTCTCAAAAGTTAAAAACGGCAGTTGCAAAGTAGTGTCAACAGAAAACGTAGTTGTAGTAGTCGTTGCAGTTGAAGCGCAAAATTCGAAATTTTGAACTTTGTTGCGCTACAGAGCATTCTTCAGCTTCAAATACTACTACAACTTCTTTATTCTGTTTCAGACCTTAGATTTGCTATTCCTTTCATATAATTGTGGTAAAGTTGCTGTAACCACAACCCATATGCATAAATGTAGGTACATGCAAACAAAATAATTGAATTATAATGATACCAACTTGACTTGTTTGCGATTTTTGTTTTTATAAACAGCTAAAATTGGATATTTATGTGAAAAAGTGGCCACCACATTTTTTCATGTGTGCAGCTAACTTTGATGTTTTATATGAAAATATTTTAAAGCTGCCCAAAAATATGAAAAATGTGCAGGTATACAAAATGCACGTAAGCAAGAATTTTGAAGAATAATTACAGAAAATATGTATTTTGGGCAGTTAAGTGAAAGTGCAGTTAACTTGAATTTTTTGTATGAAAATAATTTTAAAATGCTAAAAATGTTGGGCACTTATCTTAAATGTGCAGGTTAAGAAAGTGCACTTAAAAAAAGAATTTATATGGGATTAAAAAGAATAATACCAAAAACTATCAGTTTTGTGTAGTTAAGTGAAAAGTGCACGAAAATAAAAGGCAGTTAAGTCAGAACTACTGTATGCATTTTTCTGAACTTTATTTTCTAGCTCAGGCTATAGCCAACAATGTTTTTAAATTAAAATTATTGTTTATATAACGTCAAATTTTTTTTATCGTTTGCAGAATCCACTGTGCCATCTAGTTTATTTTTACCCAACACCTTCATATTCAGATTTTAGTTTAAAAGCAACGACATCAGAAAAAACTCCTTCTATTTTGGCAATCCTCAAAGTGGCAAAAAGCACAAAATAAAAAACAAAATATTTAAATGTTGCTTTACATTAACACCCCACTATGAATATTCGAATGTAATCTACTCATTCAGTATATTCGTGTTTATTCGCATTTTAAATCAGGCTTCATGTCTACTGCTGCAAGTACATACATACATTCATACATACATACTTAGATAGGTTTTAAACATTCTACACAAAAACATACATACATATTTTTAATGGCTTACGGCTGTACATTTACCAAAACATTTCACAGTTAAGGTGCAAACCAATATTCCATTCCAAGCTGTTCTTTTTTTTTTGTTTTCTTTTCTAGGCAACCAGCCAACCGACCGACCATCCAACCAACTATTTTGCCTGCCAACTAGCTCATCTCACAACAACATTAATCAGGCAATTTAGCCATGCTTACTTAGGAATACGAGTAGTAAATTTAACAACAACTTAAAACTAATACGAAAGAGTAGAACTTTAAATTGAGTTTCTCTATGATTTGCAGATTCTATACGTCCTTCCTTCTTTCTCCACGTTCAACATCACATCATCGTGTTCGTTGGAACTTTCAAAATTGTTGTCTGTTAAGTTTTCTGCTTAATTCTGGAACACCTACAATGAAAGCGATAATAAGTCAAATCTACTTATTTTTTAATCTTGTATCAAATTGACCCACAGGTGCTAGAAAAAACGAAGAAAATAATACAGCAAATAAATTTTTATTGAATGGAATTTGGAAAATAGTTCTTTATGCAACAAGGATGGATTTATTCGTAATGTACACTTGACGAAATAGTTTTGTGGCTAAAAATGCATATGCCCTCTTGAAATGCCAAAAAATTTTCGTATCAGGATAAAGTTTGCCACAAACACTTCTTATATATGTAAGTCAAAACTTCACAACTCAATTTTATGTTTGTAGATCAAAAAAACTTCCATATTATACCCATTTGCAAAAGGTGAGCAAAGGTTTATAATTTTAGTGGTTTCAAAACCGCCGGGATTAACAACAGAGAACACGTAAACATAGTTAAAACTTACTACACCTTTCGAGTATAACGGGGTGATTAGAGCATCATAAGCGGACTACTGTGCAAGGAATCAGCAAGATTATAAATAAATTTGAAGAGACCAGAAAGGTTACAGATGTGGAAAGGCCTATGAATCATCGCAATGCGCGCACTGCCAAAAATCGCCAAAAATATCGCAAATATCGGAACAACTGTAATTGTAAATTCAGAGCGCTATTGCCGATGATTACCGACTTTTTGTTCGCCTGCAATGGAAGATTATGAGCTGGACGATCAACAAACGGTGCCACAAGCCACAGAACACGACACGATTTTGATTTTATTGCATGGAAAGTTTCCAAAAGGCGTAATTTCGCATTCTGGTGACGTCAATTGGCCAACAAGATCATGCGATTTTACACCGTTAGACGTTTTTTGTGGGGCTACGTCAACAACTCTGTCCACGCGGAAAATCCCCTAAAAATAGAGCATTTAAAAACCAACATTTCTCATGTCCGATATGTGCAAAAAAGTGGTCGAAAACGATCTCTTAACGATCGACTGCTGCAACCAATCTAGAGTCGGTTATTTAAATGACAGTGTCCAAGCATTATAATGAAATAAGAGTTTTATCGAAATTATAGCTTTATGTGTGTTTTATTTTTATTTCCTAAAAAATATATACCCCTTTATAAAGATAACAGCTCGCAAATAACTTTCACTTAGAAGATTCATTTTCAAGCCACAGCTTAAGGCGAATTCATGTATAGGGTGGTGGCAACAAGTAATAACACCAAAAACACAACATTGTATTTTATTTGTTGCTCTCGTTGGTCGATATGTCAAAAACACAAGTAGCTTTTGACATTCCTCTCTCTCATTTAGAAAAAAGTAGCAAAGCTGTGCTGTCAACACCACCTGAAAAATGAATTCGCCTTGCCACAGCTCTTATACAAATTGTAAAAAAAGCTTCAACGTAAATTACACCAGGAGTTAAAAAAAACCTATAGTGAAAAGTGTCAACCGTTTATAATGCTTTAAGGTGTCACTTTGATTAGTTTTATTTTTTTTTTTTTTGGATCCATCAAAAGTAAATGATTTCAGTGAAATTGTGAACATAAAAGGCGGTCATGATTTATGAATTAAAACTTTCATTTAAAAAGTCTCAATGTAACCAAAATTAAAGCCGAGCTAGATTCTGCTTTAGGGGAGTCTACTTCTACCTGTACGACCATCAAATATTGGCTTTTAGCGAGACCATAAGATCTGCCAAGACGAACACCGTAGTATTCGACCAATTGAAGTGTCCACGCATCAAACGGTTAAGAAAATTAGCAAAATGCTATTGGATGATCGTCGGCGGGAGGTGCGAGAGATAGCTGAAACAAAAGACTTTGCAAAAAGGGCTATACATCGCCAATTGAACAACAATTTGAAGATTAGAAATAGAACAAAAAAAGCGTCGTGAAAATATTTCAATAGAGTGTTTCGCAATTTACCGAAATAAAGCCGAAATTTTTCGTTGATTTTGCGCTTTAGATAAAGTAACAAACAAAGCAGTGGATAACACTGGGAGAACCATATTCAAAGTGTAAGAGAGCTCAATCTCTAGGCAAGAACATAGAGTGTGGTTTTTGGAAAGCTGAAATTTTGCGTTGATTTCTAACCATGGATAAGATATTGGTCCTCCAATTCACGCTTGAGATTAAAGAGCAATCAAAGCAGTGGACCGGGATAGGAGAATCGTGCACAATGAAGCCGAATAGAGATTCTTTTCTAGGCAAGGACATAGCGTTTGGTGGCATCATTAGTTTTTCTACAGCAGCTTTAGTTTTCACGAACGACACTGCAAGCCTTAAAATAGTTTTTAGATTATTAATCCACACAAAAATCTCTTTCATTTCAGTAGATTCATATTCATGAGTATATCAGGATAGCTAGCTTGTATTGCAAGGATGTCAAAATTATGTGTTTAAGGTTTAGTCCTTACAACTTTGAAAACGCCAATTTGTTTCGCTATTTTTCCATGTATGTACAAACTAGACATTCCAACGAACTATTCTTATTTCAAAAATTTTAAATCCATTAAAAGGGTCCTGATTACGGGGTTCCCGCCAGAACATTGATGTCGCAAATTTGAGAGTGGATCTTTTCCCACTTGACCATTGCCTTAAAGATACAGCGGAAATTTTATATCGCATGGAAGAAGGAAAATGTTTCCCAAATTTGATGTGTTTCTTTGTAAGTTCGGCTTATTTGGGACCGGCCTCATTAAGTCTTACTTGAGGATTCCATTGTTTTTAAAAAATACTGTGATGGTGGTGTTAGGATAAGTTTAGTTACAAAAATCCCTTAAGTTTACATTTTGTTACAATATTTTATTAGCGGAGTACAGTGTTTGATGTAAATGGTCTTGCGGAAGTGTAAACGCAAAGTATTGTTGTTCTTGTTTGCAATCCAACAACGCAATACACAGAATTACAATTATCACATCATTGCTTTTGCGCAATATTAAAACTATCGGTTGTGTTCTTAAATCCGAATCCACTCGAAAGTAGATTACTTCAATTTAATCAAAAAATATCGTTACCTAAAACGCAAAAGGCGCTAACTAACCCAAAATTTTGAATTGACTTTTTCATTGATGTAAATATAGCTCGTTTTTTAACTCTTTTTATGTTGTTTTTTGACAATTTGCTTTTTTTAATCGATTAAGCGTTTTTCAAATAAATTTTAGGGTTAGTTGAAAAGTTTCCAATTTTTCCTGTGATTTTACGATTTTTAATAAATATTAGACCTTGCTATCATGCTGCGGGTAGCAAATTAGCGGTCTTTAGATCAACTGAAGTTTTTTCGAACATAAACTTCGAATACACAAAAACATGCGGATTTGAGAACACCAATTTATGAATTATGCGGATTCAAAAAATTTTTTGTTTTCATTTCGAGTCTAAACCTAGAACATACCTGTATATAGCTTTTTTTGCTACATGTTTTGAGTTAGCAAAACAATTAAGAATCGTCAAACAAATTTACTAGTGCTTCGATTATATTTTCTTTTGCTCTGCTTCGTGGCATTTTAAAACAATTTCACAAAATAATCAACCACCATTTTCTGTATATCAGCTGTCACCTAATTGGCATTGCAAACAGGGCTTAAAAAACTGCAATCGAAACCAAAAACTGTGAAACCAAAAACCAAAAAAAAACGAAAATTAGTGTACAACTTTTCACTTTTTGAGCTGGGTTGACAGCGACTGTTTACATTTAATGAATCAGAAGTAAAAGCAACAGTTTTTTTTTGGCTAATGACAAACGAAGAATTGAATGAAATGGCAGTTTTAATACTTTGACTGCAGTTTTTTAAACGCTGATTGCTTAAAATACCGCTCACTGTCAATAGCGGAGTTTAGTATTAGCACAGAATACTAACAGAACTGTCACGAGACGGAAGATTTTGCGTTTTTTTTTTTTGTCTCTTTCTAAGAAAGCTGCCCTTTTGCATTTCTCTTTTCATCATCTTCTATGCCGCAATACAATGAACACAAATTTATTTAGTTAAGATTTATTTGCAAAACTGTTGTAAAAATTAACTTTTAAGTTCACCACAACACGAGTAAATGATATTTAAGTAAGTAAATAACATTATCAAACAAAACAATATTACTAAATAATTTTTTTTGCACAAAAAACAACGTTTGTTGAACTAATGCATTTGTATAACGTGGCTTGTGTTTTGCTATTTTTGTTTTGATCATGCCATTTGTGTTGATTGTTGCGGCCTGTTTTTACACCTTTCCACTTCACTACCAAAAAAAGCTTTCTGTCTCTTTCTTCGAAAGCTGACCTCGCAACTGATTTGGGCCTTTTTCACACGTCACTTTTTACAGTTCTGTTAGTATTCTGTGGTATTAGGCTTGCAAAAAGACAAATGCAACATGAAATCTAACGGAAATTTTGTGTATTTTGTTGTTGGATAAAGCAAAAGAGCGACGACATTTTGCATTTGCACTTTTGCAAGCCTAATATTGAACACCGCTAATGATAAAATTATTGCAATAGCAAACAGTTGCAACCTTAAACGCACCAAACACTCAATACCGCTATTGTATTTTCTATTTAGTTTAAGCATTTCAGTTTCTGTTAATATGATTCTCCCAAATAATAACAATACATAATTAAATTCCGTTTTTTATGTAACAGCTGTAGCAATTTGATTTAAATAAAAACTTTCAGTTGCCCAAACTTTAAACATTAAAACCTTTAATAAATTGAATTGTCTAAAAAATTAAAAATTAAGTGATATTGATAAATGGTTTTTATATATAATTTAAGTTTTATTTGAGTAAACATTATCGTGGAATGTCATCGGAGATGGTAACTTAATGCTAACAAAATGTTTACATTCAACAACAACAAAATCAAACATGACAATTTAACTTACAACTACAAAAAAAGGAGGCCCTCATACAACAACTTTAAATAACAAGAGACAGACAACGGACAAACATTTACATAAGTAACAAAAAAAAATAAAACACACGAGAAAAAAATTCAATGTCAAAGTCATAAAAGACAATAATGATACCATACCGTTCCCAGTAAAATGTAGTGCTCACTGGTACTTTGACGTAAGAATGTATATGTATGTAAATGGCTGAATGCCTAGTTGACCGTATCAATCTTGTTGTAAGTAATATTTGTCTTTATCTGAAAAAAAATACAAGATTTAACCAAAACAAAAGGTAAAATATTTATATTATGTCAAGTGCATCAAAGTGAAAGACTTTTCTTTCTGTTAAAAAAAACGATTTTTTAAAACGATGCCAGTTTAAAATGATGCAATGACTGAAGAAAGGAAATATTGCGTTGTTCGCTTACTTGCTTGACATATTTAAATTTTAACGAGATTCAAAATTTTTTCACGTAAATATTACGAAGAATCATGTGAAATTACATTTTTAAATATTGATTGTTTTGGTTCTAAGAGACCACCTGTGGGTTATAAGTTTTAAAAGGGAGTGGAGATTTATTTTATAAAGATCTCTTTAATTAAAAGATGCTTTAAAGGCATAATTATCTCTTTACAGAAAAAAAAATATGTAACAATTTTAATACTATTTTCATGTTCTATTTGTCGTTCTTTTTTATAACAAATTTTCTATTTGAAGAGTGTAAAAGCCGTTATGTACTTGACACAAAACGAGTATTTGTTATTACAATTGCTAACGGAGTGGGAATTAGATCGTGACCCAACACACTGTCAATGAACGAGATACAACGATACAACGTCATGAAAATGTTCACTCCGAATTTAATGAAGAATCAAACATATCTCAATTTATTAGCTATAAAAGCGTACACTGAGAAAAATGTTACATTTAAGTTGTGATCCTTAACCAACCAACTAATACAAAACTTTTTCAATATTTCGAGATTCTTTAATTAAAAATCTAAAATCAAAAGAGAGGTATGGGTTAAAAATATTATTTCTTTGGTTCAAGACTTACAGGAAATAGAAATCAAAGCTTCAGACTTAAGATTGTTTCAGATTTCTTTATTTTTAACATAAGTATATAGAGTAATAGTATAATGTTGTTTATGGAATACCAAATCTGGCAAATATTCTCCACGGCTCCGCTGGTACAGACTAGGGTTTTTTCCCGGAAATTCCCGGGATTTTTCTTGCGGGATCCCGGGAAACAAAAAATTCCTTATCATTTCAGAAAACAGCTATTTATACTTTGAAATTTAGTTTTCTATTCTCTAAAAATTAGCATCTGTGGATGGGTTGTGAATTAGATCAATTACAAGAAGTGAGTACATATTTAAATCAATGTGCAACAGTTGATAATTATTACATTTAGTGAAGTGAAGAGTTAATAAAGTACATTATTTCAAAATAAGATGCAGAAAGTAAAATTTCATTGTCCATGGGCAAGTCTTAAAAATTGGAGAAACCTAAAATATCGCTCCTTTATTGCAACATAGTCATATCTACAAAAACAATCTTTACAAAATGCGATTAAAGTTTTCAAAATGTACAGATTTTAAGATATATTTTGCTATAACTTCGGTTCGGTTTGAGATATAATACGAGAAGGTATGAAAGAAAACGTTGCAAAAGTTACTTCAAATTTTTGATTTTTTGAGATATGACTATGATGCAATGAAGGAGCGATATGATAAATTGGTGATAAACGCAATTTTTTTTCAATTTGTGTTGGTTTATATACCCGTGAAGTGCGGCGAAACCGAAATAAAATAACATTTTGGAAACACGTGTAAGATACTACAACACACAACTTGAAAAACACATTGTCCTAAAGATTACAAATGGACCTATTGAAATTAAAAGGTTTGTAAGAAGCAGTCCGGTTGATGCTATTTTTTGCATCAACCTTGTCATACATTATTTAACTGATATAGATGTTGTTTATATAAAAGAAAAAATTGCTTTGTAAACAAGTTCCTCTACCTTTTTTTAAAGTTGTTTTCATTAATTAAAAACAAAATTTACTTTGTATTATTTATATGGAGTGGGATCCCGGGATCCCGGGATCCCGGGAAATTTAAAAAAAACCCCCGCTTCCGGGGAAAAAAACTCTAGTACAGACACATTCACTTGTGGAATTTTTCCATTAGTCTGCTTTCACACGTTTCATCTTTTGATGCTCAACTCTTATGTTTTTAGATGAGGGAAGAAAGAAGAAAGGGGGTTGGTACGGAGATGCCTGTACTCGGTCAGTACTAGGGTATTCATTCGGTTAACCGTTAATCGGTTAACCGATTAATTACTACCCGATTAACTGATCGGTTAATTTAAAATTGACAATTTTCGATTAACGATTAAACCGGTTAATTTCAGTCGATTAACCGATTAACCGATGTTACAAATTTTTGTAGTTTTTTGAAGTGTTATAACATATTTTTTAGTGTTTTTAATTGTTTGTTTCGTCTCATATAAAAGAGGTATATATATTCGAGTAATACATTCTTAAAATACAGTACAAAAACAGAAACTATGGGTTCGGAAATACATTTTTTTTAGTTTGTTCGGTGCTGAGCTTTGCCAGGATGAGTCAGATGATGACCTTACAATAGAAGAAACTCTCGATTGTAACACAAACTATTTTTAACAAAATAAGCCGAAATAATGGCATAATGGAAAATGTTATATGTTGAGAGAAATCCTGGAAAAGGACTGAGAAATTAGATAATCTGTATCATGATACAAAGAAACCAAGATAACGCATTCAGCTTTTAAAAATGAAATGTTTGTGCGCATCTACGTCACATCAGCGTATAAGTGCAGCTAAAATATAGAAACACAAGCAAACAAACATGTGTGTAATATGCTAAAGTGACGTCATATTAAACAGTTGAATTTTGTAAACATGTGCAATGCGTAATCTTAAATCTGTATTATGGGTTGCTTCCGATTTCTTAAACATCTTCGATAAGTGAAAGAATTGTTTCCAAATCAAGTTTTATCAAAACTAAAGAAAAGAATCGCTTAAATTCTAAACATTTAAACCAAATTATTTTATAAAATCTCAAACTATTGAAATAATTAATAAAAAAATCTCAGTTAATTTTTTAATAAATACATGAAAATATTATGTATTAACTATAAAACATGTTTCTCATATTTATGAATTACTTTTTTGTTTGCACGTTTTAGTTCAAGAATTGTTTTGTTCGTAATGTTATGGTTTTTTTTTTTACTTAAAGACTCCAATAATAAATAATTTTTGCATTTTTATTAATTGAAATTACTTAACTTATAACAAAACTTTATTAATCGGTTAACCGATCAATAACAAAATTAACCGATTATTAACCGATTAAACCAAAACCTCGGTTAATTAATCGAGCGATTAACCGATTAAAGCGAAACCCCGATTAAATGAATACCCTAGTCAGTACGCTTTGTGTTTTTATTCGTTGGCATATGCACAAGGATGGCTGTATGTAATTTTTTTCTTTTCTTTTTCTCTTTGATTCGCTGTTAATAAAATTGTTTTTGTTTTGAACCGAAAAAAGTTGAAACCGATTGCTACGTGTGAATATATTGGCATCTTCAAAAGGGAATTGAAAAGAAGTTGAGCATCAAAAGATGAAACGTGTAAATTTAGACTTACCATCCTGATCCTTATATACATGTTAGTGATGTTACGAATATTAATTTCTAATTTTCGCGAATACGAACATGTGCCCGAATATTGGCATAATATTAATATTCAATCTTAACTTAAGCGCCATTTGATATTTTAAATTTAATTTAGAAAAACTCTCCCGTTTGTAAAAAAAAACTGTCTTAAGATTCGTACAGACGGTGGTCAGATCTTTCAATGTTGTCATTAAAATTGACTAAAAATGTCTTGCAACTGTGTGAACATTGTACGCTATTTGCATTTGGCAGATGTGTTTTTTTAATGCATCTGACAATGGCACCATTGTCAGAAAAATGACAACATTGTTAGATCTGGCAATCGTCTGTACGAAGCTTTAAGCTTCACAATGTTGTCAGTGAAATTTGTTTAAAACCGTCTGAACTTACGTTGTCAAAAAAAGCATTGCCAGTCCATATATTGTCAACACATTGCCAGACCTTCATTATTGTAAGATCTAACCACCGTCTGTACGAAGCTTATACCCTTTGTACACTTGCATACATTTCGCAGGAACGCATAGAAGATGTTGAAAATGTGAAATTCGCAATAAAAAATGTCACCATTTCTGAAAAAAAAACTTTTATTTTTTCAATTAATTTGTTTTCTACAAAAGTGCCAAAATTTTAAAAGATAACACCAAAATGTATTTATAATTTATTTTGTTTAATAACTTGAACAAAATTAAGCAAAATAAGGCTTGCAAAAAAGAAAAAATTTTGAGAAATGGTAACGCTGCTTTCAAAGCAACTTTCATTTTGTCAGTGATGCCACAATAATAATAGAATTTATTTCCACTTTTCTAGTGATGACACTAAAATAATCAGAAGATGTATAAAGGAATACAATGATATAAGAACATTTTGTAAAGATGTTGAAAAGTTTTGATTTTAAGCTCTATGTATTTCTTATCGGCAAATTTCAACATCTTCGCAAACTAATGTTAGATGTTAAATGTTGACAAGTGTGAAAAGGCTATTAAGGTTATTTTCAAACGGGAAAAGGCTAAAAATGTTCAAAAACCAACAAAAGTTAGTGTTATTTTACAATAACGATCTTAGTGACTTTAATTTAATTAAGTAAAAAAAATGTTCGACACATTTTACCTGGCAACTATGCCCAAAGGATCTTTTTTGCAGGCCAAGTGATCGCTGAAGAAGCTTACGACTACAAATTAATCAAATTTTTTTACACGGTTACAGATTTCTTACTCTTTTTGCGCTTTTACTTATGGTTTTTTTTTTGACAAATATGTTCCATGTACCATTCGCACAGGTTTTTGTTCTATTCCAAAAATATATGCAAAAATGTGAGAAGTTGTCGTCTTCCTTTTCGTTCCATTTCTTACCCCCAGTTACAATTGAGTGTGAGTAATACCCTTTTTCGCATCTGCTTTAAGTACTTTTTTATGCAAGCAAGAATTTTTCTTATAAACTTTTTCTTGTGCTTGCGTACAATTTTTTTATATTGTGATTTTTGGTTATATTATGATGGATATAAAAACCTTTTTTTCGTTTTTTTTACTTTTGTTTTATAATTTTTTTTGCGCAAAATTTTTTACAGCAGCTGGCTTTATTTATTGAAAATCCGTGCTGTTAACGCTTATTGTAATTCAAAGAAAATTTTATGTTGAAAATCGCTACAACCGCTTATTAGTATAAACTTTGCATTCAATAGCTCTGTTACACATCCATAACGAAACAGTCCGAACTTGCACAAAGTTACCCAAAAGCGTTCCACATAACAATTTTTGTGCAATTAAGAGACTAATTGAGAGAGTAATTTTTTTCATTTCCTGTACAAATTTGCACGAACTTTTTCTTTGGGTAAGTTCGGACAAGAAAAAACAATCACCTGTTTTTGTTTACGTATGAAACTGATAAATAATTCAGCAAATTTACAAGCAATAGAAAAAGTTTAGTTTTAAATAAAAAACATATTAAAAAGCAAAATGTAAGGTTTTTGTAAAAAAAATTAAAGTGGTAAAAATGTTATTGCATACATATTTCCCTTCATCTTTAATATAAAAAAAAAATAAAAAATTACAATAATGCAAATGTTTTGGTTTTATAATGTTATGACTTTTAAGCGTCTAAAATCACTTAAATTGATCTTAATTTTAAAAGTAAGCAGCATTATTATTTGAAGAAGTGCAAAAATGGTTTTTTGTGGCGTACTCATACGAAGAATTGTTTTCGCAAAGAATTGCTGTTGCAATATTTTCAAAGAAATTAACATACAGAATATTTCGTACAAACATATCCCAAACTCACATCGAAAAAAGAATGTGTATTTGTTGTTTCTGCTCTTATTGTTCCGTGTATTTTTATTCCCTTGTAAATTGTTGAGAGTTTTTTTATACCCGCACTTTCACTAAAGTAAAGCTTATGTTTTTTTGCTTCTACACGTTCACACACTTACGTTAATGCATCATCTGCACTTCTCTTCCGTATTTTTTTCTGACAGCGACACTACAGTATAGAGTTTTAAACTTTTTCAATAATTTGAATGTGTGTTCTATGGAATTGTACAGGCCTCTAGTACCGTCTTTGCCAAAAGACAATTTTTAAACAAAAGGAATAAAAAATTTCTTAAAATTCCGCGACAAATAAGTTTAATTTAACAGAGAATCGTACATATGATAAAATTAAAAACATTTCCTGAAATAAAATTTTTAGGAATAACAAAAATATTTTTTGCTCCAACATTTACGTCGACCGGTATTAAATTAAATTTATGTGGAACTTTGTCATAAAGCAAGGATAAAAATCTCCATCTTTAGATCAAGCCCTGCTTCACAAGAGTGTGAAAATAATGGTTTCTACTTAAAAAAAAAGAAACCAATGTTTATTTGCAATAAAGAACTTAGATATAACAACTTATATCATAAGCGCCGTGTACCAGTGTTAATAAAAGTTTGAACCTTGTGCCTTTACACAGGTAGCAAGATTAATTAATGGTTCAAAATGGTAACCCGGTGTTTAACAAGTAAACCGGTAAAACATTACATGCTATTTATGTTAAGGAATATCTTCCCTGAATTGTATCAAAGAATTATTAAATGTTTAACGTTTATTTGGCGGGTCCCACTACTTAACATTTTACGCAAAGATGACAGGCAGATTAAATAGAGAAGAAACACATATGGACCAATCTTTATTACCACCACAAACACAATCTGAATCAAATCTTTACAATGCTTTACAATAACTGCGTTATTACCACATCAGACGTGTGCGTCGTCTGGCTTATATTTTTTCTATGTCCACTTTTATTTTATATTATGAAATCAATTCATTACGACCTCATGTAGTGTAAAAATGTCACACGAGCTCATAAATCTTTTTCCGCATTTTCATATTTTTTTTTCTTCTTTGAAATAATTCTAACCTAAAAGACAAATTCCAACCAATTCAGAGTACGAGTCAATACCAGTTTAACTTGTAAGTTCGACACAGCAGAAGATATGGATGGCATCACATGCTCATACGGGTACTTAAAGTTGACCACAAACTACGGGCAGGATTGAATTAATTGCACCCTACTTTGGGCTTGGATTAAGTTATGCTTTTCTTATGGGTATATAACTTTAAATTATTTTTCATAGGAAAACATTCATCATGTTTTATATTCAAAATAGTATTTTTATTCATTAACGGCCAATTTCTCAAAAGTTCAGTTGTAATTAACTTTCCGTTATAACTGCCAAAAACATATTGTTAACTAGAAGTTAAAGTAATAGTTAGTTTTAACTGAACTAAGTGAAATTGGCCGTAAGTCGTTAACCTATAACACGTTCTTAACCCCTGGATTTCCTTTTATGCATCATGCTTTTTTTGAAAAAATAAGGCGAAACCTTTATTGTTCTTTTTAAGCAAATTTAAACCCAATTATACAAATATGCCCTTAAAATCGATAGTTTTTACTGGACAATAGTCTGAGCAAAATCGAGTAATGTCGTTAAAAATATTGCATGAGATCTTAAACAGAAGGAAATACACAAACTATAGCTCTGTTCAACATACATAACGAAACAGTCCGAACTTGCACAAAGTTACCCAAAAGCATTCCACATAACAATTTTTGTACAATTAAGAGAGTAATTGAGAGAGTAATTTTTTTTTTTTCTTTGGGTAAGTTCGGACGAGATCAGCTGTTTTGTTTACACATGAAACTGATAAATTAATCAGGAAATTTACAAGCAAAAGAAAAAGTTTAGTTTTTATTAAAAAATATATTAAAAAGTAAAATGTAAGGTTTTTGTGAAAAAATTAAAGTGGTAAAAACATTATTGAATACATATTTCCCTTAATCTTTAATATAAAAAAAATAAAATATAAAAAATTACAATGATGCAAATGTTTTGGTTTTATAATGTTATGACTTTTAAGCGTCTAAAATCACTTAAATGATGCACCATATAATCGGACTATTTTTCTGTGTGGTAAAGATACTTTAATCTATGAGGGTTTCTATAATTGTATTCTATTTTTTCTTCGTCAAATCGGATTTTTATAGTTGACCCTTCGTTCTAACCTAAAAATTTAGGGTAGTCTGGAATTTTATACTTTCAGATAGTATTGTTATATTTGATTTTTTGACACTTTGAAATATTAAAATATTAATCAATTTTTAAAGGATATAGTACCGTGATAAATCGGGTAATTGCAAGAAACAATAGCAGTCTTTCACTTTTCAATAACAAGGTCCGAGTTCTTTAATCCCCTATTCCGTATTTGAAAAATAGCACTCATATGACGTTTTTATAACTTATATATCAAGGTGTCAAGCCGTGTTAACGGGATATCAAGTACAAAGCAAGCATGCAAGTCGATTTAAAATTCCCTTCAACAACCACTGTTGCAGTTGCAATAAAAAGAAAAAATAAGTAACGGTTTTCCACCTTCCCAACCCAACTTTGATGAGCAATCTGGTTCTAAACCTTATGACCAACAGATACATCTAATGACTACAGTTGGAACCTAATACCAAATTATTATATTTATGATATGATACGATATGAACGACAATACAATTGACGAGTAGTGAAGACTTGAAAAAAGAAGTACTTTCCACTCTCCTTGGCTGTTTGCGCGCTGTGAGCTACCACAGTATCCAACCAACACAATACTGAAAAGGTGGTTAGAGCTTAAACTGTGCCCATGTTTTGTAACTCTCGAAACTTTTAGATTGAAACGTGAGAAATCAAACAATAATGTCATAAATTGAATTAAACAACTTTTTTGGCGAGAAATAGCTGTAAGCACGTAAGGAGATTACTCGCCAATCTACAGAAAAAGTGCGCCTTTAAAATATCTGTGAGAAAGTTCCTGCTTTGAACTGTCAAATAAACTCACGAATAAAAACGGGGCGAGAAAAAATTTTAACACTAAAAAACAATAAAAATGAAAAGAATAATACAAATTTTTTGTTCTTGGCACATTTTTTTATTGTTTAATTATTTTGCTTTCAACATTTTTATAAAATAAAGTCGCACTTTACATTATTTGATATAGCTGACGTTTGTATTTTCGCCGCCGTCGTTGAAAATTGTTCAAGTTTAGAAAATTTCGGTCGCCGTCAACGATATGTGTGACTGGCGTTCTCAACGTCTGCAATGTCACATCGGCTTCGCGTGCAATGTTATGACATTTATAACGTAACGATGTAATTATCCCTTTTGATAGTTTTCGACATGAGTTACAGACAGACACACTTATTTCTCATTTTTCGAGAAACTATGGAATATTTTGTATCACATCTTTTCGATGCGAGAAGTTCTCACTAAAGTCACAGAACATGGGTACAGGTTTAGGTACAAGTTTGGGCGGCTTTGTTATCACCCTGCGGGAAATTTGTGTCAATTGGTCCAACAGACTGGTCCTGCGATTTGTGAAAATAGAACAAGTACAAAAAGAAAGGACTCATGACCAGTGAAAGAAGAACCAATTCCTTAACTGGTTTATGATGAACAAAAAGGTAGAAAAAGTAATAAATTACAGTACAGTCTTCACCGGTGCTGTGACACATTTTTTGAGACTTTCTAAAATTTGGTTCTTGAATTTAATTTTAGGAAATAATACTACATTGCATTGAAATAATACTACATTGTAGTAACTAACACTAAACACGTTCATCGAGAATAGATGTGTGACTGGTCAAATGGTGTCAATTGACCCCCTCCAATGACAACCCCATGTAAAAGTGATAGGTCTTATTCATATAAAGTGTTAGAACTACAACCGGTCTCTACCACCAAAGACCTATCACAGGACTACTTTGGTGCCAGTTCGCTTCCCTCTAGGGCAGAAACAGGAAAAAGGAAAAAACTGTTTGAAAAAATTTTAGTCATGTCCGTTCTCTAAATATCAATAAGGACTAACAATTATCACGCATGAAGTTGTGGTATAATTGGTAAAGCGCAATTATTTTATAACAACAAAAAACTTAGTATACACAGGCAGAGATTTCGGTGACAAGTTAAGTTCAAAAAATTTATAATTACCGATCTGTCAACATGACTCTTATATCCTCTATCTCAAGATGACTAGTCAAGACCTCACGAGGTACTGTGACGTAATTGAAGATAAAATTTTAGAGTTGGCCTAGACTATAGACAAGTTAACCCTTTTTTAAATTAGACGCACCACCTATTTGCTTTCGATGACAAGAAAAAAACCGTATTTTCACTGGTATCTGTGAGTACTGGACACTATTTTATTAATGCCTTATTAAGCAGATAACGAGGAGAGTAATAAATTTGCAACATGGATTTTACTGCCTTCGCGAAGCTTCTCAATAACAAAATACCGAAACGGTCAATGGACGGTTCAGCAGATATTTTTGAGATTTATTAGCTATCAATATAAATAAACCATTCCTTAAGTATATGGGTGTAACTTCCTGTAAGTCGAATTTAGCACATCGCTGTTCAAATGTTGATTTAAACGACCATAATTTCTTTACTTGTTCAACAGAAGATATCTACTCTTGCCACAAGGTGTTAAAAGTACATCTATTTGGTTTATCTACACTCATACCTTGTACTACAAACCTTGGCATCCAAGGGTTCTCCTTCGTGCAATGGTTGTTTAGTTTGTACAGACTTATATTTCTTGGTTCATTGATTGGTTGCTTGGTTGGTTCGTTGGTTCGTTGGTTCGTTGCCGCTTTAGCCACAGCACCGCTATTAAGTTACATAATCCCATTTATGGCCAAGAATGTATGCACGTGTGTGTGTATAAATAGCGTTGCGTAGCATTCGTTGATGTTGTAATAATTTGAAACTTAATTTACACAGATTTTCATATAGCGGTTTGACACTTTTGTTAAGTGTAAATGTGCGAGTTATAAAATTGTATTCTCTATCTTAACCACAACAAAACGTTTCTATATTTAGACCATTTAGATTGGCAAGAGATACATAGGTAGGAGTAGAGGGATTAAAAGGTCGTTTTGTTAGATATAAAATAAAGTTTAAAGAACGTTTTGTCATAAAAATTACTTAAGTCTGAGTTTATACGGTTCATTCTTTACTGAAAAGATTGCTACTTTATAGGCGAGAGGGGCGAGTGGAAAAGAAACGAGTACATACCCCTCGCCTCTCTCGCCTATAAAGTAGCAATCTTTTCAGTAAAGAATGAACCGTATAAACTCAGACTTAGGGAGTTTAAAGTGATGTCGAAGTCATAGTTGCCAGACCACATTGGTAGAAAATCGTCAAATTGGCTTACACAAATCGTCACTGTAAAATAACACTTAGAGCAAAGACTATAAATATATAAAGATGTGCCACTGCCATACATTGTACGGCCAGTGCTAAATTTGTCGAATGGCAGTACTACTACTGCCACTTTGATTTTTAGAGAACTCTGAGAGTAATAAATTTTACTCTCAGAGAACTTTTAATTCTCATCTATCAGCGTATATGTGCGTGCACGCGTGTGTGTATGTATACACATGACAATTTAAAAATATGTGTGTATGTACATACATATAAACAAACTAAATGAAGGCTTGTTTTTCTCGGTGAAAACACATTTAAGTCATAAAAGAAGTTTTGTTTTCATGCAATTTATGTGCAACTAACGTACGTAAAAGCAAATGTGACCGAATTGTAATTGTAGGGTAAGAATATGTGTTTTATTGTTGTACAGATGAAAATATATCGATTCGCACCGAAGTTTAAATACTGTTATTATCCAAATTTAAAGAATGGTAGTTTTTCTAAAAACATTAATTATCTTGGCATTGCCACAAATTAAACTGCCTCATCAAACTCACAATTTTTGTAATTGTGTTAGTAATAAAAAACTCACAAGTATTGTTAATGTAAATTGGATGATAATAAAAATACTTTTGATTTTTATAAACATTTTCCGCCTGTAATTTCTTTAAATTTGATATATTTTTTGTTTAAAAATGTATGACAAAATTTAATTTAAAATTTTTTATATTGAAATTGTATTATTTTACAAATCATTAAATTATTTCCGACGAAAAATCAAATATTATTTATTATTACAACAAAGTATTATTACAAATAATGAAAATAAATCAGGCTTTGGAAGTTTATGTGCTCCTTCCGTCTTACTTTTTGAAGTTTGTAAAATTCTTATAAAGGTCTGCAAAAATATTTTTACAAGACAAAGCAATTCTAACAATAAAATCTTTATTGTTGAGTACTGCGTAAATTATACCAACATTTAAATATATTCTTTTTGGTTTGCGGAGAATAACGTATGTACAATTAGGGCTATAACTTTTTCACACTTTTTGCGAATATCAAAAACGGCTTAGTATTGTTAAA
Organism: Pollenia griseotomentosa; assembly: GCA_963931875.1. Lineage (NCBI taxonomy): Eukaryota > Metazoa > Arthropoda > Insecta > Diptera > Polleniidae > Pollenia > Pollenia griseotomentosa. The sequence goes on along the minus strand of OZ007560.1, from coordinate 181,020,721 downwards.
AAAGTTCACGCAGGGATCGGGTTGAAGTTTGAAAACAACCATTTTTTCTTACGGAAATATTAAAAAATATACACCTGATATTTGTATATATTCCTATACGTATCACTTAAATGCTATTTTGGAATTTATCCACTGCTTTAGATTTAAAAATTTTCATACGGTTTACAATTCATCGCGGTTCAAAATTTTTTGGAAGGTTTTAGAAATTTGCTTCTCTGCGTGAGGTTTTTTTTCGCAAAACGACGGGAGACAGGTGTTTTCATTACAAAAACATTCTTGGCGACTCCGTGGTACTATGCCAAAAATTTGGTTGTATTCTTATGTACATTAGCGTGGCCGTTAGTTGTATGGAGAACTTTTTTTTTTTGATTTCTTATACTCTCCCCCACCAAATCGGTTCAGTTTTATGTAAAAAAAAATACAAAAAAATTTCGTAGCGATAAGTTGTGTTTTAGGGAGGGCGTCCGCCCCTCAAAGTTTGCCATCAAGCCATTTATTCAAATGTAATTTGTTTGCATATGACTATCTTCTAAAAACAAAATTTTACAAGAATATGATATATGGCAATATTTTAGCTCTTCTAGTCAACAACATAAGCCTCTAAGAAAGTTTTTTGCTTAAACTAATATCTTAGAAAATAATTAAGAAAATAACAACAAAATACCAAACATTTTATATACGTTTTTTATAAATAAAAAGGGGATTTAATGTCAAGTGACACAATTTTGAAATCGATGTCTTCCGATTTGGATGAAATTTACACCAAGGTTAGTCCTATTAGATAGTAGTTTACACACAAATTTTCAACAAGATCGGTCAAAATGTTTCAGAGGTAGAGGTTTGCCATACAGGTGTTCTTTCTCATCCATGTAAACTATTACCTATTGGTGTAAGCAAAATTTGTCCCAAGTAGCTTAGATAGCTATTTAATCAATCTTTTTTAAAAATATTTTTTTGTTTTTTTTAAAAAATTTTTTAATAATTTTTTTTAAATTTAAAACTTTTTTTTTTATTTTTTTAGCCAAGTGTTAAATTTAAAAAAAAAAATTTTAAAAACTTTTTAAAAAAACAAAAACAATTTTTTTAAAAAGTTTGATCAAAAAGCTATCTAAGCTACTTGGGACAAATTTTGCTTACACCAATAGGTAATAAGTTACATGGATGAGAAAGAACACCTGTATGGCCAAAATGTCAAACTTTGACCCCCTCTAACACAGAAACTTTTTGACCGATCTTGTTGAAAATTTGTGTCTAAGCTAGTATTTAACAGTACTAAAATTGGTGTAAATTTCATTTAAATCGAAAGACATCTATTTCAAAATTGGGTCACTTGACATTAAATCCCCCTTATATATATATAAATCGTATATAAAATGTTTGGTATTTTGTTTTTATTTTCTTAATAATTTTCTAAAATATTGATTTTAGCAAAAAACTTTCTTAGAGGCTTATGTTGTTGACTAGAAGAGCTAAAATATTGCCATATATCATATTCTTGTAAAATGTTGTTTTTAGAAGATAGTCATACGCAAACAAATTACATTTGAATAAATGGCTTGATGGCAAACTTTGAGGGACGGACGCCCCCCCTAAAACACAACTTATCGCTACGAAATTTTTTTGTATTTTTTTTTACATAAAACTGAACCGATTTAGGGGGGGAGAATAGAAGAAATCAAAATAAAAAAAATAACGGCCACCCTAATGTACATACATATAAGCACAGGATGGAGATGTTTGTTACTGTTTATGGAAATGTGATTTACTAGTCCTTATATTATTACGGAAGCATTACACATGGAAAAAAATTTAAATACCTACAAATCATTGATTAACATCGATTTATTAAAAGTTAAAATTTTTAACCATTACACTTGTGAAGAGCTCATAAGTAAAATTAATATATAGGGTAGTAAATAGCTAGATTTTTTTTCATTGTATACCTACCACGATAAAGAAGAGTATATTCAAAAAATAGGACTCCGGTATTATATAACATTTATAGATAATTCAACGAAATAAACTGCAATTAAATTACAGATGTTAATCCTTCTAGGTATAAAAATATGTTGCCAAACATATATCTTATATATAAATATGGAAGCAACTTTTTTCAAGTTGATGTTTAAGTATCTTATCGTCCACCGATTTTAATAAAACTCATATCGTTTTAAAAGTATTTTTGTGTAGATATACACAAAATAAATTTTTGGAATTAAAGTGGTTGAAAAACGTTTTAACTTATCTTGCAGACACACGTACAAAGATGTACGTTCTTTTAAAAAGTGTACGTTTTTGTTGTATAACGCACATGTTCTCTCGAAAGTAAATGTCAAGTGGTCAAATTTCCGCCACCTGGCGATCGAGTGGACAGTTGATTAGAAAAATTAAACTATTTATTTCTTAGTTCTTTAATACGGTTTGTAATTTCAAAAAAAAACTTAGGTTAATGTGGATATAATGCTTATAATTTGCTTTACTTTTGATTGTTCTAGCCGCTGATAGATGGAATATATGTTGAATGTGCTTTTATCGCTAAATGGACTATAACGTATGTAAAAACTTTCTATTAAACTTCCTTATGGCGCAAAAATAAAGATTAAATGGACTATATCGCTACTGTGACTAAAACGGAAATGAATATAATTGAAAAGTACTGTATAAAATAATGACAAATTTAGGAAAATATATACCATAACATAATTTTTTTGCAGGATGCTCTATAGGTTTTAATATTATTTTTTAAATTCGTAAAAATTTTTAAGCGTTTTTATTTGCCTTTTTCAATTAAAATTTTGTGTGTTGTTTTAAAAATTCCACTAGTCCCCATTAAAATTTAATTCACCTCAGAAATGTCCACATTTGACTTATAATAGTATTTTCCTATCGTCTCACACGCTCCCTAAGAATAAACACTCGTTTTATACATACAATACACTTATAATAAGTACATACATACATAATAAAATTGTCTAAAAAATTGAATTAACGTTCGGTGCGAACCGATATAGTTTCAGTTTTACAACAATAAAACACATATTCTTACCCTACAATTACACAATCGGTCGCACTGGCTCTTACGTAGGTTATTTGCACAATAATTGTTTGAAAACAAAACGAAATCAATTAAAAAAATAACAAAAACCAGTTTCAACGAAAAAAAAAACACATACACACACACTTTGGCTGGCAAAAACAGTAAACGTGTGTTTGTATTAATGCATGTGGTTTCCCAGCGGGAAAACTCAGAAGACCTTCTTACTTCAGGCCTTTTTAAAGGCATGCTTAAAAGATTTTTTGATTCAATTACTACCCAGCGGTAAAACTCAGAAGACCTTCTTACTTCAGGCCTTTTTAAAGGCCTGCTTAAAAGATATTTTGATTCAATTACTATTCTTATCTAACTGCTAAAGAAGGCCTCATAGAAGGCCTCGGCTCTTTCATATTAAATATAAGATACACCTTCCACACTCGCTTCTATGAGAAGGGAGTAGAGAAGGAGTAACATTTTTTGTATTTTTTTTTTGGTCCCGTTACCCTTCTTATGTACCTGCTGAAGAAGCGAGAGCGGAAGGCCTTCTCCGCAATGACAACGTGTGTAAAAAAGATATGAGTATGGAATGGAGCAAGAAGGCCTTGTACATCCAAAGCAAGGGGTACAGAGGCCTTCTAAAAGGCCTTCCTACTCCTTCTTTTTCCCGCTGGGTTCTTGCTCTCTTTAGTTATCTGAATGTGAGCACGAAGTTTTTGCTTTCTTGTTACTTCCCCCCCTCATCGTTAAGAAGCTCAACATTTTTGAAAATTTCAAATGTACTAAGTGCAACATCTTTATATATTTATAGTCTTTGCTTAGAGTCTTTTAAATTGTAAGTGATATATATTTTTTTTTAATAAAATTTTTTTATAATACATAATTATTTATTTCAAAAAAATCTCTGAAACCAAGGCGAATTCAACTACAGGTGGTGTCGGTACTACAACAATCCAAAAACAACAGAAACAACATAGGGTTTTTTGCATTGCATTGTTAGTGCCATTAGCTCGAAATGTCAACCATTATTAGCAAAACACTAACAAATCAAAACAAATAAGCTCGAACTGTCAAAATCAGATGCCGTTTCGACACCACCTGTAGTTAATTCGCCTTGTCTGAAACTTATAACTTAAGTTATGTTCACACCTATCAAATATTTGACACGTAACCACTAGTTTTATTAAAAATATGTTTGCTTTTGCAAACCGTTTGCTAGATCAAACATTTTGTAAATTACATTTTACAATTATCTTTTTACAAATAAAGTTTAGTAATTCAACAAAAATTGTAGAAAATAAAGCTAAAGTTTGACTGATTTACTGGTTACGCTTTTCTGGATCAAATATTTGTTAGGTCTGAACATACCTTTAATCAAATTTTTGTTAACAATATTAGTTTAACTTTTCTTCAGTTTTAAAAGGAAAACGTTGTTATTTGTTGCCAATAGCAACGATATGTAGTCGAGAAGTCGAACCATATAATATATGATACCCTACATCACTTGTGAGCAGTGTTGCCAGAACTTATTAAGGAAAAAATTCTAGATTTTGTTAAAAAAAATGTTAAAAAAAAATTTTTAAAAAAAATATTGAAAGAAATTCATTAAAGTAAGGGCCAATAAATTGTTTATAATATGCTGCATATTGTCCTTCAAGTTCAACGACGAGCCTTTTGTCAGATACTCCACAGGTGCAATCGAACTATGCACAGCACATAAGCTTAATGTCGCCTCTGCTGAACTTTGTAACAAATTCTTTAGAAAGGGATAGGATTGTTTTAAGTTATGCCCGTAACACTTTTGTGCTTTCTTATTTCTGCATGTTGGTCCAGGCCACTAATTTTAGACAATATCGCATTTGCAGTACTTGCAAACGGGTTTTTTCTAAGTCATCTATTTCTTTCAGCCATTCTTTTTATTTTAGGTGCCTGCTTCAATCTTTGCGAAACTTTTGTGAATAGTTTTTTACTTATTTTTTAACTATTTCTCCCTTTTTGAGTACAATAAAGATCGGATTAGCGGGCAGTCGTTTAATGAACGTCTATTGTTACTCATTTTAATAAAAAAATTTATATATTTTTATCCTGAAGATGTTTCCCGTAGGGTTACGAAATATTGACAACTAAAATAAATAAAAAAAAAAAAAAAAAAAAATAAAATTTATTAAAATAATAAGACCTTGAGCTTAATTATTCGTTTACTTATTGAAGTTCAGGAACTACTTCAACACACACTAAACTATTTTTAATGAACATTTTTAAACATATTATGGTTAGTTTAACTATATTATTGTCACCAGCAACTATGTTATGGTTAAATTAATACACTATAAAGAAGTCACAACCATATAATGGTTGCCTCTAAACATGTTATGATTAAATATGACAATAAACAAGGTGAAACAAATTGTCACAAAATTGGAAATTTACAAAAATTGTTTTTTACAACCATCTGATTTGGCATGGAATGCCTCATATATACATCTGAAGCATTTTGACAAAACATTTTAAATAAAATTTAAAAAGTTGAAAAAAATTTTGTTAATCATACGAATTTTCATCCAAAAAAACAAACATTTTTTTAATGTTTTTAAAATGTTGTATTACTAACAAAATTTTTCTTTAATTTTGGCTTATGATTTTTTCACCGAGTTTTTTTAAAAATATTTTTGTTATCTTATCTCGACTTAAGATGTTTTGTCAAAATGCCACAGATATATACACCTGTATATTCTGAGTCCTTGAGTTGATTTAGAAATGTCCTTGCGTTTAATTGTCTTTTAAAAAACGCGCACTTTCGAAAGACTCAACCGAAAAGAACAACTTTGATTCATTAGGAAACGAGTTATGAATTCAAATCTGGAACAACGTCCCTAAAAATTGAGATTTTTGCGATAAAAATTAAGATAAATTGGTGACGGAATGCACCGATTCTCATTAAACTTTGCACAAATTCGTTTTATATGACTAAAAATCGCACTACTAATTTTTATGAAGATAGTTCCATAGGCCCCATATCAAGCCCACTCTCGGAAATCACTTAAGTACGCCTAAAACCGTAACGAATAATGCTATTGTAATACAATTGTTGATTCTTATTGGAATAAATCCATATTTGACTATAGCTCCCATACAAATATCACAAATGTCATAACTTCCTTAGAAATTTTGGTATTAATATAAAATTTGCCAACGAAAACTTTTATAACATGCACTATGTGAACTTCGTATTGCTGCGTCCATTTTAACCATGGGTCACATATATACCCCCTCCCTTAAATCACTTTTAGACGAAAAATTTTCATATAGATGTAGATATGTACCTACATAATTTTGGACACAGAGAACATTTACATGAATCTTAAACTTATTACAGAAATTCGTGATTGCCCATGATTAGGGTTGAGATTTTCGTGCACTAAAAATCGAAAAAATGCGCATAAAATATGCACTAAAAGCTTGAAACTTGATTTTCAACAAAAGAGCGATTTTTAATTTTATTTAAAACAAAAAAAATAAAAAATTTGGTCAATTGTTATTCAAAGATACAATATTTTTTAAACTTAATTTAAATTACTAGTTTTAACCTTGTTTGCATAAAAAAATAAATACATTCGATTTACATGCAATTTGGTGAGAAGGTTCCTTCTATCATATAAGGAACATATGTATATGAACGAAAAAAAATTTCTAAATTTTTTTTTTCAAAAGTTATGTCATATTCAAAATGTCATAATTTTATATTTCTTCAATATCTCGAAAACTACTTTACATACGAAGATGATTTTAATGTAATTTTAAATTTTAAAAACGGACTAAGTCAAAAACCTATTTTTTATTTGGCTGATTTTTTTTTATATAATGCCTCAAACTTTTCTTTAAAAATCCCGAAACTTTGAAGAATGTGTTTTTTTTTAAGATATGATTTTTTTTCTTTCGCAACCTTTAAAAAAATAATCTTAAAATAGAATTTTAATATTGTAATTTTGAGCAATAAGTACACTGTGCTCGTTGCAAAAAACAGACAAGCCGGGCACCTGGCATTTTAACCTAATCGGCGCACGCTGGATCCAGTGGTGCTAACCGTTTTTTTAGGTTAATTCTTGTTTTCAAGATATACCGTTATTTCGAAAATATAGGAGGTTGCACTGCATATATTCGAGTAACTCAAAAACTGTTTAGTTTATTGAAATTACTAAAAAAAAACCGAAATTCCACAATAAATAATAAGGTGGGGTTGGTCATACATTTGACCCATCTAGGAGCGTGCACCAATTGTAGCCCCAAGAATTCTCTTTAAAATGACTATAAAATCATCTTCGTATGTAAAGTAGTTTTCGAGATATTGAAGAAATAATCTCAACGCATTCGGCTAATTCGACGAAATTATGACATTTTGAATATGACATAACTTTTGAAAAAAAAAATTTTGAAATTTTTTTTCGTTCATATATGTTCCTTATAGGATAAAAGGAGCCTTCTCACCAAATTTCATTAAAATCGAAAGGGGTCGGATCCCACTCTTGGTCGATTTGACATGGAATTACCCATTATCAAAAGTAAACCTGCTCGGACGCAGAAAACTTTTGTACATAATAAATAATCTCTGAACGTCAACCGAAGTTATAGGAGCATACTTGAAGGATGCCAATATATTTAGAGAATATATATTTTCTAACTTAGATCCCACATTTTATTCCAGATCTAAAATGGTTGAAATTTGTTTTATTTTTTTGAATACCTAAATTTGTTTACAAAACGTTTTAGATTTCTTTTAATTTGTTGGGCTATTTTTTCTTCCACATTGTTCATTTTACTTTCCGCTGATTGTAAACTTAATCCCTCCAATTTAGTTATTGTTTTACCAACATATCCGTAGTTGGAAAATAGAAATGCTAATTGATTTTTCCTTTTTTAATTGTTACCGATGCTTAGTAGCGACAAGTTCTTTAATAACATTCTTAAATTGCTAAAAGTTTTCTGAATAGTATTCTATAGCATCTAGCCAGGTTCCGCATCTTGGTTAAATAAATTTTTTTTAATTATTCCGAAGACAAGACACTTATATTTTTTCAATTAGATGAATGGACGCCCTCACCTTCAATATATCCTTAAACTTAAGTATATACATATAATTGTATCTATGTACAATATATTCGAGATTTAAGGAACTGGTCTTAAATTACGAAATATGTTAATAAGTATTATTTTTTATGATGTTAAAGTTGAAGTATACTATAGTGAAAAAATAAATTTAAATTTTGTAAAAAAATTAAAAAATTTTTATTTCATAAATATCTAAAAATAATTAACAGATTTATTATAACTTTACGATTCGCTTGAACTATACATATCTTCACTATGCAGTGATACAGTTTCAAAAGATATATCTTCTATATTATCATCGTCCACATTTTGGGACTCATGTTTTCCTAAAGTTTTATAATTTTCTATGTTCTTTAACCAATTTTGATCGGTTTTCTTTACTTGGCTTTGTAATGAAATTGCCGGTTCTGATTGCAGAATCAAATAAACAAATAAATCCATGTTTGTATTTCGTCTGCTATTTTTTCGAGTATGGTCTAACCTTCATTTTCTAATGACTTTATGGGTACATTCTAAAGCCTCTTCAGACAACATCCCTATTGGTAAAGTTGAATATTTAATAAATTCTATACCATGAACTAATATCTTGTGTACTGTTGGTGGCATACAGTACCAAGGATATAGTGATATGTTTAATGAAAATGTTTCTCTTAACAATTTTTCAAAATTTATTACATTTATATTCTTTCCACTAGATAAGGTTCTTAATATGATCGAAAAGTTTTTGATTAAATTTACATCTACTCCTGTTATTTTCGATGATATATTAGCCTCTGAAAAAAAGCGACGAGCAGTATTGCCATCATTTGTAGTACCATATCCAGTTTTAACTCTACCAATAATTAAACCAAGTTCTTTTTTAAACTCATTCTGAATACGAGTTTTGCATTCCAAAACAATTTGCTTCTTCTCGTCTCCAAAAACTCTATACATCTTTAATGGGAGCTTATACCCAATGTGAAGTAAACACTCAAAAGTTTTTATCCATGCATGAAGGGTGGACAAACCATACTTGTAAAATTCTTCATTTACTGACCTTTCATAAACTTTATCAAAATTCATATCTGACGGTTTAGCTTTACGCAAAAAACAGGAAGCAGAACTCTTATTTCCCGTTAAAACATTTAATACTGCACCATCTATCATTGTCAATTTCATTCTGAAATGAACCTTAATTTTGTTTCCTTTCGACTCATAACAATAAGCTGTCAGTTGCTGTATTTCCGTTTCAATACTTTTCTGTGTATTTGTAATAACTTCTCCTTTTTCTTTTCCAAGTATAAATTTTTTCGGCCTGCAGAATCTTGTGGATGAATGTCTATTGTTTTCCCATAGAACTTCTTCATTTTCCCAATCTAAAAATGCTATTGGAACAAATCATACAACAAATAAAAATTCATCCATTAGATTTGCGTCACTACTTTTTTGTTTGTATATACTGTGACTTGAACTACCGTCAAATCCCCATTTGCACTCTAATAGTATATCATTTTTTAAATTAAAATGATGTTAATCCAAAAAACTTTTTGCAGTTATATTAAAAATGCTTTGGAGGGGAACTTCTGCGGATTTTTCTGTAGCAACAATATCATCAGGTATAAAATTTTTCTTTGCATTAGCAATACAGTAATATGACGGAAACCAATTTTTATGAACGGATTTTACAACAGACCTCATCATACTATATTGTCGATATGAAAGGTTCATATCAATGTATAAAGCCTAAGCTTTTTCTACAGAAATTGTTTTTTCTATACAGGGGCAACCTTCGTTGCTGCTTTCTTAATTGCCTCCGCAGAGTTGGCTGAAATTAATTTTTGCGCCGTTCTTCTTTTTGACCTACTCGAACTTTCTTCAAAGGCTACAGAAGGTCTACCACGAACATGGCTAGTACTAGGGTTCTACAAAGCAAAAGCGAAAAATAATAAAAAACTATTAAAAGCATTCACAATACAGTAACTAATTTAAAAAAATACAAACATCACTCAAATTTACTTCGTGAGTCGGCAATTCAATATTTAGCCAGTCACAGAACTTACACTTGAACCGGCCCCTTTTTCGGTTGCAATCGGAACACATCCGCTTTAATTTTGAATTTAAATTATATATTTTTTGAACGTTTTTCGCTTCCAAAGATTTCCTTATTCGAGCTCCCACAATTCCTGATAATTTTTTAATTACATCTTTGTTTTCCTTTAACTCAATCCAAGAATTAAAAAAGTCTCGCATTTTCATCTGAGTCGACACTAGGGTGTTCAACCGTTTAATTGTTGTTCGATTAATCGAACGATTAATCGTCTAAGATTGTTCGATTAATTTAAAATTGCTAATTTCGATTAAAGGATTAATCGAAGAATTAATGCCAATTAATCGAATAATAATAATAATAATAATAGTATATGGTTTTTCTGTTAAATGTATAATTTTTTTAATGTCCAAATTTAAGAATAGAATTTAAAGCAAGGTTAAAACAAGAATATGCTACACCAACAATATCAAAGGAAGCTGCATGTGGTCCAATGAATAAATATTTGAAACAAGATACTTCGATTGATTCTCTTGAGGAAATTATTTGCAGAAGCAAATCAGAAGATGGAATGTCCGTAAAAGGTTTCAAAAAATCCAAAGTTATATTGACTCTTTTAAAATCTAAGGGCTTAAATATGCCCGAAAGTGAAGCAACAATTCGGAACTACACACGATGGTGCAGCCGCAATGCGAAAGTGTGGTAATAATATGCCAGTAGAGTCTCAACTTTGCATTAATCATGCTATTCACCTTGCGATTGTTGACACAATCTATACTAAAACGTATAAAACAACTATAGATGAAAAAGTAGAAGATAATGCAGATGAATATGACTGCCAGGGTGATGAAGATGATGAATTAAAAATACCAGATGAATTTGACCTTAAAATTTACATAACTGAAGTTATTAATCGTGTACGTAAGTGTTGTAACCTATTATTTCTTCACAAATTATTAAATGATCGATCACCGACATACCTGTTTGACAAAATTTCATTCGGTAGATCGGCCAGGGGTGTGACCTTAATACCCCCTCGTTACAACTATTTAAACTCAAGCAGATTTTTCTTCATCAATGCCATAAAGCTTTGGAACTCGTTGCCCTCAAATATAAAACTAATTGTTGACAGACAGAGATTCAAGAAAACTCTTATGGATTATGTTTCACTAAATGGTTAGTCTTTAACTCCATCTTTCTCTTTTTTATTATATATTTTCTTTTCCTCTTTTTTATAACTGCTTAGTAAAATTTTTTTTAGTATGTTCCATTTAATTTTGCTCTAATTTTTATTTTCTTTTGGTTTTATTACTTATTGTTTTGTTCAAAACTTGATTTTATAATTATATTATTATTACTATTGTTATTATTACTACTATTATTATTATTTTACTTTTATAATTATTATTATTATTATTACTATTGGTGTTCATTATGTAATCCTCTGGACTATAAAAGAATTTAATTCTTAATGTCCTTATAGCTGAAATAAATAAATAAATAAACAAAACAAAAACTTCAATCATATGTTGTGTTGCAAAAAAAAAAGAGATTAACAGCCATATTCATAAAAAGTTCTTATTTTAAGCTTATAGTATGTAATAACTATTAAACGCTTTTTGTCTTATAAACCTCTTATAAAAATTTGTATTCATAAACGTACAATAACAGCTTTCTTACTATTAACTGTTTGCAGCGATTTTCTGTTTAAGTATGGCAACTTTCTTTATATTTGGCTGCCATTTTATTGTTAGTGATGCACGAAACTTCTATTCCGTTTACATGATATTCTATATTTAAATTTTTTTTATAATTTTTTTTAATTGTAGACCTTCAAAATTATTTTTATCAAATAAAACTACATATTATTTTAGTTTCAGAACAAAATGTTTCCGAAAGGCATCATAAAAACTTTTGTTTGAACCTTTTTTAATTATACGATAAGAAAGTAATCGAATAAAAAGTTTGTTTACTTTTTATTAACATCACTATTATTATGATTTGTTTATTTTGTTTTTTTTTTATATTTTTGAACAATAATTTCTTGTTTTAAACAAAAACAAAACAACTAGTTGCAATAATTTAATAAATAATTAAAGAGAACATCTGCATTTGCCCCTGAACATATTCATTTAAATCATATAAATTTTTTAAAAAATTATCAATATAACCTTAAATTGGCTGTCTAAAATAAAAAAAAATTAGTAAAATGTATTTAACATGTCCGTTGTAAAAAATAAAACATTTTTGTCATTATTTTTCAACATATGTATTTCACAAAAATAATATCATTAAATGCAAACACTTATCAAAATGTAGTTTCATTTTTGGTTTAAAGAAGAGCAAATCCAACAATAAATTTTCTTACTTTATTAATGGTTTATTAAAGGTTCAATAGACTATTTTTCGTTTATGAATACAACTTTAGCAATTTTTGCTTAAAAACGCTCAATTAATCATCAATAAGTTTTTATGAATACGGCTGTAAACTTATACATGACGTAAAACATCGTTGGTCATCTTTATCTAATATGATTCAAAATTTTCTTCGAATATATAAATGTGTCAATTAGTATGAATTGTTACGTTTGTTTTGTTTTTTTGTTAATAAAATGTTAAAATACTTGTAATTTACAATGTTTGTTTACTTAAGTACCAATTTTTTCTAAAATTATCGAAACAAAATCTCGTAATTTAATCAATTTCTGGATTTGGAATTATTCGATTAATCGATTAATTTTAAAATTTTATTCGTTTAATCGAATAAGTCAAAAATGCCAAATATCGATTAATCGTTTAATCGAACAAAAAACCCAATTAAATAGTGTCACCCTAGTCGACACTATTTCAAACCACAATTTTGAAGAGCCATATCTTTAGAAAAAATTATTCTTTTAATCTAATTTATTTTTACGCTTATTAGTAAAAGGGTCTTTTATTAAACGCCATTTGCCATTTTTTTAATTTCCATAATTGGATTTTTCTATATATGGCCACGCTCTCAACACTGTGTGTCGTGCATAAATCATTGTCGTCAACGGCAGTTTGGCCAACTGGGCTTTCTATCGGCTATAACTCATAAAATACTGAACCGATTTTAAAAAGTGTACATTGTGCACTTCTACCAAAAATATCCTTCGAATGATGTATCATTTTTTTAAATCCAATGTATAGTGTAGTCGTAAAAGGGAGCAAACGATATCAACTTGCCTATTAATATAATATATTATATATATGTATATATATATGTATATGATGATAAAGCGTACTTTTTTAATAGACCGCAACATATTATAAAACCAATTAATCAGTTTTTACTTTAATTGGTTTGTAGTTTTTAGAAATAAAGCCTAAAGCCTAATATTCTTACTCTGGAGGGTATCAAAGAGTCGGCACAGGCAAAAAAAACACTTAAACTTGTTTCATTATTGAGTTTATAATCCATTTTTTTTTTAATTTATATAAATTTGTTGTTAAATTTAAAGAACGGAAAAAAATTTTGTTTTTGTTCTGAGAGGAGCATTGACTAGTCTTTAAAAACGGAAATTGGAATAACGGCCTTTCTCGACTTTATGTTGCGTTTCACCTTATCCGAAGTGCTTAAAATAGTAACTAGAATTACTTTGTCTTTATGATATTTTTGTACGCGTTTTTAATGTTATCATTATAATTATATTTATTGCGTATTATATTCTTACATCCAATAAAAAAATTTATATAAAAAAAATTGGAACAAAATCTGTTATTTATATATATATATGGCTCCGTCTTAATCTTTGGTTTATATATACAAGAAATTATTGACTTACATAATATGTAATACATATGTACAATATAAATGTTTTATTTAAATGTCAATATCTACAGCGGTTTCTTTGAAAAACGACAACGAGACTTTAAGAATTCTAGATTTTAATTTTAATCAATCGATATAAAACCTTTTGAACCGTTTTAATTTTAATATTAAAAAAATGTATATAAAATTAAATAAACATGTTCCAAACATACAACTATATAAGTTAAAACTATGAAAATAGTTTTACGATCCGATTTACTCAAAGATCGTAAAATGCAACACCATTTCGTTGTTGTGGAACATTCTTTACTTAACGATTTAATCGCCCGATACTTGTAAAGCATTTCTCTTTCTAAGTTTATGACTGCAGCTTAATGCAAGAGTATCTTTCATGGCATGTCACTGTCACTGACATTAAGTTAAATACTCATGTTTACGTTGTACAATATGTACTTGTGACTACAAAGAACTAAAGGTTAAAAAAGGGGTCAACTCAAATTACTCTTTACGTTTTTATTTCCCTTTTATTGCTCCTGCATGTTTCAGAAAACCATGTTAAATAATATCATTATGGTCATTAAAAGTTTAATATTAACAAAACTTTTTTTTCTATACATTTTTCAAATGTTTGTTTTAATTTTTAATTTCAAGATTCAATGAATCAACTTTAAACAAAGTGAATCAAAGTGTCAAATTACACAAAGCGTTCAACAATATTCCCAGAAATTGTATTCAAATAAATGGCTTATTTCGAAATGATTGTACGAGTATTATGTTGGTGGCTTTACACCAACAATTATATTATTGAGCCACATATTTTGGAGGACTGCTGCTACAAAAGGAGTATTAAATGAAAAAAAAAAACCAAAAAACACCCAAAAATCTTCATTCATACAATTTTAAGTTGAAAAGAGACAATAAAATCAAGAAGTAAAACAATACATTTGTTTTTATAACGTGTTCTTTATAAACATTTTTTTAATGTGGGTACGATCACACACATTCAAAACTCACGGAATTGTTATGTGAGGATCACATTCAGATAAAAAGAAAACGAAATCGATAATCTCTTGTTTAGAATCTGAAATGCTCCAACCAAATCTTCTTTGGTATGCGCCAGTGTGTTACGAAATTAAAAAAAAATATATATACTTATAAAGAAATTATACAAAAAGTAATATAAAAAAAAAATCTGAGAAGTGTTAGACAACAAGCAAAAATATTGTAATGATGCTTGTTATCGGAGTTATCAAATCTACTTAAGATCTGTTGTTCATCCTTAAAAAAGGATTAAGTTAAAAATGCACACCGAATAGATTCACAGGCAAAATATACAGTGGGAGAGTTTTTGCAAATTTTCGCAAAAATGTACATTTCAGTAACAGATGTAGTATAATTTAAGTATCTTATGAGGACTAAATTATTTTAACAAATAGAAAATGGGAATTGCTTACACAAAACAAGCAATTCATTTTTTATAGATAAGTAAAAATTAATTTTTGGTAGTAAAATTATATAAAATAACTGAATATTTAATTGTTTTTACTGAATATGGTGTTGAATTTTTGACAGTAAAATTTTATAAAATAACTGCATATTTATTTGTTTTTACGGAATATGTAGTTAATTTTTTGACAATTAATTTATATAAGATAACTGAATATTGATTTGTTTTTACGGAATTCGCGGTTGAATTTTTGACAGTAAAAATTAAATGAACTTTTCGTTGCTTTAAATTACATTTTTATTTACTTTAACATAAAGAAGAATTTAACTCAATCAACGGACAATATTAACTGCAACTGAAAATCCGTATTAATATGCACTTAGTTTTTTGAATAACTGTAAGAATCAGTTAAAAATAAATTTGCTTGGAATTTTAAATGTTTATTTATTTAAAAATGACTGAACGGAATATTTCTTAAATAAACTACAGTCCGTTACTGTAATAATATTGTGAGTGTACCCTTCACTATGGTGCGTTAATAACAGATAGTTATATAAATACCGCTATTTAGATATAAATAAAACTACATTGTGCCACGCCTACTTGTCCAATCCCGTCCACATTTTGTCGAATGTTGTCTGCTGATAACCCAGATTCTTGTACTTAATTTGGAAATTTAGCTCTTACCCTTCTACAGATATACCATAATCTATAATGTCTTTTCATAGGAAGAGCAAGGGTGAAGAGTCGGGTGTTGTGCATTGATAACCAAGATGCTTGTTCCTAATTTGGAAACTTTGGCTCTTGCCGTTCTTCAGATATACATAAAAAAAAGAAAGTACAGTCGGTCAAGCCCGACTATATGAAAACACATTTACGAGAGTGCACCCTATTCGGGATCCATGGAGAATCATGATTATGTGTCCACATAAATATGGATCTATCTATGTTTTAAATTGCATTAAAATCGGTTAGAAAGTTTCTGAGAGGCAGAAATTGCCCCTATCTTCCCTCGTCGTCCTACGATTCGGCCCATTTTCAATAGGTCCTTGTGCCAATAAGAACCTATCAGCCAAATTTTATCAAATTATCTCCAAAATTGCGTTCTGTACTTTGAGCACAAGGCTACATGGACAGCCAGCCAGCCGGACGGACATCGTTAGATCGACTCAGAAAGTGAGTCGATCGGTATACTTTAAGGTGGGTCCAGGACCCATATTTTAAGTTGTTACACACATCAGCACAAATGCATAATACCCTCTCGACTATTGTGGTGTGGGTATAAATACAACAACAAGTCATATATGGGTAAAATTTGAGGCGGTCGGTGTTTTTGGTCATATCTCAGCCATTTGTGGACCGATCAGGCTGAGTTTCAATAACAAACCATTATAACTATATAACTACCAATTCTTCATCATATCTTTGAAAAACCCACACGGACACACGAATATCGTTAAATCAACTTCGCTCCTCATAATGACTAAGAATATATACTTTATAGGGTACTACCTATTAGGGTATATTATATAAACTCTCAAAAAACTGAGTGCTTTTCATATAAATTGTACTACACGTTCAATCACTTGTGTTGTGAAAACAGCACATTAATAAAAATATAGTAAATCAAAAAAACGAAATTCAAAAATATTTACCTTTTCTTTTTTTTACCAAATAATTTTTTATTTTCAATTTAACATAACGAAAAACTACAGTTTCTGACTTAAGGCAGTTTAGCCAAACGCCAAAGGGATGCCAATTCATATCCGATAAGTAAGGTAAGGCGACCAGATTTTAAAAATAAAAATAGAGAACATAAAGAAAAAAGTAAAAAATTCATTTGACTTCAAGATTTTTTTTTACATATTTTACAGACAAATTTACATTTATAAATGTATGTAAAGTAATTAACAAAAAAACATAAATAAAAATTAACATTTACTTATAAATAAGTAAAATTATATGCTGTTTTTACAACACAAGTGATTGCATATCTAGTAAAATTTAAATGAAAAGCATTCAGTTTTTTGAGTGTTTTTCATATAAATTTTACTACACGTTCAGTCACTTGTGTTTTGAAAACAACACATTAGTAAGCAAAAATAACGAAACTTAAAAATTCATTGCACTAACTTATTTAAAATTACATACTGCAAGTAAGTATATGATAGTTCAGTAGCAGTTTATACGATTTAACAGAAAAAACCGGTGACCGCCGTGAAATAAAATTTATTGATCATGCTTTTAAAAATAAAGAAAACAAAGATGACAGATTATTAAAAAGAGGACACAAATTCTATAGATGACCGCTAGTTAAAATAGATGATTGTCCTCTAAAAAAGAGTACATATGGTCACCTTACGTAAGGCAATGTTTAATGCTCTGAAGTTTAGAAAGAAGAAGAGTAAGAATGTACAGAATTTTTAATTTCTTTAAGGACCCAAATTTATTTTATAAAAACGAAAAACGTTGTTTCCACTTGCTTAAAAAAATTTAATGATTTTATAAGCAAACTAGCTGCATAAAAGATTTTTCGGATTAGATTCTGAGAGATGATGACAAAATTTAAAGAATACACTTATTAGATTCGAAGAAAATGATTTTTTTTTTAACGGAATTACAAGTTTTGAAGGAAGTGCTAAGTAAACTGAATGTGTCTAGAGATTATACTTTGTTCCTTTGACTATAAAGGCAAACATCCGTGTTTTCTCCTTAAAATTAAAAATAGGTTTTCAAAAGATTCTGTAAATGCTTATTCTGAACTAAAATCCTATTTTAAAAGAAATATTTTATAATAATTTGTTTAAAAATATTAACTTTTTTGGTTTTATATTAATGGTGTTTGCTCTGAATTAGTTCTGTGGCAATAAGTGCTTAAGTCTTTCTGTTTTGCTTTATAGGAGAACAATTTAAAACTTTAAAGGTGGTCCAAAATTTACTCCGAATTTAAAATAATCATAGTTACAGTTTTTTAAGTTTTTATACCTAAAGCCTTCTAATGTCACTGATCGGAAGTTTTTATAATTCCAAAAATTCATTTTGCTATAACTTTCTCAAGAATCCTACAAAATAAATTTTGCCCATGTGTACTCTTCAACATGAAGATCTTAAGGTATCCTTAAGCACTTTCCTTTTTGCCACAAATATAAAAAAGTAAAATGCATTTATAAACTTATTTAATTGATCTCAGGAAATGAAAAAGTCCAGAAAAAGAAAAACTCTAGTCTTAGGTTACAAAAAATTATCTGGATCCTTGGGTTATTCCAAGTCGATTTAACTTTGTCCGTCTGTTGAAAACACGCTTACTTCCAAACGACTTAAAAGAAAAGAACAATTATTTCTAGTTCTTCTAAACAGTTTGGGATTGAAATCGAGTATAATCAATTCAGTAGGAAAAGTGTTATGAACCCATCTGTGGAACAACCAACCTAAAAAATTCAAATTTTTTTTAGAAAAACTAACATAAATTGGTGACGGAATTCACCAATCTTAAAAATTCCACACAATATCCTATTATATGACTAAAAATCACTGCGCCATATCAAGCCCACTTCAGAAAATATTTTAGGACGTCTAAAACCGTTACTAATAACCCTTTTTTAGAAAAATTTGGTCTGACATATTTCATATACACCAGACATTATAGACCCCATATTTAGCCCACTTTCGGACAACACTTAAGTGTGGCTAAAGGCATTATTAATAATGCTATTATCCCTCATTGTTTCGCACTGCCAAATTGCCTAAAAATTGGTTCCCATAGGCCTCATATAAAGCGTACTTTTGAAATAGAATTTAAAACGCCTTAAACCGCAACGAGTTTTAAAACGGTGGGCCAGTTTTTTATTAATATGTCCTTATAATTCTTAGACCCAACTTTTGACTAACTACACGCAGAGAAAAAATATGGTTGGGCATGGTCACGGCAACTATTCTATGTTTATAGTAAAAATCTATTGTTGTAGTACACAAAAAACTTGTTATTTTTATTTAAAGATATCAATGTAAAGATACCAATGTTTATCGCAATTATAAATTAGAATATTGTTGACTGAAAAATAATAATATAAAATAAAATATGTTTACTCTTATAATATTATGTTAGCGCCATTTGTAAATTAATTTTGAATCAGTTGTGTCGTTTGTTTTAAATATCGAATTATTTGTTAGGGAGTTGTCGAACCACAATTAAAAAAACGGTGGCATGTCATAGTGTCCACGGACATAATGTCCATGGACATTATGACGCCCTTCGATGCGACATAAAGCCCATGGACATTAAGTCGTTTTTAATACGGACATTATGCCGTTTTGGAAAACGTCATAATGCCCGAGGACATTAAGTCGTTTTTAATACGGACATTATGTCAAATATGAAGGCGTCATAATGTCCACATATAACAAAAAGAAAAATGTAAGTGCATATATTTTTTCTTATACAAATTAATTTTTATTCATTAATGGAAAAAAATATATAGCTTCTTTCTTGTATAATAATTACGAAATAATACGAAAAACGAAATCTCCTCTATGGTATAACAAACACCGGCTTCGCTAACTAAAGCTTCTCTGCACAAACGGCCTTCGGCCGGGCGCAAGGATTTTCTCCTTTATGGTATAACAAGTACCGGTAAGTAAACATTCGCTTTACAATTTTTATGGACATTATGTCGCACCAAAAAAGGACATAATGTCCATGGACATTATAACACTTTATTGATGGACATTTTGTCGCATCGCTGAGCGACATAGCGTCCATGGACTTAATGTCGTTCTTTGGTGCGACATAATGCCCATGGACATTATGTCCGTGGACACTACGACATGCCACCAAAAAAACAAGTTAAATTAAAAAAAAATTAAAAAAATAAAGAAAACAAAATAAAAAATCGATGCCAGAAAATTTTGAATTTAATTTTTATTGTTGTGACAGCACCACTGTATCATAATAGCTCTGTTTCTTTACTCTACTTTGGGATCCCTCGGGATCCCAATTTTCACGAAAAGCGTTCCCGTACTTTTAATTTGTGTAAATGAGAGCGGATTTGAGAGAATAAAATTCTTCTTCTTCTCGCACAAAACAGCCCAGAATTTTTCTTCGTGCAAATTGTGTAAATTGTCAAACAGCTGTAAAACATAAACAAAACAATGAAATGCAAAGCAAAAAAATTTTGAACACAATTTTGGAAAAAGTGTTCTGGAGTCAAATAATGTACTTAAATATAAAGTTTTATGTGGAAATATTAGAAAAACATAATGTTAGTAATTGTAAAAAGGTTTGTTTGGTTTAATTTTTGGTAAAATTAGTTTATTTCTGCAGACAATATACAATTTTTCAAAAGTGGCATAAACTTTTATTGTTTTGTAAAAACTATCAAAACAATGACTTTTTATTTCGTGCTTAAAATTTGGCTTTTTCTGTTCCCGTACTTTTGTGTAATTTTGTCTCTTTATGAGAGAAATTTATGCTTGCGCTCATTTTCACGAACTTTACCCAAAAAGTAAAGAAACAGAGCTAATATGATTACTTCTTAATCTATTATGATTAACATGACAATAATACGATTGCTTCTCATCTTATTATGATTATCATGACAATAATATGATTACTTTTTCACTTATTATGATTAACATGACAATAACATGATTACTTCTTAGCTTATTATGATTACCATGATAAGAATATGATTAAGGGAAAAATATTATGATGTAATATTACGAATATTTTTGGTCATAATATGATCCAATAACAATCTTAATATGGTGACTACAATTATGAATATTATTATAATAAGGTGCTCTTAGAATATGTTTACCACAACCATGTTTTTTCTTTGCGTGTATAAAAGTAAAATTATCATTTATATCAACCCTATAAAAATCTCAATTAATTTTAAAATGTTTCCGGTTTTAGATAGCAAAATGTGTCCTGTATCCACTGACTCATCTTATTGCCAATAAAAACAAATCTTAACGCTTTGTCTCCTGCTGGGAAAATTGAGGGTCGACTTTTCAAATTTGGCAACATTTATTTTACCTGTACAATTCACTGTTAACCAGATATTTGTTTGGCTGCTGCGCAACTAAACAAAGACAGTGTGTGGCAATTTAGCAAGAGGCCGACAGACGGCCACTTCTTATTTCTTATTTGAGCCAAGTGTTTGTATACTTGTAATTCTTTTCAACGATTCTTTCATTCAATAAAAACAAAAATCAATAATAAGTTTAAATGTTAAACACTTTAATCATGTTCTAACCAAAAGATGAATGCTGGAATTTGAACTTGTATTGGCACAACTTGTAAAAATTTATAATGTTTAAATGATCACATACATACATGCAATGTTAAGGCAGTTAAGTTCTTATTGCTATCATTGACTAAAATTTAATATCTTTTAACAAAGATTAACCAAATCGAAAGATATCCAAAAGAGAATTTGTTTTTAAACCCTTTTTCACAATCTTGTTATAGTTTTGTGGTTGTGGCGCTTAAAGTATTCAAATTTCAAACCTTTTAAAGAACAAGAAAATGCAGCGGAGCGGACAGCAGTTTGTGGTGCATGCTAAAGATGCGTGTGCATGTGTAGCAGAGATCCGATCAAAAAGATTATATTAAAGTTAATCATTTTGAAAATGTTTTGACTTTTATTGACTTTGACATTATTTTGAATGAGAGAAATAAAAAACCACACAACTTATCCAATCAACTGATCAAGTATGGGCTATGCAAGTATGTAGGTATTGGTGTTGAGCAATAGTATTTTCGTAACGCAATGTAAGACCCCTTTCAGACTCGGCAAGTTAGTTGCGCAAGTTACTTGCCGACAACAACAAAGTCTGTACAAATTTTTTTTTCCTTTACGCCGACCTTACCGCTAACGTCTACAAACCAAGAGTTGCGCAAGAGACTTGCGCAAGAGACTTGCGCAAGTGACTTGCCTAGTGTGAAAGGGGTCTTATAAGGAAATTATGAACTGCTTGTTTGTAGAACACGAGCGCAAGACTCGTTCGCTTAACAAACATTTAAAACAAAAACAAATTTTAAAAATTAACGAGTCTTGCGCACGTGTTCTACAAATAGGCAGCAAGTTCACCGTGAATGAACCTTGAGGGGTAACTGGATCAAGATGAAAAGCCAGTACAACGGATAGATGCATTTTTTCGACATAATTATTTGAAAATTATTGCTTTTATATTGACAGAAAATTTTTTCTTATTCAACATTTTGTTCGCATTACTTTATGTTGCGATTATTATTTTTGGCTCTAAAAATATTGACAAAAAGCATGAATATGCGTACCAGAAACTTTAGTGAAATAATTATTTTAAAATTTCTGTTAAGTAAATTGTAGATTAATATAGAAAATTAATATGTTTTACTATTTTTTATTAAAATTATCTCTTATCGCACATAGAGTATATCGACATAATAAGTTTAAGCTTTACTACAGTATTTAATTTACCGGAGAATGTTCCTTTGATTCTAATATATTGTATTTTTGTGAAGAAAGCAGATGTAATAAAAAAAAACTTAATTTTCAAGCAAAAAATTTAAAAAACTTACCCCAAGTCCTTAAGTCTGGGTTCACACCAGTGAAGTTAACTTTTATTTTTTCTTTACCGTACGGCCCTCTAAAAATTACCGTTTTTAAGAAAAAACTACCGTACGCAAAGATTTTAAATCAAAACTTAAATTTATTTGAAAAGCCTCAGTCCATCGCCTGTCATTTGGAAACAGCGCATAAGAGCAGTATTAATAAGCAATTTATTTTAATTTTAAATGTATTTAAGGAAAAATTTGAATGGAAATTTTTGTCTAAAAATACATTTTTAAGAATTAAATTAAAATAATGTATGATCATTCAACTTAAAATATTTTTATTTAATACGCTTAACGCACATATGTATGTGATGAACATTAAAAAAATACTGTAAAATCAATTTATCCGTACTTAAACCAATGCAAATGATTAAAATACGGTATTCAAGTGCCAAACACTTAACTTAAGTCACATTTAATCCCTGATCCGTACCTTAAATAATCCGAAAACTATAGTTAAGTTTATAACATTGCGAATATTTTATATATTTTAAAATTGTTGACTTTAAAACAAGGAAAAAGTTTAATTTAGAATTAATAATATACAAGAGTAATTTCATTTTTGTTATTTTGTACTTTTCGGTGTTAAGAAAACATTTGCAGAAACATAATGTTCATAATTTTTTGTCATAACATCTATCTATTTAAATTGAAAATCACCTCTTTAAAGTTAAAATTATAAAACCTACAAATGTTAGTATATTTATACAAAAAATCCAAATTTCTTTGAATTACCGCATTTAAAATAAAATTACCTTGCTACCTTTTGCGGCCCAAAATTACCCTAAAAAAGGGTAATTACCGTACGGTTAACATCACTGGGGGGAGAAAAATATAGCATGTTCTCTTCCCCTCTTTCCAATTAACACAGATTTCTGCAAGAAAACTTTCATAGTGTAAACCCAAAATATAGGAGGTAAAGTGATTCCTTGTAAATTTATTTGGAAGCGTGTATTTATTTAAAGCTCAAACGAAAATAATTGAAGTATTTTCAATGAAATTGAAGTAATTAAAATTAAAAAATACTTTGGACCTTAACATTGTATTGAGAACACATAAACCCCAATTTGCGTCGTACAGTGGCTCAGAATCGTTTTTTTTTTTTTGCCAAAAGTATGTAACTTTGGAGCCAATAGAGATATTTTGAAATTGTTTTCTTATTAAGCTCTCAATTTGAGTTATCTACAGATGATAAAGCATTTCAAGATGTGTGCTTTTATACAGCAACATCCAACGTTAAAGCATAGGAGCAGCAATGCACTTCTGTTATAAAGTCTCCATATTAAAATCTTTGTTCCTAAAGTTGATGAAAAAATATTAATATAATAATGTCATCTCAAAAGCTGCCTTGAATAAGTTTAGCAAATATTTATGTTATTTAAATGATGAAATAGCATAAATCAAAAAATATATTTCCACAAAAGATGAACTTATGGGTTCGTTAACATTGTTTAGTTTGTTAGCAAATATAATAATAACGAAAACTATTTTATTTATTTCAGAGAAAAACATTAGTGATTTGATTTCTATCAAAAGTAAAAAAATTTATCCTCTCGACGACACCTAAATGATGATTATCTCCTCGCGTGCCCACCGCCGTGTTAAACCAAAACACTGTATCGATGACGAAACCAGTAAATGATACAGCGGAAAAAGAAGTCAAATTAATGCAATACTTCCATGGCCTTATGACGGTAGATGAGGATCAGAAACAATGTTTGCTTCGCTGTGTAAAGGAGCATAGAGAAGTTTACTCTGATTGTACAAAAGATACCGAAACTATCCTGAGGAACAGCTTTGTTCAGATATGTATACATAAACCTCCAAATATTTTCTTATAATCAAGTTGAAGTAAAATCTTTAAAACAATTTCAAATGTAGAACATAACTGAGTATTCAAAAAACTGTGCTATTAGAGTCATAGCAGTTTTTATTTTGCATATACATATCGGTATTTAGGACATCGTGACTGTAAAGTGAAAATTAAGTTTACGATGCAATTGAAACAGAATAAAATTAAAAATTTTTAAAATAATTTTGTGTCCCAATATCTTGAAATCTCGAAGTGGTAAAGTTGCGTTTAGAATACTGTTATTCTTGACCACAACACTCACAAATCTTTTTAATAAATCACGTAGAGTGTGATATCAATTGTTTGATATATTAGACGTTTATTTCACATGCGGGTCTATTCGACAACTTGTCGTCAATTCGGCACGGGTAACGTCATTTTAGGGTGCTGATAAACTGCAAATAG
The DNA here is from genome assembly GCA_963931875.1 of Pollenia griseotomentosa. Taxonomy (NCBI): domain Eukaryota; kingdom Metazoa; phylum Arthropoda; class Insecta; order Diptera; family Polleniidae; genus Pollenia; species Pollenia griseotomentosa. The sequence continues at coordinate 180,995,458 of OZ007560.1, read as the reverse complement.
GTGCTTGGAGCCAAATAGAAAAAGCTTAGCGGGCATGCCTATCATATTTCTAAAAAAATACAATTTTGGTCCGTATAAGGGACACCCTAATGTACATATGGAAATACTTAGATTTTTATACTTTTCACCAAAGGTAAAAGGGTATACATACATAAGTTTGTCATTCCGTTATATCCTAGAAAATATGTATATTCTGAGTTCTTATAAGTAGTGAACTTGATGTAACGATGTCCGTCTGTGGGATTTCCAAAGACTCCAGATATAAAAGGGACTAGGTAGTTATATATTTATGTCACATATAGTCTGGAATTGTTTCTATTAAAATTCAGCCTGATCGGTCCGCAATTGGCTGAGATATGAGCAAAAACCACGACTGCCTCTAATTTTACCCATATAAAGGGTGTTTTTTTAAGCCCGATAGAACTTGAAATTGTAAAAAATAACACAAAAAATTAAATTGTAATCAAAATTTTTTATTTTTTTTTTATTCGAAAGATCAATACGTGACATTAACATTTGAAAATAATTTCGGGCATATGGGCACCGCGGCTGTTCTTGACGAAGCGCATTCTGGACGTCCAATTTTGGGCCACTTTTTCGAGCACTGCTGGCCGTATGTCACGAATAACACGAACAATGCTGGCCTCCAAGGCGTCAATTGTTGCTGGTTTATCAGCATAAACCAGTGACTTCACGTAGCCCCACAGGAAATAATCGAGAGGTGTCAAATCGCACGACCTTGAAGGCCAATTGACAGGTCCATTTCTCGAAATCAACTTATCGCAAAATTTTGATTTCAATAAGTCGATGGTTGCGTTCGCCGTATGGCACGTAGCGCCATCCTGTTGAAACCACATCTCCTCCGGATCAATGTCATCCATATTTTCAAACAAAAAATCATTGATCATGGTGCGGTAACGATCTCCATTGACCGTAACGCGAGCTCCGGCCTCATTTTTGAAGAAATAAGGTCCGATGATGCCACCAGCGTGAAAACCGCACCAAACGGTGCATTTTTCTGGATGTAATGGAGTCTGTAGGGTCTCTTGTGGATTGGTCTCGCTCCATATGCGGCAATTTTGCTTATTAACAAACCCGTTAAGCCAAAAATGCGCCTCATTGCTGAACACAATTTTGCGATACAAGTTGCGCGAATCGACGACTGATTTTCAAAGTAAATTTGGATAATTTCGTAGCGTTGTTCAAGCGTGAGTCTATTCATGATGATTTGTCAGAGTATACTGAAACGATAAAAAAAAATATTTCATCAAAATTTAATTTTTTGTGTTACTTTTTACAATTTAAAGTTCTATCTAGCTTAAAAAAAACACCCTTTATATCTAGGAAACAGCAAGAGCCAAAGTTTCCAAATAAGGCACAAGCATCTTGGTTATCAATGCACAACATCCGAGAAAATGTGGGCGAAATTGCAGAAGTGACACGCACAAAATAGATTTATTTATTACTAAAAAACGGTATTTATATAACCTTTTGTTCTTACCGCGCCATCTAAATTACTTTTTGTTTTTTCAGAAATAGAATTTTTTTTAACTAAATACTTCAATTTTGGACCCAAAATCTATAAAAAATTAGTGCATTGACATAGAAAAAGTGATTTTCGATTTGCTTCACATATTTAATTAAAAAAGACTATGCATATCTTAAATTTCAAAATATCAGTAAGTAAAACCAAAAGTCAGAAATGTTCATCCCAAGGAAAACTCTTTCTTTCCTTGCCAATACTTAGTAGGTTTTAAGTCGTATCTTCATACTTTTGTTTAACAATCTTTACACTTTGTATTTTATATATTGTATTTTATATTTATTTAACATTAGAATATATTTTTAATTCATTATAACTTTAATTGATTCTACAAAACATAAAAACATGATTTTATTTTTATGTTTTTTCTTTATTTTTATTAATTGTTATTGTCCAATACAACAATGATAACTTATCTTTTCTACAATTTAACCTTAATTGATATTTGATATTCTCGTTTCCAAAAAAAAAAAAAAAAAAAAAATACAATAAGAATTAAAAGAAAAACTCAATTTCTCCAATGAACTCACTCCACTCTACTTAAAAATTTTATAGTTCTTTCAGCGTATTATACTCCTCGTATCAATGAAAATCTTAAAATAGGTGCTGCATTTATATTTATGTCATTGGTAAAATTAATCATTGCTTTTCTTGCTCTCCTCTCAGTAAAATTCGTATCTTTTTCTTGTCCGCTATCGCGTGCTGGTGTGACTATTACAGAGTTTTTTTTCTTATTAATGTTTTTTTAGATTTTCCAGGGATTAAGAAAAAAGCTCATTAGAGTCATTAAGATAAGTTGGTTGTTTGTTTGCGATCGAGTATTAATAGACAAATTACAGTTGAAAATTATGAGAACCAAAGGTGACCTCGTTCGGATTTATGTTTGTCACATTTACGATTTATTTGAGAAATATGCAAATGTGCCAACGTACATGAAAAACGTTTTAGATTTGATTTAATATTTTCTGAAATTTAAATTCACTTAATTACGTTGTGTAAAAAAAAAATTGGAAATGCATAAAGAAATTATTCTTGAAATGGGTGATTTATTAAATTTATGAAAAATGCAAAATTATTGAATACTCCAATGATAAAACTTATTTAAAAATTAAAAAAGAATTAAAATCTGATGATAGTATTTATAGTGTAATAAGGTCTGTTAGCTCATTGCTCCTATATAAAAAGACATTCCGAAAAGCATTCCAAAAAAATTTGGTACAATTTACATGTTTCAACGCCAGGAGTCACTCTCCAGAATTTTGTGATGGTCGATCCATCATATACGAAAGGTCCAACGTAAAATCAACTCCTGGAAGTCTCTTTAATACGCCTAAAGCCGAAACGAATTATAATATTTAATTCGAATCCGGTCAAATTAAGTTTTATATGACTACACCGATAGAAAAGGCGTCATAACGCTGATTTATTTTGACATCAGTACTATGACAAGTGTCTTCGTTTTTGACCCCATGACTCTTTTCATCATTGTGATGTCAACCTAAACATCACTTGGCCAAGTGTCATCAGGGTCAAAATGAAATTATGTCATCAATTGGATGGCACATCGGCATCACAGAAATGACGAACATGTCCTCAGTGCGATGACGCAGTAACATCGGAGAAAAGACACATTAGCATTAATTTAATGACAGTTCGTCATTAAGTCAAAGTCATTGGAATTGACTTAAGTCAAAGTGTGAGAATATTATTATTTACCTACCCGTTACAGGTGTTCGTTTCACGTTTGTTAAATTACGACCTTTGTTTACAGCAGAACTCTCAATAATAAGACACCAGCACCATGCCCCATATTTCTACTTTGAAAATTTGATGTATTTAACTAAATAATTTAAAAAAATAGAATATAGGAATTTTTTCTTCTTATACTAAATTGTTTTCATGAAAATAATGTTAATAATATACAAAATGTGGCATCGAATTGATGTCACTAACGTCATAAAAAAGATGACACGTAAAAAATTACAAAATTGTACGAAGACGTTAGTCATTGGATTGATGATACTTTTTGCATAATTGATACCATTTGTAGTAACATTGACGTTACAATTCTGATGTTAGGGCATCATCAATATGAAGATGAATTTTTCTATCAGTGTAGAAAAAAAAGTATTAAATTTTCTGATGGTCGACCCATAATTTAACATACGTCTTAAACCGCAACAAATTGTAATAATGTAGGACCAGTTTGTATAAAGATTGGTTGATAATTTATAGACCCCATAAAAAGCTTAGTCGTAAAAAATTCTAACTCTCGGTGGAGGGTATTAAAGATTCGGCACAGCCAATATACCACTTGTTAATTGTAACTATTAATTATAAAGAGTGGCACATAAACGCTAAAAATAGGTTAACTGTACTGCGATATTAGCTTTTACGAGAGTTAAATTTTTAGCAATTCTACTGTTGTTCGAAAAAGGTAATTATCGTTGGTACATTTTGGTTAACTTTTGTCATTAAAAACGTAATAACAATTTAAAATACTAAAACACATTTTGCCTTCGATAGCTTTTTTGCAATATATTTTTTAAAATATCACTTTTTCTAACATCCTCTTCTGATAGTAAACAAAACTTTATTTATTTAATTCTTAACAATAAATTCTCATTGTATAAATCGTATATGCACTTCCTTATGGGCTAAATATTTGCATATAAAATAAGTTTACAAGTGGAGGTGTGTATCACATTTCCTCTTAAATCCAAAATAACTTAGAAAATTGTATGTATTAGTAAACAGTCTTGCCAAATTTGTTCAAAATGGTGAAATCTTTACCAAAAAATTGTTGAACAAAATTTTTTTGCAAAAACGCATCAAATCAAAATACTAATCAAATAAATTAATTTCAATTAACTTGTTAAGGGATAATATAATTTTGCATGCTAACAAACTTTTTATATAATTAAATAATGCCCTAACATTTAAATCATCGTTAAAACTGATTTTTTTTTTTATTAGATAAACTCATCACTTAAACATTTCAAAACTGAAAGACATTCTAATTCATTTCATGTTGTAAATTCCTCCCTTCAATTAAAATTATTTAATGAAAATTAAATTTAATGAACTTAAGCCTAATTAATATATCAGAAACTTCAATTAAAAACAAACAGTTCAATGGAAATATCACAACTGCTATAAAAATAACTATGGCACAAGCTTTATGTTTAAATTTGTCTTTCAAGTTGTACAAAGAAAGGTCAACGAAAAAAGACAAAAAGGGAAAAACAAATGTAATTAAGTCTTCAAGACAAAGTCTTGACAAAAAGTACGAAAAATAGAAGTAAGGAAAAAACATGTAAATAAAATTGAAAATGGATAATCAATTACAGCAAATTTCGATCCACCATTACCATTGGTTAAAGATTGACGTTTGACTATTTACTGGCAGGTGCCGCTGTGGTGCAAACGGTAGAACGACAAAGAATTCTGATGATGAGAATGTGGTAGTTTTCGAAACTAGTATATTCGACCCGAATTCAATCCCGTGTTCAGTCAAGAAATTAAATATAAAATTATCAAAAATTTTTAATTCATTTCATGCTGTAAATTCCTTCCTTCAATAAAAATAATTTAATGAAAATTAAATTTTATGAACTTTAGCCAAATTAAAATATCAGAAACTTCAATTTAAAACCAACAGTTCAATGAAAAAATCACAATTGTTATACATGATTTTTAAATAAAATTTTCTTATGGGTTAATTAACTTTTATTATAGTAATTAAACAATATTAAATTGGCAACACTGACTTGAACTTTAATTTGTTAGTTGTGTCTGCGTTACCACAAATTTTTTCTTTAAAAGTGTAACATGAATTATAACAGGCAGTTAGCAGCACATTCGTTTTGATATCATTTCGATTTCCATTCGAAATATGTACAACATTATTATGAATTTACTGCTATAAATTGTAACAATGTTTACAACTAGAAGGCACTCATGATCACAATTCTATCCTAGTTGCTGCCTGACTGTCAGTCTACGCAATTGCATGTATGATTTGGATCAGAACTACATTAGTAGTAAATAATAAAAGGGCATTAAGGTTGGCGATTGAAGATTTTATTGTTTACCAATTTTCACAATGTATCTGGCCAATCAGTTAAGTGAAAATTGGCTTAGAACGTAGAATGTTAAACTGGTTAACTTTTGTTTATATCTGTTAACGAGGGTTTGATCCAGCGAAAGGGAAGAACATTAAGACAATTTGTGAATTAGTGTTTGAGTAAGTGTTAGGCCCCTATTATGGTTCACAACTCAGTTGAGTTGTAATTAAGACAATTGGTTGTGATCAGTTGTAATTTTTGTTATGTTTTTGTTCACCGCAATATAGCAAAGTTGTAAACCATTATACAAAAATTAAGAAATTACAACTCAACTGAGTTTAATTAAGACAATTTGCGAAAATATTCGTGTACGACAGTATGAGCGACATTGTCTTATAAGTTGTCTTTTATAAAACTCTATGTGAGACAGTCTAAAGGCTAGTTTACACTTTTATACTTTGTGTTAATACATGTCAAAAACTCAAGTAATATGAGAAAGTGTGAATGGAATGTGTCATGAAAATGACAAGTATTACGAAAATCAATTTGACATCCCATACGACTTCATAATTTTTTGAAATTTTTCAAAACAATAATACTTTTCTCAAAGTTATTTACGGGAATACAAAATTTATCATTAATACGATTTCTGTATGACGTGCTAAATTCCCAATTTTTCATATTTGATAAATACACTGAAATTTATTGTTGATGGAAAGCTAGCTTCACTGGTTGATTAGGCCAAAGTTATTCCCGTAAATAACTTTGATAATATACTTGCATGTGCCCGTGCAGAAAACTGAATTGGCAAATTGTTTTTTTTTTTTGTTGTTTTCTTACGAAGACAATAGAATGAAACAATTTGTTTTTTAATTTTGTTTTTTCTTTTTCAAATCGAGTCGGAAAGAACCCAACCAATTGTAGGGGGATGTAAGAAAAGATAAACTCACTGTTTATTGTTGGTGTTTTGTTTAAGCTTTGATATTGTTACTTACAAGTAAGTCTTTGAGTGTTTAAAATTCTTTTTCGCTTTAGGGTTTTATTCGTATAATATTTTTAGCTTTTCTAAATTCTTAGGAAAAGGTTTCCTGATGAGCTGGCCTAAGCAACCAGTGAAATGCGCATAGAAGCTAGCTTTCCCTCAACAATAAATTTCAGTGTATTTATCAAATATGAAAAATTGGGAATTTAGCACGTCATACAGAAATCGTATTAATAATACTTTTCATTTGATCAGGGTTACATTTTAACAAAAGTGATAGTATGACTACAAACTGTAATGTTACATTAGATTTTTGACAGTCGCAACAAAACTAATTAGATTTCTATCTCACAAAGTATTATGAAATACGAAGGACTTGTGATAGTGTAAGTTAGCCTTAAGTGACATTGTCTTAAAAGTTGTCTTGTATAAAATCTATTGACGACAAAGTATCTGCCGTAGTTAAAAGCCTTGCCAAATGCGTTTTCCAGGTGTTCAACAAACAGGTTTCCTTTTCCAACATACTTAATTTCTTGCCCAACTTCCATTCAAATTTCACAAGAGGGTTTTAGAAGCCTTTGGTCTTTTTGGATTTTTAGTTGCTCGCCACAATGAGTATTCAGATAGTAGAGTTGCACCAAGTTCTGTAAGATACTTTTCCAGGTAAGCAGTTCTCTAAGCCGGATGTGATCGGAAGATAATTTAAAGGATGATTTAACACAAATCGTTTCAATCGGTACACAGAAAAAAATAAAAATTAATTTCAATTAAAAAATTTGTGATATTAATTAAAAAATTAATTAAATTTGCACCAGTAAACAAATAAATAGTATCAATTAAACCAGTTAATAGTATTAATTAAACGTTTAATTCACTTGATTAAAAGTTTAATTCACTTGATTAAATTTTTAATTAAAATCGATTATATTTTTGATTAATGCTTTAATTGGTGAAACATTTTCGAGAATTTTGTCTGTGTATGTTTTAAACCACTCCAAAATCGATAACATGTGGAGCGTTTGTCCACTCGCGATCACGCCTAGTCTCATTTAGCAATAGTTTTGAATAAAACTCAATCCTTTGGTGTTATAAGTCGTAACAACCAAAAAGTGTGTTTAGCGTTGTAATTACCTTGTAACAGTGCTGCCAGTGGATTTTTCGGAAAAATACCTACACATGCTAAGAAACATCCGACTTTTCCCTACACGTTGAAAAGGTTTCCCCTGCAAAAATCCCTACGCATTATTGTCATTAAACTAGAAGAAAAAAAAATTGTGTTAAAAAATAAATTTTATTCGAATATGTATATTATAACTTTGACAAGAAATAAGTACAAAACTAAAAAAAATAATACATTTGTACATTAGGGCTATAACCAAATTTTGGCGCCAGTACATCACTATTACGAATGTTGTGCTTTTTACGAAAAAAAAAAATTCGGGTCATTTTGGAATAAAAACCTCACCCACAAAAATGACTTTGTAATATCTCCCAAAGGAAAAGTACTTCAATTTTGACAACCGCGAAAAAGTAATACCATTTTTTTAAAAAAATTTCGGTGGTCTAATGTATATATGTACGTGCTTTTAATTAAATTCAATTAAATCTTTCTACATTGAATGATATCTTAGAAAAACATTTGCATACATACATATTAGTGTCGCCAACTTTTTAAGCCACAAAACACTCTGGCAATACGAATATATTTTAATGCGGTTTTAAGGAAAATAAAATTTGTCAACCTTTTTCGACAAGAAAATATCACTTAAAAAAACATATTTTCTGCATTTATTTCATAAATAATGCGATGTGACGAAAAATCCCTACATTTTGAAGATTATAAAAAATCTGTCCGATTTTCCCTACGCTGCTATTTAAATATCAAAAATACCTACATGTAGGGATTTTCCCCTACTTCTGGCAACACTGCCTTATAATCACATACGGTGGTCACCCTTTCTGTATTATACAGAACAATGCCACTGTATTTTAAAGCTTTGTTCTTTGTTAATTATTATCTAGTCAAAAGTCTTTAACTGTTCTGTATTTGATTACTACATTTACTTGAGCAAATTAAATGTGCAGCCTCATAAAAACTCTTTTGACACCAACTAAATAAAAATAATTAATTTTAATATAATAGAAATATAGAACTGAGATTTTTAGTTTGCAAAAAAGTTTTTGTATTCAAAAACGAATGGCGCATATTCATAAATTATTACCAAGTATTAACTTTTTTAAGTGCCTTTTTAAGTTATTCACAGTTGGTTACTTCAGCAAGAAAACTTTACACTTCATTATGGGTAAAGCTGTAGCTAAATGCCAACTAACTAATACATACAAAGAACAGCTGATTAATATTTTCGTAAAATTTATTTGAATAGTAAACCAATTTTGGCGACAAAAATTGTGTCACTCTAAAATAAACTGGAGATGTTTTTTTGGTCACCAAATTTTATGGGAAAAAAATATAGGCCCCTTTTTTTTGATTTATAAAAAAAACACTATAACCCATATAACTATAACCTATATAAGAAAATTATTGTTCTTAAAAAAGTGTTTTAATAGCTTAATAAGCTTTTTAATTAACTACGGTATATATCGTTCAAAATATTATCGACATTTGATTTTCCCTACAACAACATTGTAAGGTCTGACCACCATCTGTACGAAGCTTAAGGGGTATAACTATCTATAAACTATTTTTTAGTTCCTGTTTTCTTAGTTGCGACTTTAGTTATGATTTCTGAATATGCGCCAATATGTTTAAAAAAATGTTTTTTAGTTGTACCAAATTAGTCGTAAATGTACCAAGACAAGTGAGAATACTTTTAATAAGGATGTATCGAATCTTAAATACAATCCACTAAAATATTTAATCCTTCGGGAGTGGAGTTTATATCAAATCTGTGAATATTTATAAAAAAGTATTTCATACTTTTATTGACAACAATTCGTATGTGTAAAAGTAAATTTAATCGAAAAACACATCATAAAGGACCCCTCGTATATATAAAAAAAAATAAAAATACATGTTTATTCAAATTGCTGCATAATTTCTTAGTACTGGCTACATTATAATACTTGGCTAAGGCGGCTGTAAAAATGTTGTAAACTCAAATATAAACTGCGTAGTCATATGTAGATTACTTTTTTTGTCTGTAAGTTGACTTAATTCTATATCTGCTAACGAAGTGACTGGCCGTAATGTAAACATCCTAAAAGGCTGAATATGTTTTCTGGAGATGTCAAATGACACATTATTCATGCATTCTAATGATGATTTAGTCTGGCCCAATTGCCCTTTAGCAAAGGGATTTGTATTTCAATTTAAAAAAATTAACAAGTAAAAAGTTAAGTCGGTCAAGCCTAACACTTTGATAGCCTACACCACAGTATAGGGTATTAAAGAATATTGTGCAAAATGTTATACAAATATTAATCTCCGTATTTTTATGAAAGCTTTAATCAAATATGGAACGATTACAAATAATTTTGGTTTTGTGTCAACTCCAATCATATAATACCCTACACAACTTACTGGTCCCTATTTGGGACTTATAGGTAAATATGGACCTTTTAGCACAAAATTTAATTATGACGTTTTGGTTAATATAAGCGTAATCAATAAATACCAAATCCTTTATGAGATATATTCATTTTAGTGTGATTTTAGCGAGAGGGCTCATATGGGACTTATGACCACTTTTGGTTCTACACGCAAAGAAAAAACATGGTTGTGGTAAATATATTCTAAGAGCAACATATTATGATAAGATTTATGATTGTAATCACCATATTACGATTATTATTGTATCATATTATGACCAAAAATATTAGTATTATTCAGGGCTGTGGAGTCGGAGTCGGAGTCGGAGTTGAGGAGTCGGAGTTGAGGTTTTTGTACCGGAGTCGGAGTCGGAGTCGAAGTACCCACAAAAACTAGCGACTCCGACTCCGACTTTTTTGCATTACAATTTTTCTAATATTTTTCAAAATAAAAAATTTTAATGACCAATTTCTCCAATTCTTTTTAAATATCAATTCATATTTAAATATAATTTTTCTTATAATTTTATTTTTATTTGACATAAGAAAACAAATTTTAAACATAAATTGATATTTAAATAAATTATTGGAATTGGCCATCTTATTTTGACAATTTATAAGAATAGTTATATAGATTGTATCGAAGCATGTCCTTTTCTATGTTTTAATGTGACCTCAAATTTCTGTAACAAAAACCAGCGGGTTCACTATTTGAATTTCGCCAAGATATCGTTATCGAAATAGAGCCGAATTAAGGAATTTAAAAATTAAATTTGTAAAGATGTTGTTTTTTATTTATCGTATATTAACAAATATTTTTGTAGTCATGTTCATGAATATGACTTGAAATCAGCTGTAGCTCCTGTGGTGAAAGCATTAAGTGAACTACATTTAAAGTTCCAACCTTCAAGGTGAATTATAATAGAATAAAAGGAAAAGGAACTCGGAAAAATACATGACATTGTTCCAGATATAATTCCCATCAATGTGGGAAAAATGATTTGAGAATACTTTTATCTACTCACTTTAGGGAAAATTGGAGAGATAATAAAGACTTGCAATTTCAAATTTCGGTCTTGGACAATAATAATATTGAATTAGGAACGGAAAACTGCAATGGCGAGTACACTGAAGAAAAAGATTTAAATTTAGTTGTTTAAAAATTCACATTTTTTTTTAACTACATCAAGCCACCAGACCGCGAAAACATGTTGATAATTGCAAATGATGTTTATGTTATAAAAATGTGCATTTGTACGAATATTTTATATGAACCTAACATATTTTTTTTATGTCGATGATATACTTAAAAAATTACGTCCTAAAAGGTTCGTTACCTTCTATGGTACTGTTCCATGCCTTGAGACAAACAGCACCAAGTCCAACAACAAAAGGGGTGCTATTTTCCAAAAATAATAGAAGGCTAACAACATTTTTTTACTTTACGTTTCTCTTCAAAATGTGTTATATAAATTGTAGAACTAACAACTGAAGGCAGATCTGCATGTTTTAATAAACTATATAAAATTTTCCTGAGAATGATTTGACTTATAAATAAAACAAGACCAAAATGGCAGTGTCTGAATTTATGTATGTATATTAAAAACAAAAGACCCCACTTCACAATTTACAAAAAAGGACTGACCTTTGCCTCTATTAATATTGTGGTAAACAATACTTAGTACACTTGATGCCTTTAACGTCTAAGCCAATTGGACTTGGTGTTGTTTTCAACTTTTATATCTCGAAAGCTACATTAGATAGGACTTATGGAAATTCACACATCTATAAATTCCAACAGTATAAAAAACGTTATTTGAAAAAGATGTGAATTGGTGTAGTTTATCTCTCCCCTACAGAACTATTTTTATATTTTTAAGCCCTGTTTGCATAATTTTTATAAATTAATATAACCTTAAAAATATACTACAGTTCAATGATCAACTACGGATTGAAGCAAAACTCGTTTCTTTCGAAAGTTCGTAACAAAATTCGTTCGTTCCAAAATTAAATCCATTATTTTTCTATATTTCAGTTGGTTTAAATTTCTCAACTGTTGAGTTATAAGTCAAGAATGTCATAACACTTTAGAATTAAAAAAGGTTTAACTCATTTGGTCTTTTTAATAAATTTAATAAAATATTTTGCAGCTTTCCTACTCATATGTTAGTAACTAGTAGCTTAGAGCTCAATGGGCGGCACGGCACGTTAGAATTACAATATCGATTTGAAATTTTTACAGAATCATTTTCTTGCTATATTTAACCATTTAACAGGTACTAAATTAAAAAAGAGTTTAAAGTCAAATAAAAACTAGTCTCTTAAATAATGCTAGGTTAGAGTAGGAGTCGGAGTCGGAGTCGGAGTCGTACTTAAAAAATTTCACCAAAAGGAGTCGGAGTCGGAGTTATAACTTTTTCTTAACGACTCCACAGCCCTGAGTATTATTACATCATAACATTTTTCCCTTAATTATATTCTTATCATGTTAATCATAATAAGATAAGAAGTAATCATATTATGACACAGTGGTGCTTTCACAACAATAAAAAATAAATTGAAATTTTCTTGCACATATTTTTTTTTTTTGGCACTTTACAATTTTTTTGAATAAAATTTCTATACATATATTTTTAATTTCTTTACACTTCTTTTTTTTAATGAGTACTTATTTTTATTTGTTTAACCACTCACTCAAAATAATTCAAAAAATTCCATAGGCATATTTAAAACAAACGACACAACTGATTAAAAATTATTTTACAAATGGCGCTAACATAATATTATTAGAGTAAACATATTGTGTTTGCTTCTTAAGCATACTATGACTACACGTTTAGAAAGTTATCATGTTATGACTATTAAATATGTGAGTAATATACAGTATAACCTGGTTAATTACCCCACGTTTAAATGCCTTTCACGCTCATTTACCTTGTGTTTTAAATCCCCGTTTTTTTTTTTCTTCCATTTTTCAAACAAAAATCAACGTTTAATTGCCATACACTTAATCACCCAAAATTAAAAATTTAACTCCCAAAACAAAACTGCACCTAAATTCCTTTCGTTTAATTACCTTAGTACTATTTGACAATTCTGAGCTGAAGAATTGACAACAACACAGCAAGAATTGCAACCAAGTTTACACGTTAATAATTTGAAGACATGCCCTAAAAATTATTTTAAAAAATATGCCCAAAAAACAAAATATGGCTTATTTGAAAGCAAAATATTCCACAATTTAATATTTGCATTAAAATAAACTTTATGCTGGGCTGACCAGAACAAAGTCATGTTATGAGGTTAAGTTTCATATAAGAGTTATTTGTGCTCAATATTATCTAATTTTAAATATTAACATTTAAAAGGATAAAAAAGCTTGAATATTTTAGGGATTGATATTTAAATGGAAGCTGTATGTTTAAATCTAAACCGGTTAAACCATATTTAATTTGCAGTAAGATATTTTGGGCCAAATTGAATCTTATGCCTTGTTCGCACGGTGCTTTGGATTACTTCGCTCTCCGTTTTAATTACTTATTTGAATTACCATGTTCGCACGGCATATTCCTAATCGGTTTTGACAGTTTTTCTTCTTCTTCTTTTTATTAATTTTGTTTATTGCTAAATTTAATTGTTTTTTTTTGCGGTAACTTGTATTAAGAATGAAAAGAAAAAGTAAGTAAAAACTATTATTTCAAAGAAATACATACATTTATTTATTTTCCCAGTAAATAGAATATTTTGTTTGTTTTTTTTAGTGCTTTGACAGCTGGTGATGGAAAAAAACCGATAAAAAGTAGAGATCACATTGATCTTATAGTAATCCACAGGGTAATAAAAATTGAATTACGTACAAATGAGATAATCCGCTCTCAAAATTTTGTATGACGAATTATGTAATTTTGATCATAATTAGGCTGTGAATTACGAATGAGAGAGCGAATTACGAAAAAACGCTGTCGTGCGAACATGGTATTAATACGAACATGATAAAATGGTTTATGGACATAAAGAAAGAAGTTTTCATGGGGACTATGTGATATTATAGACTGATTCTCACAATTAACAAATTTTTCGTTCTATTGACAAGTAAAACGAATCTAATCTACAAAATTTGATCAAATTATCTAAAAATTACAACTCGTACTTTGCGCACAGGGTTTACATGGGCAGACAACCAGCCAGATGGACGGACGGACACGAGAAGATCACTATAAAAAGTTTTTCTGATTCGATCGGTTTACTTAACGATGCGTCTAGATTTCTATGTATCAGCACAAATTTATATAATTGCTTTTTTGAACATATATAAAACTTTACAACGAAAACTTGCTTTGGCTTGCAATTGTAGAATAAAAATTAAATGTAGATGGCGAAATTAAAACAACAGAAAATTAATCTGTTAACCAGAATATTAAGCAATTGTTTTATTTGCTGAACATGTATTAAAATATGCTTCAAAAACGTGAAATGTGTGTGCAATAAAAATACAGCAATACCTAAAATATGCAAATTATTCACAAACAAATCGATACCAAAAGTTCATAAAAAGCTCTAAAACGGATAAATATATTGTTTCTGCCTTCATTGGTCGCACAAGAAAAACCATGCAATTGCATTTTAACGGTTTCCCTGATCATCATTTTGTATGTATAAGTACGCTTTTGTTAGTAGGATATGACAGGACATCTCAAAAGCATTACAGAAAAAATTTAAGACAGCAAATCCCACTGTTTTTTATTCTACCTCTTTAGATTTAGCTGATACATGTTAAAATTCCGATGTCTTACCTTTTTTTAAACATTCAAGTGTAAATAAATACGTTTAATTGCCTCATTTGGATATTTAAACGTATTAGCTTAATTATCTCAATGAGGTAGTTAAACGTGTTCTTATAATAACCTCAACGAGGTAGTTAAGCGTATTCGTTTAAATGCTTTCCCCGCATAATTACATAAAAATATTGGCATTTTTGCCGAGGTAATTATCCGTGGAATACTGTAACATGTCTTCAAAGTTATCATTATTTAGTTGTTAGAAAAATAATTATTTTTCAGTCAACAATGCTTAAATTTATAATTGCGATAAACATTAATATGTTAACAGTAACTATAATATTGCTGATATTAAATAAAATTAACAATTTTTTGTGTACGACAACAATATATTGCTACAATAAACATAATGTAGTTGCTGTAACCATGCCCAGCCATATTTTTCTCTGTGTGTACAGTCATAATATATCAATATCAGTCTATGATATCAATACGTGCTAAAAAAAAGCTTGTCGTATTGGACGGATATAATTAAAAACTGCCTATTTCTGATTTGCGAAAGAATTCTTTCTTTCGTACAAATACATTTAAAACAAAAACAAAATTTTTAGAATTTGTTTTTTTTATAAATATAAGAGAAAGAGAGATTTCTGTCGCAAATCAGAAATAGGCTATAAATATGGACGGATTTTAATAAATATGGTTGGAATAAAACATTATTGCACGGAATTTTAACAAAATACTAACAAAATTAAAAATTTACGGACAGAAATGCTTAATCCCAGAAGGAAATAGCAGCTACCTCGCATATATCAATCATGAAATCATGGACCTATTTTCACCATCAATATGATTCATCTTCAAAATATATCCAAAATTGCAACCTGTACTTTATCCAGAAAGTTTACATGGACAGACAATCAGCCAGCCGGGTTGATTTATGCTAAGTTCACACTTAGGTTTTTAAACGCGTTTAAGCAAAATGTTGATTTATAGTATGTTCACATTTGGCTTCTTAAACGCGTTTAAGCAGTTCGAACGTGATTAAGCTCTTATCACTTCAAAATCGAGATGATTACCCACACATTGAATTGATTTGTTAATCACTTCAAATTGACATGATTACAACTAAATCACTTCATAAATCACATAGAATTTACTGAGCATACCTCAAATGTAGAATCGCCAACATGATCGTGTACAACCGGCCAACATTTCTGCTAAATGTTTTTATTTTTTTCCTTAAATAATTCATAAATTTTCACAATTTCATCATTAAAATGATTAAAATAATCTTCTATTAACTTAATAAAAGTGTTTTTATCCATTTTTAATACTTTAAAGAAATATAAATTTGTTTGTTGTGTTTTTTTCTTAATCGTCTGTCATCTTAATCATCTCAAATGTAATGTGAACGGTTTTGATTAGCTAAATCAACATTTTGCTTAAACGCGTTTAAAAACCTAAGTGTGAACTTAGCATAATCATCTCGATTTTGAAGTGATTAGAGCTTAATCACGTTCGAACTGCTTAAACGCGTTTAAGAAGTTAAATGTGAACATACTATTAGACACGATGGGTAGACATTTTTTAGCTGGGCCTTAAACCAATGTGTTTTTGAGATGTGTTACACACATCCGCACAACCGCATCATACCCTCTCCACCTATGATGATGTAGGGTATAAGTATAAAATCTTATGGCACTGGTATTTTAGTTTTCAGATTATTTACTTTTTCAGATTACTGGCAGTTTTCTCTGTTTTTTATTTTTTTTTTTATGAAAAGGTTGCACTTTTTGTTTGATTGAGATTGTCACCATTTAGACAGACATCAATAAGTGGCAAATTGCTTTGACACAATTAACAAAATGAATAATATAATACGAAATATATTTTTATCGGTGGTAGACGGGTGATACACATATAGATACGAATTGATTTTTAGCACCAACTTGATTTTTTAAATTGTTAAGTTTATAATGGTCAGGCTTTGGGATAAATTCATTGCAACCAGCATTAAAAATTAAAATTTTAAACACTTTAAATATGTTAATTATCTTATATTTTATAATTCGTAAATGTCAACCTGAAGTTGGATGTGCTTCTTCCACGCTTTCTTTTATTTTTTCATATTCATCCTTATTGCGAATAAAACTTCTCTCGAATTTTGTTTCATTTTATCTAAAATATGTTTGAGAAAAACAAGATTAAGAGTGAGAAAACTGTTCACTTTTAATTCACCCACTTTACCCATAATATTGATCTTAGACTCTCTAAAGTATTTATGTATAATCTGTATACTTATGTCTGTGTGATTGTCGAAATAGATTTTCTGAAGATCCTAGATAGGATGGGGACTAGGTTGATATATATTTATATGAGAATATCAAAGTATTCAAAACAGTTTACTATTGAAATTTAGCCAGACCGGTCCACAAACGGCTGAGATATGAGCCAAAAAAGTACTTAATATTAAAAAATTCTGCTTATAAATTACCGAGTTTTTCCTTCCCAAAATAATGGCTTCGGCACAATAGCGGCCAGAACATATGAATTTAAGGCAACCATAATATGGTTGTGGGTTCTTGTTGAAGGACTAACTTAACCATAATATGGTTGCCAGTGACAATTATATGCTTAAATTAACCATTATATGTTTATTGTTATATCGTTAGCTAAAATGTAAAAAGACGTAACTAACAAAAATATAATTTTACGGGAGAAGCAAAATACTATAAAATGAAAACTATAAACATGTCAGAAAACATGCATTCATAAGTCGTCCATGGAATTCTTCAATCAATTTTAAAAGGAAACCATTTCATTATATTTTTTTTAAGAAAAAAATGGGTTATTACATAATTGGGCATATATAAAATTAACACTCTTGTAGTTTGTACGTCCGTTTGTTTTTTAATACAAGCGTAATTTTTGATCGCATTCATAATAACCAATTAAAAACACGATTTAACATTTTTTTGGTTGTTACGCCGTTTTGCATTTTAGCTAACGATATGCTTAAATTAACCATAATATGTTTACAAATTTTCGTAAATAGTTTTGTTGGAGGTGACCATATTGAAAACTATTTTTTCTCTGCGTGCACTTTTAAAGTAATTTAATTTAAAACTTAACGTAAAATGTTTGAGCATTAAATATTCCTTACAGAACCATTTTGCATAATATTTTACAATTTCATTTTAGAATTGCAATATAGTTGCATATGTTTACGATTCGGCAAAACCACTCTTTCTTGTTTTTTGTTTAGAAATGATAGTCAATACCAAATAATCGATTGTAATATCATTAAGTTCTTCTAAAGATTTTGTTATTCGTGCTTAATTCCCAGTTTTTATTATTGATAAAAACACTTGAAATTTATTGTTGATGGGATAAGCTATTCCTATTCGCATTTCACTGGTTGCTTAGGCGAGATCATCAGGAAACTTCATCCATAAAGATTTTAGAAAAACTAAAGATATTAAACCAAATAAAACTGTTAAGCGTATAAGACTTATAGCAATAGTTCTACTTGTAACAATATCAAAGTTTAAACAAAACACATCAACAATAAACAGTGGGTTTATCTCATCTTACATTCCCCACCACAATTAGTTGAAATTCTCACAACATTAATTGTAGTTGTAAGTAGGTTAAGAAAAACAAAATAAAAACAACAACAACTTACAAAAGATGTTGTCAATTAAGTGTTTTTTAGTGCACTTGCCTGTTTATTATCAAAAAGTTATTTCAATTTTTCTAAACCGTAAAGTCAACCCAAACTTCTCACGAACTTTTAAATTCACTCCAGTCCAACGCTATTATATCATGCAATCCGACGAAGGTGGCAGATCAAATTTTGGACAGTAGTCTTCCCGCCCATTTAGGACAGTGACAGTGAAGGTGTTCTACGCCCTCCTGCATGGTTTCGTCACCGCAGCGGCGGATGTTATCATAGTGTCTGGCTTCCAAACGTTGGGCATGGCTACCTACAATGCCCCGTGGCAACAGATTCCTCGGTCATCGATAATAGAGACATGTTCGCCCATCATTCACGCTAGGCTAAAATTGCCTATCAACACTTTTAAAGACAAATTTAGTATACAAGTTTCTTTAGACCCTTTCGAAAAACTGATGAATTAGGCGTCTATGAATTTATCCTAAATAAATAATGTGGGTATCTTATAAGATTCGTTGTAAATGTCATTTCAAAATGTTTAGGTAAACAGTTTCCTTAAAAAAATGTTGATATGTGTAGAAATGAATAATAGTTTGAAAGAGAATTAATTTTTAGTTGATGTGTACCTAAATATTATGTTAGTATATCGTGAATAATTTTTCCCCAGTTCACATGTTTGCGATCATGAAAAACTCCCATGAAAAAAAGGTAATTCGAAGTAGAATTATAATGTGAAAATATGTTAACGGGAAAAAAATTTCCCTTATCCCTAAGATTTTCTCACTTTATTTTTGCTAGGGAACAGAACATGTATGTAAGCAGTTCCCCCTATAAATCGAATATTAAAGGCTAGATTCGTTAATTAGGCACAAACCGATATATTGGTCAACAAAATGCAGAACTTTTCTTGAAAATATATACGTGTATATTTTTGAACAACATTTTCATTGATTTTTAATTTTTTCTAATCTTTCTTCTTTTTTACATTCACTGGAACTGATAGCGTAAAAACTTTTCCACATGAGATTCACGATTGCTTTTTCCCTTCGAGGGGAATGAAAATTTCATGGGAACAAAAAGTCCACTTGTTATTCACGATAGGGGTGAATATGTATTTAGTTTTGCGTACCCTGGTTAAGAAAAGTCAATACATCTGCAAAGAATCAGCCAGGCGACTGAAAAAAAATTGGCAATATGACAATTTTATTTACTATTTAATTGAAAAGTAAAAACCATTAGTAGAATTGGCTAAGAAACATCATATAGAATTTCCTCATTTTGAAAAAATAAACAAATAATTAAAAAAAACCCATAAAATAATACTTATGATTGCAAAAAAAAAAAAAATGATGTGCCCAATAATCGCAAAAATAAAACATAAAAATTATTAAATGAACTTTTGACTTCCGTTTATTGAAATTGAAAAGCATCTTTGCACAAAATATTTGGCAAACCCCTTTTAAAAGAAACCAAGCTACAAAAGACACGACTCTTCTCCAAATTGAAACATCTTAATTATGTTGCTGTGTGCCATGGTCTATATTATTTTTGGGGAAACCACTAATAATACCATGCAAAACTACCACAACCGCTGGCCGGGCACCACCTGGATAATGCGAAACAAATGAAATTAATTACGTCCCAAAAAAGAAGGAAGCAGTGAAAAAAGGAGACGGCAGCAAAGAAAGAATCCACAAAATTGCTGCAGGCTATTTACAGAGCTATGAAAACTGATTTCGTGTATTTTTGGCTCATGGGTGATTAAGCAGAATTGAAAAGACTTGTGCCTGAATATGACCGAAAGCAAAAAAAAAATGTTATTTTTTAATAAAAAATCAACCAAGAAGTTTATGATATTTAAAAAAATTCAAAAGGGGCGTTAACAATATTGCTTTTATTATGATACCAAATATTAACTTTGGGTTTTTTTTTTTGAGGTTAAAAAATCTTAACAGACTACACTCAGGAAATTGAGTGAATATATAATATTTAAGGCCAGTTTTTACTTCACTTACACAATCGTACAATTCATTGACACGAAAATTTTACATAATTCTATCCAAAATAAGGATAATGTCTGCAAAGTCTGTTGTCAATGCCACACTATTAAACATTCAACACAGATGCAAAATCATATGACTCAGCTTCTTTACAAGGGAATGCAAGTCTGAAAATTTCAAAAAACATTTGTAAGTCGGACAGACTTGTCATAAAAATCTGTCACTCAATATAATTTTTATGTCACACTATCATACTTTATGAGCACTCGATTTTTTTTGACATATCGTACGACTAAAGCTACGGTCACACTTATTAAATATTTGATCAAATTAGCGTAACCCCTACTTTGTTAATAGTTAGTGAGATTTAAAATGGTCTTAATATTACAAAATAAACTAATTATACCACTAGACGTAACAAAAAAACAGTTTTTTGTAAGATGTGGTATTTTAATCAATATAAATATTGATATTAAGCGAAATGATTTTTTAGTTTGGTTGTTGGTCCCGTTTTTTTCATCAAATATTTGATAAGTCTGAACGTAGCTTAAAAAGAAAAGTGAACCACCGGCTTTAGCATAGAGCTGGCAAACAATCGATAGTACTATCGATAGTATCGATAGTTCTGTTTTCATTGGGCTATCGATAGTTTATTTTCGATAGCGATACTATCGCTGAAACTTTTTATAAGAATATTATCAATAATTTTTGCCGTCCAGTTTTGCCAGCTGCGCCAGTTATCTAGTCGGCTTAGATTTCTGTAGACAAAACACCGGTGACGCTACAATTTTATGTAAGTATAAAGTTAATAAAAGCTGTGAATATTTCTAAAAAACTTTGTTTTTATTTTAAGCCGGGCGAATATTTTTAGAAGAAGACGGTTCTGCCAATAATGGAGAGATATCTGCAAAGATCAGACGGTAAGTAATATGATTTTCTTCAATTTGAGCAAAAAATTTTACAAATGTACCTACATAAATGTACATTTTTCTAAACGCATCTCCTCTACAGAAACCAGCAATGAAAATGATAAAGAAGACAGTGAAAATAACGAGTTTGGTACAGAAACTGTTCCATTGAAAAAAACACGGAAAGGAATTTCAGAGGTTTGGACATATTTTGAAAAAACAAAAGATACAAAATATGCCAAGTGTCGCTCATGTGGGAAAATTTACAAAACAAGCGGCAACACGTCGAATCTTAATGACCATCTAAAGCGTGCCCATCCTACTTATAGAGAACTGTCGAAACCATCAAACACAATAGAGTCTTGTTTTAAAAAATTAGAAACATACGAATCAAGCTCCGAACGAAAAAAAAAATTGGATAGTGCCTTAATGAGTATGATCGCCACCGACGTTCAACCATTCAGTATAGTGGAGGATAAAGGTTTTCGTGATTTTGTTAAATGCTTAGATCCTCGCTATGTTTTACCATCAAGAAACACCCTAAAAAATGTGATGATGGTTAATTTGTACAACGTAGCTAAAAGGAATTTGCAAGCAATACTTAATGATTTGGAATACTGCGCTATTACAACAGACTGCTGGACATCGCGCGCAAACGAGGGCTATCTTACCGTAACGTGCCACTTTGTAACAAGATTTTGATCTGCGTACAGCTGTTTTGTCAACAAACAAACTTTTGTGTGCTACTAATCATAATGCACAAAACATTGCAACATCACTACGTGCTATATTAGATGAGTGGGGAATAATGGAAAAAGTGGTGTCAATAGTGAGCGATAATGATAGCACTATGTTAAAAGCATGCGACTTACTACAAGAAAGGAATCTGCCTTGCTTCGCACACACTATTAACCTTGTTGTACAAGACTGTTTGGTGCAAGACTATGTAAAAGTAATTTTGATAAAATGTAAGAAAATTGTAACTTATTTCAAGAGCAGCACGATTTCGTATGGAAAATTAAAAATTGATCAAGGTCGAGAAAACCTGAGAATGATTGAGAGGATTTTATTAACGAATAGTTCGATCTCCAATGTACTTTTAAACACACCAAAAGCACCGCCACCTCTTACGGCAGACGATGTAGAATTTTTACGAGATCTCAAAGAACTACTTGCTCCATTTGATGCAGCTACGGTTCAAACCTCGTCGAGGGCATCCGTAACCATTTCATTAATTATCCCTTTAACGTGCGGTCTTTTTAAAACTCTTGATGAATTAAAAATTAATATAAAGACGCCAGAAGGACACCAGGCTTGTATGTTTCTAATAGAAAGGGTGAAGAAAAGATTATTTCCATACGAGGAACGCACAACAGCAAGACTGGGAACATTATTAGATCCCCGCTTCAAAAAAGAAGGATTTTTTTCTTCAAGCAATGCAGATAGAGGATCACAGTTTCTACAAAATGAATTGAGTTCCATGAGTAGAAAGAACAACATGCGGCACGATAGTGCAGAGCCGTCAACATCTAAAAATATTGAGCAGCAATCACGGCAAAAGCTATTAAAATTTGTGGAAAGTAAAATTGCCAATGAAGTAAGAACAAACCAAGTGGATGCCATCATTTCTCTTAGGCAGTCTTTTGAAAATGAAAATTCATCATTACAAGTTGATCCGTTGCAGTACTGGAAGGTAAATAATATCATCCATTAAATAAGATGTTCATTCAGTATTAAGTATATTTACAGAACAATTCTAATGAGATGTCACTTACAAAATCATGTGCCTTGCGTTATTTGTGTATCCCTGCAACTTCGACAGAGTCCGAAAGAATGTTTAGCAAAGCCGGGTCCATTATTTCAGACAGAAGATCTACCTTAAAACCAAAACACGTTGATATGTTGCTTTTTATGAACAACAATTATTGGGTAGCATTATAATAATCAGAATTTATTAGTTTTATAAACATCAACTATTTTGATATAGTATTATTAATGTATATGTACAATTTGTGTTAAAATTTGATCTCAGTATAACTTTGTTTTATGTGTTGAATTACATATATTTTGAACCTATTTTATGTTTAAGTTTTTTTATGTTATATAAGTTTTTTGTTATTTATGTTGCCTTTTTCAATAAAACAAACCCTGAACTTATATTGAGTTTTATGAACTTATTATTATTTTTCTTTTATTAGAAAAATATCTAACTCTATGTCTCCAACATTTATTGTCGCAATTGTCAAATTCCATATGGCAAATTGTACCTTTTTAAATGGCTACATGGGAACGAAGGGTAATAACTAAAAATTAAATTTATTAATTCTACAAAGAATTCGATACTATCGATAGTATCGATAGTTTGTCAACAAACTATCGAAAATATCGAATGTTGCGACTATCGATAGTTTGCCAGCTCTACTTTAGCAACATTCGATTGGGGTCAATTGCTAACCTGAGGTATAGAGATTTAGAGTTGAAATAACAAAAATACTTTTTTAAGTTTTATCTGCGATTCTATTAAAAAAAGAATTTCGAAATTGAGTTAAAATCGAGAGTGGTGCTTAAAGTGAGCTGAGTAAAAAAATGTTTAAGTAACGGGTCCGCCATCTAACGTTTTTTTTTCAACTAGTGCTTATTTCGTGAATGGTAACACAATGGTAACTGATTTGACAGATAATTAGTTTTATACTTCCGCTGAACGAATACGGTTGTGTATACGCTTGAACAACGCTAGGAAATATTGCGACATTACTTTGAAAATCATGGTAATGTTGCAGAATGTGTGCGAAAATTGCGTACGACGCCATACAAAGTCCAATTGGTTCAGGAGTTGAAGCCAACTGACCATCCAATGCGTTTTCGCTTCGTTAAGTGGGCCTGCGATTGACTTACAGAAGATGCCGATTTTGCCAAAAAAATCAACTTTTCAGATGAAGCTCATTTTGATCTTGGCGGCTATGTAAACAAGCAAAATTGTCGCATTTGGGGCACAGAAAGCCCGCACGCATACATTGAAAGCCGATGGACCCAAAAACGAGTCACTGTTTGGTACGGATTTTGGTCCAGAGGCATAATTGGGTCATTTTTCTTCGAAAATGAGCAAGGAGTGGCCGTTACAGTCAATGGCGATCGTTATCGGGCATGTTGAACGAATTTTTGTTCACAAAAATTGAAGAGGTGGATATTGGCAACATTTGGTTACAACAGGACGGCGCTACGTGCCACACAGCCGAAGCTACACTCGATGTTTTGCGCCTTGTTTTTGAAG
The DNA here is from genome assembly GCA_963931875.1 of Pollenia griseotomentosa. Taxonomy (NCBI): domain Eukaryota; kingdom Metazoa; phylum Arthropoda; class Insecta; order Diptera; family Polleniidae; genus Pollenia; species Pollenia griseotomentosa. The sequence continues at coordinate 180,970,681 of OZ007560.1, read as the reverse complement.
ATCGCATTGTCAGCCGCAGAGCTGATGTCGTTTGGCCACCTCGGAGCTGCGATTTGACACCGTTGGACTATTATTTGTGGAGTGCCGTCAAAGATAAGTGTTACGCCGACAAGCCAGAGACAATTGGCGCTTTAAAGGACAATATTCGTGAAGCCATTGGTGAAATACAGCTGCACACAATCGATACTGTGCTTAAAAATTGGACTGATCTTGTAGGCTACTGCATGGCCAGCCGAGGCAGCCATTTGAATGAAATTATTTTCCATTATTAACCGGAAGGATTGTACTTTCAAATAAAAAAAGAAATTTGAGAAAATATTCAGTAGTTTTTTTTTTATAGCATTTTCAAAAAAAAAAAAAATTGTCGGACCCTTTATATGCTAGCATCTCTTAATCGGTTCATACACTTGCAATAAAATTGTTCAATTTTACGTATTGTACAATTAAATCGCTAATGTGTATATGATATTCGAAGGTGGCACAATATATTGGCAACAATCAAAAGACTTTTGATTTTTATTGCACAACTAAAAGAAAGTGAACTGTGCTGGCAGCATTGTGCAATGCTGTTTATGTTATAACTATAGGTTATCTTCACCTTTTTATTGAATGAATGAAACCATTGCGCATAATATAGGACAAAATGGAAATAATATACAATAATATTGCAAGTGTATGGGTCGCTTAACGATTTAAGGCTATGATTGTGATTCCATTTATGGTTTTAGCCTTATTCGAGTGTCAGCCGTCGACCACAATTATGGGGACCATCCGTTCTCTATTATAGGCGCATAAGAGTTCTTTTATTTTTGCTTTTTCGTAACGCAATACCTCTCAAAATTTGATTAATTAATTATCAATTACCAACATAACTTTTTAAATAAAATTAAACTATATATTGAGTCCTCTACCGCTTTTTAACTCCTGTAGACAGACAGACATATAGTCCGTAAATAAAAAGATGCTACCACTTTGGAAGTAATTAAATTAGGAAGTAATTCAATCTGAAGAATTGTTCAGATCGGTTTATAAATGGCGGAGTTCTGTTCGAGGGTGGACCCATTAAAAATGCAAAAGAATGGATGAAACATTAATTTGACTCGCAAGCGATTTTTTAGTAACCAAAAAAAAATTTATTCTCTACAAGTGCAGCTGCGATTGTTACAATATTAAAAGCTGATTTTGTGATTTTTGAATAATGAGTTCTAGGCGCAGTGAGACTACTTGTGCCATATAAGGACCATACAAAGAACTTAACGATCGGCAGCTGACAAAGTTTTACTTTAATTAAAACAGTACTTATTTATTTAAACAAACAAAATTTAAATTATTTATTTAAGTTTTTTAAAGATATTTTAACAACAATAGACTGAAATTTTTTATATTTTTGTTTTTAGTTAAATTAAAAAACGGTTTTTTATGGAAATTTTTTAAGTTTTAAGTGCATATTTTTTATTTTTTATAGTGCATGAAAATCTCATCCCTAATAATTACTTATTTAAATCATTGTACATATTAAAGTATTTTTTGTAGAGTATAATTATAGCTTATTTAAGATATAATTGTAAAGTTATTATTTAAAATATAACTTATAATCCAAAAAGTGGCGAATAAAGCTGTAAAGTAATTAATTCAAGAAGGCATTAAAATTAGGAAGGAAATTAGTGGAGAAGGTATTATGCGTTTGTGCTGATGATTTGAACCCCTTCAAATATTGGTCCTAGACATTTTAGTATGCCGATCGGCTCAGAATCACTTTCTGAGTCGAATTAAAGATGTCAGTACGGCTGGTTGGCTGGCTGATCAGCTGTCCATGTAAACCTTGTGCGCAAAGTACAGATTTTGGAAATAATTTGATGAAATTTGGAACTATTGAAAATGGGGCGAATCGGTCCATAATATCACATAGGCCCCATACAAGCTTCTTTACAGAATAGGGTCCTTGTGCCCATAAACCATCTTATTATAGATTAAATTTGGTCCAAACTTATTTTATTGCTATCAAAATCATCTTACCAAATTTAATTGGAATTGGTCCATATTTTACCATAGTTCCCATAAAAATACTACTCCGGAAAATAGCTTTTATTGCCAAAACTTTCTTATATATGTTGGTATTAACAACCAAATTGGAGATAATAACTTTTGCAATAGCTACTATATCATGACATATACCTGTATGTTATTGTCCTGGTAGGTCCAAAAATAACCATAGGTCCCATATACACCCCCTCCTAAAATCTCATATAGATAAAGATATCTTAATAATAATATTCGGCACAAATCCTAACCTCATTACATAATTTTGTTTAGACGGATCTATGATTGACATGGGTCCCAAATAGGGTACACTAGCTTTACTGACTATAACTTCTTATCTGCTTTCAACTGATTATGTACTCTCGATTTTTAAACAAAAATGTGAGATCTGTTGTAGATTCTGTTATCGAAAGAAATGCTTTTTTGCGCACCCAGAAAACCCACTTGTCAGTATGTTGTTTGATGATAGACACCACATTCGGTAGCTAACGTTACAATGAATAATTCAAGGTAGGAAAGCTGAAGTCAGCACTAAACGCTAGATTTTAAAGCACTAACACTTAATTTTTATGCTGGAGATTATACCGAAATTTCTGTGTGGGGCGAGTGTCAGGTTACAGCACCGCCGGTTCTTCACGGAAAGCAGTATTTACAAAATCACCAGAATATATGGCTTGAACCGAAAAAATTTTGCACCATTCTCGTCCAAGCCAATAAGTTGCTAGGGCAAACATGTATGTGCGGCTGGATTTAAGCACAAACTTATAACTTCAAGCGAAATAACATTTACTTAAAAACAGCTAAAAATTTATTTTGATTCTATAGTTACTTAAATTAAGTTGTCGTTGCTTATGGCCAATTTCACCACTTCTATTTAAATATCAATTCAAAAAAGATTTAAATATTATATTATAGAGTTGTTTGAAAAACAGGCTTTTATATTTTTTAAAAAAATATTAATGTAATACAAATTTGTTTCTTTTCACTACGAATCCCCTGAAGAAGTTAACATGAAATTCACGAAACGTCGGGAAAAATGAAATATGTAAAAAACTTTGCATTTTTATTTTCACAAATGGAGTTAGGCCTCACCAGCTAAATTTGTTAAAACAAATATATAAATACATATAAACAAAAGAAAGTTGCCAAAAATAAAGAAAAACAAAAATATTTTTAATTTTAATTAAAATACATATGTACATAATACATTGAATTTTTCGGGTGTAAAAACAAGAAGTTCTCAAAAATACAATTTGGATTGAACAATTGTTGTTAAGAAAAGTATTACAATAATCACACACCTTTATGTTCGTAAGTGAAAACCAACAACTCCAAAAACCTAAAAAAAAACAAATCTTCCATGGAACTCAAATAATAATAAAACATGCATATTACATGATTCAACACAGCTGGACACTGTGGAACAAACAGACAGACAAACCAATGAAAAACCGGCATTCCAAATAAAAAACAAATTATTATGGTTAAAATAGCTCAATCATAATTACATATAAACATTATCTTTAGATTTAATCTATTTTTAAGAGTTGTACTCAATTGTTTTGATATTAAATCAAAAACATGCCAAATTATTAATAACTTATGGCTACCAAATTACCATTAAAAAATTATAACGTTCAAAATATTGGATATTATTTGAAAATCTGTAGGTGCTCATATTTAATACTAGTGGCAAATTACAGCCTTATTTAAGTTAGTCATTCCGTGTGACATTTTTCCCATAAGGTATACATTTATGTAAATTCTGGGTTCTTGAGTAATTCTTAGTCGATTTAGCCATGTCTGTTTGTCTGTCCGTTCATCTGTTAAAAACGAGCTCACTTCACTTAACAGAAAAGAACAACTGGTATTGGAATTCAGCACAATCGGTTGAGTAGGAAAAGAGTTATAAACTCAAATGTGAAACAACCTTCCTGAATAAAGCTTGCCAGACTGTCTTGATTTTGCTTGTTTTACAAGAATTTTCACTGTTCGTCAAAAATTAAGAAAAAATATGTTTTGTCAAAAAAGATTTTATTTTTAAATTTACTTACAGTTAGTTTTCCTTTAACAAAGCTGTATACAAAGCAAATAAATATTTTATTGTTTTGTTTTTGTGATTTGTTTAACCTTTAACTGTCGAGGTGAAATTTTTGGACATACTTTATGACGTGGTGGTAAATTTTACTAAAACAAATTTAGTAAAATATATATTTTTATAATTATTTGTTATTAAAAAATAAGCTACTTAATTTTTAAATACAAAAACTAAGGAACACAAAAAATATTTTTATTTGTTTAAACAAACCAGGGTCCAAATCGTCGCACACGTGATCGAATGAACTTTCGTATCGAAGAAAACTTCGTGACGTATCAAAAACGGTATTGCGGCATTCGAAAGCTTTCGTATCGAAATTCGTTTAAATAATGTAATAGATTTTAATGCTTGTATACTAATGGCATAAGGCATTGCACTTTTCGCTGCATATAAATCAACAATGTTGATAGTGCCCTATAAAATAGGTGACTTCGGTTTATTTATGTGGCTTTTTTATAGCGGCGGCGCTTGCCAAAAAGAGCAACAAAGCAACGCAAAAATTGCAAAAATTCGGAAAACATTTTACAAATTCAGAAAATTTGCAAAAATAGCGAAAATTCGCGAAAGTTTTTAACATATCAAACAAGCCATTAAATTGATTAAAAGTCCCTCAAATTACAAGGAATGGCAAAAATTCGATAAAAAATTTTAAATTAGCGAAAATTTGCCAACAGCGGCATGAAAGCAAAGTCTAGTATTTATTAAAAATTGTTAAAGCTGTACAGAATCAGAAAACTTACAGAAAAAATCGCTGCTATAGCAAACATGGCTAAAATTCGCAAATAATCGCAAACTTGGAAACAAACCCTAAAATTTATTTGAAATCGGTTAAAAAAAAACAAAATGTCAACAATTAACAAAAAAAATTTTTTTCCAAAAATAGCGAAAATTTTTAATAATTCGAACAAGCCATAAAATTGATTAAAAGTCCATAAAAGTATAAGGAATGGAAAAAATGGAAAAAAAACGATAAACTTTTTTTTTTTTTTTTTTTTTTTTTAATTTCCTTAGCTATTCCCGCGAAGCTCTATGCTTGTCTGCAGGAAAGAAACCAGAGTCTCTGGCGGGAATCGAACCCGCAACCTCGGCGCTGATAGACTAGCTCGCTACCAGCTAGCCTACCGAGGTACAACAAAAAAAATATGTTCAAAAAAAAACAAAAACTTAAAGGGCATTTTTCACAGCCAAATGTATACATTTAAAGATATAAAAGAGATCATGAAAAAAATAATCTGGTATAGAAACGACAGGTCAACTTTTTTAAAGGTTTTTTACTCATCAAAATCTGCATCCCAAACACATTGGCAGACAAATTGGCAAGAAATAAAGTTCTTAACTTTAGTCGAAATATCTTGGTTATCAATACACAACATCTGGGCGGGAATGGAGAAGTGGGCGTGGAACCTTCCAAGCAAAGACCTTATAGATTTTTGAATATCTGAAGAATGTCAATTTCGCAGAATAAGTTAAAACGCCACCAAATTTTTCTGCAATTTGATTGCATTTTATGCATCAATGGCGGCAGGTATGGCTTACGATGCCACATGCGAAAGCTCTTGCAGGCGTACCACAATTTTTTGCCATAATTTTCAATGCAATAGTTTGTTTACCAAAATTTAACCCAATTCGCATCAAAATGTCTAGTTCCAGAATAAACTTATGTAAGAATTCTTCAATATTGTTGATTTGCTTCGGCCTAAAAAAGCTCCTACCTGAAAAGCAGACAAGCTTGTAATATTGACGGCCTTCATCAAAATTGGCCACATCTGAGCTGTTGAATTTTTAAGTAAATGCGATTCCCTTCCTTTTTTTTTTTTGAAAATTCCAAAATGGATATGTAACCCAGGGGAGATTTGTGATACGATTAAACAATAACTTTTCTTGCAAAATCCATTGGCCTTTAATGGCACATCTATGTCTTATCCTTTTAAAATTTCCAAGAGTTCATCAATACTTTTACGCAATGGCTTATTTCTTAATACCTCTCTCCTAATTGTTCACGTAAGGATTGCTTTTTTGCATTACATACAACTAAAATATTTCATTTTTACATCATCTTCAAAAAAAAAATTTTTACTTGCAACTTCTACCACTTTCATTATTGCAGGATCCACAATTCTTCATTTTTTTCCGCTTTTAATTTTCGCATTAAATGCCTTTTACTGTGCATTTATTATATAAATTTGTAAGAGCTATTTTATAATATAACATTATTATTTTTATTAACGATTTCGAACAAAATTCGACAATTTTTTTTTGTTTTAAATGTAATTTTCTATGCGAACGTTAACGTTCGAAATCGTTGAACAGGCTGTTAATTTGTTTACCGTTTTCCTCAAAGACCTCGTTTGCTTTCATTGATATGTGACATTTGACTTCATGACATGCTGCTTTTGTTTTAATTTCTTTTCATTTAATTTGTTTTGTTTGTTTTTGGTTGATATCTGAATGAGATTTAAACCAATTTGTAGTTATTTGCAAAAAAAATCATTTCTAGGTAGTGTTTTTTATCAACCGACTATTTTATTTACTACAGGGTAATAATTGAAATATATGTAAGATTATATTAAAATTTTTATCAATCAAATTAATAGAAATAATGGAAATTTTAATTCAAAATTAGTTAATAAAATCAATTTATTTAAATAACCATGAAAATCCTATTTAAACATCCTTTGTATCCAAACGAATCTTTCTAGTCCTCCTTAGCAGCTGGAGATTGAAGTCCAGCACAAACCTTTTAGCAGGAAAATAATAAAAGGCGCAAATTTATATTTTTATTCTGAAAATAGAAACTGGGAATTATTTCCTTTCGTAGGTTACTTTATATTATATTCAACATTTTATTTATTTTTTATTTTTTTTTTTTTTGTGTATAAAAGTCATTCCTAAAAATTTAAGGAATAGAACTATTACAAAAAAGCTTTATAAAATACATAACTGAAATTTAGCTCATAGAATAAATTTGAAAAATAAAATGTTGAATATAATATAAAGTAACCTACGAAAGGAAATAATTCCCAGTTTCTATTTGTTAAAATTGTTGAGTTAAATACATTCAATTTATAAAGTATCACTATCCAGTGTGACACAGAGAATGCTGACGAAGGCCGTAGCGGTCCATAAAATGCATTACATTCTGCTGGTGTCTAATAATTGTAAATTTTTCTGTACATACAATATACTTCATTGCTATCCAAAGGATAGCTAAGGTAAAATGTAACAAGAAAATACAATATAATAGTCTGGTGGTGTATAAAAGTTATTCCTAAAAATTTAAGGAATAGAACCATTAAAAAAAAGCTTTATAAAATACATAACTGAAATTTAGCTCATAGAATAAATTCGAAAAATAAAATGTTGAATATTTTTATTCTGTTAACATATAAAAATTAACAGTTACTATATTGGTTAAAAATTTAACATATTTACTTAAATATTAACAGCTGGTATGTTTTTTTTTATAAATAAATGATAAATAAAAATTTTAAAATGTTCTTAAATATTTATTTTGTATTTCATTTAAAAAAAATATATATACATAGGTACCTACATATATAACAAATTATCAAACTTAACAACAAAAATAATAAAAATTGATTTTATTTAAAATTTAAGACACACAATAAAAGAACATTAAAAACAACTGAATAAATATCGGAATAAAACAAAGAAAACTAAAGTTCGTCTAAATCCAATAAGAAAAGGCATTAACAACTTAAGTATCCGTTTATTATTTGAATTTAAAAATCTATCTCTTGTCAATAGTACTTTTACATGCAACCCTGTATAGTAAGGTATGGCATCACAGAAATGACGTAAGTCTATTTATTATACTTTATTTGGATTTGTCATCTGTGTTGATTTTATTTTCAGTTTCTTCCTCGAAATGGCGACAAACGTTTGTTATAGGCTTTTTGCAACAAGGAATTTAGTGAATTTAACAAAAAGTACAAAACCAGTGCAAAGAAATTATAGTAATTTCCGTTTCAGTGCAGAAAATCGTCAAAGTTATGTTAAATATTTGTTAATAGTTAGTGGCGGTGTAACCGCATTTGTGTGTGCAAATTTAGTCAAAACCAAAACAAACAATGTGCAGGCATTTAATATAAAACGAATGAAGGTGATTAAAACTAATTAACTTAAAATAACATTAACTACATAATATGGAATAATGAAGGAAGTGTGTTTGGGAAAAGTCAATAATATATTTTTATTCTGTATAAAGTAGAATTTCTTTTATCTATTTTTAGCAAAGTTTGACATTTTACTACGTTTTTTTTGTTTTGTTTTTGTTTCTCTGCGTAATATTTTTTCTTAAGAGCAACTCTCTTAAATGTCATTCTCTGAAGGTTTTTTTTTTTTTTGTTTCAAGGTATATTTACACAAGGTAAACTCGTTGGCCCATATGTTTGTCAGCTGTTTACCCATAGTTGGAACCACAACGTCAAATTGCGTGTATATGAGCTAAAATTTGTACATGTTGCGTTAAATTGTTTTTGTTTTATATGAAGACAATTTTGACAACATGGTTCCTTTTATAGAGCAAAATGTCTACACTCCCAAATGAGTCTACCTTGTGTAAATATACCTTGTTTTGTTTGTACCAGCTGTTTATTGCTTACATTTTTTTTAAATATTATTTCGGGGCTGCCAACATACAGTGAGTTCATAATTATTTTGCATATAAGAAAAATAAACTTTTTAGAAAAAACTTGATTGACATCCATTTACTTATTATATTAAACAGGAATTTCATTTTATTAACGTTTTAGGAGAAAGACAAAGATTTAAATTATAAAAAAAAATTTAGAATATCTTTATTAGTATACTCTATATACGAGATTTGAGAAGAATATAGTGCATTTTTAAGGTCACAAAGTATTTTGCTTTTAAAAAATAACACGTATTTTTACCGTATAACAATGGATATGTCACAGTTAATACTTGCGGCATATCAGTTGTTTTTAGAAACTGCAGCTAATCGTCCTGCTAAAGATTCCACCAAATTTTGGCACTTTTCTTGAGGCATTTTTTCACATTCTTATAGCAAAACCAGTTTCAACGTAGTTTTCGAAGATATGAGGCGTTGACGAACCTTTTCCTCCAAATACGCCCATAAATTTTCTGCTTGGTTTAAGCCCCGGCTTTGAGGAGGCGTTGGCAAATGTTTGGTGTTATAAAGAATCCACAGTTTAACATCTAAGGCTGTTTGTTTGGGATCGTTGTCCTGTTGGAAATAAAAACCTCTTGCTGGAAGTCACATTTTATCAGCACTCGCGTTAAGATTTTCTTTAAGAATTGACGGATACACATTTCTGTTCATAATTCCATCTACAAAGATTATATTTCAAACTCCTGAGGATGGCATACAGCCCCAAACCATAACAGAACCTCATCCATGTTTTACTGTCGGCTTGATATTTTTTATATTAAGGGATTCAATCGGCTTTTTCCAAACCATGCGTCGTCCATCATACCCAAAAATATTATATTTGCCTCTATCGCTAAATATTACGGATTTCCAAAAGTCAAAACCTTGGGCTATATGTGGATTAGCGAAAGATAATCGCTTATTTCTATTTATTTCAAAAATAAGCGGTTGTTTTTCTTGCTACTCGAGCATTAAAGTTGTTTGATAATAGTACTCTACGAAGTGTTTCATTGCTAACTTTGTTGCATAGAGTTCCTCTCAGCTTATCATTCAGTTTTGGGGCACATAAATGCGGGTTTTCACGAATTTCTTTAAGTATTTTCCTTTCATTTCTGGCTGATAACAATTTTACACGGCCATGCGTGCCAAAATTTCCACGTTCTTTTGCACGCTTAACTATATTTTCTATTGTTTGACGACACCTCTCAAACATTTGAGATATAAAAAAATTTTTTACCTTGGTCATTGAGGTGATTTGATTTTCCTCTTGGCAAAACTTAGTTCCTTTCCTTTCGGCATTGTATTTAGATAAAAATTAGCAAAATACCTTGAAAATATTATCTTAATCCAACGAAAATATGATTGAATCGTATAAACGAAGCAAGCCCATATAAAATGTAAAAATTTATAACAATATTTGCAAGGATAAGATGTTTTTTTTAAAAAGCAAAATACTTTTGTGAGTATTAATTATAGGGTCAAATTAGTTTTAATATCAGAAAAGGGTCATGAAATTACAAGTTTTTGTAGTTTTATTATCATATTTACGTTGTAACACACGTAAATATGATAATATTTTCTCAAAAATTAAAAAAATTGTACTTCATTTGGAGGAATGAATTTAATCTTTATGGAGTAAAAAATATGCAAAATATTTTTGAGAGTCACTGTATATAAATTTATATAAATATATAAGTATGTACGAAAATAGACAAAAATTAGAATTATTCGCAATTAATCAGTTTTATATAGGATTAGCTTGGGTAAACTAGATTGCTTCGTTTTAAAATCTCTCGGCTTAAATCTAGTTTACTAAAGCTTAAGATATTGACATCACAATTTTACCACTAACAGAACTTTTTGCAATGAGTGGGTATGAAATAAAAGAAATTTCGACCAACATTTTCCGGGTTAGGGGCCTTTAAATTTTAGATGTATTGTATATTTTATCTTCAATATTATACGTATGTACAATCGTGAAAATATCGGTATGATAGAAAAGCGTAAGAAATTACATTTCAAACTTGACATTTCCCTTAACCTATTAATAACACCAAAAAAAATATGCAAAAAAATTAAAATTTTTATTTTAAAAACTTGCTCATATTTACTCACATTAGCTAAAATTAAAATGTTGTTAAAGATTTTTTCGCCGCTGGCTTTTTTTTTTATATATATAAAAACAAGGGACGTAACGATACGCCTTTTTACCGATACTTAAAAAAATATCGGCGATACCGATACGAATATTAAATTCAGCGTTTAAAAAACTGCAGTCAAAGTAGAAAAACTGCCATTTCTTCTACTTCTTCATTTGTCATTGGTAAAAAAACCTATAGCTTTTACTTCTGATTCATTAAATGTAAGCAGTCGCAATTAAACCAACTCAAAAAGCGAAAAGTTGTACAAAAATTTTCGTTTTTTGTTCGACAGTTTTTGGTTTCGACTGCAGTTTTTTAAACCCTGATTAAATTAACAAAACTCAAGTAGAGTAATTTCTGTATTTAACAAAATAACAGTGTAAGATTAATATTTTAAAAATGATTTTAATAAGATTTTAAAAGCAACGAATTTAATTTGAATTCATGGTAAAATTTATAAATATGTGCGGTTTATATAACACGAGCGCAAAACCATCTATCAAAATCGTCTATCAACGCAAAGTTGAGAATAATTTGTTTTTTTTTAATAAAAATCTTATTGATAATAATTTTAAGTATTTTTTTTGTTTTTTTCTTTTTTAAAAAATATATTAATGTGTGGTTTATAGAACACGAGCGCAAAACTCGTCCGTTCAACTTGCATTTAAAACAAAAACAAAATTTTCAGATTTGTAAGTTGAACGGACGAGTTTTGCGCTCGTGTTCTATAAACCACACATTAATTTATTTTTTAAAGAAAAAAAAATTATTAAAAAATTATTATCAATAAGATTTTTATTAAAAAAAAAATTATTCTCAACTTTGCGTTGATAGACGATTTTGCTACATCGCTTGAAGCCAGTGTTGCCACTTTGTGGCTAATAACCCGAATTGGGTGTAATCTTTACTGTCGTGGGTAGAGCGTGGGTAATTTCTTATAGGTGTAGATCAGTGCCCATGTTCTGTAACTCTCGCGTCGAGAAACTTTTCGATTGAAATGTGTGAAATAGAACAAAAATGCCATATATTGAAACAAACAGCTGGTTTTCTCGCTAAACTGTGTCTGTAACTTTTTTTTGGCGAGTACAAGCTGTCACGCAAGGAAATTACTCGCCAATTTACAGAAAAAGTGTGTCTGTAACATTTTGGTGAGAAAAGTTCCCGCTTTGGACTGTCAAAAAAACTCACGAATAAAAATGGGACGAGAAAAAATGTTAACACTAAAAAACGACTTAAAATGCAAATTGCAAAGAATAATAAAATTATGTTCTTGGCCCTTTTTTTATTGTTTAATTATTTTCTTTTACCATTTTTATAAAATATACGAATTTTTTCAAAGCTCGTTTGCAAACAACAAACATTAAAGTCGCACCTTACATTATTTGGCATGGCCGACGGTTGTATTTTCGCCGCCGTCGTTGAAAATTTTTCAATTTTAGTAAATTTTGGTCGCCGTTAACTATATGTGTGACTGGCGTCCTCAACGTCTGCAATGTCACATCGGCTTCGAGTGCAATGTTATGACATTTATAACGTAACGACGTAATCTCTTTTGATAGTTTTCGACATAAGTTACAGAGACACTTTTTTCTCACTTTTCGAGAAACGATGGAATATTTTGTTTCACATCTTTTCGATGCGAGAAGTTCTCACTAAATTTACAGAACATGGGTACAGGTGTAATTTGAAATTCGTAAAAAAGAACAAAAGATTGGATTAAAAACAAAAAGTGTATACCATTTTAAATATTGTTGATCCAAAAAAATGCACAGTCTTTTAAACCAAAGTCTCGTTTTTTTATTGAGAAAAGAATTTCATCGTTTGATTTTCAAAAGCTTAATAATAAATGGCGCCAGATGGACTCTTAGATATCGATATGTATAAGCTTCAAAGTGATTTAGAACCCGAAGTTTATTTGAAAAAGGTATTCAAACTAAAATTTTAAAAAGTAATAAATATTATTTTATTTTACCAATTCTAAAAGCTTTACTTGGGAGAATATTTAACGCCCTTAACAGTTGTAAAACTGACACAAGAAACAGACCGCTGTCTGAAACCATAAAGGATATTTTTAAGCCCATAAACATTAAGTTGTAAAAGTATAAAAATATTAATTTTAACAAATAGAAACTGGGAATTATTTCCTTTCGCAGGTTACTTTATATTATAAAATACATAACTGAAATTTAACTCATAGAATAAATTCGAAAAAATAAAAAAATGTTGAATATTAATTTTATTTAAAAATCAATACATAGCATTAACGTACATATATAAAAATTTGTTCGGGAATATGGGCACCGCACCGCGGCTGTTCTTGAGGAAACACATTTTAAAAGTTACATTTTCAGCCACTTTTTCGAGTATTTCTGGTCGTATGTCACGAATAACACAAACAATGGTGGCCTTTAAGGCGTCAATAGCTTCTGGTTTATCAGTAACTTCACGTAGCCTCACAGAAAATCGCAGAACCTTGGAAACTAATTGACAGTTCCTTTTTTCGAAATCAACCTTTTGGCATCATTTTTTTAAAAATGATGTCCGTGATGCCAACAGCTGTAAACTGAACCAAACGGTGCATTTTTCTAGATGTAATGGAATCGGTTGAGTATTGGTCTTGTTTATTGACAAACCTTTAAGATAATTATGTGCGCTATAAAAATTAAAGTCGCTTTTAAGTTGCGCGAATAGATTACTGATTTTAAAAGTAAATTTCCATAATTCGGTAGCGTTTTTATAAAATGAAACGTTCATTTTATTTCAGGTGTAATTTTTTTTTTTTCATCGTGTAATTTTAAATTTGGCTGGTGGTAACAGTGCTTGAAGCAGATCTGCAGTAGAAAATCGTCTCCCAGCTTTGTGCTCTGTGCCCTGATGTGACTGAACTCATTTGACAACTTAAGTATTTCTGCGTTCATGTTCTTAAATTTTGACGATAACATTTCAAGCGGATCTGTGTTTCTAGAAAAATTAGTAGTTCTAAATTATCTCTAGACTTCATCTTAAGCTGAAGCACACAGCGTTGGATGGACAGTGGATTATTTTTCTCCAAATTTTCTTTTAAGATTTTCACAAACGCTCCGAAGGTGAGTTCTTATAGACTTATCAGAACTTAAACTAGGTGTAGGGGTGACCGTTTTCAACACTTTCGGAATAAGTAGCTCAATTAGACGTTTTTTCAATCTATTGTCTTTGAAATTTTTGATCTTTGCATCTCAAATCTTTCATTTATTGAAATTGACTCACAGCCTGTTCGTCGACTTCGAATTTTGTTTTTGTTTTAAATATAATTTTCTATGCGAAAGTTAACGTTCGAAATCAACGAACAGGCTGTAAGTAAGTCTCCAATTTTTGGGACCCTGAACTATTCTGCATCTCAATTTATTCATTTCTTGTATTTTCAATAATGTTCGAAGACTGTTAACCTTCAAAATCAAAAAAAAAAAAAAAATGTTTCAAACATTTTTGTATGAACTGGAATTTTGCTTAAAAATAGGGCATAAATTAAAGCTTAATTCCAGCACTTGAATTTTTAAGATTTTATTGCTTATGGGAAAAAAAATCATATTAGAAATTTTTATGATATTTTTTTGAATTCTTAAGAAATTCAAAATTAAAATATTGAATTCTTTTGAAATACTAAGGCCCGTTTTCACAGCCAACATTATTTAAACTTTACTTTAACCAAAAGTGGGCGAAAAGTTAAAGGAAGGTTTGTCCTAATTAAACCTGAAATTGAATAATGGAATAATTTTTATACGGCCGATAAAATCCAACCTTTAGCTTTCTGTAAGTTGTGAAAACGGGGGAAAAAAGGTTTTAAGAAGTAAACATTTTTAAATGCTTACAAGGCAACATAACTACATTTGCAGTTTTGTCTTGGCAAACAGCACACTCACGCTCATTAGTTGTGATATCATTAGTACAATCATCGTCTGAATTTTCCTGCGAATCCGTAGAAAGAATTTTTTTATTGCACAAAACAAAAAGCAAAACCAAAAATTCCGTATGGGTTTATTTTCTAATTGATTCGACTGGTGCACCAAATGCAAAATGAAAACTATTCGTTTTGAATTTAGGCGTATTAAACTGTTTTCCGAGAGTGGACATGGTACCTACGTTAAATTATGGACCAATTTTAAGAAATGAAGTTGTGTACATACAAACTTCTACCACTACTGGGAGTGGGTACAAATTTGTGTTTTTGTTTAGATAAGATTTTTATGGTTAACTCAATAAATTTGGGTTGTTACATTATTAATTTTAAATTCAAATTTTCATTAATTATCTAAGTTCTTTTTATAAAAATTTTAACTGAATCTTACAAATCGATTACTGTTTGCTTTATTCAATTACAATATAATTTTGTTTTTTTTTTTTTAATTCAACTGAGTTAATTGAATGAAATATAGATTTTATGCGAATTGATTTAATTAACACATTTTGTGGAAACCGCACAGTTTTTTCATCTATTTTTAAATAAATTGATCATTAGTTAAGAAAAAATCGCAATATTCTATTTTTACAACTTTTAGTAATCATTATAATAATTTTGTTGATATGTGCAAAATCAACAAATTGCTTGCTTTATTCTACGAATATGGTTATTCAAATCAATTTTTTATTTTGTTCTGTGTACTTAATATTTCTTTTGATATATCGTTTTTATTCCATTTATATATTTTTATGTATGTATGTATAAAATACACATGTTTATTATACCCACAGGTGGTGAAAAAGGGTATATATAAGTTTGTCATTCCGTTTGTAATTTCTACAATATTGATCTTAGACCCTATAAAGAACATATGTTCTGGGTCCTTATGATAAGCAAAGTTGATTTAACAATGTCCGTCTGTCCGTTGAAATTGGGTTTCCGAAGACCACAGATATGATGAAGACTAGGTTGTTATATATTTATATATATATGTCTGGTATGCTCCTATGTAATATGATGAAATTTGGTACGAAAGTTCAAATTGTCTCAAGAAAAAAAAGAGAGTCGGACCATTATTTCGCATAGCCCCCATACAAGCTTATTTCCGGAAGTTGTAGTGTGTTTGTGCCCATAAACAATCTTATTATTTGGTATTTCGATTAAATTTCATTACAATCTAAAGGGGCATACAAAACTTTTTTGGATCGGTCTATATCAGCGTTTAAAAAACTGCAGTCATAGTAATAAAAAACTGCGATTTCTTTTATTTCTTTATCTGTTGATTTTACTTCTGATTCATTTAATTTAAACAGTCGCTGCCAAACCAACTCAAAAAGTTAATAACTACACATTTTCGTTTTTTGTTCCACTTAAACAAAAAAAAAAATATTAATTTAAGCCACTAAGATGGGTCTATGTATGTGAAATAGTTGCGTATTAATCCGCTTCAAAGTAAAAGAATTCGTTAAAACAACGACTAGTAAAAAACATTAAACATAAAAAGTGGAATTGTTGCGTTTTGTTATGGGCCTTCTCAGATATATAGTGCTTTTTGAGATATTCTTTTCGTAAGAATCATTCCCAGAACAACCGTGAAAGCAAATGTAATGATCAAGACACAAAAATGTTAAAAATTCCAAAAATATAATTTTATTTCAGAATCCATTGAACAAGGAGTGAACTATAACATGTTTCCTCATATTTTTAATAATTAAATTGGTACAGTAAAAAAAAAGAACACAAAATGTATACTTCAAATGAGAATCATCCATATATCGAGTCATAACCGCCAAAAAAGCTCAAGCGACAATATTTCATGATTTTGTTTTTTTTTTACAAAAATCGAAAGCTTAGGATTTTGCACCATCTCTAAAACTGTTATCTCTATAAAAAGTAGCGTTTGAATTTTACATCTAAAACAATTTTAGCTCAAGTATGCGTTTGTTATTTGATTACATTTTTGGTGACAGCACTTTGTTACTTAAGCTTAAATTCTTTTAATCAATAATAACAAATAATTTAATAAACTTGTTTTATATTCAAAATATCGTTAAAAATTACTTAAATTTCGCATTTTGGACACGTGAAAAATATGGCAGAGGTAAAAGTGTATACATTTTATATATGTACATATGTTTAAATGCATTTTAATGTTTTCTTAAAAAATTCTATTTAGAAAGCGCTTGTTCCACATAGTGATTCAGATTCAGATATTGAAGAGGAAACATGTGTAGGTCAAAGAGGTTATAAAAAACAAAAGAAGCTACCGAAAAGATTACAAAAGTTAATAATCCGGGATAAATGTGTTCTACCCAATCCATGTAAAAATATGAAATGTGGAAATTCATGCGGTGATAAGTTTTCCGAATCTGAGAGGGAGCAAATAAACGAAAATTTTTGGGGAATAAGCAAAATAAGGCAAAGAGATTGGTTAAGTTCCTACATTAAAACAATCAGTGTTAAAAGACGAAAAGGAGAGAATAATTATAATTATGTCATTAATTTTAATAATACAAATTTGAAAGTATGTATGTCAACAATTTTTGATAAAAAATTTGCATATCGGGTCTGTTCTGAAAATCACGTGATTTCAAATCACGGTTTTTAAAATCACACGTGCGATTATGTGGTGTTCTGAAATTCATAATGTTTTTGTTATTCTCGGTGTGCGTTCGGCAATTGAAGATCACGACAAAACATACAAAAATGGAACACTAAAATATCACACGTGTAATTTAAAAAGGTACATGTGATATGAAATCACGTGATTTGAGCTAAAGTGATTTTCAGAACAGGCCTGTATATCTCAGCAATTTATAAAGAGTACAGATGAAGATTCCGTTTCTTTAGTAAATACATTTATTGAAAAATTACCGGCTGTTCCCTTGTATTATTGTCGGAACCAAAGTAAAAAATTATACCTTCCACAGGAATTTGGAAATATAAAAGGAGTGTATAAAGTTTATACTGAACATTTTAAAAGTATAAACAAAGAATCTTGCCAATTATCACTGAGAGTTTTTCGTGGCATTTTTAAAAATAACTTCCATTTAGGTTTTCATCTACCTAAAAAAGATAAATGTATCTCATGTGAAAGTTATAAGAATAGTCAATCCGAAAATGAAACAGTCAATGAAAAAGAAATGCAATATACGGAGAAATATCAGTTACATTTAAGAGAAAAACAAAAATCCAAAGAAGTTTTTTTTGAAGAACAAGAAATTTAAAGAAAATTCATCACTTTTATGTACAAGTTTCGATCTACAAAGTTTTAAACACACCACATTGAAAAGCTATAACGCTTTTTTATCCAAGAAAATATGCATTTTACAATGAAAGCTTTTACGAAAGTGGAACCAGAATCGGCTACTGTTTTTTATAGGGAGAAAGTGATGGAAAAAGGGGATGCAACGAAATTTCAACAATTCTCTTCCAGTATTTAAAACTTGTCGACGAAAGGAAAACTTACTCCATTGTGAGTCTTTATTGTGACAGCTGTGCTGGGCAAAATCGTAATAGAGCAATACTTACCAGCATAATTTTTTTTCATGAAAGATCAAAATACATAAAAAAATATAAAATAACTTATTTGTTACCAGGGCATACAATGATGCCCGTTGATTCAATTCATAGTACCATTGAAAATTTTACCCGTGATAAAAGTGTTTGGGCACCAAGTGAATGGTCTACTTTAATAACTAATGCACGTAAAAATCCAACAAATTATAACTGCATTCTAATGCACTACTCCGATTTTTAAGATTGGAAAGCATTTTCACAAAAGATGCTACCCAAATCAGTAAAGATTTCATTTAAAAATTTACGTTCAGCTTCATTTGAAAAGGATAACCCTGTAATAAGTCTAAAATATGGCTATTTTGATAACTCTGAAAGAAAAGACTACGATTTAAGTTCTATTTCAATATCCAAGCGAAAACCCTGAAATAATCGCCAGGGCGCCTCTTCAATTGTATAAGGAATTGTTTAAAATTTCGTTACCCAAATACAAAGATTTAAAAACACTTTGTGATAATAGGACGATACCAGGCAGATATCACCAAGAATTTTTAAATTTAAAACACAATAAGTCTGTAAATGATTCACTATGCGAAACTGACGAAGAAGATAATATCTATTAAGATCGTGTTATATACGTTCATATATTTATGTATGTTTATTAGTTATTTTAGAGCAATTGTTAAAACTTACAAATTACTATAGTTACAACTCTTACCCAGAAGTTTGGTTTTGATGAAGCTACCTATTGTATTGAAATAAATATTTTATAATTTTCTTTTCTTTAACACTACATTCTTATAAAAATGAATTAAAATCTAATTTTTAATAAAAAAAATCGATTTAATTAAACCTGTATTATTTTCATTTTTTTCATAAATGAGATTATTTTATCTTAACCAACAAAAATTTCAGGAGTAGACTTTCAGATTGACAGCAAAAAAAGCTTAAGGGACAAAAACGAACCTTATGTCGCTAATATTAAAATAAAAAACGTAAAATTGTATTTATAAGACAAAACAATGATAATGTACAAAATTTCAATGAAATAACTATATTTTTAGCGATGATAATTACAAAAAACCGCCCCCTGTAAAGTTTGGTTTTTTGCACTTTAGCTTTTTTTGGCGGTTATGACTCGATATGTAGTATCATTTCCACCTGTGGTGATTATTAAATATTTTAAAACCTTACTGTAATATTTTTATTTCCCAAACTATCTGATTTTTCCAACAAAAATTAACCATTCACTTACTCACTCACGCATGTGAATAAATGAATGAACCAGCATTGCATAAAAATGGACAATCCCAATTTCATAATTGTCAACTTCATCATATGATCAACTGGCAAACGAGAAAAAAGCAAAGAACCAGGTGAACGTTTATAATTATAATGAGAATGTTGTTTGGTGGCAGTACCACACAAAAACCACAATAACAACAAATACACAAAGGGCTAATGAAACACATAAAAACAGAATGAAAAAAGTTGACAACAATAACTTAAAACAAAAAACGAACGACAAACATTTTTATTGTAACTTATCTAAATGACAAAATCTAATTTAGCGGTGATTGTTGTATGTCTATCCGAGTGTCAGATCATTTTGTATGTGTGTGGTGCCCGGCTTGAGTGCGTACTTACTAAATGTCTGACTGAATGTCACTTGGATCAACTAATAACTCATGATACATACATTAAAGATATTAAATTACAAACAAAACAGCATTTAACATAAATCTTAATGAACGCCAGTTTGTTACTAAAAACGAATACGAAATATAACAAGATCTTACATTTTTGTAACCTCAGACTGCTTTTAAAATAATTATTTAAGTTTTAGTTAATAACATCTTCAAAAATAACACAGAATAAAGACAAATTTATCAAAAGAAATATTTTTATTTTCGGTATAGAAAGACTATTTGAACCACAAGTTTGTTCAACACTCGCCCAATTTTTTTTTTACTTTACTTACTCACACTAAGGCTAAAAAACTTTAAAAAATCTTAACAATGGTTACCTATAAAGACCTGTAATATACAAAATCATGTGAAAATATCTCGGCACCGGAAAATCAAGTAGTTAGCGATGGTTTTTCACTCGCAAGTAGAATGCCTTTAAATAACCAATTCTAGAAAACTGGGTTTAGTTTTTTTTTATTGGTATTGTGGTTATTTTATTGAACTGTTTATGGTTTTTAATAAAAATTTTTATTTTTTAATCAGGCTTAAGTTAAGAAGAATTTTAAAGAAGAAGAATAAATTTTACAACATGAAATGAATTAAAACTTATTGATAACACTACGTGACAGTTTTTTTACCAAATGTATCTGACACCTTTATGTAAAATTGTCCGCTGAATCCAAATTGTCAAAAGTAGAAAAGTTTTCGAGATATTCCAAAATAACCGGATTATGTATTTCTTTCTTTTTAGTGAAAGATAATAAAATTACTAAAATAGCCATGGGTCGCTTGTTTGAAGATTAGTCTAAAAATAACAGAGTTGACAAAATTTAATGAAAAATTTTATGATTTTTGCAATTTGGCTCTTTTCAAGTTATTTTTTTTTAAACCAAAATATCTCGAAAACTGTTCTACTCTTGGCAATTCTGACTTCATATTTCGATTCAGGTGGCAGATTCATTTGGTCACGACTTTGTTTGTGACACAGTGTTATTTTTCATTCTTGACTAAACTGGGAATCGAACCCAGGTTTTCACGGACAGGTTAACCTGACGTTTCGATAGTAACCACACTATCTCTTCAGAAAACTTTGGCGTTTAACACTCACCGATATTGACGGCGGCTGGCAGTCAATAGTAAAATATCAAGCTTTAAAACAAATGGTATTTGTTGGATTGAAATTTGTTGTTGTGATTGATTATCTATTTGCAAATGACATACATGGTTTTCCTTTACTTCTGTTTTAATACTTTTTGTCATGAATTTTTCTTGAAGTCCAAAATACCTTTTTTCCAAGGTATATTTACACAAGGTAAACTCATTGGCCCATATGTTTGTCAGCTGTTTACCCCTAGTTGGAACCCCAACGTCAAATTGCGTGTATATGAGCCAAAATTTGTACATGTGTGCGTTAAATTGTTTTTGTTTTATATGAAGACAATTTTGACAACTTGGTTCCTTTTATAGAGCAGCATGTCTACACTCCCAAATGAGTCTACCTTGTGTAAATATACCTTGCTTTTTTCGTTTTTATTTTTTGTCTCTTTTTCGTCTAGAAACCTAGGATAATTTCAACTTAGAAAACTGGTTAAGATTCTTTCTAGGGTGTTTAATTTCACGAACTTTTTCTATTCCCGTGAGAGCATACAATTTTTCTTTAAACCCGAGACGTGTTGTATGAAAGAAGTAATCAATAATTATCAAGAGATATGCAGGACTTTCACCTACTATATGGACAGGAGCCGTGATTAGGAGAATTTTCACACTGCGTAATTGGTTTTAATTTCCTCATCTTTTGTCTTTTTTAAACGACTTTACATTTTTCAAGAATGCTTATTTTAAATATTTGTTTGTTCCCCTGAACAAAAATAAAAAAAAAATATCCTTCCATAAACTTAAAAGCTTTCATTACAATTTTTTTTAAAAATTATGTAATATGTTAAGATCATTAAAAGCGAGCAATAATTCTGGCCCTGATGAAATACCTAGTTGTATTCTTAAAAATTGTGCCGAAACTTTGTACGGCCCACTTACTACAATCTTCAACAAATCTATTGAATTGTGCTATTTACCCTCCGAATGGAAAAAATCGTTTATTATCCCTTTGTTTAAAAGTGGGAATAAATTCGATGTTGCAAACTATAGAGGAATTGCTAAGCTGAATGCTATTCCTAAACTCTTAGAAAAAATGTTAACCGACAGCTTATCACACCAAATTTCTTCGCTGTTATCTCCTTGTCAACATGGATTTTGCAAGTCGCGTTCCACGACAACTCATATACTGGAACTTACTACTATGGTAAATGATGGATTTTTAAAAAACATGCTAACAGATGTAATTTACACGGATTTCAGTAAAGCCTTCGACAAAGTGAACCATGAAATGTTACTATGCAAACTATCACTAATGGGATTTAGTTGTACAGCCCTAAAGTGGCTGCGTTCTTATTTATTTGATAGAACTCAACAAGTTAAGTTTAGAAATGTTACCTCAACAGACATATACGTCACTTCTGGTGTTCCCCAGGGAAGTCATCTTGGTCCTACACTGTTCACGTTATTTATAAATGACCTCCCATCTGTTATCTTGTATTCCAATGTACTCATGTATGCAGATGATGTCAAAATATTCAAGAGCTTTAACGACTCTAATCAACAACTTTTACTACAGTCTGATATTGATAAATTTTCCCAATGGTGTACAATTAATTTAATGGACCTTAATATTAAAAAATGTAAACATATGACGTTCTACAGAACTAACAAATTAGAATCTCGATACTATCTTAATGGAATTATACTTGAAAAAGTGGACAGCATAAATGATCTGGGCTTTTTGTTGGATCATAGGCTAAATTTCCGTAATCATATCGCTTTAACTGTTAATAAGGCTAACGGTGTTCTTGGTTTTATGAAACGGTGGTCTAGAGAATTTTCTGACCCCTATGTCACGAAACAACTTTATACATCTTTGGTTCGGCCAATTCTTGAATATGGATCAATTGTATGGGATCCTTACTATTCCATTCATATAAATAGTATTGAATCCGTACAAAAGCAATTTTTGATTTTTTGTTTACGTGGTCTTCGTTGGAATTCGTATGTTTTGCCATCGTATGTAAATAGACTTGCTCTTATTAAGCTGCCAACCTTAAAAAGCCGCCGTGTTATGCTGAGTATATCTTTTCTACTTGGATTAATTCATAGTGAAGTTGATTCTACGTTCCTGCTTGGTAAAATTAACTTTTGGGTTCCAAATAGGCCTACTCGTAACTTTCAACTCATCAGTCTTAACTACTACAGATCTGATTATGCTAATAATGACTCCTTTCGTCGCATTTGTGAAAATTTTAATAAATTGTATCATATTATAGATCTTTCTGAAAGCAATGATATTTTAAAAAGAAAACTAATTTTGTATTTAAATAGTTAATGTATTCACACCTGTATTATATTCTTTAGTCTGTAAGGATTTATAATCTATAGACCAAATAAAATAAATAAATAAAAAAAATGTTGTAGCCTTCAAAAGCTGTGATTGTTTTTTCACGGCACAAAATTTTTTTATACTAAAATATATTTTTCTTCCACACTAATAAAGTCCTAAAAACTAAAATTTTGTAAAATGGCAAAAATGTATTCTAGTTGAATAATATCTTATAAGTTAAGACAATTCTTAATAAAATGTTTCCAGGATATACAAGAACAAATTTTTCAGAGGAAATGTTTAAAACTTTTCGATCATACGAACTTTTTCTTAAATTCTACGGATCATTCCTTTAGTTGAAAGAAATATAATATATTAATGTTAAAATAATATTTAAACTTGTGTATCCTTGAAAAATTTAAAACCCAGTTAAACTGACAAAAGATAAATAATACTACATTTACATTAGGCCGAAATCTTGTAGATTTGATTTAAAATCTTCTTCGAAATCTAGTGCGTTTACATTGTACTTTTTTGACATTAGCGAGATTTTGTTTTTATAACACAACAGCTGACTTAAAGTTTTTTCGTTACACACACAAACACAAAAAGAAATATACATTAAAAAATTTGCATTACCTTTTTTTTAATAATCAACGATATTTATTTTATCAATATTATTCGTGTTTTTAATTTTTTTACAATTTTTATAAAAATTTTTAATATTTTTTTTAACAATTTTTGTTTTGTTTTTTTTTTAAATGTCATTTTTTCTTGTGCAGGGAAATATTTTTTAGTGCTATATTGTAAAAACCATAGTTGCATCATTAAGTACTACTAGATTTTGAGTAGATTTCGTCGAAATCTTGTCACGAAGTAGATTTTGTTTTGTATGGGAAATCTAGTCAAAAACAACTAGATTTGGCTCGAAATCTCGTAAGTACTAGATTTTTCGTAGGTGTAAATGTAGTATAAATGAAAAATTGTTTATTAAGTTTTAATAAATTTGATTTGTAGATTTCTGAATATGTGACCTTCTCCAAGAAAAGGGAGGGACCTAGTGTGTGAAAGTGAAGTTTTGAGAAAAACGCATTTTAGGTTTCATAATTTTAATGTTTTTCTCATTTTTATCGATTTTCCCAAGTTCGTTTTGTACGTTTTTTGGGGTAAATAAATTTTTATCAGAAATCTAACTCATTTCATCTTATTCTATACCCTTTTAGGTACCGAATCTACTTTAAGTCCAGACCCGTTTTTTGACACACTAGGTCCCTTTTCTCGGAGAAGGTCACATATATCAAATATTTTAATTAAAAAAAAAAAAAATGAAAAAAATCCCCTAAGCAAAAATTTATATTTCCATCAAAGTTTTTATTTGAACGTTTTGCAAAGACTAGCTACACACTAGGGAATGGTAAATGGATTCCAAAATCGATTTTCGATTTTTCGATCGACTTTTTTTATTACGGTTTTTGAAATCGATTAATCGAACGTCAAAATCGATTTCAAAATCGTTTAAGACTAGTTTGCAATCTTATACATTATAACACAAAGGGGGATACACCAGCATTTTTTTTGGCAAACTACTAGAGAAATTGAACTAAGATTTTTACAGTGGGTAGATATGACTTCTTTTTACAATTTTCCTGTAAAAAGTGAAAATGTGTAAATTTTGAGATGTCCTTTAGAAGAACAAGTGCATGTACATTGCACATATATATTCAAATTGTATTCTTGTGTAGTCAATCAGGCCTGTGACATAAATTGATTCCGATCGAAAGTGGAAGTGATTTTGTATCTTGCTTCACATAAAACGAAATCACGTTTGATGGGAATTGATATATGTGACAAACCTGAATGTATGTTTAATATTTCAAAGGATTATGACAATAGTTCCTGCTCGGTGGCGACTGTTTTTTTGCTAACTTACTATTAAGTTAGTTTTAGAAAACAAACGTTTGCATATCATTGATGTCAGAAAATGCAGAGATACTTTCCTGTAATTTCGTATTTCATAGGATAAATTACACACTTTTTGTTTTTTCACTCTGTTTATAACAAGATTTAAATATCGCTCACACACTGGTCTGTTTGCATATTAGCATATTTCCACAGGAAGGCCATGGCTGACTTTCAGTGTTTGGTTCGATACGATATGTTAAGTACTGTTTTGTTCACTGTCCATTGATGACTTTAATTTCTGAAGAACAAGAGACCTTATATATAAGTTGGAAGTATACCAAGGGTACTAATAGATAAAAACGTAAAACTTCAACTTTAAACTTGAAAAACTGCATAAGCATACCTACAGACGTATGTATGTCCGCACAAAAAAAATAAGTTTTATTGTGCATGCCCATAATTTATCGATTTAATTAAGATTACAATTAAAAATTTCCAAAATTTTGATATAAATAAAAAATCGATTTTAAAAGCCCAATAATCGATTTCAGTATAAAATCGCATACGTAAATTCGATTGCAAAAAATCGATTTTTTTTACCACAAAATCGATTTTCGATTGGAATCGAAATCGATTTACCATTCCCTACTACACACACATTTTACGATTTTTATGCCTCTTGTTTTAAAATTAATGAGAAGCTGTATTTTCATAAAATAATTTTCTACATAGAAATTAAACCCCAGTCACAACTTTAAAGTTAATTAAGGGCGACAACATATAATTTAAAAAAAATTGTTAATGAAAACTTTAGAGGATATGTTTTAAAAGGACATTTTTTAATGTTGTTCAAGGGAATAATTGTAAATGTTTCTGTACATACAATATACTTCATTCCTATCCAAAGGATAGCTAAGGTAAAATGTAACAAGAAAATACAATATAATAGTCTGGTAGTGTATAAAAGTCATTCCTAAAAATTTAAGGAATAGAACTATTACAAAAAAGCTTTATAAAATACATAACTGAAATTAAGCTCATAGAATAAATTCGAAAAAATAAAAAATGTTGAATATCTTCAAAGACATTATAATAATAATAATGGGTGATTTTTTAAGCGTAGTTTTTTTAAAAATCTAATAAAACACTCAAATTTGCATCATATATTCAAAATTTTTATTGGAATCGATAAATTGGTCTTTGCCATTTACTTTTTAAAAATAACTTCATGTAAATGTTGCCCGCGGCTCCGGTTCAAATGGTCCATTCGTAAGGTCGAATTTTGCACCACTTTTTCGAGCATTTCGGCCTGTATTATAGAATAACACGTGTTATGTTATACTCTAGGCTTCAATCGTGTTTGGCTTGTCCACATAGACCAACGACTTCACATAACCCCACAATAAATAGTCAAGAGGCGTCAAATCACATGATCTTGGCGGCCAATTTACAGGGCCATTTCGAGAGATAAACTAAATTTATCCTTTAATATGTCCATTGTTTCACGATCTGTGTGGCATGTGGCACCGTCTTGTTGAAACCACATATCAACCAAGTCCAACTCAGCCAATTGGGGCAAAAAAAAAAGTTGCGTGTCATGGCACGTTGTTGAATACCTGAGAACGGCGACTAACTGACATTTCACTATCCTCATTAACACTGGTCGCTAAAGCTGCAATATTCTCTTCGGTACTCACCCTACGAACGCGAGTCGGTGGTTTAATGTCCACCAAAGTAAATTTGGTGATAATAGCACGAATTGTTGATTCACTAGGTCGATTATGACGACCATAAAAAGTTCGTAACAAACTTTTTTTTTTTTTTTCTCATTATTTTTTATTGAATCTTCATATATTAAATATGAACTAACAATAATTAATCAAATCTTAACATTATACGTTATTTTATGTCCTGCCAGTGCCAGACAAAAATTTTCTTCATCACGGGTTCTGTTCACTTATATAGGTGTTTATCGCTCATCTAATTGGGTAAGTGCTGCAGTGTCTCTTCTTCTTAAGCGAGTGTGGCCGCCATGGTTTAAAATATTTCGAGCTAGTGGATTTGGGTGTTGTTCAAGCCTTTTTAAATATTTTACTGCATATTTTGTAATCATAGTTTTTACTAATGGAACATTGAGATCCTTGTGAATATTTGAGTTTTTAACATACCAAGGGGCAGCTGTGATTATTCGAAGAAGTTTATTTTGGCGCCTTTGAATTTTTTCGATATTAGAGGCCGAGGCAGTGCCCCATAGTTGAATACCGTAGCACCAGATTGGCTTTAAGATGGAGTTGTAAAGTAAAAGTTTGCAGTCGAGAGTTAGGACAGAGTTTCTTCCAATGAGCCAATGAATTTGGATGGCTTTTAGTTTCATTTAAGATAATTTTGCATCTATATGGCTTTTCCACGTTAAACGGCGATCTAGATGAATACCGAGGTATTTTACATGCGAATTTTGAGGCACTAAATGATTATTGATTTTAATAGGGGGGCATGTTTCCCGACGCAAGGTAAATGTTACATGTACGCATTTTTGCTCATTGACCTTTATCCTCCATTGCTTTAGCCACAGTTCGAGTTGAAATATATGATCCTGTAGGTATCGAGATGCTTCTTGACTGTTTTCGTGCACGCTTAGAAAAGCTGTGTCATCAGCAAATGTTGAAGTTTGGGTGTAGTTGTTTATTGGCATATCCGAAGTATATATTAAGTATAAAAGTGGGCCTAGGATGCTTCCCTGAGGGACTCCAGCTTCAATTGGTTGAGGAGAGCTTAAATAATCACCTTCTTTAATAATAAACTTTCGACCGACTAAGTAGCTTTCTCACAGCTTGTGTATGTTTACTGGTAAGTTTAGCTTCAATTTATGTAATAAGCCTTCATGCCAGACTTTGTCAAAAGCTTGAGAAACATCGATGAAGAGAGCGGAACAATATTTTCTTTCTTCAAAGGCTTTTCTTATTGCGTTTACTATACGATGGGTTTGCTCAATTTTGCTGTGGTTAGGAATACATCTGTTTTCATTTAGAATTGGGGTTAATTTTGACGCTAACAGCTTCTCAAACAGCTTTGATATATTTGAAAGTAAACTTATAGGCCTATATGACTCAACTTTTGTGTGATCCTTTCCTGGTTTAGGTATCATGATGACTAAGGAAACCTTCCACTTTTGAGGATAGTATTCCAGGCGTAAAATAGCGTTAAAAATTAAAAGAATAATTCTCCTTGCTATGCTGGGTAGCTCCAAAAGCATTTTGTTGCTGATCTTATCAAAACCAGGAGCCTTCTTGGGGTTTAAATCACAAATAGCCTTTTCGATTTCTCTTATCTCAAATCTTAGGGGAACAGCTGCTCTAGCAGCAACAGGGGGTAACTCGACCGCCATATCGTGAGATATGTTTGGGGTAAATACGTGATTTAAATGATTAACAAACAGATTTCCTTTTTCAACATCATTTCTTGCCCAACTTCCATTCAAGTTTCTTAATGGCGGATTAGCGACAACTGGCCTTTTGAGATTTCTAGCTGCAAGCCATAATGAGTAGTCTGATTGTGGAGTTGCATCAAGTTCCTTAAGATATTTTTTCCAGAGAAGCCTTTTTCTGAGTCTGCAGTAACTTTCTCAGCCTTTTTGTACAGTCTTTTAGTAAGTTCTTAAGTTGAGGGGATCTGTGCAATTGCCACTCTCTACGAGCTCTCCTTTTTTCAGACAAGAGACGCTCGACATCTGAGGTATATATTTTATTATTTTTGGTTTTTTTGGGGGCAATACTGGAATGTTGAACAGCTAGTTTTAGAAAACTGTCAAAATTGACAATAGAGCGATCTATATACTCCGGTGTGCTAAGCGGAATATTTTCTGTGCAATGGGTACTGAGATATTTTTTATATTTTAACCAATTTATATGTGTAGCTGACGTCGCTATGTGACCAGAGGGAGATTCAATTCTATTGGTGTTTTTTATAGTAACAATTGTAGGTGTGTGATCAGAGGATAATTCTATGGAAGCTTCAACGTAAATCGTTTCTGTGGGGATGTTTTTAACCACGCCAAAATCGATGACATCTGGAATTTTTTGCGGATCAGCAGGCCAATATGTTGGTTCGTAACAAACGATGAACATTTCTCACAGAGCACGAATTTTGATACAAAATTTCAACGATTTGCAGTCGTTGCTCGTTTGTGAGTTTCTCCATGAAAAAATGGCAGAGTATACTGAACACTTTTTACTTTCACAGATGTAGTTTGGACACAATTACCAACCAGTGCTGCCAGCCCGAAAAACTTAATTCATAAAAAAACACCCTTTATAAGGCTTTAAATACTTCATCAAGACAAGTTGCTAAGGTTTCGAACAATACTGTATATAAACATTAATTTTTCATTATTGTCTTAATTAACTTAAGTCGTTATTCTTTAAACATTATGAATTATTATATAGAAATAACAACCTAAATCAACACGAGAGATCGAATCTGAAAAATTTTGGCATAGAATAATAATTTATGTCAATTGAGGCGCACTGAAAGTTTTTTTATTTTATCTGGAATAATACCCTAACTTTACTTTAACTTTTTGAGATTCTTTCGTTCAACAATTCATAAGAACCTAAGTGTCTTTTTCGGTAATATATTTGGGCTACGAGAATAAACAACTATTTTTTATCAAAGTAATTTTTTGGGAATACCAAATTTTTAATTTACAAGATTTTGTTTGTCGTGCTTAATTTCCAATTTTTATTCTTGATAAAAACAGTGAAATTTATTGTTGAAGGGATAAGCTATTCCTATGCGCATTTCACTGGTCCTGACGATCTGGCCTAAGCAACCAGTGAAATAGGCATAGGATGGCTTATCCCTTTAACTATAAATTTCAGTGTTTTTATCAAGAATAACAAAATCTAGTAAACTATTTTTTAAACAACTAAGTTAAGAAACTCGTTTCTTTGGAATATGTAGCAAAGTTTTCCAAAAAAAACCCGTCTCCTGACTTTCAGTGAAGATTCCAAACAGACTTGTGACCACAGATTTATAAAATGCACACAAGCTTTGTATAGTTTGTTGTCGATTACCAACGGGATAAATACATCATTAATGTTACGTAAATCTTGACTTTGATCACAAACGAACTATGGCGCCACAGCAAAGTAGACATACATTGCATAACCACACACGAGAGTAACTAACGTACGTTTTTTGAGGTTGATTTGAGGGAGAAAAAACTTTGTTTTGTCTCTAGATATAGTGGTGTTTCTGCGAAAAAAATGCGCGGTGCTATTTGTTGCTTTATTACAGTTTGTTGCACTCCACCAACCCAAATCGATCACTTTCGCTTGCAGTTGCTACAAGGATACCTTCTTCAATTTTAAACCCTCATTAAACTAAATCGCTTTTAATATTCAGATGAAATAAAGATAAATATCTTTAAGTAATATTTAAAAAATCATTTGCCACCTACTCTATCTCTTGAGTTTGTATGGAATACATTATTATTTTTTTTTAAAGCGATCCCAGATGATAAAGATAACGAAATCATTTGCAAAAGATATTCAGACGGATAATATCATTTTCTAAATCAAATAACACAAAAGTTAATAAAACTGACATCATCCTTTTCACAGCTACAGGCTGATTTTGCCTCTTAAGCTGAACATTGAAATTACGTACAAAAAATAAAACGATCCAGCAAACAACAATCATACTGCATTTGCCACCTACAATTCAATCACAAAGTCATACATCATGGAATTGTGTCATGAAATATTTTAAAATTTATTGTATTTGTGTCAGTCATTTCAATTGTACGAACATTATTAAAACATGCCATAAAATAACGAACATAACAAAAAGACATTGGAAAAGTTGTGCCCTAAACACAAGAAGTCTGGAATTAAATAAATGGTTTTGCATTAAACTCCACCTTCTGGTGGTTTATAACTATCATTATTATACAAAGATTGTGCATACATTTGTAGTGCTACAGATATTAGCTGGCAAACTTTTCCCTTCATTTCTTATTCCCATTTTTGCAATACTCGCATTCGTCAGTGAGTTGTGGTAGCGCATGTAAAATTATTCTTAATATTGTATTTAAATGAACTTGTGATTAATATTGTTGATAGTGTCATTTTGTAAAATGTTACACTGATACAATAGTATATTTTGTATGTTTAACATTTAATCGTTCAGAGCCACAGGTGGGTGTTTTTTTCTTCTATTATTAAAATTAAAATTTGCAGTAGTCATTTTTAGTGCCAATCGAATAACGATTGGACATGTAGCCAATCATTGTTTTAATATTGAAACATGAGTCTATTGTATCTTATTATGGGTATTTGGCGCCATTCAAATTAACATTTGTATCGAATTTCTTTATTTGTTTATAATTCCTAGCTGATAATTTATAGGCCAATTCGTTTATTTTGATGTATGATTTGTTAACTTTACAACTTAATTTATTATTAACATATTCCTTTTTCGTTATACAAGTATTGTCATTTCTCAATACATTTTGATAGATAATAACTGTGCAGTTTTCAAATAATATCCGTGAGAATAATTAAACAAAACATGATATGTTGTTTTCAATATTAAAACATTGCTATACTTTTGTCATGTTCAGAATAATGGAATTTATGCAAGAATTCGTTCGATAGGGACAGTGGAATTTTACGTTTAAAATAATATGTTACGGCACCATGTTTAATTAAAATATTTATGTACATATCTCTGTATAAACATATTCAGTAAATTTTAGTAAATTGGAATGACATTTATGTATACATAATTGGCTTAAAAAGTCAGCCAAAAAGCTTGTATTAAGTTAAACAAAACTTAATCCGTTCAATATAAAAAATTTAAAAAAAAAATTAATTATTCAAATATGTATTGCACAAATTCATTAAGCTTGAAAATATTTTTCATTATTGCTTTAATACTACGCAAAAGCCTATTTTCCATAGTGCCATGATACCAAATCGAGCCAGGAGTATATTGGCACTCTGTGCTGTTCTAGGAAAGGTAAACAAAAGCCGATTTTCTAGACACCCCATAATTTCTATAACGTGTGCGGAATAAAATATGGACAGACACATTAGCGGTAATAAAAAATGTATATCAGGTATTAAAAAATCAAAGTTAATTTGCAATTATGAAAATATACAACTTAAACCTATTTTACAAAAAGATATATAGCCACATTGATGGGTTTTTTTTCGTATTTTGAGGCACCCTACGGATAGCCTCTTGAATCACCTATGTGTGCATTTTTTATAACATCCATTTAATTTAAGGGATAAAACAGTCCAGGTTTCTTGGTTCCTATCCCTATTTATAGAAATTGGTGTCCATTCATGAGCGTCCATTGTATAGAATGCTCCCATCATCATGATACGATTCATGGCCAGCCTGGAGCAAAAAAATTATGTAACAAAGCCCGTATTAGATGTTTGAGGATAACTGACTCTTCTCTAAGACTGCTGGAATGGTTTTCTTTGCATATTTGACTACTCTGATATGTACTTCTAATTTTTAACTCTTCATTTATTTACCAACGCATGGTAAGATTTTGAAGTATTTCCGACAATTTCTACCTTCAACATAGCTCGAGTTTAGTTGCATTGTATCAACAATTTTTACCGGATCGTCGTTTTCTATTTAACGTTTTTTTACCTTCGAAAGCTTTTACTGTCTTATAAACAAAAAATTTTTGAATTTTGATTTCAAAAAAGTGACGAAAAAATTCAAATTTTCTTTAATGAGGATTATTTTCACAAAATTTACAACTATTTTTTCTGCTTGTTATCAATTAATTGAACTGATCTCTAGCAAATAGCTATAGGGAAAGTGCCGTTACTTTTTCCATACTTTGTTTTTATATAACATTTTATTTTCTTTTTTTTGCACTGATGGTTGAAAATCAGTCCATATTTCATTCCGCGTACGTTACAATTCATCAGGATAGAACCAATACATTTCATAATTAAAAACAAGTAAGAGTGCTATATTCGGCTATGCCGAATCTTATATACCCTTCACCATGATGAGATAAGAACAAAAAGTTATATACATAAATAACGTTCTTTAGATAGGTATAAATAAATATTAATTGAGCCACGCCAACTTTTCATTTCGTCATGCCGAAGAATATAAAAAAACAAAAAATTTATATATTTATATATATATATATTTATATATACCTTAGCCCGTTTCCTCTTTATTACCAACACTGTATTACCATAGCCACTGTATGACCGTAGAAACCAAAATTGAATTGGTTTGTAATGTATGCTTTACCTGAAGATGCGTTTTATTAAAATATATTGAGTCTATGAGTTTGTTTGAGCGGCATATCATATACATGCATTAATGTGTATGTGTATGCGTAAAATTAAACACATTACAAATAAAATCCACCACTTGTAGTAAAGGGTATAAAAAAACAACAACAACAAAACCACATTACCAGCACTGTATTACCATAGCCGCTGTATGACCGTAGAAACTAAAATTGAATTGGTTTGTATGGTATGTTTATGTCGTTTTGGTAATACAGTGTTGGTATGGTAATGTCACGTCTAATTGAACCTTTAAAGAAAAAAATTTGAGGCAGTCGTGGTTTTTTACTCATATCTAAACCATTTGTGGACCGATCTTGCTGAATTTGAATAGCAAACAATTCCGGACCATATGTGACATAAATGTATAATAACCTGGCCCCCATCATATATGGGGTCTTCGGAAAATCCATTTCAACGTACAGACGGACATCGTTAAATCAACTTCGCTCCTCATAAGGACCCAGAATATATAAACTTTATAGGGTCTAACATCAATATTATAGAAATTACAAACGGAATGACAAACTTATAAAAACCCTATTCACCACCTGTGGTGAAGGGTATAAAAACTGTATAAATTGCTAATACGGATAGAATAACAAAAGTTTGCTGAGCAGAAAAATAATTGATATTGCTTTCAAAAGACTTGGAGTCCAAATTTGGACTAGAGCGTGCCCTTATCCGAACAGTGGATAATATTCCTTTGAATATAGTGCGTAATGCCATAGACGAATGGCCCGTTATATTTCGGTCATTCTGAAAGGCCAGTTTGAAAAATATTTTTTAAAACATTCCTTTTATGTAACAAATAAAATACACCTAGTTTTTATAAAAGAAACTTTTCATAAAGATCATATAAAGGGTGGTCCAACCAAAACGCACAATGTTTATTGTAAATAAAACAAAAAGTTTTCAGAGAAATATCTTAATAGCAGGCCAAATACTCACCCAGTCTCCAGTGGCATTTTGGCGATTTTGGGCTTATGTATGTCGCTGCATCACGCTCTAATGCTTCGACCAAACTTATACTCAAGGTATGTTTTGGGACCTTCCTGGTTTAGTTTGGTTGAAATCAGAAATCGCATGCGAGCGATAAATAAATTTAAATACACCATTATTTCGTTGTTTTGTTGACTCATATATTTGTTCCGATTTTGATGAAACTTAGTACGAAATTAGAATGTTATAACGTTGTTACTATAGGCTTCATGTTTCCCGGAATTTTGGACTAGAGATGGATAAAATGGGAAAAACTAACTTTTGGTAGTTCTTAAAAACACGTTTTTTCAAATATTTTTGCAATCCTAAATTAAAAACTTTTGTTGGTCAGATTTTCTATAACACCGGTGTGGCTGGCATGTCGCAATAAAAGTACATTTTGAAAGTCGGCCTTTAAGACTGCAAATTTTAAAGTTAAATAACTGTTATGTATTTAACTATTATTTTGCTATTTATCGTGCTATTTCCCCTACTTTTTGGTAATGAAAACACATTGGTTTAAAAATTTATTTTTCATATGCCTTTATTGTAAAATTAAAATTTTGTTTGCTTCTACTGAACATTTTTAAATTTTGAGTTAAAATCCACTTGTTGATTAAGTGGGATATGTTTACAAAATATTTACTTGGTGGGCCAAAACAGGGAAAAAATTAGTATTTAGTGAAGTTTTATTCATTCCGCGTATTCCAATGATTACCCAAAATCTATCCGTTGCTTTCAAAAGACTCCAATTTCCGATACGTCTTGCGTTTGATATGACAATAAATAAAACGCAAGGCCAATCATTGTCATTGTGTAGTTGATTTGGAATATCCATGCTTGTCCCACAAAAATTTTGTTGCGATAGTTTAAGTAAAAGCATAGGATTTACATTTTTAACAAATAGAAATATAAGTAGAATAAGAACTCAAAACTTTGAAAAACCTTCTATATAAATATATTCTTACAGCGCGATGAATTCTCTTCTTCCGTAAAACTTACTGCTCGTGAAAGACGTTTTATTAAATTCTCTTCAGTGGAGTATGATGGCCAACTGTATATGACACCACAAGATTTTCTTGATTCTGTTGTAGAACAAGAACCCAGACGTGAATAATTAAATACCATTATTTATAAGTTTACATTATAAAATTAAATAATATAACTTTTTTTTAAGCTCGTCTCAAACGTCGTATTTTAACGGACCAAGAAGTAACAAAAATTAAAGATGAAACACCGCCTTTGAAAAAGGGGTCAAATCACCTCTTTAGAACTTTGAGAGATAAAGGTTAATTTTTATAAGACTGGTTTAAAAAAAAAATATTTGTATACGGTAATCTTTTTTATTTGTAAAATGTTTTTAGGAATTATTTCTTACACAGAGTACTTATTTTTGTTATCCATTTTGACTAGTAAGTTTAAAACTCTATTTTTGCACTATATGAGTTCTTATCTAAGATAAATGTTTGAAATATATTTTCAAAGCAAGTTCTTGCTTAATGTAATTAACTTGTATTGCCAAAATTAGATAAGAACTTAAATAAAGTAAAAATTACATAAAAAAAAGTTAATATTAATTTCATTAAATACGACTCCTTTCTTTTTAGAACCAAAATCCGGTTTTCGCATTGCTTTTAATATGTTTGACACTGATGGCAATCAACGTGTGGATAAGAATGAATTTTTAGTGGTCAGTAGATACTTAAAAAATTAATTGCTACAACTACATTCAAAAATTATTTACTTTATAAAAACTTTTATTAACGGCCAATTTTAACAAGTTCAGTTAAAACTAACCATTACTTTAACTTTCAGTTAACTATATGTTTTTGACAGTTATAACTGAGAGTTAATTATAACTGAACTTGGTGAGATTGGCCGTAAGTATAGTATATTCAACTTTTAAAAACTTTTTTATTTAAATTTGTTTTCTCAGTAAAAACAAAGAGAAAGTGTAATTTCTTTTCAAACTAAAATAATCAGCCATGTCACAGAGTACAATTCCGTTCGGAAACGGAATTCATTCCGTAATTTTTGGTGTTTCAGAAAATGACGAAAACATTTTTCGGAATGAAACCATTTTTGTTTTCATGAACGTAATGGGAGTTGTCTGTGTCTTTAAGGCCAAAAAAACAATCAAAATACACTTTCTATCAATTGAGAAATATGTTTTCTTCGGTTCCCAACGGAATTGTACTCTGTGACATGGCCCAATGTATCGTTTTACATACATCCATGTAATTATCTATAAATGCAATAACTTGTTCCCGATCAACTTTAATTTTTGAATGTAGTACTTTCAAACATAATTTTTTTTATTGCTGTTACTTTTTTTTTATTAAATTTTAAGGTAATTTTTGTGTTTTTATTTTAATCATTTAATATTATTTTTATAATTTAGATTTTAAAAATTTTGGGTGGCTCTTTTCGTTCTCATGATTTGGATGATAACACTAGACGCATTGTAAGCATTTTATTTTTTTCTTATTTATTTTTTAATATAAATCTTTATTTAAAAAATCGACATTGTTAAAAAATTCGAAAATTAAAATAATTGGATCAAAGCGAATTTAATAAGTTAAGGGGATTCCTAAAACAAATACAAAAATAACATGCATTGTATTTAATGTTAAGTTGACGTCAGGTTAAAAATCAAAAACTAATAACAATAACAGTCGGCAAGACACATTTGTCGAGATATTGCTGTAGACCGACCAATTTCGGTTCAGTTTTTATAGCCTTTACTTAATAAAACACAGCATCTTTGAGAAGACGAAAATTTGTTTATAAGTACAGACGGTGATTTCTATCTAGCAGTTCTGATTTCCCTCTTAAGTGTCGCCCAACAGACACCTTCACTCCTTTTAAATGCACGCCACTAATTATATTTCTTTTTTTACTTATTTTCCTTTTTTTGCGTTAGTTAAAGTATTTTTAAAGTATTAACGCGCAAATATTCTTATTCTTATCCATTTCACATGGATATTTCGGGGGGAATTTATTGAATTCATATAGATGTGTCTAAGTTGTTAATTTTTATGAAAACTAAACAGTTCTCATTAAGTTGAAAATATTTTCAATTTATTTTCTTGTTTACAAAAATTAATAAAAAACATCCCAGCTCGCATTTGGGTGATAATTTTTTTGTAAATTCACCTAAATGAGTCTTCTCAGAACAATCATTATTGATCTATTACTTCAGCGATTGAAAAAAGATTCATATATGATTCACTCATATGTTCAAATAAGGATTTCTAAATGTTTTCAATTTAAAACGTATTTATCACTAGAGCTATTGAAAAAGGATTCACATATGATTCATTCATATGCTCAAAAGGAAATGATCAAAATATTAGCTCATATGCGGTTATTTGGCTCGTAAAGCTGTTTCCTAAAAGATTCGATTTTGATACAAAATGCTAGCTGGGTTTTTATATATAAGTAATATTTACAATACTTTGTTAAATGTTTATGTGTATATTATATCGTCATCTTAAAGACCTAATAACCTATCTGCAAAAATTTCAAAATTGAGTTTTTTATGGATTTTTATTCCCTAATCATAACGCATATGTCTGCAAAATTAATTTTAAACATGTAATATTACAAATGACAAAGTTTTTGTACCTAGAGGACCGTTACGCACTAAAAAAAGAGAAAAATAAATCATCAAAAATCCCGATAAAAGTTTAATTCTATTGCATAGTGTAATTAAAACAAACATTAAGTACTTTTTTTGCATAACCCTCCGATGAGTGAGAAGGTCCCTAGGGACCTTTTTGCCTTTTCAAACTGAAATTACTCCTACTTCGGCCACTACAAAACTTGAACTGTTTTTATTTAATGTATATAATATTTATATGTATAAAGAAATTGTTATTTATTCATATAAGTACTGCTGATAGGTTATTTGGTTTCAGATTTTTACAATTCCAAATAATCTAAGTGGCATTAGGGCGATTCTATTCTGACGGGTGCAACATTTAGACGCTTTAAACGTCTTTTACTAATAGAAAGAAACACATTTGCAATTAAGTTATTTCTGGAAAGGGTAACATTTTTTTATATACTATTGTTATCTATTTACAAGAAGTTATATGAAACGATCAAATAGCCACGAGAGAGCTTTAAAGTGCATGACGGGTGCAACCAAATTGGCCAACTTTCATAAGATCATACCATAAAAACACAAAACTCTGTTAATTTTTAAACTTTTATTGTATTATTCTTTTTTATTGTGAAAGATGAGATATCAGACGATGATTATCAAATCAAACATCGTAGAGAAATATAATCCAATAACAAGAAATTTGCTCTTTAAGCCATGACGGGTGCAACTTGCAATGAATTTTCTGTTCGCGCCAAATCTATGAATCTTAATGCTTCGAAGTGCACAACAAATTTATATTTAAGCTTACGTCTATAAAATATATATATTTTATTTTAAATTGGCATCAAAAAAGTATCAAATAATGTGATTTTAAAATTGATGTTAAAAGTTGTCTAGAATAGAATCGCCCATAACATAAGCTGTGCTTAGAAAAACAAACTTTTCTCAACCGGTATATATTTCTGGTTTCATTTTAATCAAAATATGTAATTTTCGTTTTAATATTGTAAAAAGTTCTAATATTATAATGTTTTTTCCCTCTCCTGTAAAGTTTTGAAAACTGCAGATAGGTTATTTCGTCTTTAAGGTGACGATATATTGTTTATTTACATATTTATTATATTTTATTTTATTTTATTATTATTTTCTTTTTAATATTTTTTTATGTGTGCAGCTATTGAAATTCACCAATTGTATTAAATGTATTTTTTTTAATTGTTTTTTTATGACAATTATGCTTTGTGCAAAAGTTGTTTTATGCGAATTTTAAACTCTACACGGCGAGGAATGTCTATCGACTGTTTTTTAGTATTTAATACTACCAATTATTGAAAATAATCAATAATTTTCTTTTAACGAACATTTACGAATGACATTATTACAAAAAATTATAAAATATGAAAATAATAAAATATTCTTAAACAAATCAATGCCAATTCGTAGCAAAAACTGTGATTCAAAAAATTTAGTATTGAAATGTTCATGAAAAGACATGCATTTAATTTCACCCCTACCCACAACTATTCTTTTTTTCTTTCATAAAAAGAGCTAAAAGAAAAATAAAATACTTTGTATCTCTTACTTTGAGATAACTCGTTAAAAATTAACGACCAAAAGACAAGTTAGATGGTAAAAAAACTAAATTATTGGCGTTAATCAAAATTCTATTAACCTATAATTACCCAGCAAAAAAAGCGTTGAAAAAGATGTTATTAAATCACCACAACTCGCAAACCCGAAGTACTTCAAATTCGGGTGAAGAAGCTATGAATTTAACATAAGCATGTCATTGGAAAAATGTTGTTCATTTTCTACTACTTTTAACAGCATATATTCCACGTTTCTAGTACTTTTACAGTTCCGATATTTGAATGTCATTTATAAGTAGGGGAAAAAATGTTTACTTAAATAACTCTTAAGATGCTAATCAAAAGTAGTGCTGCAATAGTAATGAAATTGTCCATTTAAGAAGTGATATTAATGCAGTGATTTTAAAATGCAACTTTATCGCTTTTAAACATTTAAAACCCCTTTAATTAATTAAAAAGCATCACTTTTATAGGAATAAATATAAAAACAAGCTCTAGAAACGCAAATAAAAATTCAGTTAATTTCCAGAACAAACAAATATTTTTTAGAAATGCAATCCTTTTTAAAAATTTCCGGGCCAACTACATTCTATGCAATTATTTAAGAATAAAGGTGCAATTTAAAATCTTATTTCATATTTGTACTTCAAAACTACTTCTTTAAAGCTGAAAAGTAGCATTAGCTACTTTGGATGTAATTAAGATGCAGTTTTTAAAGTATGACTTCCATTTTTTTTTGCTGGGTACTATCGCTTTAGTAGCAATAATATAAAAATAAAAAATTAAGTCGATTTTTTAAATAAATAGATTTGATTTTATCTTCAATCATTTTGCATAAAATTTAAAAAAAAAAAATTTTTTTTGTACTTCTTTTTACAAAACTATTCAACATACAGCTTTTCTTTTAGGAGGAATAGGTTGTGTAAAATTAAATTAATTTTATTTTATTTTTTATTGGCATAATATATTTTGTATGATTTACATAAAATTTTATTTTATTAAAAAAAAATTTAGCTGAAACGTTTAGTTTCCACAGAGGAACAAGCCAAAGAATTGTATTACAAGAAAAATAAAACCAAAAAGGTTGATAAAACATTTGTAAGTTTAAAAGGTTGTACTAGTGTTTTAAAATATTTGTTTTTAACTTTGTCTGAAGGCCTTACTATAATATGATTATGCTAGCTTAAGCGATATTGTACTTTCTGAACTGAAGTAACTTCTACAGCCTATTCACCAATTCTATTTAAACATCAATTTATATTTAAATATACTTTTTAATATAATTTTGTTTTTATTTCACATGAAAACAAATTTTAAACAAAACCAGCGGTGACAAGAATAAGTAAAGCGGATTAATAGAAGGCCTTATGAGGCAGACACACGTTCTCCTCGCCGCATTCAGGTTGTCATTGGGAGCAAGCCTTTTTGCACTCTCTTTAATAACAACGAAGTTCCGTTCCCAAAGAAGGGAGTAAGGAAGGTCGCTAAAAAAAATAAAACTGAACAACTTCCTTTCTCCCTTCTTAAATAAGGGAGTAGCGAATGTGTACTGAATATTTTGGAAGGTATTTCAAAAATAAATTTATACCTTCTACTTCTGAAGGCAGGATATTATACGAAGCCAACCTTTTCGAAAGGAGTAGAGAGTCCTTCAAAAAAGCCTGCCACTCGCGGTCCTTTCAATATATACCGTTGGGTAAAAAATTGATATTTAAATAGAATTGGTGAAATATGCCCTTAGTTGCAAACTTTTGTACATTTGCAAAACCGACTTTCTTCTTGTATTTGCCCAAAATACGAATTTCTTTAACAACATTTTATTTAATCGGGTGTGTCACAGAAACCAAATTCTTACGAAAGAGAGAATAAAAACTTTTTAACCTTCTCTAGAAAACCTTTAGCTCAAAAAAATTTAATATTAAATTCGCTTTAAAATAGTGAGGTGTAATTAATAATTTGAGAGCACTAACTTGAAAGAAACGTTGAAAAAATATTTAAAATGAAAGAAATGAAAGAGAATAATGTTGTTTCTTAATTTGTGTCTTGAAAAATAGGCAAAACCAGTTGAGATGATAAATTTTATATATTTCTTGAAGCAAGACTTGCCATATATATATTTTTTTGTTTTCTGTTTTCTATCATATCTGCAATTATTGAAGCACTGGGCGTATTGATATTTAGCAATTTTTTCAATGATAAAATTTAGTTAAAAACAAGTTTTTAATATATTTTCGAGGTATCCAAAATTATTACTATTTTTTATATTTAATAAGAAGCTGTTTAATGATGATACCATTTTTAATAACAAAAATAAACAGTTCTCTGATTTTTTTTGGGACTTATGGAAACGTATAAAAGTTGAAGAAACAAACCAAAAGCAGTACGAAATAAAAAATTTTTAAATTTTCACGTTCGTACGAATTCTGTGATATACCTGAATGTCTACAACTTAAATTATTATCACCGAGTAAATCTAGATTTATTTTGAAAATAATTTTCAATAAGTAACGAACAAACTGCTGATTCCTAGAGCAAAGTACGATTAGTTTCGCTGTTTATAGCTGCTTAACACAATCACACATGTGTAAAAGGGTCAGTACACGGTCAAAATACTTGATGGCACGGTGAATTCACTCGTGTACGTGTGCTTAGTTTTTTGAATTTCCATCCAGCATCGCCGGTGTCACACATACAAACACATTTTCACTAACACTACCATAGAGCTTGATGAGAAATCCCAGCGGGAAAATTCAGAAGATCTTCTTACTTCAGGCCTTTTTAAAGGCCTGCTCAAAATATTTTTTAATTCAATTACACCAATACCCCGGTTTGCGTCGTTTTCGAAGTTGCGCCTTTTTAAAATTTCTGTGATTTAAAAGTTGCGTCGTTTTTGTTTCACTTTGCGTCGCATGGCTTCGAAGTTGCGTCGCTCGTGCTTCGATTTGCGTCGTTAATTTTAAAAATGTGTGTACAAAGCTTAAACAGAAAAGGGGGATTTCCCGTTAAGGTCTTATGCAAATATGTATGTGAAGGTTGTCTGCTGATTGCAACTAGCTTCAAATTACATTTACTAAAGTAAAGTTAAATTTAAATATTTTGCAGCAACGAGTAAAAAGACGCAAATAAGCTTAGAGCAAAAACTAGGCATTTTGACGGGTTCTAAGTCAGGGGAAAAGGCTATTGATATTGAAAGAAACCTTGAACTAGCCCTTTCTACAATAAAATCTATTTGCTGTTCCAGTGACGCTGATAAAATTAAGAAATTTGTTGAAACAAGAACATCGTTACAACATAAACAGGTTACAAAAATGAGCAAAAAAATGGAGCCACTTCTTACTATTTGGATTGAAGATCAAAATCAGCGATGAATGCCCTTAAAACAAAAGGTTATTCTAAAGAAAGCATTAACTTTATTTGAAGATCTAAAATAAAATTATCCGTTATAAAGTCTGTCAAAACAAAATTTATTTTGTCAGCTAAAATTATGAATCTCGGAACCAATTAAATGAATATCAATAAAAATGAATGGAAAATCGGGCTTCGACTTGCGTACTATTGCACTATTCTTGTCTAATTGTTAAAGAAGGCCTCCTAGAAGGGCTAGGCTCTTTGGTAAAAAAGATGAGCTACACCTTCCACACTCGCTTCTATGAGAAGGGAGTAGAGAAGGAGTAACATTTTTTGTTTTGTTTTTTTGCACAGACAAAAGCAAAATAATATTTTTTTTTTTATCGCGTTACCATTCTTATGTGCCTGCTAAAGAAGCGAGAGCGGAAGGCCTACTCCGCAATGACAACGTGTGTAAAAAATATATGAGTATGGAATAGAGTGAGCAGGTGATGTACATCCAAAATAAGGGGTACAGAGGCCTTCTAAAAGTCCTCCGTACTCCTTTTTCCCGCTGGGATGCTTGACCGTGTACAGACCCCTTTACGGGTTTTGAAAAAAATACAGCCCTGTCATAATAAGTTGTTATTGTTTTTTTGAAAATCTTCAAA
Source organism: Pollenia griseotomentosa (assembly GCA_963931875.1). Lineage (NCBI taxonomy): Eukaryota > Metazoa > Arthropoda > Insecta > Diptera > Polleniidae > Pollenia > Pollenia griseotomentosa. Next base: position 180,926,764 of record OZ007560.1, on the reverse strand, counting down.
CAATAATTAGATCAGATATGCATTTTCGTCAAAATACGTAAGACCAGTGTTTAAAAAACTGCAGTCAAAGTAGAAAAACTGTCATATCTTCCACTTCTTCATTTGGCATTGGTCAAAAAAAAACTGTGTCTTTTATTTCTGATTCATTAAATGTAAACAGACGCTGACAAACCAACTCAAAGAGCGAAAAGTAAGACACAAACTTTCGTTTTTGGTTTCGGCTGCAGTTTTTTAAACCCTGCGTAAGACTTGTAAGCCAGCCTTTACTAAGCAAATAACTCTTGACGAAACTTTACGAAAAGATTCTTTAGTATATTGTAGTTGTACAAATTTTATTATATGTATTCGCACATTTGCTTCAGTTAGCTTAAGCACATTATAGTTAGTCCTTTCGTTTATTTCTGTTTTGTTACTAGTTTTGTTAATTAATTAATGTCTTTATTTAGTTAAAAAGGATTTTCTCTACAACAGATTCCTTAAGCTTTGCTTTTAAAAATCATATTTTTTAAGTTCTTTATTATTTTTATTTTAGTTTTCTTGCTGCTGCTTGGCTTAAGTTTCGCAAATTTGTTTAAAATTTCATTTTCCGCAATCCTTTTTCACACAATTAGTTGTTAAATTGTTTTACATTTTTAAGGACTCGCTACTGAAAAAACAATCAAAATACAAACACGTTTTGTAAGTAAAAAATTGTTTACCAAGGTCACCTAAAATATCCTACGATCGTCCTTTTTTACTTAAGTTTTATTTTTTATTGTAAAATGTTATTTTCTTTTTTGTTAAAAAAAAAATATTTAACTTAAGGCCTTGTTATTCCTACGTATACGTTGAGGATCAGCTGTTACGTTTACTTTACCAAATTTTGTTTACGTTTACGTTATGTTGCGTGAAGAATAAACCAGATAAAATTAAAATTTTCCTCCGTTTTTAAGTATTAGCTGTTAAAGAATTTTATGTTTGTTGATGTTTATTGATTAAGTTTACTGACGTAACGCAGTTTTTTCAATGTATTTTTAGTAGTAGCTACTAACCATTGAAGTCGACCGCAACGTTTATTGTCCGCAACATTTACTTATGAGTAACAAGGCCTTAAGGCTTTTTTGAATTTTTGTTTTTTTTCTGTTTTTTTTTTTTTTTATTTAATAAGCAAATTCCTTAAATTATTGTATATAACATTATTAACTTGTGTACTTTCTAACTCTTTTAACAAAAACATCCAATCCCCAATATTATCTCTGAACTCTGCGATTTCGTGTACATACATATGTATCTTAATGTGCTAAGATGGAACGTATTTTTAGTGGAGCTTGGAAAGATAAGCGTGGTAAAAATCAAGCTACCGAAGAAGAATCGGAAAAAATTAAAGAAGATGGTGATGAAGAAAATGAAGAGGTATTGATGGCGAATGTTTAACATAAATTAATAATCCTTTTTTAAAGCTTTCTTTCTTTTATATTATTTATTCCTTATAATTTGTCGAAAAAGTCTAGAGGTGATTAAATTATATTATATTCTATTAGGGACTCGAAAACTGGGAACTTTTACTGAGAACGAATCCTTAAAATGTATATTTAATGTCAAAACATTCACGATAAAACAACGTTTACAAATAATACAAATTTACTACCAAAATTCTGAGTCGCTGAAAAAAATTTTAGGAGCGTTCATTTATCTTCAGTAACGAAGCGCATTTCTGGCTTAACGGCTTCGCCAACGAACACAATAAGCGTTAGAGATATAAAAAACCCCTCTCATTTGCTTTTAGAAAAACAACTTCATCTACAATAACAAACAATATAATGTGGTTTTCATGTCGTTGGTGCCACTGGCCCCATTTTTAATTTTGTTTATGAAAATGAACGTCAAATTAAAGGCAATGGATATCGCTACAGAGCCATGCATACATACACTGCGAGTCACTTAAATGAGGAATTTAATTTAATCAACCTTTGACTAATATGTATCGTAGGCCAGGAATTGGGGGAAATCTTTAGACTTGCTATAGATTCCTGCATCTCCACGGCGAAAATTTGCAAAGAAAGCGTAGTTAAAGCAAGTTTTTGCTAAGTTTAACGTATTTTAAAGTCGTGTAAGTGAATAGTTCGGCGAAAACTTCAGAAGAAAACACCAATGAAAAAAAAAGTTTAATATCCATTGTGGTGACATGCGTGTTTTATATACATACTTTTCAAGTTATAATAATTTTACTTTAGAAAACTTATTTTATATATAAATTAAATATTCTAAAGTAAAATAATTATAACTTGTTAAGTATATAAAACACGCATGTCACCACATCCATGAACCAGATGAATACAACTTTCAGTTTTACTACTTAAGTAAGTAAGAAATATTATCCTTCTATGGCACTATCGACTTGGTATTTTAATAAGATAAAATGATATTAGAATGCGCGTTTCGATATTTAAAAACTTATTTAGACCCATATCGTAACCATACCAACACAGCATTGCTCTAATTCAAGTTGAAAAAAATATTGTTAATCATGCGAATTTTCAAAAAATTTTTACGTAAAGCAACTAAAGTTCGTAAATTAAAGCAGAACCCAAATTTTTTTAAAAAAGCCTTTATAACGTAAAAATTTTAATATCCCCCATGTCTGCTTTACAAGATATATGTGCTAAAAATTGGTAAAATTAAATTCCTTATTAAATTGATTCGCAGTGTATTTCTTAAGTTAATTGCATGAACTAGGCATTAACAATATGTCGTCAGGTTATTATTGTTTTAGCCTATAAGCCATCAAGTCGCTTTTGAGAAAAACGATAAAATAGGTTTACAATCAATTTTCTCAAAAACTACTCGACAGATTTTTTTAAACCCTCCTAATTGATTGCTACGTATGTTTTTAACAAAACTATACATTTTCATGAATTTGCATGCAATAAATCCAAAGTTTTAATGATTTTTCTAAAATAACATTTTGTCGTTTTGTGCTCCATATCAAATTTTGTTTCGTAAAATGATGTTTTCTTTGACGTATAGCAAAGTAAGTCTATGACAAAAACAATGAAGTTGATAGTTATTAGAGATTTATAAGGACAGGTTGATATGTTTTAGAATGGTGATAATTGCTTAACGCTCTCCTATAAGCCCCGAACTGCAGATGCAACATAATATGGAAAGAAAATATATGTTTGCTAGCGCAAATCAATATTCAACAATTAATTTGTTGTGGGCTCCATATTCATCTCAAGTTTCACATTGTGTCCAATAAATTTTAACTATTGTGATGGCTTATTTTGACCAACGTTGTTCATTATTCGAATGGCGCAAAGCAATAGTAAAGTATAATTTTGTTATGTTCGTATGCAAAATTTGCTCCATACGCAAACAATTTTCATATGTAGCAATATAATGTTCAATGAACCTAAAAAATGTGGATGTAGACCAAAGTCGATCCTGAATATCTCGGATTCTATATGAGTTATCAAAAAATGGATTTTGGAATATGAAAGAGAACATTGATGCCATATATAATACATTCCAAAATCATTTCAAAAATGGCGTGTAGGCTAAATCAACAATCACGTGACGATGTGGTTAAAAGAAGACGGGGACATAAACCAAACATGGGTGAAGGTTAGGTTAGGTTAGGAAGGCAAAACCAAGCCTACTAAACAGAAAACTGTCCTACATGTTCCCAGTCTCCTGCTGCGCAGCTTAGTCATTCCTATTACGGATCCCGTCAGATTCTCGCAGTAATCTACTACCCAGCCACCTCAGCCTGCTGTTCTGTAGCCTGGGACAGTGGCACAGAAAATGCTCAACAATCTCCAACTTATCTGGGTCCTCACACAAACTGCATATATCCGACAAGTCAGATCCCATTTTTACCGCCGTCCTGCATATCATACAGTAGCCTTCCTATCATGGTCCTGACGCAGACCATACTCCTGCCCAGCAGCAAATCCGAATCGGACTAAAACAGACTCGTTAGTACCGCACAGAACACATTTCCTGATTCTTCCAAAGTAGAAGCCCATTGGAGGCCTGACCTCCTCCAAACAGTCAGGATCCTCCATTTCCTAGCCCAGTCTCGCCAACTCATCAGCTATCACGTTGCCGGTGATGTTGCAGTAACCCGGTACCCAGCACCACATAATTTCCTAAAAATTCTCCTAGAGCCCTCCTGCAATCATCCACTAGCCTGGAAAAGAAGTTAACATAACAGCCCGTCAAGGCCCTAAGAGCCACCTGGCTGTCCACAGCCCCTGGCAATGTTGCTCCCTACCAATCCACGGCCCTAAAAATCCCCAGAACCTCCGCCTGAAATACACTACTGTCGTCAGGAAGCCTTCTGATGCCTAGATCCTCAATGTAGACCTTTGAGCCATCAGTCAAAATAGCAAATTCCCCATACAATCTGCTCTGACCTGACCAGCTCTACCTAGACGGCAATATTACCACTGTGAAACACCCAAAATCGACATAGTGCCCACATAATCCGTGTAGCCGGGCGAGCCCAGGTAATAACCACCATCGCTACTTTCATCCAAGATCCGCGAGGACCCTAACTCCCGCATTCTGAGAATGCTCTTGGCTGGCAATCCCCATCATATACTGCTCTATAAGCAGAAGATGTATAATATTATCCAAGGCCCGCTGAAGCGTTTCTCATGGTCCCTGCCATGCGGATCGAAGCACACCTCTGAACATTAGATAGAAGTTCCATGGTAAATAACTATCCACTTTTTGAAATTCTAATTTTCTTGATTCAACACCTTGAGACTGGGGCTACGGTAAATTATTGGGGTGTACCAACAACCCGGCGTCGTTAGAGGATCTTATAGCCAATATTAATAGAGAGATATGTAGCGGCCGTTTCATTCAAAATGAGTGGCTGTCATTGAAAATTTTGTTTAACGATTCGAGAACTGCAAACGTCACCGTATTCCATGAAATATTATTCGAATTAAACTTCAAACTAATAATAAAGCTTGGAAAATATCTCAAATGGTTCGCGTTTCACCTCAAAAGAAAGTTGTTAGTAGTAACTGTAACTTAATTATTGCTTTGGCTTGAAATTAAGAGTAAAAATATTTTGTATTGAGATAAAATCTCAAGATCTGTTATGCGAACTGAGGTAATAATTTGGGATTTATGAAATGTGTAAGCAGTTTTGTCATCTTAACATCAACGTAGATAAGCAAATCTAAAAACATCGATAACGTTTGCTAGGACACGGCATATCTTTTGAACGTTGCTAGAATGTTATATTATTATTTTTTGTTACTGAAATTTAACGCGTATAGTAAAAATTGAAACTTGTTCAAGACATTTTATTAGCTTTTCTAGCTAGTTTCGGTTCTTCGCCTTCTTTAAGTCTCAATTGTTATACCTAATATCTCCTGATAAAAAGAATTTGTTCTATTCTTACACAGTTGGCTTCATGTCAAATACTACACGCCCATTAAGATAATTTGTTTGCATAATATTACTGATTGCAAGTCATTTACATAAGCCACAATTTTCTCACCACTAAATTCTCAAAAGGGCGCAGAAGGCGAAATTCAGCTAAAAAATGGAGGCGAGCAAAGGAAGCAGCTGCTATGGGACGAAGTTGGAGTGGAATTAGATCTAAATGGAACAGTTTTGTTGTTGTCTTATGCCTCTCAGGAATAAAAAAGGACAATGTAATAGTACTCTCCCTTAAAGAGTTCAGCAGAGAGTTTTGAAAAACCTCCTGGCAAATTAAAATAAAGTATATCCCTGCATTTTATAATATTTGTAGAAGCTTTGCTGCAATTTTTTGTGCTAAAGGTTATGTAAATATTGATAATTGTACTTTTTCGACATCTTTCTTGTGTATAAAACTGCTTTTACTAAAACAAAATCGCAATATTTTACATTTACACATATTTTTCTCTTAACTCATATGCTCAAATATGTTGTATAAATTATATCTTAAAAATAATTTTGGTTATTGTTGTAATAAAGTAATCTTTCCCAAGGATCATTATATAGATGATGAAGAGGGTTTGCAGCGAAAACATAAAGTGGACACAACTTTGCAAACACATTTGTTCGGTAAAAAAGGCAATCAAGACTTATACTACGAGGGATTTTATAAATTCATGGACAACCTACAAACCGAAGTGCTGGAATTGGAATTTACCGAGTTTTCCAAAGGCAACAAAGCAATAACCGAAGTTGATTTCGCTAAAATACTTTTGCGTTACACCTACTTAGATACAGATGAGTACGATAGTTTTTTGGAACGTCTTTTAGATCGTGTTAAGGATGAACAGGGTATAACATTTAATGAATTTCGTGATTTTTGTCGATTCCTTAACAATCTGGAAGATTTTGCAATTGCTATGCGCATGTACACATTAGCTGATCGTGCTATTTCAAAAGGTAATTTAAACTTTTTATACGTGAAATGAATGCGATGAGTACTACAATTTTTCTATGTTCCAGATGAGTTTTCTAGAGCTGTCAAAATTTGCACTGGTTATACCTTGTCTAAACACTTAATTGATACGGTATTTGCCATATTTGATCAGGATGGCGATGGCTTATTGTCTTATAAGGAATTTATTGCCATTATGAAGGAACGTTTACATCGCGGTTTTAAAGTAAGTGGTCATATGCTTGAATATAATGCAGAGTTAGATGTATACGATGAACCCGAATATCCCATGTTTTCTCTGTGGCGAAGACGTGTCTGTCGCAATTTAGATTATTTTTATTATGACAGCGATATTCCTTAATCGTCGTCATCGAAACTAATAACCATACACATACATATGTAGCTGTGCCTTGTCTTTATAATTCGTTTTTAAATATTTTTTGTTTATAAAATAACTAAGCCATAACGTTCAAGCTTTTTTTTTTTTTGTTATTTATATCACTTAATTAACGTTTGGTCTCGTTTAAAATGTTTACCATGACTTTTTTGAATCTCTTATTTATCAATTTTTAATATCTTACAATTGTTTTATAGTTTAATGCTTATTAATTAAATTTGTTTCTCATTTTTTTCCTCGTTTATTTATAACACTGGTTTTCTTTATATTTTTTTTTTTGCTTCTTATATTTAAGAAAATTATGAATAAATTTTTTATTTAACATTTCTAAAAAAGATTTTGTTTTAATTGGCTTTTACATTTTTTTTATTATTTGTTTGTTACAAATTGAATGTGCTTCTGTAACTAAAATTTAGATTTATTATTTCTAAAAATTAGTTAAATACACCCTGATGCTGAAATTCTATTCTATAATATCTGTGCGAATATGGAAAAGTAGCTTATGTCGATTATTATAGTTTCGAGATATCCTCAGTTTTGTAAAAGTTTTATTTGAGGAGTTTCTTGCTTTACATAAGTCTGAACTTTATCGTATTAGTAACAACTTCTAAAGTGGCTCAAAATGTTTTAAGCGCCTTTGCGATACCAAAAATTGTGTTTTACAGCTACTTAAGTAAATTAAGTGTATCTTTTAAAATAATAACTGTATCTAGCGTTGTTTTATTAAAAGATAAGAGTTTTTATTCATGCCATCAAAAAACGTATACATACATATGAACTTGAGATCTCCTTTCGCAAAAATGACATTTCATAAAAAATCTAAATCAGACATAAGATATTTCAAAAATTATTTTGTTCTTTCAAGCTTATGTCAATCTAAGTTATGTTGTTCCATGATGGTTTGTAGATTGCAGTATTTCATATGTACATAAGATGTTTTTACCAATGCATTATTTCTTCAAAAGATTTTAGACAAAAACTTAATTTCGCAACTTTGCATTAAGGCATAGTGATTTCTGTAGAGCTCCCAATGTAATAATTCAATTCTATCATTTATCGACTTAAGTTACATTTCCATATAGCCACAGATATACTTCGGGTTTGCCGATATATCGGTATCGGCGATATTTTAATGGCGATACCACGATACTTTTTTATAGTTTTTTGAACAAACTATTTAATTTGCAATGCTTATTGTTTGCATAACCTTTAAGAGCAATAACACATTCAAATCAGAGCATAAAATCAAACAAAATAATAGGGCCTGTTCGGAAATGCATCACTGCGCTGCATCAGAAAAGCAAACTTTTTTATTGTGTGGCTATTATTTTTGTGGAATATTTGATAATTTTTTGATCCACTACTACTTTACTGATATATATTTAAGCATTTGAAATCACTGATGCAGCGCAGTGATGCATTTCCGAACAGGCCCATAATTTGTTTCTTTTAATTCCTGAACTGGAGGTCCACACCACGCGTTCTACGCGCATATTATTTGTTTGCCCTTTTTTCTTTCTAAAGTAGAAAGTTATTCTACTTCATGCTTTCGATACGTAAAGGGTTTTCCAATAAGGACTTGACAACTTTTGCAAAAACTTATGATCGACTTGAAATACAATCAAAACATTAATGAATGGAACTCGACTTCGTTCATACGGCCACCGCGGGCACGTCGGGAGCGGTCGATTCGTTGGACCCAATTTTCGATGACTCGGTCACACATTTCGGCCGCTATTTCGCGTTCAATGTTGGCTCTGAGTTCTTCCAACGTCGTCGGCTTGTTGGCATAGACCAATGATTTGACATAGCCCCAAAGAAAAGAGTCTAGAGGCGTTAAATCGCACGAACGAGGTGGCCAATTGACTGGTCCATTTCTTGAGATAACACGCTCACCAAACTTACTCTTCAATGGCACCGTCCTGTTAAACCACATGTCTTCCAAGTCCATGGTTTCCAATTCGAGCGAAAAATAATCGGTAATCATGGCGCGTTAACGATCGCCATTTAAAGTAACGGGACGATAGTTATTGTCGACGAAAAAAGATGTCCCAATGACGCCGTCGTCATGCAAACCGCACCAAACTGTTTTTTTTTTTTTGTATGATGTGGTGATTCATGAAACACATGTGGATTTTCACCAAACTAATAACGCATATTTTGCCCTTTGACGAACCCATTGAGCCAAAAATGAGCTTTGTCACTGAGGCTGATTTTGCGATGAAATTCATCATCTTGGCGCATCTTCTCCAGAGCCCAATCGGACAACGTACGTCGTGTCAAATGGTCCATCGGCTTCAATTCTAGAGTCAGCTTGATCTTCGCCATAAAGTGGGCTTGGTGATGCCCAGTTCTGAATGAATATGTAGACTCAAATTTTTGCTCTAAACTTGTTATTGCTTGTCTAATAGGGCGAATAGCGAATAACGTTGCGTTCACCGACTCCGAATTTCGGAAGTACATTTTAATAATTTGAATACATTGTTCGTTCGTGTAATTTACCGTGATGAAAATGTTGAGTTTACTGAAAAAAGGAAAGTAACAGTAAGATGATCAGTAAAATAGTGCGTTCACAAATTAAATTCAAAGTTATCAAGTACCTATTGGAAAACCCGGTATATGCATTCTGCGCGTTTGTTGTGAAACTTGTCAATTCAATTTTACACTATTACTTTTTGAACTGATGCATAAACGCATTAAACGCTTGGTGTGGACCTGCAGCTTTAGCCGTCTTTCTTTGCATCATAATAGTAAAACGTTTTCCCATTGATAAAGCTTGTATGTATTTGTACGTTTTAAGATTTTTCTGGTAATTTTTAATGATTTTTGTGAGAATAAAAATTATTTCACTACAAATTTTGGGTTACTTCGAAGAGACCACAAAATCCATAAGCGAACAGTTAACAAACTTCGAACATAATTAGATAATACGATAACTGAATAAACTAAAATGCAGAATAGTTCAGGGTCCCAAAACTTGGCGACTTAAGTGGCATAAGCTCTGAATGAAAGATTTGATGGTTTCAAGAATAATGAAATCTATTGTTTATCTTCAATTTTTGACCGTCCCCTACACCTAGTAAAAGTTCTGATAAGTCTACAAGAACTGACCTTTGAAGCGTTTGTGAAAATCTTAAAAGAAAATTTCGAGAAGGATGATGGTCTGTCCATTATACGCTGTGGTTCAGCTAGAGAAGATATCTAGATATCTGGCGGAATAAAATGTGTTACCCAAAATTTAAGAACATGGCGCAGACATTTTCAAGTTTTCAAATGAGTTCACACAGAAAAAAAAAATATCTCAAGAAAATTTTTAACAACACAGTTTGTTAAAAATAAAATTTAAATTAACAAGGTGTCCTTTAAATGTACTAAATTCCCATTTTTAGTTCAACAAACTTTTTATTTGATTATATGAAAAAATTTATCAAACTTAAACTTTGCAAAATAGCACTGAATAAAACATATTTAATAATGAAATATTTCTTCATTTTCAATAAAAAAAATATTTGAATCGAAGTAAAGACAGTATTTTTACAATTCTTGTCCATGTTTTAATAACTCATAATTCTCATTCGCTTTACAGTTATATTTCTATAATATGTTTAGTTTTGCCAAAGTCTTTGGAAAAAGGTTTCCTGATGATCTGGCCTAAGCAACCCGCAAAATGCGCATAGGAAATAAAATATTTAGTGTTTTTATCAAAAAAATAAAAATTGGGAATTTAGCGCATCATAATCTATATAATAAAAATGAAATATTGTCTGTTGCTGATCGCATAACTTGAGAACGGCTTGACCGATTTGGACGTTCTTTTCTTACGTAAAGAACATTTTGACCTGCCCACTTTTTTCGAATAACCTAAAATCAGAAAACAGCTCCATCGATGTGACAAATTTTTCTTTCAAATGGTCGTATTAATCCATTTAAAGTTTTCATCGAAAGAAACATTTACCACGCCTACTTTTACGCCCACCTTTTCTATTAAGCGCATAACTTGAGAACGGCTTGACAGTTTTGGACGATTTTTCCTTTAAAATTATCGCCATGGTCCAACTTAGGTTTGTACGAAAAGAAAATTTTGCCCCGCCTACTTTTACGCCCACTTTTTTCGATTTACCTAAAATCAGAAAACGGCTCCATCGATTTGACTAATTTTTTTGAAATGTTCGTGTTAATCCATTTTAAGTTTTCATCGAAAGAAATATTTACCACGCCTACTTTTACGCCCACTTTTTCTATTTATTTGACCGATTTGGACGATTTTGTCTTTAAAATGTTCGCCATGGTCCTACTTAGGTTTTTAAGGAAAGAAAATATTTCCCCGCCCACTTTTTTCGATTTACCTAAAATCAGAAAACGGCTCCATCGATCATTAGTAATCAGCTACCGAGCGAAGCCGGGACGGCCAGCTAGTTAATAAATAAATAAAGATTCGATAAGCATTTTGTTTGATTTATTCAGCATTTCCAACAATTTATTTTAACAAGTCACGCGAACATTTTGTTGAAAAAAATTATTTTGGGCAACAAGTTTTTTTATTGACTCAAAAAACTTGGTTGTTGACTAAAAACACAATAACTGTACCTACAAACTTATTTTTATCAATACCGCAAAAATTGTCTGCAATGACAATCCAAAAATTTTATGAAAATTAATTTTGTCTGTGCAGGCACATCAGAGAGATCAATTTCTCCTCTGCCTCAAGCGGAGTTGCGAAATCGTCTATCTCCGCAAAAGTCGAGAATGTTTTGTTTCTTAAACAAAAATCTTGTTAAAATTCTTTTTTAGGTATGTATTAATAGTGTCTTACACTGTAACTTTGATAAATAAAGAAATTTATTTAAATTTACATCCCAATTATGAATAAAAATTCCCCGGGAGCTTTCTCCATTCTCCCATATTTTCTATGTAAATTCAATTGCAAAAATGGAAAAAGGGGAAAATAACCCGGGAACTAGTATTACTAATTGGGCTGTTAATATTCGTATCGATATCGCCAAAATGGCGTAACGATACGCCATCCCTCAATAAGACATAAGCATATGAACACAGACTAAGGAACAGAACCTTAAACTGACAGCGTTAAATTTTTATTATTTTCAACACTTCACTGCAAAAAGGACGGTAAATTGAAAACTTGCCTTAATTTTGAGAGCCCTTTTTTAAAGGAATATTATAGAAACTGTTTAAAAACAATACATACATTTCGCACACTAAATCATAAACAGTTACAACTCAAAATTTATCAAAATCGTTTTTTTTTACAAATCAATTCTCTAATGACTACGAGAATTTCGTATGCGTCTCTGTATTCTTTAACATTTGTGGAACTCAATTTGATTAAAAACTACAACCATGTTTTTAATAACAGTATTTTGCCTTTCTTGAATATTTGTTAATTTTTAGTTGTGACTAGGGTTTTTTCCCGGGAATTTCAATTATTTTATTTCCCGTTTTCCCGGGATTTTTCTTGCGGGATCCCGGGAAATAAAAAATTCCTCATAATTTCAGAAAATAGCTATTTATACTTTGAAATTTAGTTTTCTATTAGCATCTGTGGATGGGTTGTGGATTAGATCAATTACAAGAAGTGAGTACATGTATTTAAATCAATGTCTCCTGATGCAATAAATCTACTAAAAGCAGAATGGGCAGTGCAACAGTCGATAATTATTACATTTAGTGAAGTGAAGAGTTAATAAAGTACATTAATTCAAAATAAGATGCAGGCAGTAAATTCTCATTGTCCATGAACAAGTCTTAAAAATAGGAGATACCTAAACATATCGCTCCTTTATTGCAACATAGTCATATCTACAAAAACAAACGATCTTGGCAAAATGCGATTAAAGTTTTCCAAATGTACCGATTTAAAGATATATTTTGCTATAACTTCGGTTCAGTTTGAGATATAATACGAGAAGGTATGAAAGAAAACTTTGCTAAAGTTACTTAAAATTTTGAGATATGACTATGATGCAATGAAGGAGCGATATGTTTATTATGTGATAAACACATATTTTCAATTTAAATTTGTGTTGGTTTATATTCCCGTCAAGTTCGGGGAAACCGAAATAAAATAACATTTTGGAAACTCGTGTAAGATACTACAACATACAACTTGAAAAACACATTGTCCCAAAGATTACAAATGGGCCTATTGAAATGAAAAGGTTTGTAAAAAGCAGTCCGGTTGATGCTATTTTTTGCATCAACCTTGACATACATTTGACTGATATAGCCTTTTTTATAAAAAAGAAAAAATTTCTTCTGATTGTAAATCCGAAGCATGCTACAACGGTGCACTTTTAACTATTTGTCCAACCTCGGTAAAAAATTAACGAAATTTTTCGGAAACATGATAATTAGTAAATAAAATCAGGAATATACTTTTTGACGACTTTCTAAGTGCTTTGAGTGTGTCAGAAAGTTATTTCCTAAGCCATTACAAAATGTTATATATTTCTTTAAAATATTTTATCTATTTTATTAATTAACTTTTTGATCCCATATCTTGAGTACCTTAATTTTATTTTGTTTTTATTATTGTTTTATGAATTAAATCGTTGTTTATGTTATCTTTTTATCTTGTATCCAGAGCATAATAATACTGAATAAAAGCGTAATAATAGGGAATAAAGGCGTGAGGTAATAATAATTCAAGTTCCTATTTCAATCTTCAATTAATTTTTTAGTATTGAACCATTTCTTTTTCTTTCTTTGTAAACAAGTTCCCTTATGTTATTTTATAAAAGTTTTTTTTCATTAATTAATAACAAAATTTACTTTGTATTATATATATTGAGCGGGATCCCGGGAAATTTAAAAAAAAACCCGCTTTCCCGGGAATCGAAAAGTTTAAGTAGTAGTGTTTAACATACATACATACATTTTTAGAACGCATCATATACCTAAAATGTTTTTTGTTTATTCATCTTATAATGTGCAACAATGAGAAAACTTGAGCTCTTTCTAAAATTAGTTTATCACCTAAAGATTAACCACGAACTTTCGCAGCAAAAACTCCAGGGGTCTAATTATGCCAGTCGTGATCGAGTACTTTCTCGATTCGAAAGCAATTTTATTTCTAATTCTTTTAGTGGATAATGAACGAATCGAAATTATTTTTTCAGTATTGTGAAACTCAAATTAACGCTTTACAACACTGAAAAAATAATTCCGATTCGTTCAGTATTGACTGAAATAATTAAATATTAAATGGCTTTTCTTTTCTTTCTTTTTCTTTTTTTGTTTGAAATGTTAAATAATGCATGATTCCCCCATTAAATATGATTAAATATACATACTAAAATATTGCAAATAATGTGTTACCTGCGTGCATATGAAAAGCTAACAACTACGTAACTAGTATAGAAAATCTACGAGAAAAACATAGGGCCTGTTCGAAAATGTACCACTGCGCTGCAGCTAATGCGCATCTATGATTACATACAGTTTGCGATGCTCATGCTAATTTTGTTTTGCGCAGTTTGGTTAAAAAACAGATTTGTGCGGCCATTACCAAGTTTGTATACAAAATTTTGACTGAACAGCTTAGTTTTCCCTAAAATGTTGGTCTCTAATGAAATAATAAAAAAAATTATATTTCGCCGAAAAAAATCCGAGTTTTAGGCTACGTTAAGCTAAGTTTAAACTTAATCCACAAAACACGGTCTAGGTATTGTCAAAACAGATATACCAGATATCTATCTGTTACTTCTGATATAAATAAGAGAATGAGTGTAACTGTATTGTATGGTTTTGCTTTTGCCCACTCACCATATCTTAAAAACAAAAGCAGCTGCTTATGGTTTTGCATTTAGTATGTCTTAAGGCTCAGTTAGCCGGGAGTAACAGTTACAGTAACCTTACCGTAAAAAAGTAAGATCAATCTATTTCTTACAGATTGAGACGTAACATCTTACTGCTAACTATAATCGTTCTAATTGCTTTCATACAACACAATGAAGCAGCTGATTTGCAACGTTACTGTTACTCCCGGCTAACTGAGCCTTTAACCTTTTTTTTTGCTCACAAATATCTGTTGTGACCATAAGTATTAAAAAAAAAAACTGTGTTATCTCTTGTATATAAAAAAGTATTGTTGGCGATTTGATGTAAATAACAGAGTTTAGAAAAATTTATATTTTTGGGTTGGTTGTGGTTGGTTAAGAAACTAAAATTTTTTTACAAAAACAAAATACACGTGTTCGGTTCTTTTAGTAATTTTGTTCAATAATTTTTGTCTACATGTCTTTTAAAGGAAAAAAATCCCACCCTTTTGAAGGCATTAAAGAATTTTTTACAAAAACAAAATACATATCGTTACCGAAAATTTCAAAAATGTTTGCGTCCAAAAAAAAACCAACACGCACACTTTTACGACCAGTTTTGCTTTTGTTTGCCTTTTTCCCCTCGAACACATTCACGAAAAACTTATTGAAAAAAATAACTGAACATAATATGTGACGCGCAAAATAGAAAGGGACCTAACATAGCGTCTTCAACTGACAATTTTTTGTCATACCAAACGTCAAAGTCTATATAAAAAAAACTCGAAAATTTTTATCAGCGTTTTTTTAATATGAAGTTTGACGTTTGGTATGACAAAAAATTGTCAGGTAAAGACGCTATGTAAGGGTTTTGTTCATGTTTTGTTCAGGAGAGCCATTTTAAAGATTTAAATACGTGTACCATCACATCATAAAACGCGCATATCTCTGGGAGGGATTTTACAGCCAAAAGGGCCGGCTCCATTTCGTTGAAAAATAATTGAAAATAGAGGGATCGTACAATAACTGCCCGTTTAACGATTTCGAACGTCAACGTTCGCATAGAAAATTTTCAGCCTGTTAAACGATTTCGAACGTTAACGTTCGCATAGAAAATTATTATATTTAAAACAAAAACAAAATTCTAAAATTTGTTTTTGTTTTAAATGTAATTTTCTATGCGAACGTATGACGTTCGAAATCGATGAACAGGCTTAAGTAACTTATTGTATTCCATCAGTATTTACTTGTCTCTACTTTTGAGAAAACAAAATAAACAGATATGTTACTCTCATTCTCTTTTTATCGACTCACATCCACTCGAGTGGATATGGGCATTTCCAGCTAAAAGTCTAGTTTTTGTAACGTAACGCCAGCAAGTAAATAACATTTTTTCTCAAAAAATTTTATGTGTAAAATTTACTTTTTTATACTTTGATGCAAAGCGCAACTAGCTCTACATTTTGTAACAAAAATAATAACATTTGAAAAACTTGGGCCCAAAATACAAGGTTATTTGCTTGCTGGCGTTACGTTACAAAAAGTAGACTTTTCGCTGGAAATGCCCATATATGCAAATATCTTTTAAAAATAATATCAATATCAACTTATATCAGAAACACTAGACCCCTCATCAATACGCATCCACTTTAGTAAACACACAGAAATTTGTATGAACAGATATATTTGTGCAGGTCTTCAGTTTGAACTTGGTGTAATGTAGTGAATTTATTAATGGATTTACAGGAAAGTCGTAATTTAACCTGAATTCCAATACATTGTAATACTTTGTATTCAAAGTCAAAAACGTCGAGCCTTATTTGTGATTATATCGCAAGCGATAATTTATCGAAAATTTGTTTTTTTTTCTTGCATTTTTGCAAACAAAAAAATAAAATGAACCATTCTCCTGTTAAGTTTGCCTTTTGTCGCTAACGATATAATTGCAAACAGGGCTCGATGTATCCTCAAGTCTAAGGATGTACAGTTTACTTATTGTGTACGCATCGATAACTTTTTTGCTGCACTTTGGCACGGATAACATTGTAAAATTTTACACGGTTGCAGGTAGAATGCATCTAAAAAGCCGAGTTGTTTGCAACTGACGTTTTGAAACTCACCCTTAACATTAAAACTTACTGAGGTGGATAACTTCTACACATTACTTTGTAACCAGTTTTACAACTACCACCTATTACCATTGTTTTGAAAAATGTAGCTGGGATTTTATTTAAAAACATTTCACTTAACAAAGTTATTTACGGGAATACAAAATTTATCATTATACGATTTCTGTATGACGTGCTAAATTCCCAATTTTCCATATTTGATAAATACACTGAAATTTATTGTTAAGGGAAAGCTAGCTTCTATGCGCATTTCACTGGTTGCTTAGGCCAGCTCATCAGGAAACCTTTTCCTAAGATTTTAAAAAAGCTAAAAATATTATACGAATAAAACCCTAAAGCGAATAAGAATTTTAAACACTCAAAGTCTTACTCGTAAGTAACAATATCAAAGCTTAAACAAAACACCAACAATAAACAGTGAGTTTATCTTTTCTTACATCCCTCTTAAATTAAATTCTTCAGAAAATTTGTTTTCTGAAATTTCTAATTCCAAGCCGGTGTGGGACTAATCGGTTAATAAAAATTTTAGGAATTATAATTCCAAATAGTCAATTATTCAGCTATTTAGCAATTTAGCAATTATGATTAATCAGAACTCTTATTAATTAAAAAAATTTTATTTAATTTACTTAATCTGTTTTTAATAAAATAATTTTTAAAAATTATCTAATTACTGTTTGAAAATTTAAAAAAAACTATAACAACTTATCATGACAGGTTTGTATTTTTTTCAAAATACGTAAGACGTGTTTGATAGTGTAAACCAGCTATTAGTAGCATTAAAGCTACCGCCTAGTTATAAGGTAATTTTAAAATCATGGGTACAACGAAATCCGAACTATAAATAATTTTGGCTTTTTATTGTTTCATAACACTTTGGCCCCTATTATGGTTGTAAAATTTCTTAATTTTTGTATTATGGTTTACAACTTTGCTATTTTGCGGTGAACAAAAACATAACAAAAATTACAACTGATCACAACCAGTTGTCTTAATAACAACTCAACTGAGTTGAGTTGTAAACCATAATAGGGGCCTTTATTCGGCATATTTGGCAAAAATTTCTAAAACTGTTAAAAGCCAACACTAATAATTAACACTAAATAGAATGTACAATCAAAAGGGCGGCCATTAAAACGAACTGTTTATTTTTTTCAGCATATAAATACGTCGGAGTTTTATTTAAACGTAAGTGGTAAAGCAATTTAAAAGACGGACAACCAAAATCTTTTAAATATCGTCTATCTATTTTTAATATATTTTGTGATATTCATTAAATCTTGTAATATTATTAAATGTTATTTGAACTACTTTGTAAACTTTAGTTAATTCTTAGCTTAATAGTTTTTCTCTCTCTCTCTCTCTCTCTCTCTCTTAATTTAAGATTAGTCTATTTAAATATTTATATAACTTTTATAATTACATTTTATTGCAGTCTGTAGCCAAATCTGAAGGATGGGATGCTTTTAAAGTCTGCGTTAAACAGGAAATGAAACAAAATCGATAAATTTAAAAGAATTAACGAATATATTTTTAGCTAAACGATTGAAGCTTTTTCGAGGCCAAATTAAATCTATATGAAAATATTCTAATTATATAATTTTCCATAGATTCTTGTTAATTAAATCACTTGCCATTAAAAATTTGTTTCTAAAACATTTTAAAATATTTAAATCGCCCAAACATAATCGCTAACAAACTACATATTTATTATATCCTAAAGGTATGTTCACACTTAACAATTAACAAAAAAAATCCGAAAAAAGCGTGACTTAACTTTATTAGTGAAAAAAATTGCAGTAGAATGGTGGTTATGCGAAAGCCAAACAATTTTTTTTAATAAAACTTGTAGTTACGTTCTAGTGCGTTTAATATTTGTTAAGTGTGACCATAGCTTTTCTCATATTTCAAAATGCTAAAATGATGTATCACTACTATTAGGCTTAAAAACCTAAAATCTCATGTAATTAAAATGTTTTTGTTTAATTATAATTTTGGTAAAGAATGCACAGTTTAACTTTAAAGTTCTTAAAATGTTGAAATTTATGAATTTTTCTAAAAAAAATTTCATTTTTGCAAAATTTTCCTAAAACTTGAGAATTATTTTAAGAATAGAGGTGTGTACACGATAGTTTTGCTTGTCACCCATGAGTCACTTGTGATTGCAATTACTTTTAATATTAATCAGGCGTAAGAGAGAGTGAGCGTGATTGTAATTTAAAATTCACGTACGATTTTTCAAGAACTCACGAAGACTTTCTCAAGAAACTAAAAAAATTAAAAAATTGTATATAATTGTCGAAACTAAGAATTTCAAGTTAATAATAATTTTGAAAACTAAATTGAATTGAGGCTTCAAGTTTTACCTGATTCAGCCTATGCGACATAACCATGCAACAATATTCGTATATTTTTCATTTCGGTATCCCTGAGAAAACTCGTGTACACTTAGACGTTGTTGCATGCAACACGCTTCAATTTGACTTTTAAAGGGCCTGTTCTGAAAATCACGTGATTTTGTGGTGTTCTGAAAGCCATACAGTTTTTGTGTATCTCGGTGTGCTTTCGGCAATTGAAGATCACACCAAAACACACAAAAACGGGACACTAAAATATCACACGTGTGATATTAGTAGGCACAAGTGATTTTAAATCACGTGATTTGAGTAAAAGTGATTTTCAGAACAGGCCTGTAAGTTTTAAATTTTAATTTACGTTGTCCTAAACGACTGTGCCGATTTTGTAATAGATTAAACTAAGACATAACCTGTGTTCTTTTATCTACTACAAAAGATGACTTAGTCGTTTGTAACAACGACAACTGTAATAACGCTGAATATGCTAAACAAATGTCTTAAAAGGTCTTGTTCGATCCCCTGAATAAAATTTCATTATTTAAAGTATCTAAAAGAAGATAAATTCACCCTTATCGTGGTTGGCGAATTTTAAAATTTTTTGAGTCGATAGCCTAGAAGTCAGAGCCACATATTAAATAATTGAATAATTTATAGTGTAATTAAGGAACAGATGAATAAATAAAATAATATTTTCCTTACATTTTTGTGCTTTGCAAATTTTGTTTTGCCGCCTAATAAATTTTACGATTTCGACATTTGTTTTCGCATTACAGAATACCGACTTGTCAATATTTTGCGTTTTAGATTCGAATAAACACGTGCTTTGCGAACATCGTAACACAGAATAGCAATTGTTCGCATTTATATATTTCGGAGTCGCTTTGACTTTCGCATTGCAATTGCAAGTCGGGTAGACACCCGTTAACCCATTAGAGGTCAAACCAAAACTGGCCATAATTTTTAAATTTCAACTTTATTTATTGATTAAAATAAGTATTAAAAAAAAACATAAAATGGAAAAAATGAAAAAAAAAATTGTTTTTAACTGAGTTTTTGGGGTGTACTCAACTGAGTACACTGACCTCTTACGTATGAAAATTTTCAGAAAATTGTTTTCAGTGCAAAGTGTTTTTAAGCACTTCTTTTTATGCCAACAAACTCTTAAATATCAAAAAATGTACCGCAAATGGTTTTGTAGTTTATTAGGATAGTGTCCAGCCCCAACTTGAGATTCATCTGCAAACATTGACCCAGACGTTACTCTAAATATCAAAGATCAACATAAAGATTGTATCTAGTAAAAAGCTATAAAAAACACCAACAAATGCTTAACAACACATGAAGCAAACGGATAAGAAGATTCCAAATGCGATTTTCCGGAGTACAAATCTAGCTGGCAGCAAAAGCTTATAGCAATAGCCGCAACCCAGTTTTTGAAGCCGAATCGAACGGGCTTTCCTCGAATGAATTGCTTAGCGGGATGGTATCCAGAATATTTAAGTATTGACTCGTCTTTAGGAATATTTTGGCCACCGCTAAGCATTTCATTCGAAGAAAGCCAGGTGGATTCGACTTCAACAATTGAAGGCTATAAGATCAAAGACATTGGGATCAAAGATTTTTTAAATATTTCTTCACATACACTTTTTCATCTTTTACAAATTTCCGAGTTCTGCTGAGGGGTTGAGCTCTGCGATGGAAAGTATTTGCGCCAAATATGAATTATTTGCTTTGCAAAGTCTTGCCGAGTTTTCTTTGGTGCCAACTGTTCATTATCACTATCGTCACTGACGTCGTTGTCAATAATTTCAACATTTACGAAAACTTTAATAGTACCAGGTTTGTCTTTTGAAAGGCTTGAAACCGTTATATTTTCCTAAACACCTCTTCACCACATGATATGCTATCAACAGCTTTTTGAAGGCTTTTGAATCACTTTTGGGATGTAAAATGTTATCCACTCATAGTTAAAATCTAACAAAAAAAACATTTTTTTTACCTATGCATGTTGTCAGTGTACTCAAACGAGTACAGTCAAATTTATACTGCTCTAAGTTTATTGTTTTTTTATGTAAGTAATTTTTTTTTGTCTGTGAGTTATTTTGATACGATTTTCATTATAATAATTCAAAATTACCAAAAAAAAATTCAATATTGTTTTCAATATTATTAAAATAGTGTTCATACCAGAGAAAGACAATAGGTATAAAAAAATTTAAGTACTCAAGCACATATCGAACATTTTCAATACCTGTGCGTACTCGTATCTATTTATTCTCATACTTGTGTATATCCCTGCGCATTTGATTTCATTCATGTATGTTATCATACTTATTGTATTTCATACTCGCACATAACCACATACACCCATAGGTATATCATTGACTTCAAACATTTTTTATTTATTAATTTTTTTTCATTAGTGTTGCCAGAATTTTTTTTTGTTATTTCTGACTTTACAAAAATCTTCGGAAAATAAAGATCTGCGTTCTTATATAAATAGAAAAAATTATTTTTAAGAAAATACGAAAAAATGACAAAATGGATGCAAATTAAAATACGTCGTGTTATTTGAATATATATATATTATGTCCTGTGGTTCCTAGTAGGAACAAAGGGCCTCGAATCGTTCTTAATAAAAACACAAAAAGTTGCCGAATACCAAAAAAAAAATATAAATCTAATATTCGGAATTCAGAAATGAGATATCACAGGTAAATTCATTCATACATAGTATGACTTTGAGATGTTTATCTGTTGGCAGTTGCATTTTTAAGACGTTTAAAATTTAAAGGCTGAAGTCGATCAGTATGCCAACGAAAATGTTAGCCTTACAGAAGACTACAACATCACGCTATGGTGGAAAAACAACTTTACAAGATACTCACGGTTATCTTTATAAAAAACAAGAATCATGTAAATTTCTGCAGCGCAGCATCAAAACGAGTTTTCTCTTTAGCTAGAAACATGAAAAAAGAAACAAAATAGATTCCAAAATAGTTGATAGCCTTTTGTTTTTAAATTTTTTTTATAAAAGACACCTTTCGCAGAAAAGATATTTTATTATATATGTAATATTAGAAAATATTTATGTTTTAATTTAGCTTTTACATAAATTAATTAATTCTTATTTAATCAGTGCTATATTTGTTTTGCTGGTTTTGGAAAATACTTAAAATATAAATATATTTTCTGCATCAAAAATTTTTAGGTCCTGGCTACACTGCTTGCTTTACAATAACCATACGAGTTGTTGAAGTTACTTGTCGATACTCATCGATACATGCCTATACTCATACGCATTCATACTAATATCCATACGCATGCCTGTTTGTTCATACTCATACCGGTTGATATACAAACTTATTTATGTTCATACTTATTGGTATTCATACCTGTCTGTACTCGTGCTCGGTGGAGTATGAATAGGTTAGAAGTATTAAAAACATAACTTTTTGGCTTTCTCTGGTTCATACCTTCACACTGCTTTTGTAATACAAATCAGACTTATTCTTTTGTACAGAAAAATTAAAAAGAAACACAAATTCTTTTTTAGCTGCTGTTGGTATTATTGTTGTGAACAGAAATAATGGTACTATGATTAAAAATTCTTTGTTGTTGCTTAGAAACTTGTAAAATGCCAGCTGTACTCATTTAAGTACAGAGACTTCTAATGGGTTAAGGTCACGATTGCGGCTTTGCTGTCCGTATGTACATATCGATTAATTTTTTTTTTCGCGCATAAATGCTTGTATTTTATTTAACTTGTTTACCTTTCGAAAACATATGTTTGCAAATCTATTACATTTTGTTAAAAAATTAAATTTGATACATATCGTATGCGATTATTTTCTTACTCGAAACGTATCGAAATATAGTTGATGTTGTGCTTAGACCCCAGCTTAACGGCAAAGATTTCCACATAGCACTACATTTATCTTGCAAACAAATGGAAACTTTTATCCCTTGCAATTAGTTAGAATTGGTATTAATTTAATAAAACGATTCACTATTTATAAAAAGAACTTAATCTCAAGAAACATTTTAATTGTTTTCTAAATTTTAGAAGATCTGTGCGTTTTTTCATGAATTATTCATAATAGTCTTTTAGTAATTTGTTAATTTATTTATTTAGTATTAATTGTTCCCTTTTTATTGTAAAATACTAATTGTTGTGTTTTTGTTTGTTATTTATTTTATTAATAATAATAATTTTTTTGTTATTTATGTTTACAAAATAAAAACATTAATTCTAAAATAAGAATTTAAAAAATGGTTCTTTATAAAACTCATTTATAAACGGTTTAATTTGGTAAGTAATAAAGTTGAAGGTTCTGCTTCATTCACATATAGCAATAATATATTATTTTTTAGAAATATGTATATAAAAGTATACAATCAAATATTCACAAAAATAATTTTTCCTTAAATGAATTTAACAACTAATTTTTTTTTTTTTTTTTTGTTTTAATTTTAAAGGTATTTTTTAAATATTTTTTACAATTTTTATCACAGGCAATTTATTCATTAGGATCTTTTAGTTTCACTAACAAATATTTATTTAACTTACGGCCAATTTCACCAATTTCAGTTAAAACTAACTATTTCTTTAACATCCATTTAACAATATGTTTTTGACAGTTATAACGGATAGTTATTTATAACTGAACTTGGTGAAATTGGCCATTAGTAACTTATAAATTATAATTTTAATATAATTTATACTAAAGGAAATTTAGCGCCACCCTAAACTATAAACAAAATAAAAAAAATAGTGCGTTATTGGACAGTTTTTTTAAAGGATAGATAAGTTTTTGTGGAATTAACACATTTTATATTTACAATTGCACAAAAAATCATTAAATTTATTAACTAACCAAAGAAAATACCTATAAACTATTCGGTTTTTGTTGCAGGACTTAAAGTCCATGTTACATTTTTTTCCTTTTTATTTAGATTATTATAGTTACGATTAGATGACTTAGCATTACGTCTAAACTTAAAATTAGCAAATACATCACGTTTATCTTCATCAGTGTCTAAAGCTTTATCAATATTGCGCAGCAAACCCGACACAGCCGTTGTGTCGTCATCATCACCAACTGATTTACGAAAATTATAGGCACCCTTGTTTTGTCGGGCTTGCGCCAGACTTTGTGATGTTTTCTTAGGACTATTACTTATGGCTCGAGCCTTTTGCTTAAACAAAGGTTTGGGATCTCTTTGTACTAATATGGGATATAAATCATCGTCGGCATCAAAATACTTGGGACGAGTAAAATGAAAAGAGGAATTATAATAAGTTTGGAAAATGGGCTCATTTGAGCAAATACTAAAGGCATGATAAACATGCGATATTAAATGGGGAAATTTACTAATCCAATAGTTAATAAATTCATGTGGAATGCTGCCAAGTATATTTTGCATTTCTGTTGTTAATTCGTGGTAATGATGTTTCTAAAATAAACATTTATCGGAATATTATTTGTGTTGGTATTAATTTTGTCAAATAGAAAAAAAATACTAACCTTATTTCTTAAAGCTCTCAATAGATCTCTAACACTTGCTCCCATATAACCGCGGAATTTGCGCAAATCTTCAGTTATTAGGGGATCCAAATGTAAATTCCAATCTTGCAATACCACCATACTGCCGTTCTTCTCTAGTGATTTCAAGGGTTCTACATTAAATTGTAATTTTTCAACTCGATCGCTGACATCCTGTAGAAACGACAAGATTTTTTTATTATTCCAAAATATAGGATGATTTCCTATACACCCAGCTGTTGGGCGACATTGTGGATCATTATGTATCATATCGCTGATAAGTTGCTCCGCTAAAATCTTTTAAACGAGTGAATCAAATTAACAGAAAACTTAAATCAATATTTACAAATAACTCACAATTTTACTATATTCTTCTTTACGTTCAGCTTTCAAATTATTCATATTAAAATCGTTGGCCAATATGTTGGCCTGTCTCTTAAGAGCGTCTCCAAATATATGTTGTCCCTTACTAAGGACATAATAATAAACACAGCCCAAAGAAAATATGTCTACTGAAGTTGTCTGTAAAAAGAAAGTGTTAATTGCTTATTAAACTTCAACTCGGTAACAAGTTTTAGAATTTTATTTAAACTACAAAATTTTTATTAAATCGAGGGCTTGCATTCTGAAAGTGCTATTTACAATTTTTACGAAAATGCGTTTTTTAAAGCAACGTGAATTGGCATCTGTCATTTTAATTTAAAGAAAAAACATTTTTCCAAATCGTTTTTCGAATAAATTTTTTTTGTGCTATCTAAAGCTGGGCACACTAGTGCTGGGATACTATCGATATTTTCTACTATCTATATTTAACTGAAGAATCTCCACCCAAAAGGTAATCGGTCTAGAGGATTTGTTCTCTAATGGTCGTTCATTGTATTGCCTTAGGCTCGCAACTTCATTTGCATTTTTTTTTGCAACATTGCAAAAACATTTGACATTTCAGTCCTCTAATAAGCAGTACAAAGAAGCACAGCTGAGCTATCAATACCACCTGCTATTCTTCTTGTTTGTATACATACATTACTGTTATACAGCGCGAATTATTAGCAAGTAAACTTGCGGCGACGTTTAACGCAATGATTCGGTTTTCTTCTTACAGTCTGTTCTTTTTTGGAACGCTCGTTTTACTGTTTATTGTTCATAATTGCTTCAAACATCTCTTTGATAATTCGTGATATAAGATAATATAAGAATTGTATTTTTATTTGGTTAGTTAGTTGTTTATTTATTTATTACCTTTGGTCTCGATTGTTATGT
This sequence comes from Pollenia griseotomentosa, assembly GCA_963931875.1. Lineage (NCBI taxonomy): Eukaryota > Metazoa > Arthropoda > Insecta > Diptera > Polleniidae > Pollenia > Pollenia griseotomentosa. The sequence goes on along the minus strand of OZ007560.1, from coordinate 180,900,924 downwards.
AATTTTAAGTAGTTAACAGATACAACTCTGGACGTCACTGTAAATGCCGGGAGCAAGCATTGTTGTTAAACTATGTTAATATTGTACGCTATACTTTATCCTTTTCTCTTCTGCAAGCCGCTTATTCATTCAATGTGCATTAGAACAACACAACATAGTTCTAAGTTTTTTGCATTGTACTTATCTCATTCTTTGTTATTGAAAGAAAAAAAGTCTCAATAAATATTTTTACTTACTTTACTTACTTGCGGCGAAAAACTGTGTTTATAGCTGCTGTTACATGTGTTCATAGCTGTATTTTAAAAAATAATATCGATATCGATATTTTCCGATGATATATCTATATACCTATAGGTCACACACTAGTGATTTTTGTTTTTGATTTGTGCGTGCTAGACGTCTTGTTACTTGTGCGTGCACAAATCACAAGTAATCAATAATTTTCAATTTCTTGTAACTTGTTCGATGTGTTAGTGGGGTTGTGCGCAAACATTTTTTTTATTTTAGTGTACAAAAAACGTCGAATTGTATCTATTGCGGAGTTGTATATAAAAAGCATATAAAAAATTTTTGTATTCTTCTTTTTTTTTAATTTCTTTTTTGTTGTGTACACAAATATATAATCAAAAGTGCAATTGCATCATCCGCTTTACAAATTATGTTGTCTTTTTGACGTTTAAGGTTATTGTGAGATGTGGAGAAATCATACACTAACAAATCACACGCACAAATCCCTAGTGGGCGCAGTGTTGTTATGCTTTTTTCTTAAAAAATCGTCAAAAGTTTTAACAAAATTCGTCAAAATCGTCACGAACATTTCGTCGTTCGTAAATTATTGTGTTCTATAAGGGTTTATTTTACATATATTATGGAACACAATAATTAACGAACGACGATTTAACAAAGTCGTCAAAAATTTAAATGTTACAAATCATAGGCAATTTATTGCACCAATTTTTTATTGATTGGTTCAATAATATAAATTTTTAGCAAGAAATATTATTTATAATAAAAGAGTGATATGTTTACGTTTTATTCTATTTATTTAAGCAATTGGGCTAAGATATTATAAAAAATAAGTAAATATATATTTTTCATTTTAAAAAGAATTAAATAAGGATATACATACTTAAGAAAAAATATATTTCACAAAAACTTAAACATTTATTTATTTCATTTATCATATTCACAAAAAAAATTGAAAAAAAGAATATCATTTTCTATTAACTCGAGCTATCTTTAAATGATAAATTTTTAGCGATATCTCTATTTCAAATTGTTTTTACTTTGAAGGTGCTAAACAAAGGGTTCTGTCTTTATAAACAGTCTTTTCACCCGACTTGCAACGTTTTATTAAATCCAATTTTAGTTCCAAACCAATGCATTTTTTTCTTTGCACTTGTTTTTCCACACAACTTCTTATTAAGAACTAACTTCTTAATTCCTAAAACGCAACTATGCTTAAAAGAATTAAATGGAAATTTCCCCTTTTTTAGAAAAATTCTTCACATGTGATTATGACTTCAGTGAAAAAATCCAATCGTAGGTAGGTAGCGACGCAAATCGGAATCATAACGACGCAAAGCGGATTTAACCAATTTTTAAAAAGCGAGGCAAATCGAAACGATGCAAATCGGGGCTCTAGTGTATATTTTTGCAGTATCGATGGATGGCATTCATATAATTGTAGAATTCGAATTACTAATGAAAGCCACCTGGTTTGGGATGGTCGAGGAATTTTTTTTGTTTAATTTCCAATAATTTTTGTATTTCGAAATATTGATTGTTACGTTTTGGACTGTTCCCAATATAATTGTAAATATTTCTTGTAAGTGTTTTATTGATTCCAGAAAATCGTCATAATACTATTACTTTTAGTAAAAAAATCGTCAATCGTCATTTTACTGTATTTTCTCAAAAATATCGTCAAACTGACGAAAAATCGTCACATCTAACAACCCTGAGTGGGTGGTCAGCTTTACACATACGTTGTTTTGTTAGTAAAAAAGTGCTATCTGCATTGAAAAACATTTGCGTATACAATAAAATAATACAAATTATTTTTAAAAAATATGCACTTATATACATATTGTCAGCTCATTATTGGTTTGACCTACCGAACATTTAAAAAAAATTAGTAAGGTATGAGGAATATATTTGTATATACCTCCTTTCTAAATTCAAAGCCTGTGTCGCGAAATTTTGTATGGTTTCTGAGATATTAAGCATTAATTTTGCTTCATATCAACTATGTATTTTAAAGTTTTTTAAGTATTTTTTGCTCTACACGCCACTATTTGACGATTGCACCAAATTCTTCATATAAAAACTTACAAATTAAATTGTACTCTTGCTTTGCTTCTGCCGTAATAAAAAAAGTTAGCTTAAGCGAAAGCCAACTACTGATTTTTTGTAGAGTTGTGTATTTTTATGCAATTGTTTTTGATATCATGTTATACACAAACAAAGTGCGGGTTGATTTTTAAATTTTTGTATTTCTGCATAGGCAAAAGCCAAATAAAATTGAAATAAGAAAAAAAAATAGTTTTATAAAATAACTAGCTGTTTGGTCCTGGCGCTGCTCGGAATTTTCTAAATAAAAATAAAGAAATCGTAGGGGAATGTAAGAAAAGATGAACTCAATGTTTATTGTTGGTGTTTTGTTTAAGTTTTGATATTGTTACAAGTAAGACTTTGAGTGTTTATAATTCCTATTCGCTTTAAAGTTTTATTTGTATAATAATTTAATTTTCTTAAAATCGTTGGAACGGTTTCCTGACGATCTGGCCTAAGCAACCAGTGAAATGCGCATAAAAGCTAGCTTTCCCTAAACAATAACTTTCAGTGTATTAATCAAACATGGAAAATTGGGAATTTAGCACGTCATACAAAAATCTTAGTAATAAATTTTGTATTCCCAAAAATAACTTTGAAAAAATTATATACTGGAAAATTTTGTTAATAATATATTTTGTGAATTTCAGCCAAATCGAACCTTAAATAAAAAAAAATTAGCTTCTGACTAAAAAAATTTATTGTCCAAGTTTGGTGTCAATCAGTGCAGTGGTTCTTAAGTTTTAGACGCACATACATGGCACGAACGTTTTTATACAAATTGCTAAAATTTATTAAAAATATAAAAATGGAACTGTTTTTGTAAAATAAACCCAAATAAAAGAAAAAATCATAAATGTTGACTTTTTAATATAGAAACAAACTTTCATTTCAGCAAGTTACTCAGTGCGTAGCAATTAGTATACGTATGCAGCACAAAAAGCAACTTTTTAAAAATATTTTTAGAAAAATGACGTGTGCGGCACAAAACAATCAGGGGGTTCTGGAAATCGAAAACGCAAAACGCAAGAATTTGGAAGTTGTTTTAAATACACTTGTAATCCAATTTTTATAATTTTTGGTTAAAAATTCTGTTTAATAGAGAAATATTTGAATAATATTTGGCATAAAATTTTTTTATTACAGAAATCTTATTAAAAACGATCTTTAAAATTTTTGCGTTTTGCGTTTTCGATTTCCAGAATATTTTTCACTTTCAATAAAATACTATTAACCTCTAACTTGAATCATGAAAGTTGACAAAAATGTAAATTTTTCTTCAAAACAAATGCCGGAAGCAGCGGAGAAAATATAAAAAAAATTCTATGGTATATATTTTGAGAAATCTTCATGCAAACCTTCTTTGTCGTTTTTCTCCGCTCCGACTTTTTGGCATATGCGCCAAACCAATAACGAGCTGACGATATCTATATGTACTAGTGATGTTACGAATATTCGTATTTAAAATGCCGACTATTCGGCTATTTTATTACATTCGTATTCGCATTCGCCAAATTCAAGCAAATATTTTGGGAATACGTTCCACAAAAAATACAAAATCTTAAAAAAAATACATAAAATGAGACAAAAAATAATAACTTTTTCCTGTATATTTTGGTTAAAAATTTTTTTTCCGAAGTTCATGGAATTTTACTCACGCTTATATTACAGAAACCAATTGGAGTTTTGTTTTCATGTCTTCGGCACAATTGTAGGAGAAACAAAGTGTGAAGCTATGTTCACACCTATTAAATATTTGACGTCCTAAACGTAACCACTAGTTTTAGTAAAAAATTATTTATTTTGCAAAACGTTTGGCTAGATCAAACATCATTAAACAGTTTTTAAATTACATTACACAAAATCCATATAAATTGTTTGAAAATCAATATAAATTGTTAAAATGAGAGCTAAAATATGGTAAATTTACTGGTCACGCTTTTTTTGGAGTTTTTCGTCTAATATTTGTTAGGTCTGACCATACCTTAACCTAAACTAAACCGAAAAAACTACATCTAGTACCTCAAAATTGCTAAAATGTCGAAAGATGTTCATATTTTTATATCTTTTTTTGACATTTTTGGACCATAGCTACCAAACTGTGAAAAATTCTGTAATGTAATCTTCAGAAAAATGTTCTCTATAATATACATAGTTCATAATACTTCAAAAAATTATATGTAAACATTATATGTAATAATGGAAAATGCTTTTTCACATACATTTCGTACATTTTATCCCCCTAGGGGCGATTCCTTAGCAGTTATGGGGCAGTTTCTTCAATATATTCCTAATCTGAATTGACTATTTTGTATGGGAGCCCCTTAAGTAATGGAAATAGCGGGTAGGTATGTTAGAAATAAATAATTTAGAGGAAAAATAAAGTAGGGTTGGTCATACATTCTACCCATCTAGGAGCATCCTTGGCACTGCAGGGGCCAAATTTAAGAATTTTATTAAACCGCCATATATGTATGGTTGAAATTTTAAATTTAGTTTTTTTAGTAATTTCAGTTTATTTAGGAAAATTTTCATAGAACATTTATTTGGTAAACCTTTATAAAATTTAAAATATTTTAATGAATACAGGCATTAAAAATGAATAAAATTATAGTATATGGACATTTCCATAATAATGTTAACCATAGCTCAAAATAAAAACCTTTGAAAGTTTTTAAAAGTATAGTAAAAAGGAATTAAAAACTCAAACTTTACTATGCAGAGGTACTTAAAGCAATCGTTTAAGAGCAAAAAATAAAACTTTCAATTCATTTATTCATAATATCGCAATTTTACTAAAAATTAATGAACAGGATCTATGTGGAAAGACGAAATGTTTAACTCGATTAGCCGTATATTTTTTGGTTTGTTTTGAATGCTATTTTAAGGTCACGCTCGTATTTGATCAGTCGCAAGTGTTTCAAATGAAATTTCAAAGCAAGTTATTTATCGCAAACAAATACTGATCGTAACTTTTTTTAAATTGGTACATACACTCCCTGCTACATGAATAGGACAATCTAACACAATATTTCAAAAGGTTATAGCTTCTACCAAAAAAAAAAATTACGAACTTATGACTATATTTACAAAATTTTTGAAATTGAATAAAGGTTTAAAGAACAAATTTACTATAAAAATTATACTTAATAAACGTTTGTTAAATTTAATAATCGTTTGTAAATACGGGGGTTAATTTTTATTTCTATTTAAAAATAATTTAGATGTTATTGAATGCTACAAAAATTGATTCATTATATACACTGGTTTTGTTTTTATAAAAAATTTTGTAAACCAAATGGTAAAAAAGCCTTCAAAATTAACGTCACATGAATAGGACCCTACTAACAGTTTATGTTCCGTTTGTAATAAAAATTTTTAATTTTATTTACATTTGATGAAGTAATAGAATCATACAATGATTTTATGTAATCGAGCGAAATGGCCAACCAAGCCACTTTTATGCCTTCAATAAGTTCCTTTTTGGTAGTATGTCTACTGCTCTCCAGAACTATACATTTTACGAGCTCGCCATTTCCAAAAATTTTCAACGATGTTAAGGTCCGGCGAGTAAGGGGGGCAATGGAGCACATTAGCATTTTGATCGCGTAGCCATGACAACCACGCAGGCAGTATGAATTGTTGCATTGTAATGCTACAATGTCCACTCTAAGCTTTCAAAAATGTTCTGAAAGTTAGGAAACGCTTCTTGTAGCACTCCAATTCCAATATAGCAATTATAGTTTATGGTGCTGGACAAAAATTTCAGCTTGAAGGTACCAAAATAGGATATGGCTCCCCACACCATAACCCCTCCCACTCTGCTATGCAAACGCTACAACTGATGCTCTTCTATTATGAGATCGTGAAAATAATAATTGAAGCCATCAGGCCCTTCTAAATTAAATTTTTTCATCTGAAAAAACGACACGGTGCCTCTCGTTATTCCACGTCATGTGAGTTCATCAAAACCCCAAGCGCATATTTATTCGAGCATCGTTAAGTGATGGTTTTTCTTAAGTTTTATTTTCTTCAGATGTTCAGCCTTCGAAATTACACGATGCACTGTTCTCACGCTTGCCGAAACACCAGTTTTAGCATTAATTTGTGCAGACGAGTGGTGAGAATTTGATGCTGCTCTGAGAATAGCACGTTTATCAGTTGCCGTAAGTACACTGTTAGTACGGCCTTTCATATTTTTTCCGTAGTTTGACTCATTCCGTAAAAAATTAGACACCACATTTCGGCTTCTTTTGATTCGTTCAGAAATTTTGTAGATCGATTATCCAAATTCCTTATATCTCTTAATTTTTATTTTTTCAGCTTCTGTTAAGGTTTTTTCTTCACCCATTTCAAAAAAGTTTCATTAGAATAACTCAATTTGCTTTAAAAAAATTTTTTTCTATTGCACTTGTTCACTTGCTTAAGAAATCTAAAGTTATTGCAGGATGTCCTAAAAAATGACGCAAAAAACATAGACAATTTTGGTCAATCACAAAACAAAACATATAAAAAAAATTATAACGGGACTGTTCCAGAATACAAATTTTATCTCAGAGCAAGTAAACATAGACACCTTTAAAACACAAAACAAACTACCGATAGCTGTTCGCAAATATCGGAGAGAATTCCAGTTGTACAAAGTTGATGTGGCGGGGAGTGTATAATAAAAATTTTATTAGCTTTTAAAAGTCGTCATGTAAGATATTTTAAATACTACAAATGCAACTTATTATGTTGGTATTTAGATTAAATTTTGACCAAACTTATTTTATTGCAAATTATATCAATTAAGCAAATTTTATTGAAATCGGTACATATAAGAATATAGCTCCCATACAAATACCAGTCCCAAAAATAGCTTTTCATGACATAAATTCTTTAAAAATTTTACATGTTCTTCCTTACTTCTGTTTTTTCGTACTTTTTGTCAAGAATTTTTCTTGAAGTCCAAAGTACATTTTTTGTTTTTTTCATTTTTTTCGTCTTTCCTCTTCTTGTTGAACTTTTTCAGTACAACTTGAAGGACAAATGAATACATAGAGCTCGTGCCTTAGCTTTAACAATAATTAGTATTGTGGTTATTTTGTTGAACTATTTATGGTTTTTAATCCAAATTTTTAATAATTTTAATTAGGCTTAAGTTCATTAAATTTAATTTTCATTAAATTATTTTTATGAAAAAAGGAGTTTTACAACATGAAAATTAATTAAAATTGTTATTGATAATCTTTCATTCTTGACCGTGGCCGGGGCTCGAACCCGGGCCGGCAGGTTACCATGACATGTTTCGATCGCAACCACTCGATCTCCTCAGATGGATTTGCCGTTTTACACTCGCAGCCATCGACGACTGCTGACGTCAATAGTCAAACATCAATCCTTAAACCAAATTGTATTTTAACCTTTGGTAGATCGAAGTTTGCTTTTTTGAATGATTATCCATTTTAATTGATTTTACATGTTCTTCCTTACTTCTGTTTTTTCGTACTTTTTGTCAAGAATTTTTCTTGAAGTCCAAAGTACATTTTTTGTTTTTTTCATTTTTTTCGTCTTTCCTCTTCTTGTTGACCTTTTTCAGTACAACTTGAAGGACAAATGAATACATAGAGCTCGTGTCTTAGCTTTAACAATAATTAGTATTGTGGTTATTTTGTTGAACTATTTATGGTTTTTAATCCAAATTTTTAATAATTTTAATTAGGCTTAAGTTCATTAAATTTAATTTTCATTAAATTATTTTTATGAAAAAAGGAGTTTTACAACATGAAAATTAATTAAAATTGTTATTGATAATCTTTCATTTTTGACCGTGGCCGGGGCTCGAACCCGGGCCGGCAGGTTACCATGACATGTTTCGATCGCAACCACTCGATCTCCTCAGATGGATTTGCCGTTTTACACTCGCAGCCATCGACGACTGCTGACGTCAATAGTCAAACATCAATCCTTAAACCAAATTGTATTTTAACCTTTGGTAGATCGAAGTTTGCTTTTTTGAATGATTATCCATTTTAATTGATTTTACATGTTCTTCCTTACTTCTGTTTTTTCGTACTTTTTGTCAAGAATTTTTCTTGAAGTCCAAAGTACATTTTTTGTTTTTTTCATTTTTTTCGTCTTTCCTCTTCTTGTTGACCTTTTTCAGTACAACTTGAAGGACAAATGAATACATAGAGCTCGTGCCTTAGCTTTAACAATAATTAGTATTGTGGTTATTTTGTTGAACTATTTATGGTTTTTAATCCAAATTTTTAATAATTTTAATTAGGCTTAAGTTCATTAAATTTAATTTTCATTAAATTATTTTTATGAAGAAAAATCTTGTTGTTGATTGGCGACAATAACTTTTACGATAGATACAATGTCATAACAAAATTTTTTGCTGGTAGGTTAAAAAAAATACCATATTACCCTTATAAATCCAACTTCTTAATCAGTTAGAGGCAAGCAAATCTTACATAGATGAAGATATCTACACAATATTCGGTACAAATAACTTTTTTCTTAACCTCATAACATAATTTACTTCTGGCGGATCAATGGGTCGTAAATAAGGTACACTCTCGAAAATTCGTTTTTAAATACAAATGTGGTGTAGGGTATCATATCGTCTTGCATAAATTTCATATCTTATAAATACTAAAAGAGAAAAATCCGTAACGTACGGTGGTATGTCACGAACGATATTCAATTTTTTTCATTACACTGCTTTACAAATTTTTAATTTGGAAAAATACCAAGAACGCCACATGCCTAGATAAGTTAATTGGGACCTCCTGAACACGAAAAACGCTGTAATTTTTTGAAATTTGAAAATTAAAAAAAAAAAACCTAAAAAATAGGCAAGGTGTCATAACTCAGCCCCTTCTTATCAGATAGAAACTTGCAGCATATCGACGGAAAAGGCATTCAATTACCTTTCCAACGATATTTATCTCGATCGGACTATTTGGTTGGGCTCCACAAGGGTTTGAGTGGGACCATACACCGAAAAACACAATAGTACCGTTATCTAAAAAGCGGTACTTAGAAAAAAAAATTACAATGTTTTTCGTGTTTAGGAGGTCCCAATTAACTTATCTAGGCATGTGGCGTTCTTGGTATTTTTTGGCTGTAAACTGTGTTATAAGACCATCCCAAAAAAATAGTTTTTTAAATCACGGATACATATGTAGTATAAAGAAAAAATATTTGCTTAAAACCAATAAGCAATTTTACTGGAAATCATGTGCAAAAGAATAAGTATTCAAGTATGAATTTCAAGTTTCAAGGGTTGAGATACACATTGTTTTAATAGCATTCTCTAGTAAAATAGGAATTTGAAATCAAGTTACAATTAGTAAAATATTTTGAAACTTGAATAGCATTAAAAATATGTTTAAACTCAAGTTTATTTCCAGTTAAATTTTAGGCACTTGAAATTTTATTTTTAAGTGCTTATTGGGATGTCAGATAATAAAAAACAGCTCCCACAATTCGCAGATTTTCGCATATTTTCACATTCATCTTTAAATCACTTCTGTTTATGTCATGTACGACATGCACCTTTGCTCGATATTTTGAACAAGGTTCCGAATGTATTTTTTTTTTTCAAGTATGAAATAAAACATAATTATAAAATTATTTTCCAGTTACTACTATTTTTTCAAAGTCACTACCGATTGCATCACGGTCGATTGCATGAAAATGCGCATATACAACCAATGACACAATAGAACACTTTGTGAAATGCCTAAATTTAATTAAAATAACATCGGGTTCAATTTAAATTTAAAACTTACAGTTCTCTGTCCTCGCATCATTTCGGGCGCTATCCAGCCATCTGTACCCGTAACTCCTGAACGTCTTGAAAAGCTTGTTTTGCCGAAATTGAGTTTTTTGCACAAACCAAAGTCTGAAATCATAACACGCACTGACCTGTTTACATCTGGCAAGGATAATAACACATTTTGAGGTTTTATATCTCGATGAACTGTAAAAGATAAAAGATATATAAATGATTACTGAAATATTTACAATTTCGATATTTTATTTATTATAATTAAATTTCTGTAACCTAGCCAATGGGTCATAATTAAAGAAAAATATGAAAAACATCCCTAGCACTTTAGTCATGCAAGACATGTCTAATAATTTTAAGATTGATCCACATAGTTGCTAAAGTATTTATATAAAAAGTATGGCCAAAAACACTTTAACAATTCACAAATACATTTTTATTTGTACTTTCATTAGTCTAGAATATTTAATAAAAGGTTTAACTTCTTACCTATATTTAACGAATGCAAGTGATTCAATCCAGCAGCAGCTTGTTTCATTACTTCCCACACCGTTATTCGGTTTCGCAGTTCTAAACAACGCTCACCCTCAGTATAATCTTGTAATGTCGCCGCACACAGCTCCACAGCGATATAACGAAATTGACGATCTTGTTCGGTACAAAAGTAACGCACTACATTTTCATGAGCATCACTCTCTCGTAACAAAGCCACTTCACGATCGGCAAAAGTAAAACATTCGGGCAGTAATCGCTTAACTGCAACAAATCGCTCCTCAAATGTACCTTTAAATACAAATGTACCCTCGCAGCCCTTGCCCAAGACTTCATTGGAATTAAAAGATATTTTCCCAACCTTAATAAAACCGTCACCCAAATCAACGAGATCTTGAGCACTTATATTACTGATGTCACTTCCACGGCTCCCACTGTAACCATTCGTTTTAGAGCCATTTTCACTTTGGTTTTTCAACTCGCGCATAGAAATGTACATGTACCAAAACATTAAAAACATAACAACTATTATGATGCATAATGCGACGTGAATTTGATTGCTAGGATGATCTATAAACCATTCGTAAATAAAGGTACGTACTTGTTTGCTGTTATCAAAAATGATTTCTTTGGTTTTGTTTAAAGCAAAGCGGCCAAAAGTTTTATTAGGAATTTTCGATTCTATTTCCAATTCAATGACTGGTTCAGTTTGTACACCAATATCCGCAGAATGTTTTTCGTTACCTGAAGAGAGTAAAGACATGCCAGGACCTTTAAGAGCCGCATTAATTGTAGCTAATTGATGGTTACTATTGTCTTTTGTAACAGCCGGTGTAGGAAAAATCTGTAAATTAACATCATTGGGCACATTGTAGTGGCCAAGCAAAATACCAGCATTCTTCTCAATAACATCATTCAAATAAACTGTTTTGGGATCAACATTAGTATGGGGACCATCCAAAAGGTTTATAGGTGGAGCTGTGCTAATACGGGGTGTATTTTTATCCACAAGCGAGGGTAAAGCATACAACCCGTGTTTATGTTCACCCACATACAAAGATTGGCTATAATATCGAATAATATTTTAACTTTTGTTTAAAACTGTATTTTAACTTAAAACTTACAAAAGTTTTACTGTGTTAACATTGCCGTTTTTGGATTCCTCTAATATAGCTTGAAAAGCTTCCTCGGAAACAGTGGTAAAAGGTACATTCAGCAAGCCATCGGGGCCCAAAAGAAAAGCAGCTACAACTGGACTGGTTAGATCATTCTTCCATAAAAAATTACCAGTTTTACGGTTTAAAGTCAAAATATTACCATTAGAAGTGCTAGTTAAATGTAAGTATTCTACAAAAAAATAAATATAATTTGTATAAAGCTTTTGAGTTTGTTTTTTTTTTAATTTTGTTTTTACCATAATCTTTTGATATATCTGGTGTTGTGGCCATGGAGTTATAATCAAAGAATGTTATATTCCATGGTTTGGTATTTTTATTCTTTTTCGAACTGTCGTACATCATGACGGTATATTGTGTTCTGCCCAAGTAAATTGCCCTTGATGTAGCCCAACCAATACGCTCGCCATCACCGCCATTTACTGAACCATCAAAACCCACTTTTTCTCGTCTTCCCGATTTAGGATCGACTATAAACCATGTATCACTCTTTTTACCCGAATACAATATGCCATCAGATGAACGACATGGTGCATTTGCCACTAATTGTGGTATAGTGTAGGGTAATTTCTTTAAACTACCCATATCACCCAACTGATATATACTACCATCTCGTGGATCGGGCAAATATTGTGGCACATGAACATTCTGCTGCTGTTCAGACATTACGGGGGGATCTGTAAAATTTTTTAATTATAAAACAAAAATATTACTTTATTCTAAAAAGGGGTTGTCATTAAACATTTTAATGCAGCTAGAAAATTAAATACAATTCTACCCTTACAGTCCGTACCCAAGATATAATTTATAAAATAAACTTTTCGGATTTAAGAAAAACGCAACGACATTGAAAACTTCAATTTAATAAAAAAAAAAAAAGACTAAAATTAAAGTTAATGGAAATAAAAGAAAATGGTTCATATTAATGTGCATAAATCAATAAAAAAATACGAAACATTTCGGAAAAAAAAATCGTTTTGTACATGAGCTGATGTGTAGTTTATAGAACACTAGCGCCTTACTTGAAATTTGTTTTTGTTTTAAATGTAAGTTGAACGGACGAGTAAGGCGCTCGTGTTCTACAAACCATACATAAGTTTATCTTTTCCCAGTCTTTTTCATTTCCCAGGAAAGCAGGATTTATTTTTCAATTTCCCCGGAATTCCCGCTTAATATAAAACGGTGCTAAATATAATTTAATTTAATTTATTTGAACAAAAAACAAATATCAATTCATCGGATCTATTAAAAGAGCTTATCAGCGCATTTAATAACGTTAATAAAAAATAAATAATTTCTGTTCTTCATACGCAAAGCCAACAGTATTGACATTAAACCAAAATACTTAAACTATTTAAACTAAATATTAGAAAATATTTCTTTAAAAAAAGGATTTTAGTACAGAATAAGGATTTGCAGAATCGTTTGACAGCTATTTTCTAATTTTAATCAAGAAGAGTCCTGTCAATGAGGAACCTAAGGATGTTTGTCTTTATAGCCGAAAAAAAAACATTGTATAAACTCTGGACACTTTCAGTTGTCTCACCACTTCCTTCAAAAACAAGTAATCATTTTTTAAGGCAAATTTATTATTACATTTTTTAAATCAAATTTCGCCTTACTTATCGGATTTAAATTTACATCTATTTCTTGACATAACTTATTTTCAATTATATCAGCAGTAATTATGTCCACAATTAAATAAAAAAAATCTTGGGAATTCCCACACCAATTTTGCGGAAAAAACGCTATACATGAGCAATACCAAAACAAATAAATTTTAAGTAGCAAAGAGTACAAACAAAGCAATTGGCTTTTCCCTTATCTGCATGATTTAATTTACAGTTGAAATTATACATTTAGAACAAAATAATTGGCGAAACGTATTTTGTGAACTATTCTTTTACAGCCGTATTTATAATGGAATTTTGGCATGAAGTTAGCACAAAGTTTATAATACACTTACCAAACTCTGGCTAACGATTTGCTAAACTATTTTTAACCAGCTGCCAAACGTTTGCCAACTTGTAAGAAACAGCTGTTAAATGTTAAACAATTTGGTTGGTTTTATTTTAATTACTGTTTTATTTTATGTTTCTTTCTTTTTTTATTTTATATTAATTTTAAAAACTTTTTAAATTTGTTATATGTGGAGGAAAAAACAAAAACAATTTACAAAAAAATTCCAAACCAGCGATGATTAATACAAACATGTTGCATTTTTCAGTAATATAATGTGGCATCATTAAAATTCAGAGTTGATTTTTTTTTAGTTAGCAGTTGGACAAAAGTTTGTTATAAATAAACTCTGTGCTTACAAGCTGCTAGGCTTAATCGGCATTCTAGTTAGCAGCTCGTTGTACGTAGTGTACAAACTGTGGCTAACTTTTTGTTATAAATACGGCTGTAAGTTTTTCATTCCGTGTGAAACTTTTTTAATATTCATCTAAGGTATATAATATACATTATATATATATATATATATACTATATATATTGAGTAATTCTAAGTCGATTCAGATATGTCCGTCTGTCTGACCGTCTGTTGTTTTCTGATTTACAAATGACGCTTTCTGAATTACAATTGACTAATCTGATTTACAATTGACGCTTTCTGAATTACAATTGACTAATCTGAATTACAATTGACGCTTTCTGAATTACAACTGACTAATCTGAATTACAATTGACGCTTTCAGAATTACAACTGACTAATCTGAATTACAATTGACTAATCTGAATTACAACTGGAAAAGGTGTAGTTCTCCCAAGTAGTTTGGGATTGAAATCCAGAAAAATCGGTTCAGTAGGATAAGAGTTATGAATCAAAAGATGGAACCAACACCCTGAAACATTGATAATTTTGTAAAAAAAAAATTTAATGCACGGCCCAGTGAAAACTTCGCCTACAAAATAATGTGTTGAGTAATCAGAAAAACATAAAAGCACTACTTACAATCATACTAAAAGAACCCATTTTACAAGGCATGTCCCAGAATGAACGCATTTAAAAGTCAGTCATTATTTTTTTACCTACATACATCCAAAAAAATGTAGTTATAGAAAAAAGCTACTCAATAATGAATGAAAGAAGCTTTTTATTTTGAAAGAGGTAAGCGAAGCTTTTTCCGGGGGATTAATATGAGATTTTGCACAAATTCGTTTTATAAGATTAGAAATCACACTTTCATCTTTCGTGAAGATTGGTCCATAATTTACCATGGGCCCCATATAAAGCCTACTCTCGAAAACAACCTAGTACGCCTAAAACCATAACTAATTATGCTATTAAAATAAAATTTGGTTAGTCATAGTTTTACGTTTTCGATTTCCAGCACACCCCTTTATAAATCACTTTGTATATTTTCGTGAAGATCGGCGCATAATTTAGCATAGGTCCCGTATAAAGTCCACTCCGGAAATATTCTAACTATTGGAGGAGGGCATCAAAAAAACACTCTAACTTTTTTTTTGTAAAGCAGACTAAATAATCACAAAGTCTTTTTTTATTGCTGTTGCTACAGAACATTTTTACTCGTATTAATTATATTTTCAAAACAAAACACATTTATATATATACATGCCTTAGTACAATTTCTAAGATAAGAAAAACTAATACAGAAGTAGTTAAATACAGAAATTATTACTTTATGTACCTAACCTTACTAATGCTCATAATTTTAACAAAAAGAAAGCTGGTCGTGTTCGTACCTAACAGTTATCTTTACCAATTTTAACTTTTGTTTGGCCAACGTGTTTTTACCTTAAGTTTTCTTTTGAAAAACTAAAGCTTTTACACCATAGATTTCGATACTCAGCTAGATTTCTTTTTGTAGAAATTACGGACATTAAAGTTCTAAGCTTTATAATATTTTTTTTACTTTTTATTCTATTTACTTACTGAATCTCTGAGTTTAATAGGTTTTACTGATGTAAACGCAAGAATTTTTAAAAGAACAGAAAAATTATATAGAACAAAAAGGTTTCTTTTGCTGAAAAAAACCAAAGTTACTTTTTCGTACTACATACACGGAGAAAACTGTTGTGCATTATTTATGTACAAGCTGTTCATAACTATAAAATGATTAGGTACATTTTTGAATATGCAACTTTGCGCATAAATTATGCCTAATAATCATAAATTCTGCACAATCTATTGAAATTGTGCATAAGTTATACACAAAAAGTGTGCACAGTTTGTGAACATTGTTCATAGCTTAATTACACTATGGAACATTTTTGGGATTATTGTCTGGGGGGTGAGAAATTCCAAGTCAGGGTGATGGTACTAGGTCAGTATAGTAAAACCCTCAAAGGGTTTGGCGTTCGTATGTGTCAGTTTTTTTTAATGACATTTTAAATTTTTTCCTTATCTTGATGTTTTTTTGTTTAACATAACTCGAGAACCACTTGTCCGATTTTGCTAAAACAAACTCAAAAAAATTTAGAATTACAATTTCTTTAATCCGTTCATATAACGTTTTTCTTTATAATCAACAGTTTTGCCGGTAAAAATAAATTTGTGGAGAAAACAAAAAATTTTTTGGCCTAAAAATTAAAATTTATTTTAATAAATATTGCCTATTTTTAGGCAAACAAATATTTTTTTTTCTCCACAAATTTATTTTTGCCGGCAAAACTGTTGATTATAAAGAAAAACGTTATATGAACGGATTAAAGAAATTGTAATTCTAAATTTTTTTGAGTTTGTTTTAGCAAAATCGGACAAGTGGTTCTCGAGTTATGTTAAACAAAAAGACATCAATATAAGGAAAAAATTTAACATGTCATAAAAAAAAACTGACACATACGAACGCCAAACCCTTTGAGGGTTTTACTATACTGACCTAGTACCATCATCCTGACTTGGAATTTCTCACCCCCCAGATAGGCTGTTGTACTGTGTTATTTGAAAATTAAACACAATTGATCATAATATATGAACATTGTGCATGAACGACTATTAACACTTATTGTTCATGAGTTATGCCTACTTGTGCATGGATTTTGCCCAACATTTTGATATGTGTGTATCTTGTTCATAAGTTGTGCGCATTTATGCATAGATTATGAACAATATTATGTTCCTTGTGTCAAGAGCGCCGGTTGTGTTTAGAAGCGACAGTAGTTGAAGTGAATTGAAGTGAATATTTTTTAGAAATATATAATTGCGCAAATCAAGAAAACCAGAGGTAAGTATTGAGTTATTATCAAATATTTATCACAGAACAAAGATAACTGATACAGCCAATTGTTTTTCTGACTGGGTAGTTGCTTGACGAACTATTTATGGAGTTCTGCTTCAGCTGATTTTGTTTACTTTTTGTTTGTGTTTTGCAGAAAAACTTCCATTGAAGTGCTAAATATGGAAAACTTCGCAGGTCAACAAAGACGTGAATATACTTATGTTTTCTACAAATTTAGAAGGTATTAATTTATATTTTAATTTAATTTGCTGTTATTTCTGTATATTGAATTTCCTAATTGAATTTCCTAAACCCTTTGAGCTTCATCCAATATTAAGCACTAGACTATGTTTTATGATAAGAATTTTATAGATATGTAAAAAAATTAATTACTTTATAAATTATATAAAATAAACATATTAATACTGAAGTATAAGATTTATTTTATTTTAATATGTGTAAATATAATATTAGTTATAAAGTGCTTGTACTTTGAAATAAAGACATTTGAAAATAAAATGAAAATTTGTTTCTTTAATATTTGCAGGAGGTGTAAAATATTTCCTACTTGTTCACAATCTATGAAAATGTTGTTCATAACATATGCACAGTTGTTCATAGTCTTTTCCCAGTTGTTCACAATCTATGAAAATGTTGTTCATAACCTATGCACAGTTGTACATAGTCTTTTCCCAGTTGTTCACAATCTATGAAAATGATGTTCATAACCTACGCCCAGTTATTCATAAAACATGCTCATAGTGCTGAACTTAAGTTATGAACAAGTGTGCATAGATTATGAACAACTGTTCTTGGTCGTTTTTCGTGAACAATTTGTGCATAAGTTGTGCCCATAGCGCATAATTTCTGCACATAATTCTCTCCGTGTATTAACGAAAGTTTTATACACATCGTCGTCTAGCCTTGCAAGTAGTTCTATGTGTTTTTTCACAGGTTTTCAGGAGAGCAAAACAACTCATTTATAGTATACATTTAAGATTTTTTTATTGACATCATATGCCTAAATAATTCACGGATTATTTACTAAAATACTGTGCTAGAAAAATTCTCTGTTACAGAGGCTTTTAAGAAAAACTACACATAACACCTTTTGAACTAGTCTTTTTTCAAAATATGTTCATAACCGTTTATATATATATATGTATATATATTTGTTCCTTTTAACTCCTACAAGGAGCATAGGGGCGTAATGCTATAAAACCTATAAAACTTTCTGTTCAAAGAAAAACAGCTTAGTTTTAGTTTTTTACATTTCGATTCATCGATTTTTAATAGAGATTGACACAAGTTTATTGGCTCAATTATTTTTATCTCTTTTTAACTAATCAGTTCCCAACGCAGCTTGAAACAAACATCATTGCGTTTTAAAAGACATCCACGGATGTTGTTGACTTTTGCATCACCAGGAAGGATTGAAATTAAATTTTCATGAGTGTGTTCGTAATTCTTTAAGAATATACTTATAGTTTAAGCGCCACTTTTTGGGTTTGAGATTAAAGTTAATTTAATTCTATAATTAGCTAATCTGAGAATTAAGTTAATCTAGCATCAATTGAATTTGATATTTTTGGGTTGTGGCTTAAACCATGTTGTGTTACCATACTGAACACAAATAAGTGGCAACATTTTTTTTGCAAATGTCAACTTTTTATCAAAGTCACCATTTACATTATACGATTTTTGTCGTTGCGATTCTTACCTTATAGGCGAAAAGTTAGAGAGGAATTAAAAGGGGTACACGAGCGAGTGTACTCTTCGATTCATTTTGTTTGCTCATTCGTTCTCTCATTGTTCTCTCATTTGACGAAAAATGTATTGAAGTTCAGTTGAACAGAAAAAGTTGTAACGACAAAAATCGTACAATGTAAATTTAAGACCGACTTCAAAGAAGAAACGACAATAATCGCAACGACAAAAATCGTATAATGTAAATTGGGACAAAGCAATATGGATGTTTTCAAAGAAGAAAATGTGCGAATTTATATTGGTTACAAGGTAGAAAATTTTTACGTTTAAAGTAAAAATATATAAAAGAAAAAATATAGAAAGGAAAAATTATATAAATGTACTTAGCAATGGGCCGCGTGGATAAAAAGGTAGCTATAGCTAGTACTAGAAATATTGAAGTTTAAACTAGCTTTGAGGTGAATAAAAATTTAAGTTAAAGCTAGTACTTTATACTGATTAGTAGATACTAGTTTTTTTAGCGTTGACTCAAACAAAGTGTGAATAAAAAGGAGTGAATGCTTAAAAAGACTAGTTTATGCTTTATTTTTTAAGCTTATGACACCTCATTCATAAGTTGTGTTTTGCTACAATATTAAAAAAAAAAAAAATGTTATTCTTGATTAAATATAAGTATGTCTGATATTATAAATATATATCATTTTTTAAAAATTATTTTTTGTTTATGGGCATTTTCCCAGAATGGTCTACCAGGATGAAAAAATAATATGTTGACAATCATCGTCTTTTATTGTTATAAAAAAGTCTATGTTTTTATAAAAGAATGGTTTCATAGCATATCTCAGCTGTTTGACTTGAGGAAATTGCGCTGGAAACTGGACAATTTTATACTTTCTTATATTTTCTACTTCTAAAGACATTTTTATATACTTATTTTACATGCAAAAAATAAGTTATGTTTGCACTCTTTCTTCACAATCTCTCCATTACAATCAATTGTAAAGAGTATTAAGTTTTTTTGTTAAGGAAATTTTAAGGTATTTATGGGAAAATGCATGGTGATAATAATAAAAAAACATATGGAAAAATCGTAAGTTCACGACCCGTACGTTCGCGATCGGTACATAAGCCAATTAAACAAAAACCAAGAGATATTTTATTTTGTAAATACTGGATGGAGACCTACATTAATACACTTTTAAAATAAATTAATCACTTTTGAATATAATGTTCCATTGCGCAGATTTTTACATTTCACTGCTGTCAGCCAAAGTTGACTTCTATTTTGCGTACAATCGTGACCACATGTTTATAACTATCATTATGAAAACTTAAACTCGATGAAATTCATCTTTTGCACTAAACATAGAGCTACCCAAATGCTATCGAATCGCAAAAAAAAATGGTAGGAAAAGTTTTGTTTTCTATATTTTTTTTTTACATCAAAAGCGTACGAAGTTAATTTAATCGCTAATCTCTAATTCAAAAAGTGGCTCTAAATAGTAAACTATAATCTTTACATAATCAAGTGGAGTATACATTGGAGCATTCGCGTCAAAAGTAGCACCCTAAGCGGTATTGTCATATCTAAATAAATTTAGAAGATATTCCTGCAACAAGCGGTACTGGTTATGAAGATTAAAGAACACAGGCTGTGTCTCACTTTAATCTATTACTAAAAACGACACTGTGGATGACGATAACCGGAATAAGGCTGATTATTCACATATATAGACCATTATTTCTCTCAAATAATTGGCTGTGTGGTTACTTTTTCAAAAAAAGGATATATAGGATATTTTTTGATTTTTATTTTTTTGAACAAAAATAACAGTTATTTTTTGATTTTTATTTTTTTGAACTTAAATTACAGTTATTTTTTGATTTTTATTTTTTTGAACAAAACTAACAGTTATTTTTTGATTTTGATTTTTTTTAACAAAAAAAAAAGTTATTCTCAAAAAGTTATTGTCAAAACGGAGTCACTGTCGACTCTACTTGCAGCACGCCTAGTTCTGTGCATGCTACCACGTTAACCAACTATTCTCCAAAGAAATGTACGTGTAGTAATAATTTAGTTGACTTTAAATGTTTATTTTAATGTGTAATCATCATTGGGATTTCTTAGGCACAATTAAACAAATATTTAAAGTCAACTAAATTATTAAAACAATAACATTTCTTTAGAGAATAACTTTTATTTTTGCTCGAAAAAATGAAAATCAAAAAATAACTGAAAAAAGGAATAGTCCCAGTTTTTTTTTGCAATTTTGCTTTTTCGCAAGAGTGCAACTTTTGACGTGAATAGCTTTAATGCTTCTAGGTTTGAGTGAAAACTTATGACTACCATAATTGTATGCTCCTTTTTTTATTTATTCTGCTCCAACTCATGACCTGTACTTGTTGCAGGAAAATTTTTTAAACCTATTAAGACCGCTTTGTGGCTGTAAGTATTCTAAAACTGTATGACACAGCAGAATATCTTTCTAACAAGAGAAGTCGTCAGAAAACATAATAAAATTTATTGCAACGTAATTTTCTAAATAAAACAAAGCAGTTGTTAAGAAAGCTTCTTTCGAAAAATATCGCATAAATTATTTTGATGGTATGATATTAACTGTGACCTTATTTTTTAAACCAAAATACAGAGCAGAAGTTTAAATATTTGTTAAAGCTACACAAAAGTAGCTTAGCAACAAAAGCCAAACATAAAAAGAAAAATTGCTTTAATACTGTTAGAATTAAACACAATACGCATATTTCAAAGTCTTTTTAGGCTTAAAAAAATTTTTGTCGATTTTGAAATTGACTTTTGCTGCTTTTATGGACTCTTCTTTAACTAATCGGGAACTAGAGACTGTAGGACAGGATAAAGTCAATGCTAATTGATTGACCCGTATTTAATTAAATCGACTAAAGATTAAAATATGTTAATTTGGCATTTTTATTACAAACAACCCCGAACAAAAAATTCAAAAACCGTTATTTTTTACAGAATATCCTTAAAAAAAGAACATGGATGATCGTCCTTGGACAAATTGTGTATACAGTTGTACGCGCCTTAAAAAAATTAAACCAAAAAAAACAGTTCTTATGATACCCTATTGTATATGTTGGTAAGGAAACAGATTCTCAAATTAACAAAATAGACCCTTTTTCAAAATGGTCCAGCTCACGAGAGGCCAAAGCTGGAGCCGAAATATTTTAAATGTCATCTTTAAAAAGTCCAAAGTTCATTTTTAGGAGGGTACATCGAGCACTTTTTTTGGTGAGTCGCTCTAACACACATACATACCTCATTCATATTTTGTATATTGACTTTGCCGTAATGAGGCAACCAAAATTTCGAATTTAAAGCAAATAAACATCGCCATGAACTTAATGTTAGAAGAGTATCAAAGCGAGATTTTTTCATAAAAAATATTAACGATTTTAAAACGAGATATTTGAAAATAATTACTAAGCAATAAATTTACAACATGTAAAATGTGTAGAATTTCAAAATTCTTTTTTAAGAAATCAAATATCTCAGTATTCTTTTGCAAGTTTGAAATGGGAATTTAGCACAGTTAAACGAAACCTTGAATAAAAATCTTTTTATTTTGTTATTTAAGAATTGTGTACTTGCTACTTACAACTTATTACTTTTGAAATTGTTTGAGAAAATAAGAAAAATGTTACATGAATTCCAGTAATTGAACAAAGTCAGGTAAATTGGGAATGTATTTATTTAGATATTCTGTACAAATACAGAACACTTAGTTAAATACAGAACGATTTAATGTTTTTACAAACAGAACAATGCTCTTAAATACAATACTGTTCTGTGTAATACAGAACAAAATTCTTTTTGATTAACATTGCTTTCGACATCGTCGAGCTGGAATTTAATATAATTTGGGTTTAAAGTTTGTTTAGTAATTAAGCTCAAGGTTTGTTTAAGAAGGTTTGCGCAAGTGGCCAAATGTTTATTTTGTTTACTCTTTGAAGCTTATGTAAGTATGTACAAGGGAGATCGAACGGTTAGTATTCGACCGGTTTTAACCGGTTATTTTAGTTTTGCCCAAGATTAAACCGGTTATTTTTGTATAACAAACCGGTTATTTTAATAATGTGTTATTTAGATACAGTTTCCTTACTTTTGTTAAAAACGTACCCGTAATTTAAGTAAACTTAAACTTTTTATGAAGAATGTGAATGAACTCTGTTCCAAGTAGTTCTTAAGAGACTGCAAATAATCAGGGGTGTTCTGGAAATCGAAAACGCAAAACGCTAAAATTTGCAAATTGTTTTTAATACGCTTTTAATCTAATTTTGATCATTTTTGTTATAAATTTCTGTTTAATAGAGACATATTTGTATAATATTTGTCATAAAATTCCTATATTACGTACGCAAATCGATAGGCTAGTTTCTAAATTACAGTTTACAATAAATAAAGTATAGTAAATAAATAGAAATTGCTAAAAATAAAGAATTAGATTAATTTACTAGTCACGCTTTTTTTGGTTTTTATCGTCAAATATTTGTTGGGTCTGAACATACCTTAAGTCATATCTATGTATTTTGTTGGTTCACCTTCGTGAATTGATTTGTTTTTATTCAAATTAACTTTTTATTACAAAAACTAATTTGTTTTGGAATGTATTAGAATTAAAACCGGTTAACCGGTTATTTTTTAAATGCTTAACCGAAACCCGTTTTTTTTAAATAGCAGCTATTCGGAACCGGTTTTTGAAAAAGGTGGAATAATCGGAAACCCTAATGCATACAGAACACCTTTTTTTATGGCGTAGTAAGTAAGTATATAAAAAGACAAAGAAATTTAACGCAAACAGAGAATGTCTGTTGTTTTTTTTTTTTTATTATTTTATTATTGTAGAGTTGCGCAGACCTAATAATAAATGGATCTTGAATGAGCTCTTTTTTGATCGTTAGGCAATAAAATATATTATGTTGCGCAGACCTAATAAATGGATCTAGTAGAACAAGCTCATATTTGATCGTTAGGCAATAAAATATATTTTTTTTTACTTGAAATTTCAGCTAAAAACTTAATAAGTTATGATAATTTCTTTTATAACATGTATACCTTTTTTGTGTTGCACTCTTTAAAGGGCTTGTATACTGTTTGTTTATTTGTTTTTATAACGTAGTGGAGCTATTGTATGTATGTACATGGGTGTAAATTTGGTTTTCTGTTATCACAAAACTAAGAATTACACATATCTTAGCCCATTTGTTCAGTAAACAGATTAAGTTTTTTAACCTAGAAAAAACGTTACTTACATTTATTTTAAAACAATACGCATTATCTTTTACACCTTATCGCTACTTTACACTAGTTTTTAAATCTTTTGTAATTCAGGCAGCAATTCGCATATGAACATAGCTCAGATTTAGCTACCCTACAAGATGTAAATGAGCGAATCATCATATTTTTCACGTTGGTGTTATGAAAATGATGGGATAAATGAAAGAAAATCATGAGCGAAGCCAAAAAAAAAAAAAAAACAAAGAAAATAGATTCCAGTTTAAGACTGGTCACAATGTCGACAAGAACATTTCTTTTTTTATATTATTATTTAATATTATATTTTTATTGAAAAAAGTGATGTTACGAATATCGATTTATAATATTCGCGAATACGAATATCTGCGCCAATACTCGCCGAATACAATATACAATCTAAATTTAAGCGTCTCTCGATATTTCAAATTTAATTGAAACAAATCGCCGGTTTGCGTTGATAACAATAAATTTGAAAAAAAAAACTTTCAAGCTACTAAATGTTTTTAATATTATTATGACATTCCGATGACTAAATTTGAAATTATCAACTTCGCACCTGAATGCCTCAAGCTTTATTTGGCTTTTGTATCGTTTTCCCCTAGCTTTGACCCCGATGAGGAGCCATTTACCCCCATCCCACCCCCCTAATTTTTTGGCTTATGCGTTTTTTTATAAACTTCTAGCCCTAATTTATTTCTGTGGCAAAGAGAAAGTACTTAATGGCACCTTAAGATCTTCATGTTCAAAAGTACACATGGGTAAAATTTCAATTATTTTGTAGGATGTTTGAGGAAGTTATAGCAAAATTATTTTTTGGTTATCATTTTTCAATGTGTAATAACATTTGGAATAATAAAAACTTTCGATCTGTGACATTATGAGTGTTTAGGAATAACAACTTAAAAAACTATAATCGCAGAGAACTGATGATTATATTAAGTTCAGAGTAAATTTCCAAAAGACACCTTTAAAGTTTTAAATTGTTCTCCTATAAAGCAAACCAAATAGACTTAGCACTTATTGCCACAGAATTAGTTCAAAGCAAAAACCATTAATATAAAACACAAAAAGTGAATTTTTTTAAACAAATTATTACAAAATATTTCTTTTAAAATAGGATTTTAGCTCAGAATAAGCATTTACAGAATCGTTTAAAAGCCTATTTCTAATTTTTTAATTAAAAAACACGTTTCCTTTCTACGGATGTTGGCCTTAATGGTCAAAGGAACATAATACAGCAACTTTGTCTTAGCTGCACAATCTCCTTTGCACGATTTTTTGTGCAGACAAATCAAAAGTGCTCTTATCTTAAACGCATTTAGCTGCCTTAATGTGCAGGTACACAATTGTGGTTACCTGCATAAAAGTGCAGCTAAAGTGAATTGTTTAAAAGAAGAATAAAAATAATTGTATAAATAAATTGATATTTTATTAAAATTTTATATTTATGTGGTTTTTATTTGGTTTGGAAATTAAAATTGAAATAGTTTTTTAATTTATAATAAATGACCTCAAGCCAAACCAAATAAAAACCACAACAACAAAAAAGGTCAAAAATACATACTGTTAACATTTAATATTTATATGAAAAAGTGGCCACCATATTTTTTTATGTGTGCAGCTAACATTGATGTTTTATATGAAAATATTTTGAAGATGCCCAAAAATATGATAAATATGCAGGTATACAAAATGCACGTAAGCAAGGATTTTGAAGAATAATTACAGAAAATATGTATTTTGGGCACTTAAGTCAAAGTGCATCTAACTTGAATGTCTTGTATGAAAATAATTTTAAAATGCCAAAAATTTTGTGCATTTATCTTAAATGTGCAGGTATAGAAAGTGGACTTAAAAAAGGAATTTGTATGGGATTTTAAACAATAATGATAAAAAATTTTAATTTTGTGCAGTTAAGTTTTGGGGATGGGGTATTTCGCAGAGGTGCACTTGTGCGGAAAGCTATCTGCCTGTCATCCACTTGGGGATGACAAGAAGCGATTCTTCTGTTCGAAATTCCCAAGCAGCTCACTACTTCCGGTCGACAGCTAGAGTGAGAAGGCACACAGTTGAGTAACCTGAATGGCATGCTAAAACCGATGCGTCTCAGGTAACTAGGTGGCCACCGAAATGAACAGGCACTGAAACTCAACTGTTCGACCTGCCTAGAGGTTGTTGGCAGCCCCAACACTAGGATCGGATGGGAGGCCTAATCAGTCCCTCAATCTTAAACTGAAATGATTACTGAAACCGCAACAAATAATTGCGGCCCTTTGTTCCTACTAGGAACCACAGGACATAATATAAGTCAAAAGTGCACTTAATCAAAAGGTAGTAAAGTCAAAACTACTGTATAATATCTAGGACACTTTCAGTTTTCTAAGTACTTCCTCCAAAACTTGTAATTCCTTTTTTAAATAATCTAATTTTCTTAGAATCGAATAAGCGGTTTCTTTATTAATAACTTTTATCATCATCTCTTACAGAATCTAATCTGAAAAATCTTTTATGCAGTTGCTCTGCATATAAAATCATAATATTTTTTCAAGCAAGTGGGAACAGCTTTTTTTTTGTTTTTATAAAATAAATCTGAGTCTTTCGACAAATTAAAAATTCTTTATATTTTTACTCTTCTTCTTACAAAATTTCAGAGCATTAAACATGCCTCACTTATCGGATTTGAATTGACATCTCTTTGGCGTTTGGCAAAAATGTGTTTAAGTCAGAAACTGTAGTTTTTCATTATGTTAAATAGAAAAATATTTATTTGGTGTATTTCATAGACTATTTTCCTGATGATTACGATTAGAAGCAGTGATTTAAACCAAACAAAAGAGAGAACAAGATTAATTAAAGCCAATCAAAAATTCAAAATGAGTTTTTTTGACTTAAGACCTTTTTGACTAACGGCTAAGATCTGTTTGTCGAGACAACTTTTTTACAATTACAACAGCAGTTAAGTTGCTATAATTAAAATAAAAAAACGGGAATTCCCTTACAAATTTCCCAGAGTTTTTTCCCGAAAAATGTGCGGGATCCAAGGAAAATCCCGTATGAAAAACACTAGTATTGATAAAAAATTAGCAACTTAATATAACTTTAATTAAAGCTACTAAGGCATGGCGATATTTTTTACAGGTAGGTCAAAAACTGACCAAAGGTCCCATTAAACCTACTCTCCAAAATCGATTTAAGATTGCCTATATATGAAAAAAGATAAAATATATCGCGTTTTTCGCGTTTTATGTGAATAATTACAAAAATAAAACAAATAAATTAACATTATTTTAAAACTGATTCAATTTGAAAAGCAGAGCATTATTTCCACATTATGAAAACCCGAAACAAAAATATTTATTTAGTTAAATATCTCAATTAGTAGGTCGCAAGTGGTTAAGTTTTATATACCATTGGATGCTGCATCAAAAACTTTTTTCGATGATACAAAATTTTTGTTATGTCGTCTTGGAGTAAAGTGCAAAAAAATTGGAAAAACTGAAAAAAAGACCTTTTTTAAAAATGGTCCAGCTCACGGATGGTCAACGCTAGAACCAAAATATTTTGGGAATCATCATAAAACATATCAAGCTTCATTTTCAGAGGGGTAATAAAATCGCTTTTTTTAGTCGCTCTTATGTATATTGTTTCTTTAAATATTAATAGTTTTTATCAGGCTCAAGTTCATCAAATTTAATTTTTTATTAAATTATTTTTATGAAGGAATTTTACAACATGAAAATTAATTCAAATTGTTATTGATAATTTTTCCTTCTTGACTGACCTGAGATTCGAACCCAGGCGGCTGGTTACCCTGACATGCTTCGATCACAACCACTTGATCTCCTCAGAGGGATTTGCCGTCTTACACTCGCAGCCATCGATGACTGCTAACGTCAATAGTTAAACATCAATCCTTAAACCAAATTGTATTTTAACCTTTGGTAGATCGAAATTTGCTTTTTTCGAAAGATTATCCATTTTCAATTGATTTTACATGTTTTGCCTTACTTCCGTTTTTTCGTACTTTTTGTCAAGAATTCTTCTTGAAGTTTGACTATTGACGTCAGCAGTCATCGATGGCTGCGAGTGTAAGACGGCAAATCCCTCTGAGGTGATCAAGTGGTTGTGATCGAAACATGTCAGGGTAACCAGCCGCCTGGGTTCGAATCTCAAGCCAGCCGCCTGGGTTCGAATCTCAGGTCAGTCAAGAAGGAAAAATTATCAATAACAATTTTAATTAATTTTCATGTTGTAAAATTCCGATCTTCATAAAAATAATTTAATGAAAAATTAAATTTGCTGAACTTGAGCCTGATTAAAAATATTAAAATTTGGATTAAAACCATAAATAGTTCGACAAAATAATCACAATACTAATTATTGTTTCTTTAAATATTTACAGCCTGTTCGTCGATTTCGAACGTTAACGTTCGCATAGAAGATTACATTTAAAACAAAAACAAATTTTCGAACTTTGTTTTTGTTTTAAATATAATTTTCTATGCGAGCTTTAACGTTCGAAATCGACGAACAGGCTCTTAGTTAAAATTGTATTAAACTAGAGTTACAAATATATTTTAAATGTTCTATGTTTAAAAAAGATCTTTCTGGTTCGAAGTTTTTTAGTATACATAGGTACATATAATAGTTTACTTAACATACATATTCTCATGAATGTCATTCTTTTGTTGACAAAGTTTTTTATGTACATATTTGTTTTATTCGGTTACACGTGCCTTGACATTGTAGAAATTTTCTGTCTCTTCAAAATTCGCTTGTGAATTCTTTCCACATATATTTTATCCAAGCTTTATTAATGGAGTTTTTTATATTTAATCACATGTTTACGCGAGTCAATGTTGACTTTATTTCTTAATAATATCTTATTATATATACTCCTGTATATACATATGTATGTATACCATAGATGGGGGTAGTGCATTCATTTTGCAGTTTCAACTCACACTTAGTGATAGTGCAAAAATATTGCAATCATTTTGTTGATGTTGAGTGATGAATTGAAAATTTGCAGCCTCACTAAGCATGAGTGACAGTGATGTTAAAAAATTTTGCACTCAAAAAAAAAATAGTTTGATTTAAAAAAAGCAATCATACGCTTATTGCAACTTTTTTTTCACTCATTTGAGTGCAACTTA
The DNA here is from genome assembly GCA_963931875.1 of Pollenia griseotomentosa. Classification (NCBI taxonomy): domain Eukaryota; kingdom Metazoa; phylum Arthropoda; class Insecta; order Diptera; family Polleniidae; genus Pollenia; species Pollenia griseotomentosa. The sequence continues at coordinate 180,871,799 of OZ007560.1, read as the reverse complement.
AATTGGTGCACTAATTTTAAAATTAAACTTGTTTTTTCATGATTAAAGCCAATAAATATACCGTTATTAACAAAATTTCATTTTGTTTAATGTTCTCTACTTATGCATATCCTCAAAAGAAATCAAAAACCATGCACATACAAAGTTACATTTTTTAAATTTTAGTGAGACAACATTTGTATGCAGCTTTTTTGATTGCATGTCTAAATTTTACACTATTTGATTTGAGTGCAGATTTTTGCATTAAAATCTGCGTTTAGTGATAGTGCAAAAATTTGCAATATCACTCAAAATTTTTTGGTGGTAGTTAAAAAAAACAATCATCACTAAAGCTTATAAAAAAAAGAGTGCAAACTAATTTCTTTGCAGTTTTATTTAGTGATAGTGCTATGCTGATTTGAATCAATATTTAGTGCACTACCCCCAACTATGATGTATATATATAGCCGCAGAACAACACGTTCTTTTTCACATTTTTTGACAAATTGGTTTTGCGTTGAAATCTTTAACGTGGTGACTTATGATAGTTTGATGCATCTTTTAACAAGTAAAAAACTTATTACCATATCCAAGTTCATTCAGTTTTTTAAAGAGGCGAAATAAATAAACCTCAATTTTCCAAAAATTTAAATGAGCAAAAAAGTACGTTTTGTTCTTCGGCTACTCATATACCTACAAACATACTTATGTACATACTAAATATACGTGTTTTTGCGTGCACATTTTTATAATAAATAACTTTTAAAATATTTTATATGTATATCGTTACCTAAAACGCAAAAACCCTAACTAACAAAAACTTAAAAATCGATTTTTTTCATTAACAGAATATAATCACAAATGTCCACAAAATTTTGGAATCTTTCGACCCACATTACCGATTCTATTGACAAAAAACAAACGGCCCTATCTACAAAAGATTATCAGCCCAATTATGAATACAAACTCCCCGGGAGTTTTTTCCCATCTGCATAGGAAAAATGGGAGAAGGGAGAGAACTCCCGGGGAATTTTTATTCATCAAGGATGTTCTGGAAATCGAAAACGCAAGAATTTGGAAATTGTTTTTAATACACTTTTAATCAAATTTTTTTTAATTTTTGGCGTGAAATTCTGTTTAATAGAGAAATATTTGTAAAATATTTGTCAAAAAATTCGTTTATCACAGAAATCTTATTAAAAAACGACGTTTAAAAATCTTGCGTTTTGCGTTTTCGATTTCCAGAACACCCCTGCATAGTTGGGCTGTATATGACAAACGCTAAAAGACCTAAATGACAGTTTGTATAACATGCAACAATGTTAGTTCTGAAAACAACTGGAAGGTTTTACAAAAAAAATAGAAGAAAAATTAATTATAAACAGTTTAATACTACATATTAATCAATTTATTATATGAAATAATTTTTTTTCTTCTTCTGTAAATGTTAGTGTGAAAAATAAAACTGTATATTGCTGTTTATAAATGTACATATTTTTCCAACGAATTTGTTTAAGTTAAAAAACAACGTGTTCTGTTTTTCCGACATTTTGTTTTTAACCATTTAAATAAATTTTAGGGTTTGTTTCCAAGTTTGCAATTTTTTGCATGTTCGTCATAGAAGCGATTTTTTCGTGTGATTCTTAACAGCTTTTACGATTTTTAATATGACTTTTTTCAAAATTAATTTTCTCAAATTCCAAAATCATTTCAGAAATGTGAATTTTGGAATCGTATTTAGGACCCTCTGGACTACCATTCCTTTATGGTGGTTTAGCTGTGGAAATCCATATTTGTCCAAAATGGTCATTGATCTTCTCCAAAAATTTCAAAAAAATATGACTTTTTTCAAAATTAATTTTCTTAAATTCCAAAATCATTTCAGAAATGTGAATTTTGGAATCGTATTTAGGACCCTCTGGAGTACCATTCCTATATGGTGGTTTAGCTGTGGAAATCCATATTTGTCTAAAATGGTCATTGATCTTCTCCAGAAATTTCAAAAAAATATGACTTTTTTCAAAATTAATTTTCTCAAATTCCAAAATCATTTCAGAAATGTGAATTTAGGAATCGTATTAAGGACCCTCTGGACTACCATTCCTATATGGTGGTTTATCTGTGGAACTCCATAATTGTCCAAAATGGTCATTCAAATCATGATATTTTGTCTCCGTAGTGTATTACTTTGACTGTTAAGTGGTTAACATTGCTCTGTTAGCTGCAAAATAAGCAATGTTAAAAAATATGGTTTGCGTCTTTGCTAGTTAAATTCGAATTTATCTTCACACACATTCGATTTTGTATGAATTTTATTAAGAAATTCAAAAAAATTTCTCCCTTTTTGGAGAATATTAAATATTTCACCATTAATTAGCAAAAAAAGATGAAATGCTGTCAAAATTCATATGATTCATATTCTTGTGCGGAATTTCTATGAAATTATGTTGATAGAGTTGTACTCTGTTAAATTTGTGAAAGTTACGAAATGTTTCTGGCAACATTTTTTTACAACTGCGAAGTAATATCTGTGGCATTTTGGCAAAATTTTTTACAACTGCGAAGTAATATCTGTGGCATTTTGACAGACAAAACATCTTAAGTTGAGAAAAGATAGCAAAAAAGTTAAAAAAAAAAATCGGTAAAAAATCATTTTTATCAAATAATAAAATAATCCAGAATCAAAGAAAAATTGCTAACAATGGATTCTGGTAGAGGAAGCAAAAAAATATACGTGTGTCTGCGTTTTGAAAGATCACATCGGAATTTGTTTGTATGTAGGAGTTAAAGGGTCACCCTTTTGGGTTGTTAGTGCTCCATATCGGTATATGAAACTATGTATTCGTCTGTGGTATAAACAGCGTTGCCAGAAGATCTGAAAGGAAAATCTTCATCTGGTGCAAAAAAATCTTATTTTGAAGAGAAAAAAAATCTTAAAATTTTTTATAAAAAGATCAAAAAATCATTTTAGATTAATTTTTTATAAGAACATACTTCTTATTATGGAAACTAATATAATAAATACATAATTGCGGTATTTATACAAAATTAGATTGTAGGTTTACATTGTGTTTATTGTTATATTTTCCATAAACTTTTTTCTAAAAATACATTTTAAATCCATTTAATTTCTAATAAATAAGAACGTAAAAAGTCCATCTAAATAAAGAAGTTTCATTAAAAATAATTAAATGCTAAAATAAGAGATATGTATATAAAATTTGGGAAAGAAATCGATTTCGATTCCAATCGAAAATTATTAGTACTCTTGATATACTTTCAACTTTAATATAGGGGCTTTTGTTTTTCAGAAATTAAAGTAATCAATGGACAATGAATAAAACAGTCCAAACGTACCGAACCAAACACTGAAAGTCAGCATTGTGAAAATCAACAAACTATATAGAAACACAACAGGTTAAATCAACCGATCAGGAACTATTGTCATAATCCTTTGAAATACTATCCAAACATTTAGGCTTGTCACAGAAACCAATTTCAATCAAAAGTGATTTTATGTGACAGGCCTGACTGACTACACAAGAACACAATGTTAATGTATGAAATGTGCATACATATCGCATTTGTTCCTCTAAAAGCCATCTCAAAATTTACACATTTTCACTTTTTGCACAATTATAAACAGTAGTCATATCTACCCAAAGTAAATATCTAAGTTCAATTTATCTAGTAGTTTGCCAAAAAAAAAAAATGGTGGTGTATCCCCCTTTGTGATATAAGGAATAAGTTTCTATATTAATCTTAAACGATTTTGAAAGCGATTTTGAGGTTCGATTAATCGATTTCAAACACCGAAATAAAAAAAGTCGATCGAAAAATCGAAAACCGAATTTGAAATCCATTAACCATTCCCTACTATGAAGCTCATACGTATTATGAAATCTTAAGTATTCTAAATTAAATTTTTTTTGATACCGGTGTTACACCGAAGGGATTTTAAAAAAATTGCATTTAAAAAGTGCTCATTGAAAATATATGGACTTTCCTAACGGAATAGTTAAAATAATGTTGGAACAAATTTTAAAAAATATTCTTAAGCACTTATGTATACCCTGCAATATTGGACTACCTGATCCATTTTGATAAAATGGACTACTCCATGCACTGGTCTAAGGTAATGCAAGCATGGACCATGTCATTGTTAAAAAATGTTTGTAGTGAGACGACATGTCTTCGTTTTTTAACGACATGTTTTCGTTTTTAAGCGACTTCAAAACAAATCCTCTTGACTAGACCATGGAATAGTTTTAAGACTACTCCTTTGTAATCCAAAGCTGGGTTATATGGCCCTGCCCTAGGACATCGTAATGTTATATATATTATGTTTTTTCCATACGTTTGGGTTACTTTTGGACTAGTCCTAGTCCCTTGTGGGCTACTTTTTACACACGTTTTTGGAGTATCCTATTATTTGCAGGGTATATAATTCGTTTAAAAATTATCATAAACATGGAATGTGGAATTTAATAACTAAAAGCTTCTTAAGTTTCATTTTTACTTTTTTGTAATAAATACGTGTACTTTTTTGTTCTTTAATATATGAAGCTTTATAAACATACCTTTTTTTTTTGACAAAAATTGTTTTTCATCAATATTCTCAAAATTAACAACCGCTAATCTAATATGATTTTTTAATACCAAAAATAATGATGCACTTTTTTGTATGCTAGACTATGGGTACAAAACCAATAGACAACAAGCTGATACATTGTTTTAAAAATTGACTGTTTAAAAAAAAACTGTAAAAAAATTGTGTATGTTGTACAAACTTAAAGTTAAAATTTTTTTTTTCTAAAATTAAAAATCTTCATGTGAATAAAAATCTTGAAATCTTACTTTGGTCAAAAAATTTTATAAAATAAGATAAAATATTCATTCTGGCAAAGCTGGGTATAAGGTATATTTAGCATAGATGGGGGTAGTGCACTCATTTTGCAGTTTCAACTCACACTTAGTGATAGTTCAAAAATATTGCAATCATTTTGTTGATGTTGAGTGATGAATTGAAAATTTGCAGCCTCACTAAGCATGAGTGATAGTGATGTTAAAAAATTTTGCACTCAAAAAAAATAGTTTGATTTAAAAAAAGCAATCATCAGATTATTGCAATTTTTTTTTTCCTCACTCATTTGAGTGCAGAATGGTTGCACTAATTTTTAAAATTAAAAACTTGTTTTTTCATGTTTAAAGCCAATAGTTATACCGTTACTGATAAAAATTCATTTTGTTTAATGTTCTTTACTTATGCATATCCTCAAAAGAAATCAAAAACCATGCACATACAAAGTAACATTTTTTTTAAATTTGAGTGATACAATATCGACTAATACATTTCACCGTGCTAAAATAAAGAATTCTGGATCGTTTTTAATTTTTGTTATACCCGAGGTGCCCTACTTTGCGGACCTATGGAGGCCCTCCTGATATGTTCGTAGACGCCAAAGCCAGAACTTAAACTCAACCACAAGTCCTTGACTGCCACCTCAAATTTTATTCCAACCGCACTAACTAGCAATCTTGGTTTTGACTATTTTTTTATATTTGTGTTAAGTTTTGGGCTTTTTTGTATTCTGACAGGTGTAGTAAAATTGCTTGGCCAACATTTTTGTAGAATATTTCATGCCCGTCATCGCCCTTGGTAGTTGTGTTTTTACGTTTTGTTAGGATGAGGGGGATAGTTTTGGACTACCTTAGTAGTAGCTACCTTATAAGTTATTGTCGTCAATACCAACATTAATAAGGACTTTAGGCACAAATAGGTACATATTTTCGGAAGAAGTATTTGTAAGAGTAGACCGATTTCAATAAAATTTGGTAAAGTGATTTAGATTGTAATCATAAGAGGTATGTAAGTTTGGACCAAATTTAATCGAAATACCAACATAATAAAATGGTTTATAGGAACAAATACACTATTCCGGCAATAAACTTCTTTGGGGGCTATGTGAAGTTATGGACAAATTTTTAATATTTTCAACAGACTTGGTTCTTGTGCGCACAAGTTTTACATAGACAGACAGTCGGAGGGACATCGTAAGATCGATTCAAAGAGTTATTCTAGGTCGATCGGTTTTCTTAATGGTGGGTCTAGGGCCAATATTTTTAGGTGTCAGAAATATCAGCACAAACGCATAATACTCTCTCCCTTATTTATTTATGCAAAGTATTTCCAAATGTGTTTTTTTATACAAGAGTGTAGTAAAGTCCTTGTGCTTTTATGAAATAGAAGCACTTGTAGTTACGTTCATTTAAATTTCTTTAATAAAGTATACCTTTTTGATCGCAAGAGTCTAAAATTTGGAGAGAACGTGTAGTTTTATCCATCAAAAACTCATAATTTTGTATAGTTACGTTCCGTTTGCATTTAATGTGGCATTATACTCATGTATTTTAGTGTATATATACGAATTTATAAAAAAAAAAAAACAATTATAATTACCATCAGCTATAGTCCAACGAATTTCACTTGTTATCGGATCAATTGCAGTCAAACCGCCCCCTAATGTTGAAAATACCATTAGAGTTTCTTCATCACGAGCTAAATCCGTACAGTCCTATAAAAAAGAAACAATTTTAAATTACATACTAATATTCGCATAAAACTTCCTGCTTTATGTACTAGATAGGTATGTATTTAACTTAGAATTAAAACAAACATACCTTTACAGTATTAATCACTCCACCAGCAACGACATCGTCTACAACAACTTCAGCGCTATCTGTTGGTGTTGTTGTAGCTATGGAAGCCGAAACAAAGGCTGATGCAATAATAACACAATATACTAAACAATAATATTTCGAATTTTTCATTTTTATGTTGCTGGGATCCATTCGTCTTATTTTTTCATTTGCTTTTTTTTTCTTGCACTCTCAGATTAACTTTCTTTACACACTTATTCTCATTTTTTTTTTTTTGTTTTTTGGTTTTTATAACATTAAAGTTTGTATGATTTAAAAAATAGTTTTATTACGCACTTTATGCTTAAGATTGAAATATTTCAATTTCTTTTCCGCATATTGTAAAACAATCGTATTCCCGAAGTAGAAAAAATCACTATTCAATTGTCAAAAAAGTGTTAAGAACAAATATGGTGCGAATTGACACATCTGCATATTAATTTACAAGCATGTGCTTGTGTCAGTGCTACCATTTCACACTTTATTGTAGATAAATCGAAGGGCGATTATTGTTTTGCCGCACGTAACAAAAATGTTTTCCAGAAAAACGATAAAGAATAATGTTTGGATTAATGCACGATAGATTTTTCTGTTAACACACAGTTCAGAACAGACATAAAATGCTGTAAAAACATAATTTTATAACAGCGGTGTTAAAACACGAGAAAAACTCTAACCCTGCAGCCACTCGTTCAATAAATTGGTGTTCACACGATCAAGTTTTGCCTTTAAATTCCTTTAAATTTTAATTATTTTAATTAATTTCTGTCAAAACTCATATTAAAATAACTTGTGTCGAATATCTAAGACCCTGCAGTCACACGTTCAATAAATCACTATCAAGTTGGTCACACAAACTGCTTGTTAAAACTCGTTTGAATTGACAGCCGTGGCACAAGCTCCATACCAATTGATAGTCAATTTTATTTTTAATATACCCCTGACAAAAAACAACTCAAAATGGTAGCTTAAAATAGTAGTTATTATGTAAAAAAAAACAAAAGGTATTTTATAAACAAAATTTTTTTTAGGTTAGGCACATTTTTTTTAAGATATATAGTTTCGAAAGGAAAAACAAAATTTTATTTGTAATCAGCTGTTAAATTAAACGTAAAATTGCCAAACAAATGGAAAGGTAAAATTGAATGCAATTTCGTGGTCAATTTAATTAGTGTGGGTATGTTAGTAAAAAAAAGTGAGAGTATATTGCAAACTGAAAGGCAAAACTTATTCGTGTGCTCTCCAAGAGAAGTAATTTTGATAGAGTTGTACTCTGTTCATTTTGTGAAAAAGTTTTTTATTGCTGCGAAATAATATAAGCTGCACTTATTTCAAGTAGAGTTTTAAGCAAAAGAAACAAGTATGTTTCAATGTCCTTTATAGACTCTGAAACCATTAAAAGTAGGACCACGAGAGGATCTAGGGAAAAATTTCTGCCTCTCCGAAACTACCTCTCAGCTTTTAATGAAATTATAATAGATTCTAACTTATATGGACACATTAATTATACATATTTTAAAAAATAGGACCACAAGGGGGGGGTTGAGAGAAATTTCTGCTTCTCCGGAACTATCAAATAGACTCTAATGGAATTTAAAACATAGATAGATTCCTATTTATATGGACCCATTAGCTAAGCACTTTTAAAAAGAAGGAGATCGTAGTAGCACACGCCGGGTATCCGCAGTATTAAGTAAGTAATTAGAATTTAAATAACATAACCGGTATTTAATTTTCTATGAAATTTTTTTTTTTTTTTTTGTAAAATACATGTAGGGTTTGTTTAGTCCCAGTTTACAATGTGGAAATTGAAAGGCAAACATTTTTCTTATTTCCTTTTCAACTTGCCTAAACCTTTCATAATCGCGAAATTAATAGACATACAGAAAGAACTCGATTTCTGACTTCGTTCTCTTTCGCTGTTGACGAAGATGAAAATTTAACAGGCAATGATACTAAACTAACATTGATGTGAGAAAAATTATATGAAGCAACAACAAACAAAACTGCAAACAGTGGAAAAGAGAAACAAAAAATGTCTAGTACAGATAGTCGTGTACTACACACTCTACCTCTATAACCCCTCACCAACAAACTTCGTCTGTCTGCCTTCCACTTGCCACATTGTAAATGGGGACAAACGCAAAACAATGTCGAATACTTTGAATGATTGAAAACGTCAAATTGTGCAAGCTCGCAAGATAGGCAACATTGATTTTCGTGTAAAATAATAAATGTTGCTCAATTTTTTTCACAAATTAAAACAGAGTACTTGGCTAACTTGGTGGCCACACAATCAAGTTTTGCCCAAGGCGAATTCAACTACAGGTGGTGTCGGAACTACAACAATTCAAAAACAACAGAAACAACATAAGGTTTTTTGCATTGCATTGTTAGTGCCATTAGCTCGAAATGTCAACCATTATTAGCAAAACACTAACAAATCAAAACAAATAAGCCCGAACTGTCAAAATCAGATGCCGTTTCGACACCACCTGTAGTTAATTCGCCTTGGTTTTGCCTTTCAATTCCTTTCAATTTGCAATACACTCTCACTTTTTTACTAACACACTCACACTTTTTAAATTGACCACGAGATTGCTTTCAATTTCACCTCTCCATTCGTTTGGCAATTTTACTATCAATTTAACAGCTGATTACATGTTAGTCTCTATAAAGGCCAGTTTACACGGTAATATAATGTATTACGACTTTGTAGAATCAAAATATGTATTATGAAATTCTCTCTGTGTTTAAAAGCAAAAAATAAAAATCTTTTGTAAGTATAATTCATGTTTACACGGATGGTATAAGTCAAGGCGAATTCAACTACAGGTGGTGTCGGAACTACAACAATCCAAAAACAACAGAAACAACATAGGGTGTTTTGCATTGCATTGTTAGTGCAATTAGCTCGAAATGTCAACCATTATTAGCAAAACACTAACAAATCAAAACAAATAAGCCCGAACTGTCAAAATCAGATGCCGTTTCGACACCACCTGTAGTTAATTCGCCTTGGTATAAGTAAAATCAAAAATAATAACAAAAAAACAGATGGTTGCAGTTTTAAATTTTTACAAAAACAACATGAAAATTTCCTGAGTTGATTTTAGTTGTTTTTGTAATTGTATAAAAATGCTACCACCTTCAATATACTCCGTTTAAATACACCTCTGGTGTGATGTGAATACATAAGTTTCTAAAATGGTTTAGAAAAACACCATTTAAGGCCAGTTTACACGGTAATATTTTGTATTACGACTTGTCGAATAATTATGTAGAATGAGAAAAATCTTATCATGTAAAAGCAAAATGTATTGAGTAAGAGAGAATACGGATACAAAATCTGACAAGCGGTCGGTAACTTGAGGGTTACACGATCAAGTTTTGCCTATCAAGTTTTAATACACTCACACTTTTTTACCAATACACTCATACTTTTAAAAATTGATGCGAACTTGCCTTTAAAATTCTCATGCCAGTGAGTGTTTCAATTTACGTTCAAGAAAACAGCTGATTTGAAGGTTAGTGAGCAAATTTTTCGTTTCTCTTTATAAATTTTTTTCTTGATGGCATCTTGAAAGTAAATTGCTCAAAAATTGAATGCAGCCTACGTCACAACTATCAATTTTTGGAAATTTTGACAAACAGTATATGTAAAAGACTATCAAGAACAACTTGACCGTGTGGCTGCACTGTAAATGCTTTTTTTCTAAACCATTTTAGAAACTTATGTATTCTCATCACACCAGAGGTGTATTTTAACGGAGTATATTGAAGGTGGTAGCATTTTTATACAATTACAAAAACAACTAAAATCAACTCAGGAAATTTTCATGTTGTTTTTGTAAAAATTTAAAACTGCAACCATCTGTTTTTTTGTTATTATTTTTAATTTTACTTATACCATCCGTGTAAACATGAATTATACTTACAAAAGATTTTTATTTTTTTCTTTTAAACACGGAGAGAATTTCATAATATTTTGATTCTACAAAGTCGTAATACATTATATTACCGTGTAAACTGGCCTTTACCGACCGCTTGTCAGATTTTGTATTCGTATTCGCTCTTACTCAATATATTTCGCTTTTACATGATATGATTTTTCTCATTAAACATCATGTCGTAATACAAAATATTACCGTGTAAACTAGCCTTAAATAGTTTTTTTTACGACATTTTGAAAGTAAATTGCTTACAAATTGAGTGCAGCCTACGTCACAGCTTTCAATTTTTGTAAATTTTGACAACCAGTATGTGTAAAAAAATGTGTGGCCGCAGGGTTAATAACACATACTTTTTGGAACAAATCTCGTTTACCAAAGCAGCTTCAAGCTAAAAATTTATATATGATGATTTGGAATAATGATAATACTAGTACTTTTCGTTCTTTTTTATAAAGTATTTTCATCACTTTCCGAAAAATCCAATTGTGATTGTAACCCGGGGTCTCCACCTAACATAAAATGACTAACTTTGACACTAACTGCAAGTTAGTGTTAAGTGGAGACTGCTCCAGTTAAAGTTTTAACTTGATTGTTATAACATTTCTTTTGAAAGTTCTTTTATAACATAAATTGACGTTTAAGTTTGACAGTACGCTATTTTGTAGTTGTTTTTCGACATCTTTAATTTATTTGGTAAAATGGTTGTAAACTACACATAATAAACTTTGCTTTTTGTGAAAAATATAATACAAACAAACATTTAAGTATAAGATAACTTTAATTATTTTCCACAAACACACTGTAGCTACATACTTTACGCGTCAACGAACTCAAAATAATGAAAAGTTTTAACTCTAACTTCACTACGTGTACGCCACCATAAACATATAACCATTTTTACAGCAAGTCTTAACTTCATGTTTTAACTGCATTTGAAGTTAGGTGGAGACTGGGTGTAACGATATCATATAGTTGATAGAAAGTATCACAAGTGATAATCGTTTTCGAATCAAAAACGATAGTTTTTGTAACTAAGTACAACCTTATAAAACATTTTCCATTTAATTATGATTAAGTTTTCTTTTCGAGGAAACAAAGAAGTAAGAAAAGGAAAAATGAGACAACTGCAAATAATTAATATTGGAGAAATTTCATAAATCAATATAAAAATTTTTCAGAATAATGGGACATAAAATGTGGTACATATTTGCAAAACCAAAACTAAAATGATAGCATTTTTTGCAGTAGTGAATTAAAAAAACACACAATACTAACGTTTCGATTAAAGTTTAATCGTGTATTGTAAAAAATGATACATGAGTAGTAATACATAAATATGTCAACTTGTGTTGCATCGTCTGTGGGAAGCATAACAACCGAAGTAATACAAGGTATATTTACACAAGGTAAACTCGTTGGCCCATATGTTTGTCAGCTGTTTACCCCTAGTTGGAACCCCAACGTCAAATTGCGTGTATATGAGCCAAAATTTGTACATGTGTGCGTTAAATTGTTTTTGTTTTATATGAAGACAATTTTGACAACTCGGTTCCTTTTATAGAGCAGCATATCTACACTCCCAAATGAGTCTACCTTGTGTTAATATACCTTGAAGTAATTATCCCAATTATGAATGAAAATTCCCCGGGAGTTTTCTCCCTTCTCTCATGTTTCCTATGTTAACTCAATTGTAAAAGTAGGAAAAGGGAAAAAACTCCCGGGGAATTTTTATTCATGATTGGGCCGAATATATACTTTGCTAATAATAAGTGCCGGTTCACACACGTCAAGTGTGACTCGTCAAGTCTTGAGCTTTTAGGAGAGAAGGGAAAAGAGAATGCCATTTATTCTCTCCTCTCTCCTAAAAACTCAAGATTTGACGAGTCACACTTGACGTGTGTGAGCCGGCGACGAGATTTTATCACAAAAATAATCCATTTACAGTGCAGCCACACGGTCAAGTTGTTCTTGATAGTCTTTTACATATACTGTTTGTCAAAATTTCCAAAAATTGATAGTTGTGACGTAGGCTGCATTCAATTTTTGAGCAATTTACTTTCAAGATGCCATCAAGAAAAAAATTTATAAAGAGAAACGAAAAATTTGCTCACTAACCTTCAAATCAGCTGTTTTCTTGAACGTAAATTGAAACACTCACTGGCATGAGAATTTTAAAGGCAAGTTCGCATCAATTTTTAAAAGTATGAGTGTATTGGTAAAAAAGTGTGAGTGTATTAAAACTTGATAGGCAAAACTTGATCGTGTAACCCTCAAGTTAAAGTCAATTTCTTTGAGTGCATAATTGCTTGACAATCTCCGAATTCCAAAAAACACAACTCTGTCAATATATAAAAAATTCCAAATGCAATAAATCAAGGCGAATTTACACAAGGTAAGTGCAACTCTACAACTACAAAAAGCCCCATGTATTTTGTTTATGAAATTTTCCCTCTTGTTGTCAAATTTCAGTACAGAATCAAAACAATATTTTGACGTTTCAGTGTTTTTTTAATTCGCCGTGGATACAGCTGATGAACGGCTGACGAGATGAGTTTACCTTGTGTAAATTCGCCTTGCAATAAATAGGGGTTATTTTTTCCAAGCCGGTTGACCGACACAGTCAAGGCGAATTCATTTTCAGGTGGCGTTGAAAACACAGCTGTGCTACTTTTTTTTCTTAATTAGAGAGAGAAATGTCAAAAGTCCCTTGTGATTTTGACATATGGATCAACGAAAGCAACAAAAAAATACATTGTTGTGTTTTTGGTGTTGTTACTTGTTGTAGTATCGACACCACCGTTTACATGAATTCGCCTTGGACACAGTTTTATTTTGCATATCAATCTCAGATTATAATACATATTAATAGTATATTGACACAAAGGAAGGCGTAGTTAAGTTTTTAAGAAAAAAGCTTATCTAATCAAACAATTAAGCTCATGCTTAAATTATTACATTAAAAAAAATACGCAACACGCCCAATAAAAACTGACTGTTAAAAACATAAAGGTTGCAATGAAAACTGCAAATCATGCAATTGTTGCATTCACAATTGTGTTTATTTTAGTCGTATGCGAAGCCACTGATCCTCCTAAATATCGTAAAAGTTTTATAAATCCATATCCTAGATTTAAAGAATTTCACGATGGCGGTGATCCTGGCGAGCCATTATTTCTTACGCCTTTAATTCATGATCCTAAGGTGAACCGGAAGGATATTCAGGAAAAAGCCAAGGTGGTAGGTAGCCAATATCGTGGTGTAGAAAGTTATGCTGGTTATTTAACGGTTGATCCGAAATTCAACTCTAACATGTTTTTCTGGTACTTCCCTGCTGAACAAGATCCTGCGTATGCTCCAGTTGTGCTATGGTTGCAGGGTGGTCCTGGTGCTTCGTCCTTATTTGGCCTTTTCACTGAGAATGGTCCTTTTGAATTTGATGCTCATGGAAAACTACAAAAAAGAAATTATACCTGGAGTAGAACTCATAATTTAATATTTATTGATAATCCAGTTGGTACAGGGTTCTCTTTTACCAAAAGCGACGATGGCTATGCTCGCAATGAAAAGGATGTTGGCCACAATTTACACGAAGCTATGCAACAACTTTATGAATTGTTTGAATGGAGTGACTTGTCTGGGTTTTGGATAACGGGCGAGTCTTATGCTGGCAAATATGTACCAGCTTTAGCCTATCACATTCATAAGGTGCAAAATTCTGTAAACACTCGAGTAACAATACCTCTTAAGGGTATGGCCATCGGAAATGGACTTTCAGATCCATTGCATCAACTAAAATATGGGGACTACTTATATCAGTTAGGTTTGATCGACGATAATGGGTTAAGGCAGTTTCACGAAGCAGAAGCCAAAGGTGTAAATTGTATTGAAAAGCATGACATGGACTGTGCCTTTGACGTTTTTGATAATCTTTTAAATGGTGATATGGTAAACGGTTCACTCTTTTCTAATCTAACTGGTTACAGATATTATTATAATTACTTGCACACAAAAGGAGATGATTATGGTAAAATCATGGGAGATTTTCTACAGTCCTCTTTAACTCGTCGTTCCATTCACGTAGGCAATTCAACATTCCATGATTTGGATAATAAAAACAAAGTAGAAATCTTCTTAAAGCGTGATGTTATGGATACTGTAGCTCCTTGGATTTCGGAATTATTAAAATCTTATATTGTTTGTATATATAATGGTCAACTAGACATAATTGTTGCCTACCCTTTAACACGTAATTATTTAAATCATTTGAAGTTTGCTGATGCCGCTATGTACAAAATTGCACCACGTCAAATTTGGACAGTCGACGGTGAGATTGCCGGTTATGCCAAACATGCTGGTCATTTAATCGAAATAATGGTTCGCAATGCTGGTCATATGGCTCCAACTGATCAACCAAAATGGATGTTTAATTTAATACATCATTTAACTCACTATAAAAAAATTGTTTAAATCACTTATCCAAATAATAGCATGTATACTTAAATAAAGGCAAATGGAATGTATGTAAATTTATCTTAATGAATATAATTCAGAAAAAATTTGAATAAAACTTAATTTACAAAATACATATCACACTTGATCATAAAGAGGGTATTAACGCAAAATTTATTAAATTTTTAATTTAATATTAAAGACTAAAGAACCAACCCAGTGGTTGGCACTTGTTTGAAGTAAGGCGACAAAAATAGAACAAAGATATATTGAAATTTACACAGAATATTTCTGACAATATTAAAACGATATCCTGATAAAATGGACGTGGTCATCACCCATTTTTTTTTTAAATTACATTGCTACTAAAACATTGCAGAACTAGAATACGTGAAGCTGAATGGTCTAGCAAATTTTCAAAGTCTGCTTCAGCCTAAGATTCACTATTGGCGATAGATTCTGCATTTGGATAACTTTTTTGTTTTCCTTCAAAACCTTTTCTTAACTAGGGAACATAATAAGGGAAACCTTAGAGATAATAAAATCTAGGATGTGCAAGTACTAATGTTTTGTTAAATTTGTTTTAATTATTAATGCAAAAACTTCAACAACATTTAATTCTTAACAAATTTGTGTTGGTTCTGAATACACCATATACACGTAAGGCATCTGCTGCAGTCGGATCAGTTTCTGTCAACTCTGCTATTCTACGTTGTTTTGTTCTCTTTGAGTCATTTAAGAAACCAGGTATAGGGCGACCACGTTTATTCGTTTTTAATGGTTGCTCTTGAGGTGACGAAGATACGGTTTAGTTTTTAGGAAACAACTTTGGTAGCCAGCCAGTCTGAATGATTTTAGAAAGTCTGATTTTACGCGATGGTTTTTTTAACTGTCAACAATTCTTTGAATTAATATAAATATTGTAAACAATTTAACAATTCACAAATCGTGTAAAAAATTACTTTTATTACTTTGTCGAACACTTGCTGTGATTTCTCAAAATTTAACAGGCGCACAGTGGGGCCTTTTGACTTTTTTCGTTGCAAAAATCATAACTTTTGAACTGATAAAGATATTTAAAAATTTTAAAAAGCATTTGAAAGGAAACTCCTTTAGCTTTAATGTACTTGATTTGCAAGGTCATAGGTTAGGCGCGGCACTGTGCACAATGTCTGCTTTCGACTGTTTTTATTACAAACATAACTTTTGAGGTAAGAAAGATATTTTAATAAAAATGAGTATCATTAGTGGCCATAGCTTTGTGGAGGCACTGTGCACAGTGGTTTTTTTTGTTGAAAACATCATAATTTTTGAAGTTACCAAGAAATTTGTAATGGGGAAAAAACACTTGATTTTTTAATCTTTTAGGATCAAAATAAGTGCTACCTTATTGTGATAGGCATTGGACACTATGACACCTTTGACCTTTCTTGTCGCAAAAATCATATATTTTGAAGTAATGATATTTTTAAAATTTATCAAACATTTAAAACACAACTTTTTGTGTTTTAAATGACATTCTCATAGGGAAGTCTAGAAAAAATGCTACTCTAATATAACATGTTATATTAATATAACTCTTTTTATTTATATTACAGGTAAAAATTATTGAAATATTTTTAATACTAATGTTAATTTATAATATTATTTTATAGTATGATATATTATAATCACCCTTATCGCGGTTGGCGTAGGCGTATTTAGGCGTATGTCGCATTTGTTGTCGTATTTAAAATTGAATGGTATCGTGGAAACTTTTCGCCTACGCCTACGACTCTATTTTTTGTAAGAGAGTCGCTTTGTAACAGATTACTCAATTTTTTTTTTTTAATGAAACACCCTGTTATGAAAATGTCAACAAATCTTAAGCTGTTGATTATAAAAAACAAAAACGTTATAATTACAATTGCGCCAATAAAAATAAATATTTTTTTTAACAAATATGTTGTGTATTGGTTTTTTTCATCATCAGAAGACGAAGAAGATTTTAATAATTCGGAAAATCATCTAAAGAAGCATTTAAGGCAGCAATTCAATGTATTTTCTTTGCCTGACAAAAAGTAAGTACACAGAAAAAATTAAAAATTTTCTCTAATCAGCAATTTTATACCAAATTCATAGAATCAAGCAACCCATTTGTTGATTTTGCACCTATTACCAAAATGATTTTATTGATTACTTAAAATTGTAAAAATTTAATATTTTGAACATTATTTTTTCAATAAATGATATTTTTAATTTTTATTAAAAAAAAATATCAAAAAACTTTGCCGTTTCAAACAATGTGTTGATTGATTTTGACAATTTCCAACAACAATTTCAATTATTAAGTTTAAATTATTTTATTTTTAACGAAATAATTTTTTGTTATTTAATTATTATTTTAATTCAAAATTTATTTCATTAAATTAAATCAAAATTATATTTTTAATTTTCGTTCAATAAAAAAAAATAATTGATTCAATTATCACATTAATTAAATTTAAATATTTTTTAAATAATTTTTTTAATTGATAAAAAACTACTAATAATTTTTTCTGTGTATTTATTTAGTATTTATGCATTTGCTGGACAAAATGTAAAAAGTCCATCCTTCAGGTTTGTTAGTTATTTTAGGCTTAATAAAGAGGCATTTAAATATGTACTTCCAACAATTTCACCTAAATTGAAAGATGCCACACAGAAATCAGCCAACCTTCGCCTGTACGGAATGGAGGTCCTATACTATTGAGTTCTTCTGCGACTTCATTCCACTCATCTTTTGTATTAATTTTATTTAATCCTTTATTATACCCTTTTGCCAAGAACGGCTTTTTTCCATTATCTCCACCAACTTGGAAAATTGTGCGGGTGTGGTAATTTTTATGCTAAAATATAAAAAAATAGAAACAAAAAACAAAAATTGAAACAAAAAGCTTTAAAGTTGCTTTTTATATAACTTACGATTTGTTTGACTCCATTTTTAAATAATTTTTATCAAAAAATAAACTCTGTCGTGAGCAAAAAACTTAACGACAGTTTTTAGCGCTTTTGACAGGCAAATACGCCATCTGCGATACCTTTTTTGTAGTAGAATTATATTCAGTGTCGTATTCGCTGGCGTTTTTGCCAACCGCGATGCGATTTTCTAAAAACTCCTAAAAAACGCCAAAAAACGACACAAAATTGCCAACCACGATAAGGGTGAATATGATATTGAGTTATTTTTATTAATTTTTTTAATAGTTAGTTTTCTTCAAAAATGTATGATCCATTAAGTCTTGCAGTTCAACTTCTGCTGATACTTCAGTAACTTTTACATTAGATGGTACTGATTCTTTTTTGGCAGAGGTAACCTTTTTATATCCAGGAAGAACATTCACATTATGATTCTTTAAAGAGCTTCGTAAAATATTATATTTCTCCTTTGACAATCCCAAGTCCATAAATAACGCTAAGGCTTCTTCTATGCTATACTTTGTGGGTAATGCATTCGGAGGAGTTGGAATACTTTCTTTAATCCTTCGCAGTCGATCTGGGCTAGCAAGCTCCACAGCTTTTGTAATATCAGACCTTGATTTATCTTTATCTTTTACGTACTTAAGACATAATGCTTCTGACATATTCGATGTAGATATATCTTTTGTAGCATTTTGAAGTTTACGTTTTTTTGTGTACTCCGAATACTCGTTTATAGTTTTAGCAGGTCTTCCTTTTCTGCTGTCCAAAGATGTATGCGGTTCTTCGATGTTTTCAAAAGTTGTTACTCCATTTAGCCAGTCTGAGTACTTTTCCATAAAGGTTTTTGTCGTACGGTTGAGGCAAGCCATTTTCTACGAATATCCTAGAAAAGGAAGTGAATTTTGTATTTAACATCCTTTCCCTGGTATCCTGGTAAACCGTGCATTTTTCCACAATAGCCAAATTAAATACATTTTCATTATGTGATTTTCTAAATAACTCGAACAATTCCGAATTTTGAAATGACATGAGTTGGTACTGATCACTACTTTTGCAAAGTAAAACTTTAACTGATTGCATTACACAATTGCAGATTAATTTATATCCAAAAATAAAAAGGCTTAAGCTACCTGATTTGCGAAACATAAATCTAGGCCACAATTAACTGGATTATATACAACTGCAGCTTTTATTTTACTTAGTATAAAAACCAAGTTTTAAAACTACCTGCCTATTTTCATAATGTGTTCTTGAATTTAAATAAATAAACAAATTCTAATAATTATGCCTACCTGATTGACACAGCAAAATATTGTTTATAAATAAGGCTACATACATATTTATAAGTAGGGACATATGAATACATTAACAGAAATAGGTCAGTCAGTTCCACTCATATTTACATTTTTGTGCTGTAAGATAACATAAAATATAAAAAATATTAAAATTTTGGTAGCTTTTTTCCTTATTTGGCAGTTTTTTTATAACTTTGGTTGCAAAAGTTATTGGCTGTTGCAACGCTGGCCATAAGATTGTAACATCTTCAAATTTCAAGAAAACCTGTCATTTTTTGTGGCCCAATTTAGCTAAATTATTTAAAGTACTGTGTAGTAAATATGCTAAAATATGGGCGTGACCAGTTTTGCCCATTTTTAGATATTCTCTATTTTATTTGTAAAAAATACCTAAATATAGGGTGTCTGAAAAACGGCAACTGCCAAAAAGTAGGGTATCTGGTGGACATTTTCTTACTTTTTTTAATAAACAATAAATATACCTTTAAAACAATACCAAAAAAGTAATGATCACAAATGCAATATTTCTGGCACTTCAATTCTAAAATGTCTTTTTTTTTTCTCAAAATCACCTTTTTTGGACTTTCTAAAAAACTGTCGACTTTAAGCAGCTCCACCAGCTATAATTCTTATCCAATTAAGAAAAACGTTTTTGAATTCTGATCAGTAAAATGGCCTTTATACGATGTGTTCATTCATTTTACAAAATTTTGTCATCAAAATTTGTATTTTTGCCACGGTTTTTGGGAGGCGTGGAAATATGCATTGTATCTATGTAATCGAATTAACGAATTTAAAAAAATAATAAGAACAAATATGCCTTTCAAAAACAACAAAAATCACAAATTCTAAAAACACCTTAAACACAGAGGTTGAGTTGGTATATTGAAAACATAAAATAAAACTGCAAAAAGTTCCACTTGAATTAAGCATAATCTTAAACAATATATGTATACATATGTGTTAACATTTACAAACTACGTAAGTAAACAATTCATCAACACGGTGTCAATACTGTATTAACACATTGTAAACATACGTTTAGGAAAACAGCCTTTACGTTTGCCAAAATATTTATTTATTAGTTGCAATACATAATCGACCCATTACGCAAAAAATGATTTCAATGATTTTAGAAAAACTAAAGATATGCAAATAAAACTGTAAAGCGAATAAGAATTATAAGCACCAGTTTTACTTGTAATAAGATCAAAGCTTAAACAAAAACACCAACAATAAACAGTAAGTTTATAAATGAAAATTTTATGGAAATAAGTGCCGGTTCACACACGTCAAGTTTGACTCGTCAAGTCTTGATCTTTTAGGAGAGAAGGGAAAAGATAATGCCATTTATTTTCCTCTCTCCTAAAAACTCAAGACTTGATGAGTCGAACTTGACAGGCGTGAACCAGTGCTAAATCAATACAAATTTGCAATTGATGATATAGCATATTTTATGGCAAATTGTGTAATCTGGCTTGAAAGATAAAAACTGAAATTTTTCGAAAACCAGGGGCCAAATTACGGCATTCAATATCAATCGAAATTATAAAAACGCTTTTATGTGCTGCTTTTGTCTTTGATAATATTTTCTAAGCCTTTAAATCCTTTCGCCACAAAAAAATGTTCCGAAGAATCTCCTCTACTGGCCCTTGGTTTAACACGTTTAACTTTATCGTAAAAATTTAATATGTCTTTCTCTAGTTTTGGTACATCTCGATTATCCCAAACCTTTAGAACTAAATTTGCTTGAGGGGCTGACATAGCCAAGGCAAAACGTAAAACATCGTAACAAAGATTAATAATAACTTCTTGGTCCAACATTCTTACACCTGTAGCGTTTGGAGCCATGTCAGACAAAACACAATTGACCTGGCGTCCACCCAAAGCCTTTTTCAAAAGTAATTGGTTTTCGGCTTTGGTAAAATCCATTCCCCCAAATATGGTAGCGCCCTAGAAATATTTGTTTTAATAAAAGTTCACAGAGTGAAAATGGGTGCTTTACTGGTACTGCATGGAAATGCAATAAATCCATACTGAATACGGCTCCTTTCGGCCTATTTTCCATATTTCCACTGGCATTAGAATGCTCTGCAGCTATTTGTGTCCAACTTCCTGGTGCTGCTCCACAATCTATTACAGTATCACCTGGTTTTATTATGTGATATTTTTCATCAATCTCCAATAGTTTAAAAGCGCTACGACAACGATAATTCATCATTTTTGCTTTTTCCACATATGGATCTGCCATTTGTCTTGTCAACCATTCCTGTGAACTTTTACTTTTGCCTTTTAAATTATTTGGTATTTGTTTGGCTCTCAATACTTTGTAAGCACTAAAATATCTTTTGAACATAAAACCACTCATCATTAAATCTTAAATAATTTATTTTCAAAATAAACCAAGTAGAGCTGGCAAACTATAACTAGTTCTCTTTCCATTGTACTATCGATAGTTTATATTCGATAGCGATACTATCGTTGAAATCAAGGTATATTTATAGCAGGTAGCCGCGGGATTACAACAATTGTACAATAAAACAAACAACAGGGCTTTTTATTGTTGTTATGTGGCACGAACTGTCAAAAGGCAAAGGGGTTGATAAGAGACAAAAAAGACAAAAGATAGAGACAAACAACTTGTTTACATGTTTACCATACAACATTTGACAGTTCGTACCACAAAACAAGCAAATAAAAAATAAACATCTGGCTTTCCGAGACTACCTGCTATAAATATACCTTGGGTTGATAAGAGCCAAAATAGACAAAAGATAAAGACAAAAAACTTGTTTACTTGTTTTCTATACAACATTTGACAGTTCGTACCACAAAACAAGCACATAAAAAATAAACAGCTGGCTTTCCGAGACTACCTGCTATAAATATACCTTGGGATGATAAAAGCCAAAAAAGACAAAAGATAAAGACAAAAAACTTGTTTACTTGTTTTCTATACAACATTTGACAGTTCGTACCACAAAACAAGCAAATAAAAAATAAACAGCTGGCTTTCCGAGACTACCTGCTATAAATATACCTTGGGTTGATAAGAGCCAAAATAGACAAAAGATAAAGACAAAAGACTTGTTTACTTGTTTTCTATACAACATTTGACAGTTCGTACCACAAAACAAGCAAACAAACAGCTGGCTTTCCGAGACTACCTGCTATAAATATACCTTGGTTAAAATCTTTTTTAAGAAAATTATCAACAATTTTTTGTTTCTATCTGGCACAAATATTATGTCTGTGCTATCTGGCAACAGCAAGCCAGCCGTCGTTGCCGACAAGCGTAGCCAGCTGCAGGGCTGCCAGGTACTTTTTTCCTTGTCCCCAAAAAATTAAAAAAATATCCCCAAAAATCCCCAAAAAACAAAACCTTAAAAAGTTAATATTTTTTTTTGGTTTTTTTCTGACCAAATTTAAAATTTTTTTAAAAATAGTTAAAAAAATGTTAATTAGAAATCCCCAAAAAATCCCCAAATACAAATTTTTAGGTAAAAAAAATAATTTTATTTTGTTTGTAGTGACTGGTTTGGGCATGTTTTTTTAAACCCTTTTTATGCGATTCCAGTGAGGAATTATAAGCAGAACAATATGCTGTTATTAAAGACGAATGAGCCAATTTATAAGAATTTGGAGTTTGTTCAATAATTTTAAGCCATCCTTATAATCAACAAGAAAAATGCATACATCCGTCATTTATTTAGTTCTTCGATGCATCATAACTACTAACTAGTAGCCTAGCATTTTTTCCTAATCTTTATTATATTGTCTTTCACATTTACTTATTTTTGGGAAAGACATACATATTTGCTTCAAAATTGTCTTTAAAAAATCAAAAATTTATGTGTTGTCAACGGTTTTAGATTCTATTTTTAAATTTTGTTTTTTAACACTCACTCAAGAAATATAGCATAAGTTTATAAAGTAGCTTTTACACACTTAGAAAAAATGTTAATCTTAATTTGGACCCTTTACACTATATAAGAGTTAGATAAAAGTTTTGCTACTTTTTTTCATATTTTATTTACGAAACAAAGAAAAATATGTAAGCGTAAATAATAAAAAAGTGTAAAATCCCCGAATTTTTTTTTTAAGTCCCCAAAAAAGTCCCCAATCCACAAATGACTTTCTTTACCCTTTTTGCTCACATGAAATCCCCAACTTTGAGGATGCCGACTAGATACCCTGCCGTCAAATGAGTAGCTAACTACAAAAAAACCCAACTTTAAGTTAGCTTTATAGACTAACTTAAAGCCAACTACTACGCAATGCAAAATTTACATTAACCAAAGTGTATACAAGCACTGTGTTGTATATTTTAAGTAGTGAGAGCCAAGTCGTTTGCAAAAAAAATCAACGCTGTTATTGTTGTTATGTTATGACAATTTAATCTCATATTTACGCTCTTAATTGAGTAATGGCAAAAAACATAGTTTTTTTATTCAAAAACTAGACTGCCCCAGTAGGCTAGCTGGTAGTGAGCAAGTCTATCAACGCCGAGGTTGCGGGATCGATTCCCGCCAGCGACTCTGGTCAAAAAAAAAGTTGAATAAAACAACTTTGATTAATAAAATAAAATAAAATAAAAGAAATAAAAGAAAATAAAATAAAAAAATAAAATTTTTTTATTTTTTTGAAAGTATTCATCCAATGAATAACATTCATAGATCGGCCTTAACTTAAACTAACTTAACTTAAAGCTAACTTAAAGTAGTAAGTTTATAGCTAGCTACAAAAAGTTAACTTAAAGTTAATTAAAAGTAATGCAGAGTCGGACAATTGACTACTTCCTAGGACATCGCAATGTTAAAAAAGTTAGTTAATTACATATAAAATAAATCCAAGTGTCAACCACCACTAGTTGAAAAATAGTTAGCTTTCAGTTAATTTAAAGTTAACTGAATGTCCGACAGGGTAACTGCAGGCTTAACATAGGGTCTCCACCTGAGATAAGATATAAGATTTTTATATCCCCAAGTCTGACAGCCCTGACAGTCCCCAAGTCTGACAGCCCTGGCCAGTATGCCGACTAGATAACTGCAGGCTTAACATAGGGTCTCCACCTGAGATAAGATATAAGGTTTTTATATCAGCAAACGTCAAATTCAATCGCAGAGAGTATTATCTTACGTGTAGACTCTCAAATAGTGTTAATATTAATATTATAATAAATCTTATAAGACTGTTGTTATGAGAAATCTTATAGCAACTATCTTATATTCAGTGTAACACTGAGTCAAGGCCCATCTATTAGGTCTTCTTACTTGTGCAAAAACAAAAAACGACATGTATTTTGTTTGTGTAAAATTTCTTTTTAGCTGTCAAAAACTTACTACCACATATACAAAGCAAAAGGAAAAAACGTGTATGTGTGCCATACCATACACATCAAATCAATGGCGCTTAAATTTGTTTGGGAAAAAACAATAAACGTAAACACACATATACATACACATGTAAGCAAAATGTAAACAACTTTTGACAGCTAAAAAGAAACAAAACAATGATCATCAGGCTTCTTGCGCAGACCTTTTCAATGGGCCTTGCACTGAGTCTTCACCTGAGATAATATCTGATATAATATGTGAGAGAACGTCGGCAGAATGAGAGAACAAATTTCTTCATGTTAATCTTAATCTTAATCTTACACAGAGTCTTCACCTGAGATAATATCTGATATAATATGTGAGAGAACGTCGGCAGAATGAGAGAACAAATTTCTTCATGTTAATTTTAATCTTAAACAAGGGGAACACGTATCTTATAAGTTTTCATAATCGAATGATTCTTGCACAGTAAACTTGTGTCGTTTTTATTCTTTTTTTTAGTTTTTTCTTGTTTTTAGTAAAAAATATTGTTTTTTTAAACACATCACAAGATTTTCACTATTTGTACAAAAAAATTTAACATTTTAATGAATGCGTCTTGTTATTGTTTTTATGTATGCATGTATGTGTTTTTGACAGCTCATCTTATAAGATAGTTGTTATAATATTTCTCATAACAACTGTCTTATAAGATTTATTATAATATTAATCAAGGCCTATCCAATAGGTCTGCTTAAGAAGCCAGATGTTTGATTTGTTTATTCCTCAACGATGTCAAAAGTTGTTTATTTTTTCCTTATACATGTATATTTTTGTTTTTTTGCCACACATACATGCACACAAAACACATTTTTCCTTTTGTTTCCTCTATGTAGTAGTAAGATTTTGACAACGGTGAGGAATTTTACACAAACAAAATGCCTGTTGTTTTTTGTGTTGTTTTATTGTTGTAGAGGTAAGCAGACCTATTGCATAGGCCTTGATATTAATATTAACACTATTTGAGAGTCTACACGTAAGATAATACTCTCTGCGATTGAATTCGACGTTTGCTGATATAAAAATCTTATATCTTATCTCAGGTGGAGACCCTATGTAAAACAGACGTGGATGGCTTTGTCAATTGATTAGTTTGACGGTTTTCGAGTTGGTTAAAGAGAAATCAAAAGATTTTTATTTTTTCAAGTTGACTACTAACAGCCTTATTTATAAAAAATAAAACATGTTAATAAAGGGTTTATTAAACGGATTTTGTATGAAAATCCATTTTATTAACCCTTTATTAACCGGTTTTATTTTTTATAAATTAGGCCGTAAGTCTTTCAATTCGATTGTACTGTGTGTGCTCGAGTCTCTTGATTAGCTGTTAAAATTAATTTTTGTTGTTAAGTTTTTTAAAAATTATCTTTTATTTCATTAAATTTTAAAATAAATTTAAAATCTTTCAATTCAGTTGATGAAGTTGTCAACTGAGTTGAAAGAATCAGTTGACAACTGAGTTGAAAGACTCAGTTGACAACTGAATTGAACCGTGTATGGGGAGCATAATGACTTACCAAGGCCTATCCAATAGGTCTTCTTACCTCTGCAACAATAAAATAACACAAAAAACAACAGGCATTTTGTTTGTTTAAAATTCCTCGCCGTTGTTAAAATCCTACTACAACATAGGGAAAACAAAAGGAAAAATGTGTTTTGTGTACATTTATGTGGCAAAAAACCAAAAACGTAAACAAAAATATACATGTATAAGGAAAATGTAAACAACTTTTGACATCGTTGAGGAATAAACAAAATAAACATCTCGCTTCTTCCGCAGACCTATTGGATAGACCTTGGGACTAACCAATGTCTATTCAATACTGCCCGTCTTTACCAGAGATAATTATTGCGACTTATATTGAAGAATATGTCAAAATTATGTTATCTTTAATGTAGTCAGCAATATTTTGTACATATGTATTGCCGGCAATTTATGTTGCAATAATTGTTAGTCCCTTTTTGTTGACAATTATTGCCAACATAAAACATCAAATTTGGTATCAATTTGAAAAAAAAGAAGCAAAAAAAAAAAGAAATAGTAACAAATTGTGTGGGAAAGAAATTAAGTTTGTGAAATTGTAGCAAATTATAGTTGTAGCAAGATAAAGAATTAAATAAACATTAAAATAAAATTGCAAAAATTATTTTTATATGTATATATAATTTTTTTCTTTTTCGATCTTTATTATGTATTTAAATTTATATTAATTTGTTTAAGCTTGAGTTCTTTTTATATAAAAATATAAATATCTTAACAAAAAAAATTAATTTAATAAAATTTAATATTCTTATATAAAAAAAGATCTCAAGCTTAAACAAATTAATATACATTTAAAAAATAAGTCGAATAAGATAGAATTTATATTAACAAATATAATTTTTGCAATATGGACTCATTTTGACACTGCACCTTCTTCCTGGATTTCGTTAAAAATATGAGCTAACGAAGCCAAATGTTTATTTGTTTTATTCCCTAACGATGTCAAAAGTTGTTTTCATTTTGCTTATACGTATAACTTCATGGCATGCTTGTTTTACTTATTTTGCTTTTTTGTGTTTTACGTGTCAAAAGTGGTTTACATTTTGCTTACATGTGTATGTATATGTGTGTTTACGTTTATTGTTTTTTCCCAAACAAATTTAAGCGCAATTGATTTGATGTGTATGGTAGCCACACATACACGTTTTTTCCTTTTGCTTTGTATATGTGGTAGTAAGTTTTTGACAGCTAAAAAGAAATTTTACACAAACAAAATACATGTCGTTTTTTGTTTTTGTACAAGTAAGCAGACCTAACATAGGGTCTCCACCTGAGATAAGATATAAGATTTTTATATTAGCAAACGTCAAATTCAATCGCAGAGAGTATTATCTTACGTGTGGACTCTCAAATAGTGTTAATATTAATATTATAATATATATTATGAGACAGTTGTTATGAGAGATCTTATAACAACTATCTTATAAGATGAGCTGTCAAAAATACACATACATGCATACATAAAAAACAATAATAAGACGCATTCATTAAAATGTAAAATTTTTTTGTACAAATAGTGAAAATCTTGTGATAAGTGTTTAAAAAAACAATATTTTTAACTAAAAACAATAAAAAACTAAAAAAAAAGAATAAAAACGACAAGTTTACTGTGCGAGAATCATTCGATTATGAAATCTTATAAGATACGTGTTCCCCTTGTTTAAGATTAAGATTAATATGAAGAAATTTGTTCTCTCATTCTGCCGACGTTCTCTCACATATTATATCAGATATTATCTCAGGTGAAGACTCTGTGTAATAGATGGGAATTGGACGTGAGAGAAATAATGAATTTAAGAAACTAAACGTGTGAAGATGGCATTATTGTATATTGTGTCAAGTCCCCACATGCCTGACTTTTCTACTTTAGAAGTTATGTATATGGAAATAAAGAGGATCCTTTTTTCAAGAAAAAAAATGTAAATTCATTATTATTTATTAAAAACTACAAAAAAATTAACAAAAATCTGATTCCTTAATTCTTACATTTGTACATACATATATAAATATAAATGTTAACACCAAAAATGTTATTTCAGCCTTTATGATTATCATTAAAACAGGTTAAACATAATGCCTTTTGACATTCAGCGCACTCAGGTGAAACGTGTTTGGTTTTTTT
The DNA here is from genome assembly GCA_963931875.1 of Pollenia griseotomentosa. NCBI lineage: Eukaryota > Metazoa > Arthropoda > Insecta > Diptera > Polleniidae > Pollenia > Pollenia griseotomentosa. Next base: position 180,843,444 of record OZ007560.1, on the reverse strand, counting down.
AATTTCGGATTTTCTATCTTCAGTAATTAAATTTCCGTTATTTGCTTTTTTTTTTTTTTTTTTGTAAATTATGTAAATCATATGTGATGCACAGAACGTCTGGTTAAAAACTATGATAAAAAAAATGTCTGTGCATCACATATGATTCACACTTTTTTTTAAGAAAAACGGTTTTTACATTACTTTAATTACATATTTGGGCTATTCACAAGGTGTGCTATCAAGTCATATCGTCATAATGTCCTAAATAATATTTTACAATTGTTTAAAAAAAATATTGTTGTGTTTGAAACAAAATAAAAATTTTAATGCTGTGTTCATTATTTCGTCGTAACTGTACATTAGAAATCTAAATTATAAGCGCTTGCCCACAGCAGTCATATATATTTCTTGTAATTATTTTAAGACATATAAACGAAAATTTTTATTTTATTTTGAAAAAGTTATTAACTTTCAATACAAATTAATTTTTTTTTGCATACAAACTACCAAAATGTTTTAACAAAGTGACCTCAGTACTACAACAATGCAACAATAGAAAAAACAACAGGCATTTTGTTGCTAGAATTGAGACGGCAAATGCCAAAATGCCTTATGAAAAAAAGTAAATAAACAAAAAAAATGACGACAAACGTCACACACGAAGAAAATCACTACAAACAGCTGCGCTTGTGAGGTCACTTTATTAGTACATTCTGCAAACTACCCTGTGCACATTATTATTCTTAAAATTTTGAAAATTTAACTTTATTTGTAATCGAAAATAAATTAAAAAATTACAACTTTTTTTAATGAAGATCCGAAGATTGTTATAAAAAATATATTAATTCGAACTATTGCGAACTGTAGTAAGCTACCAGGCACACAGAGGTTTATTAAGAAGAAAATCTCCAAAGTGTCATTAGCTACATTCGAGAACCCAAAGTTTTTACTATTTTTTACTGAAATTTACTGAATTGCGTTCGCCAACACAAAATACTGTAAATGAGAACACAAATTAAAAGCGTAAAGTTACAGTTCTTGACTGAATACCTACATACAAATTTTTACTGCAGAAATTTTTGCAGTAAAATAAAAAAGAAACACATGTTTCATAAGTGCGTGCGTGCTCGTTGAATGCAGACGTGTTTTTTTTTTTTTTAACTCGGCTTACGGTTTTTTTTAACATAAATAAGTGTATATTTATGATATAATAATATTATTTTTTTTTAATAATATAAGATCAGCGAATGAATAGACGCTTTAAAATAATTTTTAATAAGTGAACATAAAATTTTTAATACAAATATTAAAAATTACAATTAACAAAAATATATGTATGTACACACATACATATACATACATACATTTTAAGCAAAAACATTTCTTGTTTTCTTTATTCTTTTTTTTTTATTCTCGGGGTTTTTAAACAACAAATAAAAAGAAGAGCACAATTAAACAAACAGTAATATATAAAAAAAACTCTTATGAATGCATATAATGCAAAAACAATAAAACATAACGAAAGAAATGCGTATGTTACATTGAGTGTTGACGAAACAAACGTAGAAAAAAGAATCGATGATAGCAATTATTTAACGGCTAAACCTATTACTCGAACGCGTTCCCTCTCACCCTCTTTGTTTAAAAATACGGTCGATCGTAATACAATAACAAATTTATTAACTGCAAGCGTTGCCACAGAGCAAAAAAAAACTTTAATAAGTGATGAAACGGTTAACCCCAAAACAGCCGCTATGGACAACTCAATAACTCAAGTAAAAACTTCTCAAAAGCCTACAGTACAAGTTGGTATGGACAGGTACATAACAGTGCTTAAACGGGGACGCAGCCCTACCTCTGCAGCAGTTGCTTCGGCCTCAAAAGTACCATCTTTTGATAAAATAAATTCTCAAAATCGTTTTGCAATTCTGGAGGATGAATCCTCTGAAGCACAAAACGTCATAAAATCGTCCAAGCCTCCCCCGATATATCTGAGGGAGCGAAATTCTAATGAGCTCATAAAGAGTTTGATATCGGTTATTGGTGAAAATTCGTTTTACGTAGCTGCTATCAAGCGTGGTAGTATAAACGAAACAAAAATACAAATCAATAATGAGAATGATTTTCGAAAAATTGTAAGCAACTTTGAGGCACTCAAAAAAAATTTTTATACATACCAACTGAAAAGCAGTAAAGGTCTTCAGGTAGTGATTAAGGGTATTGACTCATGTGTGGACCCAGAAGAGGTAAAAACATTCCTTGAAGAAAAAGGCTTCAAGGTAAAACATGTATTAAACATTAAAAATAGAGAAAAAATTCCCCAACCACTTTTTCGAGTGGAGTTTGAACCCGGCGACGTTAAACTTAAAAAAAATGAAACGCATCCCATCTATAACTTAAAATACATTCTGTATAGAAAAGTAACTATAGAGGAGCCGCACAAAAGAGGTGGTCCCGTTCAATGTCTGAACTGCCAAGAATTTGGCCATACTAAGGCATACTGCTACTTACCCCCTGTTTGCGTAGTATGTGGCGAATTACATGGTACTGTTCTTTGCGACAAGTCTAAAACCGACCCCAACGTAAAAAAATGCAGCAACTGTGGTGGCAATCACACTGCCAATTATAGAGGATGCCCTGTATATACTATCGTCAAGCAGTCGGTTGGACCGAAAACTAATCCCCCTCAGGTAACAAATCAAGTAAACAGTAATGACCATCAGGCCCCCCAGCCTAGTAGTAACAGAATTTCTTATGCTAACGTCTTAAAATCAAACAATGTACCAATGCAAGGCCCTTCGACAAGTAATGACGAAACTCCAGTTTCTAATCTTAGTCGGCTAGAAAAAACAATGGAAACATTAGTGCAAACAGTAAATAATTTTACAAACACAATGGGTAATATGTTACAGGAAATTCTAAGAATGCAATCGATGTTATTGCAAGCTGTACTTAACAAGCCATGAACTGTTTAAAAATTTGTTTTTGGAACGCAAACGGCATCCGCCAACATAAAAATGAACTAGAATACTTTCTCAAAAATAATCAAATTGATGTTATGATGGTTTCTGAAACTCATCTGACCTCAAGAAATACGTTTAAAATCAATGGTTATATACTATATGATACCAAGGACCCTCGAGATAGAGCTTGTGGAGGTTCTGCCATTTTGATAAAAACCCGAGTTAAACACTACTTAATGTGTGATCATCGTGAGGATTATCTGCAAGCAACAAATATTCGTGTTGAAGAGCTTAATCGAAACATAGTAATTTCATCTTTATACTCTCCACCTAGATTTTCAATATCAGAAAGCCAATATTGTGAATATTATAAATCCCTAGGACCCTGTTTCCTGGCCGCTGGCGATTATAACGCTAAACATACCTTCTTGGGGTCACGACTTATAACACCAAAGGGTCGTGTTTTATTTAACACAATTTCTAAAATGGATTTAAATGTGGTAGCGAGCGGACAACCAACATATTGGCCTGCTGATCCACAAAAAATTCCAGATGTCATCGATTTCGGCGTGGTTAAAAACATCCCCACAGAAACGATTCACGTTGAAGCCTCATTAGAATTATCCTCTGATCACACACCTACAATTGTTACTATAACAAACACCAATAGAATTGTATCTCCCTCTAGTTACATAGCGACGTCAGCTACACAAATAAATTGGCTAAAATATAAAAAATATCTCAGTACTCATTGCACAGAAAATATTCCGCTTAGCACACCGGAGAATGTGGATCTTTCTATTGCCAATTTTGACAGTTATATTAAACTAGCGGTTCAACATTCCTGCAATACCCTCAAAAAAACTAATAATAATAATATATATTCTACAGATGTCGAGCGCCTCTTGAATGAAAAAAGGAGAGTGAGAAGGGAGTGGCAATTGCACAGATCCCCCCAACTTAAGAACTTATTAAAAGAGTGCACAAAAAAGCTAAGAAAATTACTGCAGTCCCGGAAAACGGCTTCCGTGGAAAAATATCTTAAGAACCTGGATGCAACACCACAATCAGAATACTCATTATGGCGTGCAGCCAGAAATCTAAAAAGGCCAGTTATCATGAAACCACCATTAAGAAACCTGAATGGAAGTTGGGCAAGAAATGATAATGAGAAAGGAAACCTGTTTGTAAATCATTTGAAAAACGTATTTACCCCAAACATATCTGACGACATAGCGGACGAGTTACCACCTGTTGCTGCTAGAGCAGCTGTTCCCCTAAGATTTGAGATGAGAGAAATCGAAAAGGCTATTTGTAACTTAAACCCCAAGAAAGCCCCTGGTTTTGATAAGATAAGCAACAAAATGCTTTTGGAGCTACCTCGCATAGCAAAGAAAATTATTCTTTATATTTTTAATGCTATTTTACGCCTTGAATACTACCCTCAAGAATGGAAGGTCTCCTTAGTAAAGATGATACCAAAGCCAGGAAAAGATCACACAAAAGTTGAGTCATATAGGCCTATTAGCTTATTGTCTAATATATCAAAGCTATTTGAGAAGCTCTTAGCGTCAAAATTAACCCCAATTCTAAATGATAATGGGTGTATATCTAACCATCAATTCGGCTTCAGAAGAGAACATAGCACAATTGAACAAACCCATCGAATAGTAAACGCCATAAGAAAAGCCTTTGAAGAAAGAAAATATTGCTCCGCTCTCTTCATCGATGTTTCTCAAGCTTTTGATAAAGTCTGGCATGTAGGCTTGTTACATAAATTGAAGCTAAACCTACCGGTTAACACACACAAGCTGCTAGAAAGCTACTTGGTCGGTCGAACATTTATTATTAAAGAAGGTGATTTTTTAAGTTCTCCTCAGCCAATTGAAGCTGGAGTGCCTCAGGGAAGCATCCTGGGCCCACTTTTTTACCTTATATATACCTCGGACATGCCAACAAATAATTACACCCTAACCTCAACTTTTGCTGATGATACAGCTTTTCTAAGCGTACACGAGAACAGTCGAGAAGCATCTCGATACCTGCAGGATCATATATTTCAACTAGAACTGTGGTTAAAACAATGGAGAATAAAGGTCAATGAGCAAAAATGCGTACATATAACATTCACCTTGCGTCGGGAAACTTGCCCCCCTATTAAAATCAATAATCAACTAGTGCCTCAACAATCGCATGTCAAATATCTCGGTATTCATCTAGATCGTCGTTTAACATGGAAATGCCATATAGAAGCAAAATTAACCCAAATGAAACTAACAGCAATTCAAATTAACTGGCTTATTGGAAGAAATTCTGTTCTTAGTCTCGATTGCAAACTACTACTTTACAACTCTATTTTAAAGCCAATATGGTGCTACGGTATTCAACTTTGGGGCACTGCCTCGGCTTCAAATATCGAAAAAATTCAAAGGCGCCAAAATAAACTTCTTCGAATAATCACAGCTGCCCCTTGGTATGTTAAAAACTCAAATATCCACAAGGATCTCAATGTGCCACTGGTAAGGACTATTATTACGAAGTATGCGGTAAAATATTTAAAAAGGCTAGAGTTGCACCCTAATCCACTAGCTCGAAATATTTTAAATGATAGTGGCCACACTCGCTTAAGAAGAAGAGACACTGCAGCACTTACCCATTAAGATGAGCGATAGACACCTACATATGTGAACAGAACCCGTATGAAGAAAATTTTTGTCTGGCACTGGCAGGACATAAAATAAATTATTAGGATAAGATTTGATTAATTATTGTTAGTTCATATTTAATATATGAAGATTCAATAAATAAATAATGAAAAAAAAAAAAAAAAAAAAAAAAAAAAAACATGTTTCAAAAAGTAAACAAGCAAAAGTTTACAAGCAAAAAGCTTGCAATTTGTGAAAAAATTGTTTAACAAAAGAAAAGTTTAATAAAAATGGAACAAAAGTTAATAAATATTAAATATTAATTAATTAAACTAGTTTGTGAAGCATTTATATGGCTTTACAAATCTAGTTTACTGACGCAGCTTCAAATGAAAAATAAGACGAAAATATCAAGTGAAAAAAGTGATACAAACGCAAAGTTTTCGAATTATGGACCTCTAAAGTTTTCATATAAATGTGCGATTTCCACTACATTTCTGAACGTATAGGGCCAATATGGGTAATATTTTAAAGCTCTTTAAAAGATCTTTCTGAGTATACAAAATTTATATCAAAATGGTTAACTCCCATTACAGTTTGACATCAAAATGTTACGGATGTGCACTAGGTAAATACTTGTGTAGGTTATTCCAGTAAAAGCGTAAAAAAAATATTAAATAACCAACACCAGCTTCGCTAACTAAAGCTTCTTTGGATAGACGAACTTCGGCCAACGCAAAGATTTTCTCACATATGGTATACCAAACACTGGCTTCGCTACTTTATACTGTATTCACACACACAAAAAAATAATCTAGGTAAGTTTATCATGGCGCGCATAGGTATTTTATTTTCATATAAAAACAAAAAACTAAGTTAAATTGCCTAAGATAATTGGTAAATTACAAAATAAGTTTTGCCTAAAATTTTTGATAATATTCCTAATTGAGTAAGGTATCTTCTTCGAATTTTTTTAATATTGTGTTATTTTATTGTCAGTTGGATTTTTTTGTGAAAAAACGTTCAAATTTAAATAAAATTAAAAGAAATTAAATTAAAAGTATAATTAACGTAAATGGTATGTATAAATAAACATTTCTTAATTTCAAATTATGTACATCTGTTATATGTTAAATAAAAAATATGTTTATAGGAAATGGGCAAAGAATTTAGAGTGGATAATTTGGTAGAAAGAAGAAGCGCGCCAAAAAGCCTAGACCGATGAACATCTTAACGCACAATCTACAACAGACATGAAATGCTTAACATTAACAGTTATATGATGTTAGTGTTAAGTATAGACTCATAATGTTAGAGGTTGTCTCATGTAAAAACATGGTTGTTAATGCAAATGTTTTAACACCGCTTTTATAACAGCAAATCACGCCTGTTGTAGACGTGGAGTCAGGGTTTAAAATTCGACCAAGATATGGATTAATTTTTGAGGGTAAAACCGTTATTTTCATACTTAAAGACAACGACATTTGGATGAAAAGTAAGGTGAAGCTTTGATCAATATAAATATGTTAGTGCCCGTGAGAAAAAAAATGGAAATGGCTAAGTAGGAAGATATTGCATATTCTTTTCCAGTATTTGTATTTAAGAAATTATTTTATTTTAAGATTTTAAAAACCCAACAAGAAAGCTAAAACTTAAGACGGAAACTTAGAGGCTATAATTTGTTCTTAAAGATACTTAAATTTGAGTAGTTAGTGGGTGTGCCATCACAGCCCTAGTAATCAAGATAAACCCATAGACCCTGAAGTACATTTACAGACATAAGATCTAGAGCATGTGCTCTCTAAAGCACGTAATCTTAAACAAAAGGAAAGTATAAATGAGAAGTATAAGAATTTAGAGGCCAATCGTGATTCACATATTATACTTCATAAATTATCTGAACTTTGTAGGACATAAGGTGATATATCTACTAATGGCATGGCCGGAAATCGATATAAAGATTTCAGTAATATGATGGACTTTGAGACAAATAAAAATGCTAAGGAAATAAAAATATGAAACTTAGATAATCCCGATTAAGCTAATTAACCTGACGATTTGTATAAAATTGTTGATGAAGTGGAAGAGGGGCCATTTTTTATGAAAACCCAGTATGCTGCGTTAAGTGGTGGAAAACCAACTAAAAATAATGTAGCCGGTTCAACAATATCCAAGTTTAAGTAAATGCAAAAGAAATGTTACCCAATTGTATCTATATATTCTAATAGTTATTTAAAATAAGTATATACTTAGATTTAGAAAGACATTTATTTAGGAAGATTCAGTAGATTATTTAGTAAATTCTTGAAAATTAAAATGTTACGTAACTTGTAAAAGTTTATCATTAAATTTATAACTTTGTAAAATTATATATTTATAAATAAAATGTTGTAAAGAAATGCAGAAGATAGTTAATTTTATTTAAATTAACAAAAAAAAGTAGTAAATTTACCTAAAAGCTATGTTCTTGTACAAAATGGAATTTTGATAATTTTTCAAAAATAAAAATATAAAATAACTTTGCTATTATTGATGAATTTTCAAAGTTTTTAAGTTATTTTAACAAAACTTGTAGATAATTTTTCGAACATGGAAATTACCTAAGTTAGTAGTCATATTACCTAAGAAACTTTGATACTGCCATGCTACCCTTGCGCTTAGATAACTTTATACCATACTTTTAGGTAATTTTACCTATGAATTTTTTTGTGTGCACTATTAAAGTTTAACATATATAAGCAACTTTTTAAAAAACTTAACCAAAGGTGTTCAGACTACAATTATCATGTTTTGATTTGACACCTTGTCACCATCAGCAAAAAAAAAGAAAAATAAATAATAAAAATGGATAAAAATCAATTAATAAAATTTTCGAGATTTTATTAAAATTATATTAATGATGCAACTTAGCATCCGTACATTTGAAGCTGGCATTTCATGTCTTCAAAAACATGGATATATTAGCGCGAACCCCTAACCTAACTTATGTACTCCGACCAAATTTATATTAATAATTCCTCTTGTTCAACTGTACATTATTTCTTTTTTTTCTTTTTTCCGTTTTTCCCAACAGCAATTTATTTTTGAATTTAATAATTATTTTTTTAAATTATTTAATTTTTAACGTAATGTCATTAAAAATATGTTCAGTAGAAAGCTAAAATCAAAAAAGCTACTGAACATACATCAAAACACACTACGATCCCTGACTTTTAATTGTTTTGAAAAAAGTTTAATTTTAAAAGACGTAAATTCCATGTGTTTTTATTGTATTTTCGCAAACTCATACGCGTTTCTTAATGGGTTAAGAATTATGAAATAGATTTTGTATATTCAGAAAGATCTATACAAGAGCTTTAAAATAATACCAATATTGGACCTATACGTTATATGTAGTGGAAAATCGCTTATTTGTATAAAAATTTTAGAGGTCCATAACTTGAAAACAATGCGTTTGCGCCACTTTTTACTCTTAATATTTTTTTTTATTTTTCAATTTTATATCATCCTAGGTCAAGGCGAATTCATAAAGGTGACTGCATCATGAGATAGAGTTATGCTAGCTATCTCTTTTTTTGAAAAATTCTATGTATTTTGTTTTTGTAAAAAGTTAGAGTGAATGTCAAACTTATTTGTTGAAAATACAAAATAGGAAATTATTTTTCGTTTATAAAATATACACAATTTCTTTAGAAAGTAAATCTTTTTACTCCATTGAAAATTCATTGTGGCTCCATTTATTTCTTACGCATTTTTAATTCCTTGTGTTTATATTTTATGTTCACTTTTTTTGTTTTAAATAAGTTTTTTTCAAGTTTTTATTTTTTTATTGAATTTTAAATTTGAATAAATTTTTTTACAAAATGTAAACAAAGCTTGACATTCAGTATACAAGACAAAAAAATAAACAATAAACAGATGATTTAAAAATGTCACCTTTATGAATTCGCCTTGTCCTAGGTACTTGTTTTTTCTTTGGAGCTGCGTCGGTAAACTAGATTTAAGCCGAACTGCACATGTTTTTTAAGTAATCAATACACACAAACAAATTCATAGGTAAAATTACCTAAAAATATGGTATAAAATTAACTAAGCGCAAGGGTAACATGGCAGTATCTAACTTTCTTAGGTAATATTACTTTTACTTAGGTAATTTCCATGTTCGAAAAAGTATCTAAAAATTATGTTAAAGTAACTTAAAAACTTAGAAAATTTACCAATGATAGCAAAGTTAATTTATATTATTATTTAAGGAAAATTATCTAAGTTCAATTTTGTACAAGAACATAGATTTAAGGTAAATTGACCACTCTTTTTTGACAAAATAAAGATTGAAAAAATTATACATATCATTTTAGTTTATATCAATTATAATTAATCATTAACATTCTTAACATAAGTAAAGTATGTATTCTAATGTTGAAAATTTATCAAGCATCGTCTAACATATTGACTATCAACTTCCTTTCCATCTTAACTTTGAGTGTTCAAATAACAGTTTTACCCTCAAAAATGCATCCATCTTCTTCTTCTTCTTTTTCCCTATCTTCCAAGTCATTTACTCCAAATTCTTGGTCCATTTCCTCTAAGGTTTTAGCCTGTAAAACTATTAATAACTACCCAAATTAGTTATATGTATGTATATATTTGCCGATAAAAACGATTTTTAACTGTACCTGATTCTTGGCTGCCTTTTTTGTCCAACCACTTTTTGTTTGGCTGAACCCAATTCATGTTATCTTTGATTTAATGGGAGCAAGTCCTTCTTTCAAATGTATTTTCTGATGGGCCTATAGTCAAATTACTAAATTCTGAAAACGTTATTTCATATTTTGAAATATTATTTATGCATTATGGGGAGATGTAAATATTTTTTCATAAAAACAATTCATACCTTTTTTACTTATTATTTCGTAACTTTTATATTTTTTATACTCGTAGTTTGTTTTATATTTTTATTTTTGTTTTGAAATTAAATTTAAATATGAACGTTTTTTAACAAAAAACAAAAAAAAAATCCAAATGACAATAAAATAAAAATTCATGTAATAAAAAAATAGAAGAAGATACCTAACTCTCTTAGTAATATCAACAAAAATTTTAGGCAATACTTATTGTATATATTACCAACTATTTAAGATAATTATACTTAGTTTTTTGTTTGGTAAAATGACCTAGATTATTTTTTTGTGTGTAGCAATAAAATTATTTATGTTCTTTTACCCTAGGTCTACACTAAAGATAAATATCTCAGCAAGTTGGCAATGACGTCGGCAGAATAACAGAGCAATATTTCTTATTGCTCCGCTTATGTTAAAGGCATGGGAAAACGTAGTTATGTTAACTCATAATTTGAAAAAAATCAAGGAAGAAGGTGCAGTGTAAAAATTGCCCCAATCTTGCAAAAATTATTTTTATTAATATAAATTCTTTCTTATTCGACTTTATTATTTAAATGTGTATAAATTTGTTTAAGCTTGAGGTATTTTTTTATAAAAAAAATAATTATTTTATTATTTTTTTTTTTTTTTTGTTAAAGTAAAATTATTATTTTTTTATAAAAAGAACTCAAACTTAAAAAAATTAATATAAATTTAAATAATAAAGGTCAAATAAGAAAAAAGTTACATTAATAAAAATAATTTTTGTAATTTAATTTTAGTGTTTATTAAATTCTTAAATTTAATTCTTTTACTGCAATTATAATTTGCTACCATTTCACAAATACAATTTTTTTCTCACCGATTTGCTTCCATTTTTTTCTTTTTTGCTTCTTTTTTTCAATTGACAACCAAATTTGACGTTTTATGATAGCAATAATTGTCAAAGAAAATGGACGCAAAATTATTGCAACATGAATTGCCGGCAATAAATATGTACAAAAAATTGCTGTCTACATTAAAGATAACATAATTTTGACATTTGCTGCAATATATGTCGCAATAATTATCTCTGGTATAGACGGGCAGTTAAATAGATTAACCCGGACACAAATTAGCAACATCAAATAATTTTCAACACTTCAATTATTTGCCATCAGCTGTTGCCTTTATTTTACGAATTTTTACAAATTTTGCGTTCGCGTCAAGAAATGAATGAGCGAATAGTCATATTTTTCACGTTGGTGTTAAGAAAACGTGACTAATCGCTCATTTACTCATTTACTCAAGTACTCAAACGCAACCTTTACTATTAATGCAGTGCTGCCAATAAAGAATTCGGAAATTATACATGACTGTGTGACAAATTCACATTTGAAGCAAAATAACACATACAAATCAAAAAAGTAGTTTTGATGAAATGAATTCAACTTCGAAACCCGTAATTCCGTATTTGTAATTAAATGCTTTGGCATACAAACAAGCAAAGCTTACTGTAGTAAGAAATATTTAATTTTTAAAATTCGCAATAACTAAAGCGGCTCATACACTTGCAATAAAATTGTTAAATTTTACGTATTGTACAATTATATCGCTAATATGTGATGTTCGAAGGTGACACAATATATTGTTCAATGCTGTTTATGTTATTCCCAAAGGTTATGTTTACCTTTTTATTGAATGAAAATTGAACGATATATAATTTGAAACCATTGTGTGACTTATTGCATAGTATAGGACAAAATGGAAATAATATGGCGAATATCATATGAAATAATATTGCAAATGTGTGGGCCCTTAACAACCAAACTTATTCACTTAAGTTACCCATCTACTACACATTAACATTGAGTACTTTATTGATATTTGTATTGTCGTTTTGCACATTACTATTCAATAAGTTGCGCAATATAAAAAAATGATCTAAAATATCTAGAATTTATATACACACTATTTAGTTTAATTAGCGCAAAAACAAAGTCAAAGAAATTAAAATTAAATTTGACAGTTTGTGTTGAACATTATTTCTTCAAAAAAAGTTTGAACAATTTTTAGCGAGAAGAGAACATGCTATCATTCTCTCTCCTCTCATCAATACACTCAGACTTTCTGAAAGAAAACTTTCATAGTGTGAACCCAGAGATATGGTGCTTGTCTAGGTTCACACTATGAAAGTCTTCATGCTGATAGTATATGTTTATTGGTGAGAGGCAAAAAGAACATGACATGGAAAATGAAAAAAAGTCGATGTTTAAAAAGCAAGTTTGATTGTGATGGAAAATGAAAAAATTACCAACATTTAGTGTTTGAAAAGCAAATCTTGACTATAAAAAATTAATAAAACAATAGAACTTAAAGAAAAATGTGCGTTCGTTTACTTTTCCAGTAAAATCCAGTAGGTGAGTAATATGAAAATTTTACAAATTTATGTATACGCGAACGCATTTCAGTAAAATCCAGTACAAATTTGTACAAATTTTGGGGTAAACGAACGCAGCTAAAATTACACACAGATAACACATGAGCTACACATGCAAATAAAAATTACACACATTACCCCGGCAATATTTATTGCGGCAATCGTCAAATTTGATGCTCCATTAAATTAGCGACGTGTAGACCGCATATTGCCATGAGTGGCAATTCATTGCGCAATGATTACTCTTCTAATTGCTTGAGCAATTTCACGTGTTTTCCAGCCATATAATCTGCAATTATTGCGCCATTGTTCTGCCGACGTTTTTGCTTGTGCAAAGAATTGCTACGTGGAGACCCAGTGTTATGTGCAATTATACAAGGATTGACAGCACTGACATGAATAATTCATGTCATACAAGGCGAATTCATCCCAGGTAATATCGGTACCAAGGCGAATTTACACAAGGTAAGTGCAACTCTACAACTACAAAAAGCCCCATGTATTTTGTTTATGAAATTTTACCACTTGTTGTCAAATTTCATTACAGAAACAAAACAATATTTTGACGTTTCAGCGTAATTTTAATTCGCCGTGGATACAGCTGATGAACGGCTGACGAGATGAGTTTACCTTGTGTAAATTCGCCTTGATCGGTACCAAGGTATATTTACACAAGGTAAACTCGTTGGCCCATATGTTTGTCAGCTGTTTACACATAGTTGGAACCACAACGTCAAATTGCGTGTATATGAGCCAAAATTTGTACATGTGTGCGTTAAATTGTTTTTGTTTTATATGAAGACAATTTTGACAACATGGTTCCTTTTATAGAGCAAAATGTCTACACTCCCAAATGAGTCTACCTTGTGTAAATATACCTTGATCGGTACCAAGGTACATTAACACAAGGTAGACTCATTTGGGCGTGTAGACATACTGCTCTATAAAAATACCCGACTTGTCAAAGTTGTCTTCATATAAAACAAAAAAAAATTAACGCACGAATTCATACAATTCGGCTTGGTAAACTCGTTGGCCCATATGTTTGTTAGCTGTTTAGCCCAAGGCGAATTTATATGTGTAAATTCGCCTTGGTTTAGCCCTAGTTCAAGGCGAATTTACACAAGGTAAGTGCAACTCTACAACTACAAAAAGCCCCATGTATTTTGTTTATGAAATTTTCCCTCTTGTTGTCAAATTTCAGTACAGAATCAAAACAATATTTTGACGTTTCAGTGTTTTTTTAATTCGCCGTGGATACAGCTGATGAACGGCTGACGAGATGAGTTTACCTTGTTTAAATTCGCCTTGCCCTAGTTGGAACCCAAACGTCAAACTTCGTGTATATGAGCCAAAACAAGGCGAATTAAAATAAATATAAATTCGCCTTGAGCCAAAATTTGTACATGTGTGCGTTCAAGGTATATTTATACCAAGGCGAATTTACACAAGGTAAACTCATCTCGTCAGCCGTTCATCAGCTGTATCCACGGCGAATTAAAAAAACACTGAAACGTCAAAATATTGTTTTGATTCTGTACTGAAATTTGACAACAAGAGGGAAAATTTCATAAACAAAATACATGGGGCTTTTTGTAGTTGTAGAGTTGCACTTACCTTGTGTAAATTCGCCTTGATTTATACCAAGGTGCACATGTAAACAAAACTTTTGACATATCTGGCATGACCAAAAAAAATAGCCGGCTGTCTTTTCGACACCACCTGAAGTAAATTCGCCTTGGTTGGAACCCAAACGTCAAACTTCGTGTATATCAGTATATGAGCCGAAACAAGGCGAATTAAAATAAATATAAATTCGCCTTGAGCCAAAATTTGTACATGTGTGCGTTAAATTGTTTTTGTGTTATATCAAGGCGAATTCATTTTCAGGTGGCGTTGAAAACACAGCTGTGCTACTTTTTTTTCTTAATTAGAGAGAGAAATGTCAAAAGTTCCTTGTGATTTTGACATATTGATCAACGAAAGCAACAAAAAAATACATTGTTGTGTTTTTGGTGTTGTTACTTGTTGTAGTATCGACACCACCGTTTACATGAATTCGCCTTGTGTTATATGAAGACAATTTTGACAACTCAGTTTGTAAAGCATTTTGCCACAAATTATTTACCGTTCTATTTGTTAGGCTTCCTGTCGAAATATCAAACTTTCAAGGAAAATATTATTTTAAAAATAAAAAATGTCCTGGGGAGACACGCTAACTTATGTAACTATTGGGAACCCCATTAGCCAGGCTGTTCTTTCATCAGCTTCGGCAGTTTTAAAAGGAGCAGTGAGTTTAAACTTATTACAAAAAGTTAGAGTTGTTACTATTTTATAAAATTTTTAAGGGCCTTAAACCGAAGCAAGTGCAGGGTTCCGTTTTGACACCTCCAAAACCAATAACTATGTGGGATTTAACCGGCAAAAATTATCATTTTGTGCGTTTAGCCGGTTTAAGTGGTGCGACTGCGGTAATAATGGGGGCGTATGGAAAACATAGTTTATCGAAGATAATTGATATTCAAGAACAAATGGAAGCAAAAGCAGTGTTTGAAACCGCGAATCGATACCACTTTTTACATTCATTTGCATTATTAGCAATGCCATTGGCACATAGACCGGCAGTGGTAAGTAAAAGAAAGTTTAAAGATTTGAAAGATCGAAATTATTATGCATGTACATCCTATAGTTAACCCATAGTATTTGGTATTCTTTTGATAAACTTGCACATTCACAACTACCATTTTCATAATACATAATAAATAAAATACATACACCATTGAAAATTACAATCGTTTTACGTACTAGGTACGCAGCAAATGCCGCTTTTTATACCCACACCAACATAGTGGAGGGGGTGTTATGCGTTTTACCTGAGTTGGTCGTAGGATGTCTGTCCCTTCAGCTGGCACGTAGCACGGCTAGCTGTCAATGTAAACTGTGCGATAAATACAGGTCGCAATTTTGGAGATATTTTATGAAATTTGGTCCATAGGCTCTACTTGTCACAAGCACCAAGCCTATTGAGAATCTGTTTATAATTTAACATAGCCCAAATACAAACATCCTTCGGGAATAGATTCTTTGTGTCCCTAAAACCAGTTTATCATGATGGTAATTGAACTAAATTTGGGCCAAAAATATTTTATTACAACCTAATTTATCTTACAAATTGTATCGGCATCGGTCCATATTAAAGCATAGCTCCCACACAAATACCACTCTCGAAAAAAGCTTTTAATGTCATAACTTGTAAACGTTTGTATTATAAAAAAAATTTGGTGATTATAACTTTTATAATAAATATTGTCACGGCAAAAACTTGTACTTTAAACGAGAATACAACACCTCTTGCTGGCAAATCGCAATAATGTGCATTATTGAATTGTTCTCTTTTTTTATTGGTCTTGACTGCTAATAAAACTGCTATTCCCTTTATAAAAATTACACAACAACATTATTCATCTGCCAAGCAACGGCATTATTTATTTATCCCTAAACAAATCTTCTTAATGTATTTCAATTTACAATAACAATGTGGTTATTAGAGTGGATCAATTTGTATGTATTAAAAAAAGCGGTTGTCAAAATCGTAATCTACGACGAATTCTAAGAAGGTTTGCCCAAGAAACCATGGATCGGAAATCAAAATCGAGCTTCCCATTTTTAACGACAAAATTTTCTTTTCGTATTTTTTTTTGTTAAAATATGCTAACATTTTATAGAGTCTTTTAAGAAACTTGACAAAAACGATTATGTTTGGGCTTGTTCGAAAGGAAATTTTGATGTTAAGGTTAAGTTTAAAAAAGCTTTTAATGAAAATTGACATTGTCGTCAGAACAGGAAAAAAATATTTCAACAGACGTTAAGTACTTGTACCAGATAGCTAATGCGATTCATAACGGTTACTGTCCAGAAAGTTGAGGCAACATAAAACCTGGGCCTATCGTTCATTCTCGTTGGTTAACCACAAATAAAAATAAAAATTCACCATCCGAAAATTTAAAAATTTTAGCAACATTTGTTTTGAAAGCTTACGTACCTTCAATGTTAAGTATTACGACTCTGTTATATATGGCAGCGCATTCTTATGTAAATTTATTTGTTCAGCGCAATATTTGCCTCAAAATCTGTGCGAAATTGTAAATAATGTTCAAAATAACGGATATTTTGCTAACTCGGAAAATGTGCTTCTAACCATTCTTTTTGATGACAGAAAGGAAGTACGCCAAAAGGCTTTAAAAAAATTTTACATTATCGTGAAAAATATTCCGACCCAACAAAATTAAGAGCTTACAAAAAGCCCACTATAAATTTTAACTGCACCAATTATGTCGACATGATCAACTTAGATAACGATAGCATTTTATCGGAGCCGACATTCACTGCAAACATACCCTTTGACCATTTGCTCGAATACATACAATTTGACGATCCACCGCTTGCGGATCCACACATTCAAGGAACCGAGCAATTTTTGCAATTACTGACTAGCGTTTCATGTCTAACTATTCAAAAAATCGCGATGGTGTTATGACAGTCACGGTTGAAAGTCGAAACGTAACACCTACGATCAACAGCAAGCATTACCTTTACAATAAACAATTTTGAAATAACAAGTAAGAAAGTATAGTCGGTCAAGCCCGACCATATGATACCCTACACCACAGTATTTAAAAACACATCATGCTTATGTGTCCATATTAATATGGACACATATCTTTAGTTTTTCCAAAATCTTTATGGATGAAGTTTCCTGATGATCTGGCCTAAGCAACCAGTGAAATGCGCATAGGAATAGCTTATCCCATCAACAATAAATTTCAAGTGTTTTTATCAAGAATAAAAACTGGGAATTAAGCACGAATAACAAAATCTTTTAAATTAAAATTTTGTATTCCCAAAAATTACTTTTGATAATAAACTGGCAAGTGCACGGCCTTAAAAAAACTACCTGGCAACATGCTTTTGCAAGTTGTTTTTTGCATTTTGTTTTTTCTTAACCTACTTACAACTACAATTAATGTTGGAAGAATTCAAATCAATTGTAGTGGGGAATGTAAGAAGAGATAAACTCACTGTTTATTGTTGATGTTTTTGTTTAAACTTTGATATTGTTTCCAAAATCTTTATGGATGAAGTTTCCTGATGATCTGGCCTAAGCAACCAGTGAAATGCGCATAGGAATAGCTTATCCCATCAACAATAAATTTCAAGTGTTTTTATCAAGAATAAAAACTGGGAATTGAGCACGAATAACAAAATCTTTTAAATTAAAATTTTGTATTCCCAAAAATTACTTTTGATAATGGATTAATCTATGTTTACAAACTTTATTAAAATCGGTTTGAAAGTTTGTGAGAGACAGAAATTGCCCCCTACCTCCCCTTGTGGTCCTATTTTTGAAAAACTACATAGCTTAGGTGTCCATATCAATATATTTCTATCTATGATTTAAATTTCATTAAAATGGGAATGATAGTTTTTGAGAGGCAGAAATTTCCCCCTATCTTCCATCTTGGCCCTACGATTCGGCCCATTATCAATAGGGTTGGTCCTTGTGCCAAAAGGAACATACGTCCCAAATTTTATCAAATTATCTCCAAAATTGCGACCTGTACTTTGCGCACAAGGTTACATGGACAGCCAGCCAGCCGGACGGAAGGTGGGTCTAGGACCAATACTTTAAGGCGTTACACACATCAGCACAAATGCATAATACCCTCTCCACTATTGTGTTGTGGGTATAAAAAGTAGATATAAAATAATTTTGTTAACTAAAATTGGATTGTTCACGAAAGGTGGATTATCAGGTTATATGGTTATGTAGTTATATTAACAGCAACACAATGTATTTAAACAAAACTCAAATAAATGTATTTTTTTTGTGAATATAACCAATAACCATATAACCTGATGACCAGCCTTCCGTGAACAACCCAAATATGCTTCTGCGGTAAATGCAAGTAATAAAAGTTTGATATTTTGAAAACATCGTAAAATTGTTTGTTTTAATTTTTATAAGTTTTTTTAATCTTAATTTAAACACATTAAAAAAATATATATAAAATTCGAAAAGAAAATTTTATCGTTAAAAATGGGAAGCTCAATTTTGATTTTATACCCATGGTTTCTTGGGCAAACCTTCTTAGAATTCGTCGCTAATTACGATTTTGACAACCGTTTGGCCAAGAAAAAAATTGATCCACTCTAGTGGTCATATTGAAACAATAGCGGGTTTCACCCTTTGTGTCAAATGTAGAACTCTTTTTTTTTAAAGCGCCTATTACACGGTCATACTTGGTATGTGAGAATGGTATGTCATCATACTAGTGTAATAGCTGGTATATCCTTGGGTATTACAAAATTAAAAACGTCCCAAAATTCTTAATTTTAGCTAGATTTTAAAACTTTATCAACAAAATCTTTTTGTCAAGTTCAACAAAAAAGTAAGCGACATGCATAGTTTATCTCTTGTAGTTTGGGAAATATCGGACTTTGAAACTAAAATTTGCTATTTTTGACCTACCTTATCTAGTAAATTGTAAATGGAAGACCCAATTTTTTCATAATTTATGTCATATTTTTTGCGAATAACCAACCAAGTAAATCGTTAAATATTCTACAAAAAGAATTGTGAAAAAATCTCTTGTAATTAAAAGTAGTAGCTTGTACATAAAAATGATAGAATTTGCCCTATCCAGGTCTCAGAATTCGCATTACATTTGCGATTAGAGAAAATGTTACTAAAAGTGGAAATTTGTAAAAAAGGTCTATCTCGAAATAGCCTTCAGCCCATAGTCACTAAAATTTTTGCATAGCAATATTACACATTAATTAGTGTTTCAAAGAAGAATAAATACCTAATATGTATGTTACTTAACAATTTTTTTCTATAAATAAAAAAGAATGAAAATACATTTTCAGCTAAAAATTGACAAAAACGACTTTTCAGAATTTTAACCTCAAATGCATATAACATTTTAGTTACAAACGATTTTTTTCCCAAATTTTTTAAAAATTTTTATTTATGTCTTCTATTTGCAATATACTGGACCAAGATAGGTCAAAAATAACAAATTTTAGAGATAAACTATGCATGTCTCTAACTTGTTTGAAGAACTCGATTAGAAGTTTTCGTTTTAAAAAAATTTTTAAATCGAACTAAAATTAAGAATTCTGGATGGTTTTTAGTTTTTGTAATACCCGAGATGCCTTAGTTTAAGAAAATATGGCTGCCCTCACAAATCCAAGACTTAAGCTCGTATAAAATTCCTGATATTTTATTCCAATCGGACTAACCATTTACAAAATACTGAGTCCGTCCGGCTGGATGGCTGGCTGTCCATGTATCCTTGTGCTCAAAGTACAGGTCGCCTAATGAAAATAGGGCGAATCGGTCCATAATTTTATATAGCCCCCATACAAACTGATTTCCGGAATAGGGTCTTTGTGCCCACAATCAAACCAATTTTAATGAAATTTAAAGCAAAGATAGTCCATATTTATATGGACACATAAGCTATGTATTTTTTTAAAAGAGGACCATGAGGGGAGATAGGGGGCCAGTTCTGCCTCTCAGAAACTATCAAACCGAATTTAGTGAAATTTAAAACATAGATAGATTCATATTTATATGGACACACATTTTAAAATAATTGAGAACATAGATCAGTTTTTAAGTACTGGGGTGTAGGGTATCATATGGTCGGGCTCGTAATTCGCTCTCTCATTCGTAATTCACAGCCTAATTATGATCCAAATTACATTATTCGTCATACAAAATTTTGAGAGAGGATTATCTCATTTGCACGTAATTCAATTTGTATTACCCTGTTGATTACTTTAAAATCAATGTGATCTCTAATTTTTATCGGGGTTTTTCCATCACCAGCTGTCAAAGCACTTAAAAAACAAACAAAATATTCTTTTCACTGGGAAAATAAATAAATGTATGTATTTCTTTGAAATAATATTTTTTACTTACTTTTTCTTCTCATTCTTAATACAAGTTACCGCAGAAAAACAATTAAATTTAGCAATAAACAGAATTAATAAAAAGAAGAAGAAGAAAAACTGTCAAAACCGATTAGGAAAATGCCGTGCGAACATGGTAATTCAAATAAGTAATTAAAACAGAGAGAGAAGTAATCCAAAGCACCGTGCGAACAAGGCATAATTCACAGCCAAATTATGATCCAAATTACATAATTCGCCATATAAAATTTTGAGAGCGGATTATCTCATTTGTACGTAATTCAATTTGTATTACCCTGTGGATTACTTTAAAATCAATGTGATCTCTAATTTTTATCGGTTTTTTTTCTATCACCAGCTGTCAAAGCACTAAAAAAACAAACAAAATATGTATTACATAAACAAAGAAAAGTAAAGGAAGTAATTTTATATTATAAATTATTTAATGGAATCCAAAAAAGGAATGGAAGCAAAAAAAGAAATTATAAAAAAAATATTTTTTTCTTACTTTTTCTTTCTATTCTTAATACAAGTAACCTCAAACAAACAATTAAATTTAGCAATAAACAAAATTAATAAAAAAAAATAAGAATAATAACTGTCAAAACCGATTAGGAAAATGCCGGTAATGGTAATTCAAATAAGAAATAAAAAGAGAGAGAGCGAAGTAATCCAAAGCACCTTGCGAACATGGCATAAGGCACTCGTAAAACTGCCCTGAGTGGAGAAGCAGCTCGCGCTTTTTGTCATTATTTTTTAAGGACAAACAGGTCGTTCTTGTTTGTCTGCTTTTCGTGCGTTTTGCGTTGTCACCCCGCATTGGTTAGTGGTTCGGCGTCGTATAACTGTACCGAGTTACAGTTTTTGCGGTTTCTACATTAACCATATGCAATCGTTTTTAACCTCAATGTTTTTATGTGCTGTCTGGTGGAGAACCAAAATTAACTCAATGTGACTGGTGGAGAACCATATGTATATAACTCAGACGTTTTACTGGTGGAGTACCAAGGAAATAACTCAGACGTTTACTGGTGGAGACCAAAATACTCTGGAGCGGATTCTGGAAGCTCTCGCCTTCCTATGCGAAGGTTTAGGTCGAACGAGGTTTTGTGGTTGAAGCTCCAAAAAAATTGTGTGATACCCTGGCATTATAACTTAAATAGTTCGCCAAAAACTTTTAGTTTTAAGCAAAACAAAAAAAAAAAAAAAAAAATGGCATAAGGCAATGCAATTTATCGTTTTAAATAGTTTTTTGCTTCACCTGTAACATTTTCAAAATGTTGTATAGGGCCTTTTGAGTTTTAGTAAGCGAAGAAATTACAAAAAATAATTTTTTTTTCTCTTAACGTTGCGTTGCCGTTTTGGTTAGGTTAGGTTAAGAAGTTAGGTTAAGAAGAGAAAAGTGAAGAAAAGGAATAAGAGGTGGATAGAATTATGAAAGCTAGTAGGTACTACGTAGAACTATTACGCTTTCTACAGTCCCCTTATTAGAAACAACCGCACTATTTCCCTGACACACCCCAGTATATCAGCTGGATTACATCTAGCGATGCACCCCAGCTCGTCGTGAAATCTATCTCCTAGCCATTTCTGTCTGAGACCCTGCATCCTAGGACAGTGGCACAGTACATGCCCGATCGTCTCTAGCTTCTCAGAATCATCGCACAATCTGCAAAAGTCCGGTATGGTATTGTCCCATTTGCCCGTAAAAGCCCTAACAGGACAATGACCCGTCAAGAACCCTATAAGTGTCCTAAGACCACCCCTATCCAATCCCAGTAGAACCCTGGTTGTCCCTGCGTCCAAACTGACCATAGTGCCCTAGACACCCTGCAATCTGTTCTATCCCTCCAGGACCGGTTAACGTCATCACTGAATCTCTACCGTATCACCCCATAGTAGTAAGATAGGGGGGCTTACCCCCTGTTCCTTACCACTAAGTCCAGATTCGAACCCCCTCTCGTGAGTTCGTCCGCCACCTTATTTCCATCAACCATGCAGTGTCCAGGTACCCGACGCAGCCTTACATTGAATGCCTCCATGAGTTCCCTAAGAGCATTCTTACACCGAGCGACCAGGCACGATCGCACCGTATAATTTATCAATGCCCTAAGCTCCGCCTGACTATCGACGTAAATTGTCACCATAGATTCACCCACGATGTGATCCAGTATCACTTCCGTCGCCCTCCAGATCGCTAGGATCTCAGCCTGGAAGACACTGCACTCATCAGGGAGTCTGAATGACCTTTTCCGCGATATATACACCGGCACCAGTGCCGGTTTCAATCTTGGATCCATCCGTAAATACTGCCCACCCCTCAAACAGTCCATTGGATCCACGCCAAACTTCCCTATCCGGGAACTCCACTGGTGGTGTTACACCGAAGTCCAGGGTCATAGTCCTATGATCCGAAATTCCCTTGAGAATAATGCCCCGATCAAGCCGACCCACCTCGTACAAAATTCTCGTGTGATCATCCCGCCTAGGTCTAATCACACGATGCCAAGAGATGCACTCCTGTGAACATTGTTGAGCATCTTCCTATAGCTATCTACTCTCAACGCATCCCACCAAACAGTGCATCCATAGGTAAGTGTAGGCCTAACCACCGATGTGTAAATCCAGTTTACCAAATCCGGCCTCAGACCCCACTTCCTACCGATGGAGTTCCTGCATGTGTAGTAGGAATTGAGTCCCCTTCTCATCCTCTCCTAAGTATTTTTCTTCCAAGACAGTTTGCAGCTCAGAAAGTTACCCAAATACTTAGCACCGTCCGATAGAGTTAAGTCTACGCCATCTAGCTCTAATTCTGTTTTTTGCCATGCCGAGAGTTCGCCCAGTATCACCTGCATAATTGCCCCGATCGTGGACAGAAATTTTCCCCTGACCAGCAGAACAATGTCATCCGGATAGGCAACAACATTCCTGCCCATGGAATCAAATGACTTGAGAATCCCGTTGACCGCAAGCAACCACAGTAGAGGCGATAGAACCTCCCTTGTGGTGTCTCCCTGGTAACCCTCCTCCTTATCACATGATCCCCTGGCTCGAGTTTATAATCCTACTGCTAAGCATGCAGACTATCCACTATACCAGAAAGTCCTTAACTCTCAACTCGATCAACTCCATCAACGAATCTCTAATCGTTTCAATCCTAATGTTATTAAAGGCTCCTTCTATATCCAGAAACGCGGCGAGAGTATATTCCTTATGCCTCAGACCGTGCTCAATACAACCCACCACCTCATGTAGCGCACTCTCAACAGATTTACCCTTAAGGTAGGCATGTTGAGCGTTGCCAATGGGGCGGGCCTCAATATTACTCCTAAGATATAAATCTATTATTCTCTCAAGAGTCTTCAACAATAATGAAGAGACTAATAGGTCTAAAATTCCCTGGTTAAAAGTGACCCGCTTTACCAGCCTTGGGTATAAAAATCACCCTAACCTCGAAAGTATTGGCCGCCCACGCTAGCTTCTCCCTTGTGACCATTTCCTCGACGCAAGCGGAAGTATGATTCGATGACATAGACATCACTTCCCACTGACCATCGTCCATACCTCCGGTTTCCATACACCCGGGAAAGTGCGTCTCCATAAGTAAGGTTAGGGTGTCAGAGCTAGACTCAGTCTATGAGCCATCATTCTTTTGGACGTAGCCCAGGGTCTTAGGGTCCTTGGAAAAAATCCGTCGGAATCTTGACAACTCGTTGACATTATCAATAGATACGCAAAATTGACTCCATGATAGTCGCTTTGCCCTTTTTAGATCCGCCTTATACTATGTTGAAGTGCACCCTCTGATTGTTTCAATCCTCTGGTGCTCTCGTAAGCTTGGCTCGGTTAATGTAACCAGCCAGGACTGCTCATAGCTTTCCCTTAACAGATGAGTGACCCTGTTCACAACACCTTCCAGATCAGTCGGCAGCAAGTCGCCTAGGGCCTGTTGTGCCAACCCATTTCGGACCCTTTCCCTAAAAGAGTCCCATATTGTCCCCTCGGGTTCCTAAGCGGAGCAACCCTAGGTAGGTCAAAATTCAGTGTAAAGGTAATACGACTATGGTCTGAAAAAGTACAGTCCGTTGCCACCCATATCAACAATCAGCAACAGTTGCTTGTCACGGTTCACTAATGTCAGATCTATCACTGCCTGACTATCCTTATTTCCGAACGTCGGCGTGTTAACCATATTACAGATAAGTAGATTGTTAGTATTTATAAAATCAAACTCACCTCTTTTGTTAATATCGGCGCTCTCCGATGAGCATTAGCATCGCAGCCCAATACAAGGATTGCACCTTTTATCCTTGCATATGCCGTCAGTTTCCAAACCTCCGTGCCAGGTGGATCTATCGCCTCGTACGGCATATACACCGAAGCCAGTGTAAGAGTGCGCTTACCTTTGGCTTTTCCATTTACGACGGTCATGTCACCGCACTTGAAAGAATGCGAGATGAGAAAATTTAATTAATTCCTCGCTAGTATACACGTTCTTACCTTGTCCTCTGAGGACGGGGCAAACAGAGTGTATCCCGTAACCCTTAATCCGCAAACCTTATTTTTGTTGATCCAATGTTCTTGAAAAGCGCTACGTCCGTCCGAGTGCTGGTGAGGAAGGATTCTAGTTCGGCTGAAGCTGCTTGGACTTCCGATCCATTGCGAAACGAAAGTCCTTTGCCGTTCTGGTTACTTTTAACCAAAATTGGTTACTTTTTTTTCCAATGTGTAATCTAAAACCAATACTTTTTCCATCTTTTTAAAAATTATTTTTTAGAAGCTTAAACTTTAACAGTCTATGAACTTAACCATATAAGGTATATACTTTGAAGTGTAAAATACCATTATATGCTACTCTCTTAATGCTTCATAGGTCTAACTGAAACACTGAACTGAAAGGTCAAAGGCTCTTCCGATACCATCCCGTTTAATATGATTATATTTCCATCGGCCAAAATGCATCTATATATAACAGATCCACCGCATAATTTAGCACTTTGATACCATAACGCACAGCATGACTTTTTAAGTTTTACTTGTAAGAGCTCTTTATATAAAAACGTTGAAAGCTCTAGCTCATACAATTTTAAATTTGATGAAAATAAGTGTTAACTTTGTATAGGAAGTGGCGCTTCCACATACATTTCGAAAAATTATGTAACCTATGTTATTTTCAGACCATCGGTTATATACTGTCAAAACTTTTAAAAAAGCGGTCCAACGGTTTATCAGCCTACAAGATACAAACTTTGGTCGTGGCAACGCTGGTTGTACAGTGGTTTTATTTCTCTGTTTTTTTCTGTGTTCTCTTTATTAGTGTGAAGCAATCTAACTAGAGTTTTTCTTTTCCCGGACCTTTAATTTCCCGGGAAAGCGGGATTTAATTTTCAATTTCCCGGGATCCTGGGAATTCCCGCTCTATACAAATCGATGCAAAATATTATTTAATTTAATTTATTTGAAGAAATAACATTTCCTGAGATCAATTAAATAAGTTTTTAAATGCACTCAACTTTTTCAATTCAATTATTTTCTAGGATTTATGATAAAGTTATAGCAAAATATCTTTTTAGTTATCTTCCGGCTACAACTTCCGATCTGTGACATTAGGATGGTCTAGGAATAAAAACTTAAAGAACATAACCTCAGAGAACGGATGATTACATAAAATTCGGAGTAAATTTCCAAAAGCCAGCTTTAAAGTTTTAAATTGTTCTATAAAACTAAGCAAATAGACTGAAGTACTTATTGCCACAGGATTAATTCAAAGCCAAGAGCATTATATAATACCAAAAAACAAACAAATTATTACAAAATATTTGTGTTAAAATAGGATTTTAGTTCAGAATAAGCATTTACAGAATCGTTTGAAATCCTATTTCTAAGTTTTATCAAGAAGATTTCAATGAGAAAACACGTTTCCTTTCTACGGATGTTTGCCTTTATAGTCAAAGGAACATTATATCATCTATATACACTATCAGTTTTCTTAGCACTTCCTTCAAAACTTGTAATTCATTTTTAAAGAAAAAATATTTTCTCGAATCAAATAAGCGTTTTCTCTCTTATTAAAACAGAATCTAATCCGAAAAATCTTTTAAATTTTTTGCAGCAAGTGGGAACAACTTTTTTTCCTTTTTTTTAAATAAATCTGGGTCTTTTAACAAATTAAAAATTCTATACATTATTACTCTTCTTCTTTCAAAATTTTAGAGCATTAATCATTGCCTTACTTATCGGTTAGGAATTGACATCTCTTTGGCCTTTTGGCAAAACTGTCTTAAGCCAGAAACTGTAGTTTTTCGATATGTTAAATTGAAAAATATTTATTTGGAGTATTTCATAGACCTTTTTGCATAACGGCTAAGATCTATTTCATGAAACAACTTATTTACAACTATATAAGCAGTAAAGTTGCCATAATAAAATTGAAAAAATCCCGGGAATTCCAGCACAAATTTCCCGGTATTTTTTTTTTCCGAAAAATGTGCGGGATCCCGGGATTTTTGTTCCAGGAAATCCCGTATTAAAAACACTAAATCTAACCCAACAAACACGAAGTCAAACCTTTGATATGAAATGACTTTATCATTTGACATCAAATACAATTCTCAAACGTTTTTTAATTGTTTATTTTAACATTTAAATTCAAATTGATAATGATTTGAAAATTAACATTTGACATCAAATGTTTTATCAATTTGATGTTAAATTCTTCTTCTTTTGAAAATTAAAAAAAATCTTGGAAAAATCATGTTTAAATAAATTGAACACCACTTAATATTCACATTTTTCTTATATTTAGTCGTTTATTTTAAATGTTTTGTGAGCAGTTGAACATAAATAAAATGCTGCTTAAGGCCGTTTTACACTTTCACACAATCTTATTACTGTTTGAAAATTGTTAAGAAACAATAACAACTTATCATTACTGGTTTGTATTATCCTCAAAATTCGCACGACTTGTGTGATAGTGTAAAGTACCCTTTATATATAAGTTAAATTATGATATGGTAACTTGTTTTAAATTTTATTTAAAAAGGTTGTACAAAAATTTTCTTTTTAATTTCTGGGTTTCCTTTTCTTTTTTAATATACAACTGATTTTATTTAAAAATAAAGTATTTTTCTTTGAAACTACTTGCTACTCCCTAAATGACCAAATGACTGCTTATTTGCTAAGACAATTTAGAATTTAATTTATTACAAATAATTGTAGGTATGTTTTTATTTTTAACAGGTTTAATTGACTTTTACCATTTTATAAAGTTTTTTTTTGTTTTAAAGCAATGAAGAATATTTTGTAATTAATTATTGATTTAATTATGTATAAATTAACTCTGCTTACAAATAACTGTGCTAAATACATTTACTTTCATTAGAGATGTATAAATTTTCTTTCTTTTGCTAATAACAACCACTAGATAGAGTATTTGCTTATTTTTCAATTCTTTACTCTTTTGTTACATTTGCATTTAAGTATGTGAGGGAAAAAATAGGGAGGTAATTATTTAATTTGTAAATATCTTTTTATTTCTTTAGAATTTTGTTACAACATTAAATGCAGTTTAAATTGGTTTTGTTTCTTTTTTGTTTTAAATATATATTTTTACTTTAATATCTATGTATGAATGTATATTAAGGGGAAGATAATTTTGTGTTTGTTTTTTGTAAAGCATCCAAGTTAAGAATTTGTCAAGATACATTCTAATTCTGATTTTAGGCATTTTATTCTATTAAAGTTCTAATTTCTTTGTTGAACAAACCCGTTTTAAATTAATTACTTAAATTTTATTATAATTCTTATTTTTTTACAGACTGGATCCTTAATGGCAGCTGGTTGTCTGTTATTTTGTGGCCCCATGTACTATCGTGCTTTGACGGGCGACAAAACTTTTATACAAGTTGCTACTTGTGGAGGTTTTTGTCTGGTTGCAGCTTGGGCTTCATTAATCTTTTAAAAAACTTTTTGTTTAAAAAATAAAAAAAAAAAATTTAGTACGTTTTAATGCAATTTCTGATTAAAGAATATCAATTATTCACACAAATTGTTTTTTCTGCTCTATTAAATTACATATACATACCATACATATTCACAAACAAAAACATGAAATTTATGTTAAGCTTTATATTTTAATACTCATAGATGGTTAATTTGAATATCAGTAATGTAAATTGTTATTGTAATATGCAGTTTTCGTTGTTATTATTTTAGTTTTATTTATAAATTTTTTGTGCTTTCCTTTTGTATAAAAATTGCTTTATAGTTTAGTTGAATTCTGTAAATTAAATCAGTTTTTATTGTAATTTTAGTGGTAGTGTATAGAATTTTTGTATACAAAATTTGATCTTTTTTAATTCTAAATAATTTCCGTTTTGTTGTTAAATTTTATTTATTCATTAAATATATTTACTTTTTTCATATACATGTAACTATCAAACTATTTTTATTCAAAAGGTTGTTCTTTAAAAATTTTCTATAGTTTTACATTTCAACGGGTGTCAATTGTTCACAAAATGAAATTTAGTAATTTAACTTTAAGCTCTTTGTATGCACAAGAATCCCTAAAATAAATACCAAAGTTCTAAATGATAAAAATCTAAAAAGTGTAGTTTCAATAAAAAAATAAAACAGTTAAAATTACAAAAACATGTATGTTATTAAAAAAAAGTTTTATTAACACTGTGCAAAATGCAAAATCCTTCTAGTATGAAATTTCTCGAAGTACTTATCGAAACCTTCAAAACGCCGTTTAGGTTTTACTAGTTAAGCTGCTGTTCGGATGACTTCATGTATGTATATTTTGGGTAAAACTTAATTTTTCCAAAGAATATGCAATTTTTCTCACGACTCACGGAAACCAATTGGAGTTTTGTAGCTGTAGACTTAAGGCGTGCCCAAGGCTATTAAATTCGCATTTAAAACGTTTTACAAACAAGTAAGAGTGCTATGTTCGGCTATGAAGAATCTTATATACCCTATACCAGGGTGCGATTTATAAATACCGTTCTTTAGATATAAATAAATCTATTATGTGCCATGCTCGCTTCCCAGTCCCGCCCACAGTTTGTGGAATGTTGTGTATTGATAACCGAGATGAAATTACAAGAAATCCTCAACTGATTATTCCTCTTGTATCATGCTCCCTTTTTGAACGCTCGTTTATTGTTAGGATAGCTAGATATTGGAATACTTTACCTTATGGTCTACGCACTTTCTCTATATCATATGAACTTTTTAAAAAACGGTTTTTACTACATCTACAGGAGTCTGGCATTTATCATTCAGTGTAATTGTTAATTTCTAATTTCTTTTTTCTATTTAATATATAATTAGGTTTCATGATGATTTGTAAGTTTTATTTTTACCTTTTTTTTATGTACATAGTGTATACATATGTATAAGGAAATTAAGAGGGGAATGTAAACAATACCTATATCTGGATAGTTCTTTGTTTTTTAAATTGTTTTTCTTTAATTACTTGATTCTTATTTCGTTGCTTTCACTGATATGCTTTGTGGATATTAATTACATAAATAAACTGAAATTTTTAAGGATTGCATCGTATATCCATAACCGTAATTGCACTATTGTATATAAATTTTATAGTCTTTCTTTATAGAATGATATAACTTAGTTTTTATATACGAACGTTGTTATACTATTTTTAAGACTTAATGTATGAAATATTCCACTAATGCGCTTTGGCCTTGAAGGCTTTTTGTATTACAAGCAATAAATAAATAAAAAAAAAAAAAAAAAAAAAAAAAATTAGTTAAAAATAATTTGGAGACTTTAGCTCAGGGGCCTGATTCTGGCAGTCGTGATCGAGTAAATTCTCGGTTCGAAAGCAATTTAATATCTAATTATTTCAGGCAATACTGAACGAATCGGAATTATTTTTTCAGTGTTGTAAAGCATTAATTTGAGTTTCACAATACTAAAAAAATAATTTCGATTCGTTCAGTATCGACTGAAATAAAATTGCTTTCGAGTCGAGAAAATACTCGATCACGACTGCCAGAATTAGGCCCCTGTTCTCCCAAAATAAAGAAATTTATAACGTGTCAGGGCAAAAATCAAAAAAGTTACGCTGCTCTTTTAAAAAAGTTACGTTTTTCGTTAAAAGTTACATTTAAAAATATTCTTGAATACATTTTTGTGGTTTACGATCAATTTTACCAAGTTAAGTTATATTTAACTATCAGTTATAACTGGCAAAAGGTATTGTTAACTGAAAGTTAAAATAATAGTTATGCTGAACTTGGTGATATTGGCCGTTAGACAAATTTCTGGAAAATATTGAAAGAATAAGGCACGTTTTCACAACATACCGATAGCTAAAGGTAGGATTTTATCGGCCGTATAAAAAGTGTTCCATTATTTAAACTTTACTTTTACCTACCAGGTAGGATTAACCTTAATTTAATTTATCGCTCACTTTAGGTTAAAGTGAAGTTTAAATAATGGAACACTTTTTATAAGGCCGGTTAAAGTCTACTTTTAGCTTTCGGTAAATTGTGAAAACGGGCCTTAAACTATTAAAGTATAAATAAGGAATAAGTTTATTAAAGTATGAAAGCTTTATAAATTGTAATTTGACTTAGAATACACATTCGAATTAACATGAAAATTTATATACATAATAAATGTTACTCACCATGAGAAATAAATTCCCAGATTCTATCTATTTCAAAATTTTTTTCGCTTAATTCAAATTGAAGCCTAATTTGTTTTAAAACTTCAATATAAAATAACTGACAATTTTTTCTTAAAATATACATTTCATCCGGAACTTGTTTTAAATCTAAAAGCGATGTTTGAGCTAAGACTCCAAGATAAATTTTTTTTATAGGTAAAAAGTAATTTGAGTTGGAAAATTCTATTTTAAGTAATTTTTGCGTAGTTGAAATCCATATACAGTAAAAATTCGATAATCCGGATAATTGATTGCTGACCCCAATCCGGAGTAGCGAATTATCCGGATTACCGCATGTATGTATTTATTAAAAATTATAATAATTTATAGCAAAATTAAACATAAAAACGCATGTGCAAACATACTCATATCACACTTTTCTAACTGTATTTTTCAAAGCATGCTTTGATTTGAATAAAAAAAAATAAATAAAAACGGGTGTTACTCAATCCGGACTATAGAGTTGCATTCGGATTTTAGAATGCGCAATGACTGTTTTTTCAAAGCATGCTGTGATTTGAATAAAAAAAAATAAATAAAAACGGGTGTTATTCAATCCGGACTATAGAGTTGCAATCAATCCGGATTATAGAATACGCAATGAGCTGCAAAATTCTGTGCGGATTACCGAATATTCCGGATTAGTGGAGTCCGGATTATCGAATTTACACTGTACAGACATAGTAAATGGCAATCGTTTTTATTAATTTTTCAACCTCGTACTGTAACATATCTTACTGCTAAAGGGGGTTCACGTATGTATTTTCCGTAGAGACAAAAAAACTGTTTTCTTTTTATATGTACTTTTATACTACAAAGGGGGATACAATTGTATTTGTTTGGCAAAATACTAAAGAAACTGATCTAAGATTTGTACAGTGCGTAGATATGACCACTGTGCATCGATTTCTTGCAAAAAGTGAAAAATTTTGAGTTAACTTTTCTTTAGAGGAAGCAATGCGATTAAAAGGTGTGATGAATTTCAAGCATTTTTAAAATCCATTTCTGAATTATAGACATGCAGCCGTATTCATAACAAAAAGTTCGCCACAGTTAGTACACTACGTACAACGAGCTGCTAACTAGTATGCTAATTAAGCTTAGCAGCTTGTTAGCACAGTGTTAATTCATAACAAAATTTTCTCCATTTGCTAAATTTTAATAAATCAACTCTGAATTTCAATGATGCCACAATACAGCATAACCCGGTTAATTGCCCCACGCTTAAATGCCTTTCTCGGTAATTTACCTTGAGTTTTAAATCCCCGTTTTTTTTCTTCCATTTTTCAAACAAAAATCCACGTTTAATTGCCTTACGCTTAAATACCCAATTCGGGTAATTGGCTTAAAAAAATAAAATCCCAAAACAAAATTACAGCTAAATTTCACTCGTTTAATTGCCTCAGTACTATTTGACAAAAACACAGCAAGCAACACAAAAGTAACAAAATGTGGCTTATATGAAAGCAAAATATTCCACAATTTCATATTTGCATTAAAATAAAATTTATTCTGTGCCCACCAGAATAAAGTTACGTTATGAGGTGCTGACTATTATCTAGAAACACCAAATATGTGAGATATTTTGTCTTAAAGGGATAAAAGGAAAGGTCGCTAAATTTTAAATTACATAAAAATTTAAAATGATAAAATAGCTTGAATATTTTAGGGTTTAACATTTGAATGAAAGCTATATGTTTAAATCTGAACCGATTCACCCATATTTAATTTGCTGTAATACTACATTTACATTAGGCCGAAATCTTGTAGATTTGATTTAAAATCTTCTTCGAAATCTAGTGCGTTTACATTGTACTTTTTTGACATTAGCGAGATTTTGTTTTTATAACACAACAGCTGACTTAAAGTTTTTTCGTTACACACACAAACACAAAAAGAAATATACATTAAAAAATTTGCATTACCTTTTTTTTAATAATCAACGATATTTATTTTATTAATATTATTCGTGTTTATAATTTTTTTACAATTTTTACAAAATTTTTTTTTGGATTTTGCTTAAAACTAAAAAATTTTTGGCGAACTATTTAAGTTATAATGCCAGGGTATCACACAATTTTTTGGAGCTTCAAACACAAAAACCTCGTTCGACCTAAACCTTCGTATAGGAAGGCGAGAGCTTCCAGAATCCGCTCCAGAGTATTTTGGTCTCCACCAGTAATCTTCTGAGTTATTTCCTTGGTACTCCACCAGTAAAACGTCTGAGTTATATATGGTTCTCCACCAACCACATTGAGTTAATTTTGGTTCTCCACCAGACAACACATTAAAACATTGAGGTTAAAAACGAATGCATATAGTTAATGCAGAAACCGCAAAAACTGTAACTCGGTACAGTTATACGACGCCGAAACATTAACCAATGCGGGGTGACAACGCAAAACGCACGAAAAGCAGACAAACAAGAACGACCTGTTTGTCCTTAAAAAATAATGACAAAAAGCGCGAGCTGCTTCTCCACTCAGAGCAGTTTTACGAGTGATGCTATAAACACAATCAAGTCCACCGACCATCGACTACAAGATGTCAAAAATAGAATACATGCGTGCTTATGAGAATAATTCTTTTAGCCGCTACACAACTATCGACTACACGGCTACTTTTGTAGCCCGTATCCAACTTAGGCTAATTTCTATTTTTCTTGGCTACAAAAAACAGATAAGTGCTGCCAATACAATAAATGCATGAAATGGTGGTTTTAAAAACGCAATACATTAAATATCGGTACTAAAAACGCGAAAAACTATTATAGTTGCACCATTGAAAAATAAAAATCTTCTGTTCATTTGTTTACATTTTTCATTTACTTTTTATTTGGCGCATTTTTTATTTACTTTTTATTTGTCAAATTTTCCATTTAGTTCGTTATATTTACTGGCCGGACCCACCATCTTCGGTTACTTTTGTTCTGATGTTTTTTATACACTTCATACACTGAAGTCGTTGTTTCCACTATTTTAGCAATAGTACTTATAAAGTTAATTAAATTTTCTTGAGACACTTGAAATTTTTTTTTTCACACAAATTCACTTAAAAAAATCAAGTTTGTTTTGTTTTGGTTACTTTTAATACATATGTCAAAACAGATGTTTATTTTTTGTAGTTAGTGGTCGGTAGTCGTTAAAAGAATTAAGTAGCTGGCGACTTAGCTATTTTTGTAGCCAGCTACTTTTGTAGTCAGTAGTCGATGGTCGGTAGCGTTTGATTGTGTTTATAGCATGACAAAAATTTTTAATATTTTTTTTAACAATTTTTGTTTTGTTTTTTTTTTTAAATGTCATTTTTTCCTGTGCAGGGAAATATTTTTAGTGCTATATTGTAAAAACCATAGTTGCATCATTAAGTACTACTAGATTTTGAGTAGATTTCGTCGAAATCTTGTCACGAAGTAGATTTTGTTTTGTATGGGAAATCTAGTCAAAAACAACTAGATTTGGCTCGAAATCTCGTAAGTACTAGATTTTGCGTAGGTGTAAATGTAGTATAAGATATTTTGGGCCAAATTTAATCTTATACTACATTTACACCTACGCAAAATCCAGTACTTACGAGATTTCGAGCCAAATCTAGTTGTTTTTGACTAGATTTCCCATACAAAACAAAATCTACTTCGTGACTAGATTTCGACGAAATCTACTCAAAATCTTGTAGTACTTAATGATGCAACTATGGTTTTTTCAATATAGCACTAAAAAATACTTCCCTGCACAAGAAAAAATGACATTTAAAAAAAACCAAAACAAAAGTTGTTACAAAAAAATTAAAAAGTTCTATAAAAATTGTAAAAAAATAAAAAAGAAGAATAACATTGATAAAATAAATATCGTTGATTATTAATAAAATGTAAAATGTTTAATGTATATTTCTTTTTGTGTTTGTATGTGTAACGAAAAAACTTTTAGTCAGCTGTTTTGTTATAAAAACCAAATCTCGCTAATGTCAAAAAAGTATGATGTAAACGCACTAGATTTGGAAGAAGATTTTAAATCAAATCTACAAGATTTCGGCCTAATGTAAATGTAGTATTAATACCAACATGATTAAATGGATTATGTGATATTATAGACCGATTCTCACAATTTACATAGGTTTCGTTCTTATGACAAATAAAACGTATTTACCAAATTTTATCAAATTATCTAATAACTGCTACTTTTACTTTCAGCACAAGGTTTACATGGACAGACGACCAGCCAGATGGGCGGAAGGACACACAAAAACACTTTAAAAAGTGTTTCTGATTCGATCGGTTTACTATACGATGCGTCAAAATTTCTTTTTATCAGCAAACATTTATATAATGGCTTTTTTCTTAATTTTTGCATTTAAATAAACATTGATAGTGTTGAAAAACATTTATCTTCACAAAAACTTTCTTTTGCTTACAATTGTAGAGGGAAAATTAAATGTAGATGGCAAAATTAAAGCAACAGAAAATGCATCTGTCAACCAGAATTTTAAGGAATTTTTTTTATTAGCTGACTATGTATAAAAATATGCTTCAAAAACGTGATATATGTGTGCAATAAAAATACAGCAATAAGTAAAATATGCAAATTATTCACAAACAGATCGATACCAAAATTCATAAAAAGCTCTAAATGGATAAATATGTATATTGGTTCTGTCTTCTTTGGTCGCACAAGAAAAACCATGCAATTGCGTATTTACGGTCTCCCTGATCATAAGTTTGTAAATATGTATGAGTACGCTTTTGTTAGTAGGATATGACAAAACATCTCAAAAAGCATGACAGATAAAATTTAAGTTAAACGTATTTTTATAATTACCTCAATGAGGTATTTAAGCGTATTCGTTTAAATGCTTACCCCGCATAATTACCCAAAAATATTGGCATTTTTGGCGAGGTAATTATCCGTGGAATACTGTATATATATCTCAAAAATGCAACACGTTTTGCATTAATCATCGCTGGTTTTTGACATTTTTTTGTTTTTCCCTCCATATATAAACATTTTAAGAAGTTAAAAAATCAAATTAATTAAAAAAAGAAAGCAAATTACAGACAGTAAATTAAAAAAAAAAACCAACAAAATAGTTTGACATTAAGCGGCTGTTTTTTAAAAGTTGACAAACGTTTAGCAGCTCGTTTACAAGAGATTAGCAAATCGTTAGTCAGAGTTTGGTAGTGTATTATGAATAAACTTTGTGCTAACTGCATGCCAAATTTTCATTATGAATACGGCTGATGACGTTTTGTTCAAAATACAGTTAAACTAGCTACACAGAATGAAAAACACTTCGGATAAATTAAGTTTTTTATTCTTACTTCAAGTACGAGTCGTACTCAAAAATTCAAGTACTAATAAAACGAACTTAATACAATCCTAAATGGAATTACTTTCGAAAATCAATCCCGGAATTTCTTAAAACAAGTACAAAGTTCATTAACCAAGAAAAAAAAGATTAAACTTTTCGTTGTAAAAATTACAAAGTGAGGGTTTTAATCTCACTTAACTTATCAAAGTTTGTTGCAGACACTACAACAACGCCACACAAGTAGTTAAAAAACGACTTGCTTGTTGTGTGTAGAAACAACAAAAACAACAGCACAAAACGAAACCACATTATTTTCATGTTAAAAAAGTAAAATTGAGAACTCTTGCTTCTCATATAGTTTATATTTTCAGTTATATATATATATACATACAGTTTTTAAATTAAAAATTATATCGGGAATGATGCTGGTGTTTTATAAAATTCTGTAAGGTGTAAAACGGGTAAATAAACCAATCATAAAAAAATCCTCATTCTAGTTTTACTACTGGTTTATTTAAAGTACGAATTCGCATTAAATCAATTTTATAATTTTTACATCAAGCGCATTTTGAGATTGATTCAATCTTAGTTATTACTTAAATCAATCTCATTTTCGTATTATTTCAAGTACGAATTCGGGATTAAATATGGATAAGTTAAGTATTTTTGATAATATTGTATAATGTGAAATGTATTGTAGTTACTAAAATAATACTCAATTTGAAAAATCGAACTTTCATAAGCGGGATTGAAACTCAGTTAAAAGAAATCAATAAAAAAGTGGCATTATTTCGTCTTGTTATTAAACTCTTCCACTTATTTTGATATAAACTTTCTATCCGATTCTTTTTCTATTTTCTCAATATCGAAACATAC
Source organism: Pollenia griseotomentosa (assembly GCA_963931875.1). NCBI lineage: Eukaryota > Metazoa > Arthropoda > Insecta > Diptera > Polleniidae > Pollenia > Pollenia griseotomentosa. The sequence continues at coordinate 180,805,702 of OZ007560.1, read as the reverse complement.
TTTAAAATATAATTTTAGCATTTTGTAAATAAAAATTGGCATTTTGTAATACTAACATGGTTTTATAATTTTATCTTTAAGTAGTGTAGTTTTTTAAATAATTTCTGATTTTAAACATTAACTATACATAAGAAACCTTAATTAAATAAGGTAAGGTTATTAAAAACCTTTTTTTAATAGCCTTTTATAAACTTTGAAGAATAAGCGATTTCAAATAATGCAATAAAAATAATAATTTTTATAATATTTTATGTACGCACTCGTAGGTAAATTGGAAAGCCCATGTTGTTCAAAATTTTGGTAGTTTTTATTGTTATTTTTTTTTGTTTGACTTAATTATAATTATGTATTGTGTTAAAAATAATAAAAAATATATATATTTATAAAAATTATAAAAATAATAAACATACAAAAAAATAACAAATATTAATAAAGAAAGGCCCACAAATGTAAAATATTGTCGTTTTCACTGGAACAAACATCTAATTAATTATTAATTGAGTATGTACTTTGTTTTTTTTTTCTTTTTTTAAACTTTTTAACAGCTTGTGTTTGATATTTTTTTTCTGATATTCAGAATACAATTTAGTATAAAAAGTCAATAATCTTAACATTAATTAATATATAATCAGCCTTATTTATAAAAAATAAAACATGTTAATAAAGGGTTTATTAAACGGATTTTGTATGAAAATCCATTTTATTAACCCTTTATTAACCGGTTTTATTTTTTATAAATTAGGCCGAATATATTTATAGCTACTTTTCTTTTCACATTAAATTCTACATTTTGTAGTGTGTTTTAATTTATTGTCTTATAAAAATTGTGTTTTATTTAGTTATAAAGCATTTATTTTTATTTTTTACAATTTAAAAGTTTAAAGCCTCATTCACAACGATAGCAACAATTTGTTTTTTTTTTCTTCTTCTTATGTTTTCTTAAACTAATTTCTTTTATTTTCTAAACAAAAATGTAACTAAATTTTTTTTAAAAAAAATTTTATGTCTACTTCTACTTCAGCATCAATTTGTATAATAATTTTTATAAGTGTTAAATTAAAGTTTCATGTTTAGCGCAAAAATTGCAAGTTTTGTGAAAAAAAATTGTTACTTTGATGGTGAACACCCAGTGAAAATGTTGCTATCATTGTGATTCTAGCTTAAACTTAAACTTAAACTGTTCACCTTGTTCATGAAAAAAAAACATTTTAAGTAAATAAGAGATTAATTAAACCTAAAACATTTTTTATGATTAAGGACGTTAAAAAAAACACTTAAGTTATTTTATTTTACAAACTGTCTGTCTACTGGCGTTATTATTTTTAAATAAAATTGTACATTAAGTTTCTGCTGTGTTACTTTGATATTTAGTTCTTTTGATTTGGATTTCTTAGTAATATTTAATATATTCTCCATAATGTATTTGTTTGGTTTTACTTGCATATTAAAGCTTGTACAAAGTTAAAAATATTGTTTCTTTATACATATTCCCCCATATGGAAAAAAAGTTCACATTATTAAACCAATACAGTAAGGGCTATTATTACAACTTGCCATTAGTTATAGGTAGGATTTAATCGGACGTATAACAAGTTATTTTTTATTTCAACTTTACTTTAACTTCCTGGTAGGATGAACTTGCCTTTAACTTTAATCTTTAGACTTAAGACTTTAAGTTTAGTTGGTATAGTGAAAAACTTTTTATACGTGGGCCAAAATCCTACCTTTAACTAACGGAAAGTTTTCGTAATGGCCATAAGCCTAGCGAAAGTGTATGGGCTAAATGTTTTGCTTAACTAAAGTGAACTTTAACTTTTTTTTTACATTAAACAGATAATGTATATGTCGTTTTGCTAAGAAAATCGATGAAATTTTTGTGTTAATATATTTAATTTTAAAAAAAGTTTATTCGTTCAAAAGAATTTCAGAAATTGATAAAGAATAGGCGTGTTCATTTGCTTTAATGGCACAAAGAGCGATACAAATTGAGCGCGTTTTTAGTAAAGTAAAATAAAACGCTTCAATTCAATATTTGCTTACATTTTTTGACTACAAAAATTATCCTTTAAACTTTTATTAGTTGAAAAATATAGACAAAACCATATTATAATAAGCAGGGAAACCATAAATATGCAATTGCATGTTTTTTCTTAAGCGACCAATGAAGGCAGAAATACTATATTTATCCGTTTTAGAACTTTTTATGAATTTTGGCATCGATTTACTGTTACTGCTTATTTTTGCATATTTTACCGGTTGCAGCATTTTTTTTGCATAATTAAGTTAAAAGAGCTTTTTTGCAGCATTTTTTACGTTTATAGCGCATATTTTGCCTTTTTGAGGCATATTTTGATACATATTAAATTTTTTTTAGATACCCATAACCTTTCGCAAAAAAAATTTTTTTTTTACAAAATTTTGAATTTTTTGTGGTTCTGTACACAAACACTGTATTTAAATGTTCTGTAGTGTTTTTTTCACATTGACGAAGGAATGAGCAAACGAAAAATTTTAGCAACGCTTCTCACTAGTAATGTTGCTGCTGCTCGGCAATTTGCACGACCACAGCACGAATTGCCTGTGTGTGTATTGTGTATTGTGTACAATGTACATGTAAAAGTATTTTTCTAATTTTAACTAATTTTTATGATATTTTAAAACGGTCCTTATTGATTTTTTTATCATTATAGCTAACTGATTAAATTTAAAAGTGATTAAAATTTTAATATTAAATAAAAAAAGACTGAGCGGTTGATTCACCCCCTTATTCATAAAAAATAAAATAAGTTTGTAAAAAGTTTATTAAGTTAATTTTCATAAAAAATTCGTTTCATAAGTCTTTTTAAACCGGTTTTATTTTTTATATATTTCTCAATAGTAAAAAATTTTACTAGCTGAAGCTGTCAACTAGATGAAATTTTCGAAAACGCGAACACTTACCAGGTAGAAACAATTATTATAAATTTATATATTATATACAAAAAGCAAGATTTTTAGTTGTTAAATAGACCTAATACAAGGCGAGTTCAGGTGGGGTCAAGTCAACATATTGCCAAAGTTTGTATACAAACTAGATTTTAATGTAAACAACCCTATTTTTTAACTAGCAATATTTTTGACAACCCGACCACAGAAGCAGTGTTGTTGCAGAGTTGACCTCGCCTTCTAGTCAATTCGCCTTGACCTAATACATATTTATATTTTTATTTTAAACTAAAGATTTTTTTAATGAATTTAAGAAGTTTCAGATTATACATAATACAAACTTGTGCAATTATTTTTTTTGAAATTTGTTAATCCCAGTTCAGGGGCAAAATTACTGCATTCGATTTCGATCGAAATTCCCAATTCAATTGTACTGTAATTTCGTTCGATATCAAATGCCATAATTTAGCGGGGGCTAACGCTTTTCTGTAACATTTGTATCGCACAAGGTTCGCAATTTGAGTACGGGAACACAGTGAAATACTTCTGAACTAGTAAAATCAAAAATCCTAATTAATCTTTTTATAAGATACATATGTAATTATACATTTAATTTCAAAAACAAGCTTAACTTTTTGTTTCAGGAAAAGAGTGCAAAGTTTGAGTAACATTTATGAAAATTTGAATTTGCTTACGTTGAATTTTTGCTAATTATGGAGAATATATAAAAATCGGCCCAGCCGAATGTTTTTTGTTTATACATAATACATATTACATACATATGTACTTAATATTTCTAAGATACTTTCTATACAATCAAGAAAATGTTAGCCCAAAAATTTAGGTTTTGTTATTGTTGTTATAGATGATGCTGTTGTCGATATTGTATTGTTATCAAAAAATAGTGTTTTTTGTATTCTAGCATTTGCTGGATGATTTGTTATTGGTTCTAATATTTTTAATATATAATCTTTGAATACTTTAGGTACTGTAACAAAATGTCAAGAATCTTTTTTCGCCTTTAAATTCTCCTCATGGGCCTAAGAAATTAATAAAAAAAAAAAATACAGATCTCTTATTTAATTTATTAAGGATAACATTCTTTGCTCACCTTCTGTGCAACTTTTAATAAACTATCAAATGTTGTATTTCCCGTTTGCTTAACCATTCCATTGAAGATATTTGTTTTGCTTTGTGTTAATAATTCAAAAGGTGAACCAAATTCGACGGCACGACCGGCATCCATTACTAAAACTTTATCCGAATCCATAACGGTATGCAAACGATGTGCTATTGTTAGGACTGTACATTGGCGGAATTTATTTCGTATGGTGGTTTGAATTAAGGCATCTGTTTGTGGATCGACATTTGCAGTAGCTTCGTCCATGACTAATATGCGATTTTCTCGTAATATAGCGCGGGCTAAACATACCAGCTGTCTTTGGCCCACGGAGAAATTAGTGCCACCTTCAGATATTTTACTTTGTAAGCCACAAGGTAATTCGGAAACAACCTCTTTTAATTTGACCTAGATAAATAAGAGGATATAGACAATAAAAATGAATCTTAAATTTTAATTTATAGAGTTAAAATACTCTATCTCTTTAATTTAAAAAGATATTTTTTTTTTAAATTTTCTACAAAATATTTAATTGTATTTTGTATAATTTTAATTTTAAATTTAATTTTTTAGAAATTAAAAGCATTAGTACAGAAACTATTATGTATTCCGCGATTTCGAAGTTAAACGTTCGTATATAATTTTATATTGAAATCTGAGTGTCTTTCATAAAAATCGTTGAGCAGGCAGTATTTATTTTTCTAAAACTTCTAAATTTATTTCCTCAATTTCCATACAAGCCGAATTCATTACAGGTAATCTCGGTTCTACAACAAGTACAACTCGTACAAAAGCCACAAGCAATTTGTTTTCGTAAAATCATTGAACAAAACCAAAAAAGAAACAAAGACAATAAACAAAATTTAGACATCCAACAATTAAAAGCTAAAAAAACTTATCAGCAGGGCTTTTAAGACCACCTATAATGAATTCGCTTTGTTTTCATATAAAATTTTTCATTTCGACATTTACATACATATCGCTCCTTTATTGCAGCATAGTCATATCTCAAAAAAATCAAACTTGGCAAAATGCGATTAAATTTTTCAAAATGTACACTTATATACAGATTTAATAAATTATATTTTGCTATAACCACGGTTCAGTTTCAGATATAATTATGAAGCTATGAAGGAACACTTTTGCTTAAATAACCTACAACTTTTGATTTTTTGAGATATGACTATTAGGGTGTTCAGTCGATTTACTTTTCAATTCATTCAATTAATCAAACAATTTTAGACGATTAATTTAAAATTGCTAATTTCTATTAAAGGATTAATCGAAGAATTTATACCGATTAATCGAATAAAAATAATAATATATAGTATTTCTGTTAAATGTATAATTTTTTTAAAGTTTTAAGTCGAATAAACAAACCAAATGTATGCGTGCGTTGGATTTAAAAAAAACAGGCATGTTTAGTGAGTAATTTAGTTTATATGTTTGTTACATTTGTTCAACACAATTTAATAATTCATTTTACAAAACAAAAAACGACAAAGGTATGTTAACTCAAAGACTTATATTAATTTATCGGGTATGTTCTAGAAACCGAAATTAAAATCAAACAATAATTTAAATTCAATTATGTACTATTTACAAAATGACCGTAGTTTTTCGTGGTTTCAAGTGTTGTTCTTGCAAAAATAATAGATACTTAAAGAATGAAGTAGGTAAAATGGAATATTTTTATGAACTTTCATTACAGGGTCGTTTTTAAAATTTGCTCGATTTTAAATCCACTTCATTTCGATTTCTATAACACGTCCGTATTTTTTACCAAAATAGTTCATGCGTTTCTCTCTTAAGAATGAGTTTGGTTTTAAAATATTGTACGAAGGATAAGTTTGCCATGGTTCTAAAAAATCTAATTGTTGCGCAGTTTCAAGAGGTGTACCCCAGGGCTCCATTCTTGGCCCTCTTCTATATGCCATGTATTCAAATGACTTACCTTCCCAACTCCTACATTGTGGAATTCAAATGTATGCAGACGATGTACAGCTTTACATCAGCTGCGAGCCATCTAGAGTCATCGACTGTATTAGCAAGTTAAACGAAGATCTGGACAGGATTAGCCAATGGGCGACAAGAAATGGACTTTGTTTAAATGCCAGAAAGTCCCATGCGATAATAATAGGAAAACCAAAAAGGTTTCCATCATTAATACCACCAATAAGGATTAATAATACAACAATTGAACTTGTTGAAACTGCTAAGAACCTTGGGATAATCTTTAATAAAAAACTAAATTGGTCAGACCACATAAATGCAGTCTGTGGTAGAACATTTGCAATGTTACGTAATTTGTGGATGAGTCAGCATTATACTCCCTTAACAATTCGAATGTTATTAGCAAAATCATACCTACTGCCAACACTAATTTATGGATGTGAACTTTACACAAACTGTGATTCGTTAAGTAAGAGAAAACTAAATGTAACATATAACAATATTGTCAGATATGTTTTTGGATTGAAACGCTTTTCTAGAATCTCACGCTATTCAAAGATAATATACAATATATCATTTGATAACCTGTTAAAGTGCCGTTCGTTAATTTTACTACACAAAATTATATACACAAAGCAGCCTAATTACTTGTATCGTAAACTCAATTTCTTCAGATCAAATAGGGGGAAAAAGATAACCAGTATTCAACATCATGATGAGCAATCTAAGAAACACTTTTTAATTCACACAATTAATCTTTGGAACCATTTACCTCATAACTTTCAAACAAAAAGCAATGCAAAGCACTTTAAATTTGAGATTTTTAAGCATTTTTCGCAACAAAGATGATTAAATTTTATTTAAATATATAACTTTATTAACTTTTTATATGATTTTTATTTTTATAGAATTTTTATTTTAATACTGTGTAAAAATTGATAAAACTAACATTTAAATTTAGCATAACAAATGATAAACATGCCTGTTACAACTTGGTCTAATTTAATTTTATTTTTTTGTTAAAAATTTGATTTGTTATTTCTGTCATGTTGTATAATTTATTTAATTATTTAATTGAAACTATGTATGTACATATGTATTTATTAACAATATTTTCCCAATGCTGTTAAAGAGACTTGGTCTTGTAGCATTGGCGTGCTAAATAAATAAATAAATAAATAAAAAATAAAATAAATCTAATGAAGCTATATGTAACAGATGTCCAAAAATGTATTTACGTAAATGTTCTTCAACAACTTCACTAAGTTACCATTTACACAGTGACTATAACATATCAAAGTAGGCTACAACTGGTCCATTGAATAAATAATTTATAGAAGATACTTCGATTGATTCTAAGGATGAAATGTCCGTGAAAAGTTTCAAAAATCCAAAGTTATATTGACTCTTTTAAAATCTAAGTGCCCGAAAGTGAAGCAACAATGTGGAGCTACATTGACAAGTTTTATATAAAAAAGAATGTTTATTTACTCAAGTAATAATTTTTTCTAAAATTATCGAAAAGAAACTCGTAATTCATAAAATTTCTGGATTTAGAATTGTTCGATTAATCGATTAATTTTAAAATTTTATTCGTTTAATCGAATAAGTTAAAAATTTTTAATATCGCTTAATCGTTTAATCGAATAAAAAACCCGATTCATTGAACACCCTATCGACTATTCAACATTATGCTGTTACTGTTAATTAAAAAAATATTTTTTAATCGAACATGAAGCTTTTTCTTTTTATTTTCACTTACCTCATCTAACGACTCCCATAACTTTGCGTCTGAATATTCATCAAATGGATCCAAATTATAACGCATAGTACCCGAAAATAATACTGGCTCTTGGGGTATAATTGAAATTTTACTACGCAAATCATGAAGACCCATATTGGTCGTATCCCGTTTATCGATTATCACTGCACCTTCATTATATGACAGCCTAAAGAGTGCATTAATTAACGAAGACTTTCCTGCACCAGTACGGCCAACAATGCCCACTTTCTCCCTGGCTTTAATAGATAAATTCAGAGATTTTAAAACGCACTCTGATTTGGGATCAGGAAAATAGCGTAGACTTAAATTGTCAAAAATAATATGACCTTCTTCAGGCCAGGATTTTGGTGGTTTTTTATTCGGTCGCGATTCCATTTCACCTTCAGGCTCCAAACTTTCATATTCTACAACACGTTCCACACAAGTCATAGTGTTTTCTAACTCAGCCGATTGCCGCATGCCCCATTGAACCATGCCGGTCATACCCATAGCCTGAGTAATGGCTAAACCAACATCGCCGCCATTTTCAGGTGAGAAAAGAAAGAAACTCAAAGTGATAATGGCAATATAAAGAACACAACAGCAATCTAGCCAATAGCCGAAAGCACGACTTGTTGCCAAAAACATATAATAACCCGAACTATGCATATCTTGATAATTGTCAAATTCGGCTATTAATACTTTTTGGGCACCAAATGCTCTTATGGTGGAGAGACCATTAAGCGAGGCGCCTAAATGTGAGTAAATCGGCGAACGCGCTATAGAGAAAAGGGAAATCAATTTGAAAGCAACATATCAGATAAATATTTATTTTAACAACTTACTTATGGCTTCCAAACGTTTGACATCTCTCGAAGTATTTAAATAGAAAGATCTCAAAAAGTAGAATATAACACATAACAAGGCTGTGGCTAACAAATACCAAGGATTAACTATACACAATACCACAACTATACCGAGCAGAGCCAAAAAGATTTGTGTTACATCCATCATGACACCCGGCAAAATTTCATCAACTTGACCCAAATCCTTTGAGAAACGATTAAGTATACGTCCCGAAGGATTGGTATTAAAGAAATACATCGCAGCTCTAGTCACACCTTTAAACATTGAATTGTGTAAATTTGTAGAAGATCTTTTAGCCAAATTGAAGAAGAGCAGGGATCGAGTGAGGGCAAAGAATATAATGGAGACATTAAGAGCTGTAAAAATATATAAGTCCACAGGATCGGTATTGCTGTCCAAGCGCGCCTCTGGTCTTCGATATGCATCCGTAATTTGACTTTGGGCTTGACCGTTCTTATTGACCCTAATAAACAAATTTAAAAAGAAGCAGTAAAGGAATGTTTTTTGAATTTTTAATATAAATTTAAGTTTTTTATGCAATTACTCAGTTTTAAAAATACTATTGACTCCTCCATTTCTAATTGTATGCTAGAACTTTCTATTCTTTTTCAGAAAATTCAGAAGTCTCCAATTATGTTGCCGATATATCTTTTCATATTATTACGAAAGTAACTTTAGTTAAGAATTAGTTGAATTTATTAGTTAACTTGTATTTATTAGTAATTTTATTAGTTTACATTGTTATTAAAAATTGTTATAATTTAGTACACTTTAATCCCAATGTGCAGAAAGCCCTAGAAATGACCGTTAAAAAAGCTTCAGTGTAAATGGTAAAATTATGTAAAGTGCTGCCATAAATCAAATTAAAGTGTGGTGAATAGTAAAGCCTCGAACCTTCGAAAAACATTTCGAATGTTCTAGACAACCAAATTGCGGTATAACTAGCGGCCACTAGCGTAATTAGATCATTCTAAGTTCAGACTTTGTCAATAACGTATAACGCTGAGAAAATTATAGTTGGTTGTGAATAAAAGCTATAAATTACGGTTGTTAAAAAGACTTTGTACTAAATAAAGTTGTGTTAATTGTAAACAGTGTTAAAAGTGTTTGTGTTTTATTTATTTTATTAAAGTTGCAATAAAGAACTCGAAACGGTTTATTATAAAGGAAATAAACCAAAACGTTATTGAAAGGCAGTAACGTAACAATATTTAAGAATTTTTTTTCAGTTTGTATTACGAGCTTTTTTTGAATTTTTTAAATTTTTATATGTATTGTAAACGCTTAGTGATTGTTCAAGCTAGGGTATTAACCGATTAACGGTTAACCGAATAATTACTACCCAAATAACTGATCGGTTAATTTAAAATTGGCTTTTTTCGATTAACGCTTAAACCGGTTAATTTCAGTCGATTAACCGATTAACCGTTGTAACAAAAATTATAAATTTTTGTAGTATTAAAACATATTTTTTTGTTTTTAATTATGGGTGAGTTCCAAAACTTCGGTTGCAAAGCAACTCGCTTTTTTAAATACATTCTACAGTGCAACCATGAACAATTTTACAACGTTAAACGTACCAAAATTCACCAAAAAAGTTACCAAAGTGCACCAAAAAAGTTGTTCTTAGAACTATTTTTTATACAATATATTTCCTTCTATAAATACATTTTTAAAATACAGTACAAAAACAGAAATTTAGGAATTCGGAAATGAACTTTTTTGCAGAATGTTCGGTGCTGAGCTTTGCCAGGATGAGTTAGATGATGACCTGACAACAGAAGAAACTTGCGATAGTAACGCAACAACAGAATTAACCCAAACAATTAGAAGTGTTAAAAATTTTAAAAAATAAAGCAGGATTTAAATGGCATAATGGAAGATTTTATATGTTTAGAGAAATCCAGAAAAAAGACTGAGAATTTAGATATTCTGTATTATGGGTTGCTTTCGATTTCTCCAAAATCTACGATAAGTGAAAGAATTTTTTCCAAGTCAAAATTTATCAAAACTAGAGAAAGGAGTCGCTTAAATCCAAAACATTTTAACGAAATTATTTATCTAAAGGATTATTTTATAAGATTTTCTTAAACTATTTAAATTACTTATAAAAAGATCTCACAGTTTAATAAATACATAATCGGTCTTGTTCTGGAAATCAAAATCACGTGAAATTGAAACCGAACAAATTTTTAATTCTATCCTGTGTTTAAAATTGATAAAAATATTTCTTTTTCGTTACCTCATACTTTGAGGACCACATATCTTTACCAAAACTAATTTTGAATCCGGAAAAGCTACGTTTTTTTTAAAAAAATTGAACTTAAAATCTCCATCGATTTTAATGTCACGATTTCGATTTACAGAACGTGGCCGAATATGTATGAATTAAAAAATATGTATTACATATGAATTATTTTTTTTTGCTCGTTTTAGTTCCAGATTTGTTACTGTTTTTTTTACTACTAAACTCCAAATAATAAATAATTTTTCATTTTTAAAAACCCGATTAAATGAATACCCTAGTTCACACTCTTCAAGTTTTGGGCCGTCAAGTCTTGAGCTTTTAGGAGAGAAATGAACAGAGAATGCCATTTCTTTTCCTCTCTTTCATAAAAACTTAAGACTTTACGGCTAAAACTAGAAGAGTGTGAACCAGCACTTAATTATGAAAATAATCTGAAAGTTCTAAAATATAATACTATTTATCAAGGCGAATTCATACAGGTGACATTTTCGAGTCATCTGCTTATTGTTTTTTTTTGTGTGTATGATATCGCCTTGATGTGCAGAGCTTAAAAGTTTTGAATAGAACTGGAAATGGAAAAGAAAAGCATTTGTATGAAACAGGGTTTCTTTTCAATTGCAAATTAATTTTTTTTTTAAATTTATGTGAATTGTGTTTCCAAACTTAAAAATTTTAGAAAACTCACCAATACGATAAGAAATAATCACCACCGGAAGCCAATACTTGGGCAGCAACACAAAAGAAAGCCATAACAGCGAATAAGATATATCCACCACTGGCGCCAAAGTATTTCTTATATAGCTTTATACCAATTTTACCTCCTTCACGATTTTCTTGAACTTGCATGGGTGAATCGCCGGGGGCAGAGTCCGCCGCTGAACTCATCGATGATACACTATTTTGGCGTGAACGCATTTTGCTATTTTGCCGTGATAAAGGTAATTTATTATTCTCCGGAGCATCACCAGCTGATGTCTTTACATTTGATTCTTCCTGCTGATCAGCTTTCATTAAAAGTTTAGCAAAATCTAAACCACTTTTTCGCATGGATTCAAAAGTTCCTACTGCACTTACACGCCCCTTATCCATAATTACAATAAGATCAGCTTGTTCCATAAATTGCAATTGATGTGTAACGAGCAGAACAATGTCATCACGCAGAAAACCACGCATACATTGATCAAATAAATGACGTCCGACATGAGTGTCCACAGCACTTAGTGGATCATCTAGAAGATACACATCCGCTTTACGATATACAGCCCTGGCTAAGCTTATACGGGCTTTTTGGCCACCAGACAGTGAAGCGCCGCGTTCGCCAACAATTGTCTTATCACCGTAGGGCAATAGTTCAAAGTCCCGTTCCAGCGCACACTTTTTAACAACTGTGCGATAGCGATGCTTATCCATTGGCAATCCAAATAAAATGTTTTGACGCACCGTACCTGTGAATAGCCAGGGCTCTTGGGAAGCATATGACAAAGTGCCGTTGACATTAACAGAACCAGATTCGGCGGGCAATTCACAAAGTATGGTTTGTATTAAGCTTGAGAGAAGGAAATTTTTAAAAATTGCGTAAAACACATTATAACTAAATTAAATTCAAGTGAAATTAAAATGTTTAAATGTACAGCGAATTATAAAAAGTTAATGCAAGAGATTGTTATTTCAAATTCTAAAATTCTAAAAGAGGTTACCCAAGTTTTATGCAAAATGCAAAGTTATGGCATGTCAACTTTTATCTGAATTCTTATTTAGGATTAAATTAAACAAATGATATCTATGTATTCAAATTACCTTGATTTACCCGAACCCACAGGACCAATTACCGCTACCAGCGTACGTGGTTTAATCTTTAAATCTATACCATCCAAAGTGTATTCCGTAGCCTGAGGATCCCATTTGGCTTTCAATTTACTTATCACTACTCCAGCATCCATATGATGTGCTTGATGATTGGTCATCGGTTTGATTATGCCATTCATGGCCATAGCTTTACCGTTTTCTTCTATTATGGCAGTGGGTTGTAGCTTATTATTCTCGCAGTCAACATCTAAAGATTTATCTCGAACTTTTGTCTCCTCATGCATCATATACTTCTGAATTCTCTTAAAGGAAACCATAGTTTCGGCAAATTGTGAAATACCCATGGGGAAGTAGATAGTCATGGTGTTGCGCAAAATATTGTAGTATGCTGTAATTACAAAAGCTTTTTCGGCCGTTAGTAGTTTGCCTAAAAGTACAAAGCCAACCAAACTGGCAAACACTGAGATGCGGGTTAAGAACATAATAAAGGATTGTAAAATACCACGTATGTAATTGACATAACGTATAGCATTCATTTCTTTCTTTCTAGCATATTCTACCATTTTACCAAAGGGTATTTCCCATGCATACATTTTAATAACTTGTATGCCAGAGATTATTTCATTCATCATGCGCACACGCTCATCGGTACGCAGAGCGGTACGTAGACGTAATACTGAAGTCTTTTTGCCCAAAAAGGCTTGTAGAGGCAGGAATAGAATCATTATGGCAACACCAAAAAGGGAAGACACACCAATCTATAAATGGTTGGACCAAAAACATTTAAAGGATCTTAGGATTTCAATAAGGCATACAAAACTAGAAATATGGAGGTGAGAGATGAATGAATTCAAAAAATGCTTTGTTATTAATGATTATTGTACGAAGTATTAAAATTAATATGGTTTATAAAATTGTTTCCCTTAAAACATTATTCCTTAAATAATGATTTTTAGGTTATGAAATGCAAACAAGATTTACAAAAAAGAAATTTATGTTTCCAAAGTTTTAAATCAACTTTAACTTACCTCTCTGTACATCAAATAAGTTATTATAAAAATTTCAACTGGACCCAACCACAAATAGTGCATGTGTATCATTGAGGTGTCTAAGCGACCAACATCGTTCGAAATTAGATTGACCACTTGACCGGATGTCGTATTACCCAGTGCTGTTTTGCTCAAACGCAGTGCCTTACGATATATCATGCTGCACATGGCCACTCGAATTTTCATGCCCGTATGCAGTATGCCTAACATGTAAGGGTGCATAAAGAAAACATTAAATGCACTGCATAAGATCACACCCATTGCGTATAAATACGCAGTGGATTGATCGCCACTCGCATTATTTTCTGGCTTTGCATAGTATGAAACTAAACCGCCCAAAAATAAAGGTTGAGTGACACTGCAAAAAAAAAAACAGAAATACCACAAATAAAAAAACTTTATCTTTGTATATGTATGCATATCGAAATACATACATATAATATTATATATTTACCGTAAGCCTATTTCCAATATAAAAAGCACAAGACCCAGGGTTGCAAAACGTAAACCAAACACACGTAAAACCGCTTTTAAAAGGCTGGGTTCCTTGTGTTTTACTTGTTTTTTATTGCATTCTTCCTCCCATGCTACGCTAAGTTTGTGGCCAAGAAAATCTGTAATTAAAAAAAAGAAAAGGACAAAAAAATTTCATGTAGTGACGTATTAGCTTAGTTATAAGTTTATTTAAATAAATTTTATCGTGTTATCGGCGTAAAAGTGATTTTTTTAAACAAGATTGATTTTCGGGAATCGGTATTTTTTCGCAATTCTGGTCAATTATGTCATTTTGAATTTGTGTAGTTGAGTTTAATACTAAGATTTGTGTGAGAATGTCGGTAATGGTCACGAGATTAAATGGGATTTTTATCACACAAAGTAATCTATGCAAAAATGTATCTCTACACCAACTTTTGAATGAATTTTATTACAGTGAGCATTTTCGCTGATGGGTTTAATGTGGAATCTACGAAATTATATATATTAAAGGTCCGCATGAATGAATTTAAAAATCAAAGAAACATTAAAACGTTTTTTTACAACCACATTGGCAAATGATACACAGAAAAAAATATATCAAGAAAATTTTTAACAACACAGTTTGTTAAAAATAAAATTTTAGGTCAACAAACTTTTTGTTTGATTCAAAGAAAAAATTTATCAAATTTACACTTTGCAAAATAGCACTCAATAAGGCATATTTAATAATGAAATAATTAAATAAGTCTTCATATTCAATAAAAAAAATATTTGAATCAAAGTAAAGACAGTATTTTAACAATTCTTGTCCATTTTTAAATAGCTCATAATTCTCATTTGTTTTACAGTTTTATTTGAATAATATATTTAGTTTTGCCAAAGTCTTTTGAAAAGGTTTCCTGATGATCTGGCCTAAGCATCCAGTGAAATGCGCATAGGAACTTACTTATCCCCGCATAATAAATTTTAGTGTTTTTATAAAAATATAAAAATTGAAAATTTATGACATCATCATTAATAAATAAAAAAATAAAGATTCGATTAACATTTTGTTTGATTTATTCAACATTTTCAACAATTTATTTTAACAAATCAAGTAAACATTTTGTTGAAAAAAATTATTTTGGGCAACAACTTTTTTTATTGACTCAATAAACTTGATTGTTGACTAAAAATTTAACAATTATAAATACAAACATTTTTATCAATACCGCAAAAGTCGTCATCGCAGAAAATTCAAAAATTTTTGTAATCAAATATGCGATTTTCGTACTTAAATATGAAAATTATTTTTTTCGGTGTATGCGTTTTTTTTGTCCCACAATTTAAAAAGTGTTGTGAGGGTACAAGAACTCAAAGAAATACACTACAGACAGTAATTCTTTCTTTCAAAACGTTTTAATACAGTAAACAATTTTTGCCTATTCTCCTAGTATTTGATCTCGTGAAGTCTCCAAGAATTGCTTTCTTGTACAAAATATTTCATGTAAACATATCCCAAACTCACATTTAAAAAAAAAGAATATGTGCATTTCTTTAACTCCCACTCTCATTGCGGTGTTTATATTTCATTACCTTGTTAAATTTTAAGAGCATTTTAAATTCCTGCTTCTGATTTGACTTCTACTATAGTTCTTCTACACGTTCACACA
The DNA here is from genome assembly GCA_963931875.1 of Pollenia griseotomentosa. Lineage (NCBI taxonomy): Eukaryota > Metazoa > Arthropoda > Insecta > Diptera > Polleniidae > Pollenia > Pollenia griseotomentosa. The sequence continues at coordinate 180,789,843 of OZ007560.1, read as the reverse complement.
GTATTTGTTCGTGACAGCTAATTTGAAATTTTTCAATGATTTGAATGTGTGTTCAAATCAGTGTTCGAAAATAAACATTAAATATCGCTCTTATGTTCGATTCGGTAGATTTGTGTAAAACACAAACGCTAATAGTGTTTGTGTAGTAAATCACTAAAATATAACGCTTCCCTGTTTGTCATCTTCGAGCAAAAAATTATACTGTTCTTATCCAACTCAGCAAAAAGATGAGAACATTTAAACAAAAAATACCAACTTGATTGTGTTCGGTTCAGCTCATTAGTGTGTGTTCGTCTTTTTGGCTGGTAAAAAAAACCAAAAATGTTTTACAAAAACAAAATACATATATGTATTTAAAAAAACAAAAAAATTTTACACAAACAAAACACTGTGTGTGCTGTGGTCGTTGCTAAAATACAGTGCACTCGGGAAAACGTCAACTAATTAAAACCGCGGGGGTTGACGTTTAACAAATTGTTGACGTTTACAAATGTAAAATTTTTATATAAAAAAACATATCGATAATGTGCTTTTAAAGGTTTTTATTGATTATAAACTAAAGCCAAACATAAACAAATTCAAAAAGGAAACAAAAAAGTCATTCAACCTGACTAGAACCATAGAAGACAATTAGAACCAAAATAATAGATTATAAATGAGATCATATTTTTAATTTTACATGCACACATATGTATTTAAAAAAAATCTTATCTTACTAATGGTTGACTTTGTTACACCATGTTGCTTTGCTAAAGTTACCGCACTTGTACGTTTTTCTAATAACTCCAAAATATTTGCCTTTTCTTGTAGATTAAGCAATTTCGGTTGTTTTGAGAACAATAAAGCAACTGAACATAAATAAAAAGACGATACATAAGTACATACAGTTGTAAGTTCTTTGCTACTATACTTATAAGGGGAATCGCCAATTTCTGTTATTATCCCTGCAGGAAATGTCCCTAGTGAATCTGTACTGATTCACTATTGACACAGTCACCAGTACTAGGGACTTATTATACCCCAGACAATGTTATTTACTATAGACATTTAACATGTGCGTGTCATTGGAAATCTACTACTGACGTTGGTACTACTGACTAGGTAGTTCCTTTGGGAACATATGTAGACATTGGAACCAGAGAATCACTTGTACATTTAAGTAAATGTAGTCTACACTTTTGGTACGAATACGAAATCATAACAATCTTTTTTTAATATTTCTTTAACTTTATAGGAATTGTACTTCTCAGTTGTTATTGATAAATTTTTTCGTATTTAAGCCAAATATAGTGGCAAATGTAGTGTAGTTTTGACACTTGGTTGACAATGTCACCAAAATAGTCGTCAACACTGGTGACTTGGAGACACTTGCACCCAGGTTTCCTTCAGGGATTTTATAAAATAAGTGTGTATGTGTACAAATGTGTGTATTTTAACTGCTGCTAAATTCAAAATTTTGTTTTATTCAGAGTTGACGTTTTAGAGCTTTGTGGTTTGGTTGACGTTTTAGAGTAGGCAATGTAAAAAAGAAAGGGTTGAATTTTTGGGATGTTGACGTAAACGAGCGTTGACGTTTTCCCGAGTGCACTGTATTTTGTTTGTTCATTTCTTCACGTAAAAAAGTTACATTAAAAAATAATGTTTGTCCACAGTACCACTACAATTGTTCTGTTTTTTTACGAAGAACAGAACACTATATAACGTTCGGCTCTTTCTTGAAAATATTTACGAACGGTATTAAGGGTTTAGTTCGTCTACACAAACACAAAAAAAAATAAATATCGTCGTTCCTGGGTGTGTGAGCCGAACGCTAAATAATGTTCTGTTTACTTTCGAACACTGGTTCAAATGTTATTGTGCAACTAAACATTGTTTAAAGTAACGAATCTTAAAAATTAATTTGCCTCAAAAAGGTGAAGGTTTCAAGTTATGTCATTATGCCATTAAGTAATTTATTTTTTAATCCTAGAGTTAAAGATATAAAGTAACGCCAACCCCTGACTTACACCATTTTTCAGTGTAAACAGAATAGTAAAGTTGATCCTATATAAGAAGTAATGGAAGCCAAACCTAAAAATGGTGAGTTTTAAGCGTATGCTTAGTTTATTTTTTTCAAATTTCCAGATACCAACATTTTTACAATTTATTTTTTGATTTTATAAAGGGGGTCTAAAGGGACTAATGGACTATTGTGAACGTATCCTTAAAAATTTTTTTATTATAAAAATTATTCCAGTTATTTAATACCAATATTTAAAAGTTTTTTTTTTAACGGCAAAAGTGGTTTTTAGAAGGGGTTGTATGGGAGCTATGGGTAAGTCAAATTGCAGTTTGGGATTGATATCAAGTCGAATCGGTTTAGTAGGAAAAGAGTTATGCACCCAAATGTGGAACAAACTCCCTAAAAATTTCAAGAAATTTGTTTTAAATGTCTAGCAATCACATCGACAAATTAAGGTAAGATCGGTCCATAACATACTTTAGGCCCATATAAAGAATGCACTCAAAAATTACGTTAGTACCATAACAAATAATGATTTTATGGTGAAATTTTGGTTTAGTCTAGTTTCATAAGGCTCGAAATCACTTTACTAAATTTCGTGAAGATCCATAATATATATATTTAATTATTGACCCAATATAAAGCGCCCCTGAAAACACGCCGAAACCGTAAAAAATAACACTGTGTCACAAATTTTCAACAAAGTCGTGATCAAGTGAATCTGACACCTAATCTTTATGTAAAATTGTACGCTGAATCCGAACATGAAGTCAGAAGTATTTATAATGAAATATAACAGTTTTAAAATAACCGTTATAAGTGTTTTAAAAAATATGATGTGACTTAAATGCAAATATCTTCAAAAAAATTAACCGGATTATATATTTCTTTCTTTTTAGTGAAAGGTAATAAAATTACTAAAATAACCATGGGTTGAAGTTATTTTTTTTTAAAAAAAGGTAATTGGTAGGACTTTCAGACTTCATATTAGGCTTTATAGGTAAAGATTAGCACGCGCAAAAATGTCGCAAACACCTGATGTAAATATAGATTCGGATTCAGCGCAACTTCAACCTTTAGAAAAACATACGTTAGTCCCAGGGTTTCCCCTGCAGGCCTGTATTATCAAACCGAACATTACTTTACAGGTATCCATTTGTTATGTTTTGTGTCAATCGGTTAAGCAAGTTTTTTTGCATTATATACGGAACAAAAAAAGTTTCTTTTGTCAAATGTAGCATAAATTATTTTCAGTGTAGACGATTTTTAATTAATTTATCTAGTTTAAACTAAACTATACTTTTATCTACCGTACACTTTTCGAAAAATTTAAAGCTGGTTTATTATACAATGCATTTTATAGATTTTATTCAATTTTTTTTTTATCTGCAAAATACTTATTGTAACTTAAACTTTTATATCTTACATCTCTTTGAGACAAATTAAATATGTCACTCTTTTTTCTTTAATGGATAATATCAAATTAATAAACAATAGATAATAATACTAAATATACAGTTCATAAATTACTTTGAAAACAGTAGTCTTCAAAAGATTTTTTACAGTATAAAATAAGCTATATGACTCTTCTTTGTTTATTTTTTGTTTACGAGTATTATACCCATAAATATATATAATTTTTTTTTTTTAATTTTAATGACAAACATATCTGGACAGTTTATGGCTTGTGCCTTAGCAAAATAAAATAACAATCAGATGTGTCACAGAATTTGTACGAAAGTGAAAATTTTCACATTTTTCAATTCTAACCGTTTTTGGTTTTTAAATTTTAAAACTAATTTTATTTTATTGCAGCAATGATAGAAAACAGCAAAGAAGAAAACAAGTAAGAAAGTATAGTCGGTCAAGCCGGACCATATGATACCCTACACCACAGTATTTAAAAACACATCATGCTTATGTGTCCATATTAATATGGACACATATCTTTAATTTTTCCAAAATCTTTATGGGTGAAGTTTCCTGATGATCTGCCCTAAGCAACCAGTGAAATGCGCATAGGAATAGCTTATCCCATCAACAATAAATTTCAAGTGTTTTTATCAAGAATAAAAACTGGGAATTGAGCACGAATAACAAAATCTTTTAAATTAAAATTTTGTATTCCCAAAAATTACTTTTGATAATGGATTAATCTATGTTTACAAACTTTATTAAAATCGGTCTGAAAGTTTGTGAGAGACAGAAATTGCCCCCTACCTCCCCTTGTGATCCTATTTTTGAAAAACTACATAGCTTAGGTGTCCATATCAATATATTTCTATCCATGATTTAAATTTCATTAAAATCGGTTTGATAGTTTTTGAGAGGCAGAAATTTCCCCCTATCTTCCCTCGTGGCTCTACGATTCGGCTCATTTTCAATAGGCTTGATCCTTGTGCCAAAAGGAACATATGTCCCAAATTTTATCAAATTATCTTCAAAATTGCGACCTGTACTTTGCGCACAAGGGTACATGGACAGCCAGCCAGCCGGACGGACACCGTTAGTTCGACTCAGAAAGTGATTCTAAGTCGATCGGTATACTTTAAGGTGTGTCTAGGCGTTACACACATCAGCACAAATGCATAATACACTCTCCACTATTGTGGTGTGGGTATAAAAACTAGTCAATGTTTTTTTTGTTTATTTTAAAATTTTTTTTCTTGTTGAGTTTTTAAACTGTAAGAAACATAAAAAAATTTTTATCTAAACAGGTATAACAACAGGATTCTCTTTCATTTAAAATATTTTTTGAACTTTTCTTTAATATAAGTGTTCTCAAAAAAGTAATTGCACCTTACTATTTTGAAACGAATTTAAAACGAATTTTTTTTACGTTTTACGTTTTCGAGAACAGGTAAAAACATCTTCATTTTCACTTTTGTACGAATTTGGAATCTGTAATACACCTAAATTGAATGAGATTGAATGAGATAATGTTTGGAAAATTCCCTACATTTGCCTTAAAATAAAAAATCTGTCCTTTTTTCTTTACGCTTGAAATTTTCAAAAAAATTCCTCCAAAAAGGGAAAATTCCCTACTATTGGCATTATTGATCCGTATACTAAAAGATGGGTCTAGATTTCTATGTATTACACACATCAGCATAAGGGTATAAAATAGCTTTTTCCTTTATTTTGATTGTAGTATAAAATTTTACATTTTAAAATAACATTTATCTCTAATAATGACAAACTGGGGGCTAATTCTAGCAGTCGTGATCGAATACTTTTTCCATTCAAAAGCAATATTATTTCTAACTCTTTCAATCGTTACCAAACGAATCGAAACTATTTTTTCAGTTTTGTACAGCATTTATTTGAGGTTTCAAAACACTGAAAAAATTATTTCGATTTGTTCAGTATTGAAAATTAGAAATAATATTGCTTTCGAATCGAAAAATTATTCGATCACGACTGCCAGAATTTGCCCCCTTCTTTGGCTTACAATATTGAGCTAAAAAAACAAAATTAAAGCAATACGTTGGGTATACAGATACATATTTAAAAAAAACTAGCCATCTGTTGCCCAGAATTTCTCAATAAAAAATTTTTTATACGTTGCAATAGCACTTGTAGGAATCTAAAAAATTTAACATTTATCAAAATATGCTTTTCACGAAATATGCACTATAAACTAAAAAATGCTCTTTTAAGTACAATATGCAAAAAAATGTTGCAAAGGGCAAAATATGCACTAACTAATCGATACCAAAATTCATAAAAAGCTCTAAAACGGATAAATATATTGTTTTTGCCTTCACTGGTCGCACAAAGACAAACATTCAATTGCATATTGACTGTTTCCCTAGTTTTAACATAACCCATTTTAACATAGACTTCAAAACAAAAAAAAAACAGTATAATTGATTAGAATTGGCAACAAATTATACAAAAAACTATTCTCTGATAAATTGTCTAACACGTGGGTATAGAATTATATTAGCCCTCGGTAAATAAAACTTCAAAAAGTAAATTAAAAAAAAAAGGAATTAATCTTATCAAATTAAAATAAATATATATTTCAATTAAAAATCAACAGTTCAATAAAACTACAATTGTTATATGTAATAAATATACATATACATATTGTTAAAATATTTTAGAATTTGTACCTAAATAACTTATAATACACAGAAAGAAAAACCTTGTACTAAATTTATGTTTTTTTCTTCTTACTTAGATACGAGTCGTATTGTTTTCGCAAGAAAATCAAAATAAAGCAACTTGCCAGTTCCGTTTTTTTTTATTGCCGTGCACTTGCAATTTATTATCAATGTAATTTTTGGGAATACAAAATTTTTAATGAATAAGATTTTGTTTGTTGTTGATCTTGTCACGCTACAACAAAACCTAAGATCGAACTTAAAAAAATATCATAATTTTAAGAGCAGACACTTCGCTATGCAGAAATCCAATTTTTTAACGCTAACATTTGCGACGTTTGTCCAGCTAGATTCGGGATTCGGACGTATTCTTTTTACTCTTGCAAGAGTATTCGGGTTCGCATTTGCGAACTATTCGCTTATTTTGGCTTTTTGCATTCGAACTCACATTTACAATGAATGAAATTTCTTCTTAGAAATTAATCCGATAAAACCGATAAAAAACAATCACACCTTCTTAACTAAAGTTACTAACAAATATTTGACGAAACTTTGATCAAACTTTAGCTATATTTTTAACAATATTTTCTTTATTAACTTTATTTGTAAGAAGATTGCATAACGTAACTATTATGGATGCGATTTCAATGCAAATGCATGTTTTTTGTCAATTGTCTAAAAACGATGTCGACTAATTATATTTTCGAATCATTAAATTTGAGTTAAAATGGCATCGATTTGTTTTTGCATATTTTGGTGAAAATGCATATTTTTGCATATTTAGGTTTTAAACACATATTTTTGTATATTTTAACATTTTTGAGTGGTTTTGTCTTTAATTTCGATATAATTAAAAAAGTTCTTCAAATTTTTTTTAATACACAAAGAAAAACCTTACAAAATAAATTTTAAAATAAAAAAATTATTTCCCTAGGAGATTTGCTTTATATACATGATTTTCAATATTTCGACAAAAAATCCTTCTATTTTAAAACGGTGCAGCATTTAACATGGTTAAGGCTTTCAATGTGTTTAAAATTTATTATCCAAAACTGTTACAAGATACTTGCTTGGCACATTGGTATTTATGTAACTTTCTGCTCTTATTGTACCACGGTAAAGGGTTTATATGATTTGGCATAGCCGAATATAGCACTCCTACTTGTTTATTAACAAGTTCAATTAAAAATTGCATAAATCGTTGTACACAAACATTAAGAAGCCATTTGTGGCATTTCTCATTTTTCTACTTACACCGCATATAATTTTATTGCTTAATAGCTAGAAATTGTAAAAAGGCAATAATTACTCGTAAACGAGTATGTAATTTAAATTCTAATTTGTAGAACTTTATTTTACAATATTATTTTTATTATTATTTATTTAAATGGGTTAATGAACACATTTGTTTACAGAAGTTGGCACAACACAAGTAAAAACAATTCTTACTTAGGATTTCAATTGATTTCGAGTGGCAAACAGTAAAAATACATAAATACAATAGAATTATAAAAAAATGTTTACCAATTATTAACACATAATTTTAATGTTTATATAAAAAAATGTTTATTGTGGCAAAAAATAAATCATACAAATGAAAAAAAAAAACAACCAAAATATTTAATAAAGGTATTCACGCCAATTTTTTTACCCTTGCAACTGTGCAAAAAAGCATTGTTGCACTTATTTGCTTTTCCGAAAGAATTTTTTAAATAACGCACTTTCCATTTTACAACATCACAAGAGGCATGCACTTGCGATTCTTTCAAGCAATCTTTATAATAATTTTGTACGGTAGGTTTCTTGAAAAATATAGAAAATTATTAATTTACTAGCGGATGGCCCGGCGTGTGTTACTACGCCTATTAGCCATACCTAAACAAGAGCGGAAAGCGTTTTCTAGCTGTCAAAAATTCTCATGATCATACAATTTGAATGAAGGATCCCTAAATAGCGCGGCGTCAACGCTTTACAATTGCAAAATCCGATTTTGACAGCGCGTTTAATAGTGAAGTTGGCCGCTATTGATAATAAATAATGGCAATTTAGCTATTTTTATTCAATCTAGCAGTTTTTCTCTTCTTTTTATTTCTATTGTGTGGGTTTTATTAAACAAAAAAGTTCACACTACTGTTTGTGATACAACGGTGACGCTCTTGTTTAGGTATGGCATATCAGCGTTAAAGCTAAGCGAAAGAAAACGTTCCGCCTTCCGCTCTTGTTTAGGTACTGCTGTAAAAATGAAATACGTTTTGTTAAGGGTATTAGTAGGAATCTATCTATGTTTGAAATTTCATTAAAATCTCTGAGGTAGTTCCAAAGGGGCCGAAATTTCCCCCCACCTCCCCTCGTGGTCCTATTTTTATCTTATATCTTACTAATTTGTCGATATAAGTAGTAGTAGTAAAAAAAATGTATTACTTGTTTGCCCATACAAATAGTCTTCTATCATCTATATTTCAAATTTAATAAAAAGCTCCGGAGGGGCAGTTATTGCTCCAAACTCTCCTCGTGGTCTGAGTTTTGGAAAAATGTAAAGCCTAAAACCATCTTCACTTCCCCTTGTGGTCCTATTTTTTAAAAAATGTATTGCTAAAGTGTTCATATATTTATGTAAGGATCCATTTATGTTTTAAATTTCATTAATATCTAAGTGGTAATTTCGGGCGGGCATAAATTGCCCCCAAACTCTCCTCGTGGACCAAATTTTGGAAAAAAGTGAAGCCTAAAACCATCTCTAGGAAATTACCTTTCTAATGAAACCGGTTTGAAGCACATCGTTTGCGTGTTTCCACAGTCTATAGAGGACATACAAACATTTTTTGTATTTTATATATATAAGTCGAATGTTTAACGTTATTACCTCAAAATTTATACTACTGCTATGGAGTCCAGTATTTTTATTATTTCTGCTTACTTCCATATTAAGACACTTTTTCATTTTAATTGTTTAATTTTTTCGAATAGTTCATCTCTAACACTGCAGATATACTGTTTGTCAAAATTTCCAAAAATTTAAAGCTGTGACGTAGGCTGCACGGAATTTTAAAGCAATTTACTTTCAAGATGTCAACAAGAACACAATTTATAAAGATAAACGAAAAATTTGCTCACTATATTTGTAATCAGCTGTTTTCTTGAACGTAAATTGAAACACTCAACTTGAAAGAGAATTTCAAAAGCAAGTTCGTTTAAATTTTTAAATGTTGGAGTATTGGTAAAAAAGTGTGTGTGTATTAAAACGTGAAAGGCAAAGCTTGATCGTGTAATCCTCAAGTTAACATTATTAATAATCTTTTGCAATACAAAGAAAAAAACGTACGTTTAAAGGGTACGCAGGAAGTTGTTTTTTAGTGTAGAGTTGATTTTATGAGTACTTCTTTGAACATTTTTTTAACTTGGCAATAACATAAAAAGTTGCACAACTTTTATACTTTTAAGGTCCAACTATAATATGCATAAGCTGGCTTAAGCAACTGTCAAAAATTTACAAAAAAATTAAAAAAAAACATTTAAAAAACCAAAACTAAAATCAAAAAATATATTGTCCGTATGGAAAGTGCGAACTGTTTCGCACCTAGCTTAAGCAAATGTCAGTTTCATAAAATTAACCAAAAAGTTTTCTAAAGTTCTATATGGTTCGACACATATGAATCACATATATTCGCACAAATGCTTAAGCCAACTTAAGCATATTATAGTTGGGCCTATACTCTGATAATCTTGCACTTACTTCTGCCCTGGCAATTTTGAATCGCTTGCGCGAAATAATTGTCTATGTGGTTTTTGTTATGTTTTTGCACTTTGGCTTTTTCGCAAGAGGGACGTGAATACCTCTTATATGTCGCATGAAAAAGTGCATTAAAACTATAAAACAATTGAATAAAAGGGAGTAAAGTCGAATTCGGATAAGCGCACACTGTTAAATTGAAAAAATCTCTTAATTACAATGAAATATTTTTCTGTATTAGTTTGAACTGATTTCGAAGCACTTTTTTCGCTTAAAAGAAAATTCGCTTAAGCGAGAAATCGCTTAAATGCAATATATTTGCTTGATTATACACTTATTTGTAGTGTCCGACCGAACTCGCTTTTTTGGCCGAAGCCGAACTTCGCCCAAAATGTTAATGTTCGGCCGAAGCCGAACTTTTTCTTATTTCAATAAAATAAATAAGATTTCAATAAAACAAAAAGTTTTTGAGATCGATTTTTTATTTAAAAAAAAAATTAATAAACATAAACATAAACAAAAATAAAAATTAATTTTTTTTTAAATACCTTTTTTAAAAACAGTTGTACATACGTATATTATCATAAAATAATTTGGCATTAACTTTTATTAACCGTTTGAATGTGTTTCTGGAATTTTCTTTTCAAAATTTGATGGCTTCTTTTTGAAATTTTATCACACGCACATAGGTATATATTTATATTGTAACATCGTTGTTTTTTCTGTACATAATTTAATATATGATTGACAACGTTGTATTTTTTAGAACTATTTTCTTTAGTATGATCGATTAGCAATATAACCACAGTTGTATATTATTTGTATTTGTTTATTAAATAATCATTAAAAAGTTCGGTTGTTCGGCCAAGTTCGGCCAATTTTTGGCCGAACACCGAACTTGGCCGAACATCGCTTTTTTGGCCGAACTCCGAAGCCGAACGTTCGGTCGGACACTACTTATTTGTATGAAATAAACACCGCAATAATAAAATGCTACATGTATTGCGTTTGTATTAGGGTATCCATTCGGTTAACCGTCAATCGGTTAACCGGTTAATTACTACCCGATTAACTGATCGGTTAATTTAAAATTGGCAATTTTCGATTAACGATTAAACCGGTTAATTTCAGTCGATTAACCGATGTAACAAATTTTTTTAATTTTTGTGGTATTATAACATATTTTTTGTGTTTTTAATTATTTGCTTCGTCTCATATAAAAAGGGTATATGTTTGGAAAATATTTTTTTCTACATTATATTTCATTCGAGCAATACATTCTTAAATTACAGTACAAAACAGAAACTAGGGGTTCGGAAATACATGTTTTGCAGAATGTTCGGTGCTGAGCTTTGCCAGGATGAGTCAGATGATGACCTGATAATAGAAGAAATTTTCGATTCTAATACAAACAATCTTTAACAAAATTAGCCGAAATAATGCCATAATGGAATATTTTATATATTGAGAGAAATCCTGGAAAAAGACTGAGAAATTGGTTAATCTGTATCGTGATACAAAGAAACCAAGATAACGCATACAGCTTTTAAAACTGAAATGTTTCTGCGCATCTACGTCACATCAGCGTATAAGTACAGCTAAAATATAGAAACACAAGCAAACAAACATGTGTATAATATTCTAAAGTGCCGTCATAATTAACAGTTGAATTTTGTAAACATGTGCAATGCTTAATCTTGTTTTACCATTCTTGAATCTGTAGTATGGGTTGCTTACGTTTTCTCCAACATCTTCGATAATTGAAAGAATTTTTTCCGAGTCAAGTTTTATCAAAACTAAAGAAAGGAATCGCTTAAATCCTAAACATTTAAACCAAATTATTTTTCCAAAAGATTATGTTATAAGATCTCTCTATCTCACAGTTTATTTTTTAATAAATACATAAAAATATTAGGTATAAATTATAAAATATGTTTTTCATATTTATGAATTACTTTTTTGTTTGCTCGTTTTAGTTCAAGAATTGTTTTGTTTGTTATGTTTTTGTTTTTTTTTACGTATAAACTCCAATAATAAATAATTTTTGCATACTTATTCATTGAAAAGACTTAATTTATAACAAAACTTTATTAATCGGTTAACCGATCAATAACAAAATTAACCGATTATTAACCGATTAAACCAAAACCTCGGTTAATTAATCGAGCGATTAACCGATTAAAGCAAAAGCCCGATTAAATGAATACCCTAGTTTGTATCCCTGATACTCGAACAGCTGGCATTTGTAAACAATAATTTAGAATGCTGCAATTATATTATCTTTAACCCTTCTTCGTGGTATTTTAAAACAATTTTACTAAATAGTCAAATCCCTTTTTGTAAAATTTCACGGCCAATTATTCTGTATCACTTCTGTTCTCACTGTCAATGACAAACATTATTAAAATAACAAACAGTTCCAGCCTAAAAAGCACCAAACACTGAATATCATGTAAGCTATTTTTTATTTTACTAAACTATAATAATGAAGTATTTTTGAAAAAAAAACTATCCAATTATTCGGTATAACAAACACCGGCTACGCTAAATAAAGCTTTGCTACAAAGCCGGCCTTGGGCCGTGCGCAATACCTTTTTCTCTATACTAGAACAAACATCGGCTTCGCCAACTTAAGCTTCTCTGTAAAACCTGTTTTCGCGCCATTTCCACCTCCTGTACATAGCTGCAACTACCATAACGTATGCTCCTAGTAAAAATTTAAATACAAAAAGATCCACTGGATACGATTGAATAAATCCATATATGATTAACACCCTAAATAATGTAGCAATGCATTTTTTTCTAGGAAAGATAAGACATTACCAATTTTATGTAGATCTTGATCTTTTTAAAGCTATCTTAGCCAAAGACTATGGATCTATAGTATTTGTCCAAACTTTTCGAAAAGGTTAAAGCACCTATATCTGGAAATAAAGAGCAGATAAACTGTTTGACTGAAGAGTTAAGAAAATACTTTAAACGTAAATATACTGTTCACTATTTTGCTCGATCCTTTGACAAAGTATCACATAAAGGAAGTGTTGCAAGCCAATTTTAAAATTAAGCCCTTAAATACCCATAAACAATTTAATAATTATTTATCAGACCATTACTTTTGGATTAGGTAAAAAGAATATGTAACAAAATAATATGAGATTAATGCTGGTATTCCGCATGGAGATGACTACCTAACTTATAATTTTTCGTAAATATTTTTAAGCACTCATTTGTATGTATGTAATTAATTTTGTAGTTTTTTATTTCAAGAATTCTGCGGTTTCTTTAGTTTTTTATTTCTTGTTTTAACTTACAGATTTTCAGAAAGGTTTTTTTTTCTATTTATGAAAAATTGAATATTAGTGGGAATGATCCCAGATATCATAAATACCATCTAGAACTAAAAGTAAGATAAAAAAGCACTAAATACAAAAATGAAGCCATATTCTTCATTGACAAATCTTTCATTCTAGCGGGTGGCTGGCACAACTTTTTTTATTTGAATAGAGGTCGACCCGCTCAACTGTACACGACATGTTTTTTACATCTGACCATTCGACTTTTCAAGTAACATGTATTTGTGCGTCTGTTAAAATTTCTATTTTACGTAAATTTTATAATATTCTGTCAGAAACGTGACATTGTTTCTGTATTTTTTCACATATTTATTGCAGAAACCAAAGTAGTTCCTGGTTCCAAAATAGCGTGCTCCCGCCACAAAAATTTTTATTTGCGCCGTAAAAGTGTTCAGTATAATGAAACGTTTTATAAATTTATATATGCATGAACATAATTTTTATTAAATAGTAAAATGATAATACACATACCAGAATTGCAAAATATTAACTTCAGCCGGCTAATGATTCCGTCAATAGTGGACCGCCGCTGCCGGGCTGAGATTTCTGACACAGAAAATAGAGCACACTCTAATTGAAATTTCGTCAGATTTCCTTCCATCTTTATTTTACAGAAGCAACATTTTAAAGGTTACATACGACATGTATGGATTTTGCAGTGAGAAATTTGAAAAGTCAGATGTTAAAAACATGTCGTGTACATGCAGCTTTAATAGACATGAAATTTGTTTTATTTGAACGGAAATTTTAATACTAAATTTTGTAAGGAAAGGAGTATAATTTATATAAGTCTCATATAAGATCCACTTTTTAATAACATTTGTGTACGCCCAAAACAGTAACAAATAATCGTTTTGTCATAAAATTTAGTACAACGCAATATATGCGCTAAAAGTCTCAACATAATCGTAAGTCGCGGTATGCCATCCTACTTGTTTTCACTGACTTTTTGTTGATATCCCGATGCTGTTAGTTAAATAGATTCATTTTGATCTGGACCCTTGTTTTAGGCAATAAATAACAGCGAAATTATTGACACTTGGTACGTTTAGCAACAATTTTACCATTAATTTTAGTGTATTGAAATGAAGTTAATGAAACACAATCAACCCAATTATAAAAAAAAAAAATCCTGGGATATGTATTCGTTTTTCTTTTCCAACTTTTCCAATTGAATTTATACAGGAAAAATGGGAGAATTGAAAAACTCACGGGGAATTTTGATTCATAATTAGGTTTTAACTTTAAAAAAGAAATCAATGCATTTTTATGGAACTCCTCATTTTCCCTTTAAAAGTTTTTGTATATAAAAAATACTTGTTTTTTTGTTGTTAAATATTATATGACTTAAAATGTCTTTAAAACTTTCAGAGACTAAAGGCAAGGTAAAACTTGATCAAACGTCGCCCACTGCAGAACGTCAATTTATTTTTAACTGCATTTTTGTTAAGAATTATTTGATTTATAGCTGCTTTACACAATCATACAAGTTTTACGTATTTTGACGAAAATGCGTTTCTGATCTAATTATTGTTTGAAATTTTTCAAAAAAACAATAACAACTTATCATGACAGGGTTGTATTTTTTTTTCAAAATACTTAAGATATCAGAAACGCATTTTCGTCAAAATGCGTAAAACTTGAGTTACACTATCACACTATCACGGCCTTTAAAAATATGTATTCGCTACTTTCGAAAGTAATTGTTAAGCAAAATTAGACATTTATATTTTTGTCACACTGTAAGTACAAAATTAAAGATACAAATGCATAAACAAGTATGACAACCAATGTATCGTTTTTATGACAAGTGCTTTTTGTTAATTGGAAAGAAGAAATGTGATATGTGTAGAATATTTAATTGAATTCAATGGTTATATTCGATACATTACAATACTTGGGGTGAGACATATGAGCACATACTTACATGCAAGATAAAATTACCAAGAATTAATAAACACAAAACAAACAAAAAAAAAAAAAATAATAAAAAATTAATATTAATAATCGATAAAATTTTGGCAAGAAATTTTAGGAAACAATTTGTCAAAATACCAACCATATTTTTGGATCATTTTAATATGAAAATGATATTAATCATTAAGCATGTAATGGAATTATTAATCATATTTAATATTTTTTATTTTGCCAATTTATTCTTTAAATAGCCTGGACGTTGGAAATTCAATATATTATGAGAAACAAATAACAGACTTTGTAAATGAATGTAAGTTTGGTTTTGAATTTGTGTTTTATTAAAGAAATATTTAAATACTTAATAAAGGCATAAAAAGGAAGTTTTTAATATTTATTAAGTCCATACTTGGTGTGAAATTGTGGTTGATATTCGTGAAATTTCAATTGAAAAGACAGTAAGGGTATTCACGTCACAAGTTTCACTTTGGCAAAAATGCAAAAAAGCAAAAACATAACAACAGCCACAAAGACAATTATTTACGCACAACTAATTGTCTGTGTGGTTGTTGTTATATTTTTGCACTTTTGCTTTTTCGCAAGGATGCAACTTGTGACGTGAATACCCCCAGTATAAATTTTAAAATATTTTAACTCCAATATTTAGTACTTTAAATTTTGGGTTTAAATAAATTACCTTATGTACATACGAATATTTACTTACCAGATTTATGTTCTTTTAAAGCTTTGTAGAGATCACTTTCGTCTAATATTTTTTTGCGACCCTTAAAAAATGTTGGCATAGCAAAACTGTAAAAAAAAGAAAAGATTTTTTTTGTTTAAATTAGGTTTTATATTCTCTTTGTACCAACACAATGAGAATAACAATGGGTGAAATTAAGACTTTCCCACTTATGCAAAAAAAAGTTAAAGTTTACATTAGTTAACCAACACATTAAGCCCATACACTTTTGCTGGACTTAATGTGTTTGTTAACTAATATGAACTTAAACTTTTTTTTGCATAAGGGATAAATCGTATTAAAAACGTTTAAGGAAATACATTCGGTCACTACACTACAGTATTTAGAGACAAATTTTCGATAGCGTAACCTATTTAGAACCCATCGGCAGTCTTGGACCCGCCAGATCAAAATTATATTATGGGTTAAGATGTATGTAAAAGTGTGTTGAGTATTATATATGTATATGAACATATCGCACCGGTTCCTCTAAAGGGGTTTAACTAAAAAGTTATAAATTTTCAGTAGACAAAAAACTTTTATATCGATTTCTTTATAAAAAAAAGGCGTAACCCGTTTTTTTTTAAAAATAGCTTTTTTTGTTTATTCTGGTAGACAAATACCAAATGTATCTGATTTAAAAATTTTTAGGGGCTGTTGTATAAGCTTTTTTGTATCTTTTTTTATTAAAAATTGCACTAAAAGTTTTTTTATCTAAAATTTTACGGATTTTATTAAGCTTTTTTTTTCTTCCCCTGTATATGAAAAAATTTAAGTTAGGCCTTCTTTATATTAAACCATCGATATGTACTCTGATATAACAAAGGGGAAAATAACTGCTTTTTTTTGGCCAAATACTACAAAAAATTGACCTAGAATTTTTACAGTGGGTAGATAATGACCACTGTTTATCGTTTTCCAGAAAAATGTGAAAATGTGTAAATTTTGAATTTACTCTCTTTAGAGGAACCAGTGCGATATATATATATATGAGATTTTTTCTTCTTTGGTTGACTTGAAGTCTATTCAGGACCTAGCTGTACTAAATTTCCGCATGACAAAGTAGCCATCGCAAAAGTTATTTTCGCCAAATTTTATGCCAATATATAACCGATTCCTTTAAAATTTGGTAAGAAGATTAAAATTGCAATTAAATAAGTTTGGAACAAATTTATTCTAAATACCAACATAATAAGATGGTTTATGGGAAATAAAGCTCTAAAATATTTTTAGGGGTACTATTTCATTTTTAAATATATAACGAACAGGTTTCTGGACGCCAGGATTTTCTCCTCTATGGTACAACAAATACCGGCGTCGCTAACTGAAGACCAGGCTTGCCAGAAGAATTCAAATTAAAATTGCTATATCGACAAAAAAGTGCTTAGTTGTTCTACAGTAAAAAACAAAAGTGCTAGTTTTGTAACATTGATTTTTATGAATATCATTTTGTTTAATATAAGCACTTATTATATGTTACATTACATATTATATATTTTAAATAAAGTTGTTACAACTGTTTAAAATTTCAATTATGTAATTTTCAACTTCCTCATTTACCAACTCATTTTGGTACTTTTCAGATGAACCGATTTTTTCAATATCGTCCGATATGTTTAAAGCACAGAATACCACAGAACTGTCACGAGACGGAAGATTTTGCGTTTTTTTTTTGTCTCTTTTTAAGAAAGCTGCCCTTTTTCATTTCTCTTCGCATCATCTTTTATGCCGCAATACAATGAACACAAATTTATTTAGTTGAGATTTATTTGCAAAGCTTTTGGTAAAATTAACTTTTAAGTTTACCACAACACAAGTAAATAATATTTAAGTAAATAAATAACATCATAAAACAAAAAAATATTAATAAATACTTTTTTTTTGCACAAAACACAACGTTTGTTGAACTAATGCATTTTTTTAACGTGGTCTGTGTTTTGTTATTTTTGTTTTGATCATGCCATTTGTGCTGATTGTTGCTGCCTGTTTTTACACATTGCCACTTCACCACCAAAAAAAGCTTTCTGTCTTTTTCTTCGAAAACTGCCCTCGCAACTGATTTGGGCCTATTTCACACGTCACTTTTTTCAGTTCTGTGGTATTCTGTGGTTTAAAGTGTGGCAACAAACGTTGTCTAATTTTGCACCTTCTTCTTTTTTTTGCGTATAACTGAACATAATTTTCTGTTGTTCTTTGGTCCAATAGGAGGTTGCCTCGCTGAACTTTCTGATGGTTTTTTGTCCCAATGTCTGAGAAAACAATCATTTGCTTCTCTAAAGCCGGACAATGATTTTGTAGTATGGCGAAATTATGAATGATCAGAAAACCAGACTTCGCTCTACGTATCAGATACAAATTTACAAAAAGCAAATAATTGCAATTGATATTCCGGAATAAGTAAAAAAGACAAAAGTGTCAAAATTCCAACGAGGATTACTGAGTGCCGGCATTGCTCTAATTTTATTGTAGGAAAATAATAATTTTTAAGGGTATTTAAAAGCTTTAACCAATTCATATAAGTATTGCATGTCACACTTATATCTGTTTTTTAAACATTTTTTCACAAATAACATTTATTCAAATTTAATTATAAATCAAATGGCTGTATATATGATCTTATAAAAAAAGTAATGGCGTTTGATGCGAAAACTTTTATGGGATTTAAAAAAAAATATGCTCTATTCGACTATGCTATGCAATTTTTTCTATTTGCAGAAATTGTAAAAAGTTATATGCCAAATATGTATGTATTTTTCTTGATACACTTACAGCCTGTTCATCGATTTCGAACGTTAACGTTCGCATAAAAAATTACATTTAAAACAAAAACAAATTTTAACGTTAACGTTCGCATAGAAAATTACATTTAAAACAAAAACAAATTTTAGAATTTTATTTTTGTTTTAAAAGTAATTTTCTATGCGAACGTTAACGTTCGCAATCGTTGAACAGACTGTTAAAGAATTGAAACCTTACTAGAATTGATTATGCGAGTTTTTAAGTAGTTTTGGGATCTTAAAAAAGTGCTAAAAATGCTAAATAATTATTAAAATGTGCTAAACTAGCACTTAGTATTTTTTCGAATTCTTAGTGCCAATTCAGAAAAAAATGTGCTAAATCTAGCACTAAAAGTGCTAAACTGGCAAGCCTGCTGAAGACCCTTAAATCAGCCTTATCCCCGGCCGGCTACGAAAAACAGCTTTAGTTAGCGAAACCGGTATGCGTTATACCATAGAGGAGAAAATCCTTGCGCCCGTCTGAAGGCCGGCTACGAAGAGAAGCTTTAATTAGCGAAGCCGGTATTTGTTATACTATACAGTACAAAATACTTGCTATATATCTCGTGATTCTTAAAACCAAACCTATACAATTAATTGTTTTACACATATTGAGTTCTTATTTCATTTCAGAAATTGGGGTCTTATTTCATAAGAAGAAAGACCCCAAAAATTAGGGAATTATTTCATTTTTGTTTGGGGTCTTATTTCTTCTCCAAGCCCGGGGTTTTATTTCATATAAAATAAGGCCCCACGCTTTGGGGGATATTTAATTTTTTTGGGGAGTTTTATCTTGCCGCCCTTTTATTTACTTCCAGAATTGGAGCTAATTAAGAAACTGAAAGTTTTTCAAATAGCTTTGATAAGTTGGATAAAAAACTAACAGCCTATGACACATGTTTTGTATGATCTTTTCCTGGCATAGGTATCATGGCCTTCAAAGCTGGAAAGTAGTATTTTATTTGTAAAAAAGCATTGAAAATTAAAAGAATTATTTTTATTGCGATACAGGGTAGCTCCATAAGCATTTTAATAATATAACAATTGTAGTGGTACAGCTTCCTTTTACAGGTTTCCTTTTTCAACATCATTTCTTGCCCAACTTCAATTCGAGTTTCGCAAGTCTATTATGATTTTAAGTTGAACGCTAATACGACTATTCAAATTGTGGAGTTGCATCAAGTTTTTTACGATTCTTTTCCAGGGATGTTGTAAAAGTAACTTTGTTAGCTTTTGAGGAGATCTGTGAAGCTGCCACTCTCTTCCATGAAGAGACGGTCGACATCTGCAAAATATATATTTTATTATATCTGGTTTGTAAAAGGGGATATGGAAGAATATAGAACAGCTTGTTTGAGATTTCTGTAAATTTTGGCAAAAGGCAGATCTTTTTCTTCTGTAAACCAATCTACCCATGAACCAGCTGTCGCTAGGTAATCGGTTGGGAACACAATTTGTTTAAGGGTTTGTTGTTGTTACTAAAGTGGTGTTGTTATTAGAAGATGAAGATAGTTTAAGGGAAGCTTCAACATATAGTTTTAGTTCAACTGTGATACATCAACAATAACCTGTGATATTAAATTACTTTTTTATTTTTATTTTTTATTAATTTTAAACAACTTCGTGTTTTATGTTGTAAAACTTGTGTGTTTTTATTATAAAATGTAAATTTAACAAAGATTAAATATTTAATAAACTGAAAATCCCTGATGAAGTTGGAAAATACCAACGAAACGTAGGATGAAAATAATTAAATAATCTTTTATTAAAATACAAATGACCTTGAAAGCCTATTTAGATAAAATCTAAGAAAATAATAATAAAGTAAAGAAAAAGGTCGTTAATAAATAATATTGATAAATCGTTTTCATTGGGATGATTTTAGCAAAGTTCAAATCAATGACATATGAAATTTTCTGCTGAACAGCAGGTCAGTAGGTTGGTTTTCCACTTCCAATGAATAACATCATTTTGTTCTGGTTAGCCCATAATTGCCAATTGAGCATGGGTCGCAAGCAGGGTACACTCTTCTAAATTTGTCTTTGAATGCTATGGTATAGGGTTTCATAAGGTTGCGCGTGGGGGACTATAATTTCTTTCTTGGTTTCTATACCCTTCACCCCAAGTGGGTTTAAATAAGTTTATAGGGTTTATCATTTCGTTTGTAATTTCTACAATATTGATCTAAGACCTTATAAAGTATATATATATTGATAAGTATATATATATATATATATATATATATATATATATATATATATGAGAAGCGAAGTTGATTCAACGATGTCCATCTGTCCGTGTGTATGTTTAAATATATAGCAAAATAAAGGTATGACCTATGAATATTTTCCATACATCAAGAGATCAAAAATTTTTAGCAGAAAATATTTCAGTAAAAAGTAGAAAAAATCGGTCCATAATCAAAAGTATTATCCTTAAAAACTTATCAACTTTTCGAAAAATACCCCTTTTCGGGAAACAGAAATCGTTCCGAATACAAATTGTTAATGGAAAATTTTTTCCAAAACAGTTTGGTATATCAATCTGTCACATTGGCGACGCACAGTGGGAAATTTTACGAGAAGGCGGTCAAAATTCCATAACTTTTGACTGGATCGGTATTTTTTTCTGCGATTTTTTGCTCGATAGGTGCGATGTTAGGCTTTAATTTGCGCTATAAAACGTAAAATTCGACTGATAGGAGCAAAAGTTATGGGGAGTTCAAAATGCATTTTCATTTTTTTGTTGAGTTTCGGTGTAAAAGTTGAATATTTCAAATATGATTTTTTTATAATTTATCATTATTTCTCTTGTATTTTACAACTGATACTTATTTTTTATTGTCGAACTTAGATCCTGTCAGAAAATGCCAATATTTGGCCCCTGTAAATTTTTTAGTCCCAATATTCACAGGGGCCAAAGGTTGGCTTTTTTGGGACGATTATAAGGATAAAACTGAAAAGGAATATTTTAAAAAATGCCCAAATAGCATTCTAGGCTATCGATAACATTTTAGGTAATTCAACTTTTATTTTTGGTTTGAGATGTACGTGTATTTTATTTTTATATATTAATACAAATATATACTTAAATCAAAAACAAATTATAATCTATAAACAATTTTAAATTAAACAATATTAGTAAAAATTTCTTCTAAATAGCTTTGGGTTTCATTTTCCAGAAGTTGTTTAGCTTCTTGTTAGCATCAGATGAGTTTTCTGAATTACATTGCTTGTATTGTTTCTGACCAGAGCTTCCATCACATCCCCATTTAGAAAATAAAGTGATGCTGCACTTTTTAAGTTTTTTTAAACAGTCAGCATCAAGTGTATTTAATAATCGTTCTGCAGTGTGTTCGAGAAGAGCCTGCAATTTTACTTCTGCTGAACTTAAAGTTACACTAATAGCCGTTTGTGAAGATAAGCACTCTTTTTTGACAAAAACTAAATCTCGATATCCTAGAAAGATTCCGCAATTTTTTTCATTGGTTCGCTTTCGCAGTTCTGTATACTGATTTTTTTGTCAGTTTTAAATCCAAAAATAGTGCAAATGCTTCTTCTGGAGTAAATTTCATTTCTTCAGTTGGTGTAGGCATACTTTTTAAAATCCTCTTTGTGCGTTTAGGGCTAGCTTCCACTATTTTTTCAATTATTGCAATTTTTGATTTCTTATTTTGCGTTGGTTGAATTTGATGCAGAAATGAATTCTTTATCATACTATGAGAAATTTCTTCTTTGATATTTGCAAGCTTGCGTCTTCGTGATCTTTTACTGCAATTGTCAATTTGTTTTGCGGGCCGACCCACTTTTCCAGTTTCCTTAGCGGTTATTGACAGCTTCTTAAAAATCAGATAATTTGTTAGCCATTTTTCGTTGCGTAAGTAAAACGTTTTCTTGTTTCTAGAACATTTAAGGTACCGTTTTCTTAATGTTAATGAAAAATTTTTAATTTTTATCTTATGAATTTTGATTTCTTGTTCGTTGCATAATTTTAAGAATGGATTATTCATTATGTGTAACACAAAATCTTTTTCATCTTTCAGTTGAAAATATATATCTGCGAGAACTTAATAACTGAACTTAGCCATTGTTTAAACAATAATGAAGGTAAAATTATGAATGCATGCACTTTTATACTCTTGATAGAAGTTTTTTTAAATGATCTTTTGTTACTACTTCTTTAAAACATAAAAACTCTTTTTTAAATACAAATTTAATCTTTTATTAGCATTTCTTTGAAACATAAAAACCCCTGTTTTCACACTTTTTAAAAGGATAACATACCGGCAATAAATTAACAGGTAACATGTAGGTAATTTTCACGTAAAATATAACTGCGTGCTAGTTTTTTACCATTTACCTGCTCTTTCATTTTTTAAATTAAGTTGCAATTTTCAGGTAATTAAGCTATGTAGTTTATGTTGCGGCTATTTACTAATGTTTAACCTCTTAACTTACTCAGAAATCTAACGTGTTAGTCTATTTATGTCGCCTATTCGTTTTGCAGCATCCGTTCACCCACAATAAGTTCATAACAATGGCAATACCTTTACCTTCTCCAAATTAATTGATAACCTGACGTGCTAGATAATTTATGTGGCCTGAACTGCTTTATTTGTCGAAAATTCTTTAAGATTCACCTTCTTTAATTTCAGTAATGTTTCCTTGCAGGACTTATTTTTTGAACCGAATATCTTACCTTGGGTCACAGAAATTGCTGTAGTTCGCAAGGCCGTATCCAGATGTGTGTACAATGGGGTATAGAAATGTAGGTTAGATTCTGGACTACAAGAGAGTATAGATTTTTTTTTGACTCATTTTGACGCTCAGGACTTATGCTCTATAAAGTAGGAAATTTCCGGGAAATTTTGACATTAAAAAAAAAAAAAAAAATTAAATAGTTCTAGAGGTCGCAGAGTTTAATGCTTTAAACCACGTATAGCTAATAAAATAAACTAATACACAAAACTTATTCTGTCAAAAAATCTTAAAAAACAAAAAAGTTATGAGCATTTTAACTTCACAAATTGACTCAGAAATTTAAAACTATAACCAAATATTGAGAAAGTCCATTTCGGACGACCCTGTTCTCAATGAAATAGTTGAAATAGGGTTCAAATTTTTTGGCTCCCGAGGTTCACTAGTATTTACTTTCACATGAATAAAAAAATTTTAAAATCGGAGAACAAAAAAAAAAATAATTTTGGCCGCCTTCTCAAAATATGAACCAGTGTGCGACGGCTATGTAGCACTGTTAAGCGGCTTGCAATAAAATTGTTCAATTTAAAGTATTGTACAATGTACAATGCTGTTTGTGTTATTTCTATAGGTTATGTTCACCTTTTTATTGAAAGAATGAAGCCATTGTGCGACTTATTGCATAATATAGGATAAAATGGAAATAATATGGCGAATATCATTTACAATAAACATTGCAAGTGTATGGGCCGCTTTATTTGCTATTATTATGAAATTATGAAAAATATTTTCTTAAAGATAAACTATATCGTTCATTTTAATAAAGAACTAGCTTAACCCGGTGCGCCTCGCTTCCCCATTGAAATAAAACAGACCTTGAAGCAAATAGTACTAAATTAAGATGCTTTTACTATTTCCGTTCTACTGATATACAGAAACCTATATTGTGCTTATATTGAAGGTGTCATGACCATTTCTCCAATCTTCTTTTTGACAGATTTTTTGTAAAGAAAAGCACACTATTTGTTGCAAATTTAAAACCTTTTAAAACTTTGACCATTCTCCAGATATAAAGAAATCTAAATTGTCTTTGTATGGGAGCTACCACACCACGCCTACTTCTCCAATCTAGATAACTTTTAAATAAATGTTGTGTATTGATAACCAAGCTAAATATTTGTACAAAACCGTTCCCCGGATCACTGTTTTTTACACTTTCTTTGTAATGGAAGAGCCACTTCCAATTCTCCAATCCAGTCCACTTTTTGGCAGATGTTGTGTATTGTTAACAAAGTTCTTTGTTTTAAATTTGAAAACTTTTCTGTAACCGTTCTCCAGATATGGTGTTATTCATACTGTCTTTGTTTCGGAGGTGCCGCGCCCACTTGGAATTTTACAAACATTTATAGCCTATGTTAAGCATATTAGCCTATTTTTTACCTATTTTACACTCTAAATATTTAAATTTCCAAAAATCCCTTTTCTGTGGGGCTATTCGTTGGGAGACTTATTAACTGTCCAAATTTCATGTCTTGAACTTCAGCCGTTTGGGTTGCGCGATGATGAATCAGTCAAATTACTAAGTCATAAATTTGATTCAACAGTTGCGTCCTATGCTCCCCTGCCTCTTTGACCCGCTATTATAGTACTTCAGTTACGCGATATTTTATATATTCATGGTGGGTATTGCTCCCCCTGCGCCTAATCCCTTTATTTTTATTTTCAAAGGTGTATTACACCATAAGAGTGAATCCTACTAAGGTTGAACATCCTCACTACAACAGTTCTTAAAATATGCGATATTAACCATTGGCGTCCTATGGGTGTACCACTTCCCCTGCTACTATCCTCTTTCAATTTCAGGGCTCAGAGGATGCTACAGCAAAAAGTTCAAGAAAATGAGTGCAGCGGCTCTTAAGAAACGCGACACTTAATTTTGGCATCCTATGGAGGGTACTACTTCCCCTGCCCCTTTCGAAAAAATAAGCAGCATATTTTATTTTTGGAGCTCACATGATGTTACTGTAAAAATCGGTTTAGTAGTTTAGGAGTCTATAAGCCAACAAACAAACAGACAAATATTTTTCATTTTTATATATATAGATATAAAACAAATTTTTAAGCAAAAAAAAAAAAAAAAATAACTGATTAAAATCCATTTCCTTATTTTTACAACTCGAATTTATTAAGTTAATCTTTTAAATAAAATACTCAAGATAACAATGTTTATATTTGTGTTGTATTTTTTAGTGACTGCAATTAAAAATTTAAAAAACCAACAAAATTCTACATTTCAAGTGTCACTTAGCCGTTAATCGATAGTCGAGTGTTGGAAAGTTTCTAACAGACGATTGTTTATTTATTTACTTTTTATTTTTGATATTTCGTAACAGCAGTGATTATTTATTTGTTTAATTTATTTAAACGTAATTAATTGTATTCGTACGTACATATTTATATGTATGTTATTGAAAAAATTGCGGAACAAAGAAAATATATGAACTGCACCAATGTACTATACAGTCGGGCAGAATCAACAGTTTTTGGAAATAAATCTACTATTTCTAAAAGAATAAACCGATTGACATGAAACTTATTATAGGGATAGCAGACGACCATCTGATCTACATATATAAACATATTTACTTGTCTTTTATTGTTGGCGATTAAAATTTAATAATATATAATTTTTTTTTAAAATCAAATGGTTACTAGAAAAATGTCGGGCATTAAAAAATATTATAATTTAACATGTCTGAGGTGTCTGAGATCTCAGAACTTCACTGTAAAAACTTTAGCTTGCTTTGTCAATTCAAACTGTTTATAAATGACAGATTTATTTCCCCCGATTTTTGATTATGCCCCACTGTGCATTGTGAATAGCAGATGTAAAGACTCTGTAATATTTGTACGTTTATTCTTTGTATTGATATTTTGCATTAATTATTATTTAGTTTTGTAATCAAATCAAAAATAAATAGTGTTATATTTGATTACAACGAAATCAACAGGAACAGCAATTACATTTCTTTATATCCGTTAGGTCTGTGCCATTTTTTTTTACCAAATCATATAGTAAATTTAAACTTTACATTTAATTCTAAATAAAAGATCAAAAAAAAAACACAAATCTAAAAAATGTTGTAAACTACGGTGAACATCCGCCCTGCACTGTATTATGCAGAACTGTGCAGTATTTTAGAAAGCATTGTTCTGTGCAAATAATTTTCTAGTCAAAAACTCTCAATTGTTTTGTGTTTTAATGAATTTATTTTACATTTTATTAAACACATTAAATATTACAGAAAAAATTTTTACATATTTTTGAAATAATACCAAATGATTAGTGATAGAATAGCTAAAAACTTTAAAGCAATAAATATTCAGTAAAACTTTTGAATTTGTGTTTGTGTGTTACTGTTGTATGGAAATTTTTTAATTTCAGTTTTGTTCTGTCACTAAATTGTAAATAAAATCAAAAGTTATGTACTAATTTCAATGAAAAAGGGCTTAATTTCTCTGGAATATATTTAGCTACAAGCAACAGGACAAACAACTGGATTATAGTTGTATTTTTATTTTTTATGAATTCTTCAAAACTAATATGTTAAAAAATTTTACTAAAAATTATTTTTTTTCTGAAACTTTTACGATATTTCTGAAACTTTTGTGCAGACTTAACCCTTTCGCACCTATTGGGACATACAGTGCCGGTCAAATAGCACCAGTACCCTATTCTATGTTCATTCTAGTGAAATCTAATATATTGTGCTAATTATTTTAAATTAAGTATGCAATACTGTTGTAATATGTATATTCTCTCTTAGCGTCATTATTTTTTCCAAAAAATGTTACCGGTTCTTTTCTAATGATCGAAATTATAAAAAAAACTCCACATCAGTGCAGTCATTAAAATAGCACCGAATAACAAAAATTCTTTAAAAAATATTAATAGCGATTTAATAGTTGAAATAAAAGGATCAAATACTAAAGGTAAAAAAATGAAATAGTTCATCGCATTTTACATTATTGATTTTCATAGAAATGGGACGTGGAAAGCATTGTACACCTGCAAACCGTGCTTTTATAAAAAAATGGTTTCTGAGCATAAATCATATTCTAAAAAAAAAAAACTTGATTGGGTGCTCCAATAAAATGATTGTTAATGCAATAAAATTTACTCAAAAGTCGGAAACACGTGGTCACAAGAAAGTTTTGCCACCATAAATGGTTAAGCGTTTGGTCAGACAATGCAAGAAAAGCCCGTTTATGCCAGCTACAGTGCTAAAAAAGGAGCTAAGTGTGACCGCAAGTGTTGAAACTATTCGTCGGAGGTTGCGAGACAACAACTTGAATGCCTGTAGTCCCCGAAAAGTGCCCCTGCTCTCACGAAAGCATGTTGCAAAACGTTTGTAGTTTGAAAGAACTCATTTGGAATGACCAACTGAAAAGTGGAGCAATGTTATTTGAACAGATGAATCCTAACGCTGAATTCAATCTAAAATGCACAACGAAAACCGTTAAACATGGTGGTTCAGGCATTATGGTATGGGGGTGCTTTTCCTACTATGGAGTAGGACCTATATATTGAATCAGAACAATCATGGATTAGAAACTTTACGTTAATATCCTTCAGAAAGTAATGCTTCCATATTTTTCTAAGGAAATGCCGCTTCGTTGGGTGTTTCAGCAAGACAATGACCCGATGCATACCAGCAAACTTGCCAAAAAGTGGTTTCAGGACAATAAAATAAACGTTATAGAATGGCCAGCTCAGTCCCCAGATCTAAATCCAATCGAGAACTTATGGACAGATATAAAGAAGGGAGTGTCCCAAATACAACCAATAAGTTACAAAGCTCTTTAAGTGGCAGTTCAGCAAATCTGGAACCAAATCTGGTGCCAAAATCTAGTGAAATCGATGCAAAAACGTTGTGCAGAGGTTATTATCAATAATGGGCACGCAACAAAATATTAATGTCAATATGAGAAGACATCATAAAAAGCAGAATTCAAAATTTTTAATTTATTTTTAGTTTAAGTATTAATTTTTAATAGAATAAGAGCTGTAGTGCTATTTTTTTGACTGAGTGTTTTTTAAGTTATTTTGAAAAAGTTAAAAAATGTATGTCAAATAAAAAACCAAATCAATTGCTTTTTATTAAATATTGTTTGACAGTCCTGTAAGTATCTTATGACAAGTATTCAATGAAATCAGTTTGGCCTATTTACAAATATCTAACGAAGAATTTTTTTCTATATCCTGGTGCTATTTTTTTGACCGCAGCTGTATGTATCCCACTGAATGTTCGCAGAGTCCTAGTGTTTAAGTTTTTCACTTTAAATGATTCAAAACTGTCCCATTTAGTTCTTTAGACGTTTAAGTACAAATATTAAAAAAAGTCTTGCTTATTATCATAGCACGGGTTGTTTGGAGGAGTTTTTTTGATCAGTTATCAGTATGAACTAGACCGTAAATCACAGAAATGGTGGAATAAAGTTTTTATAGATTGGTGATGTCAGCTGTAAATTCGTGGATATGTGAATTTACATCGTAAAAAGAAACCAATTTCTTGATTTTGTATACCCTTTTTTTATATGTTTATGACTAATGGGTCTTATATGTCCCATGGCAAACTCCTGATGGGACATATATGTCCCACCCCAAGTCTCTTCCCTGGGTAGGGGCACACAAAAAAAGGATAAATATTAGTTTAATATGCATATCTTTGTAAAAATAGCCCATAATAAAAGATTGAAGCTAACTAATCGTCTCCCGTACCGAAAGGGTTAAAAGTAATGTTTTATTGTTGAATGTGGAATTTTAAAGTTTACTGAATAGAGCTTAGCCTTTTCAAGTTATGCTAATAATTACCCGCAAATTCCTTTAAAAGTGCTATATCGCGAAAACTAGAGCTGATAAAAATTATACATTGAAAATCTGTATGGATATCAAAAGTAGTCAGCGAAGGTTAACATTTTTCCGGAACGAAAAGTAATGTTAACTTGTGTTATTATGGAATTTTTTGAATAATATTGAATTAAAAGGTTTTAAATGAGGCATACAATTTAAACAATGGAACACAATTACAAAATGTTGTTCTTAAATTTTTCCTGTGTATAGAAATCTATGGTGCAAGTGCTATTTAAAAATAACACTTAAGGTAAAAACACGTAGGCAAAATAAACGTTGAAATCGATAAAGATAACGTAAGGTACGAACACGACCAGCTATTTTGGTGTCGGAGCTAGAACTATTTGTTGACGACTCCACTCCCTGGTATCGATATTAAATATCGCCGATACCGATATATCGGCAAATCGGAAATATCTATGATATATCGTTATCGGTTACATCTTTAATCAAAACCCCTTTTTTCGGAGATGAAATTTGTATGTAAACTTGATCAAATAATCGTTCGATTTGGCTCATACTCTATTCAAAACAAAGTTTATATATTGGTCGCTATCGTGGTATATTCTAATTTCCGGACAAACAGACAATGTTTAATCGGTATAAAAATGGATTTTTTTCCATTTAATATGCAGGTAGACTTCTTTGTTTAAGAATGATATAGCCTCTACAAAGCCTATATGGCGCTGAGGCTTTAAGTATGAAATGGATAATATTTAATTGTCAATAAAAAAAAAAAAAAAAAAAAAAAAAAAAAAAAAAACTAACACTTTTTTTTTACTTAATTGAAAATAAAATTAAATGAGTTTAATAGATATTCGAAGAGTATAAGTTTTAAGCGAAGTCAAGAAGTTAAAATTATTTATGAATTTACATTTTTAAATCTCTGCTTAAAAAGAATAAGCAATAAAACTGTTATTCCTTAAAATAATTGTCACTTGTATATTTTTATTACCAAACATTTTTTATGAAATGCTTGAAAGTGGGTTACCAGAAACGTTTTGAAGTTTTGAACAACAAATCGAGTAAGTTTTTTGTTCATTTTCCTTTTTAGCATAAACCAGTTTCAAAGAATTATTTTTTTTTTTAATAAATTTAAAGATTGTTTAACCCTCTGCGACTGACAAAAATAATCCAGTAATATTTTATTTACCAGAAGTTTTACATGAATTTTTGTATACACTTATGCCTGTATTCATAAATATTTTTTAATATTATTAAATATTTCCAAAACAAATTTTCTATGAAAATTTTCCTTAATAAACGTTTGCTAAATTTAATAATCGTTTATAAATACGGGAGTTAAACTCAGTAGTCTATAAAAAATAAGATAACTTCATAACAAAAGTAATTTTTAGGAATACAAAATTTTAATTTAAAAGATTTTGTTATTCGTGCTTAATTCCCAGTTTTTATTCTTGATAAAAACACTTGAAATTTATTGTTGATGGGATAAGCTATTCCTATGCGCATTTCACTGGTTGCTTAGGCCAGATCATCAACTTCATAAATAAAGTATCCAATGACCAGTATCATCGTTGCCAAAAACTGTTCGAACTTCTGCGCCTTTCCACTTAAAAACTAACAGCATGTTTAACAATTTCGAACGTTATCGTTGAACATGCTGTTAAGTTTAGTTTATACATAAGACCAAAGAATGCTTTTATTTCTGCAACATTTGTATCCATAAGCTCTAAGCTCAGAAACCGAAGTTACTATGAATACTCCTCGACGAATTTCATCATTTCTGGCTGAATATTCAAGTTTTTGCCTTAACCATCCACATCATTGAACTTTTGCTCGCTTTTTTCCCTTTTTACTGTTAAAGTGATCCATCAAAACATAGCTAACAAGAAATATAAAATATCAAATCATTTTTCCTGACGTGATGTTTCGAAGGCATTAAGAAAATATTACAAAAGTACCATCATACAGATGAGGTTGTCTTGTAGACACTTTTCCGCTCACATGAAACGATTGCACTAACGTCGCACACAGAAGGAGGTGGGGACGAAAAATGGCATTTTACGATCTCCTGTGTCCAGTTATAGGTTTTTTAACTTTCGCGTACTTTAAAAGTAGCATTTGCTAACAAAAAAAAAAAAAAAAATAGGAAAACTAAAAAAAAAATTTTGTTATTCGTGCGTAATTCCCAGTTTTTATTATTGATAAAAACACTTGAAATTTATTGTTGATGGGATAAGCTATTCCTATGCGCATTTCACTGGTTGCTTAGGCCAGATCATCAGGAAACTTCATCCATAAAGATTTTGGAAAAACTAAAGATATTAAACCAAATAAAACTGTTAAACGTATAAGACTTATAGCAACAGTTCTACTTGTAACAATATCAAAGTTTAAACAAAACACATCAACAATAAACCGTGGGTTTATCTCATCTTACATTCCCCACTACAATTAGTTGAAATTCTCTCAACATTAACTGTAGTTGTAAGTAGGTTAAGAAAAACAAAATAAAAACAAACAACAACTTACAAAAGATGTTGTCAATTAAGTGTTTTTTAGGCGGTGCACCTGCCTGTTTATTATCAAAAAGTAATTTCAATTTTTGGGAATACAAAATTTTAATTTCAAAAGATTTTGTTATTCGTGCGTAATTCCCAGTTTTTATTATTGATAAAAACACTTGGGAATTACGCACGAATAACAAAATCTTTTGAAATTAAAATTTTGTATTCCCAAAAATTGAAATTACTTTTTGATAAAAAAAAAATTTTTCAAAAGGTAGGATTAATTCTTATAGGGGAAAATTTTTCCCCCTTGGTCCAATTTTATTTATTTAAAAAAAGCAATGTCCGGCTAGGTTGGCAAAATATCCCTTTGTGCATCGATCGTTTTTGAAAACTTTTAAGTGCGCTTGATTACGTACGTACACAATATTCTACAAGTCTTTATATTTTTGCTTTCACACAATCTAATGATTTTTGTTCTGATTGTCAAAAAATCAAAAATTTTTAGACTCTAAAAAATTAATATAAACAGCTGTTCAACATAACAAAGATTTTGATTTTAGCTAGAGTTTAAATTTTGGCGTGATTTAAGCAGATATTAAAAATAAATAATATTGAGAATCTAACAATATAAAATTTAATATTTCTTTAATATTTAATAATTTTAATTCTGACGCCGGCAGCAATTTTAATAACAGTTATTTTTGTTATTATCTTTAAGGGTGGAAAATTGATACGCTCATACTTTTTTCGTCTATGTCCCGTATTGAATTATTTGTTACAACAAATATGTGTAACTTATTTATAACTTAACTAGCTGTTTTGTCCCGGTGCTTCTCGGGATCTTCCAAATGACAATTAATTTCTGGAGAATTTTGTTAATAACTTGATTCTAGAGCGCTATCTGCCGTGTCAAAATTTTATCAGGAAACTTTTTTTTGTTTAAGCAATATATTTTGTGAATTTTAGCCAAATTGTACCATAAATTAAAAAAAATCAGGACAACAGCGCCACCTATCGGGAAAAAGAAAAACCTGGCTCCAGACTAAACTAATTTAATGTCCAAGTTTGGTGACAATCGGTCTGGCGGTTCTTGAGTTTAAGGAGCACATTCCCGGCACAAACGTTTTAATATATATGGGGGGATTTCATGTCAAGTGACCAAACTTTTCGATGTCTTCCGATTTGGATGAACTTTGCACCAAGGTTAGTCCTATTAGATAGTAGCTTAGACACAAGATCGTTAAAAAAGTTTCTGAGTTAGAGGGGGTCAAAATTTGACATTTTGGCCAAACAGGTGTTTTTTCTCATCCGTGAATCTTATTACATATTGGTGTTAGCAAAATTTTTTAAATAGCTTTTTCTTCCATCTTTCGAAAACAATTTTTTTTTGTTTTTTTTTTTTTTAATTTTAAATTTAAAAATTTTTTTTTTTTTTAATTTTAGCCTTTTTTTTAAATGGATACTTTTTTCAAGGTTATTTTTTGGGAATATAAAATTTATTATTAATAAGATTTATGTATGACGTGCTAAATTCCGAATTTTTCATATTTGATAAATACACTATAATTTATTGTTGCAAAAATAGCATCAACCGGACTTCTTCCTACAATCCTTTGTATTTCATTAGGTCCATCTGTTATCTTTTGGGCAATGTGTTTTTTAAAATGTATTTTACACGAGTTTCTATATTTTTTTCTTATTTCGGTTTTCCCGCACTTCCCGTGTATATAAACCAACACAAATTAAAAAAAATTTGTGTTTATCACCAAATAAACATATCGCTCCTTTATTGGAACTTGCAATAAAGGAGGGATGTGTTTAGGTATCTCCTATTTTTAAGAGTTGTCCATGGACAATGAAAATTTACTGCCTGAATTTATGTTCTTTATTTTACAAGTAATCTCTATGTAAAATTGCCCGCTGAATCCGAATATGAAGTCAGAATGCCAAAAGTAGAACAGTTTTCGAAATATTCCAAAGTAGCCGTTATTATTGGTTTTAAAAAAGATGATGCCAAATTAATGCAAATATCTTCAAAAATATTAAACGGATTATGTTTTTCTTTTTTTTTAATGATTTTTGGCTATTTTCAAGCTATTTTTTTATAACCAAAAAATATTTTATTGCATGGAGCATTAGTTTATTTAAATAGGAACATTTTGCGCCCAAGACCTAGATTGGTTTAAAAATGATAAAGCTGCAGAAGATTTAGTGAATTAACCCACATAATAATTAACAGTTTTAGGCTTTTTTTAATATTTTTTGTTACTAAACATTTCGCTATAATATTTACTTGGAGGGTTTTTTGTAAAAATTGAAAAGTGGAATATTTCAAATAATCTTCTGTAACTTTGTCATTTTTTTTTACAGTTTTGGACCCTATTTAACAAAAAATGTGCGTATTGAAATAAGCTAACGTTGTAAGTGATAAAACTTAAACAATTTTATTGTTTGGTTTTAAAAAAATAAGTTGAAAAGAGCAAAATAACGGTAATTTGCCAATATAGAAAACTGTTCTACTTTTGACCAATCTGACTTCACATTCGGATTCAGCGGACAATTTTACATAAAGATTAGGTGTCGGATTCATTTGGTCACAACTTTGTTGAAAATTTGTGAAACAGTGTTATCAAATTAACCGTTGCACTGCCCATTCTGCTTTTAGTAGATTTATTGCATTAGGAGACATTGATTTACGTACACCCAGAGAAAAAACATGTTTAAATATGGTCACCTCCAACAAAACTATTTTTAAAGAAAATTTTAAACATATTATGATTAATTTAACAATATTAATGTCATCGACAACCATATTATGGTTGAATTAGTCCTCCATCAAGAAGCCACAACCATATTATGGTTGCCTCCGAACATGTTATGGTCAAAAATAACTAAAACATGTTTAACACTTATAATAGCATGGTTGGTTTTCAACCGTAACATGTTGCTCTTGAAAAAGAGGAAAATACTATTGTTAATTTTAAAACAAATTATTGTCATATATAACCATATTATAATAAGAGGCAACCATAATATGGTTGTGGCTTCTTGATGGAGGACTAATTCAACCATAATATGGTTGTAGATGACAATAATATGGTTATATTAACCATAATATGTTTAAAACTTTCTTCAAAAATAGTTTTGTTGGAGGTGACCATATTTAAACATGTTTTTTCTCTGCGTGTATACACTCACTTCTTGTAATTGATCTAATCGACATTCCATCCACAGATGCTTATTTTTAGAGAATAGAAAAATAAATTTCAAAGATTAAATAGCTGTTTTCTGAAACCATGAGGAATTTCTTATTTTCCGGGATCCCGCAAAAAAAAAAATCCCGGGAAAGCGGGATATATGCACTATTTTGAATTTTTTCCTATTTGTGGTTAAGTGATTCTAAAAAATAAAACTTATGCTGAGAAACTAGACATATTAACCTTTCCGACGAGAAATTGATTACTTTAGAAAATTCTAAATTAATATTGATATTGCTTTTTCCCTTCTATAACAATATATCCACTTTTCCAAATTATAAAAATACACGCAATTTTCATATTCTGACAATTTCTAAAAGCAGATCTGGAAGTTTTTGCCATGCAATTATCTGACAACCGTGTGAACTGACAATTTTTGTTGACAGATAAATTTTTTGTCAGTCAGTTGTCTGACAATGAAATTGTATTATTTTCTTACAACCGTTTGGACTAACAATTTACTCTTGGTAACAATTTTTCTACGCAGTATATTATCAGCACATTGCCAGACCTACATTTTTGTAAGATCCGACCACCGTCTGTCTGCGCGAAGATTAGAAAGTCTATGTCGTAATTTAACTTTTTTAACAGACCATAACAAAGTTCAACATAAACAATGAATTAGGTATAAAGTTCATTTCGTCATCTTCAAATAACTTAATAAAATGCTAAAGATACTTCAGCATGTGTAGCTTTATGAATATTAATAATAACACAAATATTAAGCTATGAATTTATACTTACCAAAACATTAATGCTGATAATGGATTTGCAGTCTCCCGCGGATTTTCTGGCAATTCATCCGCTTTAAAAGACTGCATTTTGGCAGTTTAACTCGGTAGTCGTTATTAAATTTTTTTAATTTTTATTTTTTTGCAAGTTAGTTAGTTATTTTTTCAAGTTAAAAAACAACCTAAAGAACACGTGGTCAAAAGAGAAGGAGAGAAAAAAAGAAAAGAGAATAAAATATGGAAAATTAGATAAAATTGATACTTTGTCATTTAGTGACTTTACAAAAAATATGTATGGATGTATGTTTGTTTAAGCATTTTTCTAACATAAACAACACTTTATTTTTAATTGCTTGAGCTTAGCGTTTAATCGAATAATTGTTTATCAAAAAATTTTATAGTTTATGTCATTGTATACATTTGTTTATAGTAAAACGATTTGAAACAACAAATAATATTATAAAGTCAGATTCAAAAACAAACAAAAAAAAAAATACATGTTCTAAGTTTTAAATATAGTACATACATACATATGTAAGCTTTGCAAATGAAGCGATGACGTAGCAAAGAATTTACAAAACACGATTGCTTTTAAGCAGTTGCTTTAGAAAACAAAGTTTTTTTGTTTTTTATAGCTTCTAAAATGAAAATGTCTCAAAGTTCTTAAATGCTTAAGAAGCATGTTGATGGTATGAATAAAAAAATTTTTAGTACCAGTGTTCGAAAATAAACATTATTAACTGTTCTTTTGTGTTCTGTTCGGTAGATATGTGGAAAACACAAACGCTAATAGTGTTTGTGTAGTAAATAAAAAAAAAGAAATACTGTACCTATCCAACCCAAAAAAAAAATTAGTGTATTTGCGTTCTGTTTTTCTTAAAAATTAACTAACTTTTTGTGCTCATTTTAGCACATTAATGTCTACAGAACCCCTACAATTCTACTGTTTTATACCGAAGAACAGAATAGTACATAATGTTCGTCACTTTCTTAAAAAAAGTTATGAACGATATTAAGGGTTGTGTACATATACACAAACGCTAAACATATATACATCGTTTTTGGGTTTGGTTAGCGTACGGCCCGCTAAATAAGGTTCCGTTTATTT
The DNA here is from genome assembly GCA_963931875.1 of Pollenia griseotomentosa. Taxonomy (NCBI): domain Eukaryota; kingdom Metazoa; phylum Arthropoda; class Insecta; order Diptera; family Polleniidae; genus Pollenia; species Pollenia griseotomentosa. The sequence goes on along the minus strand of OZ007560.1, from coordinate 180,753,035 downwards.
TCGAACAGTAGCTAAATTTAAATACTATTACGTCAAACACACGTAAACGAGTTTGACATCAAGCATTTCGATCGTGTATAGATTCCTTTAAAATGTCTCTCCATCTGCCTAGACATTTCTTTAGTTAGAAAAATACAAGAAAATGGCAAATGGAGTAATAGTTTGTACCCCGATTCATGGAAATTAAATCCTAAAATTTTCTTCATAAAAAACATATTTTTCGATAAATACGCCCGTTATTATCGTTAGATAATAAAGCTACGATGAATTTTTTCGGAGAAACCGATTTTTTACATAATTGATGGATGCCGGTGTATAGAAAAGAATCCATGTTTTATTTGTCATTTTATCCTTGTTGTGTTTAAACTATCCTGTAAGGTAGTCATAAAATTGCGCTTATGTTATGTAAATGTGAATATGCGTGCTCTGTGAAACCTAACCGAAGGCAAATCTGTATAATATGGATATGTCATAACGATCTTCCACATTTTTACTCTTTGATCAGACAGTACCCTAGAGGGAAGCGAACTGACACCAAAGAAGTCCCGTGATAGCTCTTTGGTGGTAGAGACCGGTTCTAGTTTTAACACTTTCTATGGATAAGACCTTTCACTTTTACATGGGGTTGTCATTGGAGGGGGTCAATTGACACCATATGACCAGTCACACATCTATTCTCAATGGACGTGTTTAGTGACAGTTACTACAATGTAGAATTATTTCAATACAATGCAGTATTATTTTAATAAAACAAGTCCTAGAATTAAATTCAAGAACCAAATTTTAGAAAGTTCCAAAAAATGTGTTACACTACCGGTGAAGACTGTACTGTAATTCATTACTTTTTCTATATTTTTGTTCCTCATAAACCAGTCACATGATTGGTTCTCCTTTCACAGGTCATGAGTTCTTTCTTTTTGTACCTGTTCTCTTTTCACAACTCCCAGGACCAGTCCGTTGGACCAATTGACACAAATTTCCCGAAGGGTATGAACAGTGCAACTTTTAGCTACTTGGATTGTTAACTACGAAAATTAAGTGGAATCTTACTTAGGTTTTTCCCGTATACACATCCCGGAATTTTCCGTGAAATTTAATTGTTTTCAAACCCGGTTTTTCAGAAATTCAATGCGGGATTCCCGTGAAAGTTTTAAATTAAAAATGAAGAAACTGAGGAAATAATACGAAAATCGTAATACACAGTATAAATTGTTTGAACTCGTTAATTATTTCTTTCGAATCGAAATACGCGGTAGACCCCCAGAAGAAAATAAATTAAATTTTACTCATACAAAAAAAAAAAAAAAAAAAAAAAAATAATCCGAAAACTGAAAATGAATCCGTCTTTAATACTACGTAAACCGGAAAACCGTTTTCATACTTAATGCTTAGTCAGCTAATCAAAACATATTTGGATTATATTCATCCAATATTTACCACAAAATTTCTTTGGGAGTAGATATAAGCAACACATTATGCCGTATAAACCCCGAAGAGAATATCGACCTTCTCCAAAAATAAAGTGTGTTTTCTATGCTAAAGAAATATGATACAATTGCCATTTCCAAGTTTTTATTTTATTTAAATTTAACATTCTTTAAAACTAAAATAATTAAACTAAATATTTGCTTTGATATTAACTTAAACTCTAGCGCTTTAACGACATTTGACATAACAGAAATATAAACATGTGTATAATTATCATTGATTAATTACACTATTGTTTGGAGATAATATGATAGGACTTTAATGAATGAGTTTGCACATAAATAAATTGTAAATCATTGTCAAGCGCTTTATCAGTAGATAAGACAAGAGAGGTTTTATTATGTAAAGGAAAATATTTGTATGTTTTCAGTTTATTCCAACTGTATAAATTTGAAGAGTTGACACTGATATTTTATCTAAATCTTATATTTCGTGGTGTGCACCAAGAGAGCACATAGTAAATGTTTATTTATCTGAAATGAAATAAATTATTGAAAAGCATGACGAAGCATAAGCGCGAGTAAAGTCGTAAAAGCTATTCAATCAATTTAAAAAGATTAAACACATTTATGTATGTGGTGCGGGCACAAATTTATTCATCGAATTGTATAGACAGGCAATCCTTTTTAAATGACAACCTTACCCGCTGTCCTGAAAGGACTTGGTATATTCTGCTTTTAACTAACGAGACCCACTAGCGTCTCATTAATGAGAGGGAACGCGAACACAGGCCTTAAAAACTACAAAACATGTAGGTGTCCAGATAACAGTCCTATCTATAAACCGTGGTGCCATATATAAATATATGTATATAAATTGTACCGAACATTGGATCCCCCGGGGCTTGTAGGGATCATCTTAAGCATATTTCATCTTCTGCTGTTAATTCATTCAGCGAAATCAGGTACAGAGATTCGGCAAAAATCCGAAATTGAGAGATTTTGAGATCGCAGTTGACAGCAGGAGTTAGTAACCCCCGGTGAGCAGGCACCGGACTGACTATTGGTTAAGGCCCCCGAAAGGATACTTCTTGCGGGAAATGCCTTCGGTCTCTCAAAAAGATTGTCTTTGCGGCGAGTTATACTTTTCCGTTGAAAATATACTTTCGGGGAGCATTTGGTAGTTGTGGTTTAAGCCCAAAGTCGAGGGAAGGGAGATCTTGGAAAACTCACTCAAGGACTGATTTTCACCACTTGTGGGAGAGTTCGGCCAAAGGAGCAGATCATCCGTAGATGATGTTGCTACTCAACAGCTGCTGCTGGCGTATTTTTAAGAGCAGCGGAGGTAAGATATCTCCAGCTTATTATTCACTCAAATTGATACCTGTCTGTGCTGGTTCTTGATCCCTGAAAAGTGTTTGAAAATAAAGGATTATAATACATGTTTTACAAATCAACTGATAAAACAAAGATACGAAGAACGTAACGTGTTTAGTGGTAATTTCTTTGCATATGAATTGGTATGGGTAACTACTTTATATCTATTAAAAAAGTGTGCCTTAAGTGCGCTTTTTATTTAGAAAATTAATTTTATATCTGTGGCACTTTAACAAAACATATTAATTTTTTTAAACTTTTTTGCTATCTTATCTCGACTTAAGATGTTTTGTCAAAATATAGATCGTAAAAGTTCGCTCGAATTCTAATGTTTAGTCAGTCTATAGCTTAAAACGAAAAACCAAGATTTTTGCACTGCCTTCATCCCTTATTAGTGGTTATTTGCATATTAAAATCAATTTGTTTTATGTTTTTTTTTGAGGAGTTGACATTTAAATTTACACACTCTTAATCGGAGGTTAGAAATAAACTTGTAATCTCTCTTACGTAAATAAAAAAAAATCATTTAATCTTTTATTAATTTTTGTTAATAAAAATTTGCACGTTAACACTTTCTCGTATTTTAAACACATACATTTTTGTGGAATTTATAAGTGTTTTATTATTAATAATGATTTACAAATTTGCTTTGTCATGTTTGTGTTAATTTTGTTAAACTTTTTGCCATTTATTTATCAAAATTTTTTATTTTTTATAGTTAAAAAAAGTCCACTTTTATTTTCGTATACATTATTTATTTTAATAAATTATTTACGCACAATTTTCCAAAATAAACAAAAAAGTATCACACTTAATAGTTGAAAAATTGCATGTGATTTGTGTCAAACCGCTTTAACAACTTAACACTTGTAGTTTCAACTTCACTCTGTCTAATGTTCTGTTTTTTTCTACCAATTAATGTTTTTTCTTTCTTTTAAAAGCAATTTAAATGTAGTGAGACGACGGCGTGAGCGGTCGGCCGGTTGGCTATTAAATCAGAAATTCTCTCGTATGGGCCAAACTTGTTGGTGGTTCCTATTGAGTTTTATTAGTTTCATCTACAATTGAAATGTATCTGATAAATACACACTCGTATTATTTAGCTGTGTGCCAAATTGATATCTCTTTTTTTATTTAATTTTATTTTCAACATTTGTACAAGTGTTAGTTTTCTCTTATCTGAGATTGTTTTTTAATTATGACGCCAAAATGTGCATGATCATAAAACAACAATAGTTGGCGAATGATGTGCGAATGTAAAATAGCTTTTAATTTTAATATTTAGTTACATTTTATAGAGTTAAGTTTGGCGTTGTATATTTATCTACTGCTCAATTTACACTCTCTAATAAATAAAATAATGTTTAAAGTTTTTACTAACCGTAGTTTCAAAAAGAATAACCCGGTCAGAATGTTTTGATAAGAAAGAGCAAAAACGATCATATATGTACTTGCAATCCAACTTCAATACTGGACGGTTCGTAAAGATCAAGATCCTTAAACGTCTATTTTAATTAATTTATCGTTGAGGCTAAAATAAATTTCGTCTAATATTTACTGATGCCAAGTCCTTAAAATTTAGGGGGTAACAAATTGTAGTCAAATTACTGAATTTTTATTAGACTAACATATACACGTATACAGTAGGGGTAGAATAGTGAACGACTTTTGATTTCGACACGTTAGAACCCCCAATTTTGTGAAGTTTATAAAAAAAACGCATGAGCCAAAAAATTAGCGGGCTTGGATGGGGGTAAATGGCTCCTCATCGGGGTCAAAGCTAGGGGAAAACGATACAAAAGCCAAAAAAAGCTTCACAACTGTCCCTGAGTCGCTCCTAGAGCGGTAAAATGTAAGACTGACTCCCACTAATATTTCCCCCCCCCTACATTTTGTATTAACATACTTACCCCCTACTGTGCTCCTTAAGGGGGCTCCCATACTAAATATTTATAAAATTACCCACCACCGCACTATCTAGCCCCAGAGTGCCCCTAGAGGAGTCAAATATATGACGGACCCACAATATTTTTGCTACCCGAGCATTTTTTCACAACATACCTAGTCTCCATCTTTAATCATTAGGGTGGTCCCCATACAAAAATTTCGAAAATGGAGGAGTTGCACAACATATGTTCGCATAACTCAAAAACGCTTTAGCTTATTGAAAAAACTAACAAAACCGAAATTTCGCAATAAAATTTCCTTTAAGAAAAGTTTTTTTGAAAAAAATAATTTTTTTATTAAAATTTCGAAATTTTTGTTTTTTTTTAAATTCAAAAAAAATTGGAACAACCCCACTTTATTTTGCATCCCAATCATTTATTTCTAACATACCTACCCGCTATCTCAATTTCTTAAGGGGGCTCCCATACAAAATGTTCAATGCAGACTAGAAAGATATATGTTGAAGAAAAATTCCAATAAATGCCCAGGAGTCGCCCCTAGTGGGATAAAATGTATGAGCGACCACAATTAGTTTTTTTGTCCTTAACATTTTCTCGAGATATACTTGCCCCTTATCACCACTTCTTAGTGGGGCTCCCATACAAATATTGCGTTTTATTCTTAAATTAATTAAAATTTTTTGACTTTTGTGAATAAAATCAAATGTTGCTAAAAGATTTTAATCATTTATGGCTTGTTTTGTTTGTAACTTCGTTTTTTATACGTTTGGAAAAATTTTTTTATGAATTTTTAAAAAACAAAAATTTCGAAATTTTGACTTTCCTTAAAGGAAACTTTTTTGCGGAATTTCGGGTTTTTTAGTTTTTTTCAATAAGCTAAAGAGTTTATGAGTTATGCGAACATATGTTGTGCAACTCCTCCATTTTCGAAATTGTTGGACCACCCTAATGATTAAAGATGGAGACTAGGTATGTTCTGAAAAAATGCTCGCGTAGCAAAAAATATTGGGTCCGTCATATATTTGCCTCCTCTAGGGGCACGTTGGGGCTAGTTAGGTCGGGGACGGTTAATTCTATAAAAAATAATATTTAGTATGGGAGCCCTTTTAAGGAGCACAAATAGGGGGTTAGTTTGTTAATAAAAAATGTAGGGGGGAATATATTAGTGGGGTCAGCCTTACATTTTATCCATCTAGGAGCGACCCAGGGACAGTTGTGATGCTTTTTATGGCTTTTGTATCGTTTTCCCCTCGCTTTGACCCCGATGAGGAGCCATTTACGCCCATCCCACCCCCCTAATTTTTTGGCTCATGCGTTTTTTTTACAAACTTCCACAAAATTGGGGGTTCTAGCGTATCGAAATCTTGCTGCTAAGGATTTCCATATAACACTATTCCACCCCTTGTATACAGTTGTGAAAAAGATTTACATGGATACCTGCCTTAGGGAACAACTTCATGGTAGATCCTAACCGCTGGGCGACAAACAATGCATTTACCAAACGCCCCCGAATGTGAGTGCAGCCAAAACACATAGCTAGCAATTAAAGTGCACGATTCGACAAGATTATACACTCACCCTTTGTTTATTGAGTAGCAACTAGGGTGTTCATTTCGATTAAAGAATTAATCGAAGAATTCATACCGATTAATCGAATGATAATAATACATAGTATTTCTGTTAAATTTTTAATTTTTTAAGTCGAATAAACGAACCAAATATGTGTGTTCGTTGGAATTAAAAAAAACAGTCATGTTAAGTGAGTAATTTAGTTTATATTTTTGTTACAATTTTTCAACACAATTTAATAATTCATTTCACAGAAGAAAAAACGACAAAGGTATGTTAACTCAAAGACTTATATTAATTTATCGGGTATGCTCTAGAAACCGAAATTAAAATCAAACAATAATTTAAATTCAATTATGTACTATTTACAAAATGACCGTAGTATTTCGTGGTTTCAAGTGTTTTTCTTGCAAAAATAATAGATACTTAAAGATTGAAGTAGAAAATATGGAATATTTTTATAAACTTTCATTACAGGGTCGTTTTTAAAATTTGATTGATTTGAAATCCACTTCATTTCGATTTCTAGAACACGCCCTTATTTTTTAACAAAATAGTTCATTCGTTTCTGTCTTTAGAATGAGTTTGGTTTTAAAATATTTTACGAAGGGTAAATCTTATAATGCTAAATGTAACAGGTGTCTAAAAATGTATTAACGTAAATGTTCTTCAACAATTTCACTAAGTTACCACTTACACAGTGAATATAACATAGTACTTTAAAAAAATGCTCCACCAACAAAATCAAAGGGAAGTGATCAATGGATAAATATTTTAAACAAAATACTTCGATCGATTCTCTAGAGGAAATTATTTGTAGAAGCATAGCAGAGGATGGAATGTCCCTGAAAAGTTTCAAAAAATCCAAAGTTATATTGACTCTTTTAAAATCTAAGTGCCCGAAAGTGAAGCAACAATTTGGAGCTACATTGACAAGTTTTATTTAAAAAAGAATGTTTATTTTCTCAAGTACTCATTTTTTCTAAAACTATCGAAAAAAATCTCGTAATTTATAAAATTGCTGGATTTAGAATTGTTCGATAAATTGATTAATTTTAAAATTTTATTCGTTTAATCAAATAAGATAAAAATGCCAAATATCTATTAATCGTTTAATCGAACAAAAATAAAACCCGATTAATTGAACACCCTAGTAGCAACAAAAACTCCCTCTGACCAAACTCTGCCACAAGTGGAGAAAACGCAGCACTTTAGTGGGATTTTCAGGATATCCCTTCCAGCGACTTTGGGTGGTAAATGACAACGGAAAAGCGAAACATCCGCAAAGACAATCTTCCTTAAAGACATTAAGAATTTCCCACAAGAAGCATACTAACGGAGGCCACTGACTCCCGTGGTACTAGATATCGACCCCTTTGCGCAAAATTATTTTACAGGACAGCCATTTTTCTACTTTTCTCTGCATTCGCTTGCAGTATAAAATGAAAATATACAATAAATTTTTGGAGCACCGAAGTGGAATTCGCCTACAATATTTTGTCAGGTGACGTCTCTTAAAATGTAGAAGAAGATTGCATCAAAAACTCAATTTCCAAAAAATTGGCATATACGATAATTTCGCGCAAAGGGGTCGATATGATTTCTGGTCAGCCCCGATCGCAAGAGATCGTAAAGATTTCTTGAGATCTATAAATTTTGGATTTTTGCCGCATCCCAAATATTGACTGAACCTGATTTTCCCAGAGGATGTAACACCAGAAGGTAAAATATCCTTAAGATTATCCCTACAAGACCCTGGGGTGACACACGCATACAATCGTTATTTGTCTTTTGGAAAAAATATTTTTTGGGCAATTTAAGTTGTTATTTTTCTAACCTACTTTAAATTAACCCTTAAATGCTACTTCATTTATCTCTTGATATGACCCACAGTTGGGAATATTTAAAAAAAGCATTTAAAAACAATTTCAAGACGAATGATCTGATTCAAGTAATTTTATTTTATTTATTTATTTTTATAACTATATAATAACATAATTATTATTATACAGTTAAGATTAAAAAAAGCTGTAGGTTTTCTTAGTAATTCAATTATTAAGCCGACGTTTTTACGGGGTTGTTGTATAGTGGACTTCGTTAGATAAAGGCAGGTACCGTGTGATTCAATGCGTTCTAATTCCATGGCCTGACAGATGGCTCTTTGTTCGGCGACGCGGCACACAGCTGGTCGACTAGTGATTATAGCCACGCCAGGATAATAAAGCGTTCGATTGTCCCTGATATTCTGGTCGGACTACTGTAGCCCGAAACCTTTCGTTGGTGCGGGGTACGCGGCACATAGAACGCACTGTAGTAAAAGGACTTTCTGTCAACCGGCCTTAAAGGTATATACTGACGGTTCAAGGAAAGGAGAAATGGTTGGGAAGGAGTTTCTTCATAGAATAACTGGATATAAATGTTTCCTTCCCGTACTGTTGGACGGCTGTAGTGTCCTGCAGGCGGAAATGCCGGCTATAAGACGAGCGGCTTACAGACTTATCGTGGGATATATGTATATTTACTGAAAGCAAGGCTGCCATTGCTTCTCTAGCGGGTGTCAATACGACATCTAGGTTAACTGTAGAATGTCGGATGTCTTTGTATTAGATTGCGAAATATTCGAATGCGGATACTTGGGCATGCGGAATGCCTGGGTAGCCATGGCCCTGTTTCTCAAAACTACAAGTTACAAATTTACAAGTAAAATATATTTTAAGCAAAAAAAAAAAAAAAAAATTGTAAAATTGTTGCTTTTTTAATGCAAATAGCAGATGAGCTTGCCAAACGTGGTGGTCGCATCGATGACACATTCGTTGATCAATTCGTTGGCCTTTCAATGGCTCACTGTAAGTCATTTATCAAGCGCGAGTCGTTATTCAAAAAATCTGGACACATCCCTCAGAGAATTTGAAAATGTAAATTATCAAAAAGTCGCTCACACCCTCGCTCTGTTAAGATTTCCGATAATGGAAAGCACTATTTGTTCACAAATTTTATTGATTTTTTTCGCCCAGAAATCTGGACTCATAAAAGCGTTAACATAAGTTCTGTTAACTTGTCAACATTATTCTGTAAGCACAACAGAATGCGTCTAGAACCAGCTAGCATTTTGATATTTTGTAAAAAAACCTAAATTAGTCTTCTGAGATCACTATTAATGATTAAAAATTTATTTATCACTTAAGCGTTTGAAAAAGGATGCATAATAATTTGTAAATGTTTAAATTTAAAACTGATTTATAACAAGAGCGATTGGAAAAGGATTCACATATAAGTAGAAATTTGTAAGCCGATTATAGCCCATAGGTAAGGTAACTGAAATTTAATAAATAAATAAATAAATAATTCATTCATATGCCCAAAAACGAATCAGAAAATTGTATCACAAATGATTCTTTGCGGTGTTCATTGGTAGGGTAAAATTTTCTTACAGCGAAAGTATCATTTATGATCGAGCTTATATGCGGCTATTTGTTCGTGAAGCTGATTCCTGAAAGATTCGATTATGATACAAAATCCTAGCTGGGACATACAGGAATGTTGTAGGTTTCGGCTCGAATTGAAAACGAAAAATTTTTTGAATCCGTATAATTTATAAATTGGTGTTCTCAAATCCGCATGTTTTTGTGTATTCGAAGTTTTTGTTCGAAAAAACTTTAGTTGAACTAAAGATCGCTAATTTGCTAACCGCAGCATGATAGAAAGTTCCAATAGTTATTAAAAATCGTGAAAGCTGTAAAGGATCATAGGAAAAAATCGGTTCTATCGCGAACATGGCTGAAATTAGCGAAAAACTGCATACTTTTAAACAAACCCTAAAATGAATTTAAATCGCTAAATGGGTTAAAAACACCAAATTTCGAAAAATAACAAAAAAAAAAAAAAAAAAATTGCGGAATTCGCGAAAATTTTTGAATATTTCAAACAATCCATAAAATTGATTAAAAGTCCCTAAAACTATTCGGAATGGCAATAATTTGGTAAATATTGCTAAATTAGCGGAAACTTACAGAAACAAATCGCTTTTATCGCGAACATGGCTAAAACTCGCAAAAAATTGCAAAATTTAAAACAAACCCAAAAACTAATTTGAGATCGCTAAATCTACTAAAAAAAAAACAAATTGTCGGAAAATAACATAAAAAGCGTTAACAAGTGAGCTAATTACAACAAAATCAATGAAAAGCCTTTTTCGTTTCAGGTAGCGATATATTTTTTAATAAATTGGATAAAAAACATTTTAAACTAAAAACTAATTTTTTTTGTTAAAAATTTTATAACATACTAGCATTTAACCCGCTACTTCGTTAGCGTCTTCTTTTTCTTAGTGGACATATTTTTATGCCAAAGTTTATTTTTCTAGGCTTAAACTTGTTTAAATTCTAGCATTCGCTACTTTGTAATCGGGCCTTTTCTTTCATGAACATATTTATATGTCAAAGTATATGTATCTAGGTTTCAGCAAAAAAGTTCCAAAATTGTTTATCTCATAGGTTGATATTCACACAGGACTTTGCACCTATAATTTTGTGTTTCTAAGTTCAACATTATAGAAAATTGAAAAAGTACCACTCTTAGAACACAAAAGCAAATGAAAGAAAGTTAATTTCCCGTATTATTCTTTTTGATACTTTTTTCATCCTATTTATGTATCACAGTAACTTAACAATTTTATATTATATAGATCCTATATATGTGAACAGAACCCGTGATGAAGAAAATTTTTGTCTGGCACTGGCAGGACATAAAATAAAGAATCAGGAAAAGATTTGAATTATTATTGTTAGTTCATATTTAATATATGAAGATTCAATAAATAAATAATGAAAAAAAAAAAATAAAAATATATAGATAGATGGAGAAAAATTTTTTGAAAAAAGTATCAAAATTTGGAACGATTTTCACACCTTAAACGTTTGAATTTCAAAAAAGGTCCAAATCTGTTTTGTATTTTTTAGATAAGCTACGAATGTGACATAATTTTTATATGCCCTTTTACACCCCAAAAAGGCCGTACCTCAAAAAAGTACCCGACACCTGTGCGTTTATTTTTTAATGAACAAAAATAAGTATTAAATTTTTTATATCTCTTTTAGTTTAGGAGACATGAAGTTAGCGAATTTTCCTAATGAACAACAATAAGTGTTAATGTTTTTTAGCTCTTTTGGTTAAGGAGGTATGAGGTTAGCAGGATCAATTTAGGCTCTGCGATGAAAGATAATTAGATGGAGAAAAAAATCTTTTGGAAAAAGTAACAAGCATAGGTACAATTTGTACCCCTTAAACGTTCGAATTTCGAAAAAGTACCAAATATGCATTTGTAAGTTACAAATGTTATATAATTTTTATATCTATGCTTATTGTTTTAAAAGCTAGTTGGTGGCCAAAAAAGTTCCAAAATACAGGTTTTACCTGTTTACTACCTAAAACGGCCGAATTTCGTAAAAGTACCAGACACCTATTTGCTTTTTTTTTAATGCACAAAAATAAATATAAAATTAAAAAAAGCACCAGGTTATTTAGAAAATGTACCAGTTAGAGAACGAAAATGCTTTACTTTTTGTTTCTAACACTCTTTCTTACCTTGACAATTCTTCCAAATAAAATTAAACTATTTTTTTAAACTAATAAGCCGATCAATAGTAACGTAGTGTCTGATGGGAATCCAACCCAATGATGGATTAGCTCCCCTAGAGGGAAGAGGGACCGGTTCTAGTTCTAACACTTTATATGAATAAGACCTATCACTTTTACATGTGATAATAATTTTATTGTTTATTTTCCACTTTATTCGTTTAATACGTTGTTATAATAAATTATAAATCCATGCGATACATTTTTGAAAAGAAAACTCTATCTATTTAAAGTCAGCACGTTCTTGTACATAGAAAAAGTTCTTTCTACGTCTACAGATGTTTAGGGAGCATATTCAAAATTGAGTATTTGCTCTGAAGTATATTTTATACGATTGGACTCACAATTCCGCTTGCCTCCTAAAATATACCCAATATTCTGGATCCTTATGAGAAGGGAAGTTCAAATCCGTCCGTCTGTCTTTTGAAAAGGTGTAATTAAAAGACTTTTGTTATTTTATTTTGTTTAATAATTGAATTCTTTATTTAATGCGGCTAGTACGCACTGTTTTGTACTTGGTATCAGAATTGATTTTCTTTAATAATTGTGTCGAGTTTTATACACAATAAATGCTTATTCAGCATTTTCATTACAGTGGAAGGTATAGCGGTTTGCTTAGCATTTTCTTACAATCTCGCAGACACTTGTCCAATAGCAAGAGTGGTGATAGTATTACTATTGACGACCGTGTGTACTGCTAGTATTGTATTCATACACACACACACAGCGCACAACACTCAAGTGGCTTATTCGTATTACATTAAACATGCGCCTGGTTCATTGCATGTAACGTATACTAAAATTATGTGTGTAAGCAATGTCAATATAAAAGACACGCTACACCTCCCTTTTACGGAAGAATGTTCATATGACTGAAAGTTTTATGGACATTCTTTAACAATTATGTATTATACTTAATTATGTGGAAACAATTTGTTACTTGAATACCAATAACATTTATTATAATTAGGTGAATTTAATATTTTATTCATTATGGTAAGATTTAAGTCTATTCTTATGTACTATATGTTCTTTATTATTTTTCTTATCAACTATGGTTACATTATTTCTTAAATCTATATTTTTAATTTCATAAGGACCTTTATACCTATTATCTAATTTGTGCCCTACTTCATTTTTAATTAAAACTAAGTCTCCTACTCTGAAATCTACTTCTAATAATGACCTATCATAATTTAATTTTTGTTTAAGTTTAGACCTATCTATCATAGCGCGCGCTCTCTTATGTGCTATTTCTAACCTAAATTTAACTTCCTTAGTATAATTTTCTATATTATATAATGGTGTTATTTCTTGAATACTATTGAACTGTTGAAACCCATTTGGAAGTCTACCAAAAACTAACTCATAAGGACAATAGTCATGAACGGAAGATGGCGTAGTGTTAAAACAGTACGTGAAATACTTAAGCCATTCATCCCAATCGGTTTTGTCAACGGATATGTATGATCTAACATATTCGTTAAAAGTTCTGTGACTTCTTTCCACAGTTCCTAGAGTTTGGTGATGGTAAGCTGTTGATGTTATTTTTTCAATATTCAAAAGGTTACACAATTCAGTTAGTATTGAGTTTTTGTATTCTGTACCCATGTCTGAAATGAACGTCTTCATTGGACCATAGGTAAGAATAAAATTTTCAAATATTGCTTTCGCAATGGATTTTGCGCTTTTATCTTGTATAGGTACCGTTACAAGATATTTTGTCATGTCACATATTATGGTGACGGCATATTCATTTCCGAAATATGATTTTGGTAGTGGACCTATAGTATCCACAATTACCGTATCAAAAGGTTTATTTGGTGTATTTGTCAATGTCAGTGGTATTTTTGTATGTTTTGTTATTTTAGCCGTTTGGCATTTTTGGCACATTTTAACGTATTTTGTTATATCTCGAGTCATATTTTTCCAATAGTAGTATCTTTTTATTTTATTTAGAGTTCTTGAAACACCGGAATGTCCTCCCTCTGCGGGGTCATCGTGGTATCGTTTCATTATCTCTGTTATTAATTTGGCATTTGTTACGTGGATCACCGCATTAAGTAGCGCTACTTTTAATAATTTTAATAATTTATTGCCCATTTCTTTAAATTCATTAATAGAGATAAATTCGAAAATTTTCTCACTTGGTGCCACTTGTACTTTATGAATATTTAATTTACCGGCCACTTCTTCGAGCCTAGGGAAAAATTGTCCTAAGTCAAATTTCCCGTTAGTAAACAATTCATCTATATTTATACATGCTATTATAGATTTGCCACGTTTAATATAAACTTTTTGTGGTGTAATCTTTAGCTTACAAAATTTTCTGACGTCAGAATTAATAATTGGTTCAAATACATTGGGCTTCTCATTTTCATTATTTAAATGCCGTTGTAGCGCCGCCATATTAATGTATTAAATTATTATATACTACTTTACACTATTTTGAATTATCAATACAATATTGACTTACTTTGATTTTATTTGTTTACTTATTTTGAAATTACCTAATTAATTTGAATTTAACGGTCTGTAATAAGAGACATTTACTTTGGTTTAAATACAACCCTGTGTTGTGAGTGTCATATGTTTGTAGTTTTAAAGTCACTTGTAATTTGACTAATCGCTTATTTTGTTTTATGCTTTGTTCTTATTAAACTTAGATGTAAGAATTTTGTTAAATAAAAATCACTCTGAATTTGGCTTTCGAGCAGTAAAGACCTCCTCGGCTTTTCATTAAGATTAAAGAAAATATAAATACTAAAAACCCAACTAACCCTTGTGGACTAAAGGCCCTTGTGGACGTTGGAAAGTCTAGGAACCGAAGCTGACCTAAGTGTCTCTTCAGAGCCAGACTATAATCTTTATAAAAACCCATAAATAATAAAATAATTAAAACACAAATTAGCTTCCAGCTACATTGGCGCCCAACGAAAAGAAAAGTTTTCTTAAAAAAGTTTTTGTTAACTTCAACTAAATTTTTGGCAAAGAATATTAAATATTTCCGCACGCATTTATTTATTTGCAATTACAATCAACCATTGGAGATCGTTTTTGTGGAATTTTTTTTCTTCTTCTGCTGTTGTTGTTGTTGTTACATTTTGTTTGCTGCTAAACAGGTTGCTTGGCGTGTTTCGTCATTCGTTTGTTGTTGTTGTGCACATTATTTTTCGCTGCAATTTAACGGCTAGTTTGCTACATACGTGTTGGCTTCTGTTGTTATTGTGTGTATTGATTTATGTGTCACACATACATACATACTTACGTTTGGTAACGTTTCTGCTGCTGCTGCTGTTTCGCTGCAATTTAACTTCTTAGATTGTGCGTATTGTTTTCTGTGTCACATACACATACATACGTACGTTTGTTAACGTTTTTGCTGCTGCTGCTGTTTCGCTGCAATTTAACTGCTTAGATTGTGCGTATTGTTTTCTGTGTCACATACACATACATACGTACGTTTGTTAACGTTTTTGCTGCTGCTGCTGTTTCGCTGCAATTTAACTGCTTAGATTGTGCGTATTGTTTTCTGTGTCATATACACATACATACGTACGTTTGTTAACGTTTTTGCTGCTGCTGCTGTTTTGCTGCAATTTAACTGCTTAGATTGTGCGTATTGTTTTCTGTGTCACATACACATACATACGTACGTTTGTTAACGTTTTTGCTGCTGCTGCTGTTTCACTTGGTGGTGTTTTCTATACGCTGCCGCGCAGTTAAAATATAAATAATTTGCTCTTGATTGCTTGCATATATTATTGTATAACAGTGTTGCCATATACAAAATAAAATTATTATTAAGTTGAAAATGCCTAGAACCACGATGAATTCCCAAAACGCTGAAATAGCTGCCACAAATCAATATTTTAGTGATTCTATTACGGGTATTGGTTCTGCTGCGTCCACCACATCAGCAACAAGTGCTATACCAAATAATTCCACTCAAAATCCGCTGTCTAATGACACGAACATATCTCAAAATAGTGCTGGAATTAATCCTCAATTGATAAGCCTTACTCAACGTCAATTTTCGGACCTTTTAGAAAGCTTTAGTGTTAGACGTGAAAATAAGTCAACATTTAGTGCCTGTAGTGCAAGGTTTAATGGCGGTCGCAGTACAACAAAGGTCGAGGATTTTATTGCCACTATTTTAGTATTTAAAGAAGCTGAGAATATCTCAGACGCGTTTGCTCTTTTAAGCCTACCCCTTCTTCTAGAAGGATATGCATCTACATGGTGGCAGGGTGTTAAACACGAGGCACGAACGTTTGAGGAAGCTATTAGCTTACTGAGAAATGCTTTTTCCCCTCCAAAGCCCGACTGGAGAATTTTTTCTGAAATATTTCAGGATAAACAAAAACTGAATGAATCGACAGACAGTTTTATTTGTAGAAAGAGGCGTTTGTTTGCGCAACTTAAAGATAGACTGCCTGAAAAAACCATTATAAATATGATATTCTCTCAAATTAGTGTGCAGATTCGGGAAAAAATCAATCGTGAAAGTGTTGAGTCTTTCCAAGAACTTTTGATCAAAGCCCGGGAAATTGAGCTACTTTTCCTTGAAAATGGTGAAACTGTACATAAAAACGTAGAACCTAGGGAAAAATCAATCGGACGCTGCACATATTGTAGAAAGAAAAATCATTCTGCAGACGTTTGCTATAAAAGAATCGAGCAAGAAAGAAAAGGCAAACAAGAAGAGGTTAAATTAAGCTGTTATGGTTGCGGGGCTACGGGCTACTACAGATCAAATTGTCCAACCTGTAATAATAAAAATACAAAAGCTATGGAAAGTCCAAAAGAACTGGATTTTAATAGTATCCACACGACAATAGTCGGAAGAAATGTTCCTACTGTCAACATAAACGTAAATGGTTTAAACGGAGAGGCCTATATGGATACAGCCGCAAGAACAAGTGTTGCCGGTTATTATCTGTTTCGTAAATTGAAAGAAAAGGGAGCCGTTTTCCAAAAAGTTTTAGCAGAAATAACATTGGCCGACGGTAGTGCAAGCAAAGACACAGTATTGTCTACAATAGTAAATATTACTATTGGTAAACGTTTGAAACGCATAAGATTTATATGTTTGCCGAAGGCCCAAGACAACAGAACTCTGCTAGGCATAGATTTTCTAGAACAAATTGGAATCGTGATGGATTTGGCACAAAGAACTTGGCACTTTAAGGATGAGCCACAAATCGTTTTTGAGTTCAAGAATAAGCCAGCCAGGTCAGGTGAAAATGTTTCTATAAGCCAAACAATGATTAGTGAGCAAATGAAAACACCAAAACCGAAAAAGGCCATAGATGATTTTTTGACATGGTTCGTTGAAATAAATAAAACTCCGAACAGAACTTCTCCCATGAAAACTGAATACTCACCAAATGGCATCGACAAAATATTTGCCAATTGTTTGCCAGAAACGTATGAAACTCCAAAAGTATCTGATTTATTTCCTCCCCTGAAAAAGGTTAAACGTAATGAAGGATCACCAGCAAATCAATACATTCAGTTAAATGCTATTGATATTCGTTTAAGAACTGATGAGGCTCCAAACCTATCAGGATCACAAAAGGTAAACATCGAAAATCTTTTAAATGAGAAAAAGGAAATTTTCGAAAACATAGTTGAACCAATACATGGCGTTGAACATCGTATTAACACAGGAGATCATGATCCAATTTCTACTGCACCTTACCGTCTTTCTCCTGCAATGAAAATAAAACTACGTCAAGAACTTGATGATATGTTAGAAAAGAAGGTAATTCAAGAATCTAAGTCTCCATGGGCATTTCCAGTGGTACTAATACCAAAAAAGGATGGTAGCACAAGACTTTGTGTAGACTACAGACGTCTTAATGCCATAACAGTGACGGACACTTACCCACTGCCAAGGATGGACGATGTATTACACGCGGCAAAAACTACACCTTTTATGACAACTTTAGATCTTAAATCAGGATATTGGCAGATCCAGGTTGCCACCAAAGATAAACCAAAAACGGCATTTACTACGCCTTATGGCATTTTTGTTTTCAACCGAATGCCTTTTGGTCTGAAAAATGCACCTGCGACGTTTCAGCGGATTATCGACAAATTTCGTTTAAGCCTACCTAATATTCTGATATTAGCATACCTGGACGATATAATAATTTGTTCCAAGGATTTCGGCTCACATATAAATGATTTGAGACTTACATTTGAAAAGCTAAGAATGATGGGGTTTCATTTAAATAGAGAAAAATGTTTTTTTTGCAAGCCAGAAGTCAAGTACTTAGGCCACATTTTGACAGCAAATGGTCTTATGGTCGATCCGGAAAAAACAGTGGCAATTCTCAATCGAACAGAACCCAAAAACTTAAAACAACTGGTATCTTTTCTTCAAAGCTGTTCCTGGTTTCGTCGTTTCATCCCGAACTTTGCAGAAGTTTCAAAGCCGTTGTCAAACCTCACGAAAAATAAAGTAGGTTGGAAATGGACAGCAGAAGAACAAGCTGCTTTTGAAAAGTTGAAAAATCTTTTAGCCTCACCGCCTATTCTTCAACAGGTGAAAGAAAACGAAAAGTTTTATTTGTATACTGATGCCAGCAATTATGCTTTAGGAGCTGTTTTAATGCAGGGGGAGAAGTATTATGAAAAACCAATTGAATACGCCAGTAGATTATTACTTCCTGCTGAGCGAAATTATTCCACTACTGAAAGAGAGGCTTTAGCTGTTGTATGGGCAATACAAAAATTTAGAGGTTATATTGAGGGAGCTGAAATAATAGTTCTCACTGATCATCAGCCGCTAAAATGGCTATTTACGCTAAAGTCGCCCACAGGAAGACTAGCCCGTTGGTCTCTATTAATCCAAAGCTACAATTTGAGTTTCTCATACACTCCTGGTAAACAAAACCTGATAGCTGACACGTTATCTAGGCCACCGTGTGCAAATAACGATTGCGTCGAAAAATGTGAATGTAATCACATTGAAGTAGATTTCCCTAGGGAAAGTGCGGGGGAATTTAGAAATGCACAGCTTGAAGATGAGGAAATAAGGAAAATTGTAACCTCATTCGACAACAATGATGAAAACACAACGCGTCATACCAGTCGAGGATATATGATGGTCGATGGCATCCTCTACAGATATTGCTCGGAACAAGACTCAGAAAATGGTCAAGTAGTCATACCAAAATCGCTTCGTAAGGAGATATTGCTTAAATATCATAACGATGAAAAAGCTGGTCACTATGGTATTGACAAAACAATTGCTCGTATCACAAAATTGTTCTACTGGCCTGGCATAAGAGGTGACATCGAAAAGCACGTAAAGTCATGTGATGATTGTAAAAAATATAAACCAGCCAACATGAAACCCATGGGATTACTACAAACTGTAAGCAGTAATAAACGTTTTGAGACTATTGCTGTTGATTTATTCGGGCCCTTGCCAAAAACCAAAGATGGCCACCAGTGGATTTTAATTGTAGAAGACATTTGTAGCCGCTGGGTGGAATTGTTCGCACTTAAAGAAGGTTCGGCAGAAAATTGTGCCCTTACGTTATTAAACGAAGTTATACTTAGATATGGAGTTCCACGGAGAATCCATACTGACAACGGAACGCAGTTTATATCATCATTGATGCAGAAATTGACATTTTGTTTAAATATAAAACAAACCTTCACTCCCATTTATCATCCAGAAGCAAATCCTGTTGAAAGGAAAAACAGAGATTTAAAAACTCAATTATCAATTTGTGTGAAGAAAGAACACAAACAATGGAATTTAATGCTTCCATCGATACGGTTTGCAATGAACACAGCGAAGGGCAATAGCACTGGTTATTCCGCAGCTTACCTCACATTTGGAAGAGAGTTAAGGACACC
This sequence comes from Pollenia griseotomentosa, assembly GCA_963931875.1. Classification (NCBI taxonomy): domain Eukaryota; kingdom Metazoa; phylum Arthropoda; class Insecta; order Diptera; family Polleniidae; genus Pollenia; species Pollenia griseotomentosa. Next base: position 180,733,243 of record OZ007560.1, on the reverse strand, counting down.
AACAGAAGTACACTATGATTTTAAGGCAATTGTAAATGCTGAAAACTTCATCCCACAAATAACTCCCCATTTGTTACGACTGGCAAACACGTTAGAGATAGCAAACGAAGCACAAGAGCAAATGCAAGATAAAAATAAAAGCAGCGGGGATCGAAAAAGAAGACCGCAAACAAAAATTGATATTGGTGACAGAGTCCTAGTGGCTACACATATTCTAAGCAAAGCGAGCCAAGGCCTAACATCCAAGTTTACACCACGCCGAGAGGGACCATACGTTGTAATAGCCAAAAAGGGAACATCTTGTTTTACAATAGCAAGCGAGGAAAACTTAAAGGTACCATTAGCTACACACCACGTATCCGAACTAACTCCATATGAGGGTGTCACAACAAAACCGATATACCCAATACGAAAACGAGGACGTCCCAGAACTGATGAAAAGCCCTCATGTTCCAACCAACCCACTACCAACAACAACAACAACAACAACAACGAGTATGATCAACATAACAATGAAGATGCAGAGCAACAATCTTCATTACAACCAAGAAGATCAACACGCTTGTTAAACCAACATTCCAATCTAACCCAGAAGGATGCTAAAACTTATAATGCTGTTACATAATCGGGACGATTGTATGCAACAGAGGGGGAGATTGTAGCGCCGCCATATTAATATATTAAATTATTATATACTACTTTACACTATTTTGAATTATCAATACAATATTGACTTACTTTGATTTTATTTGTTTACTTATTTTGAAATTACCTAATTAATTTGAATTTAACGGTCTGTAATAAGAGACATTTACTTTGGTTTAAATACAACCCTGTGTTGTGAGTGTCATATGTTTGTAGTTTTAAAGTCACTTGTAATTTGACTAATCGCTTATTTTGTTTTATGCTTTGTTCTTATTAAACTTAGATGTAAGAATTTTGTTAAATAAAAATCACTCTGAATTTGGCTTTCGAGCAGTAAAGACCTCCTCGGCTTTTCATTAAGATTAAAGAAAATATAAATACTAAAAACCCAACTAACCCTTGTGGACTAAAGGCCCTTGTGGACGTTGGAAAGTCTAGGAACCGAAGCTGACCTAAGTGTCTCTTCAGAGCCAGACTATAATCTTTATAAAAACCCATAAATAATAAAATAATTAAAACACAAATTAGCTTCCAGCTACATTGGCGCCCAACGAAAAGAAAAGTTTTCTAAAAAATAAAATAGTTTTGTTAACTTCAACTACATTTTGTTGGCAAAGAATATTAAATATTTCCGCACGCATTTATTTATTTGCAATTACACTCAACCATTGGAGATCGTTTTTGTGGATTTTTTTTCTTCTTCTGCTGTTGTTGTTGTTGTTACATTTTGTTTGCTGCTAAACAGGTTGCTTGGCGTGTTTCGTCATTCGTTTGTTGTTGTTGTGCACATTATTTTTCGCTGCAATTTAACGGCTAGTTTGCTACATACGTGTTGGCTTCTGTTGTTATTGTGTGTATTGATTTATGTGTCACACATACATACATACTTACGTTTGGTAACGTTTCTGCTGCTGCTGCTGTTTCGCTGCAATTTAACTTCTTAGATTGTGCGTATTGTTTTCTGTGTCACATACACATACATACGTACGTTTGTTAACGTTTTTGCTGCTGCTGCTGTTTCGCTGCAATTTAACTGCTTAGATTGTGCGTATTGTTTTCTGTGTCACATACACATACATACGTACGTTTGTTAACGTTTTTGCTGCTGCTGCTGTTTCGCTGCAATTTAACTGCTTAGATTGTGCGTATTGTTTTCTGTGTCATATACACATACATACGTACGTTTGTTAACGTTTTTGCTGCTGCTGCTGTTTTGCTGCAATTTAACTGCTTAGATTGTGCGTATTGTTTTCTGTGTCACATACACATACATACGTACGTTTGTTAACGTTTTTGCTGCTGCTGCTGTTTCACTTGGTGGTGTTTTCTATACGCTGCCGCGCAGTTAAAATATAAATAATTTGCTCTTGATTGCTTGCATATATTATTGTATAACAGTGTTGCCATATACAAAATAAAATTATTATTAAGTTGAAAATGCCTAGAACCACGATGAATTCCCAAAACGCTGAAATAGCTGCCACAAATCAATATTTTAGTGATTCTATTACGGGTATTGGTTCTGCTGCGTCCACCACATCAGCAACAAGTGCTATACCAAATAATTCCACTCAAAATCCGCTGTCTAATGACACGAACATATCTCAAAATAGTGCTGGAATTAATCCTCAATTGATAAGCCTTACTCAACGTCAATTTTCGGATCTATTAGGGAGCTTTAGTGTTAGACGTGAAAATAAGTCAACATTTAGTGCCTGTAGTGCAAGGTTTAATGGCGGTCGCAGTACAACAAAGGTCGAGGATTTTATTGCCACTATTTTAGTATTTAAAGAAGCTGAAAATATCTCAGACGCGTTTGCTCTTTTAAGCCTACCCCTTCTTCTAGAAGGATATGCATCTACATGGTGGCAGGGTGTTAAACACGAGGCACGAACGTTTGAGGAAGCTATTAGCTTACTGAGAAATGCTTTTTCCCCTCCAAAGCCCGACTGGAGAATTTTTTCTGAAATATTTCAGGATAAACAAAAACTGAATGAATCGACAGACAGTTTTATTTGTAGAAAGAGGCGTTTGTTTGCGCAACTTAAAGATAGATTGCCTGAAAAAACCATTATAAATATGATATTCTCTCAAATTAGTGTGCAGATTCGGGGAAAAATCAATCGTGAAAGTGTTGAGTCTTTTCAAGAACTTTTGATCAAAGCCCGGGAAATTGAGCTACTTTTCCTTGAAAATGGTGAAACTGTATATAAAAACGTAGAACCTAGGGAAAAATCAATCGGACGCTGCACATATTGTAGAAAGAAAAATCATTCTGCAGACGTTTGCTATAAAAGAATCGAACAAGAAAGAAAAGGCAAACAAGAAGAGGTTAAATTAAGCTGTTATGGTTGCGGGGCTACGGGCTACTACAGATCAAATTGTCCAACCTGTAATTATAAAAATACAAAAGCTATGGAAAGTCCAAAAGAACTGGATTTTAATAGTATCCACACGACAATAGTCGGAAGAAATGTTCCTACTGTCAACATAAACGTAAATGGTTTAAACGGAGAGGCCTATATGGATACAGCCGCAAGAACAAGTGTTGCCGGTTATTATCTGTTTCGTAAATTGAAAGAAAAGGGAGCCGTTTTCCAAAAAGTTTTAGCAGAAATAACATTGGCCGACGGTAGTGCAAGCAAAGACACAGTATTGTCTACAATAGTAAATATTACTATTGGTAAGCGTTTGAAACGCATAAGATTTATATGTTTGCCGAAGGCAAAAGACAACAGAACTCTGCTAGGCATAGATTTTCTAGAACAAATTGGAATCGTGATGGATTTGGCACAAAGAACTTGGCACTTTAAGGATGAGCCACAAAACGTTTTTGAGTTCAAGAATAAGCCAGCCAGGTCAGGTGAAAATGTTTCTATAAGCCAAACAATGATTAGTGAGCAAATGAAAACACCAAAACCGAAAAAGGCCATAGATGATTTTTTGACATGGTTCGTTGAAATAAATAAAACTCCGAACAGAACTTCTCCCATGAAAACTGAATACTCACCAAATGGCATCGACAAAATATTTGCCAATTGTTTGCCAGAAACGTATGAAACTCCAAAAGTATCTGATTTATTTCCTCCCCTGAAAAAGGTTAAACGTAATGAAGGATCACCAGCAAATCAATACATTCAGTTAAATGCTATTGACATTCGTTTAAGAACTGATGAGGCTCCAAACCTATCAGGATCACAAAAGGTAAACATCGAAAATCTTTTAAATGAGAAAAAGGAAATTTTCGAAAACATAGTTGAACCAATACATGGCGTTGAACATCGTATTAACACAGGAGATCATGATCCAATTTCTACTGCACCTTACCGTCTTTCTCCTGCAATGAAAATAAAACTACGTCAAGAACTTGATGATATGTTAGAAAAGAAGGTAATTCAAGAATCTAAGTCTCCATGGGCATTTCCAGTGGTACTAATACCAAAAAAGGATGGTAGCACAAGACTTTGTGTAGACTACAGACGTCTTAATGCCATAACAGTGACGGACACTTACCCACTGCCAAGGATGGACGATGTATTACACGCGGCAAAAACTACACCTTTTATGACAACTTTAGATCTTAAATCAGGATATTGGCAGATCCAGGTTGCCACCAAAGATAAACCAAAAACGGCATTTACTACGCCTTATGGCATTTTTGTTTTCAACCGAATGCCTTTTGGTCTGAAAAATGCACCTGCGACGTTTCAGCGGATTATCGACAAATTTCGTTTAAGCCTACCTAATATTCTGATATTAGCATACCTGGACGATATAATAATTTGTTCCAAGGATTTCGGCTCACATATAAATGATTTGAGACTTACATTTGAAAAGCTAAGAATGATGGGGTTTCATTTAAATAGAGAAAAATGTTTTTTTTGCAAGCCAGAAGTCAAGTACTTAGGCCACATTTTGACAGCAAATGGTCTTATGGTCGATCCGGAAAAAACAGTGGCAATTCTCAATCGAACAGAACCCAAAAACTTAAAACAACTGGTATCTTTTCTTCAAAGCTGTTCCTGGTTTCGTCGTTTCATCCCGAACTTTGCAGAAGTTTCAAAGCCGTTGTCAAACCTCACGAAAAAGAAAGTAGGTTGGAAATGGACAGCAGAAGAACAAGCTGCTTTTGAAAAGTTGAAAAATCTTTTAGCCTCACCGCCTATTCTTCAACAGGTGAAAGAAAACGAAAAGTTTTATTTGTATACTGATGCCAGCAATTATGCTTTAGGAGCTGTTTTAATGCAGGGGGAGAAGTATTATGAAAAACCAATTGAATACGCCAGTAGATTATTACTTCCTGCTGAGCGAAATTATTCCACTACTGAAAGAGAGGCTTTAGCTGTTGTATGGGCAATACAAAAATTTAGAGGTTATATTGAGGGAGCTGAAATAATAGTTCTCACTGATCATCAGCCGCTAAAATGGCTATTTACGCTAAAGTCGCCCACAGGAAGACTAGCCCGTTGGTCTCTATTAATCCAAAGCTACAATTTGAGTTTCTCATACACTCCTGGTAAACAAAACCTGATAGCTGACACGTTATCTAGGCCACCGTGTGCAAATAACGATTGCGTCGAAAAATGTGAATGTAATCACATTGAAGTAGATTTCCCTAGGGAAAGTGCGGGGGAATTTAGAAATGCACAGCTTGAAGATGAGGAAATAAGGAAAATTGTAACCTCATTCGACAACAATGATGAAAACACAACGCGTCATACCAGTCGAGGATATATGATGGTCGATGGCATCCTCTACAGATATTGCTCGGAACAAGACTCAGAAAATGGTCAAGTAGTCATACCAAAATCGCTTCGTAAGGAGATATTGCTTAAATATCATAACGATGAAAAAGCTGGTCACTATGGTATTGACAAAACAATTGCTCGTATCACAAAATTGTTCTACTGGCCTGGCATAAGAGGTGACATCGAAAAGCACGTAAAGTCATGTGATGATTGTAAAAAATATAAACCAGCCAACATGAAACCCATGGGATTACTACAAACTGTAAGCAGTAATAAACGTTTTGAGACTATTGCTGTTGATTTATTCGGGCCCTTGCCAAAAACCAAAGATGGCCACCAGTGGATTTTAATTGTAGAAGACATTTGTAGCCGCTGGGTGGAATTGTTCGCACTTAAAGAAGGTTCGGCAGAAAATTGTGCCCTTACGTTATTAAACGAAGTTATACTTAGATATGGAGTTCCACGGAGAATCCATACTGACAACGGAACGCAGTTTATATCATCATTGATGCAGAAATTGACATTTTGTTTAAATATAAAACAAACCTTCACTCCCATTTATCATCCAGAAGCAAATCCTGTTGAAAGGAAAAACAGAGATTTAAAAACTCAATTATCAATTTGTGTGAAGAAAGAACACAAACAATGGAATTTAATGCTTCCATCGATACGGTTTGCAATGAACACAGCGAAGGGCAATAGCACTGGTTATTCCGCAGCTTACCTCACATTTGGAAGAGAGTTAAGGACACCAACAGAAGTACACTATGATTTTAAGGCAATTGTAAATGCTGAAAACTTCATCCCACAAATAACTCCCCATTTGTTACGACTGGCAAACACGTTAGAGATAGCAAACGAAGCACAAGAGCAAATGCAAGATAAAAATAAAAGCAGCGGGGATCGAAAAAGAAGACCGCAAACAAAAATTGATATTGGTGACAGAGTCCTAGTGGCTACACATATTCTAAGCAAAGCGAGCCAAGGCCTAACATCCAAGTTTACACCACGCCGAGAGGGACCATACGTTGTAATAGCCAAAAAGGGAACATCTTGTTTTACAATAGCAAGCGAGGAAAACTTAAAGGTACCATTAGCTACACACCACGTATCCGAACTAACTCCATATGAGGGTGTCACAACAAAACCGATATACCCAATACGAAAACGAGGACGTCCCAGAACTGATGAAAAGCCCTCATGTTCCAACCAACCCACTACCAACAACAACAACAACAACAACAACGAGTATGATCAACATAACAATGAAGATGCAGAGCAACAATCTTCATTACAACCAAGAAGATCAACACGCTTGTTAAACCAACATTCCAATCTAACCCAGAAGGATGCTAAAACGTATAATGCTGTTACATAATCGGGACGATTGTATGCAACAGAGGGGGAGATTGTAGCGCCGCCATATTAATGTATTAAATTATTATATACTACTTTACACTATTTTGAATTATCAATACAATATTGACTTACTTTGATTTTATTTGTTTACTTATTTTGAAATTACCTAATTAATTTGAATTTAACGGTCTGTAATAAGAGACATTTACTTTGGTTTAAATACAACCCTGTGTTGTGAGTGTCATATGTTTGTAGTTTTAAAGTCACTTGTAATTTGACTAATCGCTTATTTTGTTTTATGCTTTGTTCTTATTAAACTTAGATGTAAGAATTTTGTTAAATAAAAATCACTCTGAATTTGGCTTTCGAGCAGTAAACACCTCCTCGGCTTTTCATTAAAATTGAAGAAATATAAATATTAAAACCCAACTAACCCTTGTGGACTAAAGGCCCTTGTGGACGTTGGAAAGTCTAGGAACCGAAGCTGACCTAAGTGTCTCTTCAGAGCCAGACTATAATCTTTATAAAAACCCATAAATAATAAAATAATTAAAACACAAATTAGCTTCCAGCTACACCGTTTATTTGGTGTAATTGGATATTTCTTTTTGAGTGCATTGTTTGTCATTGCTCGAGTTGTTACTTTGTATACATTGTTGTTTTTATTATTTATTTCTTTTAAATCATTTATTGTAATGCGCGACAAAGCGTCGGCCACATAATTATCTTTTCCCCTAAGATATTCTACAGTGAAATCATATTCTTCCAAGTCCAGTCTCATTCTAATTAGTTTTGAGCTTGGATTTTTCATGGAAAAGAGGTATGACAGAGGTCTGTGATCAGTGCGGACAAGAAAATGTTTACCATAAATATATGGTCTAAAATGTGTGATGGCCCAGTGTATAGCGGTTAATTCTTGTTCAATTGTTGATTTGTTACTCTCGCCTTTTGTAAATATTTTGGATGCGTATGCTATTGGTAGATGTTTTCCCTCATGTTCTTGAGTTAGTACAGCTCCACAAGCATGTTTGCTTGCATCTGTTGTTATACAAAACTCTTTTGTGAAATCTGGATATTGAAGTAATGTTGGACTCATTAATGCTTTTTTAAGATATTTAAATGCTGAATCACAATCTTTAGTCCATTCGAACTGCACACCCTTTTTGGACAATCTTGTAAGATGTCTAGAATACTCTAAAAAATTTTTGATAAATCTGCGATAGTAGTTGCAAAATGCTACAAATCTTCTTGCACTATCCGCATCTTTTGGTTGTGGATAATTCTCGATTACCGAATATTTACTATCGTCAGGCAGTATTCCTTTATCAGTGCATTTATGTCCTAGGTATGTTACTTCCCTCATGAAAAATGAACATTTTTCGGGATGTAACTTAAGATTGCGTTTTCGACATAATTCAAACACATTTGTTAAATTAGAAAGCATATGCTTTTCCGAACATCCTAAAACAATTAAGTCATCCATATAAAGAAATGCTTGTTCTGGTCGCAAACCAGTAAAAGCGAGTGTCATCATTCTTTGAAAAGAATTGGGCGCTATTTTTAAACCATAGGGCAATCTAGTAAATCTATAAGATCCATTTGCTGTTGTAAATGAAGTTAGATCTCTAGAGTTTTTTTCTAGTCCAATTTGGTGAAAACCGGACATTAAATCTAGACATGAAAAATATTTGGCTCTACCGAGTTGGTCTAAAATGTCATCTATTCTAGGTAACGGAAATTTATCTGCTATCAATTTCTTATTTAGTTGTCTATAATCCACTACCAGTCTCCATCTTTTTGTTTCTGAACTTGGAAGTGATTTCTTCGGTACCAGCAGAATTGGACTGTTGTACTCAGAATTTGATGGTTCCACTATTCTGTCGTCTATTAATTTTTTCACCTGTCTATCTATCTCTTCTTTGTGTGTATGTGGTATCCGGTAATTCTTAATGTACACCGGTTGTGAATCTCTTACTCTCAACTTTTGTTCATAGAAATTATTAATTGTTATTATTTCTGATTCTAAACCGAAAATATCGCTGTATGATGTGCAAAGTTCCGTTAATGTATTTTTAAATTGTTCTGGAAAATTTTTCTGTAAAAGTTTTAATATTTCTGAATTTCTATGTGTATTTTTGGTCGGATTTTGTTCGACTATTTCATATTCAGAAAGATTTTCGGTTTTTATTTTACTTTTATTAACTGATGTGATAGTGTTATTTGTATTTAGAATACGAATGTATGCTTTATTAGATTTTACCAATGTGTTCGCGATAAAGACTCCTGGTTCAAGTTCTTGATTTGGTATATATTAGTATTTCATTATCGCAGTTAATAAAATTTACTTTACGTATTACTTCTGATCTTGGCGGCAATATAAGATTATCGCTGTTGTTAGTAATTGGTATTTCTATAGGTTGTGGTATATTGAATGGTCGTAGGACTAGGTAGTCATAATCCTGATTAAAATCTAATATACAATTATATTTCTTAATAAAATCCATACCAATGATTCCATCGCTTGGTATTGGGAAATTATTGTCTACTACTTGAAAATTGTGTGGTATTAGATAATTTTTAAATTTTAAATCAAAAAATATACTACCTATAGATTTAATTTCACCTTGTCCTATTCCACTTAATGTTGTGATTTTGTTAGTATTTATTTTCTTTAGATCAAAATGTTTAGATTTTATGAGTGAAATGTCGGCACCTGTATCAACTAGTAGTGTTACTGCTGTGTTACTATTATTTATATTAATCTGAATGAAATTACATAAGTTGAGGTTCAAGTTATACACTTTATTATTTACTGTTCTGATCTTAGGGGATGGTCGGAGTTTTCCGAACCATTTTCATTTGAGTCCATTGCTCGTACGTAGTGTCTATTACCACGATTATTGTCAGGTCTTTGTCTGTTTCTATTATTGTAATTGTTATTGTTGTTATTTCCGTTGTTATTATTAATATTGTTATTATTTCGGGGATAATTGTTTCTCCCACGAAATCTTCTGTTATTTCCACGATAATAAGTGGGTCTTTGACCGAAATATAATACGGAGTTCTGTTGCCCTGTTGCTTCAGTGCAACTGCTTACAAATTTACTCACGGCTTCATTAATATCATTGTATTGGCCTGCTTCCATGATAAGTTTTACTTTTTCATTAGAGCAGTTTTTTGTAATAGCTTTTACTGCAACTTGTGTAGAGTATTTGTTAGCTAGTTCACAAGATAAACCATCAGATATATATGCCGTTTCAAGTGACTTAGTGAGATTTTCTATTTCAGTACAGTATGCAGTTGGTGTTTTATTGTTTTGTTTTATGCTCATCAGTTTAGCTGACAAAACATGCACTGATTCACCTTTAACGGTTACTTTGAGCTTAGTGATAATTTCTTCTATTGTAGATTCTTCACTTATGAGATTTCTAGCATCTCCCTTAAGCTTTGTTTTAATTAGCGATATTGCAGAAGATTCGTGTTGACCCTTTATTAAATTAACTAATTGTAAGGAGTCTATGAATGACTGCAAATTTTCGGATTTTCCATCAAATTCCGTAATCAGCTTTGAAGCTGTATTTAGGAATTCTACCAATGTTTGTGTCATTTTAGTATCTGTTTTATTGTCTGTTGTCAAATTTACTGTTTCGTGTAGAGTCTCAGGTAGTTTAATCTTTATATTTTTTAAAGCGGCTATTTTTAAAACTTTGGTTTTTAAATCCAAAAAGAATCCTTCTGCTGCAATTTTGTGACTAAGTGTCAACCGATTATAGTTTACATTAAATATAATTCTTATTTCCTCAAGTCTATTAAGTAGGATTTGGAAGTGATGTTGAATGGTCTCTTCCTTAGTTGGTCTTTCAACATTCAGGCACTTATAAGAACGATCGAAGTGATCTTTAATTAACCTAACCTTATTCAATATATCTTTCCATTCCATTTAAATTGTGTCTAAGTCATTATATTTTATATTTTTTCTTGAGTCTTCTACTGTGCATATTGTAAATGCGAATTAAAAAATTAATTATTATGATTAGTGTTATTATTAAAAGATATATTTCTATGGTTAACAAATTTGTTTTTTCCTCAACTACTTCAACTTCATTTATGACATTGGCCTTGGGCCTGTCAAATTTTGTTTCAGATTTACACATTAAAAATTTCTACCTTATTAACGTAATTACTAAAAAAAACCTCCCTTATGAAATTAAAAATTAAAAATAAATTTTAAGTTTGAAATTTACATTAAATATATTTTTATTAAATTTAAGTTTCGATAAAATATAAGAGTAAAATTATCTAAATGGCATATTATTTCAAAGAAAAATTCCCTTATAAAATTAATTAAAATTGTATAGAAAAATGTCTTTTAAGTTTAATATTTAAAAAAAATAATTTTGTATATTCCCTTTTTTTTTTTTTTTAATATATTTTTTTTTTCAAGTTTTGCCTCGAGCGATAAGTCGCTTATAGGCCCTGCGAGTGCGGATTGAACGCACTTCGTTTTAAGCTATGTTTATATTTACTATTATTAAAAAATATTTTATTTTTTTTTTTTTTTTTTTATTTTTAATAAATGACTTATTTTGCTCGCCTCTTTAATTCCTGGGATATCATGAAGTTGATTTCGTCAATTTTTCCCCACATTTTAGAGGATTCTTCCCAAGACGGTGGTGGTGTAGAGTTAATGATCCTAAGTAATATTGCTTTTTCTCTTTTAAGTTTTTGTACAACGCCACCTCGGCGGTTTTTCCTCGGGGTTTGTGTTTTTGCCTCTTTTTCGTTGGGCAGAGGAGGCTTTTTCTGCCTACTTCTATACTCCTCTATTGTTAGAGGTTGTGGACCTTCTTTCATGCCAGGTGGTAAATGTTGAGGGTGCTTAAAAAAAATAATTTTAGCACTCCTTCTTCTAGTAAGGGTGCTTTTAGGACTTAAGCACTCCTTTTTGAAGCCTGGATCCTTTGGGTGCTCGCTGTTTTAGAAGCACACCAAAGCTGGCAGGATCGCCATGTAATTAAAAGACTTTTGTTATTTTATTTTGTTTAATAATTGAATTCTTTATTTAATGCGGCTAGTACGCACTGTTTTGTACTTGGTATCAGAATTGATTTTCTTTAATAATTGTGTCGAGTTTTATACACAATAAATGCTTATTCAGCATTTTCATTACAGTGGAAGGTATAGCGGTTTGCTTAGCATTTTCTTACAATCTCGCAGACACTTGTCCAATAGCAAGAGTGGTGATAGTATTACTATTGACGACCGTGTGTACTGCTAGTATTGTATTCATACACACACACACAGCGCACAACACTAAAGTGGCTTATTCGTATTACATTAAACATGCGCCTGGTTCATTGCATGTAACGTATACTAAAATTATGTGTGTAAGCAATGTCAATATAAAAGACACGCTACAAAGGGTTTTTCGAAGCCCCCAGATATAATGGGGGCTTGGTTGGGGTATATTTATGTCAGGTATTCTTATTATAATTTTGCTATTGAAATTCAGCCAGATCGGCTGAGATATGAGCAAAAAACCACGAATACCTCTAATTTTTTTTCCAAAAAACCCTTGTTGTTGTAATTTTATTACCTTTTTCTGTATATCTAGAGAACGGCAAGCGCAAAAGTTTCCAAATTAGGTTCACATATTAAGGTTATCAATACACAGCATTCCACAAAATGTGGGAGGGATTGGAGAAGTGGGCGTGGTACCTCCGGTACAAAAAATATCAAAAATTGTATAAAAACCTGAATTTTTGTGGGTGGGATCGGGCGTGGTACCTCCGGTACAAAAAATATGAATTTTTGGACTGTCATATGACCTATGGTTATCCCTTATATATCAAAAGATCGGAAATCTTTAGTAGAAAATGTTTTCTGAAAAATTTGGAAAAATCGGTTCAGATACAAACAAGTTATGGCCAATTTTATTTTTAAATACCCATTTTCGGGAACTAAAGATCTTCCCGAGTCCAAGTTTTATAACCCAAGTAAATGGTAAATTTCTTCTTTAGCACGTCGGTATATAAATCTGTCAAATCGATAAAAAAAAAATGGCTGAGTTATAATCAATTAGGGATGATAAATGAGAAAACCAATATCGTGCCAACGAACTTTTAAAATCGTACTTTTTCGGCCCCAATAATACTAAATAAGTTTTTTTTTTATTTTATTTTTAAAAACAAAAATTTAATACAACAAAAACAAAAGGTACTTAAAATTCTTTTGTACGTGTAAAGTATAGATAGCAAAAAATACATGATCATTAATTATACATAATAATAGGGTGGGTAAAAGTTTTTCGCGTCAAAAGTTCATCGCGATTCTTGTTATATAAGTCATTACAAGAAACTTTGCCAAAGGTCAAAAATTAATTTCTAAATATGTAGTTAGTTTTCCAAAATATTCAAGAATGGGGGCAAACAAATTGTATTTGTATCATGCGGTTTTTAGGGTCGAGAAATCCATTTATTTTTCATACACTTTTTAGAATTTATCGTCTTTTTTGTAGAAAATTGACAAATATTTCTCAAAATGCAATCTCGAATCTTAAACGAAAATAAAAAAAAAAAAAAAAATGAAATCTTCGGATTGCATTTTCAAATTTATTGTGTTTACAATTTTCAATATGCACTGCATACACAGGAAAGGAGTAAAAAGTCCGAATATAATAAAATTTAATTTAGCGCTTGTAAAATCTCCTTCAAAATAATTCGGAGTAAAATAATAATGGAGCGGGCTCTCACTGTTCCAACATTCTGTTGATAACTTTTTGACGTGACAACCATCTTGTTGACGAATATTTGAAAATATTATGAACTCGTTCCAAAATAATCTTGAATTCAGAGGAAGTCGTCTTTTCTACTATGTGGAACTTTTGCAGAAGTGGTTTCCTATATATTTTAAAATCTTGTCAATAGCATCAGAAAATGCACGCTTATATGCTGCCGCTGATACTAAATTTAAAATGTGGCATAAGCAATCGTTCAATGAACAAGTGCAAAAATCTATTCACAATAGCGGAGTTCAGTGTTTGGTGCAAATGGTCGTGCAAAAGAGCAAACGCAAAATATCATAGCTGTTTTGTTAAATCCAACAACAAAAAAGAGTTTCCCTTAGATTTCATAAAAAAGCTACGACATTTTGCATTTTCGCAAGACTATTTGCACCAAACACAAAACTCCGCTTATGTTCATTGGACAGTAAATACGAGTTGCCATTTTATATCAGTTATAAATATGTAGGTTTGAAAAATTCGGAAATAGTAGTACCAAATGAGTCACGGTGGTAGCAGCGTATGAACTTTATCAACCCTCAACAATCAAAATACTGAAATCCCAAAAATTACTCTTTGTATACCCTAACGATGTTCTGGCCCGGAAAACGTTGTTTTGCCGTATAATTTACTTCTTTCAAATGTTACAGTGTCTGCATGTCAAATTTAAAGAAAACCGGTTGATAAGTTAAAAAGATATTGGGTGGGGGAGCTTTTACCGCTTTTGCCATATTTCACGCCCTAAATAAAAAAAAATATAGTCTATAATTCCTTCCAGATGTTACAATATTTGCCTTTCAAATTTCAAGAAAATTGGTTGATTATTTAAGAAGATATAAGGAGGGGGAGATTTTACCCCGTTTGTCCTATTTCACGCCCTATTACTTATTTCCTTTCTGATGTTACAGTATCTGCATGTCAAATTTTAAGAAAACCGGTTGATTAGTTAAGAATATATACTAAGGAGGAGCTTTTACCCCTTTATCCCTTTTTCCCTTCAAATCACAAATTTAATGATTAGGTGTTACGGTGTCTGCATGTCAAATTTTAAGAAAACCGTTTGATTAGATAAGAAGATAAACTACACAGAAACACTACTCACGGCCCATAGTGCATGCATATAAAATTTGGTCAAAATCGGTCCAGTAGTTTTTGAGTTTAGCGATCACGAACATACACATAATTTTTATATGTGTAGAGATTTTGTTGTTGCTTTCTACAGAAATTCACATTGCCTTTTAAAATTTCAAACGCCTCATAACTTGTGGCAACAAAAATTCTAGGGCCTTAAACACATAACAAATATATACAACAATCTTAAAAGTACGTTGCAGTACCGCTAAGAAAAAGTAACAAAAAAATCCAGTAAGAAAATATAGTCGATCAAGCCCGACCATATGATACCCAACATCACATAAAAACAACTTCAGCTGGTTTTAAAATTAACATCGGTTTTAACGTGTAAAGTATGCTTTTGCTTGTCTATAGTAGATCAAAAGCATATTTTTAATAAAAGTTTACTTTAGAACTCTTAAAGAACACTTTAAACACTATTTACAATTTACTCAACTCTATTTAGTACTAAGTCTTTTTAACAACCGTAATTTATAGTTTTTTTCACAACCAACTATAATTTTCTCAGCGTTATACATACGTTATTGACAAAGTCTGAACTTAGAATGATCTTAGTCGCCGCTAGTATTTATACTGCAATTTGGTTGTCTAGAACATTCGAAATGTTTTTCGAAGGTTCGAGGCTTTACTATTCACCACACTTTAATTTGATTTATGGCAGCACTTATGTTTACATAATTTTACCTCTTATACTGAAGCTTTTTTAACGGTCATTTCTAGGGCTTTCTGCACATTGGGATTAAAGTGTACTGAATTATAACAATTTTTAATAACAATGTAAACTAATAAAATTACTAATAAATACAAGTAAACTAATAAATACAAGATAACTAATAAATTCAACTAATTCTTAACTAATAATTACAACTAATTCTTAACTAAAGTTACTTTTGTAACAATAGCATACAGAGATAATAAAGGTTGTTGGGATGATATTGTTCAAGGAAAACACAAAATATTACCCTAACGCTGATCGATTTTTATAACCAAAGTTGTAACAGCACAAAAAGAGCTGATTTTTTTTAAAAAAAAGTTGCCACATCAAAAAAAAAAATAACGATTTTTGCAAAAATTTATTGAATAAGTTTTTTTTTTTCGCAGAAAAAAATTAAAAATTATCTTAAAAAGGCAAAATAAGTAAAAAATGTCGATATTGGAAAAATATGTAAGTAAAAACGTATTTCCAAAATAAGCAAAAAAATTACTAACAAATATAGCTCATTGTTTTTGTTTTTTTTTTATGATCGGAATTTGTTTTCAACCATGGTTTTTGCAAAAACATAGAATCTTGTTAACCAAAAAATAAGCATTTCCTTTTTTTGTTGGCCTACCTATTATTATTTTCAAGTATGTACTTTTGAAGTTGTTTTTTGTATGCTCTTAAAAACATACTACAATTTAAAAACTTTCCAATAAGTGAAAGAATCTATATAAAACAAATAATAGGTAGGCAGGGTCCTATTTCGAATTGCATATTTTATAATTATAGCAAGCAAAATGTGATATAAAAAATGTGTGCGGAAATTCAAGTTAACCTTAACTACTAAATATCAGATTATATATAATAAAAGAAGCAATAAATATGATTCTGAATAAAATCACTACCAATGCACAGTGGGCGATTTGGACAAAAAATTAAAATAATTCTGCATATTTTAAAAGATTTTGTTATTCGGTCTTAATTCCCAGTTTTTATTCTTGATAAAAACACTTGAAATTTATTGTTGATGGGATAAGCTATTCCTATGCGCATTTCACTGGTTGCTTAGGCCAGATCATCAGGAAACTTCATCCATAAAGATTTTAGAAAAACTAAAGATATTAAACCAAATAAAACTGTTAAGCGTATAAAAATCATAAGCAACATTTCTACTTGTAACAATATCAAAGTTTAAACAAAAACATCAACAATAAACAGTGAGTTTATCTCTCCTTACATTCCCCACTACAATTGATTGGAATTCTTCCAACATTAATTGTAGTTGTAAGTAGGGTAAGAAAAAAGAAAATGCAAAAAAACAACTTGCAAAAGCATGTTGCCAGTTAAGTTTAAGCTAAGGCACGAGCTCTATGTTTTAATTTGTCCTTAAAGATGTGCTGAAAAAGGTCAACAAGAAAAAGAAAGACAAAAATTAAAAAACAAAAAATGTACTTTGGACTTCAAGAAAAATTCTTGACAAAAGAACGAAAAAACAGAAGTAAGGAAAAACATGTAAAATCAATTAAAATGGATAATCATTCAAAAAAAAGCAAACTTCGATCTACCAAAGGTTAAAATACAATTTGGTTTAAGGATTGATGTTTGACTATTGACGTCAGCAGTCGTCGATGGCTGCGAGTGAAAAACGGCAAATCCATCTGAGGAGATCGAGTGGTTGCGATCGAAACATGTCATGGTAACCTGCCGGCCTCAGTTCGAGCCCCGGCCACGGTCAAGAGTGAAAGATTATCAATAACAATTTAAATTTTTTTTAATTTCCTAAGCTAATCCCGCGAACCCGCAACTTCGGCGCTGATAGACTAGCTCGCTTCCAGCTAGCCTACCGAGGCACTCTAATTAATTAATTTTCATGTTGTAAAATTCCTTTCTTCATGTATTAAAAAAAACTTCGGGATTTAACGAATTTTTCAATATAACGAAAGGGCCTGACAATATATTGTTACGGAAGTAACTTTAGTTAAGAATTAGTTGTAATTATTAGTTAAGAATTAGTTGAATTTATTAGTTATCTTGTACTTAGAAATGACCGTTAAAAAAGCTTCAGTATAAGAGGCAAAAATATGTAAACATAAGTGCTGCCATAAATCAAATTAAAGTGTGGTGAATAGTAAAGCCTCGAACCTTCGAAAATCATTTCGAATGTTCTAGACAACCAAATTGCAGTATAAATACTAGCGGCGACTAGCGTAATCAGATCATTCTAAGTTCAGACTTTGTCAATAACGTATAACGCTGAGAAAATTCATCACACAGCACCTGCATAAAATATTTTTTTGATTAGATTCTGAAAATGCAGTAAATACTGGAGTCGCCCATATGAGAATAAAATGTATGACAGACCCTGCATTTTCTCAAATCATACTTGCCATTTATCACTCAATTAGGGGGCTTCCATACAAATATGGCGTTTTAATGAAATTCTTAAATTTGGCCCCTGCAGAACCTAGGACGCTCCTAGACGAGCCAAATTTATGACCAACCCCACTTTATTTTTCATCATAAGGGTATAAAATATATGGGTAATTCCAAAGTGTTGAACGTGACAGTCGTACGCTTCAAAAATGCAATAACATTTTAAACAACAAATATTTTTACGTTCTTTTAACCCTTAAATTATAGAACTAAGAAAGCACTTTTATCTATGCTAAAGTTTACGGGGGGCGCGATTCTAGGTCAAAGATAATGGCAAAAGAAGTAGCGGTTCGAACGTGAAAAAATAGAAGTAGTTTTTGTGGCCATGTATAAAAAGGCGTAATTCAGCGAAACCTGGCACAATTTTTTAGTCAAACTACTTTCAGAATTTTATGTAGCAATGTAACATTTAAATGTCTTTGGTTTGATTCCAAAATATTGTGTTTTTTTTTTTTTTTTTTTTTTTTTTTTTGCTTAAGCCAAAATCTGTGACATTTCGAACGTGACATTTTTTCCATAATAATTAAACTGAATAATGATTCAAAAAAATAAAAATTCACCGTTAATCCGAATAACATATTTCTCTTCGAACTCTTCCTTAGATTACAGACCATATCAGAAAACTTTTTTGGAATAATTTTCATCAAATATCACCTCTTTTAAGGAAGATAATATTAAAGAAAACATGCAATAAAACATTCTCACAAATAAGAAATTACGTTTGCACAACTTTGCAGTCTGATTGTTTATCTAAGTGAACAAATTTGTGGGTAAATTTATAAAATTAGTAAAATCTAAATATTTCTCTATAACAATATCGTAAAATAATAAGCTTTTAATAACTTTTAAATTTTCGGTCACGGTGGACCTTTTGACGGAAATGCCCATATATGACTGACCTCCAAAGCCTTCGTCCTTAGCATTTTCTCAAGCATACTTGTCATTTATGTCCAGCCCTTACGGGGCTCCCATACAACAATGGCATTTTACGAAATTGTTAAATTTATTAAAAATTGTTCATATTCTGTGAATAAAATCAAAAGTTGTATACAAATATTAATAATCATTTATGACAGGTTTTGTTTGGAACTTTGTTTTCCATACGTTCAAAAAATTAGCTGCATTCTTCAATTTTTTGACGTTTTAAAAAACAAAACTTTGGTAACTTTACGAATAAACAATTTTTTTGCCAAAAAAAAAAAAATATGTTTCAAAAACGACTGCGGAGATTAAAAAAGTTTAGCCTTACTTTAATGTAATTTTATTGCGGAATTTCTGTCTGTTTTAAAAAATAAGTATTATGTACATTTTTACCTCAGAGCACAATTTTTACGCCTTTTCTTTTTTTTAGCATCAGACATTACCTTACTTATTAGATTTTAAATTTACATCTTTTTCTTGACAGATTTTTTTTCAATTATATCAGGCTGTAAAGTGGCCATAATCAAATAAAAAATTCTGAGAATTCCCGCACAATCCCCCGGTATTTTTCCGAAAAATGTGAGGGATACTATGATTTTTGTCCCGTGAAATGCCGTATGAAAAACACTAATGGCCGATTTGACCAATTTATTAAAATATTCAGTTATGTTTATAATTCGTTTTTCATGTCAAATAAAAATAAGATTATTTGAAAAACTAGTATATTTAAATATGAATTGATATTTAAATAGAATTGGTGAAATCAGCCATAATTGATAACCAAAAAGCATATACCTGATTTAGAAACTTTAGCTCTTGCTGTTATGCAGAGAAACAGAAAAAACAACAACGAGTGATTTGTGGTTAAAGTTGGAGGCAGTCGTGTTTTTTTTTTTGCTTGTATCTCTGTCATTTATAGATCGATTCGGCTGAATTTCAATAGCAAACTTTAACGGAGTAAATGCGACTTATTTAACGAGCCATTTTTTACAATTCTATTTAATGATGTGATGGTAATTTATAAAAATTAAAAAAAAGCGCGACAAATTAATTCAAAAACCTAGATACAAATTTGAAAAATACTAAACCAAGATAGATCAAAAACCTATGTATAGCAAATTTAAATTTTCAAGGTTGGATATTCTCAACAACAAGTCTTTAATTGAAACTTAAAATTGTATTAAATTGTTTACAAAATCCAGAATAGGTATACATTTTTTCAACATTTTTTATTTTTCGAATTTATTCTATGAGGAATATGACTATTACAAAAAAGCTTTATAAAATACATAACTGAAATTTAACTCATAGAATAAATTCGAAAAATAAAAAATGTTGAAAATAATATAAAGTAACCTACGAAAGGAAATAATTCCCAGTTTCTATTTTTATACATTTTTTCCGAAATCTGCTACTCTGTAATGGTAGTAATTATGTGCTTTCTTAATTGATTTGCAAATATGTAATATGAAAATAGTAATTATCCGAATATTTAAGTCCAAAAAAATTTGATGAGAAATAAATGTTTTTTTTTTTAATAATTTATTGCCTTCTGACCACTGTGTAAAACGTTAAATTCACCAGTCGTTTCCGCTTGCCAATTTTCCGCTTAGTCAACTATTTCCGTTTATTTGCAAAGCACAAGAGAAAGAAACATACAAGAAAACATTGACATAATAAAAATGAACGCAAAAGGAAACAAATTTTCTACATAGGTATTTGTTGTTTTTGTTAATAAATGAAAAGGAACATATTTAGGTTGTTGTTTTTTACTTTTCCTAACAATTAACTAATTATATATAACAACATAGAGTTTTAGGGAATTTATATTAAATTTTTACCTTGAAGGGTAATATGTATTTTCGGTTTTTTCTTATTTTAAGACACATAAACAAAAAATTCGAAAACAAATTCCAACACGCACACAACACAAGACAAAAATACACTCGTGTACCAACTGCTCAATATCCTCAATAAACACACACACACACACACACTTTAAGCACTTTTACATTTTTCTCGTAGATTTTATATTTCTAATATTTTTTCAAATAAAAATAGCCATCCACCCCCTTTAGGGTAAATTCAATGATTTTTTCTTGATTTTCTTAAATTAGTAGTTAAACTACATTTTAAATTAATTTCAAATTTATTGTGGATTATTTGAGTAAAGAATATTTTAATTTATTAATTTTATATAAATTTTAATTTTTTAATTTATAAAAAACGGTGCAAAACTATATTTTTTCAGGTGCTCGAAATAAAAACGTTGAAACAAAAATTATGTACTTGAATAAACTAAAAAGAAAATGGGAATCAAAACAAAACCACAGATAATAAGACACAACTGCGAGAGAAACAAGCTGTCTTTGGAAAGAGAGAGTAAATGCAATTACCAGTAGTATTGCCAGATCATGGTTTTTGAGGTGTGCGGGAAATCGAAAACGCAAAACGCAAGAATTTGAAAGTTGTTTTCAATACCCTTTTAATCTAATTTTTATAATTTTTGTTATAAAATTCGGTTTAATATATTAATAATTATAGAATATTTGTCACAAATTTTTTTTTTGACAAATTTACAATTTTAAGTCCATTTTTCTTTAAGTATTTATTCACGTTATTTATTTTGCCATTTAATTTTGATGTATACACTTACATACTTATCATATGATAATACATCAAACATGCTGTTCGCAACAGTACTATTTAGCCTAAAATAGTTACAAGATACTTTTGTACTTAGAACTTAGGAATGCTTTGTGAATTGGCTAAATAATATGTTATTTTAATTTTCAAAAATTTTAAATTTAGTGCTTCTCCGAAAATACACGATTTTTTTCGATTTTGGTGCGTTTTGAAATTTTAAAGTTGAAAAACGCTGGTGGCGAAACAAAATTTTAACTGAGTACCCAAAGCAAAGTTTTTTCAGGCGACAATGCCAAACAGTGTGACCATCTTGTCATTTTTGCAGCTAAATTATGCACTAAACATTTTGATTTAGCTGCAAAATTTTTAAATTTATAAATTATTATAAATTTTTGACTTCAAATATTTGCTCTGAAGCAAAAATTTCGTATAAAATGGATAATTCTTGTCATTAAAAACGTCTTACCTTTATTTGTATAGAAAAATACCTGTGCTATTTATTAGGGTAGGTTTTAAAATTTTATCGACTTCTAATAGCGTAAATATGCTGTATTTTTGTCTGCTTAGACCCCTGTAAAATATTATTCATTGATTTTTAGTGTAAGAGCCCGCGCTTTGACCTTAAATTTTGTTAAATTTTGAATATAACAACAATAGCATTGTATTGCAGAAAAGCTTTTAAGTTCAAGAAAATACTGTCAGAAGCATCCATGACTCTATGCGATAAAAAAAACCAAGAGAAGGTTTAATATAGACGAAACTTGAATCAAGACGAGAGATACCCAGATTCGACAGTAAACAAGAACCAAAGTTTTATTTTTTTATTTGTTTATTTCAGTCAATGGAAGCAAAATTCCTTACAGACTATGCAACTAAACTTATATAAAAAAATATATTACAAAGTTAAAAAAAAAAAATAATAATTGGAATAAATACATATATAAAATTTATAAAATACTCAAAAGAAATAGCTTAAAATTATCTTTTGATGTGCAAAATTCAATATGAACTGGAACTTTAAATGCGTCAATTTTCCTCAAGTTTCTAGCTGGTATATTGAATGGTATTAAAGATAACAAGTCAGGACAATCAACCCTTGCATTAATTATATCATAAATGAGTAGGATAGACTGTAATTTTCTACGGGATTCTAACGTTCTCAACCCAATAAGGAGACATTTAGATTCATACGGAGCAAACTGAAATTGACTATGAGACCGTAAGGCATATTTAATAAACACACGTTGTACTCTCTCAACACGAGAAATGTGAATGGAAATATGTGGACTCCAGATAACTGAAGCATATTGTAACGTTGATCTAACAAAAGATGTATAATATGTTTAAATGTGTATGGGTCAGGGAATTCAGAACAATTCCTTTTTAAAAAAGCTAACGTTTTATAAACTTTAGGAATAATATACTCAATATGAGGAACAAAAGACATGGATGAATCAAAGACAACACCCAAATCAAGTTTGGAGTCGACATTTTTTAAGTGTAATTTAAAATGTTTTCAGTTTTGATTAATAATAATTGATAGTAAATAAAATATTAAAATTTAAAAAGATGGACTTTTTAAATATACCAGGGCTATGTCCACACCTATTAAATATTTGACGTCCTACACTTAATTATTATTTTTATAAAAAAGATTTTCTTTTTCAAAACGTTTGGCTATTTAAGTATTTAATTCTCTTAAGTATTTAATTCTCTTCTTACAAATGAAGTTTAGTAAATCAATAGAAATTAATAAAAATAAAGATAAACTTTTATCAATTTACTGGTCACGTTTGTTTATTTCATCAAATATTTGTTAGGTCTGAACATACCTTTAATTCTTAGGAGCTCCTGCGCGGGCTCCAGATGTGAATTTTTTTTGCAATTTTTATTTGTTTTAGCGAAAGACAAAAAAAATATTGCTATTAGAATATGATTCGAGAACTTTTATATTATCTTATACATCAGTGACCGACCCTACTATTTATATCTGATGTTTTATTAAAATCTACGCCTTTTTTTTTAGATATTATCTTATTTTTCAATTTTGTTAGAAATGAGTCACTTAAATTTATTTAGTTTCGAATACAATTTTATATTGTTAATAAATTTTTTACAATAATCCGGCAACATTTTAGCACTTTTTTGCATTTTTTGGCCCTGTCTAATGCAAGATTTAGATGTAAACATTTTTTAGATCCGGTCACACTGATGTCAAAATCAATACAAAAAGTACGTTCAGTGCAAACGATCAGGGCTGCCAGATTTGACGATTTATCGTCATTATGACGATTTTTGGGTTCAAAATGTCCGACTGACTATTTATGCCTTAAATTTGACGATTTTCGAACATCATTATTATTATGATGGGCTTATTTTGGACAATTCTTTGTTTAAATCATAAAAAACTTGTTGAATTAATTTAAATTATAATTAACACGGCTAGAAATTTTATAGATAGGGTATTGAAAATAAGTGATTCTTGTTCCCTAGGAATAATAAGGAGAACATTTTTAGAGCATTAAGAGAAAAAAGTTTATAAAATACCTTGTAGGGGAAATATTAATGGACAATGCGGTAAAGTGTATGTTGGTACAACGAAGAATAAACTGAAAACTAGGTTAGCAGGACATAAGTCAGATCAAAAATATAGAAATATTTCATCACAAAAACAGCTTTATCATCTCATTGTGCTAATCTAAATCATTATCCTGATTTGGAAAATACAACAGTTTTAAATAGGGAGAATAATTATAAACGCAGATTTATGTTAGAAATGTTGCAAATTATAAATGTACCGACAATATCGCGAATTAATTTTAAGTCAGATACTGAAAGTTTAGCACAAAATTATAGGCATTTAATTTATAAAAATAGAAACGGAAGTTAAAAATTTATTTATACTGTAATTGATTACGTTTGAATTGAAAAACCTTTTTTGTATTTAATTGAAAATTGTTATACATATGACATTTTGTTTAATTTATTTATTTTGTTAAATTTGTTAAAAATTGTTCAAAAATTCAAGAAAAAAACCCTGAAGAAGGCACACAACGGAGTGCCGAAATATTGGATTAAATAAAATTAATATTTTTCATAAAAAAAGAGACCTAAAGCTTAATTAAATAATAATACTAATCTAATAATTAAAGAAATTATCTGAAATTGCTCCTGTAAATTTTCATTAAAATCAAATAATTTTTTTTAATATATACTAAAGAGATGCACAAGCACAAGAAATATTGCTTACAAGCAATTTCATTAAATTTAGAAAGTGTGTGTATATTACTCTCTCATTACAAAAAACATACTTCCAAAAACAATTGTTTTGCTTTACAATCAAAATATAAAAGAATAGAACAAAACTGCACTAGAACAATGCTGAACTAGAATAAAGCTGAATTAGAACAAAGATGAAGTAGAACATTAAAACAGAAATAGAACATTCCAAGCATGTTTGAATGTTTTGAAAAAGCTTTAAAAAGTTTATAGTTAATATTAATTTTTATTTGCAAAAATTTATTGTTTATTATTTGCATACATACATATATATGAAGGTACTTAGGTCTAATATTTAGATAAAATTAAGAAGAATTCATTCTTTTTATAGAAATAAAAAAAAAAAACATATGTAATACATATAATGGTGTGTTTTTGCAAGAATTTTTTCCGCAGTCTAAAATGGAATTCTGTTTTATAGGATTTTATGTTTTAAACAAATCTATGATGCTTTTTTAATAATTTGTATGCCCAGAAAGAATGATGAATTTTCGTTCAAAAGTACAAAAGTGTGCAAAACCATTAGATAACAAACTGATAAAAACCTCATTGTTTTAAAAATTTACTGTTTAAAAAACTGTACAAAAAATAATGTAGGTATGTTTTATAAACTTAAAGTTAAAAATCTTAATTTCTAAAAATAAAAAATCTTAATTTGAGAAAAAAAATCTTCATATCTTATTTTGTTCAAAAAATCTTCAAAAATAAGATAAAATCTTAATTCTGGCAACGCTGCACTCGATGCTTTTACCACTGTTGCCATTTTAGCTATTTTTTCGTCAAATCTAGCGATTTTTACTTCAATTTTGCGGGAAAAAATTTGATTTAGCTATTAGCGGGAAATCTAGCGATTTTTTAAATTATGGTTTTGTGGGTTGTTATTTTATTTACTTGATAACATTGTTTAAGTGAGACTCGAATAACGGTATTTGAGTTAAAGAAAAACATACACAAAAACCAAAATTGTATTATATTAGCTTGTTACTGCGAAAATACAATTTCTTTTTTATATCAAGTGAAAATTAAAGTGAATTACGAAATACAGTAAACAACAATTAGTACGTCATAAAGTGATCTTATTAATTAAAAACAATTAGTTTTTATTATAATGGGGCCTAAATATAACCAAAAATTTCGACGTGAGTGGCTAAGCCATGAAAAATTAAAGTCGTGGGTGGCACAGGATGAAAAAGATGAGACAAAAGGATTTTGCAAGTATTGTAGAACCTCCCTGTCAGGAAAACTGTATGACCTTCTTAGCCATGCAGAAACTAAGAAGCACAAATCAAATGCTTCGCTTAGAGGATCGTGCTGGAAAAAGTTAGAATTTGTCTCAAATGCAAATACTGTTGACAATGCTAAAGTACAGGAAGTCGCTTTGTCGTTATTTATATGTCAACATACGTCAAATAGTTCTATTGATCACCTTAGTGATTTGTGTAAAAATAATTTTGGTGATGCTGATAAAATCCGTATACATAGAACGAAATGTACAGCAATAATTAAAAACGTTTTAGCACCGCAATTTATTATGGAACTACGAAACGATATTTCAGACTCGAAATACAGTATATTATTGGATGAATCAACAGATGTTGGAGTCGTCAAGTTGCTAGGTTAGTATTTTAAATTCAACAAATCTTTAAACACAATTTTAAATATTTTATTGTAGGTTTTGTAATAATTTACTTTAGTAAGGAAAAACACAAAGTGGTATCAACATTTTTAAGTTTAGCTGAAGTAACCGACTCAACAGCTGAAGGTATTACACAAGTTGTTTTGCAAGTGCTGAAAAAGTATAACTTAGAATTGAAAAATTTGTTAGGTATTGGCACTGACAACGCAAACGTTATGGTTGGCAATAAAAAGAGCGTCTACACAGAATTAAAAAAATATATTCCAAACCTTCTTCTCATACGATGTGTATGCCACTCTGTACAGCTGGCAGTAACGCATTCCTGGAAGCTTTGTATGCCGAGATATCTTGAGTATCTTGTAAATGAAACGTACAACTGGTTTTCAAGAAGTTATTTAAGGCAACAATCTTACAAACACATTTTTGAGGCAATAAATGATGGAGAAGTACGTGTTTTATAAAAATTATATTTTCTATATGTAATGTTATTCAAAATTTTTAGCATCCTTTAAAAATCACAAATATTTGTGATACTCGTTGGCTTTCAATAGAGATTTCAATATCAAGAATTATTGACCAGTGGACTGAATTGAAAACCCATTTTGGCATTGCAAAAAACTACGAAAAATGTTTTATGGCTCAAAACCTCTATGATTTATACAATGAAATTAATCTATGCTACTTATTATTTCTTCGACCAATACTGACACGTGTTCAGATCCTAAACAAAAGTTTCCAGAGTCAGAATTGTGACCCAACTAAACTTCTTAACGACATCGAATTAACGATAAATTTTTTAAAACAATTTGTTATACAACCAACAATAGAAATCGATGTAATATCTTCTGATTTGAATCCGCATGTATCCTATGATTGTTATCTGGGATATGCATTCGAAACCCATTTAAAAGGCTTAAAAGATAGAGGATTATTAAATGTGGAAAAGGAAAAAGATGTTCGTTATTCGTGTATTCAGTTTGTTCTTAATTTAATAATGGAATTAAAAAACAGGTAGAAAATTTTTTAACTTTAAATAGTAATTTTTAACATTTTGTATTAAAACAGGTTACCTGAAAATTATAAAATTTTAAAGCTGGTTAATTTACTTTCTGTTGAAAATACCTTAAAACCAAAAACGTGCAATTTACTTCCTCTTTTAACGGTTTTTAATATTAGTAGTGGTTTAATTGATGCAATTAACACTCAATATTTTAACATATGTTATGTTAAATGGTCTGAGACCACTTCAACTTGTGCATTTTGGGCTGAAGTTTTACTTTTTAAGGATGCTGCTGGCAATAACCTATTTGAAGATCTAGCTAAATTTGCTATTAATGTATTATCGTTACCGTGGTCGAATGCTGATGTTGAAAGAGTCTTTAGTCAACTCAATATTGTTAAAACCAAATTAAGAAACAGATTAATTACTGAAACAGTTAATGCAGTTTTACACGTTAGGTAAGCATTTTTAAAATTTTAATTGAATTTTTTGTATAAACTTTTTTAATATGTTTGCAGGTACGGATTGAAATTAAATAAAAAATGTTGCCACAATTACAAAGTACCGAAATCGGTGGTAGACAAAATAGGTACAAGTTCTACCTACAAAAATGCAGATGTAGAAGATTGGCTTCAAATTTTTAATTAAATTATTATCGCATCTTCTGTTATTTGTTATAACCATGGTATATAAAAGTTGTATCAATTACACTATGTAATAAAATTCCTTTATTTAATAAAGTTTACATTTTAATGCATCAACATTTTATTTCCAATCACCATTTTATAGATTTTATCGTAAGCTACTGTTTTTTTTTAATGAAAAATGTATTTTAGCGAATTATCGCCAAATTTTTGAAATGTTTGAAATTTAGCTATTTTCTAGCGATTTTTCATGCTGCTTTAGCGATATTTTTTGGAAAATTTTTGGCAACACTGGCTTTTACTATAATTTACCGTTTCTTTATTTCATTGTCTGTTTTTGTGTTCATATTCTGTTTGTTTTGATAATACAAGCACTAACAAAGCAGAAGAGAAAAACTTTTCAAGTTAAGCTTGTTTTGTTTTGGTGGGAGTAATGTGTTGTTATGTTTGTTTTGCTATGTATGTTTACAGTGAAATAATATGATTGATAGTTGTGTGAAGTAGAACACAGAACATTAAGAATATTTTGCGCAGCCCTTTAATATATACTAACTGCCTATCCCTCGATATCGAAAGAAAATTTCGTTTGCTTAACTAACATTTAAAACAAAAACAATTAAGTAAAATTTGTTTTTTATTTAATTGGGAGCTTTTGGTTTATTTTACCAAAAAGTAAAAAATAAAGCACGATATTTTTACAGCTGGTATACATATATTACTCGTCGATTTTTACCAAAATTTTTATTTTTCACTTTTATTCATATCTATCCGCTGTAAAAATATTGTGCTTTTTGTCTACTTTTTGGTAATTAAGCGGTTGGTTTAAAAATTAATTTGCATATGCCTTTAATGTTAAATAAAAAATTGTTTTGCTTCTACTGAAAACTTGAAAATTTTGATTCAATACCCTCTTTATGTTCAAGTGCGATATGTAGATAGTTTTTGAATAGAAAAATGTGATTAAAAATAAAACAGAAATATGGAGCTTGAAAATAAAAAAATTTTAATGGGATACAAGGCAAAATAAAAAACTTGATTTATTATAATAAAATTTAAAATATTAGGTTATATAAAAGTTTTTATAGAAAAACTTGCCATAGAATTCGGTTGATTCGCGCCAAGTCGAATTTTAATTCGATTACACAGGTTACTCTTCGTCGTTGCGACGAGTACACGCCTCTGAATTTAAGCTTAAAAAAAAATTAAGATAAAGCGTACGTCCACTCACTACAAGCTTACGGCATCAGCTAACGTTGTTGAAAAAACGAGCGTTATTTGAATACATAAAAAAAAGTTATGTATATGATAAAATGTAAATGAGCTTCGTCAATTCGACGAGGAGTAACCGTGCATGGTTACTATGAATTGTAGCCTGATAAAAAATTAGTTAAAGTTTTCCTACTCAAGTTGATACAGTAATTTTGACTTAGCTGCACAATCTCCTTTGCACGATTTTTTGTGCAGGTAAATCAAAAATGCAGCTATCTTAAATGCATTTACCTGCCTTAATGTACAGGTACACAATTGTGGTTACCTGCACAAAATTGTAGCTAAAGTAAAGTTTTTGATTTAAAAGTGTAATAAAAAATCTTTTTATTAATACAATTATTCCCGCTTATTTGATTTTCTAAAAATGCACGACTTTTAACGCAATTAAACGGGAACTCAATGAATCGGCGACGCAATAAAAAAGAAAATCACTTAATTGAGCAAGATGTGCAATAAAGCGAAACACCCATGTTTAGATAGAAAATAAAACTCTTTATTTATTAAGACAAAAAATCGTTTAGGTTTTTTAAAACAAAATAAAATTCAGGTACGTCCATCGTACAATCTTTTTGCCGCAAAATAATTTTTTTACGTTTGTGGAGCAAAACCACATTAAGTTGAGAAACAATTAACCGAAACATTTGCTTTTGTTTTTCGCAATGCGGTCTTATTTTGCGAAAAAAGTAAGCGGGTGACGCAAATCAACTGAACTCAACTAAACGGGTATATTTTTTATTGACAGTTATACTGAATGATTTCGTTCCATGAATTTTAGTGCAATAAAACGGGAAACTCAATTGAGCGGGGCTTAATTAACCGAAAACAACGTACATAAAGTTATATTTTATTTAAAACAACAGATCATTTTATACATGTACGTATGTATATTTAATATAAAAGTAACATTAACAAAAAACAATGAGAATTCACAAAGAACATTAAAATTTATGGAAAAAAACAAAATACGGGCCTGTTCTGAAAATCACGTGATTTCAAATCACGTGTTTTTGAAATCACGAGGGTGATTTTGTGGTGTTCTGAAAGTCATACCTTTTTTGTGTTTCTCGGTGTGCTTTCGGTAATTGAAGATCACACCAAAACACACAAAAACGGGACACTAAAATATCACACGTGTGATTTTACTAGGCACATGTGATTAGGCAGATTTCACAGTGCTCGTTGAATGCAGACGTGTTTTTTTTAACTCGGCATACGGTTTTTGTTTTCTTTTAACATACTTAAATAAGTTGTTATAAAATCATAATATTATTTATTAAATAAATAATATAATATCAGCGAATTGGACGCTTAAAAATAATTTTTAATTTGTGAACATAAACGTCAATAATTAAAATAATAAAAGTTATAATTTAATAAAAAAATGTATGTATGAACATACATACATAAACATACATACATACATTTTAAGCAAAAACATTTCTTGTTTTTGTTTATTCTTCTTTTTTATTATCGGGGTGTTTAACAACAAATAACAAGAAGAGCACAATTACACAAACTGTAAAATAAAAAAAAAAAAAACTCTTATGAATGCGTACAATGCAAAAACAATTAAACATAATGAAAGAAATGCGTATGTTACAGTGAGTGTCGACGAAACAAAAGTAGAAACAAAAAAAAGAATCGATGATAGCAATTACTTAACGGCTAAACCTATTACTCGAACGCGTTCCCTCTCACCTTCTTTGTTTACAAATACGGTCGATCGTATTACAATAACAAGTTTGTACAATAACTGCAAGCGCTGCCGCAGAGCCAAAAAAAACTTTAATAAGTGATGATACGGTTAACCCCAAAACAGCCGCTATGGACAACTCAGTAACTCAATTAAAAATTTCTCAAAAGCCTACAGTACAAGTTGGTATGGACAGGTACATAACAGTGCTCAAACGGGGACGCAGCCCTACCTCTGCAGCAGTTGCTTCGGCCTCAAAAGTACCAACTTTTGATAAAATAAATACTCAAAATCGTTTTGCAATTCTGGAGGATGAATCCTCTGAAGCTACAAACGTCATAAAATCGTCAAAGCCTCCCCCGATATATCTTAGGGAACAAAATTCAAATGAGCTCATAAAGAGTTTGATATCAGTGATAGGTGAAAATTCGTTTTACGTAGCGGCTATCAAGCGTGGTAGTATAAACGAGACTAAAATACAAGTCAATCATGAGAATGATTTTCGCAAAGTAATAAACAACTTTGAAGCACTAAAAAAAAACTTTTATACATACCAACTGAAAAGCAGTAAAGGTCTTCAGGTAGTGATTAAGGGTATTGACTCATGTGTGGACCCAGAAGAGGTCAAAACATTCCTAGAAGAAAAAGGCTTCAAGGTAAAACATGTAGTAAACATTAAAAATAGAGAAAAAATTCCCCAACCACTTTTTCGAGTAGAGTTTGAACCCGGCGACGTTAAGCTTAAAAAAAATGAAACGCATCCCATCTATGATTTAAAATACATTCTGTACAGAAAAGTAACTATAGAGGAGCCGCACAAAAGAGGTGGTCCCGTTCAATGTTTGAACTGCCAAGAATTTGGCCATACTAAGGCATACTGCTATTTACCCCCTGTTTGCGTAGTATGTGCTGAGCTACACGGCACAGTTCTTTGCGATAAGTCTAAAACCGACCCCAACGTAAAAAAATGCAGCAACTGTGGTGGTAATCACACTGCCAATTATAGAGGATGCCCTGTATATACTATCGTCAAGCAGTCGGTTGGACCGAAAACTAATCCCCCTCAAATGCAGGTAACGAATCAAGTAAACAGTAATGATCTTCAGGCTCCGCAGCCTAGTAGTAACAGAACCTCTTATGCTAACGTTTTAAAATCAAACAATGTACCAATGCAAGGCGCTTCGTCAAGTAATGACGAAACTCCAGTTTCTAATCTAAGTCGTCTAGAAAAAACCTTGGAAACATTAGTGCAAACAGTAAATAATTTTACAAACACAATGGGTAATATGATGCAGGAAATTCTTAGAATGCAATCGATGTTATTGCAAGCTATTCTTAACAAGCCATGAACTGTTTAAAAATTTGTTTTTGGAACGCAAACGGCATCCGCCAACATAAAAATGAATTAGAATACTTTCTTAAAAATAAACAAATTGATGTCATGATGGTTTCTGAAACTCATTTGACCTCAAGAAATACGTTTAAAATTAATGGTTATACTCTATATGATACCAAGGACCCTCGAGATAGAGCTTGTGGAGGTTCTGCTATATTAATAAAAAACCGAATTAAACACTACCCAATGTGTGATCATCGTGAAGATTATCTCCAAGCTACGAACATTTGTGTCGAAGAGCTAAATCGAAGCATAGTAATTTCATCTCTATATTCACCACCTAGATTTGCAATATCAGAAAGCTAATATTACAAATTTTATAAGTCACTGGGGCCCTGTTTCCTGGCTGCTGGCGATTACAACGCAAAACATACCTTCTGGGGGTCACGACTTATAACACCAAAGGGTCGTGTTCTGTTTAATACAATCTCTAAAATGAATTTAAATGTTGTCGCGAGCGGCCAACCAACATATTGGCCTGCTGATCCGCAAAAAATTCCAGATGTCATCGATTTTGGCGTGGTTAAAAACATCCCCACAGAAACGATTTACGTTGAAGCTTCCATAGAATTATCCTCTGATCACACACCTACAATTGTTACTATAAAAAACACCAATAGAATTGAATCTCCCTCTGGTCACATAGCGACGTCAGCTACACATATAAATTGGATAAAATATAAAAAATATCTCAGTACCCATTGCACAGAAAATATTCCGCTTAGCACACCGGAGTATATAGATCGTTCTATTGTCAATTTTGACAGTTTTCTAAAACTAGCTGTTCAACATTCCAGCATTGCCCCCAAAAAAACCAAAAATAATAAAATATATTCCTCAGATGTCGAGCGTCTCTTGTCTGAAAAAAGGAGAGCTCGTAGAGAGTGGCAATTGCACAGATCCCCTCAACTTAAGAACTTACTAAAAGACTGTACAAAAAGGCTGAGAAAGTAACTTCAGACTCAGAAAACGGCTTCTCTGGAAAAATATCTTAAGGAACTTGATGCAACTCCACAATCAGACTACTCATTATGGCGTGCAGCTAGAAATCTCAAAAGGCCAGTTGTCGCTAATCCGCCATTAAGAAACTTGAATGGAAGTTGGGCAAGAAATGATGTTGAAAAAGGAAATCTGTTTGTTAATCATTTAAAACACGTACCTATTTACCCCAAACATGTCTCACGATATGGCGGTCGAGTTACCACCTGTTGCTGCTAGAGCAGCTGTTCCCCTAAGATTTGAGATAAGAGAAATCGAAAAGGCTATTTGTGATTTAAACCCCAAAAAGGCTCCTGGTTTGATAAGATCAGCAACAAAATGCTTTTGGAGCTACCCAGCATAGCAAGGAGAATTATTCTTTTAATTTTTAATGCTATTTTACGCCTGGAATACTATCCTCAAAAGTGGAAGGTTTCCTTAGTCATCATGATACCTAAACCAGGAAAGGATCACACAAAAGTTGAGTCATATAGGCCTATAAGCTTACTTTCAAATATATCAAAGCTGTTTGAGAAGCTGTTAGCGTCAAAATTAACCCCAATTCTCAATGAAAACAGATGTATTCCTAACCACCAATTCGGCTTTAGAAGAGAACACAGCACAATTGAGCAAACCCATCGTATAGTAAACGCAATAAGAAAAGCCTTTGAAGAAAGAAAATATTGTTCCGCTCTCTTCATCGATGTTTCTCAAGCTTTTGACAAAGTCTGGCATGAAGGCTTATTACATAAATTGAAGCTAAACTTACCAGTAAACACACACAAGCTGTTAGAAAGCTACTTAGTCGGTCGAAAGTTTATTATTAAAGAAGGTGATTATTTAAGCTCTCCTCAACCAATTGAAGCTGGAGTCCCTCAGGGAAGCATCCTAGGCCCACTTTTATACTTAATATATACTTCGGATATGCCAATAAACAACTACACCCAAACTTCAACATTTGCTGATGACACAGCTTTTCTAAGCGTGCACGAAAACAGTCAAGAAGCATCTCGATACCTACAGGATCATATATTTCAACTCGAACTGTGGCTGAAGCAATGGAGGATAAAGGTCAATGAGCAAAAATGCGTACATGTAACATTTACCTTGCGTCGGGAAACATGCCCCCCTATTAAAATCAATAATCATTTAGTGCCTCAAAATTCGCATGTAAAATACCTCGGTATTCATCTAGATCGCCGTTTAACGTGGAAAAGCCATATAGAGGCAAAATTATCTCAAATGAAACTAAAAGCCATCCAAATTCATTGGCTTATTGGAAGAAACTCTGTCCTAAGTCTCGACTGCAAACTTTTACTTCACAACTCCATCTTAAAGCCAATCTGGTGCTGCGGTATTCAACTATGGGGCACTGCCTCGGCCTCTAATATCGAAAAAATTCAAAGGCGCCAAAATAAACTTCTTCGAATAATCACAGCTGCCCCTTGGTATGTTAAAAACTCAAATATTCACAAGGATCTCAATGTTCCTTTAGTAAAAACTATGATTACAAAATATGCAGTAAAATATTTAAAAAGGCTTGAACAACACCCAAATCCACTAGCTCGAAATATTTTAAACCATGGCGGCCACACTCGCTTAAGAAGAAGAGACACTGCAGCACTTACCCAATTAGATGAGCGATAAACACCTATATAAGTGAACAGAACCCGTGATGAAGAAAATTTTTGTCTGGCACTGGCAGGACATAAAATAACGTATTAGGTTAAGATTTGATTAATTATTGTTAGTTCATATTTAATATATGAAGATTCAATAAAAAATAATAAAAAAAAAAAAACATGTGATTTGAAATCACGTGATTTGAGTAAAAGTGATTTGCAGAACAGGCCTGATAATCGCGATTTATATTTTTATAAACAGCTTTAATTCGATATTTATGTGAAAAAGTGGCCGTCATATTTTTTTCATGTGTGCAGCTAACTTTGATGTTTTGTATGAAAATATTTAAAAACTGCCCAAAAATATGAAAAATATGCAGGTATACAAAATGCACGCAAACAAGGATTTTGAAGAATAATTCCAGAAAATATGTAATTTGGGCAGTTAAGTCAAAGTTCAGCTAACTTGAATTTTTTGTATGAAAATAGTTTTAAAATGCCAAAAATTTGGTGCATTTATCTTAAATGTGCAGGTATAGAAAGTACACTTAAAAAAGGAATTTGTATGGAATTATAAAGAATAATTCCAAAAATTAACAATTTTGTGCAGTTAAGTCAAAAGTGCACGTAAACAAAAGGCAGTTAAGTCAAAACTACTGTAGTAATATCGATAGTGAAATCTAAACTATCGACAGATATCGATAGTATTCCAGCTCTAGCATAAGGTAATATGAACATCCCTCCAGCAAAATCCTCGGCAACCCTTTTCACGACATGGACAAAGGAAATGGTGATACAGTTCACTGTGACCGTCGATGGTACCATAATTCCGGAAAAAAATCACTCAAAGATGTTGAGAGTCACATTTGACAGCATGTTTATGTCATCGGCGCATAATACCCCTGACAGACATAGGATTTGTATACTATACTATCATGGTATACTACATGTGTGTCAACCTAAACTACAACTAAATCATGAAACAAAGTGGTATATTGATGGTTTATATACTACTGTAGTATGCATACCATGGTATTGAAACTATATGTCTGTCAGGGGTATAACACTGCAATCTGCAATAGAATGCAGAGTAGAAACGAGGTCCTCAAGTCTATAGACGGCAGCACTTGGGGAATGGAAAATGAAACTTTGTTGGCTACAAACAAAAACGATTGGTATTCCACGGATAATTACCTCGCCAAAAATGGCAATATTTTTGGGTTGAGTTGTAATTTAAAAACAACTGGTTGTGTTGAGTTGTAATATTTTGATGTTTTTGTTCGCCGCAATATAGCAAAGTTGTAAACCTAATACAAAAATTAAAAAATTGTGAACCGTAATAGGGGCCTTGATGTATGAGAAGTTAAGACAGGAATTTTTACATGTATCAGCTAAATCTAAAGATATATACATATAAAATTTTTTTACAAATTTTTGATCGGGGAAACCGTTAATATGCGATTGCATGTTATTTTCTTGTGCGACCAATGAAATCAGAAACAATATATGTATGTATGTATGTACATTAGCGTGGCCGTTAGTTGTATGGAGAACTTTTTTTTTTGATTTCTTATACTCTCCCCCTCCAAATCGGTTCAGTTTTATGTAAAAAAAAATACAAAAAAATTTCGTAGTGATAAGTCCGCCCCTCAAAGTTTGCCATCAAGCCATTTATTAAAATGTAATTTGTTTGCGTATGACTATCTTCTAAAAACAACATTTTACAAGAGTATGATATATGGCAATATTTAAGCTCTTCTAGTCAACAACATAAGCCTCCAAGAAAGTTTTTTGCCAAGACTAATATCTTAGAAAATAATTAAGAAAATAACAACAAAATACCAAACATTTTATATACGTTTTATATATATAAAAAGGCGATTTAATGTCAAGTGACACAATTTTGAAATCGATGTCTTCCGATTTGGATGAAATTTACACCAAGGTTAGTCCTATTAGATAGTAGTTTACACACAACAAGATCGGTCAAAATCTTTCAGAGGTAGAGGGGGTCAAAGTTTGTAATTTATTACCAATTGGTGTTAGCAAAATTTGTCCCAAGTAGCTTAGATAGCTATTTAATCAATCTTTTTTTTAAATATTTTTGTGTTTTTTTTTTAAATTTTAAATTTTTTTTTTTAAATTTTAAAAATTTTTTAAAAAACAAAAAAATTTGTTTTAAAAAGTTTGTTCAAAAAGCTATCTAAGCTACTTGGGACAAATTTTGCTTACACCAATAGGTAATAAGTTACATGGATGAGAAAGAACACCTGTATGGCCAAAATGTCAAACTTTGACCCCCTCTAACTCAGAAACTTTTTGACCGATCTTGTTGAAAATTTGTGTCTAAGCTACTATCTAACAGTACTAAAATTGGTGTAAATTTCATTTAAATCGAAAGACATCTATTTCAAAATTGGATCACTTGACATTAAATCCCCCATTTTATGTATATAAAACGTATATAAAATGTTTGGTATTTTGTTTTTATTTTCTTAATTATTTTCTAAAATATTGATTTTAGCAAAAAACTTTCTTAGAGGCTTATGTTGTTGACTAGAAGAGCTAAAATATTGGCATATATCATATTCTTGTAAAATGTTGTTTTTAGAAGATGGTCATATGCAAACAAATTACATTTGAATAAATGGCTTGATGGCAAACTTTGAGGGGCGGACGCCCTCCCTAAAACACAACTTATCGCTACGAAATTTTTTTGTATTTTTTTTACATAAAACTGAACCGATTTAGGGGGGGAGAATATAAGAAATCAAAATAAAAAAAATAACGGCCACCCTAAAGTACATATTTATTCGTTTTAGAGCTTTTTATGAATTTTGGCTTGGATTTGTTAGTGAATATTTTTCATATTTTAGCTATTGCTGCATTTTTGTTAAAAGAGCATTTTCAAAGTTTGTAGCGCATGTTTCACGTTTTTGAAGCGTATTTTAATACATGCTAAGAGATTAAAAAAATTGGTTGAAATTCTAGTTAACAGATGAATCTTCTGTGGCTTTAATTTTGCCATCTACATTTCATTTTCACTATACAATTGTAAGCGAAAGCAAAATTTCGTTAGGAATGAAGGTTATTCCAAACTGTAAAATTTTATATACCTACATATGTATGTATGTATGTATGTATGTATGTACAGACATACTTACATATATGCCAACATTAAGGAAAAACCAATTATATAAATTTTTACTAATCTTTTAGTATACCGATCGACTCAGAAATACTTTTTAAAATGATCTTTTTATGTCCGTCCGTCCATCTGGCTGGTTGTCTGTCCATGTAAACCTTGTGCGCAAAGTGCAAGTTGCAATTTTTAGATAATTTGATAAAACTTGGTAAAACCTTTGTTAAATGTGAGAATCCGTGTATAGTATCACATAGTCTCAATGCAAACTTATTTTTTTTATGTCCATAGACCATATTATGTTTGCATTAAGATTCATTTTGTCACAAAATTTTTTACTGCAAATTAAATTTTTTTGAATCGTTTCACATTTAAATATACAGCTTTCATTCAAATATCAATCTAGAAAATATTTAAGCTATTTGATCCTTTGAAATGTTAATAAAGGGTCCGCCAAATATCTTTTTTTTTTTTTTTGAAAATGCTATAAAAAAACTACTGAATATTTTCTCAAATTTCTTTTTTTATTTGAAAGTACAATCCTTCCGGTTAATAATGTAAAATAATTTCATTCAAATGGCTGCCTCGGCTGGCCGTGCAGAAACCTACACGATCGGTCCAATTTTTAAGCACATTATCGATTGTGTGCAGCTGTATTTCACCAATGGCTTCACGAATATTGTCCTTTAAAGCGTCAATTGTCTCTGGCTTGTCGGCGTAACACTTATCTTTGACGGCACCCCACAAATAATAGTCCAACGGTGCCAAATCGCAGCTCCGAGGTGGCCAAACGACATCAGCTCTGCGGCTGATAATGCGATCTTCAAAAACAGGGCGCAAAACATCGAGTGTAGCTTCGGCTGTGTGGCACGTAGCGCCGTGCTGTTGAAGCCAAATGTTGCCAATATCCTCCTCTTCAATTTCAAAAAATTCGTTCAACATGGCCCGATAACGATCGCCATTGACTGTAACGGCCACTCCTTGCTCATTTTCGAAGAAAAATGGCCCAATTATGCCTCTGGACCAAAATCTGCACCAAAGAGTGACTCGTTTTGGGTGCATCGGCTTTTAAATGTATGCGTGCTGGTTTTCTGTGCCCCAAATGCGACAATTTTGCTTTTTTACATACCCGCCAAGATCAAAATGAGCTTCATCTGAAAAGATGACTTTTTTTGGCAAAATCGACATCTTCTGTAAATTGATCGCAGGCCCACTTAGCGAAGCGAAAACGCATTGGCTGGTCAGTTGGCTTTAACTCCTGAACCAATTGGACTTTGTATGGGGTCATACCAAGGTCTTTATGCAAAATTCGTCTCAATGATGTCTCCGAAATGTTCAATTGTTGAGAACGACGGTGAATTGATGTTGATGGCGCTTCACGCGCAGTTTCTGTCACAGCAGCAATATTCTCGGGTGTACGCACTGTTTTTGGCTTTTCACGCTTTGGTTTATCGATGAGGATGCCAGTTTCTTTCACTTTTTTCACAAGATACAGAACATACGGAGCTGACGGTGCTTCTCTTCTTCCAAAATCCGTACGCAATTTTCGCACACATTCTGCAACATTACCATGATTTTCAAAGTAATGTCGCAATATTTTTCAGCGTTGTTCAAGCGTATACACAACCATATTCGTTCAGCGGAAAGATAAAACTAATTATCTGTCAACTCAGACATGAGCTAAGTGTTACCATTCACGAAATAAGCACTAGTTTAAAAAAACGTGAGATGGCGGACCCGTTATTAATATAAAATTTGGCGACCTTCCCTCTTATCCATTTAAGACAAAATATCTCATATATTTGTTGTATCTAGACAAATAATACTTATATGAATCTTAACCCCATAACATAA
Source organism: Pollenia griseotomentosa (assembly GCA_963931875.1). Classification (NCBI taxonomy): domain Eukaryota; kingdom Metazoa; phylum Arthropoda; class Insecta; order Diptera; family Polleniidae; genus Pollenia; species Pollenia griseotomentosa. Next base: position 180,693,363 of record OZ007560.1, on the reverse strand, counting down.
CTTCATTCTGGTGAGCCAATTAGTGGCCATCGTTTGCAAATAGGGTACAATTTCGAAAATTCGTCTGCAAACACTATGGTGTATGGGTTTTGTCGACTTTAATTTTTCCTTGTGTTTTTTAATACAAATATCAAATTGTTAAATATTTTGCTTTAAAATAAGACAATTAAAATTAATTCCAAATATATGGGGGTGTGCTGGATATCGAAAACGCAAGAATTTGAAGGAGTTTTTAATGCACTTTTAATTTTATTTTTATAATTTTTGTTATAAAATTCAATTTAATAGAGATATATTTGTATAGTACTTGTCTGGTAGTGTATAAAAGCCATTCCTAAAAAAATTTAAGGAATAGAACTATTAAAAAAAGCTTTATAAAATACATAACTGAAATTTAGCTCATAGAATAAATTCGAAAAAATAAAAAAAATTTTGAATATAGTACTTGTCATAAAATTCGTTTAATACAGAAATCTTATTAAAAAAAGACTTCTAAAATTCTTGCGTTTAACGTTTTCGATTTCCAGCACATCCCTGATAATTTATTCTTTTGATTATTTGAAATTGTATTAGAAACAGGAATTTATAAAAACTAGTTAGATTTTTTCCGGCAAATTTCACAGTTTTCAGCTAATTTTACCTGGAAACTAGACGTATGAGCTTAAAAAAACGTTATCTTTGTTTAAATTTCTTACAGTTAAGTCTTTTTTGGACGTTTTTTTTTGTTTATTTCTATAGATGTACATATGTATATTAAATATTACATTTAACAATATACTTATTAAGGCACTTAATAGTACTTAGTATTTTTTTAACTATAACGACTTATGTTTAACTTAAAAATCAATTTGTTCACAAAACAATAATTATATCGTGGTACATATGAAAAAATACAAGATTTTAATATTTGTGGACAGCAGTTAACATAATAACACATTATTTGAAACATTAAATAAACCATATTTTGTATAGGTACACTTACAAAAAAAAAAAAAAAAAAACAAAATACAAATTTTAAAATAAAGCTAAAACAATAATTCATTATGAATATTTTCTTATAAATAATTGCACTATAAAACAAAGGCCTGTAGTATTTTTAAGTCTTTTCGTATTGGCATGATTTAAGTAATCGCAAACGTTTAAAGAGATAATTGTTCTTAATGCTGTTTAATATTTTACGAAAGAAAAACTAGTCCCTTATGTCTTTTAAAGAGTCTTCATGGGCCTAAACAAATAATAAAGCATCAAATTTAATAAATATTTTTTTTTACGTTTCAATTTTCTTACCTTTTGTGCAATTTTAAATAAGTTTTCATATGTGGATTTTCCTGTCTGCTTAACCATACTTTGGAATATTCTCTTTTCACTTTCGGTCAACAATTCGAAGGGTGAACCAAATTCTACCACTTGGCCGGCATCCATTACTAACACTTTATCTGAATCCATGACAGTATGCAAGCGATGGGCAATGGTGAGTACGGTACAATTTTTGAATTTATTGCGTATTGTTGTTTGTATCAAGGCATCTGTTTGGGGATCAACATTGGCCGTCGCTTCATCCATGACTAATATACGATTTTCACGTAAAATTGCTCGAGCCAAGCAAACAAGTTGTCTCTGGCCCACACTAAAGTTAGTTCCTCCTTCAGAGATTTTGCTTTGCAAACCATTTGGCAATTCACATACAACTTCTTTAAGTTTGACCTAGAAAATACAAAGAAAGTAATTAAAATAACATAATTCGCTGTGCCGGGAGTTGTATTAAGATTTCAACATAAATAAAATTTAAAATTACCTCTGTTAATGCTTCCCATAACTTGGCATCTGAATATTCATCGAATGGATCTAAATTATAGCGCATGGTTCCGGAAAACAATACAGGTTCTTGGGGAATAATAGATATTTTGCTACGTAAATCGTGTAAGCCCATTTCGTTGGTATCACGAGCATCTATTATAACACTTCCGTCATTGTAGGACAAACGGAAGAGAGCATTAATCAGCGAAGATTTACCAGCACCAGTACGTCCTACAATTCCCACTTTTTCACAGGGTTTTATAACAATATTCAATGATTTCAAAACATATTCCGATTTAGGATCAGGGAAATAACGTAAACTTAGCTCATCGAATGTTATTTTACCCTGTTCTGGCCAGGATTTTGGTGGTTTTTTGTCTTCTTTGGATTCTAGTTCACCCTCAGGTTCTATGTCATCATATTCTACCAAACGTTCTACTGCAGTCATGGTATTTTCCAATTCAGCAGATTGTCGCATTCCCCACTGTACCATGCCAGTCATACCAATGGCCTGAGTTATAGCTAAGCCCACATCGCCACCATTTTCTGGGGTAAATACAAAGAAACTCAAGGTGACGATGGCTATGAAAAGGACACAGAAGCAATCGAGCCAGTAGCCAAAGGCACGAGAGGTACAAATGAACATGAAGAAAGCTGAACTATGTAAATCTTGATGATTATCGAACTCTGTAATTAAAACGCGTTGGGCTCCGTAGGCTCGTATGGTGGAAAGACCAGTTAACGAGGCAGCCAAATGGGAGTATATGGGCGAACGAGCTAAAATTTTAAACATACATATATTTTTTTTTAAGTTAATGTAGTTACTTATACATAATTACAAATTCAATTTTACTTATCGCTTCCAAACGTTTAACGTTTCTCGATGTTTTCAAATAAAACGTTCTCAAATTATAGAAAACAATTGCCAATAATAAAGTGGGTATCAGATATAGTGGATTAACTATAGCTATAACAATAACTATGCCAAATAGAGAGAGAAAGATCTGTATTACATCCATCATAACAGCTGGCAGTATCTCATCTATTTGACCCATGTCTTTTGAAAAACGATTAAGTATACGACCGGAGGGATTTGTATTAAAAAAGTACATGGTAGCTCGTGTAATGCCTCTAAACATTGAATTGTGAAGATTCTGTGATGCTTTCATGGCCACATTAAAAAATAGAAAACTTCTCGCCACCGTAATTACTATAGTGGCCACTGTTATTATGGTAAATATGTAAATATCAAGCATTTCAGGATCTAGGTGAATATCGTATTGTTCCAAAAAGGTGGAAAGTTGGGACTCAAGACGATAGGCCGCGATTGGTCCAGAAACAGCATCGGTGTTATTGTAAGACGTATCATTCATACTACTAGCGTCCAATTCATTACGATGAGCTTCAAGGGAGCCTTTCTTGTTAACCCTGCAAAAAAGTATGAATTAATTATTGTGTTGAATTGGATCTACCCTTGTTGGCAGATTATTTTTGTAGTAACTTTTAATAGGGAATGTAAAACAGAGTAATGAAAATATCCCTTTCACACCTGACTCTAAACTACTGGATTTTTTTTATATACGGTCTCTATATCTTGTAGAAATATAATCAATGTTTAGGTTTTACCATTTTTCGAGGATTTTCAGGACTTGCACAATTGATGCATATCGTTAAAATTTTTAGCTAAAACGCATTTTTATGGCATCAAATGACTTTAGTTGACCTGAAACATCAAAGTTTATAATTTTGTTTAAGTTAAAATTTGCCCACTAAACTATTTGTTAACGATTAGTTCTTTTATAATTGAAAAATACAACTTACTTCTGCGGCACATTTTGGCAAAACTAAAATGTGACGCAAAAATTTCGCAATAACTCAAATAAAGGTTAAGCGAACAGTGGATAATGTGAGAAACAAACATAAAGAACAACTAGCGCAATCGGATCATGCCGGTGTATTCGATATTTGTCAAATAGAAACAAAAATATTTAAACCGAAACCCACCTGCACAATCGATGCATCACGGTCTGAGAGGGCTATGACTAAATTCCCATTGATTACATACCACACATATTTAGTAAAGTATTAGTATTCCGAATTTGAATTATTTTAAATACAAAAATTTCAGTTTCTTTTAAATGCGTAGTGTTTACTTTTTTTTTGTATCTCAGCAAATAATTTTCTTAAATCCTTTGATACAAAAAACATATTTTAAATTGAAATGCTAATTCAAATTAGGAATGTAACCGCTGCCGATATATCGGCGATTTTGAGTGCCCCGGTAGGCTAGCTGGTAGTAAGCTAGTCTATCACTGCGGGGTTGCGGGTTCGATTCCCACCAGAGACTCTGGTTTCTTTCCTGCAGACAGGCGTGAGCTTCGCGGGGATTAGCTTGAGGAATTAAAAAAATACTAAAGGTTTGCACAGGAAAAAACTGTTCACCAATTAAAGCATTTATCAAAAATTAAATCACTTTTAATTAAACGTTTAATTCACTTGATTACATTTTTAATGAAATCTGATTTTTTTTTTTGATTAATGATTTAATTGGTGAACATTTTTTTCTGTGTGCCGTTAGATCGATATCGGTGATATTTTATTGACGATGCTTCCTAGATTTATTTTTATAGTTTTTTGAACAAACAATTTCATTTTCAATGCAACTAACTGAGCTACCTAAACAAGAGCATTAAGCGTTTTTTGAAACATGAAAGCCCTATTTCCAATACATCTAAATAAAAATGAAAAAGCATATGTTTGTATGTTTGTTTGTTCCCTAAAGACTACTTAGCTACTAACAGTGATGTTAATTTGCTGCTGTATTCATAAAATATACAATAATTTTGGTTAAAATTGTATTTTAAGACAAAAATTTCCATTTAAGTTTTTCTTAAAACACATTTAAATTTTAAATAAATTGTTTATGAATACTGCTCTTATCTGCTTTTTTCAAATGACAGGCGATGGACTGAGTGCTCTTCATATAAATTTTACTACAAAATCAATCGCCTGTCATTTGGAATCAGCACATTAATGCTTTGATTAAAAACCTTTGCGTACGGTAATTTCGTCTCAAAAACGGTTGTTTTTAGAGGGCCGTTAGGTAATGAAAAATAAAAGTTCACATCACTGGCTACTAAAGCGATTTTTCTCAACGTTTTACATCAATTTCTTGATTGCCCAGCGCTTAAGATAGGCTACAAATATTTTTAAATTTCCAAGTTAGCCTGCCACCTCACATACAACGCCAACATTTTTTAACAATTTTTCAAGGATAAAATTTAGTTTGGAATAAGTTTTCGAAGTACCAACAATTATTTCTATTTTTTATGTTAACAAAGATGCTGTTTCCGTACAAATTCTGTAACATACCTGATAAAATCAACTTTGAATAGTAAATATATCTTACGCTGTTATTTTGCCCAATAAAAATTCTTTTACTTGGGTTTTGTTAATTTCAACTTGAATTAAAATAAAATGTGCGTATCGGATTCGGTATCGCCGATATTTTTTTGTGTAATCGGTATCGGATCGCAAAAAGGCGTATCGTTACTACCCTAGTTTAAATAAGTCAAATCATGAAACTGTTTACTTTACATTAGGGTGTTCAATTAATCGGGTTTTTTTTTGTTCGATTAAACGATTAATCGATATTTGGCATTTTTGACTTATTCGATTAAACGAATAAAATTTTAAAATTAATCCAAATCCAGAAATTTAATAAATTACGAGATTTTGTTTCGATAATTTTAGAAAAAATTGGTACTTAAGTAAACAAACATTGTTAATTACAAGTATTTTAACATTTTATTAACAAAAAAACAAAACAAACGTAACAATTCATACTAATTGACACATTTATATATTCGAAGAAAATTTTGAATCATATTAGATAAAGATGACCAACGATGTTTTACGTCATGTATAAGTTTTATCTTTTTTTTGCAATACAACATATGTTTGAAGTTTTTGTTTTGAATAGCATGATTAATGCAAAGTTGAGTCTCTACTGTCATATTATTACCACACTTTCGCATTGCGGCTGCACCATCGTGTGTAGTTCCGAATTGTTGCTTCACTTTCGGGCATATTTAAGCCCTTAGATTTCAAAAGAGCCAATATAACTTTTAATTTTTTGAAACCTTTTACGGACATTCCATCTTCTGATATGCTTCTGCAAATAATTTCCTCAAGAGAATCGATCGAAGTATCTTGTTTCAAATATTTATTCATTGGACCACATGCAGCTTCCTTTGATATTGTTGGTGTAGCATATTCTTGTTTTAACCTTGCTTTAAATTCTATTCTTAAATTTGGACATTAAAAAAAATTATACATTTAACAGAAAAACCATATACTATTATTATTACTCGATTAATTGGCATAAATTCTTCGATTAATCCTTTAATCGAAATAAGCAATTTTAAATTAATCGAACAATCTTAGACGATTAATCGTTCGATTAATCGAACAATAATTAAATGGTTGAACACCCTACTTTACATGCACCATATCTCCGAAAAATATTCGAAATATGGTTTTTCGACTTTTAAAATAGTGTTAAAATCCGACAATTTCGGCATTTTTAAATTCATTTTCTAAAAACTCTACCCTATATACACAAAATAATATGTACAGTGGTTTCCCGATTTAACGAACTCTCGATTTAGCGAATTCGGGATTTAACGAATAGGCAAAAATTTTACCTTAGGTACTGTGTATAACGAATTAAAATCGAATTTGGAACTTGATGTAACGAACAAATAAAAAATAATATCCAAAAAATTTGTAAAACTTATTTAAATACATAGATGGATAGTCAGGCAAACAGTTGTAGTCTTGACAAAGATGAAGAAAATAATGCACGATTAGAAAACGATGTACCTGCTCTTTAAACACAGTGATGTAATCAAAAGCTTTGATTTATGTATCCAGCGGGGGACAGGAAAATAATATCGATATATCCAAGACATTAAGGGTCTTCCTGATATCGCTTAAAAGTCTCGCAATCTGTGCATATTTACTCCCTCGCAAATGAATTGTCAAAAATTTTATGAGAATTAATTTACACCAATTTCGTAAATTTGCAGTTCAATTGTGCATTTATAAAACCACATTTTTTTTAAATGCTTACCGCCATTTCCGTTGAATAATTCAAGTGATTATAAATCACAAACAATAAATTCTTCCAATAATTTTAGCAGTTTAGTCTTTTGGCTTTCTTGATGCGTTTTTAAAAACAAATTTCACATTTTAATCACAAATTTCACAAATTTAAATATTTTTTTTAAATTTATTTTTCTGTTGACGTTTCTTACAAATTGCATTTATTGCTTAAAATTACACACAAATTAAATAGGGTCTTCAAAAAACAACTCTCGCAAGTTTGCCCATTTGCACAAAGGGCAATTTTAAGCGATATCATTAAAACCCGTATTAATTTTACGTGAGCTTCAAGAGAAAGCTATTAAAAAAAGTTTAAAAAAATCTCAAAAACAAACGTCAATAACAAGTTTCTTTAAATTATTATGTACTTTTTTCTTATTTTTTTTTTTTTTAAATTAATTTTTTCATTAATTTTATTTTATAAAATCCATTTACTTGTAATACGATATGATATGAATGGTTCTTTTAATTTGTTGCTACATGAATAAATATTTTTTTTAGTACTGGATATAAGGAATTTTTCAATTTAACGAACAGGGCTGACAATCAATTGTTCGTTAAATCGGGAAACTACTGTATATGTTTTATTTTTAGCTTACCAATATGATAAGAAATAATCACCACATGAAGCCAATGCTTGTGACAATATGCAAAATACTAGCATTACAATAAACATAAAGAAGCCGCCACCAGCTTTAAAATATTTCTTATACAAGTCCAAACCAATTTTGCCTTCTTCTTGACTCTCTTGCACTTGCATGGCATTATCTTCCAGCGTAGAATCGGCCGCCGAATTAATGGATGCTTCGCTATTTTGTCGATCAAACATATGACTACCGGAACGAGATTTTACTTCAATGGAATCCTCTTTTTCAGGATCCGCCAACATTTGTGCAAAATCTAAGCCACTTTCGCGCAAAGACTCATAAGAACCAACCGCACTTACACGGCCCTTGTCCATTATGACTATTTGGTCGGCAGCTTGTAAGAATTGCAATTGATGTGTTACTAGTACCACTATATTGTCACGCAGAAAACCACGCATACATTCGTCGAACAAATGGCGACCAACGTGAGTATCAACAGCACTTAGAGGATCGTCTAGTAGGTATATGGACGTTTTGCGATAAACAGCTCTGGCTAAACTAATACGTGCTTTTTGTCCGCCTGACAGCGAGGCACCCCTTTCACCTACCACAGTTTTATCACCGAAAGGTAAAAGCTCAAAATCACGTTCCAGCGCACACTTCTTTACAACTTGATGATATCGTTTCTTATCCAGACTGTGCCCAAAAAGTATATTTTGTCGTACTGTACCGGTGAAAAGCCACGGTTCTTGTGAGGCATATGAAACAGATCCATTAGTTTTTATCGTACCCGATTCAGGACGTAATTCGCCAAGTATACTTTGTATAAGGCTGCAATTAAGAAAACAAATTTATAACAATTAAAATTACAAAATACATATGTATGATATAAAATATGGTATTAAGATTTAACAAGAAAGAAAGCTGTATTTATTTCTACTGGGTAGAGTTAAGTGAACTTCAGTTTTTTTTTTTACTAAAACCCAAAACGAATTGTCCGATTGGGTTAAATAAGAAACCTTAAGATTCCTATTAATATTTTCTTTCTACTATGTTATAGGTCTATTTTAATCTATTTTAATCTGCTTGAGCCATTTCTTGTTTTTATGTATAATTTTAAATCTTTAAAGTTGTAAAAAAGTTAAATCGATACAACGGCTAAATATTATACCATAATAAAAAAGGACTTTTTCTTAATTATAGTATACATACAATTTTTTAAAATTTACGTATATTATAGCGAATTAAAAAAAGTGTTTTTGCTACCCCTCTAAAAATAAAGCTTGATATGTTTTATGATGATTCCCAAAATATTTTGGTTCCAGCATTGAACAGCCGTGAGCTGGACCATTTTTAAAGCAGGTCTTTTTCCGGTTTTTCGAATTTGTTTGTACTTTGCTCCAAGACGACATACATATATAAAGTTGGATGCTATACTAATGTGTTATTTGGCCAAATTTTAATAAATATTTTATGTTTGAATTGTTTCAAGTCAGCTAATTAGGCCTATATTATTTAATGTAAATAAAAAACTTTTCTTTACATGTTTTCCAACGTTTCGTCAATTATTTGTTGACTTGATCAGGGTTACGTAAATTTAACAGTAATTTTCACATTAAATTAAATATAAATAAATTTTACAAAAAACAAAGAACATTTAACACAAAAAATAAATTAAAACCACAGCTTAAAAATTAATATCACAGTTTGAAGTTGTATTGCAACTCTACTTCTCTGCTTCAAAAACTCTTTTCGATGATACCAAATTTTATTTATGTCGTCTTGGAGCAAAGTACAAAAAAATTCGAAAAACTGGAAAAAGACCTGCTTTAAAAATGGTCCAGCTCACGGATGGTCAATGCTGGAACCAAAATATTTTGGGAATCATCATAAAACATATCAAGCTTTATTTTTAGAGGGGTAACAAAAACACTTTTTTCAGCTCCATATAAGGTGAGTCGGTCTAACGTACATATCAGAGAACGGCTTTGTGTGATTTCAAAAATATCGCATTTAATGAACACCAACAAATACACTCGCTTGCGGTCATACAATAAAACTTGCGCATCCGCACACATTCGCTGATGGTTTGCAGTCATTCAAATAATGCACATCACGCTTTGTTATTTATACCATCGTTTATCTTCGTTTGTCAATTTAGATGTTTGTGTGTTTGGTCCGACAATGATTGCTTTGGTAAGGAAAAAAAAAATACAAACAAAAAAGCCAGAAATCAAGCAATCATTAAAGGCTAGATTACACTAACTAACAAGTCTAATGTATTCCATAATACTTTGTGAGATAGAAATCTAATGAGTTTTGTTGCGACTGTCAAAAAATCTAATTTAACATGACAGTTTGTGTTTACACCATCACACAAAGTATAAACACTCACACATGAAATAAAATGCAACCCTGATCCAATGAAAAGTATTATTGTTTAGAAATTTTTCAAAAAACGATGAAGACGTATGGGATGTCAAATTTTTTTCATAATACTTTTTATTTTTGTGACACATTGCATTCACACTATCACACTTAGTCATATTACTTAAATTTTTGACATGTATTAATACAAAGTATAAAAGTGTAATCTAGCCTTAATCATGTAGGCATTCAGCAGTTGCTATGTAGTACAAGAAAAAAAATTTAAATGAAACGCAAACGCACATAAGTACAAACAATTTCCATAGAAATAGAAGACTGTTCTTATTTTTTATCATTTCTTAATAAGTACAGCAGTTCTGTATGTACAATGTATTGTTGTTATTGTTCAGGCCTGCCAGGCACTTTTTATCCTTGTCCCCAAAAAGTAAAAAATATCCCCAAACTCCCAAATCCCCAAAAAATAAAACCTTAAAAAGTTAATATTTTTTGTTTGTTTTTTCTGACCAAATTTTAAATTTTTTTTTAAAAAATAGTTAGAAAAATGTTAATGAGAAATCCCCAAAAACCCCGAAATAAAATTTTTTAGTCAAAAAAATCATTTTATTTTGTTTGCAGCGACTGGTTTCGGCATGTTTTTTTAATTCCTTTTTATGCGATTCCAGTAAGGAATAACAAGCAGAACAATATGCTGTTGTTGAAGACGAATGAGCCAATTAATAAAAATTTGGAGCTTCCCAGTAAAAACTTAGCGTACAAAATAATGGGTTGAGTAATCAGAAAAACATAAAGGCTCTACTTACAATTCTACTGAAAGAACCAATGAATGTGCCAAAAGTAAGTTTTTACTGGGTTGTTCAATCGGTTTAAGCCATCCTTATAATTTACACAAAAAATTCATATATCCGTCATTTATTTAGTACTTCGATGCATCATACCCAGTAAAAACTTCACATACTTTTAAAAATAGCTTCTTTCACTCATTATTTAGAAGCTTTTTTCTATATAACTACTATAATTACTTCTAAAACTACTTAATTTTCAGATGTATGTAGGTAAAAAATAATGGCTTACATTTTAATGCGTTCATTTTGGGAAATCCCTTATAAAATTTATTGGTTCTTTCAGTAGAATTGGATGTAGTATTTGTACTTTTTCCTGATTACTCAACACAATATTTTGTAGGCGAAGTTTTTACTGGGTAACTACTGACCAATAGCCTAGCGTTTTTTTCCCAATCTTTATTATATTGTTTTTCATATTTACTTATTTTTGGGGATACATACATATTTGCTTCAAAATTGTCTTAAAAAAATCAAAAATTTTATTAAATTCTTTTTTTTTAAACACTCACTCAAGAAAAATAACAAAATGGTAATCATAATTAGGACCCTTTCCACTATATAAGAGTAAGATAAAAGTTTTGCTTTTTTTTTCATATTTTATATACGAAACAAAGAAAAATAAGCGTTAAAAATAAAAAAAGTGTAAAATCCCCAAAAAATCCCCGAAATTTTTATTTAAATCCCCAAAAAAAATCCCCAATCCCCAAATGACTTTCTTTGTCCTTTTTGCTCACATGAAATTCCCAACTTCGGGGATAAATCCCCAAGTCTGACAGCCCTGTTATTGTTGTTAATGGTAATGTAACAAAGCGACTCGTTCTCATACCAATTTAGTCCGTCGTTGTCTCATCGAGTGGACAATGACTACTTGAATGCAAAAGCATAAAGGCCCAACTATAATATGCTTAAGTTGGTTTAAGCAAATGCGCGAATACATGTAAATCATATATGTCAAACCATATTGAACTTAAGGAAACTTTTTGTTAAAATCGCACTTTCCGTACGGAATCAAATGTTTTTTGGTTTTGTTTTTGTGTTTTTAAATGCATTTGAAAAGATTTTTGTTATTTTTTGACAGGAGCTTAAGCATATTATAGTTGGGCTTTAAGAATGTCTGCTTCTTGATTATGAGCAATTGTGTTATTTCGTGCGCAACAATAAATGCAAACAAAGCACTTTCAATAAAAAACTCACACATGTACAAATCAAATGTTTCCACGATGTCAAAAATACCAACTTTGAACTTTGTTTTGCAGGCATAGAGTGAATGTAGATTTAAGGGTATGAGTAAATCAAGCAAAATAGTGATTTTTGCAGTTCTCTGGTACATATGTACCAATATTTAAAACAAAATGAGCTATATTATTTTTAAACAGTAATATACGTGCCGATTTTTTTCTGAATAAAGTGAAGGCATATATATCATCCGAAATAAAAATGTTTTCATCAGTAACGTAATTTTATTTATTTCGTAAATTTTCCAATTTTTTTTTATTTATTTAAGTAATAATATTACCTTTATTTTAGCAGTTTTGTAAGCAAATTTGTGTATATATATATATAAATATATATTAATGTTAGGTCTATAATCAAACTAAATCGGAAATTTTTTAAAACTCTTTAAGAGGGTTAAACTAGAAAGTCCTTAAAAAGGATTTTTGGGAGTGGGACTAATATGTGACCTGAAGCCAAATGTGGTTTAATCTAGGCTTTGTAATTGTTTAAGAGCTATTTGAATACAATACTGATCATTTGTATGGGGGAAATGTGTAATCATAAATCGATTAAAATAAATTTAATATGTTGTCATATAAACTTTCTAAATTGGCGTCCAAAGCGACTACAGTACGCCCTCGGTTGCTGTAACTAATAAAAACCTAGTTGCAACAACCGCGGTTGATCCTGTTGCTTAAATAGACTTTATTCAAGTAAAAAAGAAAATGGTTCACACAAAATAGAAAAGGCGCTATTCAGTCAGCATCAGCAAAACCTTTACGCTCCAACTTAGATTTTGATCCCACACACAACTTAAATTTTGATGTTCCCTTTAGGTATTTGAAGATTCTCGAGATAATATTGACACAGCAGCAGAAATAGTTTTCGAGTTCGAGGTCCAGTTTTGTTTGAAACGTATAACAGTGACCCAATTGCTTTTCGGTATAGACCATTATCATTAAGTAAGTTAGTGCAACTTTCCTTCAAATAGCCGGGGTCCATGGGTATTAGGGAAATCTTAGCATCTTGAAGATTAAATTCCTTTAAAATTTGTTGAATGTAATGCTCTTGGGATAAATTAAATAAACCATCATCGAACCTGACTTCAATTCCCACGTAAAGCTTTAAATCGCCCAGTTGTGTCATTTCAAAGTTAGATTTCAGAATTTCCGTGATATTCTCAATCTGTTCAATCGACCTCGAAGTCACTATAATATCGTCCACATAAATTAAAATGTAAGTTTTCAAATCACCATCACAAGGCTCTGCTTTTCTCTTTCTGAATCCCGAATCAATTTATATTTGATTGATACGAAGATTCCAACAACGAGCCGACTGTTTAAGTCCATACAAGCTATGATTTAATTTACAAACAAGATTTCCCCTTCCAGGCGCAATGAACCCTTGGGGTTGTCTCATATATGTATCGGAATCTAACTCATCGTATAGAAATGCAATAAACATCGAAATGTCGTCTGCTTCACTACTCGTGCAAAAATCTTGTCAAAGCTTTCGCCATACTTTTGTGAAAATCCCCTGGCAACTAATCTAGCCTTGTACTTTTTCACACAATCAACAGCCTGTTTCGTTTTAAAACCCCATTTGGAATCAATTAATTTGCAATCTGGGGGTAACTCTACTAAGTTCCATTTTTCTGCAAAGCTTGCATTTCCTCCTTCATAGCATTCAGCCATTCTTTGTTGTCGGGACTAGAAACAGCTTCAAAATAATTTACTGGATCACAATTTGTACAAACTTTGTACCCATACTTCTTGGGCGCTTTACCCTTGTTTGGCCTGGAAGAAGTTCTTGGCGTAAGGTTGAAAACACTTTGTGTTGCAGAATTGTATGACACCGAATTTTCATCCTCAGATTCAAACCCGCAAAAATCAGCTGTGCTTATCTGATCAACATCCTGTTCTATATCATCTGAGGTTTTCGATAAAATATCAGGATTTGGGTTTGAGATTAAAACATCTATTATATTGGCATTTAATTTATCAGTGTTGTCCTCGAGTGCACTTGAATTTTCAAGTTCTAAAAACTTGACATCACGAATAATAATTATCTTATTAACTGCTCAATTTAACAAACGATAAGCCTTTGATTTATCAGAGTAACCAACTAAATAACATTTCACCGCAACATAATATAATTTTCTACGTTTTTGTTTGTTTGTGTGTGCATAAGACACAGTACCAAACATACGAACATGACTTAAATTGGGAGTTTTCTTAAGCCATAGCTCAAATGGTGTTACTTTTACAGCAGATGACAACAAGCGATTTTGAATGTAGTTTGCATTATTAACAGCTTCAGCCCAAAATTTAATATGCCAGGAGTTTGATTTTGCATGGAGCCGCAGAAATCACTGTGTACCCGTTCTAAAATTTCACCTGCTCTAGATTCTGAAGTTTCGGCGTTTCCTTTAATACTTTGCGCTACTGCATCAATATTCTCTTCGGTCTTGTTGATGGTTTTGAATCAAAAAGACCAAATTGCTTGCTCACTGGGCCGATTATGTTAACCTTTAAATGGACGAAATGTTCTATAAACTTCGCGAACAGATTTATTATTTTTAAAGTAAATTTCCACAAGTTGGAAGCGTTGCTTTAGCGTTAAATGATTTATGATGACTTGCCAAACCTTACTGAACACAGTTTGACATTCTTAGCTGTCAAACCTTAGTAATCGATATCTAAAGTTCTTATGCAGCTAAAAAAAACAACCTTCATAAAATTCTAGTCCCGAGCATTCGAAACCCCTATTTCAGCAACTGCATGGACAGACAGAGTTTTTCAAATAAACTTTTAATATTGTAGGAATTACAAACGGAATGACTAACTTTAGGGACATAACCAAATGTTTCGCATAGAACCACGATCGTTACCTAAAACACAAAAAGTCCTAACTAAAAATTAAAAATGTTGTTGATGCTGTTTATTGCATCCACACATATGTCGGCAAACAGTTTTGGAATTGTTCGACCAAAAACAGCGATTTCATTAATAATAATCAAACGGCCCTTTCTAAAAAAAAATATATGATAAACGCTAAACGACCTAACTAATAGTTTTAATAATATGCAACATTTTCACTATCCAAAACAACTGGTAGGTTTTGCAAGAAAAACCAATTATAAACAGTTTAAGGCAATTTATCATTTTACTATTTAAAATTTGTTGATTCTCCCGTAAAATCTTCAAAATGTGAAAAAGAGCTTTTTTCATTTTAGGTAACGATATCCTACCAACGAGCGCAAATAAACTTTCAAATTGGGCATAACGGATATTTTGGTAACAGGGAGATTTTATGTCAACTGACCCAATTTTTAAATCGATGTCTTTCGATTTGGATGAAATTTTTTTTTATACATAAGCCACTCGCATTCCATAAAGCAACCAAAACTACCTTAAAGGGAAAGACATAAGCTTTCTTTTGAGCAAAAAAAAAAAAAAAAAAAAATATTCCGGATAAAAAAGATATAAAAAAAGTTTTCAATTTAAAAAAAAAAATTTTTTTTAAGAAAACAAAAATTTTTTTTCAAAAGATTGATCAAATAGCTATAAGAGCTACTTGGCAGGGCTGTGGAGTCGGAGTAATCGGAGTTGAGGTTTTTGTGCGACTCCGACTCCATAAAAAATTTTCCAAAATAAAAATTATTCGAAATTGACGATGCAATATTTCAAATATCGATTTGAAACTTTTAAGAATCATTTTATGCTTTATTTAACCATTCAAAAGCTAATGCATTAAAAAAGTTAGAGTGCTATATTCGGATGTACCGAATCTTTTACAACCTCCACAGTTAGAATAAATGAGAGCTATAAATTATTAAATAATCTTGGTTCCGGTTCAAACCAATTATACGACAATCAATTTTTTCTAGCAATTTGAACTAACTTGAATAATATATCATGATTCGTAGCAGTTTTTGCCGAACTAAAATGATTTTCAGGAGGGCCATTTTTATTATCCCATGGCAGCCTAGCCATTTATCAAGTTTTCCCTTTTTTTTGCAACTTTTTTGAGAGGCAAAAAAGTTTTAAATTTTAATAAAGTTTTTTCAAGTTTTTTATAAATACATAATTTAAAATTTGTAGAATATTGGTAAAATATTAAGCTTCGTTCACAATCAAAGAAACAGTTTCACTTGGTGTTCATAATAGAGCAACAATTTCTTTTGCAACCACACACATTTTGCATTAAGAACCCATTTGAAAATTTTAGCCACAACAATATTATGCATATATTATTATTTTTTACAACATTTTGTTGAAATTTTCATTCAAAACTAAATTAAAATTATTTTAAACGTCAGAAACAATTTCATACAAAATGTTGCTGAAGTTCTAGTTGACTCAACTTTAGTTACATTTTTGTTCTAAAAATGAAAGAAAATATATGAAATACTTTGGGTAGAAAAAAGATAGAAGAAAAAATGAAATTGTTTCTCTGATTGTGAACAAAGCTTTAAGCGATGTTTTTATGTTATTAAATGGTCTTGTATTTTCTCTGTTCTTTATTATTTTAATTGTGTAACCTTCTTCGTAAAGATTCATACAGGGTGGCTCAGAAAGACCGAAGTGGTGTGAATTCATTATAACTTTTTTATTATAATTTTTTTTTTTCAGTATTTTGTAAAGAAGACTTGGACAATTTATAATGGAGCAATACACAACTGAACAACGTGCCCAAATCGTTGAAATTTACTTTTCAAATCAACGGTCCATTGTGTTGACTCAGCGTGCATACCGTCGTCAACAATAAACCGTCTGGTTGCAAATTTTCGACAACAAGGAGGAGTAAGGAACCTTCCTGGTTCCGGCAGACTACGAACTGTCCACACGTTTGACAATATTCAAGTGGTACAGGAGAGTATTCGGGAGGATCCAGAAACATCAACCAGGAGACGTTCGACACAACTTGGCCTCTCAAGAGGCTCGCTGCAGCGAATTTTGCATACCATAAGAATGTTTCCATACAAAATACAACTTGTCCAAGAATTGAAACCGACAGTTTTCCAGCAACGACTTGACTATGCAATTTATTTCCAGCAAAAAGCACAAGAGAATCCTAATTTTATTCATAACTTAGTTATGAGTGACGAAGCCCATTTCCAATTAAGTGGGTTCGTTAACAAGCAAAACTGTAGGATATGGGCTACGGAAAACCCGAGAGTACTTCATCAACGACAATTACACCAGTTAAGTGTACTGTTTGGTGCGGTGTTTCTTCAGAAAGGATCATTGGCTCCTATTTTTTTGAAAATGAACGAGGTGTCGCCATTTCCATCAATGGTAATCGATATCGGGCCATGTTGGAAAATTTTGTAAGACCAGCCGTGGAAAACCATCCGCAAATATGGTTCCAACAGGATGGAGCCACAGCGCACACTGCGAGGGCCACAATGGCTCTTTTACGCGACATCTTTGGTGAAAGAATAATTTCGCGTAGAAGCAATTTTAATTGGCCTCCGCGTTCCCCGGTTTTAACCGCTCCAGACTGTTTCCTTTAGGGTTATTTAAAAGGGAAAGTTTATGTAAATAAGCCGAGGACTATTGAGGAATTAAAAACCAATATTCGAGACGAAATTAACAACATAACACCGGAAGTTTTGCGAAAGGTCATGGAAAATGTGTTGGAAAGAGCACATTTGTGCGAAGCAGAAAATGGCCACTACTTGCGGGATATCATTTTTAATAACTAATCTAAAAATATTCCCTATAAATTTACTGTATTTAAAAAACAAAAAATTAAAAAAATATGTCTTAAATAAAAAGTTATAAGGAATTCACACCACTTCGGTCTTTCTGGGCCACCCTGTATAAGTTGTCTGAAGTTAATGTAATAAATCTTGGAGTTTATTCTTTAAAGTTTTATGTTGCATTTTTTATTGGTCTGTTAAAAAAGTTTGATTTTAATAACGACTTTCTTAAACACGTCAAAGATCTTGCACCTTTTTATGTAATAAGAAGTTACCAATTGAGTTTTCTCAATTATGTGCGATTGTGGCAAATTTAGTCTAGTTGAGTGATATTGAAGAAGTTAATAATGAATAGCTTGAGCTTTAATTTTTAGGAATATAATTAATAGAAAGAGCAAAATATTGATATAGATTTAATTTTAATATATTTTTAAATACAATAAATACTATTAACCTTTTTAACATGTTTTTGTTTTTTCTTTTAATAATGCTGGCACTTTTGTAAAAAAAGTATTTTTCAGAAATAAGAGTTTTTTTTTTAAAAATAAATTATGGACTGATCATCACGAAATCCTGTATAGTGATTTCCGTATTAAAAATCTAAGTGGAACATATTTCAATACAGTAGTGAAATTTGTTTTAGCGCTTAAAGTGCTTTTCAGAAAGCTGCTTAATATGGGATCTAAGGTAAATATGGACCGATAATCAGAAAATTGCATGATATTTTTTCTAGCCATATGAACCAAAATTGGACCAAATTTTACAATATCTATAGCTGCTACGGGTTTAGGTGTAATTAAATAATTTCCTAGAGTGAACATTATATGAAGCATTATATAAACAATTATGGACCGATCTTCTAGAAATTTTATAGCGTAATAGTGCCAAATCGCATTACAATAGCATTAGTTGTAACGTTTTTAAACGAACTAAACTGTTTTCCGAGGGTAGGCTTTATATGGGGCCTAGGGTTAATTATGGAACGATCTTCAAGAAATTTTGAAGTGTCTTATAAAACTGTGACGTACCAAATTTTATTATGATAGCGATATTTATTACGTTTTTATGCGTACTAAACTGTTTTCCTATAGTAAATTATGGACCAATCTTTACGAAAGCACATTAAATATGAAAGCAATATTTATTACGGTTTTAGAGTACATTTTGGCACCTTTTACGTAAGTTTTTGTAACAAAATTGTAAATTTTTTAAGGGGGTGGTTCTACATTTTGATTGATAACTATGATCCTACTGATCGGATTTTGCTGGATTTCATTCCCAAACTGCTTAGGATAACTAAAAGCAATTTGACACCAAGATTGAACTAATTTTTAAGTTTTACGTAAGTGAGCGTATTTTGAACAGACGGACATGGCTCAATCGACTTAGAATTACTCAAGAAACCAGGGGTATTAGATGCATGATAAAAAAGTTTCACAGGGAATGACAAACTCAGTATACCCTCAATCCGTACGGTATTTACCCTTTTTTAGGGTAATTTTGGGCCGAAAAAGGTAGCAAGGTAATTGTATTTAAAAAACGGTAATTTTAAGAAAAATTTGGATTTTTAGTATACATATACATGCTTACATATGTATGTATGTATGTATGTTTAATAATTTAAACGTTTGAGAGGTGATTTTAAATTTAAAAATAGATCAATTTTATAACAACAAATTAAGAACATAATGTTTTTGCAAATGTTTTCGTAACAGCGATAAGTCCAATTAAGAAAACTGAAATTACTCTTGTTTAGTTATTATTAATTTTGTATTAAACTTTGTGTTTCTTTAAAAATCAACAATATTTAAACATACTTACATATCAAATAGCCGTGAGCTAATAAATTTTACTATAGTTTTTGGATTATTTTAAGTACGGATCAGGGATTAAATGGGGCTAAAGTTAAGTGTTTGGCGCTTGATGATCCGTGTTTGAATCAAGCATTCTGCACTTTATTTAAGAAAATCTGTACTTACCGTACTATTGACACAACTTTGCCTTTGTTAAGTACGGATGGATTGATTTTTTTTTTGTGACTGTAACAATTCAAAAATTATTAAAGTACATATGTAACTTTTTTTAAGTATATAATTAAATGAATTAAACAAAACATTATTTATTTTAATGTTTATCACATACAAAACACATTTAAAATTTAAATTAATGGTTTATGAATACTGCTCTTATGTGCTGTATCCAAATGACAGGCGATGACCTGAGTGCTTTTCATATAAACTTTACTACATAATCAATCGCCTGTCATTTGGAAACAGCACATTAATGTTTCCGTACGGTAATTTCTTCTCAAAAACGGTAATTTTTAGAAGGCCGTACGGTAATGAAAAAATAAAAGTTAACATCACTGAGTCTCATATATATTTAGCATTAAGATTATGGTAGGAGTCGGAGTCGCACTTAAAAAATTTCAGCGTTTGGAGTCGGAGTTAGTACTTTTTTCGGACGACTCCACAGCCCTGCTACTTGGGACAAATTTTGCTAACACCTATGGGTAAAAAGTTACATGGAAGAGAAAGAACACCTTTATGACCAAAATGTCAAATTTTGACCCCACCTAACTTAGAAACTTTTTGACCGAACTTGTTTGTTGTGTCTAAACTACTATCCAATAGGACTAACTTTGGTGCAAATTTCATCCAAATCAGAAGACATCGACTTAAAAATTGGGTCACTTGACATGAAATCCCCCATCAGTATAAATGCTATAAGCGCAAGGATGGCCTCGAATTTCAACCGGCATTGCTGATTAGCTTTAAAATTTATAAATGGAAACTTTTTTTTTTTTTTTTTTTTTTTTTGAAAATTTCTGAATATCTACATACAAATACTTAAGGCTAGATTACACTATCTCACAAGTCTTACGTATTCCATAATACTTTGTGAGACAGAATTCTAATGAGTTTTGTTGCGACTGTCAAAAAATCTAATTTAACATGACAGTTTGTGTTCACACCATCACACAAAGTATAAACACATGAAATAAAATGCAACCCTGATCCAATGAAAAGTATTATTGTTTAGAAATTTTTTCAAAAAAACGATGAAGTAATTTTCGTGACACATTGCATTCACACTATCACACTTTGTCATATTACTTGAGTTTTTGACATGTATTAATACAAAGTATAATAGTGTAATCTAGCCTTTAATAGCTGTTGGTGCGTAAACTTTTTTGACGCCAGCGAAAAAGTAAAAACGTATTTCTACTTTCTTTTGATGGCCTATTCGACTATACGGCTCCACGAAAAGCCCCCCAATGAAATAACGCCCAGGAAATAACCCCCAATGAAATAAACCCCAAAAAATAGGAAATAACACCCAAAAACAGTGAATGAAATAAAATCGAAAAATAAATGAAATAAACCCTAAAGCGAAAACGAAACAACCCCCTAATATTTGGGAGTTATTTCATATGAAATAACACGCAATGATGAAAATGAAATAACCCCCAATGAAATAAGCCCCATCAGCAACAAAAATGAAATTATGCCCAAAATTCATAAAAGAGTCAGTTTTACCAAGGATTTCATGAAGTCAATATGGACCAACAGCAAAGTCGCAATAAATGAAATAACCCCCGAATAACAAATGAAATAACACCAAAATTATGCACGCTATGAAACAAGCCCCGAATTTTAAAAATTTGTTGGGTGTTATTTCATTGGAGATTATTTCATAATTTGAAAACCCCAAATGAGGAATGAAATAATTCCCAAAAAAAAATGAAAAACGGCCCAAAAAAATTGGGAGTATTTCATATGAAATAACACCCAAAAATATATGAAAAAAATTTGGGGAATATTTCATTTCTCGTTTGGGCGTTATTTCATTGAGGGGCTTTTCGTGGAGCCGACTATACTATGCCAAACTTTATATTTGCAACAAATGTTAAAAAGTTATAGCCCTAATGTACATATACTAATATGCATCTTTTAACTTATAAAATACCCTTTTTCAAACCGTCACCAACCCATTACCTTGATTTTCCAGCACCAACAGGACCAATAATTGCTACCAAGGTTCCCGGCTGCACACGCAGGTTAACATCGTCCAATGTATATTCTGTAGAATTTGGATCCCATTTTGCCTTAACATTGCTAATAATTATGCCAGCTTCCGAAAGAGTGGCATGACTTTTTAAAATTAAGGGCTCTTTTTCGGCATCTTCATTTTCCAATTGTTCATCTAAAGCTTTATCGTTCTCTTTAACAGTAGACTGGTTACTGTCATCAATTGTAGATTTGTCTACAATATCTGTATCTTCATACTGCATATAGTTTTGTATGCGTTTGATGGACACCAAAGTCTCAGCCAACTGGGAAATGCCTAGAAATATAAAGCTCTGTTTTAGCTTACTTCATAATTGTAAAATTTTAATAATGTTTTTAAGTATTTATTACCCTGAGGAAAGAATACGGTCATGGTAGTTCTCAAGGTATTATAATATGCTGTTATCACAAAAGCTTTTTCCGGTGTTAGAAAGTTACTTAGAACCACATAAACCACTAAACTTAGAAAGATCGAAACACGTGTTAGAAACATTATGAAGGACAACAATATACCACGTATGTAAGATACTTGTCTTATGGTATTGATTTCTTTTTTACGAGCATGTGCTACCATTTTGCCAAAAGGTATTTCCCAAGCATACATTTTTATAACCTGTATGCCAGATATAATCTCATTCATCATGCGCACACGCTCATCGGTGCGTAAAGCTGTGCGCAAACGTAGCACTGACGTCTTTTTGCCCAGCCAACCTTGAAGAGGTATGAACATCAACATAAATGCTACACCAAAAACGGCAGAAATTCCAATCTAAAATTAAATAAACAGAAAAAAATGCAATTTAAAATCGGAAAATATTAAAAATTTAAAGTTTCCCACATACCTCTCTGTACATTAAGTACGTTATAAAAAACGTCTCTACTGGACCCACCCATAAATAATGTATAAATATCATGGCCAAATCTAAACGTCCCACATCATTCGATATCAAATTTACTACTTGCCCCGCAGTGGTATTTCCCAAAGCGGTTTTACTTAGACGCAAAGACTTGCGATAAATCATACTACACATTGCCACTCGTATCTTCATGCCCGTATGCATTGTGCCCAGCATATAAGGATGCGTTATAATCACATTTAAAGCCGAGCACAATATAACACCACCAGCATAAAGATAAGCTGTATTTATATTGCCTTCATCATGTGCATAATATGCAATCAATCCTAGTAGAAACAATGGCTGTAGGGTTCTGTGGAGTGAAATTATACATGTTCATAAAATGTTATTATCAGAGTTAAATTAAATGAAAAGATACGATCACACTGAACAAAAATGTATGTATGTATGTATACAGTATTTATGGCTTATTTACATTTCATTATTTGCACGTCATTTTAACAAAATTATTCATGTATGTATATATTCGAAGTTTTATTAAAATTAAGCTAATTTTATTTTATTAAATAACTTTTCTACATTTTTTTGACTCAAGTTTGAAGCGATGCTAATATGAGAATTTTTTGAAAGCAATTAACTAAAACTTTATTGTTTTGTGATGCATAAAATCGAAATACAATGTAACCGAAATGATTATAAACAAAACAAAATTCGGCTATTTTAAATAGCAAACTGTTATTGCTTAAATTGTAATGTATACAAGCGTTATGTGCTTATAACAGGTGTGCATAAATACTGTACATCGTCGGGTTTTCTTCTTTAACCACGTAAGCGCAAACAGCTAGTTTTTCAGAAAATGAAAAAAATTTAACAACATTTTAAATGTGGGCTTCAGGACAAATTTTTTACAAAACTTGGGACTTAGAAAGTAAAAAATATGTTTTATGCATCGCACGTGGAAATGTTCGTTTTCGAAAATATTCAAAAATAACTCATATTCGACAAATTTCATGTTTTTCTCATACATTTTACGATTTGTATGGGAGCTTCTTTTAGGAGCAGATATAGAGCTTTGAATCCTTTACAATGTTAATTATAGAAAAATAGTTGGGGTAGGTCTAAGATTATATCCCTAAAGACATGCGTTAACCTCTTTGGGTCCGAAAACGAATTTCGAGCCTGAACGGTTTATTGTAGGGAAGCAATGTTTAGATATTGAGATAGAGATTTCGTATGCTGGAAAAAAAGTTGCATTTTATTACAATAATGGAGGCTGTAGGCACATTTGAGTTGTATAGGATACTTTAACCTGAATCGTAAAAGGCCTTAACTAACCAAAAATTAAAAATCGACTCTTCATTGATTCTGATGTATTACATCAACACAATTGTCCACAAAAAGTTTTGGAATCTTTTGACCAAAATTTGTGATTTTTTTAGCAAACAACAAAAGGCCCTATCTACAGAGATTTTATGGTAAACGCTAAAAGGCCTAACTAACAGTTTGCATAATATGCAACACTGTCAATTGTCAAAAAACTGTTAGGTTTTACAAGAATAATGGAAGAAAAATATATTATAAACAGTTTAAGGCGATTTATCATGTTAGGCTATGTTTACATGATGTGTATTTGTCATGTGGACTTTGTACATATCGTCTGAACCCCTCCAAACAATATCATGTGTTATTTCTCTGTGTACAGTAGGTACACATGACATTTTTGATTTAGAACGAGTTCTATTTTCAAGTGACAAAGCATCTGGCATCAGCAGGTTTTTATTAACAAAATAGTTTGTGGCGGCAATAATTAACTGAAATTTTAATAAATATAAATTATAATACTAAATAAAAAATACAAAAAAAAAAAAAAATCACCAAATTTATTATTGAAAATGATATGTATCTACTTTTGATAGGTTATGTCAAATGTACGTTACAAACCAACATGTGAACATGTTAATTATAAACCTAATGTAAAACTCAAATTTTGACATACACATGAAATCACATGTGGGTAGAAAAATGACATTCGACAGGGCAAATACACATAATGTGAACATAGCTTTAAATAGTTTTTGCTTCTCCTGTAAAATTTTCAAAAGTGCCATTTTTACCAAAGTTACTGATTTTGAGGGCCTGGCACCGCACCAAAAATTCTCCGATTGACCTGAAAACTTTCCACATTTTTTTTTTTATCTCAAAAACCAAAAAAATTGGTGGGTGAAGCTTTAACATTTCCAACTTTAAATAAAAAACTATTCTATTTTGCACGCAAAGGTCATTTTGTATGGCGCTTACGAGATTTTCGAAAAGGCTTAATTTTTGTATTTATACAAAAATGTAAAGATGAGAATGCAATCGGGTGACAAATGTTAATTTTTGCAATAAAAACAAAAGAAGTCAATTTCGAAAAATTGTGCTGACGTGGTTAAGGAAGAAACGCGACGATATGTACATTGATGTTACCCAGAAATTAAAGGTCGATTCATCCATCTTTATTTTTTTATATGTATTTTTAAGAGAGAGAACATATTTTTTACGAACAACTCTCAGCTTTAATTGATTTATTTTTATATTTTGTCCAGACCATGGTAGAATAAGTACAAGGTATAGTCATTAGAAATTTTTTTCTCAATTTCAAAACCCATATAACGTAAAACAAGCTTCAAAAATCAAATAAATTAATTTGACATAACATGGGTAAATAATGACAACTCTCCCTAATGAACATAGATATGTACCTGGTACCACTGTTGGAATCTGACAATTCTTAAATTGTACTGTCTCATTGGCAAAATTGTACCAACTTGACATAAATTGTACCAAAATTTCGATAAAAATAAAAAGCATACATAGTAAGAATTAATAACACTTTTTTACTCAATAAAAACAAAACAAATAAGAAAGTATAGTCGGTTGGGTGCCGGGGCATTCAGAGGTCCCGTGTAACAGGATAGGGCTGATGAGATAGCTATGGCTGGCGTAAGCGCCCAGATGGTTGGTCCCGAGCCCTTCTGTGGGCTGAGTTTGGCAACTACCCATGCCCTTTTAGAGGACTGGGCTCTTAGGGAGAATAGAGAATATTGGGCATCGCTCCGGGAATGCGTCAGGCAAATAAACTGATCTTTCCCGGAAGGACAATGGGAACGAATGGTCTAAAGAGACTACGACTGTTGGCGGCTTATCTGATGGGTCACCACAAGGTCAAGTACCATCTGTTTCGGATGGGCCTGGCAGAGGACTAGGAATATAGACTGTGTCTTGATGGGGACGAGTCCACAGGGCATATATTATGTAACTTGCTGGCGTTGGTATGGGCCAGGAGGAGACACCTAGGGCACAACGCGGTGGGCGCGTCCCGAGTCGGTGTAACACTGGTAAAAGACCTACTTGGTTTCCTGTGGAAAGCAGAGGATCTTTTGGCCATTTAAAGCGGAGTGGGTACAATAGACCTCACTTGGCCGCGGTACCGTCTCTATTGGGAGAAATTTACTCGATCTCGGAAAAAGAATAGTTTGTCAAGCCTGAGCACCCGAGCACAGTATATAAATACATATTTTCGAGAGTGTAGATTATTTGGGATCCATGGGCAATCATGGACCCGCCTAAACAAAAAATTATATTATGTGGTTAAGTTCTTTGTGCCGAATATTATTTAGATAACTTTATCTATATGAGATTTATTTCCCCTTAAGTGATTTTAGAAAGGGAGCTTTTATAAAACTTTTGGTTAATTTTGGACCTACCAGCACAACATTTTATCATAACATAGCAGCTTTAATTAAAGTTATTGCCGCTCATTTTTATATCCATACAAAGATTTAAAAGGAAGTTATGGCAATAAAAGCTATTTTGGGGAGTAGTATTTATATGGAAAGCAATCGTCAAATATCGACCGATTCCAAAAAAATTTCTTAAGATGATTTAGATTTTTATAAAATAAATCTGCTCCAAATTTGATCTAAATACCAACGTAAAAAGATGGTTTATAGGCAGAAACGCTCTTCAAAAGAAGTTTGTAAGGGACCATATGAAATTATGGACCGATTCTCACCATTTTAAGTAGGCTTTGTCGTTATGTATTGAAACCTATGTACAAAATTTCATCGAATTACCTTAAATTTAGCGACCTGTATCTTGTGCACAAGGTAACATCGGAAAACAACCAGCCAGACAAAGAGACAACGGTAAATCGAATCAGAAAGTGATTCTGAGTCGATCGGTATACTATTTATATTTTTTAGTGCTACACACAAACGCATAATACCCTCTCCACTGTTGTGGTATGGGTACACACAATTAAGAAGAAGCAAAAATTTATATATTTCTCTTTTTTCTCAAAGGCAGACAATAACGTAGGCGCTTAGTTGACAGTGCCACCAAAACAATATACAAAAGTGGCGTTTTGAAAACCCTTGATCCCAGGCTTCCTACAGGGATACGAGTACATATACTTACGTATGCATGTACTTAATATGTCAGTATAGCATCATGAATATAAATAACCATTAAAGCAATGTTTGGTAGTTCTGGCCACGGGTGGAGATATGTAATTAGAAATTGTATTATTGGAAACAAAAGTGAGTGAATCCACCTCAAAGATATGATAAAACTTCGTGGATAATTTTTTTTTTTAATTGTACCAAAAATGGATGAATTGTAGCAGTGCACCAATAAAGTTTCGATTGTACCAAATTTGGTACAATTGTACTACAAATCCCATCAGAGCCTGGTACTTATCATACTATGGTCCGGACAAACTAGAACTGAGTTGCCAATAAGTTAATTTTTTTACTCAAATTTTGTTTTTGTGAAATTAAATTGTGAGTGATAATCTTTTTTCATCAATTATTAACACACAATCTTGGAAAATAATTTTAAATATGTATGTAATTTGACACCAAAAAAAAAAAAAAAAAAACAAAGCAAAATATAATCCGTCGCTGAATTAACTAGCACCTTGAAAATTTAATAGATTTTGTGTACATATGGCAACTTTGATTTTTCGGACAAATGAATGAATCGTCTTCCAGAAAAATTTCAGTAAAAACAATTTTTTGGACTAAGTTTTTGTCTGGACAACATGGGTGAATCTACCTCAAATCCCCTATAATCGTATCTTGTTGTTGTTTTATCAAATTTCAAATATGTAAATAAATACTTTCTTACCTCAATCCCAGTTCGAGCAAAAATAATATGAGACCTAATAATGCAAATCGCCATCCAAATACTCGCATTGAAGCTCGCAATAGACTTGGTTTCCTTTTGGAATAATCTTTTTTTTCTAATTCCTTTTCCCATGATTGACACATTTTATTGCCAAGAGTTTCTGAAATAAAAACATGAATTTCGTTAAATACATTGTATGTATGTATTTATGTGCAAAAAGGCCAACAAAAAGTTTGGTTTATGGGAAACAATAGTTAACATCAGGAATAGCAAAAAGAGTTGTAAAAATGTACACATTTGCTTCCTTAATTAAATTTTTTTAGATTAATTGTATCAAACCATACAAGGTCGGTTGTAAAGTTTTAAACAAATGACCCTAATTTTTTTAACTTAAGATGCTTAGGTTAAGTTGGCGAATGGCAACCTATCTGCTAATCTTCTTACCTAACAGATCAAGAGTAGTCGTAAACTAAAGGGCTGCGCAAAATATTCTTAATGTTCTGTGTTCTACTTCACACAACTATCAATCATATTATTTCACTGTAAACATACATACATAGCAAAACAAACATAACAACACATTACTCCCACCAAAACAAAACAAGCATAACTTGAAAAGTTTTTCTCTTCTGCTTTGTTAGTGCTTGTATTATCAAAACAAACAGAATATCAACACAAAAACAGACAATGAAATAAAGAAACGGTAAATTATAGTAAAAGCATCGAGTGCAGCAAAACACACCATTATATGAATTACATATGTTTTTATTTTTTATTTCTATAAAAAGAATGAATTCTTCTTAATTTTATTTAAATATTAGACCTAAGTACCTTCATATATGTGTATGTATGTAAATAATAAACAATATATTTTAGCAAATAAAAATTAATATTAACTATAAACTTTTTTAAGCTTTTTCAAAACATTCAAACATGCTTGGAATGTTCTATTTCTGTTTTAATGTTCTACTTCATCTTTGTTCTAATTCAGCTTTATTCTAGTTCAGCATTGTTCCAGTGCAGTTTTGTTCTATTCTTTTATATTTTGACTGTACAGCAAAACAATTGTTTTTGGAAGTATGTGTTTTGTAATGAGAGAGTAATATACACACACTTTCTAAATTTAATGAAATTGCTTGTAAGCAATATTTCTTGTGCTTGTGCATCTCTTTATCGTAAACTACTCTTATATCCCCAAATTTAAAACTAAGAGCTTGATTCTCGCCTTATCAGGCAAAATAATTGTTTGAATTAATTCAGTATTGTTAACGTTGATAGATTAAAAGGTAATAGTTTGCATTTACCGGGTTTTCCAATGGGGTAAAAACATATTAAATCAACCAATGAGTTGACCGCACCGATTTCGAATTGGATGAAATTTGGTACGAAGGGAAAGTTAAACATAATAATAGCGTTTGCCAACTTTCAGTGTCTTAGCTCTCCTACTTTCAGAATTATGGCCATTCCAAGTTGGAAGAAATCAATAAAAATGCACTCAGATGCCTTAACACAATTTTCAATATCTCGAAAAGTATTCATTGTACGTTAATAATAAAGGGCTCATTTTACAGACAAAAACATGCGCCATTCCAAAAATTTTTTTTTTTAATTTTCGATCAAGGATAATGTAAATAAAAAAAGGACTAAAATTTCCAAAGGATATATCTCGAAAATCAATATTTTTAAAAATTTCAAAAAAATATATGTTAATTCTTATTATGTTTTGTGCAAGTCTGCCAAATTTCAATGTGGAGTCTTTATTACAACATGAGTTATTAAGAAAAAAGCAGGCGAAGGTTTATGTATTTCATGAAATGTACCAAAATACAAGAAGGTGACAAATTACAAAAAGAAGGACAAATCAAATGTAACGGAACTTTTTCGACTTTTCTTTGCTTAAACTCTTTTTCTCCATTGCTAAACCTTTAATAAAAAGTACAACATAATGTATTATCATTATTAAACACTTTATTACAGCATATTTATTTATTTCTGAAGGATTCCTATTAAAAAATCTGCATCTGCCGAGTAACGCTTGACTTTAATTTTTTTTGGATCTACACGTTCAACAGAATGCAGCTTTTGAGTTCCAGGAATAGTACGCAAATCTTTAAAACGAATTTTAAGGAACCGTGCTTCTTCTTCGTGGTCTTTTAGAGTTAAAAACTCGAAATTACAGTTCAAAAGATTTTGCAGGCACCATTCATATAATTGTTTTGGAGTAGTTATTTGACCTTGTAATGGACGCTGTAAACTAGCTCGACCTGCCTCTCTCTTTACGGTACGGGCCTTTTCCATGGCTTGTTGTAAAAAAATGCCACTCAGCATTACATCCAAAATCTTCCATATGATAACATAAATTGATAAAGTTCTTTTTATTTTTAAACTGGGCAGCACTACCGTCTGAAAAATACGTGATTTTCTTCGGGGTTGTTTTAAACTTTTTTCTCAAAAATACATTTAGGTGGCGATGGAACAGGTGAACAGCTACAGAATCGTGTACAAGACAATCAGATATTATTATGAAGTTTGTATGTTGTGTTTTTCCATCTGATTTAAAATAAATAGCAATTGGGTATAAAGTGGCCTGAGAGTTGTTCCAGTGAAATCCCTGGACTGCATCCTGAATAGTAAAAGAA
The DNA here is from genome assembly GCA_963931875.1 of Pollenia griseotomentosa. Taxonomy (NCBI): domain Eukaryota; kingdom Metazoa; phylum Arthropoda; class Insecta; order Diptera; family Polleniidae; genus Pollenia; species Pollenia griseotomentosa. The sequence goes on along the minus strand of OZ007560.1, from coordinate 180,662,926 downwards.
GCATTTTCTGAAAAATTGCAAACTGCTATATACTCCTTTTCTTCCAAATTTGATTTCTTTCGCTCAGATATGCTGCCTGCTGTTTTGCAATAAATGAATGAGGTAATAGAATTTGAAGCTTTTCACACAGGGAATCCACAAAAACGTAGGCTTGGCCAATCATGGTCTCCAAATTATCCCTATCTACACTAACCTATTGTTTATATGTTATTTCATCTATATTATTTTGCTCTAGTAATTGATTTAGTTTTGCTTTTAAATTTTTAATTCCTGGACACTTGTTACATTTACGTAGGTGACACTTTGAAGAAGATGGAATGCATGTCATTTGTTTCAAACAATCTTTGTAACATTCAAGCTGATAATTCGGAACACCAGCAGTAAATTTTTTTAAATTTATAGCAGCATTGATTGTGCTGAACCGTGGAAAATTTTGTCTTGAATCGAATAACTTATTTTCCTGAATTTTGCATCTCTGTACCGTTTTTCATGTAACTTCTTCTTCTTTATCGGAGATTGTTCCAGATACGGTAAAGATTGGTTTAATTTTGAAATAGAAACTTCTTCCGTGCCTGACGCAATGTCATCGAAAGTATCTACATTTTCGTTTATGTCTGAACCTTCTTCCAAATTAGATTTCTTTACATGTGAAAATTTTATTCTACATGTCCCACAAATTTTACTTGAGATCGTAATGTTTTTATCCTTAGTATACTGTAGCATTCATTCTTGGACTTGTCTTAAACTTTTATTGCACCCAGTGTGACCGGATTTTTTAAAAGCATTACAGCAAAATGTTGAATTGAATGGCATATTTTTTATTAAAATACTACAACCGAATGAATTGTGCACGACTTTTTTGTATTGACAATAATTTTAATTTATTTAAATATTTAGTCTCTTTTTTTGCCTTTTCAACCGATCAAGTCACTTTAACACGATAACACTTTGACGTTTAGCACTTATGAAATCTAGTATTCAACTGAAGTTTGACTTAGAGTCTCTGAACTATTTATATTGTTTTTTTTTAGTACAAAAAAAAATAGATTTCAGGTAAATAAATAAACCCTTTGCTTTTCTTGAATTGGAAGATTTGCGTGAACTACGGGTCATAAAATGTTTTTTAAATAGGGACTGAATTTGCTACTGCCAATAAGCCGGCCACAGGTCATAAAATATTTGTACATTTTTTGTGTGAACAGGCAATAAATATTTCGCCTAGGTTATAAAGTCGAAAAAGTTCCGCTACATTTGATTTCTCCTTCTTTTTGTAATTTGTCACCTTCTTGTATTTTGGTACATTTCATGAAATACATAAACCTTCGCCTGCTTTTTTCTTAATAACTCATGTTGTAATAAAGACTCCACATTGAAATTTGGCAGACTTGCACAAAACATAATAAGAATTAACATATATTTTTTTGAAATTTTTAAAAATATTGATTTTCGAGATATATCATTTGGAAATTTTAGTCCTTTTTTTATTTACATTATCCTTGATCGAAAATTAAAAAAAAAATTTTTTTGGAATGGCGCATGTTTTTGTCTGTAAAATGAGCCCTTTATTATTAACGTACAATGAATACTTTTCGAGATATTAAAAATTGTGTTAAGGCATCTGAGTGCATTTTTATTGATTTTTGGCAACTTGGAATGGCCATAATTCTGAAAGTTGGAAGGCTATATTTCTGAAAGTTGGCAAATTTTATTGTGCCGATCCATAGATCATGTGTACAAAATCTTATCAAATTTGGAGGTGCTGAGGTCAGAAATGTTAATATTTTCGGTTGATTTCATATGTTTTTACCCATTTGGGTACTTGACAACTTTGAATTTAATTTGTGAACGCACTATTTCACTGATCATCTAACTGTTACTTTCCTTTTTTTTCAGTAAACTCAACATTTTCATCAGGGTTAATTACACAAACTGTTCGTATGCAAATTATAAAAATGTACTACCGAAATTCGGAGTCGGTGACCACAACTTTAGGAACGTTAATTCTAATTTTCGGTCGTTATTCTCGCTCTAGTAGACAAGCAATAATAAGTTTAGTGCAAAAATATGAGTCTACATACATTTTTATTGTGTGATGCTGCCGTGCCAGTGAGACAATGGGTTGGTCGAAGTAACAAAAATATCGCTGCCGTTCAGGCGTCCGTAGCAAATGATCCAAATCATTCGATTCCGCAGAGTTCTCAAGAACTGGGCATCGCCAAGACCACTTTATGGCGAATTTTGCGTAAAGATCTTGGCTTACACCCATACAAGATCAAGCTGACTCAAGAATTGAAGCCGATGGACCATCTGACGCGACGTACGTTCTCCGATCCGGTTCTGGAGAAGATGCGACAAGATGATGAATTTCATCGAAAATTATCTTCCGTGCGAAGTTCATTTTTGGCTCAATGGGTTCGTCAATAAGCAAAATATGCGTTATTAGTTTGGTGAAAATCCACATATGCTTCATTATTCACCACGATCGTCACGTTACTGTGAATGGCAATCGTTATCGCGCCATCATTACCGATTTTTTTTGGCCCGAATTGGAAAACATGGACTTAGACGACATGTGGTTTAACAGGACGGTACAACAAGCCACACAGCATACGTTACAATCGGTTTATTGAAAAGTAACTTTAGTGAGCGTGTTTTCTCAAGAAATGGACCAGACAATTGGCCGCCTCTTTCGTGCGATTTATCGCCTTTAGACTTTTTTCTTTGGGGCTACGTCAAATAATTGGTCTACGCCAACGAGCCGATGACGTTGGGAGAACTCAGAGCCAACATTGAACGCGAAATTGCGGCCGCTTCGGTGTGACCGAATCGACCGCAGCCGAAGTGCCCGCGGTGGCCATATAAACGAAGTCAAGTTCCATTCATAAATGTTTTGATTGTATTTCAAGTCGATCATAAAGTTTTGGAAATATCGCAAATAGTTTGCGTTTTATTTAAAAAAAAGTTGTCAAGTCCTTATTGGAAAACCCATTATATATTTATGTACTTAAAAAATTGGGACATTTTTAAATTGTTCAAAACTAGTTATTGTACTTTTGATTATCGAATTGTTCCAAAAAAGCCCCCTTGTTCCAACTTTTCCAACCCCGGTTCATACACTAATTACGATTTACAGGTTTTATACTCTAATAAATAACAACAAGAACATGTTTAGCCTTTTAGCCCCAGTTATAACCAATAATATGTTTACTACTAATAATAGTTGGTTGTTAATCAAACACAACACATTAACTTAACACTTATAAAGTATTGTGTACAAAGCAAAGTGTCGTTGTTGATAAGCAACAATTAAATTGTTTTTAACCATTACATGATCGGATGCAACCTAATTATTGTGATAATAATATGGTTGTAATTCTTTAAAAACGGCTGAAACAGATATAATTCAGACTTCATATTAAGAATTTTAAAAGATTTTCAAAATGGCCTTATTTAAAAATCTTCTTCGTCTACATTAAAATTGACATAAGCTAGATTTTGTTTTCATAACCAAAACATCTGACTGAAAGTTTTTTGTGTAATACATACATGCATATGTAAAAATAGGCATTTAAAAATTTAAAAATGAATTTTTTTTTCTTGTAGAGGGAAATATTTTTTAGTACTATATTGAGAAAGCCATAGTAAAACTAGATTTTGAGTAGATTTCGTCAAAGTCTAATCATAAAGCAGGTTTTATTTTTAATGGGAAATCTATTCAAAAACAACTAGATTTGGCTCGAAATCTCGTAAGTACTAGATTTCGTTGTTGTGTAAATGGCCTTTTAAATAAAAAAAAATTTAGTTTAAGTATTCCTTGAGTTAAATCCATATAGAGGCTAGTATTATCCCAACTTCTAAGCGAAGATCACAAAAATTTTTTTTCTTCATTGTTTATTTATTGAATTTTAATATACTAAAAATGAACTTACAATAATTAATCAAATCTTATTCTCATACTTTATTTTGTGCCCTGCCAGTGCCGAACGAAAATATTTTCCTTCACTGTTTCTGTTCACATATGTAGGTGTTTAGCGTACTCCTAATCGGATGGGTCGTACAGTAATCCTTGGGGAAAACAGTTTTTCAAATGCTTCGCAATCAGATTTCCTTTGTTAACTTCTTGCCCAGCTTCCATTCAAGTTTCTTAACGGTGGTTCAGAGCAGGGTTACCGTTGAAAATTTTCGAAGAGGGTCACAAAAAGTGGATTTTCCAGAAAAATGGGTAAAAAAGGGTATTTCAATTAAAAAGGGTCGTTTTTTGCAAGCCTCATTTTTCATTTTATTTATTTAAAATATAAAAATTAAATCAGGTAGGAAGTGATAAAAAAAACTTAATTTTTTAATGGAATGCCTTTTTCTGCTTTAAAAACCTGACATAAAGTTTGTTCTTCATCATTTAGGCTATAATTTTGTAAAGGTTTTTATGTTATTTTCCGATATTTTCTCTTTTTTCCGATTTAGCTATTTCAAATAATTTTAGGGGTTGTTTCCAATTTTGCAATTGTTCACTAATTTCAGCAATGTTCGCGATAGAAGCGACTTTTACTTTAAGTTTACTGATTCTTTAAAGCTTTTAAGATTTTTAATAAAAATTAGGCTTTGCTATACCGCTGTTACCAAATTTTTGGGATTTTCCGCTAATTTTGCAATTTTTACCGAATTTTTGCCATTATTTTTAGTTTTACAGACTTTTAAACAATTTCATCGCTTGTTTGATATATAAAAAATTTTCGCTAATTTTTGCAAACTTTTCCGAATTTTTCAATTTTTGCGTAGCTTTGTTGCTCTTTGAGGCAATCGTCGAAGTCACCTATTTTACAGGGCACTATCAACACTGTCGACTTCTACGGGCCGAAACTTTCAATGCCTTATGACATAAGAAAGGGCTACCCTTTTGGAGAGAAAAACATTTTTAAGAAACGAACACTAAATTGTATTTTTTAATAACATTTTTTTGTAGAAAAGAAAACACCTTATGTTATTCAACAAATAAAAAAAAATATATATATAAATAATAACAATTATGTATGTATGTATACATATATATATAGAACTATCTTTAGAACTATCCTTAACATGATTTAAAAACTGGCATGTATGTTTTAAGACACTGAGTTAAAGAACACATAAAAAGAAATTATTAAATTTATTTAGTTATAACATGGAAATGTTTCTAAACCGAAAAACAAAACTTTTTTAATAAGATGTTTTCGTTTCGAGAACATTTGAAAAATGAACTTACAACTGACTGTGTATCAAAAATATCAAAAAATCAAAGTAGACCGTCAAATGATAAAAATGCCTTATATGTACATAAATAAAATTTTGTTTTGAAAAATAAAATTTCATGTTGCTTTTGAGCAATGGTATTTTTAAAACATAAAGTGTGTAATATTAAAGTAAAGCAAAAATGTATAAAAACTATGTTTTACTATGATTGTATTTTAATAAAAACAATAGTAAAACATATGTATGTATACTAAACAAATTGTTTGGCCCGTTCAAAGGACCAAAATCCTTTTAAATCGTCAATTTGGCCCAAAACAAAAAAACCCAAAATGCATCACTGAAGCACCCATTTAACAGCTGATATTTGCTTTTTGTTTAGTTTGCTATGAAATTTCATTATGAATCGAGAGCAACGCATGCAAATCGTTGAAATTTTAAATCAAAATAATTCGGCGAAGCACAAATTGATATTGATTTTGAATTTCCATTCAAAATTTTGTTTTCCGATGAAGCCCATTTCTGGTTGAAACTCCATTACATCCACAGAAAATTACTGTTTGGTGCGCTTTATGGGCTGCAGGACTCATTGGCCCATATGTTTTCAAAAACGATGATGTTCAGAATGCGAAAAGTTGTTGAAAATTGGTATTCCAGATTGCGCCTTCTACGCGTCAGTCGTGGCGGCCACATGGCAGAAATCATAAAATTTTCTTTCCAATAAAGCCCGTTTCATTGATATTAAAAATATATTTCCATGTTTTATTATGATTTAAACTTGTGTCACTTATAAACAAATTCTACAAGCCTACATTCTTTTTCCTACAACATAAAAATGATTGCCGTTGCTTTTTGCGTTCCCACAAATTAGAAATTTTTGCTATTGCAATGCATTGTTAAAAAAGCTAAAGTTGGTAGAAGCCAGTGCCCTTTAAAAAGTTACTTTTCAATAACACTCTTTTTTTGTTGCTGCTGCTTTTAAAAAGTGTGGGCTATTTTAGTAGTCGAACTTGCCGGCTTTTTAATTTTGATTTTAACTAGGAAAAAGGCAAATTTGGGCTGCTTTTGATAATATGGCAATAGCACTTTAAACCCTGTATTTGACCTTAGCCCCCAAACAAATTTTGCAAATTGCTTTCACGGAAATAAATACTCTATAAATTTTGTAAATGAAATAAAATTAGCCAAAAAAACTTTTTTAGCAACAAACAATACACACATATAAATCGACGTGCAGAAATTTATTCCGCGAACATTTTTTTATTGAGTTTTTAAATATAATTGTGAGTAAGCTATTTTGAAAATACTGAAGAACTTTTATTTTGGTAAACGGAAGAATCGAAAAATTTAATTGGGTAGATATCTTAGAAAAATTCTTAGATTTTAATAATTTTTTATAACGGAAATATATTTAAAATATTAGCATTTAACGTTTTCATCTGCACGTCGTGCAAAATGTCCAGCAGAAATCAATTTCAAGATTTTGTACTGAAATGTTGCTCTATACGCCAATAAATGACGTATAGCACCAAAAGGTTCTGCTTTAAAAGATATAGAGCAAAATAGACACGGTTTATCTCAGCAATGAGGCGAGATAGCCGAAAACGGATTGCAGATTTAAAAAATTTGGGTCGAAAACCTAAGGTGGCGGTTCTTTACTCAAAATTGTCAAAATGGCGTATGGAGCACATAAGCCCCCTCTCTCGAAAATACCACTAAAACTAATAAGTCTCATACAAATTTTGTTATTTTAATAAAATTCGATACAAATAACTTATATATACCTGTATGTATATCTAAGCATCATACCAAAATGTTGTGCAGGGTATCATATGGTTGGGCTTGCCAACTTGTCAACTTTAATGTAAAAATTGTTTAACAATATTACAGAAAAAAAACATAAGCGTTATGGGGTTCAAGTGTTTGAAGATAATTGACATAATATAATACATGTGTATATATAATATTATATTACATGTGCACAAACCCACATTCATACATATCAGGGTGAAACCTTCAAAGCTAGACATTTAGTAAACAGTATGTTTCCAAATTCGCTGATAAATGTCAATAGAAAATTAAAATATGATTAAATTAGTAATTGCATAAATATTTGGTAGGAGAGTAGCTATTAAGAGATATCTATTCTTATAAAATAGCAGACATCTAAAGGGTGTTTTTTATAGAGTGACACAAGTTTAAATCATAATAAAACATAGTAATATATTTTTGATATTAATAAAACGGTCTTTATTGGATAGATGTTTTAATGTTAATGTTTAAATATGATTTCGGACATGTGACCGCCACTGCTGGCACGTAGAAGGCGCAATCTGGAACACCAATTGTCTACAACTTTTAGCATTCTGACCATCATTGTTTTTGAAGCAATCTGGGCCAATGACTCCGTCAGCCCATAAAGCGCACCAAGCAGTAATTTTCTGAGGATGTAATGGTGTTTCGACAGAACCTTGTGGATTATTCTCACTACAAATGCGACAATTCTGCTTATTCACCTACCAATTCAACCAGAAATGGGCTTCATCGGAAAATAAAATTTTGAATGGAAATTAAAAATCAATATCAAATTGTGCTTCAGCCCATTCGGCAAATTATTTTTTTTTATTTTTGCTCTAGTGTAAGTCGATCCATAATGAAATGTCAAATCAAACTAAACTAAAAGCAACAATCAGTTGTTAAATGGGTGGTCAAATGAAGCAGTGATGCCAACTCAAAGTTGTATCACTCCAAAAAAAACACCCTTTAAATGTTCAAAGCAAAGCAATTTAAACTTCCAGTTGTATTTATATTACATACCTATTTAACAACACATATGTATTTATGTACTCATTGCATTTAATTTGTTTTAAATATTTTTCTACAAATTCTATACATTAAATGCCATGAACAATTGTAAAAATTGGAAGAAAAAAAATAATTGTTAAACGTCCATAAAGAACAGTTTTTATTTAATTCTCGTATAAACACTCTTGATTTTTATTTATCAATATTGAACTCATTTTATTTTTATTTCTTCAACAAGTTCAACAACATTTATGGCAAAATTAAAATTTGTCTTTTATTGTCATATTTTGTAAATAATGATAAATGTTTAAATAAGCAAAAACATACTCATAAACATATGTATGTACATGTTTTTCTTCTTTGCTGATAATTGAAATTAATCTGTTAATTGAATGTTAATACAAAAATAAAATCCAAATATACATACATGATGTATTTAGTAGTAAAGTTGCGAATACGAATACCCAGCGGGAAAACTCAGAAGACCTTCTTACTTCAGGCCTTTTTAAAGGCCTGCTTAAAAGATTTTTTGATTCAATTTCTATTCTTATCTAACTGCTAAAGAAGGCCTCATAGAAGGCCTCGGCTCTTTCGTATAAAAGATAAGATACACCTTCCACACTCGCTTCTATGAGAAGGGAGTAGAAAAGGAATAACATTTTTTGTATTGTTGTTTTGCACAATCACAAGCAAAAGCAAAATCAATTTTTTTGGTCCCGTTTCCCTTCTTATGTACCTGCTGAAGAAGCGAGAGCGGAAGGCCTTCTCCGCAATGACAACGTGTGTAAAAAAGATATGAGTATGGAATGGAGCAAGAAGGCCTTGTACATCCAAAAGAAGGGGTACAGAGGCCTTCTAGAAGGCCTTCCTACTCCTTCTTTTTCCCGCTGGGTATCTGCGCCAATATTCGCCGACTAACTTTACTTACAATAGCAAATCCAATCTGAAATTTGGCGTCACTCGTATTTCAAATTTAATTTTAAAAAAATCTCTTGCTTTGATTAAAATAAAATAAAAAAAACTGTCAAAAACTCTTTTTAACACAATTATGACATTTCGATGACTGAATTTGAAAGTTTTCCTTTTTCTCTTTTATTTTTTATGATAAATAAGTGCTTTGTAGTTAATTTCAATATCAAAAACCCTTTTCGCGACCATTTCTTTTTATTTAACTATTAACGATCTTAATTATAAAAACTAAAACAGTTTATTAAAGGCTTATAAAATGCATTTTCTATGAAAATTTGTTTAATAAAACCTTTATAGACCTGTTCTATTTTTACCCTGAAACCCCAAATTTCGAAGTTATTTCTGACTATAAAATCTTTCAAATTAGTTTGACTACATTTTATTTATATCGAGCCCTTATCGCAAAAAAAGCTTAAGCAACATAATTTTCATTATTCGTTTTTTATAAATGACTTAATTGGCAACACTTGCATCATCTCATAAAATATGGGCATTTCCTGGGGTCACGAACGTACGCTTTTTATTTACAAAAAATATAGAAAAAAAGCTTTTCCTAGCATATTTTTGCGACGCGATAGCATTTGGGTAGCTTTTTGTTTAGTGCAAAAGATGGATTTCCTCGAAATTAAGTTTTCATAATGATAGTTATAAACATGTAGTCACGAATGTACGCAAAATAGAAGTCAACTTTGGCTGACAGTAGTTAAATATAAAAATCTGCAAAATGCAACGGAATATTCAAAAGTGTCTCTATCCAGTATTAACACAATAAAATATCTATATTGGTTTTTCACTTTCTTATTATTAAGCTTGTTAGGCCTGGAGCTTCAATGTAAATAAAACATCAATTTTATTACAGTTTCGTAGAGTATTTTTCTACTTCTTCAGGGGGCGTAAATTTTTTAATTTTTTTTGTCGTTTTTCTTTAAAAAGAACAATTTTCATTTTATAATAAAAATTTAAAAAATAAAATAAACATTTTTAACAATTAAAACGCCTTTATTTAAATCATAACTTTTACAAATGTTGCAAATCGCTATAAACTATGATGATGAAACATCTTTCAAAATAAAGGAACAGTATTCCAATATTAAATTTATATAATGGATCAACACAAACATCGGTGTTTCTTTCTGATTGCATGTATTTCAATAAAGAGATACAGACGGCAACAAATTTTTTTTAGAAATTTCAGAATTGCCTATAAAGTTGCTCTCACTTCCATGGTCTAATGCTGAAGTAGAGAGGGTATTTAGCCAAGTAAGCATCGTTAAAAGTAATTTGAGAAATAGGTTACTTTCAGCAACCGGTAATTCGATTTTATTAGTTAGGTAAATATTTTTAACATAACAATAAAATATAAACTATGCGTTTGTGCTGATGTTTGTAAAACCTTATTGGTCCTAAGCCCACCTTTAAGTATACCGATTGACTCAGAATCACTTTCTGAACCGAATAAATGTTTGTCCGGCTGGATGGCTGTCGATGTAAACCTTGTGCGTAATGTACAGGTCGCCATTTTAGAGATTATTTGATAAAATTTGGTACAAAGGTTCTAATGTGGTGTAGGGTATCATATAATCGGGGTACTTTCTTACGTGTTTTTATTGTAGATCTGGACTCAAAAGGTTGGGTGAATGCTGTCGTGATTATGATTAACCTTCAAATTATTTAAAACGAGTGATTCCTTTATTTATTTATTTCAGTCTATGGAAGCAAAATTCCTTACAGACTATGCAACTAAACTTATGTAGAAAAATATATTACAAAGTTAAAAAAAAAATAATAATAATTGGAATAAATACATATATAAAATTTATAAAATACTCAAAAGAAATAACTTAAAATTATCTTTTGATGTGCAAAATTCAATATGCGATTTAGAATTTTTTGAAGGCATATATTTAATTTATTAATAATATGAAATGCTCTCATTAAAGTGCCATTAAGAGCATAATTAGTACGTTGAACTGGAACTTTAAATGCGTCAATTTTCCTCAAGTTTCTAGCTGGTATATTGAATGGTATTAAAGATAACAAGTCAGGACAATCAACCCTTGCATTAATTATATCATAAATGAGTAGGATAGACTGTAATTTTCTACGGGATTCTAACGTTCTCAACCCAATAAGGAGACATTTAGATTCATACGGAGCAAACTGAAATTGATTATGGGACCGTAAGGCATATTTAATAAACACACGTTGTACTCTCTCAACACGAGAAATGTGAATGGAAATATGTGGACTCCAGATAACTGAAGCATATTGTAACGTTGATCTAACAAAAGATGTATAATATGTTTAAATGTGTATGGGTCAGGGAATTCAGAACAATTCCTTTTTAAAAAAGCTAACGTTTTATAAACTTTAGGAATAATATACTCAATATGAGGAACAAAAGACATGGATGAATCAAAGACAACACCCAAATCAAGTTTGGAGTCGACATTTTTTAGATTAACACCATTAAATTTAAAATCATTCTTAATAGCTTTGATATGAACAATAACGACATCGAATTTATCGATGATTTAATTTTTTAAATATCTATCAAAATATAAATTAACGTTTATTCTTATTCAACAGAGTGATCTTAACTTACAATTTCATCGTAAACAACTTTAAATGAATTATTTCTGTTTTGTTATTGAATTTTAATATGTTTTTATTTAAAAGAGCTTTTAGCCATTTTTTGGACCATTTTTAGCCATTTTTTGGTCACCAAGTTTTGGCAACACTGATGGTATTATGAAAATTTTTTTGAAAAAACGATTAACAAAAATACCTTCCAAACACATCCTATTCTAATTGATTTTTGTTTAATTGGCTTAAGTACCGGTCGCGAACGTACGATTTTTCCATATGTTTTTTTATTTTTATAGACATTGTCAGAAACTGAAAATTGCGTGTATTTTTTTAAATTGGAAAAGTGGAAATATTTTCATTGAAGGGACAAGAAGGAATACCAAGAATTTTATTTTGTTTTAAACAGGTTTCATTGATTTTCAATAAAATTAATTAAAACTTTGCAAAATTAAACTTTTTTGTTTTTCTTTTCACTCATGCATATCATTGTTGGAAACTATAGAGCAGGTGTACTTTTTTTTGATACATTGTCTCTTTTCTAAATATATTTCTCAAGAGATGAACCATTAAATATAAAATAGGTACCGTCATAGTCTCAAAGCTTCGTTTTGTTATTGAAGTTGGTACAAAATCCGGAACCCAATTTTCCATCCCTGCTACTTATGTATTTGCAGCGTTGCCAAAAGAAAAAGGTCTCTGACAATGATTCCATTGTGAAATGCATAACCTTCGCACATCTGACAATAAAAAAAGCTTCCAACGACCGACAATCGTCTGCCAATGGCAACGAAGAGTGTTCCCACGATTGTCAGACATCTAGCAATATTGTTGTTTTACAATGGACTGACAATGCTTTTTCTGACAACGTTGTCAAACAGAAATAGCCAGTTCACACAGTTGCAAGATATTTTTAGCACATTTTACTAAAAAAATATTGTTAGATTTGACCACCGTCTGTACGAAGCGACACCCTTCATAAAAAATGTTTATGAAATAAAATAAAAAAAATTTTGTTTTTGTCGCTTAAGCTTTTTTTTTGCGGTATTGTATATATCCTTTTTTTAAAAAACTTACCAATATAGTTTATATCGTTGACTATTCCAAGAATATATTTAAAAAGATACATATCGCTCATTTGCTGCAAGACCGGCATAACTCAAAAAAATCCATTTCGAGATAAACGCGTTTTAAGTTTTTGATTTGCTCCAATCACTTAGAAAAAATAACGATACATTCTCTTCAAATGGGGAAAGTGTAAATGATATAAAGATGACAATTCTGCATCACTAACTCCAAAATTGTGTTTTTTTATTTATGCCGGTCTTGCAGCAAATGAGCGATATGTATACAAATCTAATTTATTTAAATCGATTTATTTGTATACATTTTGTCGAACTTTACAACAAAAAATAATATATAAATAAATAAACTCCTCAATGGCTTAAATAAATCTAATATTCTTATATCAACACGATCAAGTGACAGCCACCTTTAGAAAATTTGTTAGAATTAACTGAATTGTTTGCTGGGGTGTAGTATTAAAATGTAAATAATTTTAGACGCATTTTTTGTGCTTTAAAGAGTACAATTTAATGTTACACGATTAGAGTTGTCAACCGATTAAGAATAATTCGATTAATCAATCAGACAAAACCAAACTCTTGCTCGAATAATTTTAAAACGAAGATTTTCGAATAAATCGATTAATCGAACAATTTTTTTTATTAAAAAATAAATTAAATAAAAGCTTAGAATTTGATTTATTCTCATACGTTTTTAGTGATTTTATACAAAATGTGGAAAAGTTAAAAAATATTGTTGCCATAGTTGTAATTAATCTCAATGTTTAGTAACTTGAGGGTTACACGATCAAGTTTTGCCTATCAAGTTTTAATACACTCACACTTTTTTACCAATACACTCATACTTTTAAAAATTGATGCGAACTTGCCTTTAAAATTCTCATGCCAGTGAGTGTTTCAATTTACGTTCAAGAAAACAGCTGATTTGAAGGTTCGTGAGCAAATTTTTCGTTTCTCTTTATAAATTTTTTTCTTGATGGCATCTTGAAAGTAAATTGCTCAAAAATTGAATGCAGCCTACGTCACAACTATCAATTTTTGGAAATTTTGACAAACAGTATATGTAAAAGACTATCAAGAACAACTTGACCGTGTGGCTGCACTGTAAGCAAAAACCGTGTTGAGTACTCATAGTATTTCAAAAATGTATTTTATGTTCTTATTAAACAAATCAACAAAATTACAAAATTAAAAATACGAGATGACAGTTGATTCTAACAGTTCTTTTGGCGCTTATTGAGAAGAAATATACTAATTGTATCAATGAATGTCCTCTTCCATGTTTTTAGCACGGATATGCATCGATGCAATTAGTATATTTCTTCTCATAAAGCGCCAAAAGAACGAATTTTACAACTCACCTTCTCAATTGTATCAGCTGTTTTATTTTTAAATCAAACGTTTAAAAATTTTCAAGAAAGGGGGTTTTTCAATTTCGGATGAAACATTTTTAAATAAACAAAAAGCTTAATAATATAGAATTAATTTATAAATCATATCTTGAAAGTAGAAAATGTTGTTAATGTGTTATTTTTTTTTTTTTTTTTAATTATATATGTATGGTAAAGATATTCACCATTTGTAAGTGTCACAATGTTACCATTGAAAACGATGTAGTGGAAGACAATCCAACGACATCAAGAAATGCCGAACTTGGTCCAATGGAAAAATACATTAAGAGAGACAGCGGCTGTTCTATAGAAGAAATTGTATACAGAAGTTTGGCTGAAGATTGTAGGTCTGCCAACGCCTTTAGAAAATCCAAAGTAATATCGGATTGTTAAGAAAAATGTTATGCATCAAAAAAAGAAGAAGTCGTAGCGGATGGAATGGAAGATTTTCCTTAGTAAATTTGTTTGTAAAAATAATTTTTTATTCGTTATTCTCATCGATTAATCGAATAATTTTTTAGATTAAATCGTTTGATCGAACGAACAAAAACAATTATTTGAATTATTCGAACAAAGTTAAACGGCGAATAATTGACAACTCTATACACGATACTAATACGTATCATGGATACTTTACTGTATTAACAGTGCTTTTTTATGTACACAGCTTAAAACAGAACATTACTATCAATTAGTCAGAAATAATAACTAAATTTACACCTCACATATTTAAAGGTATTTTTGTATTTTTTTAACATAAGATATGTGTCAAAAGAAATCAGGTATTTATTATTTAAAACAAAGTAAGAAGTTGACACGTTGAAATCGAAATAAATTAAAAGTTGTAAAACCAATGAAAGGAAAAAAGTTGTGCATAACAAAAGAAAGCAATGCATATGGGTATTTCCACAGAAAAGTCTACTTTTTGTCACGTTACGACACCAACCATTTTTAATTGTTTCTCAAAGAATAATAAAAATATTATTTACTTTTTTGCATTTTGGCGTAAAGCGCAACAAGCTTTACATTTAGTGAAAGAAAGGAAACATTTGAACAACTTGGTTTTAAAATACAAGACTAATTGCTTGGTGTCGTAACGTGACAAAAAGTAGAATTTTCTTTGGAAATACCCATATGTTCAATAGCTGCCATTAAGCTAAGCTCTAAAGACTATTTACATTAAAATGCCAAATATCCTAAAGAACTTTAAATATAGCTTGCATTGTAAATAAATTGAATATTAGTTACACTCTAGAATGGAAGGTGTTCTTAAGCTTCGTACAGACGATGGTCAGATCTTACAATGTTGTCATTTTTCTGACATCTGCCAAATGAAAATACCATACAGTGTACACACAGTTGCAAGACATTTTTAGTCAACTTAAATGATATCATTGTAAGATCTGACCACCGTCTGTACGAAGCTTTAGTTACCATGCCACTTAAGCCAGGAAAAGATCGCACAAAAGTTTAGTCATATAGACTTATTAGTCATCTTCTAGACTTACAATTTTTGTTGCAGCAATTTTTGAGTTTATTGGTGAGAGGGATGAGAAGATTTGGGATTTGTACTTGGCAATTTTGTTTTGTAATTATTACACTTTTAAACATGAAGTTTGCTGTAGGTATGGAAAAATGTTGATTGAGAATCATAGTAAATTTCTGCAAAAGTATGCCCTTTAATTAAATTTATCATTATTTCATTTAAATTTTAAATAAAATAACCTTAAATCACGTTTATTTAATATTATTCACTGTTAAAATAAAAAAAATAAAAAATATTAAAATATAAATAAATATGGATTCAATATTGAATCCATAAAAACCTGTTTTATATTAAAATCAAAAGTTCATCTTGTTAAATTATATTTATATTAAAATCAAAAGTTTATCTTGTTAAATTAACATGCACACATACTTAAGTATGTACATTTTTTTATTTTCATTTTTAAAATATGTTATAAAAAGAAGACAATTCCCGTATTCTTTTAATTAAAATTAGTTAGTTAAATAGTACATCAAGTTTTCAAAGTAGAATGATGACGAAAACCATATCGGGCGATTCTGCTGATGCTTCTGTTAACAAAGGAGAATACAAAATAAGTGAAACATGTATTACAAGGGAAAGTGTTTTGAATTATTCTTAAAAAAATGCATATGTTGTCTCTAAAGCTTCTTCACACTGTTATAACACACTCAAACCAATTTGATTCTACATGAAATTCAAGTTGTTTCAACTTGAAATAACTTTCATTCAACGTGATTCGGATTGTTATTTCAATATAAATTACATTTTGCTCTAACTTTACTGCAATGTTAAATTAACATGAATTATAGTTATTTTAAAAGAAAAAAATGTTGTTCGCAAGTTATTGTAAAATCAGGTTGAATTAACATGAAAAACGTATGAAGCAAAATCACCACCGAAAAATGTTAAATCAACCTTGTTTTTAACTTGATTTTTTTCTGTGTGTATACATATATATATGTAAATACAAAATGGAAAAAGGGAAAGACAAGATAATATTACAAAAATTGTTAGACTAGAATTTTATAGTCTGGACTAGCTGTTTAGCCTGTCTCTGCCAGGCAGGAATACAAACGATATACCAAATGTTTGTCAATTCTTAGCTTCAGTGGTATTTAGGGGGCTTCAAAATCAGCTGAAATGTAAAATAACACAGTTTTGCCAAACCCTATTCCCTTCAATTATCCGCCGGTAGTCCAAAAATCCGCTATGCTCCATTGTTAGGAGTATATGCTAGGCAATGTTCAGCTTACCATGACGTTAGGGGGCTTTAATATAAGTTAAAATGTTGAAACATTTAATTTGGCCACATCTCTTTTTTCTCTTAATTCTCCGCCCACAGACCAATAATCAAACATCCGGCTACGTTAGGATTTGGCCTAGGTGTTGTACTATTTGCATGCCAATCTTCAGCTTTCAAACAATAAAGTACTTATTCCGTACGTAAAAATTTTCGTAATACAATAGCTCATTTTTCATATTTAGTTTGACGTTTATGTAAAAGAATTCATCAGCATTTAGGAATGTGTAAGTCATGCACTTCCAGATTATGGGTTATCTGTTTTTACCAGATAACCCATGGTTCTTCGTTTATTTTTTTTTAATTCAGTAGATATTAGAGATACAAAAAACATTTGTCAGCAAAAGTTGTTCGTCTGAGTTTGGTCTATAACTTTCACTAACAATTTTTTTTTTTGTCAAATAAACATTAACCAAGTTATTGACAATCAAAGTAAAAAATCAGGTACACTATCCCCTAATCCGATTTAAGAAACAAATTTCTTAAAAAAAATTTTCCCATGTAGTTAATTGGCGTCCTAATATACATACTTATGTATATAAATTATCTGTCATATTTTGAAAATCGAGTATATACGAGTGAAATTGAAATCGAAAAAATTAGCTTCATACTTTGATTTCTTAGCTCTACCAAAACTTCTCTTAAAATCCGAAAAAACAAGGTGATTAAAAAAATATTTATCTAAAAATCTCTATCGATTTTCATTTACTCGATTTTTAGGAAAAACAAATTGTTTTAATTTTAGTTTTAGTTTTGTATAACTGGCTGGCAGCTCTCATAAAGAGTACCAGCAAAAAAGTTTAAAGTAAAATAAATAATTAAAAATACTATTAAAACACAAGCAAGAAAAACAATTTTCCCTAGTGAACCCTATTTGGGACCCATGGGCAATCATGGACCCACCTAAACAAATATGTTATGAGGTTAAAATTCATGTAAAAGTTCTTTGTGCCGAATATTATTTAGATATCTTTATCTACATGAGATTTTAGGAGGCGGGTTTATATGGACCCATCAGAACAAGATTTTGTCATGGCATAGTAGCTATCGTAAAAGTTATTTTCGCCAATTTTTTGTTTATACCAACATAAGAAAGTTAAGGCATTAAAAGCTCTTTTCGGGAGTAGTATTTGTCTGGGAGCCAGGCGCGGATTCAGGGGGGGGGGAAAAAGGAAATTTTCCCCCCCTAAATTATAAAAATATGTTTTGCTTATTTCGATAATACACGAATTTCCAATAATATTACATATGTATTTTTTTTAAATGTACAAAATTTTTGGAAATCCCAGCATTTTTTTTTAAATCTGTATTGAAATTTAATTTTTTTATTATTTTATTTAGAGAATCACTCTAAATGCCTTTACCATAAAAATAGTGTTTCTTCTGGAAAACTGTTTTTAAAGACACACGAAGACTTTCGTCTCGAGGTAGTTAATCAAGTTTATACATCTGTGCTTCAACAAAAAATTGAAAACCGAGAACGTTTACTCTCAATTATAAAAACCATAATTTTTCTTGGAAGGCATAACATACCTCTCCGTGGACATCGAGATGATGGTCCTTTGTTATCTTCCGAAAATAGAAACTCTGAAGGTATTTTCCGAGCGCTTTTGCGATTTCGTATAGAGGCCGGAGATAAAATTTTAGATAACCACCTGAAAATATCTCCTTTAAATGCAACGTATATATCAAAAACTACACAAAATAACATAATTAAATGTTGTAATAGTTTAATATTAGAAACAATCCTCGGAAATATATATGAATCAAAATTCTATTCGATAATTTTCGACGAAAGCACGGATTTGTCGGGGAAAAGTCAGATTTCCTTATCTTTAAGATATTTCAACATTTAACAAAAAGTTGTTAGGGAAGAATTTATTGGCTTTGTTGACGCATTTCAAGAGGCCTCCAAGGATGTTGATAATGACGCTGAAGTGTCAATTGATGCGAAAGCACTATCATCAATAGTCCTTAAAGCTTTGACAAATTTTGGTCTTGACCCAAAAAATTGTGTAGGAGTTGGAACAGATGGGTGTCCTCTGATGTCAGCAGAAAATGGAGCTGTTAAAAAAATTCTGGAAACCGCGACAAATGCAAAACAAACGCCTTGCTATTCCCATAAATTAAACAACTCAATTTCTAAAAGCAACAAAGTGCCATTAATACAAAAAGTTGTGTTATTTGTTAAAGAAACGACAAAATTTTTTTAAATATAATCATCCCAAACGAAACGCAATTTTAGCAAAGTATTTGGGATTCAAACTCTCTACATTATGCGAGACAAGATGGGTGGACCGACACGACTCAATTTTACACTTTGCAACAAGTGTACGTCATATAATAGAAGCTTTGGAAAAAATATCTGAGTGGAAAGATAGAGATACTTCATCAAAAGCCTTATTATTAAGGAACTCACTTAGTACTTTTGAATTTATTTGCGGAATATACATTTTAAGTGAGATACTTGTTGTAACACAGCCGCTTAGTATCATTCTACAAAAGCAGGATATAGATCTTCAAAAAGGATCAAGCCTTATCAAAACTTTAATTATGTGCCTTGGAGAGAAAAGAAATAAAGCCGAAGAACAATTTAAAGCAGTTTTTGAAAAAGTTAAAGTTATTTGCGTTCAAATCGAAGTTCCAATTGAAAAGCCAAGATTTGAACGAAATAATCGCATCCAAAATGTTGAAGATTACTACCGAGTTGTAGGTTACATTCCTTTAATTGAATTTATTTTAGAAGATCTCAAAACACGTTTCCCAATAGATATCCTAAATGTATTAAACATACCTAAACTTTTACCTCAAAGTGTAATCAAGTCATATACAGATACAAAACTTTTAATACCACAACTAGCTGATGAGCTGACTAAGTTTGATAATATAGATAAACAACTACTAACATCTAAACTTGAGGCTGAACTGTTACATTGGCAACAAACATGGAAAATATCTGAAAATCTATCAGATAACGTTGTAGATGCTTTAATAAACTGTGATGAAGATATCTACCCAAATCTAAGAAACATTTTTCAAATTTTCGTTTCAATGCCCGTCAGTAATGCTACGAGCGAGAGGTCATTTTCTACCCTTCGTCGGATAAAAACATGGCTCAGATCAACAATGACAGAAGATAGACTGAATGGTTTAGCCATGATGCACATTCATCATGAAATTGAAATTGATCCTAATCTTGTACTATCTAAATTTGCCTCACAAGGAAAGCATCAATTGCTTATTTAAAAAGATTAATTTATTTTAATTTATATTGAACTGATCTTATATTTTATTTTACCTTATTGTTGAGTTTTTTTTTTAATATAATATATACATACATATCGTTTTTAATAAACTTTTAAAAACAAATTTTTTACTTTTTTTGTATCATAAAAAATTTCCCCCCCCTAAGGCTCAGGCTAGATCCGCGCCTGCTGGGAGCTATGGTCAAATATGGACCGATTCCAAAAAAAATTGGTTAGATGATTTTAATTGCAATAAAATTAGTTTGAACCAAATTTAATATAAATACCAAAAAAATAAGATTGTTTATGAGCAAAAAGACACTATTCCGAAAAGAAGCTTGTGTGGGGGCTATGTGAAATTATCGACCGATCCGCCCCATTTTCAATTTGTAACCTGACGGACGGACATCGTTAATTCAACTCAGAGAGTGAACCGCTCGGCATACTTAAAGATGGGTCTAGGACTAATATTTTAAGATGTTACAAGCATCAGCACAAATGCATAATACCCTCTCGCTGGAGTGGGTATAATAAATATAAGCTGAAAGCCTATGTTAAATACCCGCATTAAGTTAAGCAGGCGGGACATAAATTCATATTATACACTGAAATAATAAATAAGGTTTCTTATCTTAATTGATGCCGTATGCTACTAAGCCTAACACATGTACGCCTGTATTAAACTTTGGCTTTCTGATAATTTTATAGTCTGTTAAAACACAGTAGTGTTTACTTTGTACATATGAGTTTATTTCTTATTTTGCTTCCTCAATCTTTTAAATTTTAAATTTTTTTTAATTATTTATTTTATTTGAAAGTTTTAGAACGTAGTATTAATGAATTGTTAAGCCTTGTTCACAATGGGAGAAACAATTTCGTTTTTTCTTCTTTCTTATTTCTTCCCAAAGTAGTTCATATATCTCCTTTTATTTTTTGTACAAAAATATGACAAAAGCTTTTTAAACAATTTGAGTCTACTTCTACTTCGGCAACAATTTGTATGCAATTGCAAATGACGTTTATAATAATTTTATTTAGTTTTGAATAAAAATTTTAACAAAATGTTTAAAAAAATAAAAATAAATATATAAGTAATATTTTTGTGGACAAATTTTGCAAACGGTTTCTTTATGCAAAATGTGTGGGCTTGTAAAAAAAATTGTTGCTGTATTCGGCTTTTAAAGAAAACACATCACAATTGACCAAACCCCATAGACTAGTTAAACGGGCATATTCTAGAAATCGAAATTAAGTAGATTTTAAATCGAGCAAAATTTTAAAAACGAACCTGTAATGGAAATTCATAAATATATTCTATTTTATTTACTTCATACTTTAAGTATCTGTTATTTTTACACGAACAACACTTAAAGCCACGAAAAACTACGGTAATTTTGTAAATAATTGAATTTAAAATCTCGTTCGATTTCAATTTCACTTCATTTCGATTTCTAGAGCATGCTCGAAAGTAATAAGAAAAGCCCTTGAAGAAAGATAATTTTGATATGCACTTTTCATTGATGTTTCTCAAGCTTTTGATAAAGTATGACATGAATGAAGGCTTATTACATAAATAAAAGCTTAATTTACCACTACAATTAAATTACAAACCATATTATTAGGTAATGTATTTAAAAACAAGATACAGTTATTTCCGCTTAATTGAGTTTCTAAAAATGCACGACTTTTGACGCAATTAAACGGGAACTCAATTAAGCAGTACTCGGTTAATTGAGTCGCCGACGCAATTAAAACGAAAATCGCTTAATTGAGCAAGATGTGCAATAAAGCGAAACACCCATGTGTAGATAGAAAATGTAACTCATTTCTTTATTTATTTTATATAACATTTATTTATAAAACTGAAACATGAAACATGACTTTCTTGATTTTTGTGGAGCAAAAACACATTAAGTAGAGGGAAACAATTAACCGAAACATTTGCTTTTGTTTTTCGCAATGTGGTCTTATTTTGCGAAATAATTAAGCGGGTGACGCAATTAAACGGAACTCAACTAAACGGGTATTTTTACATAGACTGTTATACTGAATGATTTCGTTCCATGGTTTTTAGTGCAATAAAACGGGAAACTCAATTAAGCGGGGCTCAATTAACCGAAAACTACTGTACTATTACGTTTAATGACTCTTACATTAAAAAAAAAATCAATAAAATTATACATTTCATTAAAATCTTTTCATATTCTCCGAAAAGAATCAGAATTTGAGTAGTTTGTGTGAAAGGCCTAAAAATACAATGAAAATACGATGGTATAAAAGTGTTGATCGTTGATCGTAAAAAAGTTGATCTTTGGGGAACGTTGACTTAAATATTAGCAGGAGCACAAAACAAACTTTACCAGTAAGCAAATTAACTAAGAACGTTTTGTTAAGCATTTTTCTTGGGCTTTCCGGTGAAGGCAATTTAACTTGTTCATGTCTAACGTTTAAGTTCCCTAAGCAGAACAACAAAAATTGTTTTTTATAAGTTTCTATTCGATTAATGTGAATTATAATAATCAGGATCCCAGATAATATAACCATATTCGATGCTTGGTCTTACCAATCTTTGTAATTTTAGGATCAGTAAACTTCTTAGCCCAACGCTTTATAAAAGCAAGTACTCCACGAGCTTTGTTTATCATTGTCGTAATGTGTTTTAAGAAATTTAATTTTGAATCTAGTAAAACACAAAGATCTAAAATCTATTTAACTTATTGAAGTTGACTGTCTCCCAAAGTATAGTTACCCAGAGAATTAAATTTTCTACACAAACGCATATGCTTGCATTTTGTTAATTTAAGAGTCATGAGGTTGATATTAAAAAAATAATTAAAATTATCCAAATCATATTGATGATTGAGCATTTCAAAAGATTTTTTGTAGTTAAAAAAGATTTTTGCATCATCGGCATACGTGAATACACCACAATTGTGTATTGTACTTGGCAGATCATTTATAAAAAGTGAGAATAAGATTGGACCAAGGTAGTACTTAAATCGATGACGATGACGCTCTTTGATGTTGTACTATTAAAACGAACACTTTCCTAAAAATAAAGTATGACTCAAGCCAGCGAAGACTGTTGTTAGTAAAACCTAGTAAGGAAAGTTTAATAAGAAGAAGAAATATGTGTATATATGTACGTCCTTTAATTGACAATTATTAAGTCCATTATTAACAATAGTTAAAGTTATTTAGCCGGTAGAAAATTTATTATTAAAGATGATTTTTCAATTTCTCCTCAGCCAATTAACGCTGGAGTCCTACAATGAAGCATCTTGGGCCCTCTATTGTACTTATTATTTACTTCGGATATGCCAACAAACAACCACACGTTTTCTTAGCGTACACGAAAACCGTCATGAAGCATATCGATATTTCAGGACCAAATACTACATATTTTAATTAAAAAATATGGTTAAAACAAAAGAAGATAAAGAGCATCTAGATCGGCGTTTAACGTGGAAATATGGTATTTAGTAATGGGGATCTGCCTCCAATATCCAAGAAATGCAAAGCTGCTTCCTGGTATGTTAAAAATTGCATTATTCATAAAAAGTTGGTAAAATATTAATAAGCACTTAAATTCCACCCTAATGCTCTAGCTCAGATTATTTAAAATAATTAATGGCGCCAGCCTACCTAAGAAGAAGATATACCATAGGACAACCGAAACCGTTGTGGAGAAAATTATCCGGCACTTGCAGTACATAAACTAAAGAATTATAATATGATTTCATTAGTTTAATATATCGCACTTATTCAACAATACTATATTAACTCAAAATTTAAAAAAAAATTTAGTAGAAGCAAAACCTTTTTTTAATTTTACATTTAAGGCACATGGAAAAGAATTTTTAAGACAAACGTTTCATTACCAAAAAGTAGACAAAATATCACGGCATTTTTACAGCGGTTAGATATGAATATTATGTGGCGATTTTTTCCACAAAGTGAAGTGAATTGTTGAACAAGCGCGTATGTATGAATATTTAATAAAGAAATATTGAAAAAAATCAATATCACCTGTTAAAAAATCGAATTCAATGTCAGGTTTTGCAATTAAATAAAATTTATATTTTAAAAAGAATTTGTAAATTATCAATTCAGTTTGGCCGGCAAATAAAAATGGAAATGCCAGATTAACATCACAGATCCAGCACATCATTTTAACTGAAAATATCAATAAAATACATACAGAAGAATTGAACACATAAAATCAAGAACCTTTAGGTCACCTTAGTAAATTTTGGCATGACAGTAGATATTATTTAAGTTATTTTATTAATTACTTTGTTTAATCGACAATGTCGATTCGACATATTTCAATAACTAATCGCACATTCCTTACAATAACTCTAATGGTAAATAACAGGCCAAGTTTTTTATGGCATATGTAATTTTTTTGCTATTTTTGCCATTTCTGCAATTATTTCATTAAAAGGCATTTTTGGTACAGTTTACCAAAAAAATACCTTTTTTTGCAACCTAGAAATAGTATAGGACATATACTATTATTATATATTTTAATGAAAGTGAAACGACCTTTCTCCATCTGAACTATTAGCGTTCAAATATGCTCCAGTTGCAACTTGCAATGTTGAAAGAATTTTCCATTTATTGAATTGTTTTATGCGATAACAGGAGATAGTTTATTTTTGACAATTTTAAGAAACATGCTCTTACTACATACAGAAAAAATATCAATGTTAAATTAACATGGCGCAATGTTGATTAAAAATCATAGTAAATTTCTGCAAAAATTAAAATTATCTTGGTTTCATTTTAATTTTAAATAAAAAATTTTAAAATAAAATTCTTCAATATTGAAACCATAAAAACCGGTTTTAATTGAAAAAAAAAACAACAACACTTTTACCAGAAAAACATAATTATTTTCATTTTCATGTTTGAAATCTAAAATCTAAAAAGAGAAGAAAAAAATCACGTTTTCTTTTTGTTAAAATTTATTTATTTATTTATTAATTACACTAATATAATTATTGTAACTAACTTAACCTAAGAGTTCTAGCTGCAGCGGCTTTCGACTCTGATTGTTAAAAAGAAAAAATTAAATACGATTTTGTAGGTTATTTTCTAAAACATATTTACAAATTAATTTAATGTTTTGTTCGTTTAAGAGATCAGATGGAGAACTGGTGCCAAATATGTTGATTCTGGAAGAATGGTATGTGGGGCACTCATCAAGGATGTGGACGATATTTAGTTCTCTATTGCAAGATTCACATATTGGTTGTGTAGTTTTTTCAAGTAGATATTTGTGAGATATTTTGCAGTGTCCTATCCTTAGTCGTACTATTATATTGGTGTTCCTTCTAGAGCAGGTTTTGGGATAAATAGGTTTCGAAACGGTGGGATTATTTTTTTTGTGGTTATGCTGATATAAACACCATTTGTCTTGGGTAATCGATTCCAAATGGGGGTTGACTGAACTTAAAATATCTCGAGTTTCATATGATGGGAATTTTATTGGTGGTCTTTGCTTTGCTTCTGCGGCCTGTGAATCCGCATATTCATTTCCTGGTATGCCAACATGAGAAGGCACCAACATTATTTTAATTTTGTCAGAAAGTTTTATAGAAATGTTTCTGATTTGATTTATTACCGGAGAGTTTGTTAAAATTATTAAGTTAAATAGTACATCAAATATTCAAAGTTGAATGATGATGAAACCCATATCGGACCATTCTGCTAAAAAAGGGGAATACAAAAAAAGTGAAACATGTGTTGCAGGAAAATAAGTAATTATATTCTCTATTTTTTTTGGCTCCGCGGGTAAGTGTTTTGAATTATTCTTAAATAAATGCATATGTTGTCTCTGAAGATTCTTTTCACTGTTATTTCGCCCTAAAAACCAACTTGATTCTACATGAAATTCACATTGTTTAACATTGTTTCAACGTGATTCGGATTGTTATTTAATTATAAATGACATTTTGCTCTCAACTTTGCTGCAATGTTAAATTAAAATAAATTATAGTTAGTTTAAAAGAAAAAAAAAAAAGGTTCTATACCAGCAAATGTCTCGAATTACTCAGTTCATTGGCATTTTTATAGCCTCCCAGCAAAAACTTTACTTACAATCCTACTTTTAATGACTTCAAGAATTCATTACTTTGTAGCTTTATTCGCCACTTTTTGGATTATTAGTTATATATTATATAATAACTTTATTATTATATCTTAAATATACAGAAACATTTATATTTTCATTATGACAATAAAAATGTCATTATAGTCATAAAACATAGTTTTTTAATGCAAAAACTACACTGCCCCGGTAGACTAGCTGGTAGAGAGCTAGTCTATGAGCACCGAGGTTGCGGGATCAAATCCCGCCGGAGACAGAAAAAAAAATAAAAAATAAAATAAAGTAAAATAGAATAAGAAAAAATAAAAATAAAATAATTAAAAAAAAACAAAAAAAAAAAAAATTAAAAAAAAATAAAAAAATTTTTACTTTATTGACTTTGTGTAACTATATATTTTTATAAAAATTTTAAGTATAAAAAAACATATTATTTTTTAGATTATAATAGGCTAAATTATAAGGGATTACTTTTGGGACATCTCGAACAAAAATAAGTACTTCTTCTAGTAGAAAAATAAGTAGTCTGTTCGTCAAGTTCTCATTATTTTTCTGCTTATTTTGTAAGCAAAGTTTTTGCTGGGCTCTACCACCACTAGTGGTGAATGAGGGTAAACTAAGTGTCTTATTCGGTATGAAACTTTTTTAATATTCACCTAAGACCCAATAAAGTATATATATTTTGGGTCCTTGAGTAATGCTAAGTCGATTTAGCCAATTTTGCTACATACCTAGGAAAACCGTTTAATACGCCTTAAAAATTTAACGAATATTGCTACTGTATTAAAATTTGGTCTGTCACAGTTTTTAAAAATAGAAACCCCACTGTCAAATTTCGATAAGATTGGTCCACAATATACCATGGGCCACACGTGAATCCCACTCTCGGAAAACACTTTTGTACGCGTAAATCCGTAACGAATAATGCTATTGTGATATAGTTGGATTGCCACAGTTTTTTAATTCCAGAAATTCCTCTACAGAAATTTATGATAATTGATCCATATGAAATTCATTTAAGTACTGCTTAAGCTTCGTACAGACGATGGTCAGATCTTACAATGTTGTCATTTTTCTGACAATGGTGCCATTGTCAGATGCATTAATTAAACAGATCTACCAAATGAAAATAGCGTACAATGTTCACACAGTTGCAAGACATTTTTAGTCAATTTTAATGACAACATTGTAAGATCTGGCCACCGTCTGTACGAAGCTTTAAGCTGTTACGAATCATGCTATTTTATTCAAATATAACTTGTGGTCGGCCAATAATTTAACAACCAATTGTTATACTCAGTATTACTGACGTCAGTTTTTATAAAGATTGGTTTATAACGCTGTGTCACAAATTTTAAACAAAGTCTTGACCAAAGACGTGAATCTGGCACCTAATCTTTATGTAAAATTTTACGCTGAATTCGAATATGATGTTATTTTATTAATTTCATTACCTTTCACTAAACAGAAAGAAATGCATAATCCGGCTAATATTTTTCAAGATATTTGCATTTAAGTAACATTATCTTTTTTAAAAACACAAATAACGGTTATTTTGGAATGTCTCGAAAACTGTTCAACTTTTGACTTCATATTCGGATTCAGCGGACAATTTTACATTAATAGTACGTTTCCACTTATATGTTTTGGGCCACAAAACTAGTTTTGCACTAACCTAGCATTTACGCATGCCACTGCCAGTTCGAAAAACTTAATACACTCACACTTTTTTACTAATACACTCACATTTTTCGCAATGGCAGCTCCAGTGGCAGCAAAAATTGCATGCGAGTGGAAACTTGGCACTTGCATGCCATTAAATGAAAAAACGATAAACAATGTTACTTTGTTATAAATTTAATGCACATTTACTGGTTTATTGTCAAATTGTAATTAAAGTTTTAACTTAATAACTGCTTTATTATGATTCATTTTTTAAAACACGTATTAATAAAAGCAAGTTTTTTTATTTTTTATTTTTTTTATTTTATTTATTTGATTTCCAATACAACAAGATTTAAAATCTTATAGTTATAGTAATGGATTTTTAAATTGTATAGAAACATGACGTTAACAATAAGTATTCATTTAAAATTGTTACATAAATACAGATAATTATTATTAACAAAATTAATTAATATAATACACAATAGAAATATTTAATTTGACAGAGTAAATCATCTATAATGCTTTATCAATTCTTTTTTAAAGTGTAGTGCGTTGCGTATAAACTGTGTGGTCGGTGTTAACGAGTTCCAAAGACGGATTGCATGGACGTAAAATTGCCTCTCAGATACTAAAGTTCGATATCTTATATGAATAATGTCTTTTGACCTTCTTGATTGTGTAAATAAGATTTTATCAAACAGATAGACTGGTTCAAGAGTGTTGATAATCTTGTGTAGAAGCATTAAGGTTCTTATTTTCATTAGATTAAATAATGTGACATTGTATAGTTTTGTCATATATTCAGAAATCCGGTCATATTTCCGCAAATTGAACACATATCTCAAAATTGCATTGTACGTATTTGTCAGTTTTTTACGGCTGGCAGAATCACAACTTGCATATATTTCACAGCCATATAACAATGATGGCATAAGATATGTTTTTGCCAGCAAAATACGTATATTAAGTGGGGTTATATGTTGAGTGTTCCATAGGGTCCTTAGCTTTGCGTATGTCTTCCCAGCTGCAAAATTTATGTGGTCTGACCACGTAAGTGTGTTATTAAATACAATACCAAGGTTTTTAGCAGATGTTACAAAATCAATTTTTTGAGTGTCAAGCATTATCCTTGGTTCAAAAGGCAACTTTATTGTTTTCTTAGCTATTACAAGACACTTAGATTTCTGTGGGTTAAGACACAAACCATTCGCATTTGCCCAAACCTGGACACGTTTAAGTTCCATATTTAACTTTTCAACACATTCACCTATGTTACTAAGGCTACTACTAATATAAAGTTGGACATCATCCGCGTACAAATGGGCATTGCAATATTGTAATTGAGTGGGTAGATCATTGACGTAAAGAGCAAACAGTAAGGGTCCGAGAATTGATCCTTGGGGTACACCCTTTGGCACTGGCAGCATTTGTGAGGTTTTGTTGTTTAAGAATACTGACTGCTTACGATTCGTCAAGTAAGAAGACATTAAACCAACAGAAGCCGCGGTAAAATTGAACATTCTGTGTAACTTCCAGCAGAGAATTTCATGGTCTACCATATCGAATGCCTTTGAGTGATCTAGAAGAACAAGAAACGAGACTTTGCCATCATCAATATTTCCACGTATTTCTTCAGATACATCAATTAAGGCGGTTATACAACTATGCCCAGGGCGAAATCCTGACTGCCTTTTTGTAAGTAGGTTATTTTCATTTATATATTTGCTTATTTGATTATGTAGTAACCTTTCTTACATACATTTTTTTATATAAATGTATGTAAGCCATTTCCCCAAAAATCTGCCTATATGATTAACTCGGTAACACTATTTTGTTTTTTGGTACTATTTTTTTTAATTGGAAAAGTAAACAAATTATCTCAAGTGGACGCTTCCAAGACATTTTGAAAATGAACTTGCAGTGGCATTTGTAAACACAAAAGCTAATGGCATGAGATTCGACTATTTCGAAAAAATTTTCTTTGATAATATGTATACAACAGTGGCATGCCACTACTTGCATGTGTAATGGCAGGGTAAAACAAGTGTTTTGTTACTTGTTTTCCCATACATTTTCATGTTCGAAAAACTCAAACAAAAACTAGTTTTGCTCCAAACATGTCGAAAATTGTTGAAAATCATGAATACAACTCTAGGTTATCCGTTTTTGGTAATTGACAATTTCGAAAAAAGTGAAATTTTTACCAAAATAACCAGACTTATTAAATAGGTTTATGCAACTCTCCAGCTGATTTATCTGTTTGCAGCGTTAAGCTAATAAAATAATATAATAAAAAGTTAATAAATTATGTGCTTTTATATACGTACATATATGTATATTTGTGTATTAAAAAACAAGTAAGGAAATTCCATGCTAAAGAATAACATTTTTTTCAACACATATCTTTTTTGTCAACAACATAATGGAAACACTTTGACACGTTTTGCTCAAAACAAGTTGTTTTTCTCATAGTGGAGACATAGTTCAATAAGATAAGGTATCAGATAAATTTGGTAAAAAAAAAACTGTCACGTATCTAGTGTAATTTATAGATCCCACAAAGAGCCGACTTCTGAAGGATTCTAACTGTCGGTTGAGGGTATCAAAGATTCGGCACAGCCGAATATAAAACTATAACTTGTTTTATTTAATTTTATATCCATAGTTTTTTATCTTAACCGCAAATAAAAACTTAGATACGGGTAGAAATTATACTGAATTACAAGCATAAAAATGGAAATAGTTTCGAATGGAGATTTAGGCTGCACTATACATATTTAAATACACTTTTGTGAATGATGTTTACTATTTCTAAAAAATGGAATGTTTGCATTAAATCGACATTTTTCGTAATTTATTGGACTCTTAAAAGTTTTTATTGGTTGCTACTTTTTACTTTATTATCGGATTTTAAAAATTTGTTCTTAATTTTAAAATATCAAAATAAGTTTGATCAGAAACATGTCGTCCTTTAAATTCCGAGCGTGGGCTTTTTTAGGAACTATTACACTTTTCTTTATAAGATCAAATAAAAAGTTTTCTCTATAAATTAATATACATATTTGTATATTAAGAATAAACTGCAAAGGAATGTACAACACTTCTCGCCTCGTTACTCATACGTAAATGTCGCGGGCACGTTAACGTTGCGGTCGACTTCAATGGTTCGTAGTTACTAAAAATACGTAAACGTGTTGAAATGTGTTAAAAAAAACAACAAATTTTTCAACGTTTTTATAATTTATAAATTTAAGGCCCAACCACAATATGCATAGCCTTGCTTAACCTACTGTCAAAATTAACAAAAAGTCTCTTAAATGTATTTGAAAAAACAAAAACAAAGTAAAAAAATTCGACTTCATACGGAATGACAGTTTCATACAACTTAACAACAAATTTCCTTATGTTCAATATGGTTTGCCTCATATGATTTACATGTATTTGCACATTATGGTTGGGCCTTTAAGCTTTTGTTATATCGCACTTGCTCATAAAAGGGATATTAACTCATAATTTTTATATTTTAACTTTTTGGAAAAAATCGACAAGTAATATTTATATCTACCCGCTGTAAAAATATCGTGCTTATTTTGTCTGCTTTTTGGTAATGAAACGGTTGTTTTAAAAATTCTTTGCATAGCTTTTAAACTTATGAAGTTCTCATTTCAAAGCTTTTATATTATAATGAGGAAGCTGTGGGCAAATTTTGTTTTAAAAATGTTAATTTAAATTGGTCAGTTCCGATTTCATTTGCTTGTATTTTTTACTTTTAACAAGGCTAATACATAACAGATGAAATCGAGAGATCAGGTGACTTTATTCTGCTACGAATTTTGATTTAAATTGCCTTATTAGTTTGTCAATTTATGAATGATGAAGCAAAATTACCCGATTTAAATGAAATTACCTACACCTGATGTAAAATTGAAGTTTTATTTAAAAAAAGACATTTACAAAGAAGCAAAAATACAACAAACTCATTGAAAGAAGAAGTCAAACTGTTAAGATTCTTATTGTTATTTAAAATAAATTAGCAAATTAAACGTTAAAGACTTAAAAACAATTAATAATACTATAAATAAAAATCCTAAAATAATGAGTTTATCTTCCTCATTTGGTTGCATAGGTTCAAAATGCTTATTGCCATTCCTGTATAATGGGTGTTTCTTAAGTCCGATATAGCTTACGAAAGGTTAGCTGTCAAATGAACAGGCATACTGCTCTCACTTTTTGCTCAGGCACATCACCATGAATAGCTTCATGCTTGAACACCGCCACCAAATTATCCAAATTTACTTTGAAAATCAGCCATCGATTTTTGCAACTTGTAGGCGTCTTCATGATTTAAATGACGCAACTTATGTTTTCACGAGTGAAGGCGATTTAGAGAAAATAAACTCTCATTAGACTTCAAGGCCGTGCGATGTGGACACCTCTTGATTGTTTTCCGTAGGGCTGTGAAGTCACTGGTTTATGCTGATAAACCAGCAACAATTGACGTCTTGGAGGTCAATATTGTTCATTTTATTCATGACATGCAGCCAGCAATGCTCGAAAAAGAGGAACAAAATTTGACGTCTGCAATGCGTTTCGTCAAGGACAGGCGTGGTGCCTATTTGTTTTAAATAAGTTTCAAATGGTAATGCCGTTTATTAATCTGCGATTAAAATTCATTTTTTTGTTTTGTCTACCATTTTAAGTTTCATGGTCCTAAAAAATACCCTTTATACCTTATTTAGTGCACAAAATGCCTGCAGAATTCAGTTTTACAGCTGTTAAGGGCGTTAAGTATTCTTCAAACTAAAGCATTTAAAAGTTGCAAGATAGCAATTAAACTAATTATATGTTGGAATATTGGAAACATTTCTTCCCCTACACACAAAAAAAAAGACTGTAGTGCCAAAAGAAATTGATTTTGATTCAAATAGAATTTACATTCGGATTGTGCCCAACAAGATTTTGCATTTGTGGCAACAAGTCTGTTTCTTTTGTCCCAAAGTGTAAATTCATTGTTCAAATACAATTTTTTTACGACAACAGTAATATTATTTGATTTAAAAAATAAATATTTTATGGCAACAAAAATTGTTATTTCCTGCAAATGCAAATCATTTACGTCAACAGCAATTTTCAATGTGCTTTTTTTTCAGAGGAAAACCTTTAACGACAAAAGATATTTCATTTGCAACAAATAATTTTGCTGTTGAAAAACTTCAAATACTTTCATGTTGTTGCGGTAAAAAAAATTTTGTTGGAAATTTTCTTGCGACAAAAGGTTTTCATTTACGACAACAAGTTTTTGTTTACCCCAACAGCATAATCGTCAAATGCTCAAATTATTTGGCATCACAATATTTTTTTTTTGTGTGTAGGCTAGTTTTTAGTTTGAATAACTTTTTTCAATAAGCTTCAGGTTCTAAATCAATAGGATAGTCATCTTTATCCAAATCTAAGAGTCCATCTTGCGACATTTGTAGCCAAACTTTTGAAAATATATTTTTAATGATTGAAGTCTTTTCTTAAAAAAAACCGAGAGTTTGGTTAAGAAGACTGTGCATTTTTTATCAACAATATCAATATCAACAATCGAATCTTGATTTTATTTAAGCATCTGAAGTAAGAATTTCAAATAACACCTAAGAGAAATTACCTACGCTCTACCCATGACAGTAAAAAATATACCAAATTCGGGTAATTATCCACAAAGTGGCAACACTGGTTGCCAGCGAAAAGCCTGCTTACTGTGATAGTTCGACAATGTACTGTTAACCTCGGTTTTAATACCCTTCACCGTAGGTAAAAGGGTATATAAGTATATATAAGTTTATTGTTTCATTTGTAATTTCTACAATATTGATCTTAGGCTATGTTTACACTTGGATTTTATAAACGCGCTTAAGCAAAATGTTGATTTAGTTAATCAAAGCCGTTCACATTACATTTCAGATGATTAAGATGACAAATTTATATTTCTTAAAAGTATTAAAAATTTATAAAAATATTTTAATAAAGTTATCAGAAGATTATTTATGCATTTTGAAAATTTATGAATTATTTAAGGACAAAATAAAAACATTCAGAAGAAATCGTGGTCGGTTGCATACGTGAGGGGACGTTCATGGTGGCCGATTTTACATTATACTCAGTTTAAGGTATGTTCAGAGGATTCTTTGTGATTAATGAAGTGATTTAGTTGTAATCATGTCAATTTGAATTGATAAACTAATCACTTTAATGTATCGTTCTTGATGTGATTAAATTTTAATCACGTTCGAGTTGCCTAAACGCGTTTAAGCGTGAACATAGATTTACCTTTTTTTATTTTTGTCAAATATTTGTTAAGTGTGAACATACTTTTACATCTCATTTTAAAACTCGTTTTTACCAGTTGAAGACAAAAAACACTTCCTAAATTCTGTTAAATATAATTACAGTTTACTAAAATTCAAAAAATGTTTAATCTCTTACTATTTTATGAATTTATAATTAATTTAATGACGGGAACTACCAATTTAAAAATACCCACAAAATAATTAACTTCAATTTTATCAAATAACGACAAAAAAAATACAAACAAATTTCATTTTCACTTAATTAATTTCAATAAATTGCTGTAACTTATAATCAAAGTGTTTTGTTTTTGCATCAAATAAACGTAGATAAATGTAAACATTAAATAAATAAAACCAATCAATTGAAATGCTTGTTCGATTGAATTTGATAAATTATTTTCCAAAAGCCATCTGATGCTGACTGCATTAGAATTTAATCAATGATCATTTTCCAAAAAACAAATAAATAAATACCACAATTGTAGACATCTTAATAATTGCAAAACGAATCAATAAAAAATATTTACATTGACACAGAATTCGCGTTTTATAAAAGTTGGTTTTTTCTTTGTTCATGCATACACGTACGTTAGCATGTGCAGCATAACCAAGCAAACATTTCCGTCAAAGCAAAATAACAAAATATTATACATACTAACTGATTGTTTAATTTCAATAAAACACATCAACAAAAAAATTTTAAAAGTCAATATTTAAAATAATTTTTTGTAATTTATATTGTTTACTCATTTGATGTAAGAAGTAAAATAAAACACAGTTTTATGATACACAAAGTTTTTTTTAACACCCACTGTAAAAAGATTTTTAGCTGTTTGTGCCTAAAAATAAAGAGGAAATAGAGGAACTGGATATAAAGATTCCCTTTCGTATGCCGAATGATTGTAGTGTCTCTGGCTAAGTTATTATCGCATATTGATAGATATGTATATGTTTATTAAGTGATCCCTAGCGGGTGTCTATACGACATCGAGGTTAACAGCAGAATGTTGGATGTCTTTAAATGATATTGCGAAACATTCGAGTTACGCTAATTTGGACGCGGACGGCTGGGGTAACCAGATAGCCAGATGAGCTTGCCAGCGAGGTGGTCGTATGTATGACAGATTTATAAATCAATTCGTTAACTTTGCAATGGCACACTGTAAGTCACTAATTCAGCGCGAGTCTTATAGACCTACACAGCTTAAGTGGACTTGTGAATGCTCCAGCTCTGAATACATAGCATTGTGGCCTGGCTTTAATGAACGGAGGACATGCTTCTTACTAAGGTCCAACAGGAAACAGTTTATAACAGTGATCTTGGTAATAACTGGGTACTGGCCGGTAGGGACTCATGCGAGGAAAAAGGTTCTAGGATGCAATGACTATTGTAGAATTTGTCATAAGGAGGAACATGTCTGAAAATTCAGGACACCGAAGGTAGAAGGGTATATGTAAGTTTGTCATTCCGTTTTTTATTTCTACAATGTTGATCTTTGACCCTATAAACTTATGAGTAGCGTAGCTGATTTAAATATGTACATCTGTCTGTTGAAATGGACTGTCCAAAGACTTCAGATGTGATGCCGGGAGAAATTTCAACAATACCCTACGTCTCTGAAAAAATTCCCTTTTTTCCCTGCAACCAAAAAATGTTCCCTACGATTTTCCCTTCGTTGAAAATTTATTGTTTTTAGCAACAGGCAAACAAACACATGTTTTGTTAACATTTTGTACATATATAGGGTGATTTTTTAGCTATTACCTTTTTGGCAACACTGGTTTAAACAG
This sequence comes from Pollenia griseotomentosa, assembly GCA_963931875.1. Lineage (NCBI taxonomy): Eukaryota > Metazoa > Arthropoda > Insecta > Diptera > Polleniidae > Pollenia > Pollenia griseotomentosa. Next base: position 180,626,888 of record OZ007560.1, on the reverse strand, counting down.
CTGACGCACGTTTCGTGTTTTGTTTCACTGTCAAACATCTTCAGTTTGGTCTATAATTTAATCATGAATCGTCTTACAAACGAACAACGCTTGCAAATTATTGAATTTTATTATGAAAATGCGATCCACTTTTTTATCAAAAATTTGTGTTCAGCGACGAAGCTCATTTTTGGCTAAATGGGTACGTTAATAAGCGGAATTGTCGATTTTGGAGTGAAGATCAGCGAGAAGCATTGCAAAAGCTACCAATGCATCCAGAAAAAGTCACAGTTTGGTGCGGTTTATGGGCTGGTGGCATCATTGGACCGTACTTCTTCATAGATGATGCGAATCGTAACGTAACTGTGAATGGTAAGCGCTACCGTGAGATGATATCCAACTTTTTTTTGCCCAAAATGCAAGAGCTTGACTTGCATGGCATGTGGTTTCAACAAGACGGTGGCACATGCCACACAGCACGCTTAACAATGGACTTATTGAGAGGCGAGTTCGGTGAACATATTATTTTCACGACCGGTCAATTGGCCGCCTAGATCGTGCGACTTAACGCCTTCAAACTATTTTTTGTGGGGCTATGTTAAAGCTAATGTCTATACACACATGCCCGCTTCAATTGACGCATTGGAAGACAACATTGAAGCATTTATTCATTAAATAACGGCCGAAATGTTGGAAAGAGTATGCCAAAATTGGACTAAGCGGATGGACCACTTGAGGTGCAGTCACGGTCAACATTTGCATGAAATAATCTTCAAACATTAAATTATATGGACCGTACTATCGATTCAAATAATGATTTCATGCATTTTTCTGAATTTTATGTATTTTTTTTAAACTTTCCTATAGCTCTTAAAAAATCACCCCTTATTATAATAAAAGCATTTATTAACAACAAGAAAAAAAACCAAAATAAATATGTTAATGCCCATACAGGCACATAAAAAACTTCAATTTCGAAAATAACACTGTGTGACAAGTTTAAATTTTTTCTTTTTGGCAGAAACGCCTCTATATATCGTTTAATCTAGAGACAAAACATAGTCGAACTTCGTATTTGATTTTTTATATCTTTAACTTATGTCCTTTTTAAAGAGCTTAATATTTTTCAAGAATACCTATTTTAAATAATTTTTTTAATATACGTATCTAATAAGTTTAAGCAAACTTAATACCAAATAATTTTAAAAAATGTTTTCTTCAGTTCCCCTTAACTAAAATATAAAAAAAGTTCCTTTTGAAAATAAATCCTTCCTACTTCAAGTTGTTTTTATTCGACCTTTTCATATACGTATAAACAAAAATGCTTTTATTTCAAGCTCGAGGCCGGTATTGAAAATAAATTTTATTTTAATAATTGCCGATATTTCGATACTTTTTGAGTATCATCATCTGCGCTTGTAAATAAATAATAATAATTATTATTTAACGCTGAACAGTTGAACAACAGACGATGAAGAAATAAACAGTAATTTTCAGCGTTAAATAATAATTATTATTATTTATTTACAAGCCCAGATGATGATACTCAAAGAGTATCGAAATATCGGCAATTATTAAAATAAAATTTATTTTCTATATCCTTCCTTATCCTTAAAAGTTTTCAGTAAAATTTTTTTGAAAATTCGAATTTGTATTGTTTTTTTTTTCTTAGTTCAAAAGGTGTGATTGTTTTTTTAAAAATTTTTATGTAGAAATTTCGTTCATTAGACCTTCGATCTTTCGATAGTTCGAAGGCGAATATTAGTAGGCCCCTAATTATTCATATATAAGGGTGAGCGACGAATATTCGGGTACATAGTTTAGGCAATTGTTGAAGATTGGCAGGCTGTTAGGACTCATAGTATAGGGTTTCTGTTAAAAAAAACTATTTTATATAAAAAATTTTAATTTTTAAATGAAAATAAGATGAATATTTACGTATTTTTAGACAACATATCGAAAACGAGAATATATTTGATAAGTAGGCGTGGCAAAAAAGATTTATTTATATCTAAAGAAATTTCATTTTTTTTATTTTGTTTTTTTTTTTTGTTACTGAACACTTGTTATTTTCTTATTTAATTTTTTTTAGGCGAAAACAGTTCATTATTAAAGTCAATTTTTTTCATACAATTTCTGAAATTCACTTCCGATATTCTTAGGGCATTAAAAAAAATGATTTGTAAAAACCTTAAACGAGCTTGAGCCAAAAAATTATTTCTGCCAAAAAAATCAGAAAAAACAATGATTTTTTGAAGATATACTGGAAAACGATTAAAACTCCCCGATGTTTTCTTGTGCTTGCTTAATTCTTTTAAAAGTTCAAAAATAATTATTATTTTCGGTCCCTGCTTTTAAGACAATTTTAATTTAGATGGCAATGCAAATTCGAAAAGAATTCACAATATATTTTCAACGCTATTTTTTATGGTTTTTTAGTCTTTTTAGTGTTATAATACGTTAAAGGTTTCACAAATATTTTACGAAATAAGCGCAACCAGTATTTTATTTTTTATATACGAATTTTTCATCAACCAATGAACATTTAATAAGAGTTGTTCTATTTTTATTAAAAAGATGGCATTCAATTGCCCGTTGTCATGATAAAATCGATAACTGCCTCTTGCTTATAAAATATCCATTACGAAAACAAATTAATATTATTGAACATTTTTCTTAAAACATTTATGAAATTTTTATAGATTTATCAAGTTCAAAATTTATTAAACATAATTACCTGATTTATGCTCGTTTAATGCCTGATATAAGTCCATTGTGTCTAGGATTTTTTTTCGGCCTTTGAAAAATATTGGTAATGTGTACCTAAATATAATGAAATCGGATAAAGAGAGGTGCATATGAAATATGAAAAATAAAAAAGAAATCATACCAAAAACATAATCGGGATAAAATATTTACACGTTCATAAGGATTCTGAGGCAATTCATTGGGTTTTATCGATTGCATGTTGTACAAATGTTGCTATATTAACTGAAATGATAATAAATTTAAAAACAAATGAAAATATATGTTTATGTATGTACATATTTATGTAAATATAAATTGAGTTTTGTGTTTAGAATTAGAAAAATAGAATGTGAATTCAAATTATATTGCCCAGAATAGTTCGGTTATAATAACATGCTAATCTAATGAAACATTATTGTAAAATGGTTGTAAATTTCATAACTCCTTAAAAGGTTTAGAATGTTTTTATCTTGTTTCTTAACATTTTTCGATATATTAATGGTTTCCTTAAACCTTGTCTTCTTAAAAATTTCACAACTTTTTAGAACTTACACTCATATTCTTGTGTCGGTAATTTCAACTTCTCAATTCCATTTAATTTTATACTGCTAAATATACACGCAGCGAAAATAAATTTTTCTGTATAGTCACTAGGGCGGTCTTTAAAATTAAAGTGAATTTTAAAGTAAATGAATTTCCTAATTTTGTTTCTTTGTATATAAAAACATTTTAATATGAAGCTTGGTGCAGTTTGGATAAAGAAAAGCCGATGCGGAAATGGATTGAAAATTTGTGCTGTGATACTAAAGTATAAATTTGACCCTTTTTCGACTGTCTTGATACCCTTTGTGACCATTTTTTTAAATAACCCTTTTGTATAATTTTTAACTATTTTGTGCATGAACAGTAGTGCTTCAGCTAAACAACTATTTTCGAAATTAGCATTGCTTAAAAATAAACTTTGGAACAGACTCAATATAGAAACTTACAATTCCATGCTTTCTTCTATTAATTTGTTCGAGGCGGAGATGAATGGAGTTCAAGTGAAGATTTAATAACAAAATATCAAGGTTGGCAACCGATACCGATGCCAATACCGTTTAATTGAATAGCGGTATTGATATCGATACCGAAATTAGTTTTTTTTGCATAAAATACCGGTATACGTATACCGTTTCCCTTAATACCGGTACAATCGTTTCGGTATTTAAACATAATGGCGCATATTCATAAATTATTACCAAGTGTTTACTTTTTTAAGTACCTATTTAAGTTATTCACAGATGATTGCTTTCAGCATAAAAACTTTTTATTTAAAAGTTTACACTTAATTTTAGTTAACTGCCTGTTTAACGATATCGAACGTCATCGTTCGCATAGAAAATTACATTTAAAACAAAAACAAAGTTCGTACAATGTTCGAATTTTGTTTTTGTTTTATATGTAATTTTCTATGCGAACGATGACGTTCGATATCGTTAAACAGGCTGTAAAGCTGTATCTAAATGACAACTAAGGGTGTGTGTGAAACGGTAGCAAAGTACTCATGAAAGTAAAATTTTGACACTATTGAGGTGAATAAAATTTCACTAGCCCTGGGGGCTAGTATAAATTTTGACATTAGTGTAGAAATTTTTGACAACCACAAAATTATTTTTTTTCATCAAATTTGTTTAAACAAAATAAAAAATAATATGGAAGCAGGACCAGCGGCAAAAAAATTAAAAAGAATTATACAACATGCAAGTATTTACATATGTATAAGCTTTTTTGCCCAGACTTTTTGCAAAAATTGTTAATATATCAGAACGAATTCATCAAATAGTTGGGACGATCTTATTTCCAACATAATTGAAATGATTATTGGTAAAAACTTGATTAATTTATTCATTTTCACACAACTACTAGTAATTGTTTTTTTCTTTATGTCAAAATTTTACGTTGTCAAAAATGTTACAATTTCACACAGCACAAATATGAAAATTTTCTACCACAAACAAATTTCATTTCACCATAGAAGTTTGCTACCGTTTCACACACACCCTAACTAATACATTCAAAGAACAGCTGATTGATATCATTTTATAATTTATTTCAAAAGTACAACATTTTTGAAGTGGTTATAAAAAAATAAATGGAAAGAATTATAAGAGATATTCAAATAATATCAGATAAAAACATGACATAAAAAACGTCCACAAAAAAATAAACTAGAGATGTGTTCTTAGTCGATAAAATTCTTTTGAATATTTTTATTTTTACAATTCATTATTTTAATTGATTTATTGACTATTATAACCAAAAAATAACTTTTTTAGAATTTGTGCTAATTTTTTTAAGAAAAAAAATATGGGTTTTTAATAGTTTTATAAGCTTTTAAATTAATTACAGAATATATCGTTCAAAATATTATCGAAATTTAATTTTCTCTACATGCCAATATGCATGGTTGCATTTCTTCTATCAGCTGAGAGCTGTTACTACGTTATGTGCCCCATACACGGTTCGATTCAGTTGTCAACTGAGTCTTTCAACTGAATTGGTGCTTAGCCACACACTTTATCAACTGAATTGAAAGATTTTAAATTAATTTTAAAATTTAATGAAATAAAATACATAACTTTTTTTACAAAAGAAAACTACAAACATTAATTTTGACAGCTAATCAAGAAACTCGAGCAAACACAGTACAATCGAATTGAAAGACTTAGTAGTCAACTTGAAAAAATCAGAATCTTTTGATTTTTCTTCAACCAACTCGACAACCGTCAAACTAATCAATTGACAAGACCATACACGCTTTGATTTGGACAACAACGGACTCAGTTGACAATTGAATTGAATCGTGTATGGTCTGCTTTAGTTATGAATTGTGAATAAGATCCTATAACTACCTATGAAGTATTTTTTAGTTTCTGTTTTGTTAGTTACAACTGTAGTTATGATTTCTGAATATGCGCCAATATAATTTACCAAATAGCAACCAATTAAAAGTTGCAACACTTGTGCTAATGTTCGTTAACTTATCGATCTATGGTGCCGGTTCACACACGTCAAGTTTGAATCGTCAAGTCTTGAGTTTTTAGGAGAGAGGGGAAAAGAAATGGCATCCTCTTTTCTTTTTACACAAGGTGAACTGGAACTTATTAATAGTAAGTTACTATATGCCGGTTCACACACGTCAAGTTTGACTCGTCAAGTCATGATTGTTTTGGAGAGGGGGGAAAAGAAATGGCTTTCTCCTTGAGAAAATCATAAAAAGTAACATAAGTTCTACAACAATATTTATAGTAAATTTTTAGGTGTGTTGTTTGACAATTTGAAATACAAAATTTTAAGTATAAAAACATTCGATTAGCCAAGGTATATTTACACAAGGTAAACTCGTTGGCCCATATGTTTGTCAGCTGTTTGCCCATAGTTGGAACCACAACGTCAAATTGCGTGTATATGAGCCAAAATTTGTACATGTGTGCGTTAAATTGTTTTTGTTTTATATGAAGACAATTTTGACAACATGGTTCCTTTTATAGAGCAAAATGTCTACACTCCCAAATGAGTCTACCTTGTGTAAATATACCTTGCGATTAGCTTTGTGAATGGCCAAATACACTTTTAAAAATACTCATCAATAATCATTAGTGAAAATGTTTCTATACATGACACAGACGATGATGGATGGAAAATGAAAAAAATTACATGAATTTGCCAGCATGACAAGCATTTTACAACTCTATTTGGCGCTTTACTGACTTAAGTTTGTATTGTTATTGTGATGATAATATTTTTAGTTGAAATCAGTAAATAAAATATAATACATAAACACATGTATACATGAATCTATATATATAAAAATAAGTTGTCCAATGTTCGTGATTTTATAACTCGAGAACCACTCAACCGATTTTCAAACGAGTACATGCGTTGGAAATGTCTACTTTCACTGATGGTTAATAAAAAAAACTCCCGATAGGTGGCGCTGATGTCGTGATATTTAAATTTTTTTTATTGATGGTAGATAGCGCTGGGGTCAAGTTATTAACAAAATTCTCCAGTATTTCATTTTTTATTTTTATTTAGAAAATCCCGACAAGCGCCGGGACCAATCAGCTAGTAATATATATAATATGAATAAAATACATACACATATGTATAGAAATATATTTTTCTTTTTTAAAAATTTTGTTTTTTTTTTTTTGTTTGGTTCATTTAATTGTAGTACTGATATAACGGGTGGTTAAATTTTAAGGGTCAATGTTGAATGTGAACCACATCTAAACGTCAAGATTTTTTCTGCATTTCATTTGACATTGCGCAATTTCAGACTAACTCAATTTGAACCATGGAAAGATATACAATCGATCAACGCGTTAAAGTTATTCAGGCTTTTTATGAAAATGGGCGTTCAAATCAAAATGCATATCGGGCACTTCGTGATTTTTCGGTCAATTCAATCGTCCAAATGTACAATCGAAAAAATCGTGCAAAAATTTGAGCAAACCGGGTCTGTAGGAGATGTGAAAACACCAGTGCATGCTCGTACTGCAGAAAATATTGATGCTGTTCGCGATAGTGTGGCTGAAGAGCCGTCAACCTAAACTCGTCGCGCCCAACAATCTCCCCTCTCACGCTTGTCGTTGATGAACATTATGCAAAAAGACTTGCATTTACACGCTTACAAGGTGCAATTGACTCAAGAACTAAAGCCTCCTGACCATTCCAAACGTCGTCAATGGTCAGAATGGTGGCAAGAAATGGCAACAGTGTATGATCAATTTTCGAAGAAAATCATCTTGAGTGATGAGGCACATTTTCACCTCAGTGAATTCGTCAATAAGCAGAATTGCCGCATTTGGGCGAATGATAAGAGTGATTGACGAAAAACCAATGCACCCACAAAGAGTGACTGTTTGGTGCGGTTTATGGGCTGGCCGTTACTGGGAATGGTGTTCGCTATCGTGAGATGATAACGATCTTTTTATGGCCCGAATTGGAAGATATGAATGTGAACGATATGTGGTTTAAACAGGACGGTGCCACTTGCCACACAGCTAACGAAATAATGGCTCTTTTGCGCGACAAATTCAATGGCCGTGTTGTCTCACGTGGTGGCGATGTCAATTGGCCGCCAAGATCATGTGATTTGACACCGTTGAACTTCTTTCTTTGGGGTTATTTTAAAAAAAAGGTGCATGTCGATAAGCCAGCGACAATTCAAGAGCTAAAGGATGAGATAATTTGGCACATTAACGGCATTGAACATCTATTATGCCTCAGCGTCATCGCAAATTTGGACCATCGGATGGAGGTGTGCCGGTGAGGTGGCGGCCGATATTTTGTTCCATACATAATTGAACCATACCAATTTTATCATAATAAAAAGAAATGACAGTAATTTCCTAAATAATTTGTGTTTTATTCAAAATCAACACCCTTTATATATAGCGTTTTAAACATTTTTATTCCGATACAATTAAAATACCGATACCGAAATAAAGAAAAGTTTAAGTTAAATTATATATATATATATATATATATATATTTTTTTAATTTTTTTTAATAACTTATGGTGTTTTCTTTTCTACAAAAAAATGTGACATTTTATTTAAAAAATGCAATTTGGTGCTCGTTTCTTAAAAATGTTTTGCTCTCCAAAAGGGTAGCATGTTTTATTCTAAGAAATTCAACCTTACTAATGGCATAACTCTTGGCCCGTATAAATTGACAGTGTTGATAGTGCCTTGTGAAATAAGTGACTTCGGTTTATATGGGGTTATTTTTCAAATGGAGACGATTACCTTAAAGAGCAACAAAGCTACGCAAACATATAAAAATTCGGAAAAGTTTGCAAAAATTGGGTAACATATTTTATATTTTAGACAAGCCATAAAATTTATTAAAAGTCCCTAAAACTAAAGGAAATGGCAAAAATTCAGTAAAAATGGCTAAATTAACGGAAATTTCCAAAAATTGGGAACAGGGGTATGATGCTGTAGTTCCCTCTTAAGTGCGCACCGAAAAATTTTCAGTTTTCTACGCATTAAAACAGGGAATCATTTAACCGATAACTCGGATAAATGTGCAATCTACGCATTGATACAAATCTTGCTTAAAAAACTCAAAATTTATTTAAAAGTAATTTTTTAGTTATAAGGGAAAATAAAATTTATTATACCTAGTTCTCATACGAAATTAAATATAATGTTAAAACTAAAACTGATTTGATATACATCTATATATAAATCGGCAAAGGCAAAACAGTTAAGAACACTTTCCTCTTCTGTATGTCTACCGATTTGAACAAAATATACACCACTTGAAAGGTATTTACTTACTGAATGTGCTACTAACATATTTAAATACAAAATTTGTTTTTTTCAATTATCAAATAATAATAAAAATAGGGTGCTAGATTATTCAACATTTTTTAGAAACCGGTTTTCGAATATTTCGACTATATAAATACGGGAAATTAAATTTCTTTCTTTTACTTTTCCGTGCTGCATGTGATAATTTTTAAATTTTCTATAATATTTAACTTTGTTAATATTCAACCTATTAAGAAAAAATTATAAAATAAACTCGGTGAATAAGAACATGAAAGGGGTGCTTTTTGGTACTTTTTCGTTCAACATCTGGTACTTTTATTAATTTTCGTTAATATTAGACATAGAAAAATAAAATCAAACATGCAATCAATGTCCTGAGTGGATGACAATCTATAAAGGAGATTTTTTGATACAATTTTGTTTTTCAATTGATATTTTCTGATATTTTTTATACTGAACAAAATTAAATGAACTCACGTGGAATATAAAATATGAATCGCAGGTTGGTCCCTGGCCAAATCGATCCACTAAGATGGAAAAATATGTACTACATTTTCTTCATATGTACATAAAACTTCATGGTCGAATTTTGAACATTAGGCGAACACTAGTTTACATAAATACATATGCACATACATATGTATTAAAAGATATAAATGCATTTTTATTAACAGCGTTTAAAAAAAGTCGGTAATTTTTGATTGAATATAACACGGCGTTTATAAATATTTGCCAGTACTGACAAGACAGTAAAAACATACATATTAAGCTTCATACAGACGGTGGTCAGATCTTACAATGTTGTAATTTTTCTGACAATGGTGCCATTGTCAGATGCCTTAATTTAACATATCTGCCAAATGAAAATGAGCTTACAATGTTCATACAGTTGCAAGACATTTTTGCGCAATTTTAATGACAACATTGTAAGATCTGACCACCGTCTGTACGAAGCTTTAGTTGCCAAAACAATGCAAAAACAAAACATTTGAAAAAGTGTGTATGGATAGTTGAAAAAGTTTGCATGTATTGCTACTATCTTGCCATTACTGGGCAAATTTAACGCTGTGTTAATATTATTAAAAACCAGTGTTCGAAAATAAACACTAAATATCGCTCGTTAGTGTTCGGTTCGGTAGATTTGTGGGAAACACAAACGCTTATAGTAAAAAAATAACGTTTCCCTGTTTGTCATCTTTCGAACACAAAAATAATACCGTTTTTATCTAACTCAATAAAAGATAACATTTAATTCCGCTCGGTGTTTTTTTAAACCACAAACTTTATTGTGTTAGATTCGGTTCATTAATGGTCGCTTTTGACTGGTAAAACAAAGCAAACACTTTTAACAAAAACAAAATACACATACGAAAAAAAACAAAAAACCAGCAAAATAATTTTACACAAACAAAACATATACACAATTCACACACAAGCTGTTCGTGCTGCGGTCGTTGCTAGAATTTTTTGTTTGTTCATTTCTTTAAAAGAAACATTATAAAACATTAAAATATATAATGTTTGTCTACAGTATCACTACAATTGTTCTGTTTTTAACGAAGAACAGAACATTATATAATGTTCGGCTCATTCTTGAAAATAGTTACGAACGGTATTAAGGGTTGCGTTCGTCTACACAATCACTAAAAAATAGATATCGTTCTTGGGTGTGTGAGCCGAACGCTAAATAATGTACTGTTTATTCTCGAACACTGTTAAACACATTTATTATTTATTTATTACTTCTTCCATGATTTCAATTTCATTGGTGCATTTATTTTGTTGCACAAAGTATCTACGGATAAAACTAAAGGCACTTCAAACTTGTGAATAAGTTGGAGTTTCAATTATCTCATCTTCTTCATTATCGGAAGATTCCGATAATTCTTTTAAATTATTCGCTATGTTTTCCGAAATTCAAGAGAAATTTACTTTTTTTCAACTGCCGTTTTAAATATCAGTTTTGCCAACTAAGCATTTTTCATGCTAGATCTAGCAATTTTTAAAGTCATTTGACATGAAAAAAACTGATTTAGCATGTAGCATTTTTTCTAGCTTTATTTAAAAATTCCTAGCAGTTTTTTGTTCATGTGATATTTTTAATATTTTCCATTTTTATAATGTTTAACATTGAATTTCTTATATTTAAAAAAATACAAAATGTAAATGCTCATTAATGTTTCACTGAATTAAATATCAAAAAAATAGAACATTTTAAAAAATTAGTAAAAACCTATTCACAAAAGTTTCGCAAAGATTACGGCAAGCACCTAAAGTAAAAAGAATGGGTGAAAGAAACAGTTGACCTAGAAAAACCCCTTTTGCATTAATTGCAAATGCGATATTGTCAGAAATTAGTAGTCTGGAGCAACACGCATAAATAAGAAAGAACAAAAGTTTTACGGGTATAACTTAAAACAATCCTATTTGTTACCATGCTCAGCAGAGGCGGCATTTAGTTTATGTGCTGTGCATATTTTGATTGCACCCGTCGAGTATCTGACAAACCTTTATTAAAGGCAAAAAAAACCCATTTGCCAGTTCAGTTTTTTTTTGCACGGGCACATGCAAATTTACTATCAAAGTTATTTTTGGGAATACAAAATTTATTATATATAAGATTTCTCTATGACGTGCTAAATTCCCAATATTTTATTTTTGATAAATACACTGATATTTATTGTTGAGGGAAAGCTAGTTTCTATGCGCATTTCACTGGTTGCTTAGGCCAGATCCTCAGGAAACCTTTTTCCAAAGATTTTAGAAAAGCTAACAATATAATAAAAATTTAACTAAAAAGCGAATAAGAATTCTAAGCACTCAAAGTCTTAATTGTAACAATATCAAAGTTTAAGCAAAACACTAACAATTAACAGTGAGTTTATCTTTTCTAACATTCCCCTACAATTGGTTGGCTTTTTTCCGCCAATTTTGCGAGTTTTTTATTTATTTATTTATTTTATGATATTTATACACTTTTATTAGAATAATTATGATTTACTTTGAAAATTCGTTAATTTTTAAATAAACCTGACGTAAAAGAGAAAAATCAATTACAGATTCGAATTCAGCCTACCAAATTACCCTAGGAAAGATATTCTGTTGCTCCAATCCAAAACCTTGTTGGCTAGTGAAATTTTATATTAAAAAAACTTACATAAGAAGGGTATTAAAAATTTGTCGTTAACGAACAGAAAATGCGTTCTCTGCGATGTTATAAAAACACATATTTTACAAATAATTTTCTATTTAAATTTATTAAGGTTCTATGTGCGTTTTTACTTTTTACTCTTCCAAAAGTTTTTAAAATCCTATAGAATGGAGAATATAAATAGCTTTTTATCTTTTAATTAAATACAAAAAAAGAAAAAAAAAACAACTGAATTAAATGTTTGCAAACAAACAATATAAAACAATTATTTCTGGCATACAATTATTAAACAAAATTAAAATCAATTTATTTGTTGTTGTGAACGTTGAAATTAATCGAGCAAAAATGTTTTTTAAACCCCTCTTGTGTATGAGTGTTACATTACTTTACACAAATATAACAATTTAAATAGCAATAAAAAATATTTAGTATTAATTTTTGTATAGAAATGGTTTTGTAAACAGTTAAGCTGTAAAACTTCTACTCTATTAATATTCTAAAGATTTAGAAAAATTAATTATACGTACATATCGCACACTAAATCATAAACAGTAACAACTCAAAATTTATTAAAATCGTTTATTAAAGAAACTATTTAAAACAAAAATGTCCAAGCTTTATTTTTATGTAAAAAAACAAAAGCTCATTTAGGTAATCTACATTGCAATTAATTAATTTTTCCCTAAATTGTGTAAATAACAGTTTATAAATTTTCAAATTTTTATAAAAATTGTAAAAACCAACAATGCAGTCTGAAAGATCAATTAAAAATTCTAAATAATAATTTAAAAGATTTTGTTATTCGTGCTTCCAGTTTTTATTCTTGATAAAAACACTTGAAATTTATTAATGATGGGATAAGCTATTCCTATGCGCATTTCACTGGGACCAACAATTTTTGAAATTGGTCTTACCGTTTCTGAGTTATACCGGTTTTCAGCTTTGTATCCAGTTTATAATATTATAACTAGGGCAACCAAAAAAAAACATGAAAATAAGCTGTTAAAACTTAAAAAAAAAGCAATTTAAACTTGTTTATTTTTCACTTAATTCGTTGTTATAGTAAATTATAAGTTGATGCAATAAATTTTTCGAAAAGAAAACTATGTTTGTTTGGAGTCAGCAAGTTCTTGTAGATAGAAAAAGTTCTTCCTACGTCTACAGATGTTAAGGGAGCATATCTAAAATTGAGTATTTGCTCTGAAGTATATTTTATACGATTGGACTCATAATTCCGCTTGCCTCCCAAAATATCCCCAATATCTTTCAATACCGAAAATCCTTAATTTTTTAATGAAACTGATCTTAATTTTGTATTAACTTCGTCTTCTATATCCCCTGGAACACGGGACATTTTTCTTACGATCCACAACTATGTTCACTTAGAAAACCAATGAAAGATTTTTTGTTTCCAATTTTGTTACAACTTCGAGTAAAACAACAAAATTTGCAGAAATTTACATTATTTGATATACAGAGAAATTCTTAATAGCTAAAACTATATTAAAAAAGCAAAAAATAAGACGTTACTATACCAAAAGCAGAGAGAAGGGGAACTAACAGACGTTTCTTTATACAAAAACTATATTAAAAAAGAAACAGGACGTTACAAAGTGTGATGGTAAAAGACGTTACATACTGAGGAATTTGATCGTAAGAATAGAGCTTTGGAATTTTCGAGAGAAAAGAACTTAAACAAGCAAATATTAAATTAGGTTTAAAATAAGGCTTAATACTAAAAACATAAACACATACAAATTATACACAACACTATAAAAGGGAAGTTACAGTACTGCTAAGACAGAGTTGCATAAAAATCAAGTAAGAAAGTATAGTCGGTCAAGCCCGACCGTATTATACCCAACACCACAGTATTTAAAAACAAGTTTCGAGAGTGTATGCCTTTATGAATAGGGATCATCTATGTTTTAAATTTCATTAAAATCGGTTTGATGGTTTCTGGTAGGCAGAAATTGCCCCCTATCCCCCTCATAGTCCTATTTTTTTAAAAAATGCATACCTTACGTGTCCACATAAATATGGATCCATTTACATATGTCTTTAATTGCATTAAAATTGGTTGATAGTGAGCCCAAAGACCCTCTTCCTGATAGCAGCTTGTATGGAGGCTATATTTAATTATGGACCGCTTCGCCCTTGTGCCAATTAGAACCCACGTACCAAATTTCATTAAATTGTCTTTAAAATTGCGACCTGTACTTTGCGCACGAGGTTACATGGACAGCCAGCCAGCCGGACGGACATCGTTAGATCGACTCAGAAAGTGATTCTGTGTTAACCGGTATACTTAAGGACCAATATTTTAAGGTGTTTCTCACATCAGCACAAATGCATAATACCCTCTCCACTCTTTAGTGTAGCTATAATAACATAAAGAGATAATATAGGTTTTTGGGATGATATTGCTCAAGGGAAGCACAAAATATTACCATAACGTTGAACGATTTTTTTAACCAGAGTTGTTACAGCACAGAAATGGTTGATTTTTTAGTATTTATAAAAAAAGTTGCAAATAAAAAAAATAATAATAACGATTTTTGCAAAATTTTATTAAATAAGTTTTTTTTTTGTATGAAAAATTATCTTAAAATGGCAAAATAAGCAAAAAAAAGCCGATATCGCAAAAATAACTAAAAAAAAGCCGATATTGCCAAAATAAGCAAAAAAAGCCCTAACAAATATAGCTCATTTTCTTTGTTTTCTTATGATCGGAGTTTGTGTTCAATCAAAATCTTTCTATCTTGTAAACCAAAAAATAAGCATTTGCTTTTTTTTGGTTGCCCTAATTATAACTCATATCCAACAAACATAAAAATCAAATTTTTTCAAGTCTCAGAGGCCTTAAGACTCAATAAATTTTTTTGATCAACACGGTATGTATATTGGCTGAAAGAGAAAATGCATATTTATGCAACAGTTCACTTCATGTGAACAGTACTAGAGATTTTTCGAAAAAAAACTGGAGAAAAACACGATTTTTGCAAAATGACAACCGAATGTGTTACTTTTTTTAATTTTTAATCACCACTAGGGTATTCATTCGGTTAACCGATTAATTACTACCCGATTAACTGATCGGTTAATTTCAAATTGGCTTTTTTCGATTAACGATTAAACCGGTCGATTAACCGATGTAATAAGATTCTTAATTTTTTGTAGTATTATAACATATTTTTTTGTATTTTTAATTATTTGTTTCCTCTTATATACAAAAGGTATGTGTTTAGAAAATATTTTTTCTTACAAACAAAGGTGTTCAGTGATCTTCATTTCAACCCATTTTCCGCCGACCGATTTCAATGTTCAATCAACAGGAATGTGGCGAAAAATGGGTTAAATGTTTGATTGCCAACACCTATTTTTGTTTCACGTACTTTTTAAATGTATGTGTTTAGTTATTTGTTTCTTCTCATACCTTCTCATATCAGTATTTTAACAAAATTAACCGAAACAAATAGAAGTGTTAAACATTTTTACAAATTAAAGCAGGACTCTAAGGGCATTATTCCATTATATGTTTGGGGAAATCCTTACAAAGGACTGAGTTTTGTCAAAACAAAAGAAAAGAATCGCTTAACTCCTAAACGTTTAAACCAAATTACTTTTTTAAAAGATGTTTTTATAAGATCTCCTTTAACTATTGAAATAAATAATAAAATTCTATTTTTTTATAAATACATATTTGGGGGATTCACAAGGTAGTCATAAAGTTGTAAAGCCTTATGTATTTAAATAATTACTAGAAGTATATATCGTAGGATTTATATGCAAACCGGCTAAATCCACTTTTTATGTAAATTGAGATTTGATGCCGTGTGGTAGAGAAAGATACGCCTCTTCGACCAGCATGTAGTTTTTTTTCTATTTAAGTCTTGAAGTGTGTAAAATTAATTGTATTTTTAATTTTCTATCAAGCTGCAAAAAGAAAAAAATTAAAAGTTGTTTGTCTCTCCTGTAAAATGTGTTTGAAGGAAGTTAGCAGGTTTGCATATAAAGCCGACGATATGACTGTTATGACCGATATAATTTATATTTATATTTTTACTGTGCAGTTATGACGAATCAATGAGCACAGCATTAAAATTTTTATTTTGTTTGAAACACAACAATATTTATTTTAAGCAATTGTTAAATATTATTTAGGACATTATGACGATATGACTTAATAGCACATCTTGTGAATCCCCCAATTATGTATTAACTGAAAAATGCATATTACATATTTATGAATTGTTTTTTTGTTTACTCGTTTTAGTTCAAGAATTTTAATGTTTGGTATGTTATTGCTTTTTTACTAATAAACTCCAAATAATAAAAAATTAATGCATTTCTATATATTGAAATTACTTAAATTATGAAAAAACTTTATTAATCGGTTAACCGATCAAAAACAAAATTAACCGATTATTGACCGATTAAACCAAAACCTCGGATAATTAATCGAGCGATTAACCGATTAAAGCAAAAGGTCGATTAAATGAATACCCTAATCACCACTAATGGATTACCCAGATGGATTACCCAGAGTTGTATTCATAATCATAGAAGCAATGCGGTGTTGCACAGACGGCTTTTGGATTGTTGTAGAGTATAAATAGATTTTGTTTGAGGTTTTCGAATATGAAAAAACAAGAAGCAAATCCTTTTTCAAATTTTTCATCTTTACGGCGCAACTATAATAAGCATAAGCTTGCTTTAACAACTGTGCGAATACATGTCAATCATATATGTCAAACCCAGGCACCAGTTATTCTTTTTTTTCATTAAAGTCAGATGAAAACAGTTTTTTTTTATTTTTTTTTTCGATCAAAAATAACAGTTATTTTTTGATTTGAATTTTTTAATCGAACAAGCTTTTCACTCTGGATGGCGCTTTAAAGATAATTATACATGTGACGGGCCAAGAATCGTATCTACAAATAATAATAATTTCGCAGACCTGCGTTATAATCTCTCATGCCGGAATTTTCGTAATTCACATCCTTGGATATAGATTGCACTTAAAAATAGTTGTTCAACTTTCCGAATTTCAAGTCTATGGCAAGTTTATTTAACATATTTGGGCTATTTACAAGGTGTGCTATTAAATCATATCTTCATAATGTCCTAAATAATATTTTACAATTGTTGAAAAAAAATATTGTTGTGTTTAAGACAATATAAAAATGTTTATGCTGTGTTCATTATTTCGTCGTAACTGTACATTAGAAATCTAAATTATAAGCGCTTGCCCACAGCAGTCATATATACTTCTTGTAATTATTTTAAGACATATGACTTTACAACTTTGTGAATAGCCCAATTGTGTTTTAAACCACTTTGACACTCTAAAAAAGTTGAACTCATATGTATGCATCATAATCATAGAGAAATATTTTTTTAAGAAAATAATTATCACATAAATAAGTCCTATCGGCCGTAAAAAACTTTTATACACCGTCTATTAAAATATTTATACTGCAAATTTTAGCTAAAGTTTTATAAATATCTGTTACAAATTGTATTGTAACTTAAATAATTTTACTTGTACATACTTAGTTATTATTTATAATTGATGATGATGAATCACTTTCGAATTAAAAAGTAAGAAAAAATATAAATAAAGCGTTTACAGTGAAATACGGTTGTAACGAATACCATTTGTTACTTAATTAATTTAACTTAAATCATCATTTAAATCAGTACGTTCATAAAGCTACGGTCACACTTGTCAAATATTTGATGAAAAAACGGGACCAACAAGCAAACTAAATAATAATTTTTTTTAATTCCAATATTTATTTAGATTATAATACCACATCTTACAAAAAACAGTTTTTCGCTATGTCTAGTAGTATAATTAGTTTATTTTGTGATGTTAACACCATGTTAAATCTCACTAACTATTAACAAAAGTAGTGGTTACGCTTGTTTGGTCAAATATTTAATAAGTGTGACCTTAGCTTAAGGAACACGGCGATGAGTGATTCAGGAGATCATATTACATAAGGATCAGCTGAAACGGTTTCAGAGATGATTTTCATGCCTACCAGTGTTATTGACATTTATGGAATTTCTTCGTTGCGGATATAGCGAGCTAAGAAGTGTGCGTCCCTTCTAATTCGAAATAAACGTGTTCTACTGTATTATTATTATTTTTAAGAGAATTCAACAATAATTATGTGTTTATTGATTCGCCTGTATTGTAAAAATATATGTTTGTACATACATATTTACATTGTATGTATTACAAACAATAACTAAAATTACAAACATGTCGTTTCAAGGATTTTAATACTTTCGATATCGTCGTTATTTATTTTCATAATAATTTCACTATTTATTCTTATTGTTAGACAACATTTCAATTTACAAAGAATGCACGAAAGTTTCTATTTCATTTTACTGAACATAAGATAAATTAGACGTTATCAAGATTCGCTATAGAAATTTTCACTACTTTCATTAACAATAAAAAGTTGCTTTTATTAAAAGGGTGTTTTCTTTAGCTGCATGAGAACTTTTACTGATACATAATTAATAAATTAACTGATAAGACAGAAATATTGTTTGAATGAATTTTTTTTATTATAATCTAGAAGATAATTTCATGGCGTTATCTATATAAATATGATTTCCGGCATATGTCCACTTCGACTTCGAGTTAAATGATCAATTCGATCAGTCCAATTTCTGACTACTTTTTCCAATAAATCTGACCAAACCAATGACTTAACATAGCCTCATAAAAGTAATCCATAGACGTAAATGCGCACGAACGATATAAAGTTTTCACCAAATTGATTTTGCAAACAATCTATTGTTGAGCGCGCTGTATGGCAAGTTGCGTCGTCTTGCTACGGCAATTTTGACTATTAACGTAGCCATTTTTTTTTAAAGTAAATTTCCACAATTTGGTCGCTCTATTCTAGCGTTAAACGATTCATGATGACTTGCCAAACCTTATTGAACAAAAATGTCAACACAGTTTGCATTCTCAGCTGTCAAACCATAGTTATCGATATCGGTAGTTATCATGCGGCTAAAAAAACGCCCGATACATCCTAAAATAGGCTAGACCGTATAAACAATTATATAAATACATAAATTAATTTACTTGAAAAGTGTAATAATTCAAAAAACACTAAATTCAGTAGAGTTTTTGATAAAAATTTCGTTCTATTACAAAATAAATCGTTTATTCTGTAAAACGTACGATCTTTTTCTTATGACGGCCGTTGCAAAACTGAGATGTGTTATTGCTATAATTAAAACAACCGGTCATAACAAGTAGAATAACGCACTATTTTTGCCACAGTCTGTTAATTCCAACAATTCAGAAAGAATTTTTTTGCACAATATTTTTCCATTTTGCGCACATTACTGCACACTTAGCTAAAAATCGTTTTTTAGTTATGCCAGTTTTTAAATACGTAAGCGATATAAACATATATCATGTAATATACGTTTAGTTTAAAGTTAAGACTCATCTGTCAATCCCAACCATGTGATACCCTACACAGTATTTACCCTATTTAGGAACCATGGACAATCATGGACCTTGTTATGAGGCTTAGATTAAGTGTTATTTGTGCCGAATAATTTCTAGATAGCAACATCAAAAATACCGTTGCTCAATTCCGGAGCTGCAAGTAGTGCTGGGAAAATATCGATAGTCTTAAAATATCAAAAATATCGATAGGAAAAATATCGATATTTTTATTTAAAATACAGCTATGAAATCATATAACAAGAGCTTTTATCACAGTTTTTCTGCGTACGTTTACTTGCTTTTAATTCACGCTAAAAAGCAGTAATGTATACAAGCAAGAAGAATAGCAGGTGGTATTGATAGCTCAGCTGTGTTTCTTTGTACTGCTCTTTTGTCAAAGTTTGTATATGTTTTCATAGGGACTGAAATGTCAAATATTTAAAGAGGAAAACTACTCTATACCGATTACCTTTTGGGTGGATAATCAAAACCAATTTGGAATTATCTAAATTTGCAACAAAATATCTTATAGTCCTTGCTACTTCGGTTCCTTCGCAAAAGTGCTGTTCAGCTGCCGGTAAAATATTAAATAATTTTAACCAAATAAGGTAAACATGGTGTTTATTTTTTTCTACTTAAGTGAAAACATTCAGTCGATAGTTATATCGATAGGTTAATCTGAACTATAGATAAATATCGATAGTATACCAGCACTAGCTACAAGTACACAATTTTGAAATTATGTAGATAGCAGGTATTATAGAAATTATCGTCGCCAAATTTTATCTCAAACTAATATTTTAAAGAAAATTATGGCATTTGATTCTTTTTTTGGGAGTGGTATTTATTTGGGAGCTATTGTTAAATATGAACCGATTCCAATAAAATTTTGGATGAAGATGATTAGGCAGGATTAAATTATTTTCGGCCAAATTTAATGCAAGCACCAATATAATAATGGGCACGAAGGCTCTATTTAGGAAAGAAGTTTGAAGCGGGGCTATGTGAAATTATTGATCGATTCGCTCCTTTATAATAAAAAAGGTACATATCAAATTGTAGGGGGATGTAAGAAAAGATAAACTCACTGTTTATTGTTGGTGTTTTGTTTAAGCTTTGATATTGTTACGAGTAAGACTTTGAGTGTTTAAAATTCTCATTCGCTTTAGGGTTAGCTTTTTTAAAATCTTAGGAAAAGGTTTCCTGATGAGCTGGCCTAAGCAACCAGTGAAATGCGCATAGAAACCTGGCTTTCCCTCAACAATAAATTTCATTGTATTTATCAGATATGAAAAATTGGGAATTTAGCACGTCATACAGAAATCTTATTAATAGTAAATTTTGTATTCCCAAAAAATAGCTTTGACAAATTTCATCACATTACCTCCGAAATTGCGACCTAGAGCCAAATTACAGCATTCGATATCGATCAAAATTCCCTTTTAAATTGTATTGTAATTTCGATCGATATCGAATCCGGTAATTTGGTCCTGTACTTTGCCTTTGCCAAGCTTTACATAAACAGTCTGCCGGACCAGTGATGCCAATTTTTTAGTAAAAAATTGTTAAAAAAATTTCTTTACAAGATTACAAAATTAATTGATTACACTAAAATTGCACATAGGAGATTATTTTGTTTGATTATGTAATATATAATCTAAACAAAGGAAAAATCTTTGAATAAAGAATAGCTCAAATTATCAATAAAATTGATTATTTTAATTACAAAAGTCATTTGTGGTGTCTAATTAAGAAAAGTATTTGTTAACAATAAAACTGATACATTTAATAAAATTTTTTGCCTAAACTATTTAAATACTCAAAGGAAATTTGGTTTCATAATAATGCCTAATGGCTAAATGGATTTTTTTCATGGCTTAACGTGTTGAAAAATTGCAAAATCTAGCCACTCAATGGCTAAATTGGCATCATTGAGCCAGGCAACGTTGTAAGATTGATTCACAGTATAATAAAAACGATTCTTAAGCGGCTCATACACTTGCAATAAAATGTTCAATTTTACGTATTGAACAATTATATCGCTTATGTGTATGTGATATTCGAAGGTGGCACAATATATTAGCAACAATCAAAAGACTTTTGATTTTTATTACATAACGAAAAGAAAGTGAAATGTTTCGGCAACATTGTGCAATGTTGTTTATGTTATTTCTATAGGTTATGTTCACCTTTTTATTGAATGAATGAAACCATTGTGCAACTTAGTGCATAATATAAGACAAAATAGAAATAATATGGCGAATATTATATACAATAATATTGCAAGTGTATGGGCCGCTTTAGAAGTTTTGAATTTATTGAATTTTTATTCTTAAAGGATATTTTTAAAAGATTTTTGGTTTTTGACAACACAATCGAACAAAAATTTGAGTAAAAGTGTTCTGTAATGTATATTTAAGCCTCAAGAATAAAATTTTTATAACACACTTTAGATTTAGATTTTGTTTGCTTTATTTTAAAAAACGTTTCATTACTACTTAGCAATTTTTAAACTGACTTTTTGTTGAATTTGTTTTTAAGAAAAAAAAGCAATGGTTATCCCAACAAATACAAAATACGCCAGTTAGTTATAATCTATTTATTTAAAAAATTTTAATGTATGTTAATGACTTGTTCGTGTTAGCTAGTTGAAACAATTTTTCGATTTGGCTTATTTTATTTATCAAAAAAATATTTGTATGAAAGCCTCTAAGATAATAAAATTTTATAGAATATAGGTAAAGTCAGAATCAAAATATTCCTCCTGTCTTATATAATGCTAAGCATACCATCCTGTTCGTAAGAGAGGTATGTCGAAATTCCAAAGGAAGGGAACACATTATTTCATGTAAACGTCTTAAGTTCCAATTCAAACAATTGTATTTCGAGGTTTTAAACAGTGTTATAAGGCCAGTAACAGAAAATTATTTCTTATTTTCAATAATTCTGTGGCAAAAAGGAAAATGTGCTTAAGTCGACATAAGCCAAATTTGAGTTTATGACACTTTTGTAATCTCCATATTTAAAAGTACCCAAGGCCTCAGTTTAATGGCCTGTTCGTCGATAACGAATGAAGACTTCGTTCGCTTGAATTACATATAAAATAAAAACAAATTGTAAAATATTGTTTTTGTTTTACATGTAAGTTAAGCAAACGAAGTCTTCATTCGTTATCGACAAACAGGCCAGACCATAAATTATTTTATACGATTTGGATTTGGAAGTTATAGCAAAATTATTTTTTGGCTTTTTTTGAGTGTGCTTTAACAGCTGCAGTAAAAACTTTACTTCCGATTTGTTAGGTAAAGATTATTAGGAATAAACACTTAAACAAACTATAACCGAAGAAAAGTGATGATTTTATTAGAAATAAATAAAATATTTAAAAAAAACCCATCAAAGTGTGAGCATTACAATTGAGAGGCAACAATTTTTAATTAAAATTTTTCAGTAACAAAAATCATTTATTTTTCTCAAATTTAAGAACAATTAATACCTACCCTTGGGCAAATAGTTCCAAACAATAGAACTCAGGAAAAAAAAATCTCATATTTTACAGCTTAAGGGCAAAATAAATCACACTGATGGTTCGGCAAACACACACTTTGTTTCCATTTTGTATTCGCCAATAAACAACTATTTCGTACAAATATTTATTTTTGTTTAAATTAGAATTTACGACTAAAAATTATTTTAATGCTTCTCTCCAACGTCTTCATTCTTCAAAGTTTTCGCTGAAACGATTACATTAGCACTAGATACCACTAAAACTTTGACAAATATCCAACATATCTGCCCAATATTAAAAATTTTCAATATTTCTACAAACATGCTTCAAATTATTGTTCAAACAGCAAACACCCCAATTAACAACACAAGATATTTGCACAAACGTATTTTGACAGGTTTGCCAAGCAATTTGTGTGGTTTATTTTGCCCTTAAATTGCTTGTTTTTGCTGGTAAAGTGTTCATTTACTTTTTTATTTTTTTTTTAGAGAAATTGTAAGAAACATTTTGTTTTTGCAAGTGAAGTAAATGAACACACCTGTTATCTTTATTTTTGCAAGAAACCATAAATATATTCATAATTTTCTTATAATGTGTACATTGTATTTTGCTCTTAGGATTCTTGGAAAAGTATGTCATACTATTGTTTTCTTGATAAAACAATACATTTTTAAAATATTAATAGGTAAGACGCTAAATATTTTAAAAGTCTCTGAATGCAAGTGAACGAACTCTTAACAAATTTTATAAATAAAAACATCCAAAGGACTACACCATTCCTTTACTACACAGAAAAAATTATTTTTCCAATTCAAACAAAAAATTTGTAGAATCAAACAATTTTTTGTCTGAAATCGGTCCTACAAACAAATTTGCATATTCAAACAATTTATTTGCATTTTGTTTACTGAAAAAAAACACTAATTTTTTCAAACAAATAATTTAACTGAATCAAACAAAAAGTTTACTGAAATTCAAAATCAAAAAAAAAAAAAAGTTTTTGCACAAGCAATGACGCGCACACAAGTAAGCACTGTATGAGAAGGTGACGGCAAAGCAGAGCCGCCGACTGGCTTTGAAACACATTTTTTTGTTGGAATAATTTTTGAACGAAGTCTTATTTATACACACAACACAATGTTTTTCTTTATCACTCTCTGTTGCTGTATCCTTTCCTTTGCTTAAGAAGAAATGTAACCAAAAACGGCAGCAGACCGACTCGATATGTTTTTCGTCATCATTCTATTTTTGTATTTGATGTATTTAACCAAACAGTTTTAAAAAATTGAATATGGGATTTTGTTTCTTATAATGTCGTGTCTGCTATTGTTTTTCTTATAGTTGCACTTTTTTAAAGCGTCCAAAAATAGACTGTGTGTGTTTTTTGTTGTTGTTCTTATATTTCACATAAAGAAGTGTTGCTTACGATCAAATAAAAAAATGCAAAAAGACGACAACATTAAAGAGCGTTAAATATTTCATACAAAATTATGAAAACTTGACACCAATAACGCGTTTATTTTATTTTTGAAGAGTTGTCCACATTTTTGTTGGTTAAATAAAAATCAAACAAAAATATTGATTGAATCAGTAAAAATATTTATAGAAATTAAAAAAATTTTCAAACAAGCGGTTGTTTGAAAATAATTCGGCAATAATTTTTTCTGTGTACGGAGCAGGTTTGTAAAGGAAAATATTAAAAAAAAAACTGTAACAAAAAAAAGAAATTGTAACAACAAAAAAAAAAAAAAACTGAGGGTATAAAATTTACCAGTTTTTATACTTATGTATGCGTTGAATATGGCGCTTTTTTGTCAAAAATGTATTGCTTTTAAGTGGGAACTCGCTATCTAAAATGCATGCCTCCCGTAAGTCCTCGTCCATATTGTGAAACAATTGTTTCGAAACATTTTAGTGTGTTTGATGAAAGAGGAAAGGGGAGAGAAAAGAAAAAGGAGAGAATGCAAACAAAGCATACAAAATACTTAACTGCTGCAAAACAAAAGTTTCTTTATATGGACACAAATGCAGTTTCAAAAGAAAATTTAAGAAAGTTTCTGCAGGAAATGTTTCATAATATGAACAAGGACTAAGCGAGATTTTAAGCGAAATTTTTACACTTCCTCCTTACAAACCAGCATCATTTGAAGCTCAATTTTTATTGCGATATTTAGTATTTAACAAAATAATTTAGAACTCAAATTTTGCACCCGTATATTTTTATCTTTTTACAAAATCATCATTGTTTATTGTGAAAAAATCATTTTTATTAAATAATTAAATAAACCAAAATTAAAGAAGATTTTCGTTTTTAAACTTCACATGCAGGTAGCAATTTCGAGTAAGAAATCCGACAAAAATTATACGCTCGTCTCTTATTTGCGGGCCGGAGCGATATATTCTCCCCTGATATTTAAATCCAGCAGCTTCTGTCGTATATCAACACCACCTACGGCTAGCACTCCCTCGGGACGAACTTTCCCACTGTCCAAATTGAGTCACGACCTGAGGAGAGGATTCAAAGACGCTATGTAAAGAAAACAGTGAAGAACGGTGGAGGAAGCGTCATGGTGTGAGGTTGATTTACACGGTAGGGCCTTCAATCATTGTAAAGAAACAAAGTAATGAAGAAAGAAAACTTCCTGCAAACACCTTAAATCAGGAAATAATGGCATAGCGGACAAAATTTCCTATTGATGCAGTGGCGAGCTCAAAGTTCTGATCCCGATCGAGGATTTGTTATCAATCGTGAAAAGACGGTTTGGACAATACCAATCAACCCCAACCTATTTGGTACAAACATGTATTTATTTATGCTCCCCATTGCATACAAATATGTACAGTGCCGGTCAAAAAAATAGCACCAATAGCCTATTCTATGTTCATTCTAGTGAAAACTAATATATTGTGCAAATTATTTTAAATTAAGTATGGAATACTGTTGTAATATGTATATTCTCTCTGAGCGTCTTTATTTTTTCCAAAAAATGTTACCGGTTCTTCTCCAATGATCGAAATTCTAAAGAAACCCCACATCAGTGCAGTCATTAAAATAGCACCGAATAACAAAAATTCTTTAAAAAATATTAATATTGATTTAATAGTTGAAATAAAAAGATCAAATACTAAAGGTAAAAAAATAAAATAATTCATCGCATATTACATTATTGATTTTCATTGAAATGGGACGTGGAAAGCATTGTACACCTGCAAAACGTGCTTTTATAAAAAAATGGTTTATGAGCATGAATCATATTCTGAAATAAGTAACTTGATTTGGTGCTCCAATAAAATTACTGTGAATGCCATAAAATTTACTCACAAGTCGGAAACACGTGGTCGCAAGAAAGTTTTGCCACCATAAATGGTTAAGCATTTGGTCAGACAATGCAAGAAGAGCCCGTTTATGCCAGCTACAGAGCTAAAAAAGGAGCTAAGTGTGACTGCAAGTGTTGGAACTTTTCGTCGGAGGTTGCAAGACAACAACTTGTCCCCGAAAAGTGCCCCTGCTCTCACGTAAGCATGTTGCAAAACGTTTGGAGTTTGCTAGAACTCATTTGGAATGAACAACTGACAAGTGGAACAATGTTATTTGGACAGATGAATCCAAGGTTGTTTTATTTGGAGGCAAATGATCGCGTTCTTACGTCAGAAGACCCCCTAACGCTGAATTCAATCCAAAATTCACAACGAAAACCGTTAAACATGGTGGTTCAAGCATTATGGTATGGGGGTGCTTTTCCTACTACGGAGTAGGACCCATATATTGAATCAGAACAATCATGGATAAGAAACTATACGTTAATATCCTCCAGGAAGTAATGCTACCATATGTTTCTAAGGAAACGCCGCTTCGTTGGGTGTTTCAGCAAGACAATGACCCTAAGCATACCAGCAAATTTGCCAAAAAGTAGTTTCAGGACAATAAAATAAACGTTATGGAATGGCCAGCTCAGTCCCCAGATCTAAATCTAATCGAGAACTTATGGACAGACATAAAGAAGGGAGTATCCCAAATACAACTAACAAGTTACGAAGCCCTTTGGGTAGCAGTTCAGCAAATCTGGAACAGAATTTCGAAAGAGAGGTGCCAAAATCTTTTGAAATCGATGCAAAAACGTTGTGGAGAGGTCATTATCAATAATGGGCACGCAACAAAATATTAATTTCAATATGAGAAGACATCATAAAAAACAGAATTTAAAATTTTTAATTTATTTTTAGTTTAAGTATTGATTTTTAATAGAATAAGAGCTGTAGTGCTATTTTTTTTGACTGAGTGTTTTTTAAGTTGTTTTAAAAAAGGTAAAAATTGTATAGCAAATAAAAAACCAAATAAATTACTTTTTATTAAATATTGTTTGATAGTCCTGTAAGTATCTTATGACAAGTATTCAATGAAATCGGTTTGGCCTATTTACATATATCTAACGAAGAACTTTTTTCTATATCCTGGTGCTATTTTTTTGACCGCAGCTGTATATGAATTTCGACTAAGTATGTATGTAAATATATAAGAGTAGAATCGCAAAAAAGTTAACCGTAATGCCCCAATATTTCCTTTTTCAAATTTTAAACTTTTCTAAGCGTTTTAAAATGTAAAGAAAATTAATAATAAACATAAATATTTGAAAATAACACCCTAAAATTATTTCAATTTCTTAGTTTTAATCATTTCAAAAAACGAACTACGATTTATTTTGTACCGATTGGCTTAAAGTTCACAATTATTCCTAAACAATATATATATTTAAATATATATATCATATATGATGTATATCGTTCAAAAAATTATTTACATGCCAAAATGCAAGGGCTGCATTCCTTCTAGCTGCTGGGAGTTGCTATGCTAGTTATGCTTTGCGAATTACTTTAACTATCTTTGAATTATTTTTTAGTTTCCGTTTTATTAGTTTTGACGCTAAAATTTGGTTAGCTTAACGCCGAGATTAACTTTTTCGCAATTCTAGTATATTTGCACAGGGCATTTAACTTTCTATCTTAATAAAAAGTGTTTTTATTTAATACATTTTCTTTAAATGTATCTGGTTTTTAAACAAGAACTTTGTTTTTTAATTGTGGCAACACCAACAACATGAAAGTTTTGAAATTTAGTTTTTGACGTATTGATAGTATGTACATATGTAGATGCTTTGGCAATGGTTAAAATGAATTAAATTTCGCTCGAAAATCGCATTAAAATAATTAAAATCCACTAGCAAAATGGTGGTTTTGTTAAAGTTACATTTCGTTAAATTTGTGATATTTTCGGACGACGTAATCGTCCTTCTAAGACCGATATTAAGAATTTGAGTCGACTGGATCGATACAAAATTAGCCACAGTGTTGAAGCAGATCCAAATTTGTCGATTCCTCGACGTTCCCAACAATTGAGGTTATCCAAAACCACCACATGGCGAATTTTGTGTAAGGATTTGGCTTTAAAGCCTTACAAGGTTCAACTGACTGAGGAATCGAAGCTGAGCGACCATTCAAATCGCCGTAGATTCGCTCAATTCATTCAGGAACAACCCGCTGGTTTTTCTGAAAAAATCATTTTTTCAGACGAAGCCCATTTTCACTTGTCAGGGTTATCAACAAGCAAAATTGCCGCATTTGGGCTTCTGAAAATCATAGAGCGATTATTGAGAAACCTTTGCATGCTCAACTTGTCACTGGTGCGCTATTTGGCCATTTTGCCAAAAAGTGATTAAAAACTCTGATGAAAAAATCGACATCTGTCAGCGTGCTCGTGGTGGACATTTGCCAGATATCATTTTTCATTCATAATTGCCGAACTTTTATCTTCGTAATACAACAAAAATTTTAATCATCTTCATCAAAATTTTTTGTTTTAGAAAACAAAGTTCTTGTTGAAAAATCCATAACATACATACATCATCACGATTGTAATTAAGTGTGCATATTAACTAAAACCGGCAAGTTGTTCACACGAAATCACTTTGTAGTTTATACATACAAAAATTAATATGTAGTTACATGTATGTACTTAGCAGTGTTACCAGAGAAAGAATAAAAAAAAGTTACGCTCTTCTTTCAAAAAAGTTGGGTTTGTTCATCAAAAGTTAAATTTTAAAATATTCCTTGAAAAAATACTTAATTTATGTGATTTATATAAAATGAATAGTTATATTTATTCTATACGTCAGTGCTAACAACATGACAACAAATTCATTTATTGAACAAAAACATAACTTAGAATAAAAATAGATTAACGTGTGAAAACGTAAATTAAAAAAATTAGAGACATGTGTACAGCTGTGTAAGTTTCAAGCCAAGGTTTTAACAAAAAAACATGTTCTACGGACTTATTTAAGTTCACATCTAAATAAATAAAAATGAAATGGTCCATGTATGTAATGGCATTATGTGAGAACGGTTGGAGCGATTTGTCTAATTTTTTTTTTATTCTATTCAAAATTTTCAGGAGATAGTTTGTAAAGAAAAAATTTTTAAAATCCCTGAAAAAACTCGGAAAATTTAAGTTTTTAATATATTGGCTCCTTTTCACTTCTTACATTTAAGGAGAAACTCGAAGAACTCCAAAAATATTGTTTATTATCAAGCTTTAAAATAAATCTATTTTTTTAATTAATAATTATTTCAACAGAAAGTTATATATACAGTAGTTATGACTTAACTGCCTTTTTTTAAGTGCACTTTTGACTTAACTGCACAAAATGAATCATTTTTGTCATTATTCTTAAGATCCCATACAAATTCCTTATTAAAGTGCACTTTTTATACGTTCACATTTACGATAAATGCCCAAAATTTTTGGCATTTTAAAATTATTTTCATACAAAAAATTAAAGTTAGCTGCACTTTGACTTAACTGCCCAAAATACATATTCTCTGTAATTATTCTTCAAAATCCTTGTTTACGTGCATCTTGTATACCTGAATATTTATCATATTTTTGAGCAGCTTTTAAATATTTTCATATAAAATGTCAAAGATAGCTGCACACATGAATAAAGTATTGTGGCTACTTTTCCACATAAAATGTCAATTTATTAATAAAAACGTTTTTTATTCTCCTTTTAAGCACTTTACTTTGTGTACCTACACATTAAGGCAGAAAAATGAATTTAAGATAAGAGCCTTTTTGATTTACCTGCACAAATCGTGCAAAGGAGATTGTGCAGCTAAGTCAAAATTACTGTATACCATTCTTTAGATATAAATAAATCTATTTTGAACAATGCCCACTTCTCCAATCCCGCCCACATGTTGTCGGATTATACCTAATTGGAATCTTTGGCTCTTGCTGTTCTCTGGATATACAGAAATCTATAATGTCTTTGTACGGGATGTACCACGCCCACTTCTCCAATCTCCAATTTTTAAATGGGTTGTGTATTGATAACCCAGATATGTGTACCAAATTTTGACAGTTTTTCTTTTACAGTTCTTTACAAAAAAATAAATCTATTTGTTCAATGCCCACTCATTCACTGCTGCCCACATTTGGTTGGATGTTGTCTATTGATAACGTATTATATGCTCCTGCCATTCATGCGCTCGTCAACATAATTAGTTAAATTAAAAATGTTTAAAAAAATACTTTTATCTAATTAATGAATCAAGAACTTTTTCAAAAATATTACTTCGTTCTGTGTCATGCACCAAAAGTTACGAAAATTTGTGCAAAAATAACGAAATGTTACACTATACGTAATACCCTGCACAGTGTTGCCATTTAGTGGCTAGATTTAGCCATTTTTCATCTGGTTTAGTCATTTTTTTTTTGCCAAACTTTCTTCAAATATTTAAAATTGTTGGACTAAAAGTGGTTAAAGGTGCAGCATAAGTTGTGTTGGAACTTGAATTTTTCTTTATAACTCGGCGCAAATGAAAAAAAAAACTAAATTTTATTGATAATTTAAGCTTTTGTAATTAATTCCAAATGTAATATGTGTGTAATTTTACTTTAAGTTCTACTTTTTCATAATTTTTAACAGTCAAGATTTTATTTTCAAACATTGAGTTTTTGTCACTTTTTTCAATTTTCATCACAGTCAAACTGGCTTTTTAAAACCTGACTTTTTTTATGTTATCTTAGCATCTTAACCAGTGTGACCACAACGTAAAAAAATTGGATGCTAAATGGGGCTTAAAACAATGCTAAAAATGCTAAAAAAAAAATTTGAAAATGCTAAAAAAAAATGCTAAATTTTCTTAAATAATTGTATCATTATAATGAATGAATTATATATTAATTTACCTGAAAATAATTTATTTCATTTAAATTTATGTATTTGCATAAAATATGCAAATATTTCTTTCAGTCTTTTATACAAATGTATAGGTACATAAAATAATTATGATAGTGCATAGAAAATATTCCTGAAAAATATTG
The DNA here is from genome assembly GCA_963931875.1 of Pollenia griseotomentosa. NCBI lineage: Eukaryota > Metazoa > Arthropoda > Insecta > Diptera > Polleniidae > Pollenia > Pollenia griseotomentosa. The sequence continues at coordinate 180,595,298 of OZ007560.1, read as the reverse complement.
AAGGAAAAAGACTATTAAAGTATGAAAACTTAATATATTGTAATTTGACTTAGAATACACATTCGAATTAATATGAAAATTTATGGTACATAAAACATTTAAAAAAAATATTATAAAATTCAATATCACTAAAAATCCCTAACTTACCAAAAATTAAAAATCGACTTTTTCATTGATTCTTATGTATTGCATCAACTTAAATGTTCACAAAAATTTTTGGAATAGTTTGACAAAAGTAAGCGATTTTTTAACCAAAAAAAAAAAATACAAAATACAACATGATAAACGCTTAAAGCCCTAAACTACAGTTTGCAAAATATATGCAACATTGTCAACTGTCAAAACAACTGGTAGGTTTTACAAGAAAAGTAGAAGAAAAATAAATTGTTAACAGTTTAAGGCCCGTTTTCACGACTTAACGATAGCTAAATGTAGGAAGTTATCGAACAGATAATGAGTTTTTAATTATCACAAGTTCTCTTTAACCTTAAAGTGAAGAATAAGCTAAAGAGAGGAACGTTCTACCTTTAACTTCTGTCGTAAGGTTTAGATTTGAGATTGCCATATTATATTCACATATTTTTTATATATGGCAACTCCAATTATACGTATATTTTGTAAATGTAAAAAAAGTACGTAGTTTCCAGTTCGTATTTTTATTTTGGCAAAAATAATCGGTATTTTCTTTAGTATTGCCACTTTTTTAAAATGTTAAGTTTATTTTATACAGAAGTTGTGAAAACGAAAAATAGTTGAAGGTAACTTTATTCCTCACTAGTGCTAAAGGTAGCGTTAACTATATCGAACTTTAAAGGTAAGTCGTGAAAACGGGCCTAAGACGATTAATAAATTTATCAGTAAAATTTTTAAAATTTTAGATAGGTCTTTTTGCGTTTTAGGTAACGATATACATACCTATATATTATTAAATACAAAATTTAAGTAAAAACAAAAATTGTCATTGAAAACATAAAAGGCTATTCAACAGCATTTTCAGTAAATTTAATTACACATTAAACACATCATTATTTTAATAGTTGTCCTTAATTGTCAAAGTGTTGGTCAAAATAAATAATAAAAGAAGCTAACTCGTTGAGAGCATTTTCTTTTGAAGCGTTTTTGTTTCTATAAGCACCTATCCAGAATTCAATTGTGGAACTTTGGTTCATCCATTTGTATGCATTAAGCTTTTGCCATTGCTGTCACAAAACCGTTATTTCTTCTTTAGTAAAATCTACCCTTTCTTCTTAAATTTTTTTTTGGTGTTTACAGGGTTGCTATTATTATACATTTGTATGAACGTATAAATGACAAAATACAATGATAGAGATTGACAAAAATGTTAAGGTATATCGTGAAATAGTAATATATAAAATTTATAAGATTTAAAAATGCTAAAGAATGCTAATAAAATATAAGAAAAATTATAAAAAATTATGCTAAATGCTATTTGAAAAATTCGCTGCTAAATCAAAATAAATAATGCTAAATTTAGCAGTGAAAATGCTAAAAGGGTCACACTGATCATAACCAATCAAACTTGTCAAAATGCGATTAAAAGTTTTATTATGTACATTTAAATACAGATTTAATAAAATATATTTTGCTGTAATTTCGGCGCAGTTTGAGATATAATACTGATTTTTTTACATACAAAGAAGGTATGAAATTTTTTTTTAAAATATGACTATCAGGCCTGTTTTGAAAATCACGTGCTTTTAAAATCACACGTGTGATTTTGTGGCGTTCTGAAAGTCATACCGTTTTTGTGTTTCTCGGGATGCTTTCAGCAATTGAAAATCACACCGAAACACACAAAAAAGGAACACAAAAATATCACACGTGTGATTTTTAAAAGACACATGTGATTTGAAATCACGTGTTTTGAGTTAAAGTGATTTTCAGAGCAGGCCTGTATGTTGCAATAAAGGAGAGATACAGTACCGCTCACTGTATTAGGTTCATAAGTTTTTTAATTAACATTTTGATTTATCTTAATACATACTTTAAAAGAACAATTTATAAAAACTAAAGTTGATAGGTCTATTGTATGCTAATAATTAAGAGAATCAAAACTAACGGTACAATAAATATTTTTTGTTATTTTTTGCTTTTTTGTAAAAATGCAGTAAAAAGACATGTAAAATTTAGCTCATCTGATTAGGTTCATTAATATTAAATTCAGTTTACCCATAACAAAGGATAAAAACTTTAATAATTTGAGTGTTTCTGAATATATGCAATATTGTTTTAATATTTTTTTTTAAAAATGGGGCGCAGTAAGCCATTAACTGAAGAAGAAAAAGGCAAAATTAAATCTTTTGTGGAAACTGGTCTAAGTCATAGAGGTATTGCAAAAAAAAAAAAAAAAATTGGACAAAGGCAGAATGTTGTTGGCAATTTTATAAGAAAACAGTCTGATTACGGAAGAAACATGAAAGAACGTACGCATAGTCACAACAAAGGCGGACAGAAGAGCTATCATAAGATTTGCCTCCAATTCGAGTGATTCTGCTGTAAAAATTAAACAAAAACGGGTGTTACAGCAAGCGTCGCAACGGTAAGCGTATTATACGAAGAGCCAAGCATTTAAAAAGATTAAAAATAAAAAAAGCCACCTCTTAATGTCACTCGTAAAGTTTGAAGCTATTCAGTGGATATTTCAACCAGATAATGCCACGATCCATACATTAAGAGTTGTAAAAGAATGAATTCGAAACCAAAATGTCAACATTTTGGAGTGACCACCATATTTTCCTGGCTTGAATATTATAGAAAATGAATGGGGACTACTTTCTCGAAAAACGTATGAGTCGGTCAGGCAATGTTCATCAAAATAAGCTTTAATTGAAGAAATTTAAAAAGCTCGGGCCGAAATTTTCTTGACTTTAATTGAGAATCTTTACAAATCCTTCCCAAATCGTATTTGGGAGGATATACTCATTATTAAAATTTATTAAAATATTATAAAACCTTTTATCGTTATTACACATATAAAATGTCGTCATTACACATAAAAAATGTGTAATGACGATATAAGTTGATAGTAAAAGTTTTAAACAAAAAATTATTTTTTTCTTTTAAGCGCATTCAAATAAAAGCTTGTTTTTTAAAAGTATTTTTTTACTTTTATTTTAAATGAAACTATTATTAAATTGTTGAATATTTTGTTTTAAAATTAGCAATTTTTGAATTTTTTAGGGCATATTTTTAACAATTTTCAGATCATATTTTCAAGTTTTTACTAAATATTTAATGCGCATAAAACGCGATTTTAAAATCATATTTCTGGTTTCCCTGCTTATTACATTATTATTTAACATAAAAACAATTAATTTTAATGTAAAAAAATGTGAACCTATTCAAGTGAGATTTGTAGATGTACATAATACTTATATCTTAAATCAATAATTTTGTTTGCATCCGACAGAAATCCGACAATGGCACCATTGTCAGAAAAATGACAACATTGTAAGATCTGACCATCGTCTGTACGAAGCTTTAGGCTTGTACCAGTGTTGCCATTAGGATACGAAAGATACATTTTTCGTATCTTTTGATGACTTCAGGTACCATGTGTAATCCTGACATTTTTCGTATCTTTTGAATCGTTACGCAAAATGTACAGAAATAAAATATTAGAGAATTTTTAGCCAAATAAAACTTATTAAGACTAACCGACTCAATGCTAATACAATAGAAGCTTAATGAATGGTGAAAGAAAACATTAAGGATCTAGTAGTGCGAAGTTGTTCTGAGGAACTTTTTTATTTGCAGGAACTTTATACGAAATTTTTTATATAATCGCCTTAGTATAAACACCTTAACTCGTGTATTAATTTTTACAAAAATTAATTTGTTTTGATAACATCCAAACGTTATATTAATTTTAAAGTTCGCTTACTGTATTTTTAAAAATTATACACCTACAGCCGTATTCATAACAAAAAGTTAGCCACAGTTTGTTCACTACGTACAACGAGCTGCTAACTAGAATGCCGATTAAGCTTAGCAGCTTGTTGGCACAGAATTAATTCATAATGAACTTTTCTCCATCTGCCAACTTTTAATAAATCAACTCTGAATTTTTATGATGCCACATTGTATTACTCAAAAATGCAACTCGTTTTGCATTAATCATTGCTGAATTTGTCATTTTTTCCTTTTTTTAGTTTTTCCCTTCATATATACAAATTTAAAAATATTATTAAAATTAAAGTAAAAGACAGTAAATTAAAAAAAAAAAATTTAATTTAAAAAAACCAAAAAATATGTTTGACATTAAACGGCAAACGCTTGGCAGCTCGTTAACAAGATTTAAGCAAATGGTTAGCCAGAGTTTGGTTAGTGTATTATGAATAAACTTTTTGCTAACTTCATTGCAAATTTTTATTATGATACGGCTGCTAATATATATGACTTAAATGAATTTATATGATATCATTTTCTTTACAATATTCATTAAATATGAAATAAAAATGTTATATAAATAAATGCTAAACGTTAAAAATGGATTTTTAAATTTTTTTTCAAAATGTATCTTTTTGGGAAAAAGTGTATCTTTTTGGTAACCAAAATGTATCTTTCTTTAAATTTCACTGGCAACACTGGCTTGTACAAAAACATTTTTGTGCTTTTTTGCCGACGTTACCTATGTTCGGAAATAAATACTTCGTGTGGATACGTGCGTTAAAATGTTCATCCAGCAATTCGTAAGCTTGGATTTTTACGTAAACCTATCCATTTACTTGCAGAGCAGGATTTTTTTAATGTACCTATCTTTCTAGTCAAAATTTATAATATGTATTCAAAGCTTAATGCTAATTCGTGTTTTTTAATTATTATCAATGTTTTTTAATTATTATCAATGTTTTAAAAAAGCCTGCTGGCTCAAGGTTTTGGTTCTTTTTAGCCTCTGGCGACCTTTGAACTGTAGTAGATCCCGAGTGAGGTAGTTTGGATGGACCATTAGTTTATCTTTGTATAAGGAATATGAATAAGGTTTTGCAAGACGAATTCATTCTATCAGAGCTACTTTTTGGATTTGTGTGTGTTATTTTACTTTAAATGTGTAATTTGGTACTAAGTCATGTGTAGTTTCCGAATTCTTCATTAGCAACACTGCATCAGTGACAAATGCATATGTAAACATCATAATCAAATGTATGCACATACATATGTATGTATGTGCTCGTACATAAAAAATAAAATAATCATTTATCTTATTTACTTTTGTGTGTAATTATTTAAATAATTGGTTGGGTAATTTACATATATTTATTGTTCTTTTTTTAAGAGAAAAATCTTCAAAAAAGAGAATAAATAGTAAAAACTGTATATAAAAACTGAGAGTAAGTGATGAAAAATAAAGAGAAATATGCTCTAAAGAAATGCAGAAAACACAAGACAAGAAAACAGCTGTGAATATAGCGGTAACTAAAGAAAATAAAACATAGAACTTATTAGAGCTGTGCGCGCGAGTGATTGTTTACTCACTGTTACGTACAGGGTTGCCGAACTTGGTCTTTTCCGACCAAATTTGGTCGGATATTTTACGTTTGGCCGAATGGTAGGCTAGCCCTAATTTTGGTTGGTTTGAGACTGCAAGGCTTTTTATTTTTCCGACAACGCTATTTCCTTTTCAATAGACGAAAAACAAACAAAATTTGCCATTTTTGCTAATGGACTACTTTCCAGCCTTATTGGTTGAGTGTTGCCCAGATTAAACTATAGTAAAACTTATTAAATGTTGTAGAAAAAAGTCTGTTGAAGCAAAGCAGGCAATTAAAAAATATTAAAAAAAAAGCTTATCTTTCGTTGCTGATGAAACTACGAATGTACCAAAGAAGAAATGTATTGTTTGACGGAAATAGTTCTAAAATGGATAGTTTTGTATTCTTAATCGAGCTTACCAAGTCAAATGGCGCGCCGTCTCTATTTTTCTTCTTTAAAACTATTTTTTACAATCCTACTTAGCAATGAAGTTGATTTATTTAACAGAAGGTCAACGTTTCACTCTCCTCACCTTTGTTCAAGTTTCGCATGTAAAATGATGCCAAAAATATATTGAGGTTCTTTGTCGTAATATTTATGGGTTATGGAGTTTTTTGTACCGGAGTCAGAGTCGGAGTCGAAGTATCTACAAAAACTCGCGACTCCACTTGATTCTTCAAAATTGGCGATGCAATATTTTGCAGATTAAGTACAAATTTTTACCTTCCGTTTCTATTTTTATAAATTAAATATATAATAGGTAGGTATATTATTTAATTTTTTGATTGTATTTTGGTGTAAAGCGCAAATAAGTGAAAGAGAAAACCAATTTGAACAATATGGTCTAAAATACAAACTTAATTATTTGTTGGCGTAACGAGACGCTTCTGTGGAAGTGCCCATATTGGTTTTTAAATATTTAAAAAAATTGGTCGGTTTTAAAGGATTTTGGTAGGTTTTGTAGACAATTTTGGTCGGATAAAAAATTTTTAAACGGCAACCCTGGTTACGTTCACAAGAACAAAATATTTAATCACACTCGATTTTTTTTTGATTTTTAACGATCACGTTCACGTAAGCATTCACGAAATACATATTTGTAAAGTGTTACCATCACGCACCCCTACGAAATGTTTTATTTTAAAATGTACTTTTTTTTATGAAACAAGAAGCTGAAATAAAATTAAATATTTTAAACTAAAATCTATAAAAATTTTGTCAATACATTCAAAAATGTTCAAAAATATGGCTTAAGTCTAGTTTACCAACGCAGCTCCAAATAAAAAAAAAGTACATAGGGTGATAGAAAATTTAAAAATAAGAATTAATTCACTTTTTTTTAAAATAAACTTAACTTAACTTTTATACATACATACTTATTTATATCTACACTAAGAAATTAAAAAAATTATTCGCTCTCTGAGTACGCGAAGCCGGTGTTTGTTATACCATAGAGGAGAAAATCTGTTCATCCGGCCAAAGGCCGGCTTTGCGGAGAAGCTTTATTTAGCGAAGCCGGTGTTTGTTATACCATAGAGGAGAAAATCCTTGTGCCCGGCCGTAGGCCGGCTATGCGGAGAAGCTTTATTTAGCGAAGCCGGTGTTTGTTATACCATAGAGGAGAAAATCCTTGCGCCGGCCGAAGGCCGGCTATGTGGAGAAGCTTTATATAGCGAAGCCGGTGTTTATTATACCATAGAGGAGAAACCCCTTGCGCCCGGTCAAAGGCCGGCTATGTGGAGAACCTTTATTTAGCGAAGCTGGGATTTTTTTGATTAAATTTTTATTACCTAGTGCACTTCCGTAACATTTTGATATAAAATTTTGTAAAAACTTTATTAGGAGCTAAAGAGTTAAAAAGTTTTAAAAAAATTTTGCACTTCCAGAAAGATCTGTTCAAAAGCTTTCAAATGATACATAATGAAATGATATATTGGCCATATACGTTCAGAAATGTAGTGGAAAATCACAAATTCATATGAAAACTTCCGTTATTATCTTTCAATTTTCTATCACCCTTTGTACTTTTTTTTTATTTAGAGCTGCGTTGGTAAACTAGACTTGTTCCAAAAATATATCACGTGTAATTTATCACAATCAAAGGAGATTCACGCGTAACACAAAAAATTCACGTCACGTGCACACATCTAAAATGTACACTACAGTAAATGAAAAAAACACAAAAACTTAAATTGGTGTGTGTTCACTAGCAATTGCAACGCGTGAGAATTTACATGCATACATACTAATTTTGTTATGTGCATTGCATTTTCTTTTTTATTATTATCTAATCACGTGTCAGATTGTTATTATTAAATCAAATGCCTACATACCTACCTACTTCAAAATTAAGTTTGCAAAATACCTACTTACATACTTTGTAGGCTTTTATTTGTTTTATAATTTTTGTTCGTTACTTATTCAATACATATTACACACTACCTAAACAAAATGTTTTTTTTATTTAGTCACAATAGAATTTCGTCATCACCACCAAGCAATACTACTGCATACCGCAATTAGAAATTACCTAAATGGATTTCAGAAAATAGTTCGCTGCCTGCTACATAATTCCAAATACTCGAAAATACATATGTTCAAACAAACGAATTCAACAACTAAAAAAATCGTTTTATTAACCAAATACCTAATAAATAAGGAAAATAAAAAATAAGAGAAAAATATGCTACAATACAAACTCTTATAGGTAAGTATGTATGTACATAATTATTAAGAATCAACAGCTTATACTTAACAATACTTGTCCGTTTGTATTTCGGGTTGTCTACATACTTGTCAATTTAACAATCAACAATAATATGTATTAAAAATGTACAAAGTTATGTATGTACATATGTTGGCATGACATTTTCTATAAGAGAATAAAAATGCACAATATGCATGTGTTTTATAATTTTTCCATTTGAACTTGAAACAAACCTTATTTTGATTATTTTTTTTTTATAATTATTTCATGCCTTTTTTATTTATTTTAATAAAATTGCACATTTATAGTTAGAATTAAAAAAAAGGAAAATTTCAATTCACTCAACAAAACGATAACCTTAAAAGACAGAACTAAAAACACACGAACCGCACGAAGGGCAAAAAAGAACTGATTTCTAAAAAGTAATTTTTATTCGAAACTCACTCACTAAACAAAAAATTGTTCAATATACACATTTGTTCTGTGTTGGGTTCTTTTAAATTTTTGTGTACATACATACGTAGGTAGTGGTAGTGGTGTGCCTTCCCAGCAAACACAATTTCTAATGTATGAGATATGTATGTACGTAACTATAATTACCAAGGAAACCGGAAATATGCTCTAAATAAGTTTTTTATGCGCATTAAATATGCTGTAAAACTTGATAATATGCCCTTAAATTGTTCGAGATACGCAAAAAAAAAACAAAAATGGGTTCTTCTAAAATAAAACCTTTAACAATTAAATAGTACACGGAATAAATTAGTTAGAAAATCACCAGAAAATATGGCTTGAACCAAAAAAATTTTGCACTATTCTCGTCCAAGCCATTAATTTCTTATTGTAAACATATGAGTGACTTAAACAAAAAGTTATGACTCAAAGCGAACTAAAATTTACTTAAATACAGGCAAAAAAAATTATTTTAAATTTATCGTTGCTTATGGCCAATTTTACCAATTCTATCTTAATATCAATTCATGTTCAGCCATTAATATTTTACAAAATGCAAAGAAAAGCCGGAACTTTTTACATAAAAACGCGTAGCTTTAGTTAGTGTAAGAAAACTTAATATAAAAATAAGAATCTTTTCATTAATTTGCTTAACATGTCGATTCAATTGAATCAAACCAAATTTTCTTGAGCATTTTCTGAAAAACTTCAAGAAATCCCTGGCATTTCGTCGTTCGTAAATTATTGTCGTTAAATTTTAAGGGCCGATGTTGAATGTGAGCCACACCTAAACGTCAAGTTTTTCTGCATTTCATTTAACATTTATCACTTTCAGACTAACTCAATTTAAACCATGGATAGATACAAAATCGAGCAACGCGTTAAAGTTATTCAGGCTTTTTATGAAAATGGGCGTTCAAATCAAAATGCATATCGTGCACTTCGTGATTTTTTCGGTCAATTTAATCGTCCAAATGTGCGTACAATCCGAAAAATCGTGCAAAAATTTGAGCAAACCGGGTCTGTAGGAGATGTCAAAACACCAGAGCATGATCGTACAGCTCGTACTGCAGAAAATATTGCTGCTGTTCGCGATAGTGTGGCTGAAGAGCCGTCCACCTCAACTTGTCGTCGTGCCCAACAATTGTACCTCTCACGCTCGTCGTTGATGAACATTATGCATAAAGACTTGCATTTACACGAATACAAGGTGCAATTGACTCAAGAGCTAAAGCCTCTTGACCATTCCAAACGTCGTCAATGGTCAGAATGGTGGCAAGAAATGGCAACGGTGGATGATCAATTTTCGAAGAAAATCATCTTCAGTGATGAGGCACATTTTCTCCTCAGTGGATTCGTCAATAAGCAGAATTGACGCCTTTGGGCGAATGATAATCCAAGAGTGATTGTCGAAAACCAATGCACCCACAAAAAGAGTATGTTTGGTGCGGTTTATGGGCTGGCGGCATCATCAAGCCGTATTTTTCCAAAATGAGGCCTGCCAGGCAGTTTCTGTGTATGGTGTTCGCTATGAGATGATAACGAACTTTTTATGGCCCGAATTGGAAGATATGGACATGTAACAATTCAAGAGCTAAAGGATGAGATAATCCGGCATAGAACCTCAATTATGCCTCAGCGTCATCGAAAATCGGATGGATCGACCATCGGCCCTTAAAATTTAACCACCCTTTATTATTGAACACAATCATTTACGAACGACGGTTTGTTCCTTGATGAAAAAAATTCAATTCTATTTAAAACCCAAGAAAACCAGCGTCTTTTGTATTTCTTATTTAAAGAAATTTTTGATCATGTACCAAAAACGTAGATTTTTTTGATAATTAAGAACAAAATACGTTAAAATAATACAATTTTTTTGGATTTTGTATTTTCTAGTTTTGAGAAACGAAACTGATTTCTTTAGATAATAAACTCTTTCCGTGTGTATAAGTTACGTTTCATTAGAATAACATATTATAAATTTACTATTGTCCAATTTTCAATTACATCCGCACCATGGACTAACATTTTGTGAACAGGGCTAGGCAAATATTATTACCCATAATGAATTAAATACATTTTCCTCTTTATTGTCAAAAGTTCTTTAAAAGCTTTTATATCAATTAGCCTCCCACAAGATAGACCCCTTAGGCCCATTTTTCACAACTTACCGATAGCCCTCGGAAGGATCTTATCGACCGTATAAAAAGTGTTTCATTATGACAATTTTATTTTAACCTAAAAGGAGCGAGAAGTTAAAGGATCCTTCTACCTCGTTGGCTAAAGTAAAGTTGTAATAATGGAACACTTTTTATTCGGCCAATAAAATCCTACCTTTTGCTATCGGCAAGTCGTGAAAACGGGCCTTAATATAATAGCGAAAATTCGTTTTATAGGACTAGAAATGATACTGTGAAATTTCGTGAAGATCGGTCCGTAATTTACACTAGGCCCCATAAAAACCCTACTCCCGGAAAACAGTTTAGTACGCATAAAACCGTAATTAAGAGTTTAATATGACTAGAAATCACACAAGTAATTTCCGTGATGATCGGTCCATATAAAGCCCACTCTGGTAAATTAATTAAATACGCCTAAAACCGTAGCAGATACAGATATTGCGGTTAGATTTCTTCCAACTTAGTTTAAGTTGAAACCGTAGCAGATAAGTTAAGTTAAAACCGTAGCAGATACATATATTGCGATAAAATTTCTTCCAACTTAGTTTATATGTCCAAAAAAAAGTTATGCAGTTTTGTGATATACGGTCCATAATAACCCTTAGATCCCATTTTAGCAGCTTTCTGAAATTCACTGCAAAAGCTAAAACTAATTTCACCGCTGTATTGAAATTTATGTTTTTTTATACCAGAAATCACACTGCAAAATATTTGGACGGTTGGTTCATTACTTACCATGGCTCCAATATAAATTCTGCTCCTGAAAATCCTTTAAGTTCAGCTTAAACTATTACGAATCATGATATTTTACTCAAGCCTGTTAAAATTGTTTAAAAAAAGCATAAAACTTTCTGATTGTCGGTCAATAATTTAATATAGGTCTAAACAAAAAATAAATTAATAATAAATAGATATCATATAGATATCACTCCTAAAATATTGGAACTGTCGGTTGAGAGTATCAAATATTCGGCACAGCCGAAAATAGTACTCTAACTTGTTTAAATATAGAAAAAAAAATTAATAACGAAATAACGAAATTTTAAAGATTTTTATACGAATAAGGAACCAAAAAAAAAAACAAACAAACAAAAACCAACAAAAAAAGAAACATTGTGAAAATTGAACAAGTTTTTGGAAGTTTCTTTAAAAAAAAATTACAAAAAAGACATCTTTTAAATCATCGTGAATTTGGTGTAACAATATTTTTTCTAAAATAAAATCTGTAAGAGACTTTTAAAAAATAAATAAGCAAATCGTCAGAAACCTTGTTAAAATTAATTTTTTTTTTTGCTTTTACATACTAAAATTTTTTAATTTTGAGTTAATACCCTCTTGTTGATTAAATGCGATAGTATATACATTAGAGCGACTCACCAAAAAAAGTGCTCGATGTTCCCTCCTAAAAATGAACCTTGGACTTTTTTAAGATGACATTTTAAATATTTCGGCTCCAGCTTTGACCTCTCGTGAGCTGGACCATTTTGAAAAATGGTCTATTTTTGCATGTTTTGTTAATTTGAGAATCTGTTTCCTTACCAACATATACAAATAGGGTATCGTAAGAAAGGCTTTTTTAAGGCGCGTCCAACTGTATATATAATTTGTCCAAGGACGATCATCCATGTCCTTTTTTTAAGGATTTTCTGTTAAAAAAACGGGTTTTGAATTTTTTGTTCGGGGTTGTTTGTAATAAAAATGCCAAATTAACATATTTTAATCTTTAGTCGATTTAATTAAATACGTGTCTCAGCTTTTTTTGAAATTCGTGCTAGTTCGCGTGTTGACAAAAATGCAAAGGGGTGGTGACCCTTCCTTTTAAATAGGGCAATATGGGTATCAAATTTCTTCTTTTGACAAGTACATCATCGTTGTATGTAAATAGTTTAGATTTTTTGCAAGTTAGATGCATTTTTCACGGTGCTCTGGAATATATATAAATGAAATTTTGTGGTAACTCTAATATGATAGCGAATTTAGTTTCTAGATCATGTATGGATAAAAATAGGTCTAAAGAATGAAAAAAAGAAATGATCCACGACTTTTTGGCGGCATATTTTTTTTCGCAAATTAAAAAAAATTTAAGTCGTTGATCATTTTCTTTTTTATTTTCTTTAGTCCTATTTTCAACCATACATGATATAGAAACTAAATCCGCTATCATATAAGAGTTACTACAAAATTGCATTTATATATATTCCAGAGCACCATGAAATGCATCTAATTTGCAAAAATCTAAATTATTTACATACCAAGATGATGTACTTGTCAAAAGAAGAAATTTGATACCCATATTGCCCTATTTAAAACGAAGGGTTACCACCCCATTGCATTTTTGTCAAAACGCGAACTAGCACGAATTTCAAAAAAAGCTGAGACACGTATTTAATAAGCGAAAATTTCATTTATATATATTCCAGAGCACTGTGTAAAATGCATCTAACTTGCAAAAAATCTAAACTATTTACATACAACGATGATGTACTTGTCAAAAGAAGAAATTTGATACCCATATTGCCCTATTTAAAACGAAGGGTTACCACCCCTTTGCATTTTTGTCAACACGCGAACTAGCACGAATTTCAAAAAAAGCTGAGACACGTATTTAATTAAATCGACTAAAGATTAAAATATGTTAATTTGGCATTTTTATTACAAACAACCCCGAACAAAAAATTCAAAAACCGTTTTTTTAACAGAAAATCCTTAAAAAAAGGACATGGCTGCTCGTCCTTGGACAAATTGTATTTACAGTTGGACGCGCCTTAAAAAAAACTTTTTTACGATACCCTATTTGTATATGTTGGTAAGGAAACAGATTCTCAAATTAACAAAATATGCAAAAATAGACCATTTTTCAAAATGGTCCAGCTCACGAGAGGTCAAAGCTGGAGCCGAAATATTTAAAATGTCATCTTAAAAAGTCCTAGGTTCATTTTTAGGAGGGTACATCGAGCACGAATTTTGCTTCCATACAAATTGAGTCGCTCTAATATACATACATATAATAAAATATTGGAAAATCAAAACAAATATTAAAAGTTAAGCGATTTTGTATTTGAAAAATTAAAAAATTTTACAATATTGTTACGAAAGTAACTTTAGTTAAGAATTAGTTGTAATTATTGGTTAAGAATTGGCTATAATTGTTGGTTATCTTGTATTTATTAGTTATCTTGTATTTATTAGTTATCTTGTATTTATTAGTTATCTTGTATTCATAAGTAATTTTATTAGTTTACATCGTTTTTGTTATAATTTAGTACACTTCAATCCCAATGTGCAGAAAGCCCTAGAAATGACCGTTAAAAAAGCTTCAGTATAAGAGGTAAAATTATGTAAACATAAGTGCTACCATAAATCAAATTAAAGTGTGGTGAATAGAAAAGCCTCGAACCTTCGAAAAACATTTCGAATGTTCTAGACATCCAAATTGCAGTATAAATACTAGCGGCGAGTAGCAGAACAAGATCATTCTAAGTTCAGACTTTGTCAATAACGTATAACGCTGTGAAAATTATAGTTGGTTGTGAATAAAAGCTATAAATTACGGTTGTTAAAAAGACTTTGTACTTAATAAAGTTGTGTTAATTGTAAACAGTGTTAAAAGTGTTTGTGTTTTATTTATTTTATTAAAGTTGCAATAAAGAACTCGAAACGGTTTATTATAAAGGAAATAAACCAAAACGTTATTGAAAGGCAGTAACGTAACAATTGGTGTCAGAAGTGAAATTGCATAAATAAAATAAATAAATTAATAAAAGTGTTAAAAAAAAAAAAAAAAAAAAAAATTATAAAATAAAAAAAAAAAAAAAAAAATAACAAGAAGACAGCAATGAAATTTGAAGAGCTTTAAGTAGAACAGCTCAAGAAAGAATTGGGCAAGTTGGATCTGCCAACTGCAGGTAATAAAGCAGAGCTGCAGAAGAGACTATTAGATGAATTCGAGCGACGCAATATGGACATTGTGAGTTACGAATTTGAGGACAAAGAAGAAATAGAGGTATGTACTCGTGCAGTTGCTAACAGTATGGATTTAAACGCAATGTTTGCTGCTATGATGGCAAAAATGGAAAAAATGTCAGAAGAAAATTCTAGAAAAATGGACGAAAATTCTAAAAGCATGGTATTGATGATAAAAGAAAACTCGAGCGAAACTTCTAGAAAAATTGATGAAACTTCTAGAATAATGAATGAAAATGTGGAAAAAATGGTAAAGGAGAATTCAGTTACCATATTAGCCGAAATTCAAGAGAATTCTAGAATAACAAACGAGAAACTTCAGGAGATTTCCAGTGAGATGAACGAAAGAGTAAACGAAATGGAAATAGAATTTAATCAGAAGCTGTCTGATGTAAAAACTCAAGTCACGGATGTTAAAACACAAGTTACGGTTTTTGATGAAAAACTACACCATCTGGAGGCAAAAGTTAATAACATTCAATGCCAAGAAGCACCAGTGCGAGTTATTCCAGAAGTTTCTAGTAGAATAAAGGCCCCTTGCTTTGACGGTAGTGTTCCATTAAATGTTTTCAAGTTCCAGTGCGATACAGTTGCTAACAGAAATGCATGGAACAGTGAGGAAAAAGCAATCGAGCTAATTCTTGCTTTAAAGGGGACTGCGGCTGAAGTGCTTGAAAGTGTACCAGTAAGTAGCAGAAACAATTATGATGAAATTATGGTAGCACTGCAACGCAAGTATGGTGGTGAACACAAAAAGGAAATCTACAAAATGGAGTTGCGTGGCAGAGTGCAAAAGGCAAACGAAACCTTACAGGACTTCGCACTGGAGATTGAGCGGTTGGTACAGCTAACTTATCCTGGTGAGAATCACCCATTGTTGGACAGCTTCAAAACAGAAGCATTCATTAACGGTATAAGAGATGCTGATGTCAAGTATGCGGTGTGTGCATCATTGAAGTCAACGTTTGCAGAAACAGTTTCATTTGCCCTGGCTCAGGAAACCGCAAGAATAGTTGCAAAGCAGAAGTCGTTTAAGGTGCAAAGGCTCGATGTTGTAGCAGATGATGATAGAGACATCATGAATGAATTCAAGCGACTTACAGAAGAAGTATTGCGGGTATTAAATGAGAAGCTGGGCAGAAACAAACTGAAATGCTATAACTGCGGAAAGGTTGGGCACATACAGCGTGACTGTAAAGCACGAAGAAAAAGTTCAAGATCTGCTTCACCGCCGAGAAACAACCAACGGGCTAGTCATCAGTCATCACAGGAGTCGCCGTTAAGTATGGAGGGAGTGCTACCTTTCGCATCTGAGGACTCGATAATAAATTTAGTAGTGCCAAAGAGTAACAAAAGTATTACGACATTTGGCTACATCGATGGTAAAAAGCGCATTTTGACTATCGACACTGGTGCAGGATTCTCGATAATAAGGCCTGACTTGGTTAAAGGAGCTGTCGAACCACTAAGCGCAGTGAGCTTGCGAACAGCTACAGGTGAGCCTGCTACTGTCTATGGGAAAACACGTGTGGTGTTAAGAATTGCCGATATTGTCACTTTTCATGAGTTTATCGTGGCCGACATTGTAGACGAAGTACTGATTGGCGCAGATTTTATGATAAGTCATAATATAAGTCTGAATATGGGAAAGCAAATAATGTATTTGTGTGATTATGAAATACCCCTGGATGTTGGGTATGAAAGTGAGGCTCGTGTGGGACAGCCTCTCGAATGTACTCGTCAGGAATCGTCAGTTCACAGAAAAATTGAAAAGCGAGAAAATGTGGTTGCTCAGGTAAGACAGCTTAGCAGATTGGAAGCCAGGCACTGTACGGAGGCAGATAGGAGGAAATGCGTCAGTGAGGGTCGCTCGTTGAAGGTAGCGCCCAGTAAAGATTGGATAACGGCGCAAAATAGAGAGCCCGTATCGGCCAAGGTTATAAGGGCCATTAGTATAGGTGGAAGTCAAAATTTTAAAGGAAACTGCCCAAAGCGTGTGGCAGCCAGGAGCACAGCAAATAGAGGTTGTGCGTCGTGCAGTTGTAATGCACTACCTATACCCGAGGATAAGCATGTATCTTCAATGGAGCGGAGAAATCTGTACGACCATAGAAAATCCGTGCGTGGCCGTAGTAAGTTGTGCAGATATGATCGGCCGGGGAATTCCGAAGGATCTAAGAAAGGCCAGTTGGTTTTGCCAATGAATCAACCACCAGAGGAGCGATTAGTTGCCAAGCCACATATACACTGGAATGGGCCATATAAGGTGATAAGGAAATTAAATGATGTTGTAAACCAAATACGGAAATATAAAAGGCCAAGGGCCAAAATGAAAGTTTTTCATTTGGAATGATTAACCCCTTATGGAAGAGGTGATTCTGAGCCTATTCGGGACGAACAGGCTTAAGTGGGGGGCAGTGTTACGAAAGTAACTTTAGTTAAGAATTAGTTGTAATTATTAGTTAATAATTAGTTGAATTTATTAGTTATCTTGTATTTATTAGTTAACTTGTATTCATAAGTAATTTTATTAGTTTACATCGTTTTTGTTATAATTTAGTACACTTCAATCCCAATGTGCAGAAAGCCCTAGAAATGACCGTTAAAAAAGCTTCTTCAGTATAAGAGGTAAAATTATGTAAACATAAGTGCTACCATAAATCAAAGTGTGGTGAATAAAAAAAGCCTCGAATCTTCGAAAAACATTTCGAATATTCTAGACAACCAAATTGCAGTATAAATACTAGCGGCGAGTAGCAGAACAAGATCATTCTTAGTTCAGACTTTGTCAATAACGCATAACGCTGAGAAAATTATAGTTGGTTGTGAATAAAAGCTATAAATTACGGTTGTTAAAAAGACTTAGTACTAAATAGAGTTGAATAAATTGTAAATAGTGTTTAAAGTGTTTGTGTTTTATTTATTTTATTAAAGTTGCAATAAAGAACTCGAAACGGTTTATTATAAAGGAAATAAACCAAAACGTTATTGAAAGGCAGTAACGTAACAATACATTAGTTTAATTAACAAAATAGATGTAAGGGGTCGTACGGTCTAGAGCCGTCTAGACGTCAGAGCTCGAACGTTTTATGGTAATTTGCCCGTCTGGGCTAGAGTATAAATAGAATCGCAAAAGATGGCATAAGATTATTCTAAGTTCAAACTTTGTCAAGTTGATAACGCATCACGCGGAGAAAATTATAAACATTGAAGTGTGTTGATCACAATAGTGAGTTGTGAATAAAAGCTGCTAATTACGGTTGTTAAAGTGACTAAGTTCTTAATAAATAAGTGTTATAAATTAAAGTGTTCTGTTTGTTTTATTTGAATTGCAATTAACGAACTCGAAGCGGTTTATTATAAAGAAAATAAGCCAAAACGTTATTGAAAGGCAGTAACGTAACAATATTTTTATATTCTGGTATAAGAATTAAAGTCTCACCTCATTATGCAAAAAAGTTAAGGTTTACATTACTTAACCAACAAATTAATGGCTCATAAATTAGTGAATGTTTATATCTTGTCAAATGCATTGGTCTGTATTGGTAGTTAAACGCTCATTTATATGCGTATAAAGATGGTTTATATGTTTACTGACTTAAAGATTTGTTGGTTTAAACCAGCGTTTAAAAAACTGCAGTCAAAGTAGAAAAACTGCCATTTATTCCACTTCTTCCTTTGTTATTGGCCAAAAACAAACTGTGGCTTTTACTTCTGATTCATTCAATGTAAACAGTCGCTGTCAAACTAACTTACGAAATCGATGAGTTGTACGCAAATGTTCGTTTTTTGTTCGATAGTTTTTGGTTTAGACTGCAGTTTTTTAAACCCTAGTTTAAACACATTTTAAACCAAAAAGAGAATTTAACTTGCTCCGATTTATAAGCCCTAAGCCACTTTTGATGGGTTTAATGTGTTGGTTAACTAATGTGAACCTTAATCAATTAACATTTTTAGTAATTAAAAAAGAATAAAAAAGGTAAATCTATTAGAAATCTATTTTTAATCGTTAAAATCGTTTTCCACGACACATCTGATTATTAATTTGAATAAAATAAATTGAAAAAAGTGTATTTATTTGGCTTGCAAAAATGGAATAAAAGTTGAAAAATATTATTGTAAATTACACTTCACATTCTTTTTAATTTTATTCTACATAATTTATTTTTCAATTTTAATTTTAAAAACACACGGAATAATGAAAATTGTGGTAAATGTATGCTTCATTAAAAGGTTCTCACAAGTTGTGTTACTGTCAAACGTTGTTAAACGATAAAAGTTTATCATAAAATAATAATTTAAATAATTAAAAATATCTTGCAGTGCATCTTGCAGTGTGCAGAGCAATTCAAGCCTATGCAGCTCAGGTTAGGGGCTTTAGACATTTCGAAGATGTAAATAAGCTGCAACGATATTTCATGAAAAGAATATTACATTTACCTAGCTTCACTCCAAACTACATTCTTATGCTAGAAACCGCTGCTGAAGACAGCCATCTTTATACGTTAGGACTTTATCTTAAATATTTAAGTAGAATAATGTACAATTATACACAGAATAGATTTTCTCACCAGTTATCCTTATATTTATTGCGTCGCAACCTTTTTTTGGTAAACGAATTAAAATCGAAAGCTACTTCCTTAAACATACAATGGCCAGAAACAAACCACACGAAACAATGGAATTGCTTTAGTACCGAATTGCTTAGTAACCTGAAAATTAATATTTTGAATGAAAGATTGGAGAGTAAATCAAAAACCACCACAAGAATCTACAAACATCTGGATTATGAAAGAGGAGTACACTACATTAATGATGACTTAAATACAGACAAAATCACATGGATATTTAAAGCACGCAGTGGGTTAATTTAAGGTGACCATACGTACTCTTTTTTAGAGGACAATCATCTATTTTAACTGGCTGTCATCTATAAAATTTGTGCCCTCTTTTATCAACTTTTTTCATAATCTGTCATCTTTGTCCTCTTTATTTTTAAAAGCATGACCAATATTTACTTTTATTAAAAAAAAAAAAAAAAAAATTCACGCAAAAAGACTACTGCACAAAATTAGTTGCCCCAACTCATCACTTCTCCACCAACATATTATCCTGGTAAGAAAGAGAAAAACAGCGCTTAAGTACCCATCAACTCTATGCAACATTATTAAAACTGCTAAAAAGTACAACATAAATGATTACACTCCACCGTTGGAATTACATCCTCCGTAGTTGTTAGATTCCAAAAATTTTTCAAAAAACCTCCGGAGCTTCGACAAAAACAATACATCTCCTAAAGTCTTTAGATCTTTATTCTATGAAACGTTCAGCGAATACAGTAAGAATGACTGGCACTTCATCTTCACAGACGGATCAAGGACTTCGGAACATGTAGGATTTGCCACTACTGATGAGACTGGAAGTACGCCAAAAATGGGAATATTACCCCAAGTTTCAACCATATTTGAAGCTGAAGCCATTGCAATAATTGAAGCTCTAAAGATGGGAGAAAAGGCAAACAGAAAATATATTATCTGCACAGATAGCCGTTCGGTATTTGATGCTGCGTTAAATCAAAATAATAGAAATGAATTAATTATTTCTATACAACAACAAGTAATAAAAATGAAAAGTCAGTATACCAGCAACCCACATTCTTATTTATACCAAAATGCAAACAATTCATAAACAGATGTGCAACCACAAAATTTAACATTTCCTTAGAATGCAAATGGAATAAATACAATCATCCATACAAAATCATCAATCTTAAAAAACAGCCCATATTTCTCCCAACATCAACCAATTGCCTTCAGAATAAAGGCTTCACAAGGCTACGTCTATCACATACACGACTTACCCACCAACATCTGTTAAACAAAACTGCACAACCAGTGTGCACTTTCTGTAGCTCCTCATCTTTAACGGTCTTTCACATATTAGCAGACTGCCCGGCCCTATTCAACTTACGAGGAACGGTTTGCAAATCATCTAACATTGTTGATTTATTAAAATCTCCAACCAGCAACAACATTAACAAAGTCTTTGAATTTTTAAGAAAACTTTCTTTGCATAACCAAATTTAATTCTCTAATCCCTAGTCTGAATATTATATTTCTTTTAAGAATTCACGTACATTATAAATGCTAAGCCGATAGCAATTGTTGCTAGTGCTTTTAGTTTCTAAGATTTATTGTAATTTTAATTATAATAAATATGAAAATAAATAAATAAAATAATTTTTACAAATAGAATCTGGGAATTTATTTCTCATGTTGAGTAACATTTATTATATAAATTTTTATATTATTCGAATGTGTATTCTTCGTCAGCATTCTGTGTACCTTATCACTGATAGTGCGTAGAAAATATTCCTGGAAAATATTGTAGGAATAAGCCTATTAAAGTATAAAAGCTTTTGAGGATTGTTATCTGACTTAGAATGCACATTCGAATAATATGAAAATTTATAAAATAATTTTTTTTTTTAATTCCTTAAGCTAAACCCCGCGAAGCTCTGCGAGAAACCAGAATTTCTGGCGGGAATCGAACCCAAAACCCCGGCCCTGATAGACTAGCTCACTACCAGCTAGCCTACCGGGGCACTCACGGCGATCACCGGTTTTTTCTTTCAAATCGTATGGAAAATGTCGTGCCATGCTTGTTCTGTTCATACTCCTACTGAACTCTCATACACTTGCAGTATACAATTTTGAATAAGTTAGTGCAATGAATGTTTAAGTTTCGTTATTTTTTTTAACTATGTAATTTTACTTAAGTAAATGAAAATTTTTATTTATCGTCGGCTTAACAAGTTTTACAGGAAAAACTTTTTATTTTTCATATTTGCTGCTTGAGAGCAAAACCAAAAATATAGTTGATTTGACACACTTCAAGACTCAAATTGAAGAAAAACTACATGCTGGCCGACTGGGCATAACTATCATCCTCTACCACACGGCATCAAAATCTCAATTTACTTTAAAAGTGTAATTTATTTTTTTTTTTTAATTTACTTTACATACATATATAAATATGGGAATGTAAATTTGTCTGTAAAATATGTACAAAATCTGGAAGTCAAATAAATTTTTTCTTTATGTCCTCTATTTTTATTTTCAAAATCTGGTCGCCTTAGTTAATTGTACTAAATTATAACAGATTTGGTGCAGAAAACGCAGACAAATTTTGTAAATTGTGCAATTTACAGGAGCATGAAACATTCCAACATCTTTTTGGTATCTGTCCTGTGCTAAAAGAATTTAGATATGCAATATTTCGGAAATCTTACCTAACGGAAGAAGATACGATACTATTACGAAAGTAACTTTAGTTAAGAATTAGTTGAATTTATTACACTGAAAATATTTCATAGGTAAAATAAGCGAAAATTGTGGTACATTTTACGAAAACATTCGTTATTTTTACGCTACGAAATGCTTCGTAGGTAAAACAAAAGGTATTTGTTTAATTCACGAAATGATTTTTTGTCTACAATAAACAAAATTTTGTACTTTTACAAATTCTATTTCGTAAATTTACAAAAAACGTTGTTTGTATCACGAAAGAATTTCGTAAATGACGAAAAGCAATTTTGTGTTAAATACGAATATTCGTATAAATACAAAATATACTGTGGTAAAAAAAACGAAAAAAATCTGCAAAAAATGTTTTTTTTTGTGTATTTTACAAAAAGTTTTGTAAAAAATATCTGCAAAGAAATATGTAAATCAAAATATTTCGTAAACGATACAAAATTTCGTAACAGTACAAAATATGTTTTTGTAAAATAAAATCTAAAAATTTTGTTAATTTACGAAAATTTTTAGCGATACGAATTTTACATTAAGTTAAAATTTTTTTATTTAGTTAAAACAAAAAACAAATAATTCATATTTAACAGTAAAGTATACAAAATATACACATTATTTCAGTTAAAAAATTTTCATTATATCCAAAAAAAGGGCATCAGGTTTAATGTAAATTTGTATTATTTTTGTTTTCTGAAAAAAACAAAACGGTTTAAATAAGTATTTTTGATAAAAGTAAGAAATCTGACCTTGTATTGTTTTGCATAACATTTGAACGGCTGGGTTAATATGACCTTTTCCTACATTATAAAACTGATGGTCCAAAAAAATCCAAATAATGCTAGCTGCACTAGCATATTCTATCGAAAATACATGATATGCCTTACAGCATATGTGGCCTCTGAAATAAGGGTTTCATGGCTTATCACTTCCGAATCTTTAATAACACATGTGGAACTTTGCAGCATTGTTGAAGAAGTAGGCAGATGCTTTCGAAAATGATTTTTAAAGTGATAAATGCGTTTTATAAATTTGTTGCAATTTTCATATGTACACTTAAATGAACAATTTTCTCCACGGTTATGAGCAAGTTTAAAATGCTTGTAAACAAATGTTTCGTCAGGGAAATAAATTTCACACAAATAACACTGGTTTACACTGAAAATGTACATTTGATGAGATGTGATTTTTCTTATGTATTTTCTTCCGCTGAATTCAAAAATCAAGGTTAAATTTTTTTTTATGGAACAGTTTTTGAGATATGGTCATTTTCTCATTTTTTCGACCTTTTTCCACTTGACAAATTATATCTCGAGCTAGATATGTCCTATTGGGTCGTTATTGGTACCAATAAATAAATATGGCACATTTTCAAAAAAATCATATTTTATTTTTTATATATTATACAGTACTTTTCGCTTATAGTCCACTACTATAGTTGCACAACTTTTGTGGACTATAAGCGAATTTGGACTATAACCGATTTTTTTTTATAAGCCATTTTATGGATAATAAGTGAAACCTAGTATAATCCACATTTCGGACTATATAAATATTATTTTCTTCAATAAATCCACTCTTTTTAAACCAAAGAAAAGTTTATTTAAAACATAACCAAATATTGATTTATTTAAAATAAATAGTTAAAACAAAAATCTTTTTAATTAATTAATTCAAATGCTTTAAAAGATTTCAATAAAAACAAATGCGTATGAGATTCATTTTAATTCTTTGGATGACGAAATCAAACATAAATATCAATTTCATAGGATCTTTACATGGGGTCTCCACCTGACAGTTTTTTGTTATACCAAACGTCAAAGTCTATATAAAAAAACTCTTTTATTTTTATTAGCGTTTTTTTTATGAAGTTGGACGTTTATTTAACAAAAAATTGTCAGACGAAGACACCATGTAATGAAATATAAATTGCGAAATTTGGCATTTATAACACAGTAGACGCTCAGAAATTCGAACTCTTAGAATCAACTTGATGTTGTTAGAGTTTAAAACTCAGTTTTTTTGGTGTTTGTATTACACATACTAAATAAAGTCAAATGAACTGAATTGTTATTTTTTATATTTCGTTAAGTTTTTTATAGTTTTTATGTTAAATAAACTAAAATTAAAAAAAGTATAGTTTTGTATATCTTTATGGTCAAATTTATCTAAATTTTTGTAAAAAAAAACCGTCCAGAAATTCGAATAATTCGGAAACTCGAATCGCCCTAAAAACAAAGTGGATCGAATTTCCGAGCGTGTGCTGTAATTGCCAGAAAGGTAAATTAAAACATGTTGCCAGTTGATTAAAAATATATAAAAAACAGAGTGGACTATAAGCGAACATTTTTGCATGAAGAATTATATACGCATGCTATGAAAATGTGGCTTTTAAACGAAAATGGACTACAAGCGAAATGGACCTTAGAACAAATAATTTGTATGAAATTCGAAAAAATCTGCATGTGAATATGACAGTTTTGGCTTATATCCGTTTTTGGCCTTTAAGCGGAATGGACTATAAGCGAAAAGTACTGTATTTATATTTTTTTATCAATATGTTTTGAACCGCTTTACCAATCAAAGATCCAGTTATACATATTTGTTCGTCATCTCAATACCTTCCATTTGGTACCAATATGACATACTTATCTAGCTCGAGATATAATTTGTCAAGTGGAAAAAGGTCGAAAAAATGAGAAAATGACCATATCTCAAAAACTGTTCCATAAAAAAAAATTTCACCTTGATTTTTGAATTCAGCGGAAGAAAATACATAAGAAAAATCACATCTCATCAAATGTACATGAAAAAAATTTCATTTTGTAAACTAGTGTAACAATTCATTTTTGTCAATATTTTTAAAGAAAATTATATTTTTTATTTGTTTAAAGCACGTTTTACAATGCAATAATTTTACATACGTTTTTCCACTCACGATTTAAACTGACGCTAAAAGCACAACAAATTTTTTAATAACAGTTATATGTATTTAATAAAAAAAAATAGCACAATGAGAGCAAATGAGATGGAAAATAAAAAAAACAATACATTCTTATATTTTACAAATGTTTTCGTATATTCACGAAACTTGTGTTATTTAAAATTTCCTTTTTCTGCATATAACAAATTTTTCGTATATTATAAAATAATTTCGTACTCTAAACAAAATTATATCAAAACAAAATTTGTTTATTATACGAAATTTTTAATTTTACAAAAAAAATATAATTTCTTCAAAATGCAATAAAATAAACGAAAAAATGTGTACTATTTACGAAAATAATTGTACGCAATAATTTTTGTAACTTTACGAAATTCGTAAACTTACGAAATCTGTTTTTCTGCACAAGCTACGAAAGTTTTCGTAATATAAACAAAATTTTTGTATATTATATGTACAAAAAAAAAAAATACGAAAAAATATTTCGTATTTTTAAGCATGGAATATTTTGAGTGTAGTTATCTTGTATTTATTAGCTAACTTGTATTTATTAGTAATTTTATTAGTTTACATTGTTATAAAAAATTGTTATAATTTAGAACACTTCAATCCCAATGTGCAGAAAGCCCTAGAAATGACCGTTAAAAAAGCTTCAGTATAAGAGGTAAAATTATGTAAACATAAGTGCTGCCATAAATTAAATTAAAGTGTGGTGAATAGTAAAGCCTCGGACCTTCGAAAAACATTTCGAATGTTCTAGACAACCAAATTGCAGTATAAATACTAGCGGCGACTAGCGTAATAAATTCTTTCTAAGTTCAGACTTTGTCAATAACGTATAACGCTGAGCAAATTATAGTTGGTTGTGAATAAAAGCTATAAATTACGGTTGTTAAAAAGACTTAGTACTAAATAGAGTTGAGTAAATTGTAAATAGTGTTTAAAGTGTTTGTGTTTTATTTATTTTATTAAAGTTGCAATAAAGAACTCGAAACGGTTTATTATAAAGGAAATATGCCAAAACGTTATTGAAAGGCAGTATATACTAAATGGCCAAAATGAAAAAGACTGGGTGAATTTAGTAAAATATTTAAAAAGTGCGTTAACTTATAGAAATTTTTAAATAACAGAATTTAACTAAATTTGTCATAATTTTAATAATAAATTTTTTTTTTTTTATTTTTTATTTTATAAATAAATAAAGAAAATTCTAATTCTAAATTCTAATAGGCCGAAAATTATGAAAATGTGTGCTACCACATTTCATAAAATAACCCCATTTTTCTGTTTTTTTTTTTGTATGTTTTTGGAAGTTTACATGTTTTTTGTTAATTTTAAAAATAATTTTATAACTATTATATGTGAAAAATTGAAAAACACGATAAAAAATAAGAATATCCTTTCTTTTACTTTCGCAAATATTACGACGATGATAATGTAAAGATGCATATTCATTTGAATGAAATTAACACTTCAAGGAACAATGTGGTCTAAGCGGGATCAATATTATTAAAATTACATTTCGTTACATTTAAGGACAGTTATGGTCGTGGTGAAAATTAGACTTTAATATTAGCTTGGATAACTCCGAACAGCATTAGTGTACGTAAGACTTCAATTTTATTATTTTAGCTAATTGGAATTAATTTTAATTAATCCTTATAAAAGCTCATTTGATTTTTTTCAGATCCTTTGGACATTTCCTTTTTTCCATTACCTTATTATAAATCAGACATTAATCCCCTTTAAGGGTCTACGTTAGTGTTCCGCAAAAGGTTGTGAGGGAATTGATGTTTCTTCAAGCAACGTAAGATAACCTGGATTGGGATTTCACCGTGTATCTATGGGCTTTTGATGTTTGAAGTTTCTTAGCAACAGGATTTGGATGTGTTATACCCCAATTTTGCTAAAAGAAATGAATGAGCCAAAAAAATGGGGGAGGGTTTGGGTTAGCAAGAGGAAAAAGCTCATGTGGGGGCAAATCTAATAAAAAATTTAAAACTGCCACAGAGTCACTCCTCAGAAGTCAAATGTAGGACTAACACCATTTTTCACCCGCAGCATTTGCTTAAAGAGGCTCCTATACAAAATTTTTAATACAGACTATTAATATATTAAAAAAAGTCCTATATCTGCCTAGCAGTCCCCCCAATGCGGATCAAATGTATAATCGACCTTCATTAATGTTTTGCTCGAAACATTTTCTTTAACATACATGCCCTTTATTTCTACCCATGAGGGGGCTCCCATACAAATATTTAAATAAAATTCTTCTTCTAAAGCGCCTAAAATGCCTCAAGACTTGCTTATAACCATGATACAAATACACAAGCTAGTTCCACTTCTGTCTCAAAATTTATTTTTTGAAGCTTATCGGAATTATTTGAAATTTGTTTTTTGTAAACATTAAAAAAAACGTTGCCACAAATAAAAAAAGAAATTAAGCTCCTCTAGGAAACTATAAGTTAAAATGTGTAATTTATATTAACAGCATAAATATGAATTTTTAAGCATGTTAATTTGCTTTACAGCTAAAAATAATTAAAATGAACTTGAATAATTGCATACATGGGTTTTTTTCTCAAATATTAAAAACACATTATTTGTATGGTCTATTTATCTTTATGAAAAATAAATTTAAATTTATAAAACAAGATTTAAGTTAAAATTTTTTTCATCTTTTTACTTAACCAAATAATTTTAGAACCTCTTCATAACATTTTAAAATAATACTTAATTTAAATTATATAAATAATCAGGATAAATAGCTTTAATAGCTAGGAGATCGAGTGGTTGCGATCGAAACATGTCATGGTAACCTGCCGGCCCGGGTTCGAGCCCCGGCCACGGTCAGGAATGAAAGATTATCAATAACAATTTTAATTAATTTTCATGTTGTGAAATTCCTTTCTTCATAAAAATAGTTTAATGAAAATTAAATTTAATGAACTTGAGCCTAATTGAAAATATAAAAAAATTTGGATTAAAAACCATAAATAGTTCAACAAAATAACCACAATACTAATTATTTAATAGCTTAATTTTTTCTTCCTTGTGAGAATTAAAATCTTATGCATATAACAAATTTCGGTTAGTTATCTTCAAAATTGCGTACTTTGTACGTAACATTCTCACAAAGTGTGTATGGACAGCTAGTCGGACAGACATCCTTAGATCGATTCAGAAAGTGGCTGTGACTTAATCAGTATACTTAAACTGGGCTTAGAACAAATACAACATTTTCCCATCACAGTGCATTATGCATTTTTCATAAAAAAACTTTAGAAAATATTGAAATTTTGTTTGGGAGCCTCCTTAAGGCATGGAAATAACAGCTAGGTTTGTTAGAAACAAATGTTGGGCTTGGTCAAAGTTTTGACAAGTCTTGAGGCATTTTAGGCGCTTTAGAAGAAGAATTTTATTTAAATATTTGTATGGGAGACCCCTAATGGGTAGAGATAAAGGGCATGTATGTAAAAGAAAATGTTTCGAGCAAAACATTAATGAAGGTCGATTATACATTTGATCCGCATTGGGGGGACTGCTAGGCAGATATAGGACTTTTTTTAATATATTAATAGTCTGTATTAAAAATTTTGTATAGGAGCCCCTTTAAGGAATAGAGATAGCGGGCAGGTATGTTATAAGCAAATGCTGCGGGTGAAAAATGGGGTTAGTCCTACATTTGACTTCTGAGGAGTGACTCTGTGGCAGTTTTAGATTTTTTATTAGATTTGCCCCCACATGAGCTTTTTCCTCTTGCTACCCCAAACCCTCCCCCATTTTTTTGGCTCATTCATTTCTTTTAGCAAAATTGGGGTATAACACATCCAAATCCTGTTGCTAAGAAACTTCAAACATCAAAAGCCCATAGATACACGGTGAAATCCCAATCCAGGTTATCTTACGTTGCTTGAAGAAACATCAATTCCCTCACAACCTTTTGCGGAACACTAACGTAGACCCTTAAAGGGGATTAATGTCTGATTTATAATAAGGTAATGGAAAAAAGGAAATGTCCAAAGGATCTGAAAAAAATCAAATGAGCTTTTATAAGGATTAATTAAAATTAATTCCAATTAGCTAAAATAATAAAATTGAAGTCTTACGTACACTAATGCTGTTCGGAGTTATCCAAGCTAATATTAAAGTCTAATTTTCACCACGACCATAACTGTCCTTAAATGTTACGAAATGTAATTTTAATAATATTGATCCCGCTTAGACCACATTGTTCCTTGAAGTGTTAATTTCATTCAAATGAATATGCATCTTTACATTATCATCGTCGTAATATTTGCGAAAGTAAAAGAAAGGATATTCTTATTTTTTATCGTGTTTTTCAATTTTTCACATATAATAGTTATAAAATTATTTTTAAAATTAACAAAAAACATGTAAACTTCAAAAAACAAACAAAAACAGAAAAATGGCATTATTTTATGAAATGTGGTAGCACACATGGTGGAATAAGCAGGTGGCATCGTTACGGCAACAAATACAACATTACAACAAAAATGGAAATTACATCACCGTTTACGTCAAAAAATACTTGAAACAAAAATCAAAGCGTGCCGCTGAACGTGATGAAATAAATAAATTTTTAGGCCATTTTTATTTTATTATGGTCAATATCTTATTTATTTTAATTTAATATTATCAAAAACTTTAGTAAAACACAATAATCACAGCAAAAAACGTAAACTTTTTGTAAACATAAACAAAACTTTGACATTAACCTAGACAAACAATGCAAGAGCAAAAAATCGTCATCTGGCGTAGTGCTGCCACCTGTTTATTCCACCATGGTAGCACACATTTTCATAATTCCAATAAACTTCAGAACGTTAATATGGCGACAAAAAGAGAGAGTGGAACTACCTCTGTATTTGTATCATGCTTATAACCGAACAGATTTGAATAAAATATATATTTTGCACTTCTGTGAGTAAATACCTTTCAAATGGTGTATATTTTGTTTAAAACGGTTGACATACAGAGGTGGAAAGTGATCTTAACTGTTTTGCATTAGCCGATTTATATATAGATTATCAAGAAGATTTCAATGAGAAAATACGTTTTCTTTATGTTCAAAGGAACATTATATAATCTCTAGACACTTTCAGTTTTCTTAGCACTTCCCTTTATTTTCTTCGAATCGAAAAAATGATTTCTTTATTAATAACTTTTGTCATCCTCTCTTACAGGATCTAATCCGCAAAATTTTTTATGCAGATGCTCTGTATATAAAATCATTACATTTTTTTAAGCAAGTGGGAACAACTTTTCTTCTTTTTAAAAAAATAAATCTAGGTTCTCAAACAAATTAAAAATTCTGTACAGTTTACTCTTCTCCTTTCGAAATTGCAGAGCTTTAAACATTGTCTTACTTATCGGATATGAATTGACATCTCTTTGGCGTTCGGCAAAAATATCTTAAGTCAGAAACGGTTAAATTGAAAAACATTTATCTGGTGTATTTCATAGACTTTTTTCCTAATAGCAGATGATAATGGTTAGAAGCATTTGTGCTAGACTAAAGAGATTTAAATCAAGCAAAAGATAGAGAAAAATTGAATTAAAGCCAATCAGAAACTCAAATGTGTTTTTTTGACTTAAGACCTTTTCGCCTAACGGCTAAGATCTATTTCATGACTCAACTTTTTTTCCATTAAATCAGCAGTAAAGTTGCCATAATTAAATAAAAAATCCCGGGAATTCCCTGACAAATCTCCTGGGATTTTTTTTCCCGAAAAATGTGCGGGATCCCAGGTTTTTTGTCCCAAGAAATCCCGTATGAAAAACACTAGGTTGGCCGAAAGAAAAATTATGGCAGCCACCCCCTAAAATGAAGTTTCTAAAACAGGAAAAAATTTTTTGCATGCCCTTAATTACAGCACTTTTTTCTTTTTTTATATATAGCGCTGCCATCTATAGTCCGATATCATTATATTGTTGTTCATGACATGACAGTGGCTTAGTTTTTGTCTTAAGTGACTTTTTTATCCGACATCAAATTCTAATCGCCACTTATGCTGTTTAGGATCCTCTCCCCAAATGTCCAATTTGTTTCACCTTGCAAGAAAGTCCTTCTTAAACTTAGTATGTATAGCTTTTAATATACTCACTGTTATTTTATACTCACTTGGGCGTTCAACCAATGAGTTTCAAGAACTTAATTTTTTTTGCTATGCCCAAAAATACTGCGCTTTTTTATAATTACATTAAAGTTGAATTTTATCGTATCGTACATTTTTGTTTTTAATGCTTTTTTAATATAACTACAAATTCTAGACGGCATTTATGAAATCTCAAATCCTTCCCCTCTAATGTCTATTTTTTCATAAATAGAAAAGAAACCCTTCTAAAACTTTGTAAGGCAATTATTTTAAATACTCGTTTTTTACTTTCATTTGTTTTGAAGGAACGCAAAAAGCGTTAGGAAATTTATCGAAAGCTATTTTGGTAGTGACAAAGTGCAAATGGCTATGTCTAAGATAAATAAAAGTGTAAAACAAACAAATTGAGCCGAAGGTATAATTTTAGATTTGATATAAAAAAATATTTACTAATGTTATTATTAAAAATGTTTTAATATTGTTACGAAAGTAACTATAGTTAAGATTTAGATCAATTTATTAGTTATTTTGTATTGATTAGTTATTAAGTATTTGTTAGTAATTTTATTAGTTTTAATTGTTATTGTATAAGTTATGCTCACTTCTAGTGTAAAAATCAATGTACAGATGTAATGTTAAAATTATTGTGCATAATTGTACTTCAACCCCACTGTAAATACTAGAATCTTCGTTATTAGTTATCAAATTTATTTGTCACGCCTAAAAGTATGCGTTAATTTATGATGCCTAATAACTCAATTAATTCAGCCATATATAGTAAGTACTTGGTGGCCACACGATCAAGTTTTGTCTTTCAATTCCATTCAATTTGCATTACACTCTCACTTTTTTACTAACCTGGCGTTTACATTTGCCAGTACTGGCATGACAGTAGCAATACATGCAAACTTTTTTACTAATACATACACACTTTTCCAACTGTCTTGTCTACTGTCTAGCAAATTTTGCAGACAGTAAAATTGGACAGTGATTCGACCTTTTCTAACAGTAATCTGAAGTTTTATTAGCAAAAGGAAAAAAAACGTAAAAAAATAAATATATTTTGCTTTGATTTTTTATGTTTTAGTTAAGTGTTATGTTTTTTTACAAAATATAGTTATTTTAGGCTGTTTTTAAGTTTGTTTAGTTCATATAAATCACGTTTAGCTGAACTTTCACTGCAACATTCACGTTTGACATATATTTCAAAGTGAACTGTCTTAACTACTGTCTGGACGCTTACGTCACGAAGACAGTTAGCAGTGTTTTTGGCAACTAATATGTATTTTCTTACTGTCTTGCCAGTACTGTCAAATGTAAACGCTATGTAAGTCTGCTTTCACTCGTTTCATCTTTTGATGCTAAACTCTTTTGTTTTTAGGTGAGAGAAGAAAGAAGAAAGGGGGTTAGTACGGAGATGCCTGTACTCGGTCAGTACGCTTTGTGTTTTTATTCGTTGGTATATGCACAACGATGGATGCATGTAATTTTTTTCTTTTCTTTTTCTCTTTGATTCGCTGTTAATAAAATTGTTGTTGTTTTGAACCGAAAAAAGTTGAAACCGATTGCTGCGTGTGATTATATTGGCATCTTTAAAAGGGAATTGAAAAGAAGTTGAGCATCAAAAGATGAAACGTGTAAACTTAGACTAACACACTCACACTTTTTAAATTGACCACGAGATGGCTTTCAATTTCACCTTTCCATTTGTTTGGCAATTTTACTTTCAAATAAGTTTAATAGCCTTTAGAGGGCGAACTTTCTAGAGCCATCTAGAAGTTACTAGTAACATCACACGTCTGGGCTAGAGTATAAATAGAATCGCAAGAGATGGCATGAGATCATTCTAAGTTTAAACTTTGTGAAGATAAGAGCGCATCACGCGGAGAAAATTATAGTGAGTTGTGAATAAAAGCTGTAAATTACGGTTGTTAAAGTGACTAAGTACTAAATAGAGCTGTGTAAATAATAAATTTATATAAGTGTTATAAATTGTAAACAGTGTTTAAAGTGTTGTGTTTTATATATTTTATTCAAGTTGCAAAGAAAAGAACTCGAAACGGTTTACTATAAAGGAAATAAACCAAAACGTTATTGAAAGGCAGTAGCGTAACAATATATTAAAATATACAAATATATTTGTGGTCTTGAAATTTTAAAAATAATATTAAAAAACAAATTACATGTACAAGTAAAAATCAGTATAAAGTAATGGTTGGCTTTTTGAGACTTTTCAACCCACAAGGAAACACAATCAATTTTTATTAAAAAAACACAATAACATAAAATATTTTTTACACATTGAATAGTACCCTACAGATAATATTGGACTACGTGGTCCATTGTGGCTTAAATGGACTACTTACAACATGGTCCAATCTACTGTAATATGGACCATGTTTTAAGAAATTAACATGCAGTGCTGCCAACAACTGCATGATGTATACTTTTCTATAGTTTACAGTATTACACATTGGTAGCCCTGATGGTGTCCATTATTAATTGTTTATTTAAAAGTGAAAGTTTGTGAAAAAAGGTAAAAAAAATAAAAATACCAAGTAAATATATAATAGCAATGATAGACTACAGTGCACGCCATAAAAGGCGATTAGTAAAAAGTGAAAAATGCTTAAACTATCCCTTTAGTGTACTCCATACTGTAGTGGCATGGAGTACTTTTAAAACAAACCCACTTTAGTACTCCATGGAGTAGTTTAGGGACTACTTCGGTGGGTTTTATGGTCCTCTCCTAGGACATCGTAATGTTAAATGGACCACCTTTTGCCCATATATTTGGAGTAGTTTTGGAGTACTCCTACTCCTTTATGGACTACATGCATGTATGGACTAGTCTCGTTGTCTGCAGGGTAATTATCAGGGCAAGTTTTTTATGGCATATGCATTTTTCTTCAATTATTTCGTTAAAAAGCCATTTTTGGTCCAGCTTACCAAAAATACCTTTTTTTTGCAACCAAGAAGACATTTTTAAATAGGCTTAGGGAATATGAGACAGAATCTATTCGAAATGCTAAATGAATGTTGCAAAAATCTAGCGTTAGAATGACTAAGTGTACATAAATGAGCAGTGCTAAGGAATATATTAAAGATGTCAGTAAAAAAGATTTTGTTGAAAAGTTTAAAAAAACTTTTAGATCGTAATACCGGATTACAAGATTATTTAAAATAAAAAATAGTATATGGACTACTGACCACTTGCAAACACTGCTAAGTGGAAAAAAATTCTGTAAAAGCCGCCATTCCCTAAGCCATTATCAATCTCGTACAAAACTCCGTAATTAACGCGCAATTTCTGGTTAATTATTCAATACTTCTGCAAAACTCTCTATATGACTTGGCATTTCAAAATTAAAACACTATGTTAATAGATTTTCTCAGAATTTTTTTTTATATGAAACTGGGACGGATGAATTTGTTGACAATCTTTCTGCATCTGAACTATTAACGTTCAAATATGCTCCAGTAACATCTTAAGATGTTGAAAGAGTGTTTTACATTTATTGAACACTTTTATGCGATAACAGGAGATTATTTATTTTTGACAACTTAAAGAAACATGCTATTGTATTATGCAATCAAATCTTAATAAAATAAATGTGTTTTAAATAACAACATGTTTATTTTTGCCAGTTTTGCCATTTTGTGCCATTTTTCATGCCATTTTTTTTTTTTAACTTTTTTGTGCCATTTTGGCAGCAATTTTTCGTGCCATTTTAAACTTGCCCTGGTTATTATATTAAATATTTTTTGTTTTGGGATATTTTCTTGGTGTTGAAATGCGTGATTAGAGCTCACAGCACCACAACGAAACTGAGAGTTGTGTTCGATGCTTCAAGTAAAACGTCAACCCAAAAATCACTAAATGACACACTTATGGTTGGTCCTACCATTCAAGATGACTTGTTCTCTATTCTGTTACGATTTCGATTAAATAAAGTTTGCGGTCTGGAATTTAATTGCAAATTTTTACTAATTTTAGGTCGCTATGCAAAATGTTAAATCTTGTGCAATTCAGTTGAACAGTTCTCGAGATTTTCGAAATACCTTAAACAACTGCAGAAAAACACGATTTTCGCGTATATCTCGAAAACGCTTCTTGAGAAAAATAAATTAATGCCATATTCGTGATCAGCAGCCCCAATTTAGCTTAGAAAATATCTAATTTTTGAGGTTAATTTTTTTTATGGCGTAGTATAATTAATCACATCTTAGCCTAATACTTTATTTCATGTCCTGCCAGTGCCAGACAAAAATTTTCTCATCACGGGTTCTGTTCACTTATATAGGTGTTAATCGCTCATCTAATTGGATAAGTCCTGCAGTGTCTCTTCTTCTTAAGCGAGTGTGGCCGCTATCATTTAAAATATTTCGAGCTAGTGGGTTTGGATGCAATTCGAGCCTTTTTAAGTATTTTACAGCATATTTCGTAGGTAATCATAGTTTTAACTAATGGAACATTGAGATCCTTGTGAATATTAGAGTTTTTAACATATCAAGGGGCAGCCTTTGAATTTTTTCGATATTAGAGGCCGAGGCAGTGCCCCATAACTGAATACCATAGCACCAGATTGGCTTTAAGATGGAGTTGTAAAGTAGAAGTTTACAGTCGAGACTAAGGACAGAGTTTCTTCCAATAAGCCAATGAATTTGGATGGCTTTTAGTTCCATTTGAGTTCATTTTGCCTCTATATGGCTTTTCCACGTTAAACGGCGATCTAGATGAATACCGAGGTATTTTACATGGAAATTTGGAGGTATTATTGATTTTAATAGGGGGGCATGATTCCCAACGCAAGGTGACTGTTATATGTACGC
This sequence comes from Pollenia griseotomentosa, assembly GCA_963931875.1. Lineage (NCBI taxonomy): Eukaryota > Metazoa > Arthropoda > Insecta > Diptera > Polleniidae > Pollenia > Pollenia griseotomentosa. Next base: position 180,559,293 of record OZ007560.1, on the reverse strand, counting down.
ATTTTTGCTCATTGTCCTTTATCCTCCATTGCTTTAGCCACAGTTCGAGTTGAAATATATGATCCTGTAGGTATCGAGATGCTTCTTGACTGTTTTCGTGCACGCTTATAAAAGCTGTATCATCAGCAAATGCTGAAGTTTGGGTGAAGTTGTTTGTTGGCATATCCGAGGGATATATTAAGTATAAAAGTGGGCCCAGGATGCTTCCCTGAGGGAATCCAGCGTCAATTGGCTGAGGAGAACTTAAATAATCACCTTCTTTAATAATAAATTTTCGACCGACCAAGTAGCTTTCTAACGATTTGTTTGTTTGTTTTAACCGGTAGGCTTAGCTGTAATAAGCCTTCATGCCAGACTTTATCAAAAGCTTGAGAAACATCGATTAAGTGACCGGAACAATATTTTCTTTCTTCAAAGGCTTTTCTTATTGCGTTTACTATACGATGGGTTTGTTCAATTGTGCTGTGTTCACTTCTAAAGCCGAATTGGTGGTTAGGAATACATCTGTTTTCATTTAGAATTGGTGTTAATTTTGACGCTAACAGCCTCTCAAACAGCTTTGATATATTTGAAAGTAAGCTTATAGGCCTATATGACTCAACTTTTGTATGATCCTTTCCTGGTTTAGGTATCATGGTGACTAAGGAAACCTTCCACTTTTGAGGATAGTATTCAAGACGTAAAATAGCATTAAAAATTAAAAGAATAGTTTTCTTTGCTGAGCAGAGTAGCTCCAAATGCATTTTGTTGCTGATTTTATCAAAACCAGGGGCTTTCTTGCGGCTTAAATCACAAATAGCCTTTTCAATTTCTCTTATCTCAAATCTTATGGGAACAGCTGCTCTAGCAGCAACAGGTGGTAACTTGCGTAAATACGTTTTTTAAATGATTAACAAACAGATTTCCTTTTTCAATATCATTTCTTGCCCAACTTCCATTCAAGCTTCTTAATGTTGGTTTAGAGACAACTGGCCTTTTGAGATTTCCAGCTGCACGCCATAATGAGTAGTCTGATTGTGGAGTTGCATCAAGTTTCTTAAGATATTTTTCCAGAGAAGCCGTTTTCTGAGTCGGAAGTAACTTTCTCAGCCTTTTTGTACAGTCTTTTAGTAAGTTCTTAAGTTGAGGGGATCTGTGCAATTGCCACTCTCTACGAGCTCTCCTTTTTCAGACAAGAGACGCTCGACATCTGTGGAATATATTTTAATATTTTTTGTTTTTTTTTTTTTTGGGGCAATACTGGAATGTTGAACAGCTAGTTTCAGAAAATTGACAATAGAGCTATCTACATACTCCGGTGTGCTAAGCGGAATATTTTCTGTGCAATGGGTACTGAGATATTTTTTATATTTTAACCAATTTATTTGTGTAGCTGACGTCGCTATGTAACCAGAGGGAGATTCAATTCTATTGGTGTTTTTTATAGTTACAACTATAAGTGTGTGATCAGAGGATAATTCTAACTGAGCTACCTAAATAAGAGCGGCAAACGTCTGTTTTATGTCAAAACTTTTCATTTTCACTTAGTTTATACGAAACAAACCTTTAGAACGCGAATTCGACGCTACCCGGCTGGAAAATCTTAATTGATAGATCGCTTGGTCGTCTTATTTTATTGAAAATGTATTGGCAATAAAATTTTTATGTTTAAAAAAACGCTTGCCGCTCTTGTTTAGGTAGCTCAGTAAGGAAGCTTCAACGTGAATTGTTTCTGTGGGAATGTTTTTAACCACGCCAAAATCGATGACATCTGGAATTTTTTGTGGATCAGCAGGCCAATATGTTGTTTGGCCGCACAAATGTTCGTTGCTTGGAGATAATCTTCACGATGATCACACATTGGGTAGTGTTAATTTGGTCTTTTATTAAAATGGCAGAACCTCCAAATGCTCTATCTCGAGGGTCCTTGGTATCATATTTTGTATAACCATTGATTTCAAACGTATTTCTTGAGGTCAAATGAGTTTCAGAAACCATCATCACATCAATTTGTTTATTTTTAAGAAAGTATTCTAATTCATTTTTATGTTGGCGGATGCCGTTTGCCTTCCAAAAACAAATTTTTAAACAGTTCATGGCTTGTTAAGTACAGCTTGCAATAACATCGATTGCATTCTAAGAATTTCCTGCATCATATTACCCATTGTGTTCGTAAAATTATTTACTGTTTGCACTGATGTTTCCATGATTTTTCTAGACGACTTAGATTAGAAACTGGAGTTTCGTCATTACTTGACGAAGCGCCTTGCATTGGTACATGGTTTGATTTTAAGACGTTGGCATAAGAGGTTCTGTTATTACTAGGCAGTGGAGCCTGAAAGTCATTACTGTTTACTTGATTTGTTACTTGCATTTGAGGGGGTCCAACCGAGTGCTTGACGATAGTATATACAGGGCATCCTTTATAATTGGCAGTGTGATTACCACCACAGTTGCTGCATTTTTTTTACGTTGGGGTCGTTTTTAGATTTATCGCAAAGAACTGTACCATGTAATTCACCACATACTACGCAAACAGGGGGTAAGTAGCAGTATGCCTTAGTCTGAGTTCATACGGCTCTTTTCTTATTGAAAAGATTCTTCCTTTTTCTTCTTTGGGTGTGTGTGAAACGGTAGCAAAGTTCTATGGTGAAATGAAATTTGTTTGTGGTAGAACATTTTCATATTTGTGCTGTGTGAAATTGTAACATTTTTGACAACGTAAAATTTTGACATAAAGAAAAAAACAATTACTAGTAGTTTTGTGAAAACGAATAAATTAATCAAGTTTTTACCAATAATCATTTCAATTTTGTTGGAAATGAGATCGTCCCAACTATTTTATGAATTCGTTCTCATATATAAACAATTTTTACAAAAAGTGTGGGCAAAAAAGCTTATACATATGTAAATACTTACATGTTGTATAATTCTTTTTAATTTTTTTGCCGCTGGTTCTGCTTCCATATTATTTTTTATTTTATTTAAACAAATTTGATGAAAAAAAATAATTTTGTGGTTGTCAAAAATTTCTACACTAATGTCAAAATTTATACTAGCCCCTAGGGCTAGTGAAATTTTTTTCACCTCAATAGTGTCAAAATTTTACTTCCATGAGTACTTTGCTACCGTTTCACACACACCCTTTGAACATAATTTGGCGTTGAAATTATTCATGTCATGTTTACGCCATGTTTTTTATTTTGTATAGTCGTGCGTTTGCATGTGTGCTTTTTTGATATTGAAAACAATAACAAAATTAAACAACGAATGAAAAAGCAAAACGTAAAGACAGTACAGGCATTTGTGTACTCGTTTCTTTTCCCCTCTCGCCTATAAAGTAGCAATCTTTTCAATAAGAAAAGAGCCGTATGAACACAGACTTAGTATGGCCAAATTCTTGGCAGTTCAGACATTGAACGGGACCACCTCTTTTGTGCGGCTCCTCTATAGTTTTTTTTCCGTACAGAATGTATTTAAAATTATAGATGGGATGCGTTTCATTTTTTTTAAGCTTAACGTCGCCGGGTTCAAACTCCACTCGAAATAGTGGTTGGGGAATTTTTCCCTATTTTTAATATTTACTACATGTTTTATTTTGAAGCCTTTTTCTTCTAGGAATGTTTTTATTTCCTCTGGGTCTGGGTCCACACATGAGTAAAATTTTCAATGCAAAAGAACCGAACGAACGCCTGCAAAAGAAACGAACGAACGCCCTGCCTTCAATTGAACAGAAACAAAACAGCTGTTTCATAACAGAACAGAACGTACAATCAAATTCTGCCTAAACGATATACAATATAAAAATAAAATTAATATAGGCAGGAAAAAATAAAAAAATTTATTAAAAATCGATTTTTAAAGATACTGGAAACATTATCGATTAAAAATCGTTTTTTTTTTCAAAATAGTTTTCCATCATATAAATGAATATTTAAAAAAAATAAATTATTTGTTATACAGTAGTTTTGACTTAATTGCCTTTTGTTTACGTGCACTTTTGACTTAACTGCACAAAATTGATAAATTTTGGCATTATTCTTTATAATCCCATACAAATTCCTTTTTTAAGTGCACTTTCTTTACCTGCACATTTAAGATAAGAGCCCAAAATTTTTGGCATTTTAAAATTATTTTCATACAAATAATTCAACTTAGCTGCACTTTGACTTAACTACCCAAAATACATATTTTGTGGAATTATTCTTCAAATTCCTTGTTTACGTGCATTTTGTTTACCTGCATATTTTTTATATTTTTGGGCAGCTTTAAAATATTTTCATACAAAACATCAAAATTAGCTGCACACATGAAAAAATATGGTGGCCATATTTCACATAAATATCCAATTTAAGCTGTTTATAAAAATATAAATCGCGATTATTTTGTTTTTTTTTCATAAACTATTATGTTCTTTGTGAATTCTCATTGTTTTTGTAAATGTTCCTTTTTATTAAATATACATACATACATGTATAAAATGATCTGTTATTTGAAATAAAATTTTAATAAAATATAAATTTATGTATATTGTTTTCGGTTAATTGAGCCCCTCTTAATTGAGTTTCCCGTTTTATTGCACTAAAAATCATGGAACGAAATCATTCAGTGTAACCGTCAATGCAAAAATCACCGTTTATCTGAGTTTCGTTGAAATGCGTCACCCGCTTAATTATTTCGCAAAATAAGACCGCACTGCGAAATACAAAAGCAAATGTTTCGGTTAATTCTTTCCGTCCACTTAATTTGTTTTTGCTCCACAAACGTAAAAAAAAATATTTTGTGGCAAGAAAGATTGTACGCTGGGCGTACCTGATGTTAATTTTGTTTTAAAAAACCTAAACCATTTTTTAACTTAATAAATTAAGAAATGAGTTTTATTTTCTATATATACATGGGTGTTTCGCTTTCTTGCTCAATTAAGCGATTTTCGTTTTAATTGCGTCGGCGATTCATTGAGTTCCCGTTTAATTGCGTTAAAAGTCGTGCATTTTTAGAAACTCAATTAAGCGGAAATAACTGTATTAATAAAAAAAATTTTATTCCACTTTTAAATCAAACACTTTACTTTAGCTGCACTTTTGTCCAGGTAACCACAATTGTGTACTTGCACATTAAGGCAGGTAAATGCCTTTAAGATAGCTGCATTTTTGATTTACCTGCACAAAAAATCGTGCAAAGGAGATTGTGCAGCTAAGTCAAAATTACTGTACATATTTAGCAATATGCCAAAACAATTTACTTTTTCTTTTTCGAGCTATGAATGCCGAATGATTTTTAATGCTTCGGTGGTAGTCAGATACTTAAATTGCTAATAAGAGTGTCCCTCACTTGTCCTAAAACGGAAATTTAGGGTGGCCTATAAAAATTGGATTTTTTTAACTTTTTATGAATTTAACGCATTATCTATTTTAACAGCTACAAAATCAATATTTTTATTTATTGGTTATTTAGTTTGGGTAGTAATCTTCCATTTTTGGATATTGTTGCAATAATACACTGAGAAAAAAATGGCAACAACAAAACTTGGAAGTAAGAAAAATGCTACTGCTGACATTTACCGCGGCACAAATTGGGCTGAATATTCACCCCTATTATGAAAGTCGACGTCGACACAAGACGACGGAACCTGAACAGTAATGGTATTTTCTGAGACGTTATTGACAATAATAGATAACTATTGACAGTCAATTGATATTTTCTAAGGCGCTTTTAAGTCGACGTCGAGTAGAATTGTCCCTGTTTTAGTCGACAGGAAATTTTGCGACGACTCAAATGAAAGTTAAAGACAATTTAAATGAAATGTAAACAAATTTATTAAATACGTTTAAAATTAAATATGCAAATTTAAAAGAAGTTAAGAGCACAAATTTTATTAGTAAATTTAACGCGAAAATTGCGAAAATTCGGAAAAGTTTGCTAAAATAGCGAAAACTCGCCAAAATTTTTAATATAAGTAGATTGACTCAAAGAGTTAAAATTGCGAAAATTCGGAAAAGTTTGCAAAAATAGCGAAAATTCGCTAACATTTTCAATATATAAAAAAAGCCATAAAATTGATTAAAAGTCCCTAAAACTATAAGGAATGGTGAAAATTCGGTAAAAATTGCAAAATTAGCGGATATTTGCAAAAATTTGCTAACAGCGACATGATAGCAAAGTCTAACTAATATTTATTAAAAATCGTTAAAGCTGTTAAGATTCAGAAAACTTATAGGAAAAAATTGCTTCTATCGCGAACATGGCTTAAATTCGCGAAAATTTTTAATATTTCCAACAAGCCATAAAATTGACTAAAAGTCCCTTAAACTATAAGGAATGGCAAATATTCGGTGAAAATTGCTAAATTAACGGAAATTCGCAAAATTTGCTAACAGCGGCTTGATAGAAGTCTTATATTTATTAATAAACGTTAAAGCTTTAAAGAATCTGAAAACTTACAGTAAAAATATCTTTTATCGAAAACATGGCAAAAATTCGCGAAAAAATTGAAAACAAACTCTATCTACACTTTATTTGAAATAGCTAAGTCGGTTAAAAAAAAATATGTCGGAAAATAGCATAAATAGCGTTAAAAAGTGAGCTATAACATAAATAATAAAAAAATAATTAGAGATGGAATTTTATTTCAGTCAAATTTTCGATAACTAGTCGACGTCGACACAACATTCTTATAAAATACCAATTTAACGTCGAAGTGATGTAGTCGTCGACTTGATGTGACAACAATTTAAAATTAATGTCGACGTCGACGACGACTTTTATAATAGGGGTGATTATCTTGCCATTCAACACAATTGTTAATGACTTCAAAACCTAAAATTCTGCAGTGGTGCGCGACGATCGCAATCGCTTATCACCGCATTATCTTCTGGTGTAAGTTCGTTACACTTGTAGTTTGCATCCGTAAAATCTGCGATTTATTGATCGCTCAAAAAAGAAAGCTTAAATTTCTTACTACTATCATAGTCTATAGCTCTTCTTTTTTGTTGTGACATTTTTAAAGCTTTTTTTTAATTCTATACAAAAAGATTGTATGTAATAACAAATATTTTTAGTCCATTAAAAATAAGTTACACAAAATAATTTCGCCTTAGCAACTAACACTGTCTACAAACTAAATTTAAACGAAATTTATCGCTCATATGTCAAACTACAGTGCCAGCTCGCTAATCGGAAGTTGTGTAATGCGAATTATCCAGTAATCCGAATTGAATTTATGATGTATTACATACTCTATAGTCTGCATTGATTGCAAGCTCTCTAAACCGAATTTTTATTGTTTTTATTTTCCTGCTTTTTTATTATTGTGTCAGTTTTTTTACGAAACCATGTGTGGAATTTAAAAAAAACGGGACATCATTGAGATGCAGAGCCTTCTATTATTGACATTGTACAAACATATGTATATGTACGTAAATAATTATTTGTTTTATGTCTTGTTAGAAATAGTTTAGTTGCTGAATGGTATTAGTCGCGAAACCATTAATTGAAATACCTATGTAATATGGCAAAAAAACATGCACATAAAACGCTGTCATTAGCTGATAAGCTTAAAATAATAGAAAAAGTAAATCGCGGACAATCAGGAAAAATTTTAGCAAAGAAATTTGGTGTAGGAGATTCAACAATTTGTGGTATAAAAAAAAAATGAAAATATTAAAAGGTAAAAACCTGCGTTAAAAAGGTATTCTGCAAAAATTACTGTACATTCATATTTATTCTTTTACAAGATTTGCTGAGAATTCTGATGGAAAACTTTTAAAACAGCACAAGACACTTAAATCGGGAGGGAATGAAGAATTTGAGCAAAAGTTATATGCTTGGTTTGAAGAGAAGGTCACGGCATCAAACCATTTCATCAAAAATTTTACGACAGAAAGCTTAATCACTTTTTCAAAAAATGCATCCGAATCAGTCATTTAAGGCTAGTGACGGATGGTTGCAAAATTTTAAGAAGCAATTTTCTGCGCGAACTTTGAAAATATGCGGTGAATCCTTATCTGTTAGACCTGATCTTGTACCCGATTTCAAAATAAGCTCTGTGATGTTATCGAGACCGAAAATCTGATCGACGAACAAATTTACAACGCTGATGAATCTGGACTTTTTTGGAAAATGTTTCCAGACAAAACTTTAGTGCATTGCAAAGAAAAGTCTGCTCCGGGTACCAAAATGAGCAAAGAGAGAATAACCTTCTTGTGATGTGCTAATAAATCTGGAACTCACAAGATTAACATTGCTGTGGTTGGGAAATCAAAAATCCCACGTTCGTTTAAAAAACAACATATTGTTGAATATTACGCATCGAAAAAAGCATGGATGACAATATGTACATATTTTTACCGAATGGTTTTTTAAATCGTTTATACCACAGGTTAAAGACTATCAAATTGAAAATAATTTACCTAAAAAAGCTTTATTGTTACTGGATAATGCAAAATGCCATGGAGAGCCGCTGGTTTCGGAATGTGGGCAGTATAAAACTATGTTTTTACCCCCCAATTGTACTAGTATTATCCAACCCATGGATCATAATGCGATACAACTTACTTAGTTGTTTCACAAAAAACATCTCTTGTGTGAATTGGTAAGCTCTGCAGCGGACAGTAATTTAAAGGACGCTTGTGAATTGCTTAAACGATCTTGGGACAGGGAGTACAATTCTTCCATAAAGTCTTGTTGGAAGCATATTCTATCTCAGAGGTGGACTTCAGAGGATAACATCCCACTCTTATTGTTACAACAAGAATTGCCTGAGAATGATTGTGTTGAAGAAACAGAAGAATTTGGCACAATAACCAACTTATTTCACCGCAATAATAACGTGCGAATTTCTGAAGAAGAAATTCTTAGCTGGATTATTAAGCCTGACAATTCTTCGTGTTGTAGTTCAGAGTTAGGCACATAAAATGTGGAACCAGTGCCTATAGTTGTGAAACACGTTAAAAATCATGAAGCTGTGCAGGTCTTAAATACTTCAATAGATTTGGCAAAGGAACGAGGTATGCAAACAGATTACATATTGATGCTAAAAGAATTGCGGAACAAGGCTTTGGAAGCATACATAATCACAAATTATGTATGTTTTTTTTTTTTTTTATTTATTTATTAAACGATTCGAAAGCTTACGCTTGTATTGAATCGTATCAAGAATTCTATACAATAAGTATGCAACACTAATCTAAAAATGAATATATTTACAAATCTATAAATGAATTATTTACAAAATCAAAGAAAAAGAAAAAAAAAGAAATATATACGGAACAAAATAATAAAGTTATAAGTAAAAAATAATACTAATACTTCAAAGCTTTACATTAACAAAAAAATAATAATGAAAAGATACTGAAAGATTTAAGACATCAGGTATTTTTTTAACTCCATTTTAAATATCGTTAGAGAATTTGCTGCTTTAATTGTATCTGGTAAAAGGGTATATGAGCGTATACCTTCATATAGAATGGTTGTTGGTGAAAAATTATGCAATGCCAAATCATCATATTGCCTTGTCCTGTATGAATGGAAGTCAGAATTACGCAACAAAACTATACCAGTTTTCATATTGTTATGAATTATTTTATACACGAGTGTTGCTAGTTCAAAAGCTTTAAGTTTTTCAAGTGGTAAAATCTTTTTATCGTACAAAACTGACGTTGGTGTCAACAGAGGCAGGTTATTAACAGCTTTAAGTGCTTTGTTTTGGAGATTTTTGAGTTCATGCATAAGGTACGCCGGAATGTTAGACCAAATAGAATTTAAATACACCAGATGGGCATGAACATGAGCAAAGTAGATTTTAAACAGAGTATCTTTCGGCAAAATTAGTCTTTGTCTATACATAGCTGCTATATATGGAATTATTTTACTTTTAATATGATTAACTTGCAGATTCCACTTCAAATTTTTTTCTAGATACAGGCCAAGATACTTCAAATTATACACTTCTTCAATAATTTGACTGTCTATTGTGAGTTTATAGTGTTTTGGTACAATTGTCTTGAAAACCATGTACTTTGTTTTCTGAAGATTCATTTTCATACAATGTTTAGTAAAAAACTCCTTTAGTTTAAAAATATCATGCTGCATTGATTCAAAAAGTAATGCTAATGTTTCTTCACTGTAGATCAAAATAGCGTCATCTGCATATAATATAAGTACATATACCTTTTAGACCAATATTAAAAATATCGTCGACGTAGATTATGAATATTAGAGGACCTAATATCGAACCCTGAGGAACTCCTCTCTTAACTAGTCTGTGACTGCTAGATAGTTGCCCCATTTTCACAAATTGGTAACGGTTTGATAGGTAGCTATTCATCACATTAATACTCTCATTGGAAAAATGCTTATCTTTCATTTTTCTTAAACCCAACTCATGATTAATACAATCAAAAGCTTTTTGCAAATCGATTGCTATTATGGCTGTATAACTTTTTTTAGAAATTGAATTTTGAATGATATTTAATACTTCCAATGTTGCTGAACATGTACTTGAATGAGGTACAAAACCAAATTGGTTATCATTTAGCAAGTTGTGTTTTTTTAAATGCTCCCATATTTGGATGAACATGATTTTTTCAAGTGGTTTAGACATTACTGGCAAAACTGATATACCTCTGTAATAGGGAATGGTAAATGAATTCCAAAATCGATTTTCGATTTTTCGATCGAGTTTTTTTATTTCGGTTTTTGAAATCGATTAATCGAACCTCAAAATCGATTTTAAAATCGATTTCAAACTCATTTAAGATTAATTTGCAAACTTATTCTTTATACCACAAAGGGGGATCACCAGCATTTTTTTTGGCAATATACTGGAGAAATTGAACTAAGATTTTTACAGTGGGTAAACATGACTCTGATTTTAATTTTCTTGCAAAAAGTGAAAATGTGTAAGTTTTGAGATGACCTTAAGAGGGACAAGTGCGATATGTATGTATGTACATTTTACATATTAAAATTGTGTTCTTGTGTAGTAAATCAGGCCAGTCCCATAAATCAATTCCGATCGAAAGTGATTTCGTTTCTTGCTTCACATAAAACGAAATCACTTTTGATCGGAATTGATTTCTGTGACATGCCAGAATGTATGGATAGTATTTCAAAGGATTATGACAATAGTTCCTGATCAGTGGCGTCTGTTTCTTTGCTAAATTACTATTAAGTTAGTTTTAGAAAACAAACGTTTGCATGTCATTGATGTCGGAAAGATGGAGAGATATTTTCTTGTAATTTTGATTTGTGTTTTCACTCTGCTTATTACTAGATTTAAATATCACACACTTTTCTGTTTGAATATTAGCATATTTCCACAGGAATGCCATGGTTTAATTTATTTGTTGTGTTTCTATAATATGTTGATTTTTACAAATCAGACTTTCGGTGTTCAGTGACATTAATTTCTGAAGAACAAGAGACCTTATGTTAAAGTTCGAAGTATACCAAGGGTACTAATAGGTAAATAAGTAAAACTACAACATACCACCTACACACCTATGCATGCACAAACAAATATCCAGCTATATTGTGCATGCCATGCCCATAATTTATGGATTTAATTAAGATTTAAATTAAAAACTACAAAAATTTTGATAACAATAAAAAAATCGATTTTAAAAGCCCAATAATCGATTTCAGTATAAAATCGCATAAGCAAATTCGATTTCAAAAAATCGATTATTTTTACCAGAAAATCGATTTTCGATTGGAATCGAAATCGATTTACCATTCCCTACTCTGTAATTATTTAAAACAGTTTTATCCCCCGATTTATGTAATGGTATTACTTTAGCTAATTTCAAATATTTAGGAATGTTTCCATTTACTATTATGCCATTGTAGATATTTGTTAGCGTTTGTAATTTTTCACTGTTTAAATTTTTTAACTGCGATATTGTCATATCATCATAACCGCATGCAACATTATTTTTCAGAGACATAATATGTTCCTTGACAGTTTCATCGGAGACTCTAGAAAAGTTAAATTGAATATCATCAAATAGCATGTCTAAATGCAGGTCAGTGCAGGCATCATTTAGAGTATTAGGAATTGAATCGGCACAATGAATAAAATGTTGGTTAATGTTGTCTATGATCAATTGCTTATCAGTAATTAGAACGTCATCAATTATTATTTTATCAATAGGAGCGCTAGAGGTATTTCTATTATACAAGGAGAAGTTAATAATTTTCCAGAGATTTTTAGGATTGTAAACATTTAAATTATGTTGCTCTACAATATAATTTCGCTTGGCTTCTTTTCTTTCTTTATCAAATGAGTTGCGCGTAGTTTTGTAAAGTCTAGCAATTAATTGATTTGTAGGATACCGATTTTTTAATGAGAATAGTCGTTCCTTTTCTCTAGAAAGTCTTAGAAGATAAGGTGTCATAAATGGTTTTATTAAAACATTTTTCTTTTTTATAATTTTAATGTTTGTATTTTTATGAACTAATTGGCACCACTTCTCACAAAATTCAGAGCAGCTCACGTTATCCACAAAGTTAAAGGAGTTAAATTCTTCTAATACTTTTTCTTTATTTACAATAGAAATAGTAAGGTTATTGTCTATTCTATGAGCGGATGGAATCGATAATTGCAATGCTAAAATATTATGATCACTTAAAGAATTTTCGAAAATAGACAGTTTGTAGTTGTACTGGAGCAAATCCGTAGCAAAGTGATCAATGATCGTAGAGGAAGAGTCTGATGTTCTTGTTGGCATATCACATGAGATTGAGTTGAGTATGTGGAAACTATTCGCATTAAGTGAATTAATATACAGAGAAACTTCTTCGTTCAACTGGTCTAATAGATTTATGTTCAGATCTCCAGCTAGGATGCAGTTGCTAAACCTTTCAGTAATCTGATTAAGTTTATCGATGAATACACGTGCACAATTTAAATAATTTGGTGATCTATAAATACCAAAAATTTTCATATTCATTGTCGGAAATTCAATTAATAAAAAATTATTGAAATTATCAGAGTTTTCAAACATGATATGTCCATTTAAATTATGATGAAGAAAAATACTGACACCACCACCTCTATTTACAGAATGCCGGATTGAGTGAAACCCATTGTAGTTCTGTATATTACAAAAACGTTCCTCCCCTGGTAACAACCACGTTTCAGCAACAACTAATATATCTATCGTACAATTACAGTTGTTTAAGATATCTTCTATTTTCTCAATTTTGTTTAATATACTTCTTGAGTTTAAAAAAATTATGGTAAAGTTAAAACTAGAATTTAATATTATATTGTGGTTATAAAAATATTCAACACAGTTATTATTCATTTAAGTAACAAAAAAAATCAACCAACAAAATATTTATAAATTTTCAAAAAGTAATAACTTTACTGTGATGAGAGTTTAAAGATGTCTTCAGAAGCCTTTATAACTCTAGTAGATGTTGATTCATCCTTCTTTATTAAGATTTTACCGCCGCTGGTCCAGATGAATTTGAATTTATCTTTCAACTTTTTACGAGCTTCAATAAGAAGAGCTCTAGAGTACGAAGTTAGATATTTGAAAATTCTGATATTACTCGAGATGCCATCAGAAATTGTAGAGATTTTCTTTTTCCTTATTGATTGCAGCAAATCAATTTTCATTCGTTCATCTTTCATAACGCAAATAACAGGTAAAACTGGTCCTCTTGAAGATTGAGCAGAATTGGATTTTTTAGCACCCATGCGATAGCAGCGTACAAAGCCATCCACCGGTATGTTATTTTCTTCAAAAATATGCTTAACAGCAGTATCTAAACTGGTTGTTGTAGACGTTGGAATACCATCAATAATTATTTGGTTCGACACTTCTTTTTGTTGTAGCATATTCAGCCCGTTTTTTAGCAGCTTAATATCCATTTTGCAAAGATTTAGTTCAGATCTCAATTCAAGATTTTCAGCTTTTACTGCCTCAATTTCCTTTTTAAGCTCAGTTCTCTCAATTTTAGTATCGTTTATCAACTTAAAAATCATTTCGTTGCTTTTTGCTAGCTCCCTAACAAATTTACAAAGATCTTTCAACGATGGATCTTCAGGTATATCGTCAGATACATATATTTGGCTTTTAGGAACTCCATCATGTTGGTTACCGCATTGTGTGGAACAAAACCAGAACGTCTGCTTTGCCAAGCGACGATATTCCGCTGGATTTATACTCAGACATTTATAATGTACCCAGCCATCACAAAAATCACATTGGAGTGACCATTGGTTTTCTGGAACATGATCACCACATTTTTTACATGGAATAACCTAATTAGACTCCATTACAAAAAAAGATTTTTTTTTTTTATGTACACAGCAATGCTCGCTTTGTTGTAAAAACAACAAAAAAAAAAAAAAAAAAAAACGTTCTAAATTTCTGTTTAAGAAAAAACCCAAGAATCACCACTCCAAGGATGAAATCTCCAATCACTGGTATAACAGCAGTATTTATAAATTTGTTAAAATAAATTTTAGTAATAATTAATATTATTAAAAATAAAAAACTTTTTAAATAAAATTTCACTGAAGAAAAAGAAACAACTTGACAGCTAGACAGTGTTGCCAGTCTTATTTTTTATTTAAAAAAAGCTTTAATTTTTTCATTATTGATTAATAAAAATAAAATAAAATTGTTTTGAAATCCTGGCTTGTGTTTTATTTTCGAATAAAGTGAATTATAATACATAATAACAGCACATTCAGTAATCCGAATTTCTCGTTAATCCGAATCAGGGTCTGCAATCATTAATTCGGATTAGCGAGCTAGCACTATACTTAAAAAAAAAATCATTATAAATCTAAAGGCTCAGTTAGTCTTTACTTTCTGTTTCTGTTCCGTTCCGTGTCGTTCTGTTACGAAATTGTAATAGTTACTTTTTCTGTAGCAACTTATCAGCCATTTATGACAAATTTATTAGTTTTGCACCATCCATTGTTTTATTTCAATAACTTTAAGCACATAAATTTGAAGAAATTAAATTTTTTGAATTCTTAAAATAAAAAAATAGTTTATTTCAATACAAAAATGTATTTTTTATTATTTATTTTGCTGTCACTTACAATTACATAACAAGTTTTTGATTTTAACAAACTGAACCGCAACAGAACAGAAAAACTAATCAATTTCACAGGTTTTTTAATAACAAAAACACATCAGCTGATTCGTAACAGAACAGAAAGTAAAGACTGAGCCTTAATACTTACCGGAAAAATTCCCGATTATATTGAGTTGCTAGAAATATATTTTTTTTTAATATCTATTTTCACTAATATTGCACTGAATTTTTTTGACAGTTCTCACCAATATTAAACATATAAAAACATTAAAAGTTTCCTTTTTTGGAGACTGAATAAAAAATTGTCATTTATTAGAAAAAAGTCAGCAAATCGGCACTTTTCTAATTTCGGAACCAAAAATCGTCTAAAATGGCAGCACTACCTGTAAGGTACGTTTATTATGGCCGATTCTACATAATAATCAGTTTAAGGCAGTGATGGAAATGATGGTACAGTTGTAATTTTTTGGTACATTTGGACCTTGTTGGTACCGTGGTTCTACCGCGGCTTACTTGGTACAATCTAAAAATCTCAACGTTTGGCTATTTGAAGCATTAATTTTGTTCTTTTTAATTTTTTGTGCGTTTTTTTTAATGCTCAGCTTTTGTGTTTCACGTCTGTTATGATTTTATGTAATGTAAAAGACTTAGGCCCGTTTTCCCAACCCACCGATAGCTAAAGAATAGGATTTTATCGGCCATATTTAAAGTGTTCCATTATTTCAATTTCACCTTAACCTAAAGCGATAAGTTAAAGAAAGTTTCAAGGTTAAAGTTAAATTGTAATTATGGAACACCTTTTAGGCGGCATGAAATAATCCCCCAAAATATAACCCCCAAAAAAATAATGAAATAACCCCCCAAAAGTTTGTACAGAGCACAGCAACAGGGATTTTTGGGGGTTTATTTCTTTTTGTTTGGGGTGTTATTTAATTTTTTTAATTGGGGAATTATTTCATATGAAATCATTATGAAATAAAGCCCCAATATATTTTTTTGGGGATTATTTCATTTTTAAATTTATTACGGAAACGTTTTTTGGCGCAAGGAGTTTCTGCTCTACGATATAACAAACACCGCCTTTGTTAGCAAAAGCTTCTCTGCTAGAATTTTCTGCTCTATGGTATACCAAACACCGTCTTCGCTAAGTAAAGCTCCTAAATTTGGGCTTGCGCTAGACCTAAAGCCGCAGAAAAGCTTTAATTAGCGAAGCCGGTATTTGTTATACCATATAGGAGGAAATCCTTGCGCCCGGCCGAAGGTCGGCTATGTAGAGAAGATAAGGGCCCTAATTTTGTAAAACACAACGCACGCCAAAGTATTATATTAAAAGCAAAAACAAATTCATAAATATCTTGTAATTTTGTTGTTGCTTTGTACAGAAATTTATGTACCGTCTTAAAATTTTCAACGCCACAAACAATGAGGCGTATGAAATCTTTAAAAACAATGTGAATTTCTGTTAAAGGCAACAACAAAATTACAAAATATTTTTGAATTTGTTTTTGCTTTCAATGTAATTCTTTGACGTTGCGTTGTGTTTTACAAAATTAGGGCCTTAGTTAGCGAAGCCAGTGCTTGTTATACCGTAGAGGAGAAAATCCTTGCGCCCGGCCAAAGGCCGGCTATGCAAAGAAGATTTAGTTTGCGAAGCCAGTGTTTGTTATACCGTAGAGGAGGAAATCCTTGCGCCCGGCCGAAGGCCGGCTATACAGAAGAGCATTAGTTATCGAAGCGGATGATTGGCATATCATAGAGGAGAAAATCCTTGCGCTTGGCCGAAGTCTCAACCATGATATCTATCGCATGATTCTTGAAACCAAAACTGTACAATTAATGTATTATACATATTGGGGTCTTATTTCATATGAAATAAGCCCCCAAAAATTAGGGTATTATTTCATTTCTTTTTGGGGTGTTATTTCATTTCGTTGGGAGTTTATTTCATTTTTATAATTGGGAGTTGTTTCATTATTTTTTTGGGAGTTTATGTTTTGGGGGGTTATTTCATGCCGCTCACTTTTCCTTGAGCTATCGATAAGTTGTGAAAACGGACCTTAAATAAATATATTCTAAAAACACAAAGAAGCTTTTCTTGAAATTTAATTACAAACTATTCGAAAACTTATCTATATTGCGGAACGAAGGTGAAATTATTTCAAAATTCATATTATCATTGTAGGACAAGTAAGCAAGTAAAGCCACTTCGGGAAGAGTAGATCAAACAATTTCCATGGTCGGAAAAGCATGATGTTTATTCTTTGCATTATATATCAACAACGGGTGATCTTGCTCATATCAAAATACATTCTTTACGGTCTGAAATATCACAGATGAAATATGATATATTTAAAGACTTGTAACAGAAATTCTACCTAATCCACATTCATCGGCCAATGTCAAACGAAAAATTATTTTATAAACAATTTTTTTTTATATGTAACTGATCACTACACCTTTTCAAGTTGAAATTGAGAAAATACAAATTAATATTCAGAAAAACGAATTGATGTTGAGAAAATACAAATTGATATTAAGAAATCCAAATTGATGTTGAGAAAATACAAATTGTTATTAAGAATTCCAATTTGATGTTGAGAAAATACAAATTGATATTAAGAAATCCAAATTAATATTGAGAAAATACAAATTAATATTAAGAAATCCAAATTGATATTGAGAAAATACAAATTGAAATTAAGAAATCCAAATTGATGTTGAGAAAATACAAATTGAAATTAAGAATTCCAAATTGATGTTGAGAAAATACAAATTGATATTAAGAAATCCAAATTGATATTGAGAAAATACAAATTGGAATTGAGAAAACCCAATTTAATATTAAGAAAAACCAAATTAATATTGAGATATAAATTCATAGTTTTATTGATATTAGGATGTAGAAGATGGTTACATGGAATTAGCTTGATAATGTCTCCTCTTATCATTGATATCTGACAAACGCAGCAATTGTCTTTAAATTCCATTTTACATAGAAATAAAAACTTATCTTAATATTTTTTTGACAGATATGTCAATGACAATATTGATGCAACGCAATATATATTGCAATTTGTAATGTTTATTATGTATACATAATAAAAGGACAAGGTATTTTTTTATGTAAACAATACATATTCAAAATTGTTGCGGTGGCAACCCTGGGGAGAAAAATTTTGGACGTAGCGACGTCTTAGGGAAAGACATTTTTGGCACAAGGGCGGGCACATTGGTTGTTAAGGACTGGCCGGCCGTGCAAAAATAGTTATGGAAAGTAATCTGTGGGCGGGCACATTGGTGTTAGGAACTGTCCGGCCTCACAGAAAGTTAAAAAAAGGACATTATGAGAAGGGGCGCTTGATCTGGGGAGCGAGCTGATATAATATTAAAGAATTAACCCCACCCCTTCCTCTGGCTCTATTAGGATGACCCACCACCGGTAAACGCAGATGGCCAAACTGCAGTGGGATCATCGGCCACTCAAGATGGACATTGTGGTACGAAAATACATTTTCCTAGTCCATCCTGAGCAAGTGAAATCTGAAAAGAAAAGAAAGACATTAATAATATACAACAAATTTAAGTAATGAAACGATACGTCCTTACCGGCATCACGTGCATGTCCTATGGGGATAATTTTCTACTGGGAATTAGTAAAATTGCAATTAATTGAGTTATGGATTTTATTAATATGTTTATTGGAAAATTCTTACCTTGTGTTCGTTTGCTTAGTTTATAATTGTTATACTACAGCTGACATTGAAATTTGGTGTTGCCAGAAAGGTGGAATGACAGTATATGGAAATATACTGGAAGAAATTGTAGTAAACGTATTTAATGAATGAAAATTGACTGTTATAAAATGTTTGAATTGAAAAAAAAGGAGCAGGATCTAATGATCATTATAAAACAGAATTAGTTTGAAATAATGGAATAAGGGGAATATTAAGTTATAGTCAATTAGAAAGGAACCAATAGATATCATTTTGTTTGGCAAATTATAGGGAATGAGAAAAATGTAATAGTACGGAGATAATATATATTTATTTCATTTTCAAGTAAATTTGGGTAGAGAACTCAGGAGGCCATCTTTCTTAAAACATTGAGAAAAAGGCCGCCGAGATAAGCAGACGTTTCCAGAGGAAAAAAAGTGTGAAAGTTTATATAAAAAAACAAAAAACAAATATAATAAAAGTTGGGTTATATTACATTGTGATAAGTGGTGAAGAAAAATATTTTCTGTGAGGGACTGGCAAAATATATAGACTGTATTTTTTAAAAAAAAAACTTAATCCCGGATAATTGTGGGTAAGATTTAAATGAAATTACATAGTAGGGAATTGTTCTATAATGAATATATTTTTAGAAAAATTGTTTTGTATTTGTGAGGTTACCTGTCGGGGCTTGCACTTCGGAAGTTCCCTGAGAATATATAAGAAAAAGAAATAAGTAAGTGGCTGGTATAATCATGATATGTGTTTTACAAATTAAAATCTGTGATTTGTAGGATTTTTAACGTTTTAAGTTTGGCGTCCAGAGGAAACAGGGCCAGTGGGCCAAAAATAATGTTAATGAGAAGCCAGTTTCCAAGTGCCTAGTATATTGCCTCGAGAAAAAAAAGGTAACCAGAAAAGTTTTTATTTTGTTATTTACCAACAAGCTATTTAGCAACAAAATAGAAGTGAAAATATTAAGTATGTGTGTGCAGATAAAGTTTTAAAAATTGACAACGTACAAGTAAAAGAAGAAAAATTTACATTGCATTGTAGGGTTAGTTTCAAATTTTAAGCACGGATTTTCATTTAAAATTAGTTATAAGTATTTATTTATTATTAAATTTATGTGTGTTAAAATTTAAGATTTTTTTTGTTAAAAGCATAGGATATATGTATGTGTGTAATTTTGTGAGAAGTAGTTATCAATTTTTTTAGAAACAGAGTTACTTAGTAGTAAAAAACCATTTTGTGCAAAGTGACCCACTGTTTTTGGAAAAGAATTCACAATAGAGTGAAGTTTAGGATATATATATATATATTGGGACCAATGTTACCCTAGATCCACTTAAGCGAGCTCTTTTAGGTGTAGATCAAATTATCGTTAGGAATACAAGTTGTGTAAGCGGAAGTTGTTACCATACTTATTGTGATTTTGTGGAAAAAATTTAGTGGAGTTACATTTTTGTTGTAGTGTAATAAATAAAACAGGAAAAAGAACTTTGTTTCTAGAAAAAAAAGGTTTAAATTTTATTAGGGAGTTTATCGTTTTTTTTGTGACATAATTATTAAGTTTATTGGTTAATGTTTTATCGTTATTACAAAGAGATTTAGATATAGGGTAATAAATAAGAGAAAATAAATTATAAAAAGAAAAGATTAAAATTAGATATAACTCATTAATATTTCCTGTTTGACAGGGTTCGTTTCAACAATTATCAGTCTATCTAAAAGAAAAAAAAATAGATAATTAACAAAAAGAAAGATTTTATTTTTGGTAGTAATAAGTTAGTATAAATATTGATTAGATAAATAAATATGTCTTAAGTGTGTATTTAAAAAATTATGTCTGGCTAAATTGATTAATATGGGTTGTTGAAGGAAGGTAAGTGCGGATAAAGTGCGGTTCACAGGGGTCACCTGAAAATCTAGCACGGAGGTGTCGGTGACCAAGGTTGGGTTGGGCGGTTGGAGGTCAACACCTACCTCTCATTCCGGACATGTTGTGGTGTAAGTGTAAATTGTTTGTTTTTTTGTTCTCTTTTAATTGTTCACGATCCATGGGCTAGAGTGAGGGATGGACACGCCCGAGAGAATCCGATTTTGAGCTAGGCGAGAAATCACTTTAGTGCCACCTAAATGGGTTCGTAACAGAATGGCGCCCAAACGAAAGGCTTCAGCGTTTTACGCGTACAACAAAAAGGAAGCTGACAGGTGTGTACAATCTAAACACCGTGAAATAGAATATTAGGGTAGTGCAATAGTTAGATTAAGTTTATATGATTGTATTCAATGTTTGTGGTATAGTGTATTCGTAGCCGTTTGTGTTGTATGAAATCACAAATGTCGTACGAGTATCTGAATCATAAATATGAATACAGGCGTATAAATTTAAGAATAGCATAGGGGAGAATATAGTCCATTGGGGTATGGATGCTTGTTCCTATTTGTTCTATATGTCACCCACGTTTGTATTAAATGTTTAGTTTCAGCCTGAGGTTAGTTTTAAAAATGACAGAATAATATCTGGACGATATCCGCTTTAAACGACGTTTTAAAGGACCGTAGTATAGGAAGATATTATTCCGGGTCAATGTGATATTCATAGAGAAGTGGAGGTGAATTGATCGTAACTAACTGTTTATAATATTTCTTTGTTTTTCATTTATTGATTGGACAACATGTAAAGGGAATTGCTTTTTATGAAAGAACCAATAAGAATAATTTTTTTTGAACCGCTTCGCACCAATCTTCAGCAACCCAGTATAAGAAAGTAAAATTTATTAGAGATTTTATTATTTATTTTATTTATTTCAAGTATTTTATTTATTTTATTTAGTTTATTTATTTTATTTATTTATTTAGTTATTTATTTATTAATTTATTATTGTGTTAAAGTATTTTATTTACGGTATTTATTGTGTTTTTTTTTTTTTATTACTTAATTATTTCGCATTTAAATTTATATAACAATTATTTAAGTACTTTATTTTTTTTTGATTATTTATTAACCTCAGTACTTTGTGTCTGTTTAGTTTATTTATATATTTTTTTATTGTAGTTTCGTTTGATTTATTGTTTGTGTGATTATTTTTTATTAATAGGTTTATTTATTTTTATTATTTAATTTAAGAATTATATGGTCATTTGAGAATTTTATATAGCTTAATTTTTTTAATTGGAAATTGAATATAGATTTTTAGGCATAAAAGTTTTGAGTATTTAAGGGAATACGATCTTATTTAATATCTTACCCACAAGTTAATAGGGCAAAGTCTCATTTAGGGAATTGTTAAAGTATGAATATAGAGACTAGGTCTCAGTTTAGAAAAAGAAGCAGGCAACCACAATTCGATCTTAATAGATCCATTCCTCACTGGCAACCAAAAGTGCCTAAAATACAAAATCGACCAGCAAACATGAATTCTAATACGGATAATATAAATAGACCTCTAATCGTTGATCTTTCTCAAACCATTAATGCTAGGACTCAAAGTTTAGGTGGTACGCCGAGTCAAATTAATGTGGCCCCGCAACTGAATGTAATACCCGACGAAAATATAACATCAGAATTTAGGGAAATGGTAGTGGATGAAGCCATGTTAGTACAAAGATCATTGGAAGAAAAAGTGAGAAAAATGGTCCAGGACGAAATGTCAGAAATTAGGAGAAATATAAATGATTTGACCAATTCAATGGCTAATCTTATGAGGATATCTCAGGGCAATACACTCGACCCAAATGGGAACAATAATTCGAGCGGGAATGACCGCACGATAAATGAAAATCGTTTAAATCCGCGAACTGTTTTAGATCAGTCTTCTGATGATAGTGTCCCTACGGGAAGTACAAATAATAGCACTACATATGTAAGGGACAGAATAGCACATCCGGTCGTAAACAGCCTTGAGCAGATTCGAATTCGTATCGACAAGTTGGGTGTAGTATTTGATGGTAGTTCAGCTCGTACTAGCGTGGAGGATTTTATTTTTCGTTTGGAACATCTCCAGAGGCAATATCAATTACCATGGTCTGAGGTTCTGCGTGATTTCCATCTCCTTGTTACTGGTCCGGCTAGAGAATGGTATTGGCTGTTTGTAAAAACGCAAGGATTTATAGATTGGCCTGGATTGCGTCATGCGTTAATAAGTCAATTCCAGTCCACTAGATCAAACTTTGAAATTATGAGAGACCTTGTGGAGAGGAAACAGCAATTTAATGAAACTATAGATAGTTACTTCCATATCATGAATCAAATTCGTTCAAAACTTGTTCAACCAATCCCTGAATACGACATGATAAAGATCCTTAAAAGAAATATAAGAGAAAGTCTAGGTAGAATTGTTTACCCCATGTCGGTGTCGTCGGTAGAACAGCTAAGGATTGAATGCCATGAAGCGGAAAGAAACTTTCCCAGAAAAGAGTCCAAAAATCTTCAACCTCCGCCACGTCAACAACGCTTTGTAAGCGAAATATATGAAGAACAATGTGAATCAGATGAAGACCCTGTAACCATAATTGATGAAGTCTCAGTTCGAAATCCACATCAAATAAAAAAACCAGTAGTATGTTGGAATTGTAAAGAACCTGGCCACATATTTATTGATTGTCCTGTGACAGAAAGAAATCTTTTCTGTTACCGTTGCGGAAAACCGAATGTGATAACTCCAAAATGTCCAATATGTCAGTCGGGAAACTGGAGACGGGACTTGGGAGTGAAGGGGGACCAACGTCAATCCGGGAACAATGCCTCTTTGATGAAATAAGGAAAAATTGGGGGCGTAGTAGGGTAGATGATGGAAATTGTTTTCCGAAAATTAGGCATTACTTACCGGCCAGGGTTAGACAGGAAAATTACGACAGAGTTAGGGAGCGAATTTTTGGTGATAATTTTAGACAGGGATTTGTGTCTAGGCGGATACGAAAGGTACGGGAAAAATTTGCTGCGAGAAAGAGGACAAGACGAATTGTAGTGGAGGCATTGAATAGGGCCTTATTGACGGGAAATGACAACAGAAGGTTTGCGAATGTTAGCATAGACGGAATAGAATATAAAGGATTGTTAGATACGGGAGCGTCAGTAAGCATTTTAGGACGAGAATGTAGGGAATTTGTAGAAAATTTAGACCTAGATATTTTACCGATGTGGACCAATGTGAAAACTGCCAGTGGTCAACATCACAGAATATTAGGAAAAGTAAAGGTTTCCATTGCCTACAAAGATCAAAAGAGGGAAATGTTTTTGTATCTTTGCCCGGATTTGGAACAAGTTTTATATTTAGGGATAGATTTTTGGAGGGAATTTGGTCTAGCCCCGGATGTCTTAGGAGTGGAAGAATTGAATATGCAACAGATAGGAGAAGAGTTTTTGCATAGGGGAATGGCTTACAAGATGAGACCACACGACTTAACAAGAGAACAACAACAAGAACTAGAGAGCGTAATTCGAGAGTTTGACACATTTGAGGACAAAGGGTTAGGGTTGACACCTTTGGAAAAACACAGCATAAAATTAGTTGAGGGAGCTGTCCCCGTCAAAGATCGGTATTACCCAATATCTCCCGCAGTACAACAGATTACGTACCATGAAATAGATAATATGTTAAAGCTTAATGTTATAGAACTTAGTGAAAGTCCATGGAGTAATCGAACAACAGTGGTGAGGAAACCAGAAAAAAATCGATTTTGCTTGGATGCCCGGAAGTTGAATAAATTAACGGTTAAGGATGCATACCCGCTTCAAAATATAGATGGCATTTTAAGTAGAATCGATGACACCCATTTTATAAGCAGTGTCGATCTAAAATACGCCTTTTGGCAAATCGAATTGGACGAGGATAGTAAGGCATATACAGCTTTTACGGTGGCTGGAAGACCGTTATACCAGTTTAGAGTGATGCCTTTTGGATTATGCAACGCTGCACAACGATTATGCAGATTAATGGATAAAGTTGTTCCTCAAAGTCTGAAGGAAAATGTATTCATATACTTAGATGATTTGTTGGTTATATCTAGTACATTTGAGGAGCATCTGGAATTATTAGGGAAAGTTGCAAAGTGTCTTAGAAATGCAGGATTAACAATAGGGTTGAAAAAGTCACAGTTTTGTTTTCAGGAGCTGAAATATTTAGGGTTTATTATAGGGGGAGGAACTTTAAAAACAGACCCGGATAAAATTCGGGCAATTAAGGATATACGTTTACCGAAAACAATTAGAGAAGTTAGAAGTTTCTTAGGTACAGCCGGATGGTATAGGCGGTTTATAAAAAACTTCGCAACCATAGCCGCACCACTTACCGATACTCTAAAAAAGTCAAAAAAACTTATAATGACCCCTGAAGCTATTAAGGCTTTTGAAAATTTAAAAAAGGCCCTAACGACTGCTCCAGTTTTGAGACATGCCGATTTCTCAAGGCGATTTTATATTCAATGCGACGCTTCCGATTATGGAATCGGAGCGGTATTATACCAATTGAATAAAAACAAAGAAGAGCACCCTATAGCGTTCTATTCGCAAAAATTAAACCCTTGTCAACGTAACTACACAGTAACAGAAAAGGAATGCTTGGCTGCTGTAATGGCTGTTCGCAAGTTCCGACCATATGTAGAGATGATGCCATTTACAATCATAACGGACCATGCAAGTCTGAAGTGGCTTATGACACTTAAAGACCTGAGCGGTAGGTTAGCTAGGTGGTCTCTACAGCTACAGGCCTTTGATTTCGATATCGAGCACCGTAAAGGAACAGAAAATGTAGTAGCAGATATGCTCTCAAGGATGGCTCCGGATGTCACTATAGCAGAAATTGAGGCAGAAGATTTTTTGGACTGGGAAACGATGGAGTTTGAAAGTGACGAATATATAAGCCTGGTAGAAGATATAGAAAAGAATGCGAGCAGACTACCAGATATAAAAATTAATAACGGAAAAATCTATAAACGAACGACTTGTAACACCGATTTAGATGAGAATCAATGGAAGTTGTGGATTCCCGCCGATCTTACAAACGCCTTAATTGAAAAAGCCCATATATCAACGACGTCTGCTCATGGAGGCTTAGTGAAAACGCTTGAAAGATTAAAAAGGTTTTACTATTGGCCGAAAATGACAAGTCAAGTAAGAGAATTTGTAAGGAGGTGTCAAACGTGCAAGGAAACAAAGCCTTCAAATTCTCACATGATGCCGGAGATAGGAAACGAGGTAGTTACCGAACGACCATTCCAGAAGTTATATATTGACTTCTTGGGAAAATATCCCCGCTCTAAATGCGGAAATTCGTTCATCTTTATTGTTGTTGATCATTTCTCAAAATTTGTATTTTTAAAAGCCATGAAAGACGCGACCACCAAAAACGTCATACAATTTTTAGTACAGGAAATATTCCATAAATTCGGCGTACCGGAAATAATTCACAGTGATAATGGGTCACAATTTATCGCAAAAGCTTTTCAGGAAATGATAGAGGCTTACAAAATCATACATATGAAAACGGCTGTATATTCGCCACAATCGAATGCGTCAGAACGCGTTAATCAGTCAGTATTAGCGGCGATTAGGGCTTACTTAAAAGACGACCATAGGGACTGGGATTTGTATCTCTCTGAAATCGAATGTGCGTTAAGAACGTCGGTACATTCCGCCACAGGAGTGACACCCTTCTTTTCCCTTTTCGGGATGCATATGTTCACCAGCGGAGCCGACTACAAGTTGGCAAGAAAACTTAAATCCTTATCAGACCATGAGATTACACATTTATCTAATAAAGATAGGCTGGAGATCATTCGGGAAAAAATAAAAAGAAATATGCATGATGCCTACGAAAAAAGCGCATTACGATACAATAGGAGAGCTAGAAATCTAAAGCTAGTGCCAGGACAAGAAGTTTATAGGCGAAACACTGTGTTAAGTGATTTTGGAAAAAATATAAATTCTAAATTTTGCAAAAAATTTATTAAATGTCGGGTTCTTAGGCCTATAGGTAATAATATGTACGAACTTGAGTCGTTACAGGGAAAACCTATCGGCGTATATCATTCCAAAGATATTAAATTATAGTGCAATATTTAGAATTAATTAACTGTGATCTTTCCAAAGACTTAACATGATAGTGCAATACTTAGGCTGGAAATAACTGTGATATTAGAAATAAGATTCAATAATTTTTATTTCTTTTTAAACAATCTGTGATATTAAAATTAGGTTAAGAATGGTAATAAGTACAACCTATGCCAGATTGAATAATTATAATGATGACTTTTCAAAAGGAAAATCTTATTTCTAAATATCTGGGTAATGTCTAGCTTAAATGAAAAGTAAACTTACATGTCTTGTGATCGACGTATGGATGTATGTACAATTGTATGCGTGAACATAGTTAAAGACCGCACAGCGTTGTTACCAACAATCAAAATGTGACGTTATAAAAGCCCATGTACCTGTAAGAACGGAAAGGACACAACAAAGAATCGATTCTTTAAGACAAAATGGTATGAAAAACTTATCTGACAATCGTGTGGAAATCCTGTACCTGTAATTAAATTTGTTAGCAAAAGTAGAAAAAATTGTATATAAATTTATTACATACATTAAATAAACGGCAAATTGAATAATAATGCCCGGCTGATGAGATCAGGGTGTGGGAGTTCCCCACGTTAGCTTAGAACAGGAGCCACGCACACCGTTTTTGTCTTCTAGTTCATCGTCAAACCCGGAGTTTGTTGCGGTGGCAACCCTGGGGAGAAAAATTTTGGACGTAGCGACGTCTTAGGGAAAGACATTTTTGGCACAAGGGCGGGCACATTGGTTGTTAAGGACTGGCCGGCCGTGCAAAAATAGTTATGGAAAGTAATCTGTGGGCGGGCACATTGGTGTTAGGAACTGTCCGGCCTCACAGAAAGTTAAAAAAAGGACATTATGAGAAGGGGCGCTTGATCTGGGGAGCGAGCTGATATAATATTAAAGAATTAACCCCACCCCTTCCTCTGGCTCTATTAGGATGACCCACCACCGGTAAACGCAGATGGCCAAACTGCAGTGGGATCATCGGCCACTCAAGATGGACATTGTGGTACGAAAATACATTTTCCTAGTCCATCCTGAGCAAGTGAAATCTGAAAAGAAAAGAAAGACATTAATAATATACAACAAATTTAAGTAATGAAACGATACGTCCTTACCGGCATCACGTGCATGTCCTATGGGGATAATTTTCTACTGGGAATTAGTAAAATTGCAATTAATTGAGTTATGGATTTTATTAATATGTTTATTGGAAAATTCTTACCTTGTGTTCGTTTGCTTAGTTTATAATTGTTATACTACAGCTGACATTGAAATTTGGTGTTGCCAGAAAGGTGGAATGACAGTATATGGAAATATACTGGAAGAAATTGTAGTAAACGTATTTAATGAATGAAAATTGACTGTTATAAAATGTTTGAATTGAAAAAAAAGGAGCAGGATCTAATGATCATTATAAAACAGAATTAGTTTGAAATAATGGAATAAGGGGAATATTAAGTTATAGTCAATTAGAAAGGAACCAATAGATATCATTTTGTTTGGCAAATTATAGGGAATGAGAAAAATGTAATAGTACGGAGATAATATATATTTATTTCATTTTCAAGTAAATTTGGGTAGAGAACTCAGGAGGCCATCTTTCTTAAAACATTGAGAAAAAGGCCGCCGAGATAAGCAGACGTTTCCAGAGGAAAAAAAGTGTGAAAGTTTATATAAAAAAACAAAAAACAAATATAATAAAAGTTGGGTTATATTACATTGTGATAAGTGGTGAAGAAAAATATTTTCTGTGAGGGACTGGCAAAATATATAGACTGTATTTTTTAAAAAAAAAACTTAATCCCGGATAATTGTGGGTAAGAT
Organism: Pollenia griseotomentosa; assembly: GCA_963931875.1. Lineage (NCBI taxonomy): Eukaryota > Metazoa > Arthropoda > Insecta > Diptera > Polleniidae > Pollenia > Pollenia griseotomentosa. The sequence goes on along the minus strand of OZ007560.1, from coordinate 180,530,655 downwards.
TTAAATGAAATTACATAGTAGGGAATTGTTCTATAATGAATATATTTTTAGAAAAATTGTTTTGTATTTGTGAGGTTACCTGTCGGGGCTTGCACTTCGGAAGTTCCCTGAGAATATATAAGAAAAAGAAATAAGTAAGTGGCTGGTATAATCATGATATGTGTTTTACAAATTAAAATCTGTGATTTGTAGGATTTTTAACGTTTTAAGTTTGGCGTCCAGAGGAAACAGGGCCAGTGGGCCAAAAATAATGTTAATGAGAAGCCAGTTTCCAAGTGCCTAGTATATTGCCTCGAGAAAAAAAAGGTAACCAGAAAAGTTTTTATTTTGTTATTTACCAACAAGCTATTTAGCAACAAAATAGAAGTGAAAATATTAAGTATGTGTGTGCAGATAAAGTTTTAAAAATTGACAACGTACAAGTAAAAGAAGAAAAATTTACATTGCATTGTAGGGTTAGTTTCAAATTTTAAGCACGGATTTTCATTTAAAATTAGTTATAAGTATTTATTTATTATTAAATTTATGTGTGTTAAAATTTAAGATTTTTTTTGTTAAAAGCATAGGATATATGTATGTGTGTAATTTTGTGAGAAGTAGTTATCAATTTTTTTAGAAACAGAGTTACTTAGTAGTAAAAAACCATTTTGTGCAAAGTGACCCACTGTTTTTGGAAAAGAATTCACAATAGAGTGAAGTTTAGGATATATATATATATATTGGGACCAATGTTACCCTAGATCCACTTAAGCGAGCTCTTTTAGGTGTAGATCAAATTATCGTTAGGAATACAAGTTGTGTAAGCGGAAGTTGTTACCATACTTATTGTGATTTTGTGGAAAAAATTTAGTGGAGTTACATTTTTGTTGTAGTGTAATAAATAAAACAGGAAAAAGAACTTTGTTTCTAGAAAAAAAAGGTTTAAATTTTATTAGGGAGTTTATCGTTTTTTTTGTGACATAATTATTAAGTTTATTGGTTAATGTTTTATCGTTATTACAAAGAGATTTAGATATAGGGTAATAAATAAGAGAAAATAAATTATAAAAAGAAAAGATTAAAATTAGATATAACTCATTAATATTTCCTGTTTGACAGGGTTCGTTTCAATAATTATCAGTCTATCTAAAAGAAAAAAAAATAGATAATTAACAAAAAGAAAGATTTTATTTTTGGTAGTAATAAGTTAGTATAAATATTGATTAGATAAATAAATATGTCTTAAGTGTGTATTTAAAAAATTATGTCTGGCTAAATTGATTAATATGGGTTGTTGAAGGAAGGTAAGTGCGGATAAAGTGCGGTTCACAGGGGTCACCTGAAAATCTAGCACGGAGGTGTCGGTGACCAAGGTTGGGTTGGGCGGTTGGAGGTCAACACCTACCTCTCATTCCGGACATGTTGTGGTGTAAGTGTAAATTGTTTGTTTTTTTGTTCTCTTTTAATTGTTCACGATCCATGGGCTAGAGTGAGGGATGGACACGCCCGAGAGAATCCGATTTTGAGCTAGGCGAGAAATCACTTTAGTGCCACCTAAATGGGTTCGTAACAAAATATAATAATGAAAAAAATCTCAATATTAATTTGTTTTATCTCAATTTCAATTTGTATTTTCTCAATATCAATTTGGATTTCTTAATATCAATTTGTATTTTCTCAATATCAATTTGGAATTCTTAATTTCAATTTGTATTTTCTCAACTTCAATTTGGATTTCTTAATTTCAATTTGTATTTTCTCAATATCAATTTGGATTTCTTAATATCAATTTGTATTTTCTCAATATAAATTTGGATTTCTTAATATTAATTTGTATTTTCTCAATATCAATTTGGATTTCTTAATATCAATTTGTATTTTCTCAACATCAATTCGTTTTTCTGAATATTAATTTGTATTTTCTCAACATCAATTCGTTTTTCTGAACATTAATTTGTATTTTCTCAATATTAATTTGGATTGTCTCAATTTCAACTTAAAAAGGTGTAGAACTGCAATGACCAATGTACATATCACACTGGTTCCTCTTTAGGGGGCTAACTCAAAATTTATATATTTTCAGTAGGGACAAAAACCTGTTCTTTTTATATCGATGGTTTTCTTCCGCAACTACGTTACTCGATTTTTTCCGATTTTTTGTTTTAAGCGCAAAAGTAATCAGTAAATACCGCCTTACAATTTTGCAATTTTTTTGTTTGGCGGAATATCGAAATTTTTCCTAATTCTTGAATTATAAAAGAATATAAAGAATAAAGTTTCAAATATTTGGTAAAAAAAGTATTTTGTCTTTCCTGAAAAGTAGTTGTTTTTTAGTTCGAGGTTGCGGAAGAAAACCATCGATATTATACTACAAAGGGGGATACCATTTCCTTTTTTTGTTTTGCAAAATACTAGAGAAATTGATCTATGATTTTTACAGGGCGTAGATATGTGCATCAATTTCTTGCATAAAGTGACAACTTGAAAATTTCGAGTTGGCTCTCTTTAGAGGAACCAGTGCGATAAGTAAACTTATGTATGCTTGTAATAATTTGATGTGATTGGAGCTTAATCCCGTTCGAGATGCTTAAGCGCGTTTAAAAACCGACGTGTGAACATAGCATAAGACCGCATTGTATAATTGCAAGACCACAACAACACTCATTTGTAGTACATAATGAGAAAAGCGAATTCATACAAGGTGGTCTTATTTTGAAAACATTTTACAACACTGTAAAATATTTTAACGTTGTGTCAAAAATTCAAGCAAATATTTCATTTTGTTTTCAATTTTAAATTGTGTGTTTTGAAATGTAATAACTTAAAAAAGTTTTAAATTTCATAATTTTAAGCGAAAATTATAGAATTTAGTAAAGGTTCCCCATAACCACTAGAACGGTATACCATTTAGACACAAGGTTAGTTATCAGCTGTTGCTTACGTAGCAAGATAAGTTCACCTGGTGTAAATTCGCCTTGGGTATATCCATTGGATCGTTATTTATTTATATGTAGAACCAACTTTAACAAGCAATGGTTTTGATTGCTTAAGTTCTCTTCACAATCGTCTTTTACCCTGCGGCCACACGATCAAGTTGATCTTGATAGTCTTTTACATATACTGCTTGTCAAAATTTACAAAAATTGAGAACTGTGACGTAGGTGGCACTCAATTTACTTTCAAGATGCCATAAAAAAAACAATTTATAAAGACAAACATGTAATCAGCTGTTAAATTGAAAGTAAATTGCCAAACAAATGGAAAGGTGAAATTGAAAGCCATCTCGTGGTCAATTAAAAAAGTGTGAGTGTGTTAGTAAAAAAATGAGAGAGTTGAGTAAATTGAATGGAATTGAAAGGCAAAACTTGATCGTGTGGCCACCAAGTTATCCACCATTGCAAAGTCTACGGCCAAAAAAACCCTTTCAAACGATACTGAGGTAGCCGGACAGATTTTCCCATAATTTTACAGGATCTGATTTTCTTTAAAAAAGTATTGTGTGTATGTCTTTCCATAGAAATCGCAGGAAGCAGGTTCGTTGTTTTCTTTTTTTAAAGTACCCCAGGGAGACATAATTCTTAACACAAACCAATTATTGTTATACCAAAATCACATAAATAAATTGTTTTAAGTTTATTTCCGCCGAATGTGTAATACAATGGGCAATCCCGTTTTGTTTTTTCTTAAAATTAAAAAACCATAATATGTCATATCATATTATGACGCAATAAAATTGTTCAATTTTACGTATTGTACAATTTTATCGCCAATGTGTATGTGGTATTCGATGATGGCACAATATTGGCAACAATCAAAAGACTTTTGATTTTTATTGCACACCGAAAATAAAGTCAAATGTGTTGGCAACATTGTACAATGCTGTTTATGTTATTCCTATCCCCGGGTCTTCACGTAGCAATATTTATTGCGGCAAACGTCAAATTACATTGCTCCATAAAATTTGCGACGTATAGACCGCATATTGCCATGAGTGGCAATCCATTGCGCAATGATTGCTCTTCTTATTGCTTGAGCAATTATTGCTTAGCAATATGCTGTCAAATCAGCTGTAATTTATCTGACATTTCATTTCTCTGTACGGTTGTTTTTTGTCTGTGTGTTTATTTATTAAAAAAGCAATCAATAAATATATTATTATATATTTTTTAATAAACGTCAAGATCAACAAAAGCAAACGACGAATTTATTTTTTTTTGTATATTTTTATTTTTTCAATAGAACAATTCAACTTTTTTTTAACGCAAATAAACATAAAAGTAATACAAAACACAGCTACGACAATTACAAATTATTATTTCATTAATTTAAAAAAGAAAATTTCCCAACCACTTCAAAACACAACATAAAACATTTGTTATAAATATGTACAGCCACAAAACTTTATACGACTACTCGCGGTGAAAATTGCAAATTTATGGCAAAGCAATTTCAAGTGTTCTCCAGCAATAAATTCAGCAATTATTGCTCCATTGTTCTGTCATTGTTCTGCCGACGTTTTTGCTTGTACTTAGCAATAAATATTGCAACGTGGAGACCCAGCGTATAGGTTATCTTCACCTTTTTATTGAGTGAATAAAAACATTGTGGGACTTATTGCATTATATAGGACAAAATGGAAATAATATGACGACTATCATATACAATAATATTGCAAGTGTATTGGCCGCTTTACCCTGCCTTTACACATGCAAGTAGTGGCATGCCACTGTTGTATACATATTATCAAAGAAAAATTGTTCGAAAGAGTCGAATCTCATGCCATTGGCTTTTGTGTTTACACATGCCACTGCGAGTTCATTTTCAAAATGTCGTTGAAGCGTCAACTTGATATAATTTGCTGACTTCTCAAATTACAAAAAAAATAACAAGAAACCAAATAGAGTTACCGAGTTAATCATATAAGCACATTTTTGGGGAAATGGTTTACATTTATTTATATAAACATTATTTTAACAATATTAATGCTCTATAATTAACAAACTTGCTTTTATTAATGCGCGTTTCAAAAATTAATCATAATAATACATTTATCAAGTTAAAACTTTAATTACAGTTCGACAATAATCCAGTAAATTTGCATAAAATTTTTAACAGGGTAACACTGTTCATCGTTTTGTCATTTAATGGCATGCAAGTGTCAAATTTCCACTCGCATGCAATTTTTGCTGCCACTGGAGCTGCCATTGCGGAAAATGTGAGTGTATTAGTAAAAAAGTGTGAGTGTATTGAGTTTTTCGAACTGGCAGTGGCATGTGTAAATGCTAGGTTACAAACAGTTGCAAAACTGTTAAAATGTTAGATTTTTTTATAAAGAAATCTTGAAAATATCATAGTCGATAGTCTTAAATAAATATCGATTCATGGTTAGTTTAAATATCGATGTTTGATTTATCGATATTTATTGCCCATCCCTACTCATTAGTTTCTTTGGTCAATCACATAAATAAAACAGCTTTTTATTTTGATAAATAAAATTTTATTTTTTAAAAAAACCTGGAGTGAACATAAAAATAAAAAATGTCTCTTGTTGTACAAGAAGTTATACGATGCTTTCTTTGTCGGAAAAAGAATCCCAACAACGGGCTGCACAAGAGCATTGAAACTGCTCTGTGTCCGACCTCCAAGAAAAGTGTCAGAACAGTTCTACTGCATTTGGCACGCATAGGAAAATTTGAATTGCATCTTTCAAGTGAAGAATGGATTTGCCGCAAATGTTACATACAAATTGCTGAATACGATTCAACCCTAGTCAACTTAACGCGCAAACAGAAGAATCTCTCAATGTTGGTAGAAAAGGCAGCCACCAGTTTTGACAGTGACATTGAAGAGGAATGTATTCAGGAAATGTCAAATATGGCAGAATTTAATGATGACCATTTCCTCGAAGATGTCGATATTAGTGATCAGGAAATCACTGAAACAATCCTCGAAGTAATAAGTGGGAATAATTCCCAGAAGCGAAAGCAAGAAAATCAACCTAAACAAATGACTCAAGTAATCCAAACTAATTCACCAGCTTTTGAAAAAGGATCTAAATTATCTGAACAAGTTCAATGTAATCTGTGTGCGATGCGTTTTAAGAACAGACAACGTTTGCAAAGACATGTTGTGCAGGCCCATAAGAAATTCAGTTGTGACGTGTGTTCGTTCAGTCATCGCAATGAGGACTATGTAATGCTGCACATGAATATTCATGAAGGAAAAAACGAAAATCAATGCAGATTTTGCAACAAGGAATTTACCACCAAAATTAGCACCATACGTCACATGGAAGTACACATGGATACAAAGAAGTATCAATGTGATAAATGCGGCTTGTGTTTCTCTCAAACCACAGTTCTTTACAACCATAAATTGCAACATGAAGCTGAAGAGAAACCTTTGAGATGCGAAATATGCAATCAAATATTCAAGACTAAAAGAACGTTCCGTCATCACATGGTCACCCATCGCGCAGATCGTCCCCGTTACAGTTGCGAGTTTTGCGGTAAGACATTTACTGAGAAGTACACGTTAAAAGTACATAAACGTACACACCCAGATGCTGGAACTCAAGCCGCCCCCAAAGCAGTTCAATATGAACAACAACAGCAGGAACATTATAATGTAGATGCTGATAATGCCCCGAGTTTAAATCAAAACCAAGTTGATTACATACAATCAAACCTACAGCCAAATAATGCACAAACTGCACCTAAATTTAGTTGCATAATATGCGAGCAACCATTTACGACAAAGGATCACCTGAACAAGCATATGGAAAAAGAACATGATGTAATTTTAAAGTCTTTAACCATTGCAAATTTTTCGCAATATGAAGTTGTGACAAATGAAGCACGAAAGCCCTGTCATATTTGTGGGCAAATATTTAGTGCCCATCACAACTTGGAGTATCATCTAGAACAGGTCCACGGTGTGTCATTTAAATAATTTATTTTGGGTATCAAATTTATTTGAAACAAAATCAAATTTTTTTTACTTATTTTTTTTTTTTATTTATTATCGCTCACTCGCTGCAATAAATTCATAACTCGAAAATTATTAGTTTAACATAAAACGGTTTTAGCAAGGTAAATTTACACAAGGTAAACTCGTTGGCCCATATGTTTGTCATCTGTTTACCCCTAGTTGGAACCCAAACATCAAATTTCGTGTATATGAGACAAAATTTGTACATGTGTGCGTTAAATTGTTTTTGTTTTATATGAAGAGCAAGATGTATACACTCCCAAATGAGTCTACCTTGTGTAAATATACCTTGGGTTTTAGTTTTAATTTACACACAACATAATAGAAAAACAAAATTTTATGCTTTTCCTAAGATTTAAGTTTACAATAGGTATATTCATAAAAAAAATATTTACAATATATTCATACGAATTACTATGCATAAGTGATATTATGTCAAAATTTGTAATTTTTGACTTAGGACTTTTTTGCAGTAAATGAGCAATGTACCGATTTAGCTATACAATTTATAAAAGTAAAATAAATTTTAAGAACATTTGCATTTGATTGCTAATAAAAATGTACAATTTGAACAATTTCCAATTTTCTTTTAGTTTCTTTTATTTTTATATTGAGAGAGATAAAAAAGTACTGTACTAACGGCCCGGACTTGCTGAAAACGCATGCAATTGTTTTAATTTTTCCGGAAAATTTTGTTAAAAGAAAATGTGAAAAAGTTGTTTGAACAATATCGTTTCTTAGATGACTTTGTATAAACACAGTTTCACATATAAACCAAAAGTGGTTTCGTTTCGCTTTTTAACTCTGGTTTTATATAGTGTTTTTATACTCTCCCCCACAAGTGGTGAATAAGGGTATAACATACAAAGTTTGTCATTCCATTTGAAACTTGTTTAATATTTATTTAACACCACATAAAGCATATTAACAAAACATCATAATACTTTGCAGTTTAAGCCAAAAATGTATCATCAAGTTTGACTATACACAGTTTGCATCGATAAATCTTTATGTGCACTTTGGGACAGATAGATTACATTGTTAAATTCTTATCGGTCGCATTGTAGAATGTATTTCAAAAAGCGAGTTGTTTTGCAGCCAACGTTTTGGAACTCCGACATATTCTGGCTGCTTGAGTAATTATAAGTCGATGAAGACATGTCCGTCCGTAAAATTAAGCTTACATTCGAACGACAACAGAAAAAATCACGGTTTAAAAAACTGAAACCAAAAACAGTCGAACAAAAAACTAAATATTGTGTACAACAATTTTGATTTTTAGTTGAACTTTTAATTTTTAATTTTTGATATTCTTTAATTAGGCTCGAGTTCATCAAATTTAATTTTTTATTAAATTATTTTCACTGAGGGAAGGAATTTTACAACTTGGAATTTTTATTAAAATTTATTGATAATTTTTCCTGGCTGAGCTGGGATTTGAACCCGGGTTGATCTTTACATGTTTCAAGAAACACCACTTTCTATCGTCAGAAGATCTTTGTGTTCTACCCACTGCACCACTGCTGTGCCCGTTAGCAACAGTCAAACATCAATCTTTACCCAGTAGTACTGGTGGTTCGAAATTTGCTGTTATTATCACTTAAATTTCAAATTACGTGTTGCCTCCTTTTTCCTCTGTTTTTTCGTATTCTTTCTGTCAAGACTTTGTCTTGAAAACCTGAATACATTTGTTTATTATGTTTTTTTGTCCACTTTCGTCGACATTTTTTATTTGTACAAATTAAAGTACAAATGTAAACATAAGAGCTTGTGCCAAAGCTATTTCTAAGAACAATTTTTGATTTCTAGTTGAACTGTTAATTTTTAATTTTTGATATTGTTTAATTAGTACTTTAATTTGTACAAATAAAAAAAGTCGACGAAAGTGGACAAAAAAAACATAATAAACAAATGTATTCAGGTTTTCAAGACAAAGTCTTGACAGAAAGAATACGAAAAAACAGAGGAAAAAGGAGGCAACATGTAATTTGAAATTTAAGTGATAATAACAGCAAATTTCGAACCACTACTGGTTAAAGATTGATGTTTGACTGTTGGCTAACGGGCACCGCAGTGGTGCAGTGGGTAGAACACAAAGATCTCCTGACGATAGAAAGTGGTGTTTCTTCCCAGCTCAGCCAGGAAAAATTATCAATAAATTTTAATAAAAATTCCAAGTTGTAAAATTCCTTCCCTCAGTGAAAATAATTTAATGAAAAATTAAATTTGATGAACTCGAGCCTAATTAAAGAATATCAAAAATTGTGTACAACTTTTCGTTTTTTGAATTGGTTTGACATCGACTGTTTACATTTAATAAGTCAGAAGATAAAGAAACAGTTTTTTTTTTTTGCCAATGACAAATAAAGAAGTGGAAGAAATGGCAGTTTTTCTACTTTGACTGTAGTTTTTTAAACTGGAAAAAAACCATTTTGACGTCACATTCTTTATAACTCTCCATAACAGTTTGTTATTAAAATCCAACACAATCGGTTTAATGGGAAAAGTTATCAACAGTTATCAATATATATGTGGACCAACTACACTAAAAAATTTATAGTTTTGTTAAAAAAACAAACATAAAATGGTGTCAGAGTGTACCGCACCGGTTACAGTAGGCAAATTAAAAGAAGTAAAACTACATACATTTTTTTAAGGTGTTAGTGTCCCGTAACTACAAAAACAGTAGAAATTTAAAATTCTTTTTATAATTTTTTTTTATTTGTTCTTTTAGGGTTTTTTAAGAAGCTTCTCTGCCGATTTTATCATAACTGAGGAAGGGGTTTTCCAATTTTATTACTTTTTTTGACTTAAAGTTGTGCATTATATTATTTTTTTATATACTCAACGGTTTCAGAATAATTCAGACATAGATTGGGGTAGTGCACTCATTTTGCAGTTTAAACTCACACTTGGTGATAGTGCAAAAATATTGCAATCATTTTGTTGATGTTGAGTGTTGAATTGAAAATTTGCAGCCTCACTAAACTTGAGTGATAGTGATGTTAAAAAAGTTTGCACTCCAAAAAAAAAATAGTTTGATTTTTTAAAAAAGCAATCATCAGCTTATTGAAACTTTTTTCTTTTTCACTCATTTGAGTGCAACTTAAGTTGTTGCACTAAATTTTAAATTAAAAAATTGTATTTTCATGATTAAAGCCAATAATTATACCGTTATTGACAAAATTTTATTTTGTTTAATGTTCTTTACTTATGCATATCCTCAAAAGAAATCAAAAACCATTTACATACAAAGTTACATTTTTTAAATTTTAGTGAGACAATATTTGTATGCAGCTTTTTTTATTGCATGTCCAAATTTTGCACTATTTGATTTGATTTAGTGATAATGAAAAAATTTGCAATATCACTCAAAATTTTTTAGTGGTAGTTAAAAAATAACAATCATCTCTAAAGCTGGGGCCTAATTCTGGCATTCGTGATCGAGAACTTTCTCGATTCGAAAGCAATTTTATATCAGTCAATACTGAACGAATCGAAATTATTTTTTCAGTATTGTGAAACTCAAATGAGCTTTACAATAACGAAAAAATAATTCCAATTCGTTCAGTATTGACTGAAATAATTAGATATTAAATTGCATTCGAATCGAGAAAGAACTCGATCACGACTGCCAGAATCTGGCCCCTGGTAAAAAAGAGTGCAAACTTATTTCTTTGCAGTTTTATTTAGTGATAGTGCAATGCTGATTTAAATCAAAATTTAGTGCACTACCCCCAACTATGAATTCAGACTGCTATGATGAAAAATATTGTATTTTTTTGACAAAATTAGAAAATTTATTACTTATTTTTGTTTTTCTTTTATGAGCAGTGTGTTTTTTATTTCTAGCATTAACTAGCTTCCTAAATAAGAGCGGAAAGCTGTTTTTATGTCAAAACTTTTCATTTTCACACAGTTTATATGAAACAAACCTTAAGAACCCGAATTTAACACCACCCGGCTGGAAAATCTTATTTGATAGATCGCTTAGTCGTTTTATTTTATTGAAAATGTATTCGCAATAGAATTTTCATGTTTAAAAAACGCTTTCCGCTCTTGTTTAGGTAGCTTAGTTATTCCACTCCTTCGTTAGCGTCTCCCATTCTTTAGTAGACATATTTATATGTCAAAGTTTATGTTTCTAGGTTTTTACTAAAAGTTACAAACATTTTTCATCTTATATGTAGATAAAAAAGTAACAACATTTTTCATCTTATAGGTTCTCAATCACTCAGGACCCTGCACCTATGTATAATTTAATGTGTTTAAGTTTAATATTAAAGTTCCTAACCACCGATTTCTCAAGTTCAGTTATAATTAATTATCAGTTATAACTGTCAAAAACATTTTGTTAACTGGAAATAAAAGTAATAGTAAGTTTTAACTGATCTTGGTGAAATTGGCTGTAAGTTCAATATTATAGAAAATTCAAAATGAACCACATGGCACTTGATTATAAAGAGATTATTAACTCCAAATTTAAAAACTTTCAGTAGAAGCAAAACAATTTTTAATTTTACATTAAAGGCATATAAAAAAGAATTTTTAAACAAAAAACCGTTTCAAGAGTTGACCAAATAGCACGATATTTTAACAGCATTTAGTAATGAATATTACGTGTCGATTTTTTTCCAAAAAGTGAAAAAAATTTTTTTAGTTAATACCCTCTTAATGATCAAGTGATACATGTAGAATGGAAAAGAAAAAGAAAGCAATTTAATTTGCCGTATTTCCCCTTTTTGATACTTTTTTTCTTCCCATTGAAGTATTAAAATTTTTAATATAGCAATGGGAGCCCAATGAATGGAGAAAAATATTTTGTAAAGAAAGTAACAAAGAAAAACGTTCGAATTTCGAAAAAGTTGCAAATTTATTATTGATTTTTTTTATATAATGGGTGTTTTTTTCAGTGGTATAGAACTTCGAATTGAAATAAAACACAAGAAAATCGTTTTAATGACCATCAATTTGGCTTTATTGGAAGGATAATTTTATGCCATTAATGTTTAAATATGATTTCAGGCATGTGGCCGCCGCGGCTGGCTCGAATAAAGCCAATTCTACAGGTCCAATTTTCAACCACTTTTTCGAGCATATGGGGCCGTATGTCGGCAATAACGCCACGAATGTTGGCTTCCAATTCCCCTAACGTTTCTGGTTTGTTGGCGTAGACGAGCGACTTCACATATCCCCAAAGAAAATAATCCAATGGTGTCAAATCACACGATCTTGGTGGCCAATTGACAGGTCCATTCCGCGAAATTATGCGCTCATCGAATGTTTCCTTCAATAAATCGATTGTGGCGTGCGCTGTGTGGCATGTAGCGCCGTCTTGTTGGAACCACAACTCATCCACATTCATGCCATCCAATTCGGGAACAAAATAGTCGGTTATAATGGCTCTATACCGGTCTCCATTAACGGTAACTGCCTCTCCAGCATTATTTCGGAAGAAGTATGGCCCAATGACTCCACCAGCCCATAGAGCACACCAAACAGTCAGTTTTTGTGGATGTGATGGCGTCTCAAGGGTCTCATGTGGATTCTCTTCACTCCAAATGCGGCAATTTTGCTTGTTGACGTAGCCATTCAACCAAAAATGAGCCTCATCACTGAACAAAATTTTGCGATGAAAATCAGCATCGAGATCAATCTCATTTTCGGCAAAATGTTGTGCTGGTGGGTGCATAATTAACTATAAGTCCCATATAAAACCCCATCCTAAAATCCCTTTAAGGCCAAAAAATCTCAACCTCGTAAAATAATTTTGTTCTGGCGGGTCCATGATTGCGTATTGGTCCCAAATAGGGCAGACTCTCGAAAATTTGTTTTTAAATACTATGGTGAAGGGTATTATATTGTTGTGATTGACCGACTATACTTTCAAACTTGTTTAACTATTTAATATTAAAAACTACTCTCTGTTGCGATTCAAAGGAAGTGGTATCAAATTTAGTGATTAGTACTTTCGCATCCTTTTATTTTTTTTCTTTTCGCAAACCGTCACTAATTTTATTTAAATTTTCAAATTTCAAAATTTTAAACATATTTTGACATTTTATTATGTACTGTCAATTTGCGCCATCTTTAATTTTGATTGCCAGTATTCCTTATTAAAAAAAATTGCGAAATATTGAATTAGCATCACAATGGAGAGTAGCACCCCTGGACTCCACGACACAGAAAATAAATAATTGAGTAGGTGAGTTGCAAAACTTGCTCGTTACAAAAAACACGAGATGACAATTAATTCTAACAGTTCTTTTGAATTTCTATACAGACCAGTGTTGTCAATTTAGTCAATTTGGCGGCTAGATTTAGTCATTTTTATATCGTTTAGCCATTAAAAAATCAATTTAGCCATTTTTATTTGGTCAAATTTCTTTCCAGAGCATGGTAGTCTAACTATCCTTTACAACGCTAATTGTTGGCTCTAACTAAATAAATTGTAAAATATCTTTAAGAAGAGAAAGGAAGGGAGAAATGTTCTAAACCAAATTCCTACATATAAATTCTAACGGGTGGTTAAATTTCAAGGGCCTATGTTGAATGTGAAACACACCTAAACGTCAAGTTTTTCTCTGCCTTTCATTTGACATTTCTCAATTTCAGACTTACTTGAACCATGGAAAGATACACAATCGAGCAACGCGTTAAAGTTATTCAGGCTTATTATGAAAATGGGCGTTCAAATCAAAATGCATATCGTCCACTCCGTGATTTTTTTCGGTCACCTAAGTGGATTTGTCAATAAGCAGAATTGACGCATTTGGGCGAATGATAATCCAAGAGTGATTGTCGAAAAACCAATGCACTGTTTGATGCGGTTTATGGGCTGGCGGCATCATCGGGCCGTATTTTTTCCAATATCAGGCCGGTCAGGCAGTTATTGTGAATGGTGTTCGCTATCGTGAGATGAAAACGAACTTTTTATGGCCTAAATTGGAAAATATGAATCTGGACGATATGTGGTTTTAACAGGACGGTGCCACTTGCCACACTGCTAACGAAACAATGGCTCTTTTGCGCGACAAATTCAATGGTCGTGTTATCTCACGTGGTGGCCATCACAATTGGCTGCCAAGATCATGTGATTTGACACCTTTGGACTTCTTTCTTTGGGGTTATTTGAGAGAAAAGGTGAACGTCGTTAAGCCAGCAACAATTCAAGAGCTAAAGGATAAGATAATTCGGCACATTAACGGCATAGAACCTCAATTATGCCTGAACGTCATCGAAAATTTGGAACATCGAATGGAGGTGTGCCGCCGAAGTCGCGGCGGCCATTCGGCCGATATTTTGTTCCATACAAAATTGAACCATACCAATATTATCATAATAAAAAGAAATGACAGTAATTTCCTCATAATTTGCGTTTTATTCAAAATCAACATCGGCCCTTAAAATTTAAACACTTTATAAGGAATAGCAAAAATACCATAAAAATGGCTAAATTACCGGTAACACTACGTGGAAAAATTACTAACCCCCCGTTTCCTCATGCAAGTACAAGTTCAAAAAACTCAATACACTCACACTTTTTCACTAACATTCACACAATTTTTGTACTTTCAGCCAATCGGCTGTTTTCTCGATTTTTCGTTGATAATACGTATACACTACTTGCAAGTAATTACTTGCATGTGGAAACGTAGGGTGAATAAAAAAGTTTTTCGTTCCTACGATAACTGTAATAAACTAAAGTCAATCGGACTGCCACTAAGTCTGTCGCCTTACATTTTTTCACTTTATTCATCCGAAAGTCTGTACTGTACGACTAAAGTATGTAAATCACCTGACACCTGATCCTGTGTCCTCCTCCATTTTACAAGTAAAACACATATTGATTTTATTTTTTTTTTGTCTATTTTTTCATTTAAATTATTTTGATTTGTTTTTATTTATTTTAAATAAAATTATTCATTATTATGTAAATGTAATGTTTGTTTTTGTTTTCTTTTTATAAACGTTAAGATGGCAAATTCTCTTAAAAAAATATCATTACGTAAAAAATATTTTGTGTTGTTATTGTTGCATGTGTAAATACAATATAAATTATAAATAATAAATTTAATAATAATGTTAATTTTTTTATGTCTATATATTTGTTATAAATTAATTAATTTTTGTTTGTTTGTAATGTTAAATAATCAGAATAAGTAGTAATATATAATTGTAATAATAATATAAGAATTAATAATAGTAATTGTAAGCTTCTTCACACCTATAGTATGTTTTGTTTTATTTTTGTTTGTTATTTATGACATTATTATTTGTATTATTTTTTCATATAAACTTTTTAATTTATTTATTTTAAACTTATTTTGTTTTTGCTTTGCTTGGTTTCTTTTCAGAATTTATTTTTTTTAATGTATTTGTTTTGTACAGACTTAAATATAAATTTAATATTTCTCTTCTTTTTTGATGCTACTATTGTTTAAATTAATAAAGTAATTGTTATGTTTTAATGTTGTTTTAAATTATTCGTCTACAAACCAGGTCTATGAACAGTGGAGAAAAAGAATGTTTTTTTTGCAATGGAAATAATTTTTTGTGTTTTCTCTCTTTCATTCTCTTAATATTTTATGATTTTCTTTTTTTAAAAATTTTGTTTATAATACACAAATCAGTTCAAAACTTTGCAGGCGGAATTGTATGGGTTTTAAAAAATAAATTGTTGAACAGTGGGAGATTTTTGAAAAAAGCGAAGCTAAATTTGCGACTTTTAGCCGATAGTTTGATTTGAATAAATTTTAAACTGTTTTTCTTGCTTATTAATATTGTATGATTTTAATCGGTTTTGTCGGTATATAGTATATATACTATATATGGAATATTAGTTGAAATAGTTAGAGAAAAAAGTCTTAAATGTTTTAAATTTGTGATTCTCATGTCAAATACTATTTTCGTTTCCGTTGCAAGTGGTAAAATATTTCATTAAATAAACACATCAAAATGTTATACATAAATAAATAAATATAAGTTTTTTTTGGAGTAAGACTGCATATTATGTGTTAAAAACAAAGAACGAAAATACTTGTTTTACTCCCTTCATACAAATTTAAAAGATTTGGCCTGCTTTGCTATCATGTATCCCGTATAAAATTTCAGAAAGAAGTACAAATTTTTAAAAATTCTAATTTCAAAATTTTTCGTCCAATTCCAGGCCATAACTATAGACTATTGTGGACTATTCTTTTGGTAAAAATCAATCCCAGAACAAGCGTGAAAGCAAATATAACGCTCAATACACAAACATGTTAAAAAATCGAAAGGTATAATTTTACTTCAGGATCCATTGAATGAGGCGAAAACTAAAACACGAATCTTACCTTCTCATATTTTAAAAAATAAAATTAGTAAGTTTTAAAAAAACAACAAAAATGGGAATCACATATGCATATATATGTATATTTTTTTTGTAAAACTTCCAAAAAAGTACAAATAAAATATACAGCCCAATTATGAATTTAAATTCCCCGGGAGTTTTGTCCCTTCTACCATTTTTTCCTATGTAAATTCAATTGTAAAAAGGGGAAAAGAAAAAAACGCCCAGGGAATTTGTATTCATAATTGGGCTGGTAGTATTTAACGTGCTTATAACAAGGCGAATTCACTAGAAGGTGGGCCCAAGTCAACATATACAGGGGTGTCATAGAAACCAATTTTATCGGTATTGGATTTGAAAACTACAAAAAAAAAAAAAATACGTTGGTGTCATGAGATACAATGTTGTCGGTATTTTGTTCGAACTAAACTTAGTGTCGGTTTAAGGTGTCACTGAAACCAATGTTGTCGGTTTTTTATTAAAAAAAAAAAAAAAAACCAAGCAGCTCTTTTGTTTTTTTTTTATTGGAATTAAATATAGTTCTTAAAAGCTTAATTTTTTATTTTATTTAAATAAAATTGATAATTGCATGTTTCCGGTAGTCTCTGGCAGCGGGCTACTGCAAATTCGCTAAAGTCTTCCCACTTTTTCTGCAAACAGCAAAAATGCAACAACAGCAGTGGTCATTCTATTTATTTATAACGTCAACAACAAATTTGTTTATATTTTTAATAAATACGCTTTATACCTTCATATTTTTACAAAACAATAAAATTTCGCAAATGTAAACAACAAATGCAATGCAAGTAATACAACGATGGCATTTATTTCTTATGCTGGGTACACACTATGCAATGCATTTACGTAATCTAGCAAATTAATTTCATTTTCATGTATTTTTCATTCATTCCAGATTGCATCAACATCAAAACGTATTGATATTTTGAGATTGCATTGATGTAGATTGCATGTAGATTGCACTGTGTGTACCCACCATTATGTTTACTGTATAATGACTTATTTTCTTTTCTATAATTTTCCTTTAATTAGAAACACAGGTTTTTTTAACAATAGCTCTGTTTCTTTACTCTACTTTGGGATCCCTCGGGATTCCAATTTGCACGAAAAGCGGTCCCATACTTTAAATTTGTGTTAATGAGAGCGAGTTTGAGAGAATAAAATTCTTATTCTTCTTGCACGAAAAAACAGCCGAGACTTTTTGTTCTTGCAAATTGTGTAAATTGTCAAACAGTTGTAAAACATAAACAAAACAATAAAATGCAAAGGAAAAAAAAATCATGAACCAAATTCTGGAAAAAGTGTTGTGGAGTAAATAATGTACTTGAATATAAAGTTTTATATTAAAATATTAGGAAAACATAATGTTAGTTATTGGAAAAGTTTGTTTTTTTTTTTTTTTTTTGGTAGTAGTTTTTCCTCAGACAATATACAATTTTTCATAAGTCGCGCGAACGTTTATTGTTTTGTAAAGACTGTCAAAACACTTACTTTTTATTTTGTGATTAAAATTGGGTTTTTTCTGTTCCCGTACTATTGTGTAATTTTGTCTCTTTATGAGAGAAATTTATGCTTGCTCTCATTTTCACGAACTTTACCCAAAAAGTAAAGAAACAAAGCTAATATTTTGGCGCAAAAATCATAATTTACAAAATGGCCAAACAAAAATTGCATTTAAGGCTGTAAACACATGAGCCAAAACATTAAACAGCTGATCTGATTCAAATATCGGTTTTATTTGTACATATTTGAAAATAACAAATCCGACTTGTTTTCATGACACCAAATGAAACCAATATTGACTTGCAAAACCGACAATGAGCAAAACCGACTTGGAGTCTATGACAGTTTGTATACAAACTAGTTTTTTATGTAAACAAACCTTTTTTTTACTAGCAATATTTTTGACAAACCGACCACAGAAGCAGTGCAGTGACCTCACCTTCTAGTGAATTTGCCTTGTCTTATAACGCAATTCTGTAACATTTTCACGACAAAACATGTTTGTGTACGTAATTCGTAATTCTGCAATTCTGTAGTAATATATTTTTTGACACATTATACATTTTGATCATAACATCAACATTCAAATGTTTTTAATATTTCGGCCATTTTTCGTATAAAAAGATTACAACTTAACTTTAACCTACAAGGTAGGATGAGCCTTCCTTTCACTTATCGCTGACTTAAGCTTAAAGTAAATTTGTAATAATGGAACACTTTTTATACGGTCGATAAAATCCTACCTTAAGCTATTGGTAAGTTGTGAAAACCAGCGTTTAAAAATATGCAGTCAAAGTACAAAAACTGCCATTTCTTTAACTTCTTCATTTGTCATTGGTAAAAAAAAATGTTGCTTTTACTTCAGATTCATTATATTTAAACAGTCGATGTCAACCCAACTCAAGAAGCGAAAAGTTGTTCTCAAATTTTCGTTTTTTGTTGGACATTTTTTGGGTACGACTGCAGTTTTTTAAGCCCTGGTAAAAACGGGCCTTAAGATGGTAATATATTTTAAATGAGTGTGCTTATTTAAAGATACAGTGATTTATTGGTAGAACTCACAAAATGAGCTTAAGCGTTATATATATCTTTATTTTTAAGGCCTTATTCATAAAAAATATTTCATGTTACTAACAGGTTTATAAGATTAAATTTATATGAAAATTTGTTTAATAAAACTCTTATAAAACTGAAATGTTTTTTATGAATAAGGGGGTTAAACTGAATGTGGTATTTAAATTTTAAGATATAAAAAAAATATCAGTTAAAGGTAATGGGAATTTCGAAAATACGTCTTAATTTTTTAAGTATTAACACAAACTTGAAGGTTATAGGAAGCGCAGGGTAAGATCAGGGTTACCGTTAAACATTTTTTAAAAGTGGCACAAAAGGCCATTTTATAATAAATAAAACTTTTCATTTGCATGCATGATAGTGTGACTACAAACTGTAATGTTATATTAAATTTTTTGACAGTCGCCACAAAACGCATTAGATTTATATCTCAAAAAGTATTATGGAATACGTACGACTTGTGTGATAGTGTTAACTAGCCTTTAACATATGTTCTGAAGACGATGCCAGATTAGATTAGGAGAAAACTCCCGCGGAATTTTTATTCATAAAAATCGCAGAGCGCCAAAAAGGGATCGAATTGTGACATTAGTCGACGAGCTAGAACTTAAAGAATATAAACTTTTATATGCAAAACATTAATTTTTTTTATTAAAATTTATAAAAGTACATACTGTTCTGCTACCCTGTTCGTTAAAAATTCAGCACCCTGTTCTTAAAAATTCAATACATCTCTGCTATTGACATGTGAAATTATATTCAAATCTCATCCCCCCCTCCCCACTGTATAATGGAAGGTCATGTAAATTCAGTTCCATATGCTGTCTATGTTAAGTTTAATAATGATTATGAGTTGGTATAATTTATTAAATTTATTTTATTGTATATGTTGTTATTAGAATTTTTTGCTTTTTTTTTGTTATTTGTATATATTTTGCTTAAAAAAATATTGTAGTCGGATTTTGTCCTATAGTAAGTAAAAATATATTTTATTTTACAATTACTACCAATTAAAAAGAAAATTTTCAAAAATTAAAGAACAAAAGCATATACGAACTAAAAATAAGCAATAAGATATTATGACATTTAATTTTGATTTTAAGAGAATTATGCAAATTATAAATGAACTGTTATTAATTGTAAATTGAAACAAAAAAATATATATAAAAAAATTATGTAAAAAATTAAAAATCACACTTTCTTGTATTTATTGCAGGCAGTCCTTAAGTTAACACTTTTAAATTATTAATATATTTTATATTATTATTACTGTTTTACTATTAATAATAAAGAATACTCAACTGCTTTGAAATTAGTTAATGACAATTATAACAATAAAAAAAAGGAAAATACTAAATGTAAATAGATTCTTAATTCTTTTGATTATAAAAATGGCATAGAATAAAAAAATATAGTTTCTAAACTAAACATCAATTAATTTAGATTTCGTTTTATTCGTTGATAAAAAAAGTTTCGTTCTTTTTTATTTATTTTTTTGTTTTTGTATAATATAAAAAAATCATATTTAATATTTTACATTTGGTTTAACTAACTAAATACATTTCTTTATACATTACATAAAATACGGAAACAAAAATGTTAAATATTGTTTCTTTTTTTTCAATAAATTCTGTATGCAAAATTGTTTTCTAAAATTTACAGTTGATTAAAACTTTATTTAAAACTTAAAAAAAAAACTTAATATTTTATAAACCCCCAGACCACGCGAGCAATAAGGTTGGCAATTATTGCCGTGGCAACTGTCAAATTATATTGCTAAGTGCTGGTTCACACACGTCAAGTTTGGCTCGTCAAGTCTTGAGTTTTTAGGAGAGAGGGGAAAAGAAATGGCATTCTCTTTCCCCTTCTCTCCTTAAAGATCAAAACTTGACGAGTCAAACTTGATGTGTGTGAACCGGCACTAACACAAAATATTAACATCAGCGTTGCCAATTAAGTCATTTAGTGGTTAGATTTAGCATTTTTCACCTTATTTAGCCATTAAAAAATGTGTTTACCCATTAGACATTTTTTTTAAGCCACTTTTCAACTTGTTTCGCCATAAATTTTTTTTGTAGTTGAGAAATAGGTTACATTTAGCAACCGCTAATTCGATTTTATCAATAAGGTTAATATTTTTACCATGACCATAAAATATTTTTTATCTTTTTTATTTTGTTTTTGTAGATTTACGGCCAATTTCATCAATTTATTTAAATATCAATTTTTATTTTAAATTCGTTTTTCATGTCAAAAAAAAAAAAATACAAAATTATATGGAAAACTATATTTAAATATTGATATTGAATTGATATTTAAATAGAATTGGTGAAATTGGCCATAACACTCAAAAGGTTGGGTATATGTTGTCCTGATTATGATTTTCCTTCAAAATATTTAAAACAAATAGGCACAAGTGATTCCTATGAGACATCGAATTGATCGACGATTTGATTTTTTTAAATATGTACTAAAATAGTACATATTTAATTTACGTATATGTATGTATTCTTATGTAAAAAATTGATCTTAATTTACAATTTCATTGTAAAAATTTTTTAATGAATTATTTTTCTTTTATTATTGAATTATAATTCTATTTCTTCGACCTTTTTTATTAAATAAATCTTAATAAATTACTCAAGCTTAAGGTCACTTTTTTAAAAAATTAATTAAAATATTTTAATTTTTATTTTGATTGTTTGTTAAATAAATTTCAGATGGCATAGCTCAGTTGGTGAACTTTTATTAAATGAAAATAACTTTTGACGGAAAGGGACATTAAAATAGGTTTTAGGCTTTGAATATATTTAAAATTTTGTTTTTCCTTTTTGTTTGTTTGTTTGTCTTTCTGTTTAAAGTTTGTAGAATGGAATTTTAAATTTCTTATGATAATTTTGTTAATTGAAATTTTAAAATTTATTTTTCCATGTTTTATTTTTCCATTTATTGTCAAATTTAATTTTATTATAAAAATTTCCTGATGAAGATTTCCAACGGAAATCGAAATATTGAAAATAAAAATTATAATATTTTTTAATTAATTTTTTAAAAAAGTGACCTTAAGCTTGAGTAATTTATTAAGATTTATTTAATAAAAAAGGTCGAAGAAATAGAATTATAATTTATTAAAGACAGAACAGAGCACCATGAATTATCAAGATTTCAAGAGATTTGAGGGTAACAAGAAATGGATCAACAGGTTCAAAAAAGTAAGTAAAAGGATAATAAAATGTAAGGCAACAATTACATTTTTGAGAAGATGCAGAAATGAGGGGATTATGCAAAGATTTATCAAAGATTCCACTAAGAATATTTTCAAAATCTTCCATGGAAAAACCAATTCTTCAATAACTCATCAGTTCGAGAAATATGTTCAAGGCTTACAAAACAGGATTCTTAATTCACCAATCAAACAAAAACATTTCCAATTAAGGGACAATCAGGATGAATTGCAATATTTAAAATATGTTATAAGCAGGTTTTTAAATGGTGTTGAGATGAAGAATTTTTTGAAATATGAGGACAGATTAGCTGATTTATTAATGAAGAAAGAAAAACAGGTACATAAGAAAAAGTTTGATTGTCTTATTAATTTGCAGAGAAAAGAATTAGGAATCAGATTTAATAAGAAATGGTTTGTTAATAAAACAGATAGGGATATACCAGAGGATGTACAATGGATTTTATCTTTAGGACAAAAACACGCACTTCCAGTAAATAAAGGGGATTTTCCATTGATGAAAGTTATATGTGATGGTGAAGATTTTATTGAAACTATAGAAAATAAGGAACAACAGGAAATTGAAAGGTCAAATTTTGTAACGGTAATAGGTAATCATTTAAATAAAATGCCATTAGATTTTAGGGATAGATTTACAATGAATAAAGTGAAATTGAGTGAAAAATTTCTTAGAAATAATAGGGAAATAATGATTTTAAAAGCGGATAAAGGTAACACAACGGTAGCTATTAATAAAATAGATTATGTGTCTAGAATTGAAAACATTTTAAGTGACGATACTACATTTCACACATTAGAAAGAGATCCAACTAGCAGATTTGAGAAAATTAACAATAAATTTATTGAAGAACTTTTTAGATTAAATGTGATAACATTAGTGGAAAGACACAAACTAAAAACTTTCATATCTGTAGCACCAAGATTATATGGATTACCAAAAATTCATAAGGAAAATTTTCCTTTAAGACCTATTTGTTCGTCCATAAATTCACCATCACATAATCTTTGTAAATATATTACGAATTTACTTAAGAAGATAACGGAGAATTCTAAGTATAATGTTAGTAATTCTGTACAATTTAAACAAAAGTTGGAAAATTTAACAATTCAAGATAATGAAAAATTAATATCACTTGATGTTTTTTCATTATTTCCTAGTATTCCAGTTGACTTAGCAATTACAATTATTGAGGAAAATTGGGACAAAATTTCAGGGTTAACGAATATTAATAAGGATTTATTTTTGAGAATTATAAAGTTCTGTATAGTAGATAATAGATATTTTCAATTTGATAAGAAAATATTTGCACAGAAAAAGGGGCTACCTATGGGTTCTCCAGCATCTCCAATAGTTGCTGATATTGTAATGGAAAAATTATTAGATACAAGTTTAGAAAAATTGCCAATTAAACCGAAGATAATAACGAAATATGTAGATGACTTGTTTGTTATAGTTAATGAGAATGAGATAGATACTTTGTTATCAACATTTAATTCATTTGATCAGAATATTAAGTTCACTATTGAAAGGGAATTGAATTTTTCAATTCCATATTTGGACACATTGGTGATTAGGAAAGGAAATAAATTATTGATAGATTGGTATCAAAAACCAACCTCATCAGGCAGAATTTTAAATTTTTATTCTAAACACCCTAGGAGAATTATTATTAACACAGCTAGGAATCTAATAGATAGGATATTAACAATTAGTGACAATAGATTTCATAAGAAAAATAAGGAAATTATTGGAAATATTTTAAAGTTCATTAAATTTAATTTTCATTAAATTATTTTTATGAAGAAAGGAATTTTACAACATGAAAATTAATTAAAATTGTTATTGATAATCTTTCATTCTTGACCGTGGCCGGTGCTCGAATAGTTTTCCTAACAAATTGATTTGCAAATTGGTAAGACAATACAATATAAAGAGATCTCGGAACCACGTATTTATAAGTCATTAACTTATGTACCTGGGTTTTCGGAAAGATTAGAAAACTCAAATATATATGATAAAGGGAAATACAGAATGGCACATAAGGTGAATAATAATGTTGGGAGATTATTCACAAAGACTAAGGATAGATTAAAAAAGTCAGATATGTCTAATTTAGTTTATAAGATTCATTGTGGTGGCAATGATAATGAACAATGTAGGAAAATATATGTAGGAACAACTAGGACAAAACTTAAAATTAGATTAGCAGGACATAAACATGACCAAAAATATAGGAATTATAATTCAGCCCATGGAACGGCGTTATCAACCCATTGTATGGATTTTAATCATTATCCTGGGGCCTAATTCTCGCATTCGTGATCGAGTACTTTCTCGATTCGAAAGCAATTTTATTTCAGTCAATACTGAACGAATCAAAATTATTTTTTCAGTATTGTGAAACTCAAATGAATGCTTTACAATAACGAACAAATATTTCCAATTCGTTCAGTATTGACTGAAATAATTAGATATTAAATTACTTTCGAATCGAGAAAGTACTCGATCACGAATGCCAGAATCTGGCCCCTGATTTTGAAAACACATCAATTTTGAATACGGAAAGTTTTATGAAACGTAGATATATGTTAGAAATGTTGCAGATAAATAATGTTCCATTTGAGAAAAGAATTAATTTTAAAAAAGATACTGAGGGATTAATTCAGATTTATAGACATTTATTGAATAAAAATAAATAGGTTGATGGAAGGGATAATTATAAATAGGTATTTGTCTTTGATTGTTTGTTAAATAAATTTCAGATGGCATAGCTCAGTTGGTGAACTTTTATTAAATGAAAATAACTTTTGACGGAAAGGGACATTAAAATAGGTTTTAGGCTTTGAATATATTTAAAATTTTGTTTTTCCTTTTTGTTTGTTTGTTTGTCTTTCTGTTTAAAGTTTGTAGAATGGAATGATAATTTTGTTAATTGAAATTTTAAAATTTATTTTTCCATGTTTTATTTTTCCATTTATTGTCAAATTTAATTTTATTATAAAAATTTCCTGAAGAAGATTTCCAACGGAAATCGAAATATTGAAAATAAAAATTAAAATATTTTAATTAATTTTTTTAAAAAAGTGACCTAAAGCTTGAGTAATTTATTAAGATTTATTTTATTATTGAATTTAAATGTGTTTTTATTAAAACAGTTTTAAGCCATTTTTTCCGTAAATTTATACATTTTTGTTACGAAGTCTTGGCAACACTGATTAACATTAGCCCTGCAACAAAGCAACAAATATTAGTGCCGTTTCACACACGTCAAGTTTGACTCGTCAAGTCTTCAGTTTTTAGTAGAGAGGGGAAAAGAAATGGCATTCTCTTTTCCTTTCTCTCCTCAAAGCTCAAGACTTGACGTGTGTGAACCGGCACTTATAATACATTAAACAGAAACTATCTGTTAACCCTGCAGCCACACTTTCAATAAACCACTTTCAAGTTGTTCGCACAAACTGCTTGTCAAAACTTGGTTGAATTGACAGCTGTGGCACAGGTTGCAATCAATTTGATTATCAATTTCATTTTAAAAATGCCCCGACGAAGAAACAACTTAAAATAGTAGCTTGACTCAAAGTATTTTGCAAAAAAGCACAAGAGTTTTTAAAAACACAATTTGTTTTTAATAAAGCACATTTATTTTTGAAGAAATATAGTTTTTATAAAGAAAGCGCTAAATTAATTTGTGATCAGCTGTTAAATTGAACGTAAAATTGCCAAACAAATGGAAATAGAAATGTAAAATTGAGTAATCTCGTGGTCCATTTAAAAAGTGTGAGGGTGTTAGTCAAATTCAATTGCCATTTCCTTTAGTTTTTTTTTTTTTTTATTTATTGAATAAATGAAACTGAATTATAGCTTGCTTTAAAAGAACGGCAATGTTTAATATTTTCATTTTTAGCGATCTCCCCCTTCAGCATATTTTTAACTTTATGTTCTAAGATATGTATGTGTGTGTTCGCCACCTTAAGATATAAGCTTAAACATTGGCAATTTGACGCAGTTTGTGTGAAGACATCACAAATTGCTTGTGTGGTCTGGGAGATACAAACTTCATAAACTTTTTTAGTTAAGAATATACTTCCGTTGCAAAAAAAAAAAAATGCTTAGGTTGACTTAAGCTTAATTTGAGTTCAAAAGTACACATTGGCAAAGTTTAAATATATAGGCCCATATTCATAGTCAAAAATAAAGTCGACTTTAAAACAATGTTATTGACATCCATTTAAAGCCGGTTTTAACTTAAAGTCGACTTTATTTTGACTATGAATATGGGCCATAATATTTTTAATAATAACGCCACAATTAAATAAATTATTATAAAATAAAAATTATAAAAAAAGACCTTGAGCTCAAAAAAAGTTTTTATTTTTTACTAGCTGGCCGTCCCGGCTTCGCTCGGTAGCTGTTTACTAATGATCGATGGTGCTGTTTTCTGATTTTCAGTAAATCGAAAAAGTAGGCGTGAAAGTGGGCGGGGCAAAAGTTTATTTTCGTTAAAACCTAAGTTGGACCAAGGCGATCGTTAGAAAGAAAATATCGTCCAAATCGGTCCAGCCGTTCTCAAGTTATGCGATCAGCAACAGACAACATTTCATTTTTATTATATAGATAAGAAAATATTATATTGTGTTTAATTCGACCTTTAAAATGTATAAATAAAAGAACTTTTTTCCTTTTTGAGCTCGAGGTCCTGGTTTTATTGTTAATTATTCTAATTTTACAATTTTTAATTTGCCTATTTGGCAAATTAAAAATTGTAAAATTAGAATAATTAACAATAAAACCAGGACCTCGAGCTCAAAAAGGAAAAAAGTTCTTTTATTTATAGATAAGAAAACTTAAATATTTACTGGAAAAAGCTTAGTAGATACTAGTGATGTTACGAATATCAATTTTTAATAATTGCGAATACGAATATCCAAACTGTACTTTAGAGCCACTCGATACTTCAAATTTAATTGAAAAAGAATCTCCCGTTTGCGTTGATAACAATTAATTGTAAAAAACTGCTACACTACTAATTGTATTTAACATTGATATTATCAACTTCGCACTAGAATGCCACTACTGAACATTTTTACACTTAAAATATTTCTATTATTATAAATATTTCTTTACTAAATTTGCCACAGTTAACAGCTATGGACCAAACATTGTGAAAAAAATATATAAAAAATTAATAATTTTTGACAGTTTAGCAATTTTTTCGGGTTAGTTTGTTTCAAACTGCTTTATCCTAGTCTACAGCTGCAATTGCGCCAAAGACACGAAAACAAAATTCCAATTTGTTTTCGTGATAAAAATTGCATATGTTCTTGGAAAAAATCCAGTTCAAGCCAGTTCAATATACGTGAGGGCATAAAATCCGAACAGCGGAACCCAAATGGAGTTTTGTTAGTTTCGATTAGTACTTCGAGAAATTCACCGCGAGGAGTTTGCATTTTATGTATGACACCGTATAAGCAGAACAAAAACATTTCTCTGAGTTTCTTTAAATGTCTCATATCAGTTATATTTTTCAAATTTATCAATTCACTGCAGCGAACGCATTTCCAATTAATGTAATGGGATTGGAATTATCTTTATATTTAATATATACATTCCAGATGCCGATAATATTCTTACGACAATTAGGCAATTGCTTCAAATGATAGTGTATATCTAGGAATGCTTAACATCAGCTTGAGTAATTTTCATTAATAATTTTTGTGACTGCACAAAACTTCTAATGTTTGTTTGGTTTTTTCTTTACTCAAAGATTTTATTTGTTCATAAAAATCATTAATAGTTAATATTTGTTATCTCATTTTATGAAGAATATCGCTAAAATCACTAGTATGTACATATTTAAAAAAAAAAAAACGGTTTTAACCTAACTATTTGCAACGTGGTGCAAATAAACACATTGTTAGTTATAAAAAAGCTGACTTTGGTAGCTTCACCTTCCTACTTTAAGGTGTAGGTGGTCGATAGCTCGAAGAGGATGCTTATCAGAAGTTAGCCGTAATACGTAATGACTAGGCCAACAAAAAAAAAAAAAAAGCAGATGCTTATTTTTTGGTTTACAAGATCGAATCTTTTTGATTGAAAACAAACTCCGATCATAAAATATGAGGGCTTTTTATTTTGGCAATATCGGTTTTTTTTAGTTATTTTTGCAATATCGGCTTTTTTTACTTATTTTGCCATTTTAAGATAATTTTTCATTTTTTCATATGAAAAAAAAACTTTATTTAATTAATTTTTGCAAAAATCGTTATTGCTTTTTTTTAATGTGGCAACTTTTTTTTATTATAACTAAAAAAAAATTACCCTTTTTGTGCTCTAACAAATCTAGTTTAAAAAAATCGTTCAACGCTACGGTAATATTTTGAGTTTCCCTTGTACAATATCATCCCAACAACCTATAGAAATAATGTGTTATTATACACACACCACAAGAGTGGAGAGGGAAATTCTGCATTTGTGCTGATGTGTGTAATAACCTAAAATATTGGACCTAAAGTATACCGATCGACTCAGAATCGCTATTCATAAAGCCAAACACACTCGAAAATTTGATTTTAAAAACTGTGGCGTTGGGTACCACATGGTTGGGCTTGACCGACTATACTTTCTTACTTGAATTTGACAGAGTAACGTCTTAGCGGTGCTGTAAGGTATTTTTTATATTGTTGTATACATATATTTTTTATATGTTTAAGTTTTTAATATTAAGCCTTTTTATCAACGTATTTTATTATTTGCTTGTTTAAGTTCTAACGAATTAATTCCTCAGTCACACAGTTTTAGCTATTAAGAATTTCTCTGTATATATTGGAATGAAAGTGATTTGCGGAACCAAATACATATTGTTAATTTCTGCAAATTTTTAGCTTAAAACTGTTATTTTAGTGCTTTTTTTTGTTTGCCCTAGTAATGACTATATAAATATTTCGAGGCCAAATTTGTCCCCTTCAGTGGCTTCAGTAAGCAAACAAAACACAAAAAAACTTTTATTTTATATTTTTTTAAATTTTATTTTTCTATGACAATACGGACGCAACAAGTGCACAGTGGCTCAGAATTGTTTTTCATCGGCCAAAAGTCGGATTGTAACTAACCATACAAAAACCACCAAAAAATGCTGCCTATGTAGAATCAATTTTTTGAGGTGGGCGATCTTACGGAACCACTTGCCAATGCGCATTTATAAGGCATGATTTTTATTTGAGATTAGCGATAAATTCTGCTGCCTATAATTATGATTAAATGGCAAATTTTTGATCCGTCTCTCAAAATTGTACAGAAATTATTTTTTGCAAGGGAAAGACTTCAATAATTATAATTGCATAACCATGTACAGCAAATTAAAACTGGTCCTGACAACGAATACAGAATTCTTAGTAACATCGATCGAAATTAAACTTGAAAAAAAGTTTACATATTTTTGTGATCATATGGTCAGACTTTTTTGTACTTCACATTAAATTTAAATAGCGAAATGTTCGAAAACGTTAAGCTTCTAAAAATAGGAAATTATTCCATTTGTCATTTCGAGTAATATTTTTTTTATAAGGCTTGTTGGCAAGTTTTCTGTTTTTTTTTTTTTT
This sequence comes from Pollenia griseotomentosa, assembly GCA_963931875.1. Classification (NCBI taxonomy): domain Eukaryota; kingdom Metazoa; phylum Arthropoda; class Insecta; order Diptera; family Polleniidae; genus Pollenia; species Pollenia griseotomentosa. The sequence continues at coordinate 180,500,917 of OZ007560.1, read as the reverse complement.
TTTTTTTTTTTTTTAATATAAATTTCTTTAACTTAATTCGAAGATATTGCAAAATGAAACTCAAACTTGGAAATCTCTTGAATAGCTTTAATACAAATTTATGGCATAAGGTTTTTGCTAACATCAAATAACTGAACCTTAATTTGCTAAGTTCTTGTAAATTTAGCTTTGTCTACGAAATTTTTATTCAATCAATACTTTCTTAAAACTTTCATAAAAACATTTAGATAAGCTTTAAGAAACGATTACATTTTTTAACCGACATTTCTTATTTTATGAAAAAAAAGAAGAATCTTGTAAATAATTCAAAGCACTCGTTTTAGACTTAAATTTTACAAAATATGTATCTTCAAATCAAATACAGAAAATTATGCGATGAAAAAAAAAACAAATTCAATTTAAAACAAACATAGAATATAACACTGGTCTGCAGCAAAAATAGCCTTAAGTGAATAAATCAACATTTGTAACTGATTTTCATGGTTTATGGCTTTTTTTTTATTCTTAATGGGTTTCTAATAAATGATAAAGATGTAAAATTTTTGTACTTATAATTTGTTTTATAAGTTTTTGAAAACAAAAAAACTACTTATTGTGTATGAAAAAAAACATAAAAATTTACCACCACTAATTTCTGAATAACTCCGAAACAGTTGAAAATATAAAAAAAAAAATTGTTGGATGGTTTAAAGAAATTTTATTCTGAATGATTTGTTGGTGTTTTGATCAAAATCGGACAAATCGTTCTCCAGTTATGATAAAATGTATGAGCATAACCGCCTTATTTCGGGACAAATATTAGTCAAGCCCATACAAAATTCTTAGCCCAATAGAAAAAAATTGAAAGCGGACTTGAATTCAACGCAATAAACTCTGAATAGTTTACATACATATTTTGTTTTTTGCAGACCAGTGCAATTAATCATGTTTAAATGATAAACAAATGTATTTAGTTTTATAACACATTTTGCAGTTTTCGATACGAATATTGTAATTTTATTGTATTTATCAATAAAGTGTTTTTTAAGTTGTTTTATAGTTTTGTATTGTTGTTGCTCTTTGTGTCTTTCTATTGGATCGTTTTGTTACATGTAGATGATGTATAAAAACTTAAAACTTACACTATTATTAATCGGATGGTTTAACAAGACCCATCACTTTGCCCTCAAATAAGGGAAGGATATCGTTGTCATTGACAATTTCTTCTTGAATCACTGGACTGTCAGGATCTTCACAGTGAGTTTTGAAGAAAAACCTAAAAATTAAATATATCATATAAGAATTTCTTGCTGTTTTGATGTGATTATTTAAAAAATTAACCTGAAATGACCCTTTTTGGGTAAATAGTCCTTAAATTGTTTTAGTGTTGGTTGGGTACCGGGTATTTTAGTTCTATAGGGATATTCTTCATCACAAAATGAAAATACAACTGTAGTCGTCTCTTGAGGTTTTGCGGGTAAAGGAGGCGGGAGCGATTGATGGTGTAGACTACTACTGCCACTGCTGCTGTTACTAAATGAGGCTGATGTTTGTTGCGGTTGCTGTTGCATTGGTGGCAGCATATGTTGTTGGGTATATCGACGAGACCGTCTAGTCTCATCTTCCAGTCTTCTTTTTGTCTCTTCTAATTTTGAGGCTGTACTCGTGCCAGAACGTGAACTAGATTTTTTTTTAAAAAAATGTTTGTAAGTATTCAAAATATAATTAAAAGAGGTTGTTACCCTTTACCTATTGTCTTTGTACTTCATTAGAGTATCAGCTGAGAATAGGCTTATGCCACTATCTGTATTCATGGAAGGCCATTTATTTGTTAGCTTCCTGGCTGAGGAACTATGATCTGGCATTGATTTTGAGTGTTTCATTGAATGACCACCTGTTTATTTATTTATTTTTTTTTTTTAAATAAGCAATGACATTAACTTTTAATGAAATAATGGAATGTTTATTTTAAAACTTACTCATACTCATAGCACCATCACTTAACATGCCTGAGTCATGTGTTATGGTGCGCCTTCTGGATGGTAAAGGTGGGCAGGGTGACATTGTACCAGGAGAACGATGTGGGGTCTGATCATTCCAAACGCGGGAAACATGCTGATCAAGAATATCTTGATCATTGTCTTCATCGATTGCAAATTTTTCACGTATGGCTTGGGCAAACGCACGATCACTGGCAATTCTTTCATTAGTCGGCAAAGATTCCTCAGGGAAATGCTAGAATTTTCGTTACAATTATTTTTATATTTAAGCTCAACAGAAAATATATACTAACCTCTATTCGGGCTCTTTCATCGAGGTCCTGTTTACGTTTAACCTCCTCAAGTTTGGGTATTAGTAACGCTATTAATTCATTTTCTTTTAAAGGACGATGTTCATTTGAATGAAGACGCTGAGTGCGAGGTATTACCTTTAAAAATTTAAAAATTGCAATAAAATGAAATAGTTTTGCAAATTTTTGTTTTGCATCATAAGCAAACCTGAAAGGAATTTGATTCCTTATTAGCCAAGGCACTCTGTCGTATAGCTTTTGTTTCAGTAGAGCTATGTCTTCGTTGAATATATGGGCGTCCATCCCTAAAATAACATTTTGTTTAGTTTATAAATATTTATGTACACTTGTGTAATATATTTCTAACACTTAACAAATGATAAAACATTTCCATAATACCTTTCGAGTTTGGAATTATCTGTTTAGTTACAATCTTTAATAAAAAACTTGTCTGCAGTGGAGTTTTTTTTATATGAACATACATATGTATAGATATATGATCAATATGAACAACTTAGTAGCTATCGTAAAAGTTATAGCTATCTCGTATGCATATAACTTAGCAATGTGTTTGACTTTAAGTAAAGTGAACTTTTCATATTTTTGAATTAGTCAACATTTAATTTGAAGAAAATATCGTTTTAGTTTGAGCTTGGTTTATGTGGGCCTTGAAAGCTTTTAAACCCACACCACAAATGTGGAGAGCTTATTATGAGTTTGTGCTGTTGTTTGTAACACCTTAAAATATTGGTTCAACCCACCTTTTAGTATAATAATCGACTTAGAATCAATTTTTGAATCGATCAACGATGAACGTCCGGCTGACTGTCCATGTAAACCTTTTTTTTTTGCATGTCCTTTGAGTCTTAACCTCATAACATAATTTTGTTTTGCCGGATTCATGATTGGCCATGGGTACGAAATTGGGTACTCTCTCGAAAGTTTGTCTTTGTATACTGTGGTGTAGGGTATCAAATGGTCGAATGGTTATTTGAGAATAACACATTACTGAACACAAAACTTTTAGCTAAAAACTATTTTAAAGATAGAATATTTTGAATATTACCCCTAGAACATATTAATTACGCACTTCAAAATTAGGTAGGAATACTGTTTTTCTAATGGAAATAATTTTTAAAGGTATTCCATACTGCATTGTATTTTTTATTAAAGACATTTAGTATAAATTATTTACTTACATTGAACAGCTTGAAAGAGACATTGTATCAGAATCAGTTCTACCGCCCGAACTGACACTCGCCCTTTCAGAATCTACGCGGGAATTCGGTACATAGGAGGTATTTGTTTTCCCTGTATACACATAACCATGAGCACTAAACTCACATGCATAATAGAGATTTGTGTGCAGTTGTTTGTTTTTTTGTTTGTTTGTTATTGAATATGGTACATTTAATAACAATTTGTTTATAAAGAAAACGACAGTCGGGTTTCAATCATTCCATGCATCAAATTATTACAAAAAATTAAAAAAAAAAAAAAAATTAAAAAATTCAAATAAATAAGGTATAATAAAACAATTTAAATAATACAATAAAATAATAATTATTATTATACAATAATGCAAGCACACATTTGATTGTAATATAAAGATTGGCGTTACGGACAGAAAGGCGTGGTTTAAATTTGATATTATTTTAAAATTGTTTAAAATAAATTTATTTAATTAAGTGTGTGGATGTGCATTGTTTGCAGGATACATTGTTGTAGGTGGTTTGTGGTGGATGACAATGGATTTTGTTGTTGGACGTGTGCAGATGCAGATTAAAAATGAAAATAAAAGAAAAAATAAAAATAATAAAATTTATACAAATTAATAAAAAAAAAATAATAATAAAACACATGTACAATTAAGAATAAACTACAGTATCTTAACTTTAATAGAATTATAACTCACACTAGGGGAATATTACTGAAAAACTTTCTACATTTTTTCGCAAATAAACTAACAAATTCGATAAAAAGTTGGGGTAACAATTTACTAGTGTGAGATAAATAAAATAAAAAAAAACTAAATTATAGTAAAATAATATAATATGCATAGTTGTATTTACAGGTATAAAAAGTACATACTATACATAAATTTACAATTTAAATGTTTAAAAACCGTTTTAAGACTTTTCAATTTTTTTCTGTTACGTAAAATTAAATACTGCCTAAATCACGATATACGATATTTCGCAATTTTTTGATTGATGCAACTAAAAATTCATTGAGTTTAAATTCTGTGAAATTATTTATTTTAAAGACATTTTATTAAAAGAGATTCGGCATTATTACAAGAGTGGTTGTCGTGATCAATGTCGTAGTCATTTAAAACTCACAACTGCAAGGTAAACCACATAGTAAGTTTGTCGTATTTATGTCGTTTACAAAAATCATAATACAAATTTGTAAAAACAACTACGGCAAGGACACTCACAGTAAAGCCGATTATGTCAACGGACCGAATTCAGAAGTATGTATGTAGTAGAATAAATGCTAATTATGTTTTTAGAAAGTTTTTTTTTTTCAAAAACAGAATACAAAGAAGTATTAAAATCTAGTCAGAACAAATTCCAGGACATTTCTGCGAAAAAGATTTTTGGATTTTATGAGAATTTTACAATGAAAAATTCCAAGAATGTTTTTTTAAGTTTCCATCTCTAATTTATGTTCTGTTAACCTCTACTGCGCTTTTAAAACCATTCTTAACAATTCAAGCAATTAATGTAAATACATATGTATTTGAAGTTGTTCTTTACAATTTTTGGGAATTTCCTTCAGTAAAGAAATTAATTGTCCTACCTGGAACTTATGTAAAGTAAGGAAATTAAAAACTTCATAAATAATCAAAGTCTAAGTTTCAAACTCGCTGGTAGTTAGCAGGCCTATCAGTGTCGGGGTTGCGGGTTCGATTCCCGTCAGAGGCTCTGGTCTCCTGCAGACAAGCGTAGAGCTTCTCGGAATTAGTTAAAGAAAAAAAATGCTAATATATTTTGGAAGTTTCTTGGTTTATTTCATTACTCTGATTTTGACTTATGTATGAAGGAATAATGTACTTATATAAATATAGACCGAATTGCCCAAAATTAAGCATTTTCGATATACTTTAATCAAAAGGGCATTATATAAAAGACTCATTACATACAATTTATTTTAACAGTTTTTTCAAAATTATTTGTGTTAACAAATCTTTAATAAAATGTATTTATGTATAATAGACTGGCACACAAACAATAGTAATTGCGTTACATTGAAGGGTGTATGTCTGTTTTTTAAAAATTTACAAAAAATGTTGGATCTAGTGCTGTCCGTTCGTGAGCTTTACTTTACTGGTACTAAAACAAGTATTCTTTTTAGTTATTTAAAAATTGTTGTAGTCAGTGTTGCCAAAAAAAATACAATCCATCAAACTTATTTTTTCAGAAATTTTTTGATTTAAAAAAATTGGGGTCTTACAAGAAAATTTTAGTAGCAGACATAAAATTAAGACTTTTGATTCTAGGAAAGTAACAATTATGTCTGTTTTATATCACTTTTCTTTTAAAACAAATATAGGTTGAAAAAGTACCTACTAGTTAAAAAATAATAAATAAAAAATGTATGCAGCTAGAATGCTGCATCTAAAGAATTCGCGAATATTTCACGAATAATTCAACGTATGATTTCAAAAGCTTTTTTTATAAAAATATTTAGGGGATTCAGACGGTAGTCATCCAGTCATTTGTCCTTAACGTGTACTATGTATCTATGACAAAACAATAAACCAGCATCAATAGTCTTATTAAATATAAATATTTCTTAAAATCTGTAAAATGAACAGTTTTTAAAACCGTCCAGCTAACGAACAGATAACACTAGATTTTGGGAATCTTAAAAACCCGAAGATGTATTTTAACAAGAGTAATAAAATCACTTTTGTAATTGTCCAAACTTAGTGAGTCGTTCTAATACACAATCAAATTTAAAAACATTTAAATCATAATTTAATTCGTAATGATATAAAAAGTAATATTTGAAAAAAATTACTGTATGAAATACAAACATTGAAACTTATTTATTTACACACATTTAACCAAAATCAAATAATAAAAAAGTGTACATCACTTACCCAGGTGGTCGAATTTCCAGTCTTCTCTTTTGTGTAGCCAATAATAAATCGCGTGTTAAACGCATACCCATGTTCATATCAGATGATACACGTCCTCCTTCAACGCGTAGTTTTTCGAAATCATCACTTAATGATAATTCCGAATCTTCATGTAGGGTGGGTAAAGTTGAGCTGCGAGGTAGGGTGTCTGTCGCACTAACGGAACCGCTAGAGCTGGCTGAAGTTGAGGGACCATACACGCTGCCACTAGCACTGCAACTACCAGCAGTTGAAGCACCAATAGCGGCACTAGTACTCGCAGGCAAATTTATAATTGGGCCCATTGCACTGCTCACTTTCCCGCTGCTAGTGGAAGCGCCTGCAAATGGCAACGCACATGCTCCACCACCTCCTCCTGCTACAGCTGCTGCCACACCACTGCCACCATTATTACTACCACAGCTAGCACCACTACTACTACTGCTACCAGTACTACAGCTAGCGAGGCCCGTTGTCAGGCCACCACTACTGCTGAAACGTTCGTGAGCAGCCGACATTTGCTGTATATATAGGATGTACATTTCCGAGCACAAAAATGATGGATAAATATTATCCCGTATTGTATTTTCAACGTGTTTTTGCATTTCATCAAATATATTTGGACTGAGAGGTATTTCATTTTTAAGTCCAGCCTTAATATTTCTTCTCAAATCTTCCGATACAGATAATGTGCTTTTGCGCAAAAATCTAATTGAAAAATTCAATAAGTATTATAACATTATAAATACCAAAAACTCTATTTCTCACTTACCTGTAAATAGCCTGGATAATTTGTTTAATTTTTTCTGGATCGGTTTGTTGTTTCAAACCCTCACAGGCAAAGTAAAAATTTAAATGATCATTATATGCAGGCGCCTCCTCTTCTACGTACTTTTTAAATAATTCAACACCATCGCGATCTTCGAGTAGATGATTGAGTGTACGGGCCCAATTCAAATAGGATGGTGGTGAATTACGCATATGTTCTCCCACCCCTTCGGTCATCTATTTAAAATTGCAAGTTAATTAAAAAATAAAACAAATTTTATATTTATTTTTCCATACAAACCTTTCTAACACGACTTTCTTCTCCGGGTACAGGTGGTCTTGGCCCACTACACTCATTATCATCATATTTTCGGTAGCCCGATGTATGGCTCATGCCACTTGAACAAAATGTTAATGCTTTTTAGAATTTTCCTTTTCAAATTAATTCTCCTTTTTTCTATAGATATTGATGTTTTCGTCGTATGTTCTTTTATGTTATAAGTAATATCAGATTTAAATTAGTTTTTCTTATTAAATTATATTAGTCCTTTTCCTTATTGTGTGGTACTTTTTTAATTAATTTTTTGTTCTTAATTATTATTACTGTGTGATGTTTATTATTATTTTTATTCGTTATTTGTAATTAAATAATTTCGTGAATGTTTAAATACTATTAAATGTATGTATATTTTATATTTATTTAGTTGTAGTTATTTTTAAATTAATTTAATAATTTTTTAGACATTACATACATTTACAATTCGCTAAAGCCCTTTATATTTAAAATATTAGGGCATGGAAGATTTTCAAATCGGAAGGCAATAATACAAGGCCTGAAAATAAAAAAAATATAAGTTTAAGATTAATTTAATTATATTTTATGACTAAAAAAGAAACGATTATAAGTTAGCATCAAATTTTTAAAATACAATTGGACAGAACATCTACAATTTGCTAAAAAGTTCAAGTGTATAAAATGACTCTATTCTAAACGAATTTTTAATACCCTTTACCATACCACTCACATTATCAAACAGAATTAAAAAATATATATATATGTATATATGTTGAGTACATTTATTCTTTTTAAACACATTTCTCTATTTAACCCTTTCGGTACGGGAGACGATTAGTTAGTTCCAAGCTTTTATAATGGGCTATTTTTACAAAACAATGCATAATATTTATCTTTTTTTGTGTGCCCCTACCCAGGGAAGGGACTTGGGGTGGGACATATATGTCCCATCAGGAGTTTGGCATGGGACATATAAGTCCCATTAGTCGTAAACATATAAAAAAAGGGTATAAATAATCAAGAAATTGGGTTCTTTTTACGATGTAAATTAACATATGTGATCCACGAATTTACAGCTGACATCACCAATCTATAAAAACTTTATTCCATCATTTCTGTGATTTACGGTCTGGTCTGGTCTGGTTCATACATTTTGGATAACTGATCAAAAAACTCCTACAAACAACACGTGTTATGATAAAAAGCAAGACTTGTTTTAATATTTGTACTTAAACGTCTAAATAACTAAATGGGACAGTTTTGAATCATTTAAAGTGAAAAACTTTAATACTAGGACTCTGGGAACATTCAGTGGGGTACATATGTCCCAATAAGTGCGAAAGGGTTAAGCGGCAAATCATGCATCTATGCGCATATTTGTTATGTGTAAAGAAAAAGCAAAAAAAGGCTGCACATTAAAAAAAAACTAGAGGCACTCGTTGTTTTCTGCTTATAATGGGTGATTTTTTAGCTATTATCTTTTTGGCAACACTGATTTAAACAGCTGACGCACGTTTCGTGTTTTGTTTCACTGTCTTACAAACGAACAACGCTTGCAAATTATTGAATTTTATTATCAAAAATTATCAAAAAATTTATCGAAAAATTGTGTTCAGCGACGAAGCTCATTTTTGGCTCAATGGGTACGTTAATAAGCAGAATTGTCGATTTTGGAGTGAAGATCAGCGAGAAGCATTGCAAGAGCTACCAATGCATCCAGAAAAAGTCACAGTTTGGTACGGTTTATGGGCTGGTGGCATCATTGGACCGTACTTCTTTAAAGATGTTGCGAATCGAACCGTAACTGTCAATGGTGAGCGCTACCGTGAGATGATATCCAACTTTTTTTTGCCCAAAATGCAAGAGCTTGACTTGCATGACATGTGGTTTCAACAAGACGGTGCCACATGCCACATGCCACACAGCACGCTTAACAATGGACTTATTGAGAGGCGAGTTCGGTGAACATTTTATTTCACGTTCGGGACCGGTCAATTGGCCGCCTAGATCGTGCGATTTAACGACTTTAGACTATTTTTTGTGGGGCTATGTTAAAGCTCATGTCTATACACACATGCCCGCTTCAATTGACGCATTGGAAGACAACATTGAAGCATTTATTCATGAGATACCAGCCGAAATGTTGGAAAGAGTATGCCAAAATTGGACTAAGCGGATGGACCATTTGAGGCACAGTCACAGTCAACATTTGCATGAAATAATCTTCAAACATTAAATTATATGGACCGCACTATCGATTCAAATAAAGATTTCATGAATTTTTCTGAATTTTATGTGTTTTTTTTTTTAAAACTTTCCTATAGCTCTTAAAAAATCACCCCTTATATCAGTCTTTTATGGACCGATCTGGCTGAATTTCAAAAGCAAACTTTAACGAAGTATTTGTGACATAAATATGAAACAATCCAGTCCTCCATCATTTCTGAGGTCTGCGGAAAACCTATTTTAACATACACGCGGGCATCGTTAGATTAACTTCGCTGCTCATAAGAATGGTCAATAATATAGAAATTCCAAACGGAATGAAGAACTTATACATAAATATATACCCTTTCCACGCGTGGTGAAGGGTATAATGATCAAATTGTTTACAAAGGCCCTGGAAAAAAATTACCTGAAATAAAAAATTTCTTAAAAAATTATAATTGATAACAAGCAAGAGAGTATAGTTGGTCAAGCTCGACCATATGATACCTTACACTACAGTATATAGGAACAAATTTTTGCAAGTGTACCTTATTTAGGACCCATGGGCAATCATGGACTCGCCAGAAAATTATTTAATTGAGGTTAAGGTTTATATAAAAGTTCTGTTTGTGGAATATTATTTAGATATCTTCATCTATATGAAATTTGTTTTCCTTCAAGTGATTTTAGGAAGGGGGTTTATATGTGGCTTATGGCTAACTTTGGACCCACCAGCACAACATTTTGTCATGACATAGAAGCTACCGTAAAAGTCATTGCCGCCAATTTTATGCAAATACTAACAGTTATAAGGAAGTTATGGCATTAAAAGCGGAAGTACTATTTGTATGGGAGCTATGGTCAACAATGGTCCCATTCCAATAAAATTTGGTAAGATGATTTTGATTGCAATAAAATAAGTTTATAAGTTAATAAGATGCTTTTAGGGTACAAACGCTTAGTCCTTGTGCAAATAAGAAGCTATATTCTAAATTTCTTCATATTATCGCCACCTGTACTTTGCGCACATGGATATCGTTAGATCGATTTAGAAAATGATTCTAAGTCGATGGGTATACTTAAGCTACGGTCACACTTGACAAATATTTGACGAAAAAGACGTAACCAATAGGCAGCCTTAAATATAATTTCCTTTAATTGCAATATTTATTTTGATTGTAATACTACCTACACCTTACAAAAAAACAGTGTTTTGCTGTGTCTGTCAGTATAATTACTTTTATTTTGTGATATTAAGATCATGTTAAATCTCACTTACTATTAACAAAAGTAGTGGTTATGCTTATTTGCTCAAATATTTAATAAGTGTGACCGTAGCTTTAAAGGTGGATCTTGTCGTTTCTACTGAATTTTTATTTAAATGCACTGAAAGAAATTGAATGTAATATGCGACAAAAAAATTTTTAATAAAAAAATGTTGTTTTAATGAAGATTTAATAAAAGGGCTATATTAAAACGATGATTCTATTTAAAACATAGAACACGAGTTTCAATATTAGGATTGTTGAGTGGCCCAGCAATATATGGCACACATAAATATGCATCACTTGAAACTCTTCATTTATTATAGTTAAGAATATGATCTTAAAGTTCCAAATGTTGTAATCTCTCCAATATTTGGTTATATGCGCCCAAAGTTACAAATACAAAACATTCTGAAAGTGCCTAAACATTTTCCTAAATGCATATATGTATGTATGTACATTAGCGTGGCCGTTAGTTGTATGGAGAACTTTTTTTTTTTGATTTCTTATACTCTCCCCCTCCAAATCGGTTCAGTTTTATGTAAAAAAAAATACAAAAAAATTTCGTAGCGATAAGTTGTGTTTTAGGGAGGGCGTCCGCCCCTCAAAGTTTGCCATCAAGCCATTTATTCAAATGTAATTTGTTTGCGTATGACTATCTTCTAAAAACAACATTTTACAAGAATATGATATATGGCAATATTTTAGCTCTTCTAGTCAACAACATAAACCTCCAAGAAAGTTTTTTGCTAAGACTAATATCTTAGAAAATAATTAAGAAAATAACAACAAAATACCAAACATTTTATATACGTTTTATATATAAAAAAAGGCGATTTAATGTCAAGTGACACAATTTTGAAATCGATGTCTTCCGATTTGGATGAAATTTAGACCAAGGTTAGTCTTATTAGATAGTAGTTCACACACAAATTTTCAACAAGATCGGTCAAAATGTTTCAGAGGTAGAGGGGGTCAAAGTTTGCCATGCAGGTGTTCTTTCTCATCCATGTAATTTATTACCTATTGGTGTTAGCAAAATTTGTCCCAAGTAGCTTAGATAGCTATTAATTCAATCTTTTTTAAAAATATTTTTTTGTTTTTTTTAAAAAAATTTTTAATTTTTTTTTTAAATTTAAAACTTTTTTTTTTATTTTTTTTAAGCCAAGTGTTATATTTAAAAAAAAAAAAATTTTAAAAATTTTTTAAAAAAACAAAAACAATTTTTTTAAAAAGTTTGATCAAAAAGCTATCTAAGCTACTTGGGACAAATTTTGCTTACACCAATAGGTAATAAGTTACATGGATGAGAAAGAACACCTGTATGGCCAAAATGTCAAACTTTGACCCCCTCTAACTCAGAAACTTTTTAACCGATCTTGTTGAAAATTTGTGTCTAAGCTACTATCTAACAGTACTAAAACTGGTGTAAATTTCATTTAAATCTAAAGACATTTATTTCAAAATTGGGTCACTTGACATTAAATCCCCCTTTTATATATGGGTCATTCCATGTCAGACCGAACACCTTTTTTACACTACCTCTTCCGATTTTCTTTAAATTTACCAGACGTATTAAACATAAAAAAATATTTTACACGTGTTTCGGGAAAAAAATTAAAAATTTTTTTTTAAAAAGTTATTTGCATTTGAAAATCGTCAAAATCGTAAAAAATCTTCCGACATGACAACATTTAAACTAATGTTTTTATAAAACTAGTGAATGGATTTTGAAGTTCAATACCTTATTTTAAAGGTATTTGAACCTTCTTTTAAAAGAAAATATTATTTTTTATAAATTAATTTTTTTTTATTATTAAAATTTGGTTTTTTTACTAAATTTCTTTTTTCCACAATCTTCGAACAAGTCGAAAAATCTGAAAAAAATATTTTCTTAAAGGTTAATATATTCTTAACATTCCCTCAAAATTTCTGAGTGGAGGTCGAATGGATTCTATTTTTTTCGATTTTTTTCCATTGCAGCACCACAAAAAAATTACATTTTGTATATAAACATTTTATTTTCAAGCATGTTAACGAAAATGTCAACGCATACATACATGTATGTATGTGTGTATGTATTCAAAAACACACAAAATTTGATACTTAAGTAAATCCCAGCAAAAACTCGGTAATAGGTTGGTATTACGGAACACGTTACCTGGTAATAAGTTAAACTCCTTACCCTCGTATTTCTTTATAACTAAAATGTAACCACTTACTTTTGTGTGTTTTTGAATACATACACACATACATACATGTATGTATGCGTTGACATTTTCGTTAACATGCTTGAAAATAAAATGTTTATATACAAAATGTAATTTTTTTGTGGTGCTGCAATGGAAAAAAATTGTAAAAAAATAGAATCCATTCGACCTCCACTCTGAAATTTTGAGGGAATGTTAAGAATATATTAACCTTAAGGAAAATATTTTTTTCAGATTTTTCGACTTGTTCGAAGATTGTGGAAAACAGAAATTAATTAAAAAAACCAAATTTTTATAATAAAAAAAAATTAATTTATAAAAAATAATATTTTTTTTAAAAAGAAGGTTCAAATACCTTTAAAATAAGGTATTGAACTTCAAAATCCATTCACTAGTTTTATAAAAACATTAGTTTATATGTTGTCATGTCGGAAGATTTTTCACGATTTTGACGATTTTCAAATGCAAATAACTTTTAAAAAAAAAATTTTTAATTTTTTCCCCGAAACACGTGTAAAATATTTTTTAATGAAGACTTCGTTCTCAAATTTTGAAAGACATCGGAGACATCAAAGTCAATTTTTAGCAAAAATCGTACGGTTTGACATGGAATGACTCATATATAAAACGTATATAAAATGTTTGGTATTTTGTTTTTATTTTCTTAATTATTTTCTAAAATATTGATTTTAGCAAAAAACTTTCTTAGAGGCTTATGTTGTTGACTAGAAGAGCTCAAATATTGCCATATATCATATTCTTGTAAAATGTTGTTTTTAGAAGATAGTCATACGCAAACAAATTACATTTGAATAAATGGCTTGATGGCAAACTTTGAGGGGCGGACGCCCTCCCTAAAACACAACTTATCGCTACGAAATTTTTTTGTATTTTTTTTTACATAAAACTGAACCGATTTAGGGGGGGAGAATATAAGAAATCAAAATAAAAAAAATAACGGCCACCCTAATGTACATATAGCTCATTTGTTGCATAAACGTGTAAAAAGTTTTTGATTTGCTTGCATCACTTAGAAAAAATAACTACACATTCTCTTCAAACGGGGAAAGTTTAAAAGATATAAAGAGGAATTTTATACACAATATAAAGAAAAGCATAGCGAACAATTCTGCATCACTAACTCCAAAATTATTTGGGTCCGCATAGCGGTGCCTTTGTGATACCCTAAGCCAGTGACCAGAGTCTAGCCAGTGCGTAAAGGATAGGGACAATCACCCTTATTGTCTTTGGCGTTTTTGCGGCGTAAACTAGTCGTTTTTTAAAAATCGAACCGTGATTGGCGAAAAACGCCAGTGAATACGACACTTTTTAAATCTATTACATAAACGACGTCGAAAAAGTACCGTGTTTGGCGTATTTGTCTGTCAAAAGTGTAAAAAACTGTCGGTAAACATAAAAAAAAATTTAATATCATTGAAATTAAGTTTTGTTTTTATGTGCTTGTGTACCTAACTCTGGCCTACATTTTAGGATAAAGGTCACAACTGCCGCACAATTTGCGAAGTAAGTACCGATAATGGAGCAAAAACCTTATTTGGCAAAGGCCTTCCAAAAAAGTTTAAGCAAAATAAATATTAAAGAGGAGTGGAACACCGTTTCCGAAGATTTAAATTGCATTGGTCCCCCATCCCGTTCCGGAGAGGGTTAGATGAAGGTGTGGGCCGATTTTGAATTTAAATTGAAAAAAAAACTCGCTCATAACAAAGCTGAAAGCTATGCAATAGGTGGTGGGCCTTTCAAACAAAATACTTTTTCAGCTGTCGAAAAAGCAGCAATTGATCTATTATCTATTATATGCGAAAGAAAATGATTTGTCATTTGTCTTTCGCATCTATTAATTTTTTTCTTTTTGCAAATCATCACTATTTATTTTATTTAAATTTTCCAATTTCAAATATTTTTACATATTTTAGCATTTCATTACTGTCAATCTGCGCCATCTTTCATTTTTGTTGCCAGTATTCGCTTTCGCATCGAAATTGTTTCCGCAATAGAGAGATAGGATTTCACCAGACCCCTAGCCAAATTAAGACACAATAACTGACACATTACCGAAATTGAAAACCCGTGTACTTCACCTCCGCTTAAAAATAATAAAAGAAATAAAAACCAAGCGAAACTAGGGTTTTTTAGAACAAAAAGTAAAACTGCAAAAAGAGTTATGCTTGGATTTGAAAAATAAATTTTCGGAATTGGAACGTTACACACGGATGATGTGTGAGGCTACAGAGAAGAAATTGGTTTATATAAGGCGGAACTCAAAAGCAAAGAGAATAACAGAAAAGCCCATTTAGAAATACGCAAAGCCGAACTAGAAATTAAAAAAAAACTTTAACTTAAAGAGTTAATAAAAAGTAAAATGATTTAGTTTTTTATTTTTTGTTTTAATTAATCTAATTATGTACATGTAACTACTTATTTTAGAACTACTTAAATGTTTATATTGAAATAAATAAAAAATCAAAATTATAGTTTTAGCTCATAGTGAATAGCGATGAATAAAAACCTAAACTTAACATTTTCACAAGTAAAATAATACAAAAATTTCACAAAAAATTTTACTATACGTATATTTTGTCTTGTTTGACAGATCTTTGACAGGGTGTTTCAAAATAATTTTATTAAATTTTGCTAGAAGAAAATTTTAGACGGTAACATAAAATTGTAAATACGACTGCAACTACGACAGCTTTCGTTTTTCGACTACGCCAAACACAATAAGGGTGAATATTCCACCTTCAGGTGTATGTATGCCGGGGATCCGACAAAGATTAAAAATGACTTGCCTCCTGAAGCCTTTGTGATTTCTTGAGACCGAAGGCGTGATTTCTTGAGATCAGATCATATCTGGTGCCAAGGGAGTCAGTAGCCCTCGGTGAGAAAGTCATCGGCCTGACTATTGGTTGAGGCCGAAGTTAGTATGCTTCTTGACAGAAATGCTTCCTGTCTTCAGGATGATTGTCTTTGTGGTAGCTTTTCTATTCTGTTAGAAGGTTGCTTTTTATCAATTTGTTTTCCGTCCGATGGAGGAGTGCCTTATTCAAGGCATTGATAAACTTATAACTCACTAATAGAACCCAAGAACTGTGCTGTCTGATAACACTAGCCAACAAGGTTTTGGACTGGAGCAACCAAATATCTTTCCTAGGGTAATTTGGTAGGCTGAATTCGAATATGTTATAGTAGTTTATTTAAAAATCAATGAATTTTCAAAAGTGAATGGCGTTATTTGAACGTCGTATGTATTTTGTTGGTTGGGTTTCTGTAACAAGCTATGCTTTTACGTTCTATAAATTAAACAACTTGTTAATTAAAATTTAATTACTTCGTATATTTAATTAATTAATTTCTTTAAACACGTCTTCTATGACCAACATTAAAAAAGAAAGTAGGAAATACTAAAGTAACAAAATCATATCAGCTGATTATAGTGATGCTAACTTAGTGACTTCTTAAACAGGGGGGCTACTCTCTATTGCGATGCGAAAGAAAATGGTAGCAAATTTAGCGATTGGTACTCTTTAATGCGTTTGCGCATTTGTCTTTCGCATCTATTAATTTTTTTCTTTTCGCAAATCATCACTATTTATTTTATTTAAATTTTCCAATTTCAAATATTTTTACATATTTTAGCATTTCATTACTGTCAATCATCGCCATCTTTCGTTTTTATTGTCAGTATTGCTTCATTTTCAAAAAATTTTGCGAAAGTGATAGAGAGTACCAAGTTGGCATTTAGCTTTCGCATCGAAATTGCTTTCGCATCGCAATCGAGAGTAGCCCCCCAGCTAGAATAATAATAATAAAATTACATAATCATTACAGTTTCACGCATAAGAGACCAGCAATAGTCTCCCTGCATGCTTTTGTCCCAAAATCCTCGATAATTTCATTCCATTTTTATTAAATCTTGGTGAGCACGCTTCCCTTGTTCGTCGCTTACTGAGCCTAGGTAGGTTTTGCGGATAAAATCTAAATGCGAATGAAGAAAATGCAAACATTATCGGTGTCCACGGTTTGTTGTTTCTGACCGCAAAACCATAATAATGTAAATATGCATATTTATATAAATGATTCTGATATTGCATATCCTTTTTTTCCAACAAGATATTCACCACACACAAAGCAAAAATAGCTTAAATCAGTAACACACGATCTCCCTGACATGCTTAAACGCTACTATAATGAAGATTTAGAATGAATGAGGGCTTCTGTCAAATTAATAATTGTGAAATTGTTGTGTCAGTATTGACTGTTTAACATTATTGCCATCATGCGATAAAACTGAACAAGACGTTATAGCCCAGATTTGAACTCAGCGTACCCAGATTAGTTAAAAAAACATGCTTCGTTTCTGCAGTCAATTTTTTTTTTTTTTCAAAATTTGTAGACCAGTGTAATTAGTAACGTTACAACAACGAAAGGAAGCTTTTTTGACGAAAAGATACTTTCGGGGATCACGTAGTGGCTATGGTTGCACCACAAATCGCGGGCAGGGGTTTCATGAATCGAGGATAAATGCGAGGACAAATCATCCTTAGGTGCTGTTGCTATTCGGCAGATTCTGTTGGCTATTCCATAAGCAGAGGAAGTTAGATAGCTCCGGCTCGTACACAAAGGGAGGGTGTAAAATTTTTGTCGGATTGTACACTCAAAATTGTAACCTGTGTAAGCGTGTTAACCGAGCACACACTGGGGCGATTGGTAAACGCATTGTTTGTCACCCATATGGAAGATGCTCATGAAAATGTGTCCTACATCATTGCAGCCTCCAAGCATTTCGATTCCCTGCTGACAAAAAATAATGTTATATCTTTAATAGAACGTCCAAACATGGCAATTCTGTGTACCCAAAATGTCTCACCCTGTATTCCTGAAGCCGGGGAATTGGCAGAGAAAGTTCAACAGATTTTCCTCCTCTTTCTCGTCTTGAATACTTCTACAGTAGTCATTATAATCTGGGCCAATCCTCATTGCTTGGGTGCCTATCAACCAGTCAGCCAAACACCCCATCACCATTGCCAGGATGACAAGTAAATAATGCACCGAAAGAGTATTACGGAGTACAATAGTACAGTCCTGCCAGATCACCTCATGTGTGTAGTGTGATCCTGGCATGGCCATAGCTTCGAGTAGATCAAATGCAAAGTTACCAACCTAACCGAGGAGCTCAGAGTGAGCTGTTTAGCCATGAGTTCAACTGGCAACCAGTTCAACATAGTTTGTCGGAGCAGATCGAAGCGATCCTGTGATCATCAACGCAACTACCCTATAAACTTTTTGAAGCGGCCTGCAGTACTGTCACCTAATCATGGCTGGCCACCACACTATGACCCCATAGAAAAGAATTGGTCCTACTACAGCCACAAAGATTTATTCAACGCGATCAGAGCCTAAGCCCCCGTTGATGTATATATGGCTACAATAACCCTATCAAATAGTTTCTAGAATAGTTTAGTATCGAGAATCACGCCCAGGTATTTGGCACTGTTCGTGATCTTCAACTTTGTGCCGCCCAGCTTCGAAGCCTAATGCAAGCAATCTTAAAGGTAATTCCTGATTTTAATGCTGAGTGATACATCGAATAAATAAAATTTTATTCAACTTTCTTCAACGCCCGTCCCGTCATTTTGTACCTTTAACAGTAACATTTGTTATACATTATTATAGAGATGCTGATCCTCTAACGGGAATGTGTAATACTTTGAATAACCTTTATAGATTTTTTATTAAATATTAATAGTATTAGAAGATCATTGAACATTTTTTAAATTTACCTTAAAATTAAGGTACCAATTCCGTTTCCAGCGGATTGCCATGTGCTTAACCCGGCGCCGGGGGGATGGGTCAAAATTACCCGTCACTTTTCGAATGGATTGTGGTTTTAAAAATGTACTTCTCTTCTCTACGCTCTTCTCAGTAGCTGGTGATATTGAATCTCTCTGAATGTTATAAATTTCAAATCAGTTGCATGACGATTGTACTTCGAGTAACACGTGCTCAAAGTTAAAAAAGGTAAATATGACCCATCCCCACAGTCAACGTAGCTATTTTGCGCCATTTGTATTTTATGTATCTTGCATATGATGATCCTTCAAAATGATTTTTTCTTATTTTTTTATAAGCATTAATTAGTCATAAAGGCATAAAAATGTCAATTTAATTTAAAGACTAATAAAAAAATAAGTGTTTATTATATTTAAGCTAGAAGAAGCCTCCTTTGTTAACTTTTTTAATATGAAATGTTTTTTGTTTAAAAATAAAAGTAAATATGTTATTTTTTAACAAAGTCATGTTTTATTTCCTTAATAAGGTTAGATTCAATCTAAATTGTATATATTTTTTCGTAAATATAGCAAAAAACCTCGAGTTTAATAAGTGGGTCATTATGACCCAACCCCCATGTCCTTGTAGCTAAAATCCACCCCCCCGGCGCCGGGTTAATAGCGATAGTCTTTCTTCAGACATTAATGAAATCAACGATGTGGAAGTCCTGACAATGTTTATATTTCAGCAGCTAATAAAAGCGTAATTAATTATGCAAAAGCAATCTTATAGCGCTTCCTAAAGATATTCTTTAATCAGAATTACAATAACCTAGCAAAACAAAGAGATATTACAGATTACATTAAACATAGATTGAGTGATAATTCCCAAAAACTTTAAATAATTTGCTTGAATTTTTAACTTTTATTGACATTTTTTGTTAGAAAAATTTAAATAAATAGATTGAAAAAAATGCATGCCTTATATGTACGAAAACTGTCGTACATTCTACAAAATCGTTAGCGAAATTGTTGCTTAAAATTCGTTCATTTAGTATAAAGAATACAAAATACCTTTTTTTAAATTCACGGATAAAAAAATAATGTTTTGGAAAATTTATTTAATGTGCGGTTTTCATAATACAAGTGATTGAACGTGTAGTAAAATTTACATAAAAAGCACTGAAAAAACTGAGTGCTTTTCATATAAATTTTACTACACGTTTAATCATTTGTATATTGAAAACCACACATAAGTTTTGCTTTTCTTTGAGTCTTAAATCTATTATTTTTTCTATATTTGAGTTGGTTTCAATTTTTAAATGTTGACTTATTAATCCAGAACGGCATAACACTTCAGAATCAAAAAGTTCAACTAGTTTTCTCCATTAAATCGGGCGCTATATGATTTTTTCATTTCCCCAAAATTCGAATAAAGTGTATAGAACGAGTTTTGCATATCACCTACTCATATGTAAATAACTACTTATTTTAAAGCTCAATGCGGCAGGTGTAAGAATTAAAATATCGATTTGAAATGTTTACAGAATCATTTTCTTGCTATATTTAACCATTTAAAAGGTACTGCATTAAAAAAAGGTTTAAGGTAAAATAAGGACCAGTCTCATATACATTAAGCATCAAGGTTAGAGTAGGAGTCGGAGTCGTGCTTAAAAAATTTCAGCGGATGGAGTCGGAGTTATCACTATTTCTTGACGACCCCACAGCCCTGCTTAATACACTTAAAAATTTAAAGTTTTAAAGTATGAAATTTAGTCTTTTTTTTAAGATTCTTAGGGCCATTATTACAACCTAATGATAAAGTTGCTGATAGTTAACGTGAACAATAGCTATCTTGAACGATAAAGTGACCAATAAGTTTTTTCCATTATTACAACTGTCCGATAAAATAAAAAATGTAATTTATATACTGTGGCAACATTGCAGTATATACCGACTACTTTTGGTTGTTTAAAATACGTAGTGGCAACGACTTAGTTTTGTTTTATTTATTAATTAAAACAAAAGTAAATTTTTGTGCTTTTTTTTTGGTTTTAATGGTAAATTGTTTTGTTTTTTGTGTTAAATTGTGTTTTTTGAAAAACTTGAGTAATTTAAGACTATCATTGAAGTTACCATATCTTCAGCAGAAAATATGGCATCTTCAAGTTCACTTGTAAAGTTACCATGAGGACAAACCTGATGTTAGCTTATCTGTCACTTTTTAGGTTAATGTTAACTTGTAATAACCAAAAACTATTTATCTGTCAGATAGCATCCTAAAAATAACTATTTGTAAGTTGTAATAATGACCCTTAATATTTTTCCTAGTTTATAACATATTTCACAATTTTTTTTTTTTTAAATTAAATAAAAAAAAAAAAAAAATGGAAAATATTATAAATAACCCTAGAAAAAAATTCAGAAATTTAATGAGTGCTTGTGAAATACAATTTAAAAGCATTTGCAAAACATTCTTAAATACAATTGGAAATGTTTAAATGCATTTATGACAATCTAAAATCCAATTGGAAATGGTGGAGTTAAAATGGAAGAAGGGTCATCAAAAAGAAATGATTTTTGATTGAAAAGTAATTGAATGATCTAAAAATTCAATCTTGTTATCAAATAAAAAAATAAATGTACATTTCGTCCTTCTAAAGGAACAACTCAAATTAAAAGAAGATTATTCAAGACAGTGCAAATATGATGACTTCTTTTCTTTATTACTTCTTTTTATATTTTTGTTGAAATTATTTGTTGAGGAGGGGATGAAGAATAGAATACGGTATGTGCGGCCATTTTGAAACCAATTTTGATTGGTGGATGAAATCGACCAATACAATATATTCGGGATATACGTACTATTATCATACAATAACGGCAAAGACTTACTACATGCGACTACAACAAAAAAGAAGGACAATTATTCAGCCATTATGTACAAAATTGAAAATAAAAAAAAAATTACATGAAACACATTGAACTCATCTACAGGCAAATGGGAATAGAATGAAAATATCATCGTACAATATTATTCGGTAGGTTTCAGTAGTTTAGATGATGACGCATTGAGTACAATGCTTTTCTCTATTATTATCAATCCAACTACAACAACAACAACAAAAGAACAATGCATATATGTATGTATATATTGTATATTATGTGAAGATATTACTGCCATTATACAATTTCATACATCCATATCATGTACAAAAACTGTTTTCAAACAAATTTCGCCGATGATGACAGAAACAACATTTACTTTCTAACAAAGAAAATAGCAACAATCTAGGGTTTCAAATATCGCGAATTTGTTTTTTATTGCCGGGAGCGTAATGTTGTTTAATTGTTTTCGATATTGCTAAACTGGCAGTAAGTGCCATTTAATGTGACAAAAACTCAAATTTAAGTCGAAAGTTGGAAGGAAA
Source organism: Pollenia griseotomentosa (assembly GCA_963931875.1). Classification (NCBI taxonomy): domain Eukaryota; kingdom Metazoa; phylum Arthropoda; class Insecta; order Diptera; family Polleniidae; genus Pollenia; species Pollenia griseotomentosa. The sequence goes on along the minus strand of OZ007560.1, from coordinate 180,478,556 downwards.
TGCCTTAAGTTTCCCATTTAAACATTTTCTGCAATTTCAAAAATAGTTTTTTCCGGAAATTACCGGCGTTTTTCCGAATAGAAACCCTACAATCATCACATCATCATCACCATTAAGAAAGCAACGGCAACAAAGAAAGAACGTCGTTACAGATAAAAAACATTACAATGTTGTTACTGCATTGTAGGGCTAAACAATTATATGTAAGTTAAAATAAAGAATACAACGAATAAACAAAAACCTTTCTTACGTACCAAAATCAAGGAATAGTTTCCGATTTCCCAAAACTTACTGCGGGTAGCAGCAGTGAATAAACCAAATTTTCCACTTCACAATATAGAAGGCAATAAGCACCAGAACCAGGGTTGGCAAGAACACGAGTTAAAAAAACCGGGGGTTTTCATGGGTTTTTATTGGGTTTTATTTAGTTTTATTGTTTTTTGTGTAAATATATAATTATTGGTCTAAGCACTGTTGTTAACTCAGCCCTTTTTGGTAAAGATTTAGCAAGAAAATCTTTAAATATTTTTTTGTGGCATCATCATCAAACGCATAGATGGTTAAAGAAAAGTAGGACTTATATAAGTCCTATTGTTTATATATGCCTTAGCTGACAAGTGATGTATTGTGAAACTTTTTTTGAACCTTGATGCCCAAATAAGATAGGAACATTTAAATGAATTTGACCATCACATTCATAAGAGTTCTAAATGCTTTACAAAGTGACTCCGCTACAATTGCAACTGCCGTTGAAATTTGTATGTATGTATTGTATGTATTGTCAAAACGGCATTTTGTTGAAAAGCGTACTTACTCCAACTCATTATTTGGAATATGATGCATCCCAATCATGTATATGTATATGCATCTAATTAGTCAAGAAAACGAAAAGATTGCACTCTATTTTTTACAATAATGCAGACAAGCATAGAGCTTCGCGGGATTAGCTTAGGAAAAAAAAATAAAAAAAAATTTGAACAACCTTTAACCAAGTGTAAAAAATCAGGTTGCAACATTGCAATTTTTAAAGCGTGTTTTCTATTTACCTCAAATATGTACAACTTTACACTTTTATTTTTAAATAAAGACCACTTATTTCAACATGAGTGGAATTTTCCATTTTTCCTTTTTTTGCAATCAGAAAAAAATCTGAACTGAATACCCTTAATATTTATTTAAGGAAGAAGTACTTACTTATCAAATTAAATGATCAAAAATCAGCCAAAATTAAAAAAAAAAAATACCAGCAAACTTTAACGAGTTTTTCCCTTCAGTAATGAATTGCCCTGCTAGTTCAGTATTAATAAAAAAAATTTTTCATCTTTTAATATGGTTTAATATGGAATAACCTTAGAAATCGTCTTCAATTGGAAAAAGCAATAGCTCTTGTAAAAATGTATCGGCATTACAAATCTGAGCTACTAGGGGTGTAAATGGTTTCGAAAACTTCTTTTGTATTTGATAGTGCTATTTTTATGAATATTTTAAATATTTTCTTGTAATTTTCTATATGGGGGATTTCATGTCAAGTGACCCGACTTTTGAAATCGATGTCTTCCAATTTGGATGAAATGTTAGGCCTATTAGATAGTAGTTTAGACACAAATTTTCAACAAGATCGGTCAAAAAGTTTCTCGAGTTAGAGGGGATCGAAATTTGACATTTTGGTCAAACAGGTGTTCCCGTCCATGTAAATATTTACCTATTGGTATTAGCAAAATTTGTTCCCAGTAGCTTAGATACCTGTTTTATCAATCTTTCGAAAAAAGTTTTATGTTTTTTCAATTTTTAATAAAAATAAAATTGATAGTCTATTTCCGATGTGCGAAAAAATTCTTTATTTCGAACAATTATATATAAAACAAAAATAAATTCTAAAAATTTTGTTTTTTTTTTAAATGTATTTGTACGAAAGAAAGAATTCTGTCGTACATCGGAAATAGGAAGTGAATCTTAATCTTAATCACATCCTTTTATATCATAAGTAATTTAAGTGTTGTAAAATTTAATTAGTCTGATGTTTTGATAGATTCTAGGTGATAGGGGAAAGTTAAAAGAAAGAAAATTTCATTATTATTACGTAAAGGTGCTTATGGCAGCGACCCAAATGTTCACTGAAGTTACATTAAGGCTACAAAAAAAAGCCGATTGTTCTACACGGTGAAAGATTGTATGCTTCGGCTGAAGTCATTAAGATAGGAACTTCAAGAAACTTCATTCTGCTTGGACATTTATAATTACAAAACTTTCAAATTTCGTTTGCCCACTTTTTTTTGCGCTTTTACTTAATAATGCCGTGTTGGGGAAAAAGATGCTGCAGCCACCTATATCGGTGGTTGCTCACATATTTAATTAAGGCTATTTCTTTATTTTTAACTTAATTTTGCAAAATATTCGCCTGAGTATGATGAATACGAATGTCATTAAACAGGCGAATACTCGGCTATACAAATATTCGTTACATCACAAATACATACATGTTTATATGTAAATTTTGATTTTATAGGGAGTCTCTGGTAACTACAGTTTTTCCCGGGATATTTAATTGTTTTCAATTCCTACTTTCCCGGGAATTAATTGAAAATTTTAAACAAAAGGTAGACCTAAAAATGCCGAATTAGAGGTTTAAGTTCGGCCTGCTGGCGCATTTCCCTTTTCAACAAAAGCTGTTTTGCATTAGAAATTATAAAAATCCAGCTATTAGGCAAAGCCTAGCTACCAGGCCAGTGGTGCCGAACGTGATGATGTTACGTAATTTTGACGATTTTTCAGAGCGAATAGTACAAAATGACGATTGCGATTCACCACATCACATCACTTGTTTACATCACAAATTTTTTACAACAAAGAATCTACATGGATACAAATTTATATCATCAGAAAATGATTGTTTAAAAAATACTCATCTTAATCAAATTGATTTTCATGATCAAAAAAATTTTTTAAAATTAAAAGAAGTTTATCTTTGAGTATATTTTAAAGAAAAGATAACAAAGTATACAACTTATGTTGGAATTTGCAATTAATTAATTGGTAATTGTGCACCATTTTCAAGATGGTGTATCCACGATTTTGAATAAAAAATAGGAAAAACTTTCTAGTTCAAAAAGTTTTCCAAATCTAGTCACCAAAGAAAAATAAAAATATCGGGCATGTTCTGACAATCGTAAAACGCTTAACATTGGCGATTCTGACTTGAAATCGCATAAAAGGTGTTCCGTAATTCGCAATAGCAAGAAGTTTGGAGACTTCGAATTGCAAAAACATGCTCAAGGGAACTAGAATATTTGTCAGAAGCCATGGCATATCGCAAACTAAACGCACGAGTTTAAGAAAACCATAAAATAAGTCTGGCGTTTTGCGATTTCAAATCGTGCGATTGTCAGAACATGGCCGTATATTAATACTAGATGTTTGGTCCCGGCGCTGCTCGGTATTTTCTACATAAAAATAAAAAATTATATACTGCAGTATACTTGAGAATTGTGTTAATAACTTGACCCCAGCCAGCGCTATCTATCGGGTCAAAACTTTATCAAAACGTATTTTTGTTTAATAAATATATTTTGTGTATTTCAACCAACACTACAACAGCACTACCTAACGGGGTTAACCTTAAGAGAAACCTGGCTCCCGACTAAAATATTTTTTATTGCACAAGTTTGGTGTCAATCGGTCCAGCGGTTCTTGAGGTTTAGGAGCACAAACCCGCCACAAACGTTTTTATATCAGAGATTTACAAAAATTTATAATCCTGTACAAAAGTTTTTTTGTTACATTTTCAAATGATATTAATTTTAATTTTGTAACCTTCTTCAGAATAGACAAAAAATTAAATTACGTTTTCTTTACATGTATTTTTAATTTTTTGATTCAATAGGAATTTGTCTTCGTTAAACGCTCTCATTATAGCACTTGATCACAGAGCATACAAAGATGAAAAAAGTGACGTATGAAAACTGCCCAAATCATTTGCGAGGGCAGCTTTTGAAGAAAGAGAAAGAAAACCTTTTTTTTTTTGTAGTGAAGTGGCAATGTTTAAAAACAGGCCGCTGCTATCAACACAAATTGCGTGATCAAAACAAAAATGCAAAAAGGGCAGCTTTCGAAGAAAAGGACAGAAAAAAAACACAATATTTTCTGTCTCGTGACGCCTCTGTGTGCTCTGTGACTTGATTCAGAGTGCTCTGGGTGAGTCTTCTGTTCTATATTTTGCCTATAAATTTTAACCAAACACAAATATATATCATAAGTTGCTCCACTGTTGTTTGCTGTTTGTTGTCATCTGACTGTATTTTCACTACACCTACATCAAAATGAATATGCATATGCATGTATGAGACTTTCATTTAGGCTTAAACGAAAAAAAAATATATGTATATGTATGTTCAAATATGTAAAGTAAGTGACAAAGTGTGAGGAAAACATACTTGTAAAATACGATGAGTAAGCAAAAATTTCAACATACGCGCAATTGTTTTGAGGAACTCAATGAACAGAAAGTAATAAATATTTGGATGGGCAAAGGAGGCACTTGGAAAGAGGACGTTATATGCAGAATAAACAAAAATATGGCAGTAATAAAGGGAATACAAATGAAAATGTCGTTTACATACTGCTCTACATTTTGAATGGCTAAAAGAACAAAGAAAATTGCAAATTAAATGTTGCAAGCATGTGTAGATCTGACAACTTCATACTTATGTTGTTCCTAAATTCTTGCACAAAAAATTTTTAAGTATCGGGTGCTTTTTAAGAGGCAGAGAACTCTTAAAACTCTTAATGTTAATTTAAATTGGCAATTTATTATAAATAGACCTACGCCAGAGAAACGTTTGTCGATTTTTCAATAAAGCACTCTTTTGGTAATTGGCTATTCCAATAAACAAAATTGCCGCATTTGAAGCGATAAAAGTCCTCAAGCCATTGTCGAAACTCAATTGCATTGAGATAAACTTACAGTTTTTTTCACTTTATGGACCAGCGGAATTATTGGCCAATATGCGTTCACATATTCAGATGGCTAGAACGTTAAACGGTATAAAGACTTGCTTACTAACTTTTTCCTACCTTTGTTTGAAGGAATAAGTATTGCTCAAATGTGGTTTCAGCTGGATGATGCCACATGTCGCACAGTGCGTAATACAATCAATAATCTTAGAAAAACATTTCTACGAAATTAAGTGGTTAGATATCCATGTTTATTTATTAATGTAATTGACGCCCTTTTAAATTTGAATATTTTCTCTGATTACATACTGTTTTTAAAGTCCAAGGTCTGTCTGCGCGGTGGCTACATGCAAGAAATTATATTGAATTTACTAAAGCCAATTAAATGGATATTAAGAAACGTTTTTCTCTATTTCTGTCTGTTTTTTATGTGAAAAAATACGAATTTGCCGAGAAAGATTTTTTGGGCTTAGAGCTTTTTCTTGTGATAAATTGGACTAAGCTCTTTTGCTCATCACTACAAAACAACAACAAAAAAACGAGATAATAGTAATTATTATATTTTTAATCAAGGTATTTTCACCTATTGCACATAACTGCATTAAAATCTCGATTTCTAAAAAAGTGGACTTAGAGCCATTTCATGTTAAGCCAGCCATATGAATTAAGGACACCATTAAGTAAATGATAAGCCATTTAAAATTGGCAAGAGGTTCGTGCTTAGGGAAGGGATCGTGCCAACTAAGCCTTGAAACTAAAAATATTGTTGGTCTGTGGTACTGTCAGAAGTTCTGGGACTTTATGAAAATAGTATTACCAAAGATGAATCAAATTTAGCTCCTACGACAGGCAAATTCCTTTTGCCAATCAAGAATTTTAATATAACGAGCCTTGGAAAAGCTGCTTAATATTTACGACCTTTCACCTGAATAAAAGTAAACAATTTTTAATTTATTTGCAAGCGTCGTTGCGTTGTTTTCGTTTTCGTCAACTTATAATACACATTTGTTTCGACAGTCGATGTTCGATAGCCTGCGAAGAGCGTTTGTCGAATATAATTCATAATACAGGCCTTCCTCTACTATTAAAATCAAGACCATAGCAAAATCTCAGAAATAAACAAACCATAATAGGAATAATTAAAAATGGATTATAATCCTTACAAAACAACAACCCTCAAAGTACAAAATCATTTTTTTTAATAAATTACAAATTAAATAAACTCATATTTTCATTTTATATTTTCCACATGAAGCGTAAAAATATTGAGAAGGCATAACAATGAAATTAAATAATCCTCATCGTATTAAATAGACAGAGTAAATATGTATGTGTTAGTGAAATTGTACAAACGATTATGTTTGTTTGCGTAAATGTCTATCAGTCTGCCTGTCGGTCCCTCTGTTTAGCTGTCAGTGAGTAAATAACATCTCTTATATAATTTCATTAATATCTAATTTCATATTTCATAATTTGTTTTATTCTTTTTTTTTTTTTTTTTTTTTTTTTTTTTGTACATTTGTATTGGAAAATATTTTTTACCAGTACTCAATTATTGAATTTGTTTTTTTTTTAAATTCGGCAACAAAAGATAAAATTAATTACCAAAAAGTTCTACCACAATATTTTTTTTAGTTAGGGATTTCATAAAGAATAACGAGAAATAAAGTGAAGTGCAAATATAAAGGGTGATTTTTTATGAATTAAGTATTTCGAGCTGGCAGCACTGGTTGGTAATTGTGTCCAAACTACATCTGTGAAAGGGAAAGGTGTTCAGTATACTCTGCCATTTCATCATGGAGAAACTCACAAAAGAGCAACGGCTGCAAATCGTTGAAATTTATTATCAAAATTCGTGCTCTGTAAGAAATGTCCATCGTTTGTTACATCGAAAAATTGTGTTCAGCGATAAGGCTCATTTCTGGCTAAATGGGTACGTAAATAAGCAAAACTGCCGCATCTGGGGTGAAGAACAGCCACATGCCGTACAAGAGTTACCGATGCATCCCGAATCCTATCTCGACTTAAGATGTTTTAGAAGAGAAGTTCAAATCACGATATGCGTCCGACCGTCTGTCCGTTGAAATGGGATTTCCGAAGACCACAAATATGATAGGGACTCGGTAGTTATATATTTATGTCACATATAGTCCGGAATTGTTTTCTTTTGAAATTTATCCTAAGAGGTCCACACGACTACCCCTAATTTTACTCATAAATCCCTTGTTGTTGTCTTATTAATTTTTTGTGAATATCTGGAGAACGGAAAGAGGCAAAGTTTTCAAATTAGAAACGTTACCGTTAATGGCGAACGATTGGCGAATTGGCTAAGTTGGACTTGGTTAATATGTGATTTCAACAAGACGGTTCCCCATGCCACACAGCTCGTGAAACAATGGACATATTGAAGGATGAATTTGGTGAGCAGTTTATCTCTCGAAATGGCCCTGTGAGTTGGCCGCCAAGATCATGTGATTTGACGCCTCTTGACTATTTCTTGTGGGGTTATGTAAAGTCGTTGGTCTATGTGGACAAGCCAAACACGATTGAAGCCTTAGAGTATAACATAACACGTGTTATACATGGAATACAGGCCGAAATGCTCGAAAAAGTGGTGCAAAATTGGACCTTACGAATGGACCATTTGAGCCGTAGCCGCGGCTAACATTTACATGAAGTTATTTTTAAAAAGTAAATGGCAAAGACCAATTTATCGATTCCAATCAAAATTTTGAATATGTATGATGCAAATTTTAGTGTTTTATTAGATTTTTAAAAAAAACTACGCTTTAATATCAGCCATTACAAGTAAAGAATCATGTATGTGAAACTATTGCATATGCACAATATAAGAATTAAGGTGTATAGAAACAAAGATAGTTTGGAATTTAGTTGGAATTTGATAAAATAAAGCAAGTTTTAATCAAATCCACTCCAATATTTAGGAATAAAAGCTCTAGAAAATTGGAGATTGTTGTGTTTGTTTTAATTATATTGGCATTACTACATTTAAGAAAACCGAATATGAATAAAAATTAGGATTTTCGAATTCTTTTTTCCGGGAAATTTTTTGTTAATTCCTGTCCTGGTTTGAAGCTACTTCACAAACACTTTGCTTTATAATTCATTCAAATGCAGAACAATAACTAGAGTTAACGTAAGAGAAATATTTTCAGTTGTCCCCAAATGTAAGCTGAATTCATATCAGTTTTGTTTCAATAAAAGAGAAATATTTTAAGTTGTGCTTATGTTTATGTCACAACGGTTTACTTTGATGATGTGCTATTTTGTGTTGTCTCTTTTTAGTTGTTATAGGTAAAATTATTGTGCTGTTTTATTTCGTTTTGTTTCTATATTTATGAAATACCACTATATAAATTAACAAATTTCACATAAAGGGGTACAACTCAAACAACTTGTTATTTTTCAATAATCCCTGATTACAAAAAATTACAAAAACAACTATCGTTGTATACTCTTACTCGTATTTCTTTACAATGCCATAATTGTTTACAACTTATGAACTGTATATATAAATAAACATTTGTTAAATTAATGAAGAATTTTGAAATGTAATTAAAAGTTTTCAAAAATAGTTAAACAATGTTACAAGGGAGTTTTATATCTTTGAAATAAATTAGAAATTTTCACAAATACAGCTTCAAATTGTCTTATCGTGTTCAACAAAAACTAATCTACATATATATAATCAAAAGCACATTTTTCCCATTTTTTCAGTTTGTTTTCTAGTGCAACAACAAATTAAATCGATGAACCTTTGATAAATTTGTTTATTAAAATATTTTGGTGCATTTATAGATTATGAAACACTATGAAACAAGAAAAATCTTTAATACAATGAGATACTTTAAATATAATCTTTTATGTATATTTTAAAACAATACAATCCATTCATTATTCATCTTTAAAACAATACAACAGGATAAATAAAAGGTCCTACTTTCAAAAACAATGCGGAAACAAAAACAATGAATGAATGCTTGTGAATTTAAGCTAAAAATAATTTAAAAAATGTGCTTTATACAAACTCTTTACGGAGAAAATGGAAACTTGTACTAATAAAATTATTTTATTTTTTAAAGAATTACAAATTTAAATGTAACAAGTAAGAGTGCTATATTCGGCTATGCCAAATGTTATAAACCCTTTACCATGGTGCGACAATAACAGAAAGTTATATATCCTGCCCACCTTTTGTCTGACGTTGTTTTTTGTTTAACTAAGATGCTTGTACCTAATTTGGAAACTTTGGCTCTTGCCGTCCTCCATATATAGATAAATCCATAATGTCTTTGTACGGGAGGTGCCACGCCCACTATTCAAATCCCGCTAATTTTTTAGAGAAGTCGTGTATTGATAACCCAATTATGTGTACCAAATTTGGAAAGTTTTTCTTTTACCGTTCTTTAGAAAACATAGCGCAATTTGACTCCGTTCGAATTTTTTTTACCTGGGGCCTAATTCTGGCAGTCGTGATCGAGTACTTTCTCGATTCGAAAGCAATTTTATTTTAGTCGATACTGAACGAATCGAAATTCGAATGGTTGCTATATAACACTGAAAAAATAATTCCGATTCGTTCAGTATTGACTGAAATAATTAGATATTAAATTGCTTTCGAATCGAGAACGTACTCGATCACGACTGCCAGAATCAGGCACCTGTTTTATTTTCTATAGTGGCATGTCTAGGCGAATAAGCCACAAAATTTTAAGAAACATATGGGGGATTCACAAGGTGTGCTATCAAGTCATATCGTCATAACGTCCTAAATAATATTTTACAATTGTTTAAAAAAAATATTGTTGTGTTTCAAACAAAATAAAAATGTTAATGCTGTGGTCATTGATTCGTCACAGCTATACAGTATAAATCTAAATTATAAGCGGTTGCCCACAGCAGTCATATATATTTCTTGTAATTATTTTAAGATATATATATCTCCCAATAGTTTATTTTACAATTTTATTTTTGTATTTGTAAATTTTTTGCTTTTATTTTAAAAATATTTTCAATGCCAAAATTTTAGTTTTTTTTTTTTTTTTATAAACAGCTTACGTGATCTTTTCTAGCAATACATCATATCTGCATACGTAACATACTTATTTTTGGGCAAACTTTAATTTAAGTACCAACTCTAACGTGCTAAATTCCCAATTTTTATTTTTATTAAATTATTATATTTTATTATTATATAAAATTTATTGCCGAGGGAAAGTCAGTTTCTATGCGCATTTCACTGGTTTCTTGTGGGCCAGATCATCAGGAAACCTTTTTGATAATAAATTTGCATGTGCCGTGCCAAAAAACTGAACTGTTAAATTGCTTTTTTTTTTGGTTTTGTTACGAAAACAATAAAATTAAGCATTTTGTTTTTTCGGCTCCGTGCAATAACTCCCAGGTGCAATAAGTCCCAAGAAAAAAATGAAATTAGACCCAACAATTTTTCATACAATTGTGGGAGTAATTTCATTATGAAATAGCTCCCAGCTCTCTCGATTTTATTTCATTTTTTTGGAAGTTATTTCATTTTTTGCCTGGGAGTTATTTCATAATGAAATGAAGTCCAAATGAAATAAGTCCCCGAAAAAATAAACGTGGGAGTTATTTCATTTTATTTTGAGTTTCGGTGTTATTTCATTTGCTGTGGGAGTTATTTCATTTTTGGCGGGAGTTATTTCATTTTCAATTATTTGCAATTTCTTAAATATGTAAATATTCAAGTAAAACGAATACATATATAATAAATTTCTTTGGAAGTTGTTTCATTTTTTTTGGGTCTTATTTCATTTCTTTTCGATGGGCTGTTTTTGGAAGTTATTTCATTAATGTCTTTAGGAGTTATTTCATAATGAAAGTTGGGGTTTGTTTCATTTAAGACTTGGAAATTATTTCATTGTTTTTGGGATTTATTTCTTTTTTCCAGTTTGGGACTTATTTCATTTATTTTGGGATTTAATTCATTGGGAGTTATTGCACTGGGACTTATTGCACCTGGGAGTTATTGCACGGAGCCGTTTTTTCTTTTTACCCACATTTGCAGTTGTACAATTCGATTTGTATAATAAATTTAGCTTTTTCAAATTTTTTTGGAAAAAGGTTTCCTGATGATCTGGCCTTAAGCTAAGATCCCACTATCGGCTCAAATGGCACAATCTGTGACGATTTTTAACGTTCTTTATCGGCGTAGGTTTGAAAACATTGCGCAATTTATTCTTGGGTGGTCACATTATCGTCGCGCATTGCGACAATTTTTTTCGGTTCATATCAGCCAAAACTCAATTGCGATAGTAATTGGTCCAAAGCAGTCCCACTATCTTGCTATTTGGGCAAATTAAATCATGTTTTTGTTTATTTGCTTGTTAGCGGACAGAGTTTTACTTTGGAAATGGATTGAGTTATATATTAAATAATAATTAATATTCAACATTTTTTATTTTTCGAATTTATTCTATGAGCTAAATTTCAGTTATGTATTTTATAAAGCTTTTTTGTAATAGTTCTATTCCTTAAATTTTTAGTAATGACTTTTATACACTACCAGACTATTATATTGTATTTTCTTGTTACATTTTACCTAAGCTATCCTTTGGATAGCTAACCTACGAAAGGAAATAATTCTCAGTTTCTAATACATTAATATATACATAAAAATAAAAAAATTAATTCAATTTTATAAAATCTTACTGCACACCGTGTTCTTGTTTATAATTGTTGTTTTTAAACAAATGTTTGCAAACCAGGGATGGCAACATCGGTACAACTGCAATATTTATGTAAAAACGACTTGTTTTCTTTTGTTCAACAGTTTAACGTTTCAATATATATGAATAATAGATAAAACAAATGTATTTTTGCTTTCAAAAGTTCGTTTTGCAATCCCTTGTATTGGCGCTGATTTGCGACTGTGATTGGCGCACAAGTGCCCGATAAAAATCGGTGCATGTTTCACAATTTGATTGCTCCACATTGTGCAAAAGAGTGTTCGCATTATTGGCGCAACAAGGTTAATTTTGATTGTCCGTAGTCAGCACAGTAACGGCACAGATTGTCGTATTTTAAACAATTGTCGTATTTTTTAAACATGAAATATGACAAAAATTGGTATATAGCGCCGATAGTGGGATCTTAGCTTAAGCAACCAGTGAAATTCGCATAGAAACTAGCTTTCCCTTGACAATAAATTTCATTGTATTTATCAAAAATTCAAACAGGATATGTTAAATATCCTTGATTTATGGATCTATCGCTTAAGAAAGTGGGCACAGAAAAGTCTACGTTTTGTAACGTAACGCCAGCAATTAATTATAATTGTTTCTCAAAAAGTTTTAAATGTATTTTTTTTTTTTTTTTGTATTTTGGTCTAGCTCTACATTTAGCAATAAAAAGGATAATATTTGAACATCATTGGCCCAAAATGCAAGCTTATTTGCTTACGCGTTACGTTACAAAAAGTAGACTTTTTGCTGGGAATGCCCATATGCATATTAAATACAAGTCTGCAAGTTTATATTTTCTTAATTTATTCAAAATTTAATGCACATAACTAAAATAACGTTAAAAATGTTTTTACCTACCCAGATTTAGTGAGATTGAAGTCATTAGAATGTTTATAGTATTAGGCCTGCATTAGGGCACTATTTTCCTTCCAATTAGAATTTAATTAAGCAATTTCAGTTTAATTTAGAAAAATGAACTGTGTTTCTATTAAGCAAAATGTCAACACTCTTATGGATACAAATTAATTTCAACTTCTAAGAGATTATTATCTTTTTTTGTTCTTAGATTAACACAATAGACAAGTATATTGTAATGTTGATAATGCTGGTGTCAATGATGATCATAAAGATGATTACAGTGATGGATATAAAAAAAAATTAAGATGTAGTTTTTACATAAATGAATCCGAAACCGAAATAAACACACGAGAAACGACAATAATAATGAACGATATTGAACAATGACACATACCGCAACACTAAATACAAATACAAGTTACATGTACAATTCTTGGTGGTGACAATTCTTCATCGGCACGAGAAGAAAAAGGAACCTTTAATAAAATGCAATTGGATTGTGGTACGTGTTTTTGTATTTGTTTTTGTTGTTGTTTTTTAAACACGACGACAACATCAACTTTAAACAATGAGATTGAAAAAATTGGACAGACAGACAGACTTGAATGCAGGACCCGTAAACGAGCTGTTAGATAGCACAATGTCAATGAGCAACAAGCTACACAAAGCTAAAAAGTCAAACTAAATCAGAAAAAAGGATACCAAAAGAAATTGCCGGGGTTGCAATACAAAATGAGCGACTTCAAAACTGAGAAACACAAATTTGTATGCACGAGGAGTTTATTTTATATACATCCATATATATAAAAGCGCTAAATGTGTTTTATGTCCTAGTATGTATACAGATTATAAATGTATGTATGTATTCATGTATATAAACGTATGCTTATATGTATAGAAAACTAATATTTGTTGCTTTCTTAGATATTTTGTATGTTACTGAGATAAACTCCATAAACAGGGTGCTTATGTTAAACAGTAATTTAATAATCCTCACATTATGTATTTTGAAAGTTGATTTAATAAAAAATTAAAAAAATAACTAGTGACCGACGAAAGCCACTTTTTTAGGCCGATACCGAAGCCGAAGTTCGGCTAAATTGGCTAAATTCGGCCGAACCGAAACTGAAGCCGAACTTTTCTTATCCAAAGTCACAAGAAAAAATTTTAAATTTTTCATTACCAAAAAGTTAATAAAATAGCACGATATTTTTACAGCTGGTAGATATGAGTATAACGTGTCGATCTTTTCCAAAAAGGGAAACAATTATTGTACATATTGTTTATATTTAATTCAAAATTATTTTGCTTCCATTGGAAATTTTTAAATTTTTAGTTATTATCCTCTTTATGATCAAGTGCGATATACCTAAATTGCCTAAATAACAGCGGCAAGCGTTTTGTTGTGTCAAAGCTTCCAATTTTCATACAGATTTCGTACACTGAAAGAATTTTCTTCAGAATACCAATGAATTTTGACATTAATCCCATGAAAAATTGCATTAAAAAGGAACCTATGCAGCGCTTCATAAAAATGTATTTAATGAAATATTACATTAGATCTATGAATGTTATTTATTGGATGAATACTTTCAAAAAAGTAAAAAAAAAAAATTTTTTTTTAATTTTTTTTTTTTGATCAAAGTTGTTCTTATTCAACTTTTTTTTTTTTAACCAGAGTCGCTGGCGGGAATCGATCCTGCAACCTCGGGCGCTGATAGCTTTTTTATTTTTTTTTTTTTTGGATTTTTTTTTTTAATCAAAGTTGTACTTATTCAACTTTTTTTTTTTTGAACCATAGTCGCTGGCGGGAATCGATCCCGCAACCTCGGCGCTGATAGACTAGCTCACTACCAGCTAGCCTACCGGGGCAGTGTAGTTTTTGAATAAAAAAAAATATGTTTTTTTGCCACTTCTCAATTAAGAGCGTAAATATGAGATTAAATTGCCCATAACAACAAAAACAACGTTGATTTTTTTTGCTTACGCATAATAAAAAAAGACCACATAAAGAGAGAACAAAGAAAACTAAAAACATACCTATTTATGGATTGAAAGTTTTTGTTTCATTACTATAATGTTAATTTTCATTGTCATAATGAAAATTTAAATTTATGAAAGCGTGCTTTTTCGAAATATTTTTATACTTTTAATTATTGAGACTATAGAGTTATTTGAATGTTAAAAAGGATTTTTTTTCAATTGTTGAAATATGTTGCTTTTATAAAAAAAAAATTTTGATTTCATAAATTTAATGGCATATTATAATTAACAATTAAACATATTTTTAAGGAAACTATAATTTTGTATTAATTTATGAATAAAGTTATGTTTGTATATTGTTGTTTATGTTCCCAATTAAAATTTTTTGTTTAACTTGGACAAACTTTAGTTTTCATATATCCAATGAAAATTTTTAACGTAATTACGAAATCCAATGAATCGATTTTAACGAAAATACTTCATTATAACTACGAAATTCCATTTGGACAATGAAAATTTTCATTTAACCAGTGAAATTTTTTTCATGAAAACGATTCATTAAATAAATGAAGCATTTTTCTTTCAGTGTATAAACAAATCTAATTCATTGAAATTGTATTGGCAATAGAATTTTTATGTTTAAATAAACGCTTAACCGTCTTATTAAGGTAGCTCAGTAAGTTTTATACTGTAATGACAGAGCATTAATTTTTCTGCATTGATACCATTACGGTTACTTAATAGATTGGAATAAAACTGACCCTCTGCACTAAGCAGTTGCTTGCTGGCGATTCTAGTTTGTGGTGCACATATTTTTTTTTATTGCTACTGCCTTAAAGTTGTCAAATGGACCTGTTTTCCAATACTCAAATATATTAATGCTTCGTCGACTTAAGGGCTCATTTACACAAGTACGTTATTCCTTTTGGAGAACATTTAAATTATTTTCTTGCACTTCAATGTGAGGAGTTAAGTCGTGCTTTTCCCATATAATATGCATTTAGACAGGGAAACATCTGGAAGTGAAACATTTTGTTTGGTAGCAAATTACGGGTGAGGAAGAGAGAATGTTTTTTGTGTTCGGTACTCGGCAACACGCTTTGTTCACATTTTCTTTGTTGACATTTACTTTGCTTTTTTACACAAAAGCAACAAAAGTAATATGTTTCCGGCAACATGTTCTTCTGTGTGAACGCGAATGAAAAAACAAAAGAGAATTCCAGATGTTTTCCTTCCAAATGTTCGCTCGTCTAAATTCGGACATAGAAGATTTGATTTGTTTCCCTCTTTTTCTTCCCTATATTGCTAGCTTGCTTACCTGTTTTAGAAACAAGCAGCACACCGGAAAAACGAAAAACGCAAGAATTTTAAAATCGTTTTTAATAAGATTTCTGTAGTAAAACAATTTTATGACAAATATTATCATATATTTCAACTTGAAATATGGTTAAAACAATTGAGGATAAAGGTCAATGAGCAAAAAATGCGTACATATAACATTCACCTTGCGTCGGGAATCATGCCCCCCTATTAAAATCAATAATCAAATAATACCTCAAAATCGCATGTAAAATACCTCGGTATTCATTTAGATCACCGTTTAACGTGGAAAAGCCATATAGAGGCAAAATTAACTCAAATGAAACGAAAAGCAATCCAAATTCATTGGCTTATTAGAAGAAACTCTGTCCTTAATCTTGACTGCAAACTTCTACTCTACAACTCCATCTTAAAGCCAATCTGGTGCTATGGTATTCAGTTATGGGGCACTGCCTCGGCTTCTAATATCGAAAAAATTCAAAGGCGCCAAAAAAAACATCTTCGAATAATCACAGCTGCCCCTTGGTATGTTAAAAACTCAAATATTCACAAGGATCACAATGTTCCATTAGTTAAAACTATGATTACGAAATATGCAGTAAAATACTTAAAAAGGCTCGAATTGCATCCGAACCCACAAGCTCGAAATATTTTACATGATAGCGGCCACACTCGCTTAAGAAGAAGAGACACGGCAGCACTTACCCAATTAGATGAGCGATAAACATTCATATATTTGAACAGAACACGCGATGCAGAAAAATTTTGTCTGGCACTGGCAGGACATAAAATAAATTATTAGGATACGATTTGATTAATTATTTGATTATTATTAGTTCATATTTAATATATGAAGATTCAATAAATAAATAAAGAAAAAAAAAATAAAAAATATTATACAAATATTTCTCTAATAAACAGAATTTTATAACAAAAATTATAAAAATTAGATTGAAAATAACTTTCCAAATTCTTGAGTTTTAAGTTTAAGCACACCCCTGAATATAATTTTCCACACATTGGCCGATTAGCCATATTTGGCCGATATCGAAGCCGAAGCCGATTAATCGGTCGGACACTAAAAATAACAATTATTTTATTTTAAATCCTTTATTTTTTTATCAAAACCACTTTATTGTCAAAATACTTACTGCCAATTTCACAATGTCGAAACAACGCTTTCTTTCACACTAATATTTACATTTAAAACAAAAACAAAGTTTTTAGAATTTGTTTATTCTTCGTCGAATCGACGAACTATTTAAAAATAAATTCTAGCAGAACTATTGCACAGTAGTGCTAGTTGAAAAAACTATCAAGCAGGGCACCAGGCGAGTAAACCTAATTCGAGTACGCTGAATCCAGTAGTGCTAACCGTTTTTTAGATTAGTATACGAGATATAATATATAAATTGTAGTTGTGGATAATGTAGATATGATTTCAATTTTTTCTACATGTATAGAAAACAAAGTTTCAAACAAAACAAGCCACAAATGATTGAAATCAGTCAACAATTTTGGATTTTAATCACTAAAGATGAACAATTTTAATTAAATGTAAGAATTTCATAAAACGCCATGTTTGTATGGGAGCCCCCTAAGAGGTGCAGACAAAGGGAAAGTCTGTTTTGGGAGACATTTTATCCCCCCATATACAGAATATAATTTATATGGGTATTTTTCTTCAATATATATGTATGAAGAATATACATATCGTCGGTCTTATTTAGAAAGGTCCTAACTCGATTTTTTTCGAAATAGATGTTTTTAGTGATTCCAATACATTTCCCACAAATACACCTCGTCACAAGAATTTAATGCAATATCATCAAAAATATCAGTTTTACAAGCAGTTGAAGAAGCCATTTTACATTATGATACATACATACATTTTCTATTATGTTTTTGCCTTCTCCTGTAAAGTTGCAACTATGTGAGTTAGGGCCTTTCTACATGAGACCAACGGTATGTAACTTTCTCAAAATATACTTGCCCTTATCTGCATTCATTAGAGGGTTCCCCATACAAATATGGCGGTTTAATGAAATTCTTAAATTTGGCCCCTGCAGCGCTTAGAATGCTCTTAGACGAGTCATATGTATGAACAACCCCACTTTTTTCATCCCCATCACTTGTTTCTAACAAACCTACCCGTTATCTCCATTCCTTAAGGGAGCTCCCGTACAAAATTTTCTATGCAGTTTTTATATTTTTAGTTAGGTTTGAGTTCATTAAATTCAATTTTCATTAAATTATTTTTACTGAAGGAAAGAATTTTACAACATGAAATTTTTATTAAAATTTTTTTGATAATTTTCTTGGCTGAGCTGAGGATCGAACCTGGGTTGAATTTACATGTTTTAAGAATCACCACATTCTTCATCAGAATTCTTTGAGTTCTAACCTCTGCACCACTGCGGTGCCTGAAAGCCAACAGTCAAACATCATCCTTTAACCAGTAATTCAAAATTTGCTGTAATTACCATTTTCAATTTTATATTACATGTTGCTATGCAGACTAGAAATATATTGGAGAAAAAGTCCCTTAACAGTTAAGCCTCACTTAAAGGTACTTGCGGAATTTCAGTTTTTTTTTTTTTTGTTTATTCAGTAACTCAACCCAATAAAAAAATGAAGCTTCCAAAGAAGCAGGTTTGTAAGGAAGAAACATAAAAGTTTTGCTTATTATAGCGCTTACGGACAACATGAATTTTATAAGGCGAGTTCCCACTTTGAAGCAATACATTTTTGACACATAAAGCGCTTTATTCATTGCATATAAAAATTGTTGGATGTAACGATCAGCTTTACACACTGAATGTTTTGATACAGTTATTTTTTAGTATTTTCCCTTACAAACCTGCTTCGTAGTAAGGGAATGCCGTGGCACTTGAAATGTTATTTTTTGCGCTTATTTTTTTAAATGTACCCTTAGTGCTTCGCAAAATGATAAAAATTTTTATTGGGTTAAGCCGTTTTTGAGTTACGCGAATATATGTTGTGCAACCTCCCTCTTTTTCGAAACAACGGTAAGTATACCACGGAAACAAGAGCTAGCCTAAAAAGCGGTTAGCACCACTGTCAAATTCTAGCACAGTGTTATTAAAGTAAAAATCAACAAAAATTTATAGTTAAACATTTGATTAAAAAATAAAATAAAGCATAAAAAAAGTTATTTTTTTCTGTTTTCAAATAAATAAGCTTTTTAAAGAATTCGTCATAAGATTACGTTGTTAAAAAAAAAACATAAACAACTATATGATAAAGAGTAAAAGAGCTTCGTCGATTCGACGAAAAGTAGCTATTAATGGTTAAAAGAAGTTGTGCGAAAGAAAGAAGTAGTAAAAATAATTCTTAAGAACAAAATAAACCGCACAAAATGCTTGGCAAACATACACTTCGTTTCCGTTTTGTGTTTGCCAATAAACAACACAAATATACTTCGTACAAACATAAATTTTTTATTTTTGTGTTGTTTTCAATGAATGCAGTCGCCGATAGTGCTACGGCAATCTTGTTGCTTTTTGTTTAAAACGGAGATAAAATATAAAATAACGGCATAGAAAATATCAGTGATACTTCAGATACCGATATATTGGTATCGGCGATATTTTACTGGCAAAACGACGATATTTTTTTTTATAGTTTTTTGTAAACAGTTTAATTTTCAATGTTAGAGCAATTACACATTCAAAAGCAGTGCATAAAATCCAACAGAATAATAAAAAGTTAATTTTAATTCTTGGGGGTCCACACCACGCGTTATATGTGTATGTTACTTTTTAACATTTTTTTAAGACACTTGCTTAAGAAGAGAGTAATCCTACTTCATGCTTTCGATGCGAATGGGCATTCTACGCGTTTGCTGATTAACATGTTAATACAATTTTACACTACTAGTGCCAGCAGCTTTAGCCGTTTTGCTTGACACCGCAGTAGTTAAATTTTCTCTCATTGATAAGTCTTGTATGAATATACTTGTACGTTTTAAGATTTTTCTGCTTATTTTGATTAATTTTTGTGAGAATAAAAATTATTTTTCTGCAAATTTTGGGTTACTTGGAATCAGTGTTGCCAGTAGATTTTTCGAAAAAATACCTACAGATGTAAACAAAATCCGAATTTTCCCTACACGTTAAGAAAATTTTCCCTACAAAAATCCCTACGCATTAAAAAATAAATTTTATTCCGATAAAAAAATTATTTAAAAATTGTTTTTGATATGGGTTCAATTTAAAATTAAAAATTGTTTTGCTTCTACTGAAAATTTTAAAAATTTAAAAAAATTTGAGTGCGACATATGTATGTACTTTTAATTAAATATAATTATATAAAATAAAGTTTTTTAAAAATTAATATGTGGCCGATTTCATAAATTTATATACATACAGCCATGTCACAGAGCACAATTCCGTTCGGAATCGAAGAAAACATATTTCTTTATTGATAGAAAGTATATTTTGATAGTTTTTTGGTCTTTCAGATACAGAAAACTCCAATTCCGTTAATAAAAACAAAAATGGTTTCATTCCGAAAAATGTTCTCGTCATTTTTTGAAGCACCAAAATACGAAATGAATTCCGTTTTCGAACGAAATTGCACTCTGTGACATGGCTGATAAATCTTAATTAATGTTTTAAATTCCTTTTTCATGTTAAATAAAAATAATATTATATGAAAACTATATTTAAATATGATTTGATATTACAATAAGAAATTTTTGGCTTAGACGAGAATGGTGCAAAATTTTCTTGGTGCAAGCCACATGTTCTGGAGATTTAATAAATAATTCTTTCCGTGTAGCTCTTTTTAACTAAATCTTTAAATTTAAATACAGCTACCCAGCAATAGAATATTTTAAAATTAATAAAGTTATTTTAAATTTAATTTTCTACAATGACTAGCAGTACATTCGAAATTAATGCAATCTTTTCCACTGTTTTGCAGAAATTATCTCAGTATACATATTGATCTTAAACTACTGTGGCTCAATTTGTTTTACTTTTTGGTACGAACATCTGTTATTATTGAAAGAATCCTTTCTGCATCGACATTAGCATGAGTAAAGCAAACAAAATCCGTAATAGTTTCGATAAATTTGGAAAAACAGTTTCAACATTTTTTATTTTTCGAATTTATTCTATGAGTTACATTACAGTTATGTATTTTATAAAGCTTTTTTGTAATAGTTCTATTCCTTAAATTTTTAGGAATGACTTTTATACACTACCAGACTATTATATTGTATTTTCTTGTTACATTTTACCTTAGCTATCCTTTGGATAGCAATGAAGTATATTGTATGAACAGAAAAATTTACAATTATTAGTCATTCCTAAAAATTTAAGGAATAGAACTATTACAAAAAAGCTTTATAAAATACATAACTGTAATGTAACTCATAGAATAAATTCGAAAAATAAAAAATTTCTTCTTATTTTTAATTCAAGCTCAAGGTCAGGTTATGCAAAAAATATTTATTTAAAGTTTATCCAATATTTCGCTGCCACAATGGACAGCTTCTTCAGGGATCTTTGGTTTTAATTTAAATTTTGTTTGTTTTTTAAAAATTTGTTTGAAATTTATAAACCAAAGATCCCTGAAGAAGCTGTCCATTGTGGCAGCGAAATATTGGATAAACTTTAAATAAATATTTTTTGCATAACCTGACCTTGAGCTTGAATTAAAAATAAGAAGAAATAAAATTAAAAGGTCGAAGAATATAGACTAAATAAAAATAAAAAATGTTGAATATAATATAAAGTAACCTACGAAAGGAGATAATTCCCAGTTTCTATTTGTTGAAAAACAGTTTCGTCATTTTTTTTTAATTTATATTATTTTTATCCAAAGCTACTCCATATCCATTTTTAAAAACGTATTAATTTCACTAGTAGAAAAATTGTATTCTATTGTTCGCCACTCATTCATGAGATCATTGACGCTTATATTAAACTTTTTAGATAATAGTTCAAATTTGTGCTTCTCATTACTTGAAAATCTTTCAATATTGAATGATATCTTAGAAAAAACATATACATACATACATATTAGTGTCGCCAACTTTTTAAACCACAAAAAACTCTGAGAATATATTTTTAAGCTATTTTAAGGAAAACACATTTTTTTTTTAACATGAAAATATCACTTAAAAACGGTTTTTCTGCATTTATTTCATTAATAATGCGATATGACGGAAAATCCCTACATTTTGGAGATTATAAAAAATCTGTCCGATTTTCCCTACGTTTCTATTTTAGAATCGAAAATACCTACATGTAGGGATTTTCCCCTACTTCTGGCAACACTGCTTGGAATAGACATCAAAATCCATAAGCAAAGCCGTTGCTACAATATCTGACACTATTCCGCTAGTTGAAGTATTCGAACATTATTAGAAAATACAATTAATGAATAAACTGAGATGCAGAATAGTTCAGAGTCCCCAAAATAAGTCGCCAATTATAATGAATGAACGATATGAGAAACAACACTCGAAAATTTTAAAGACGATAGATACTCAACATGACTTTGCATTCCGAAAGTGTTGACGGTCACCTCTACACCTAGTAAAAGTTCTAATAAGTCTACAAAAACTGACCTTTTAAGCGTTTGTAAAAATGTTATAAAGAAAAATTCGAGAAGGACTACCATCCGCCCTTCCTACGCTGTGGTTCAGCTAAAGAAGAAGTCTAGAGATAACTTAGAACTTCTTATTTTTTTAGAGAAGCATATTAGCTTGTATACTGACGGAATAAAATTTTATACCCAAAATTTAGGAACATGGCGCAGAAATACTTAAGTTCGCAAATGAGTTCTTTCGCATCTGAGAGACTATTTTCCACTGTAGGTCCGCTTCAAACGGATTCGCAAAATTGTCTATTTCTGCAAAAGTTTAGAATACTTTGTTTTTTTAACAAAAATCTTATTAATATTAAATTCATAATCTCCAACACATTTTTTTTTTTTCTTAAAAAAAATAATTTATCTTTGGTTAATTTTATCATGAATTCAAATAAAATTTTATATTCGCATCGTTTCGCTATCGAGTCAACACTCTTTTTTAAAATAATTTGTATATCGTCCACCACCTCTAGTGGTGAATGAGAGTATTCTAAGTTGGTTATTCCTTGTGAAACTTTTTTATAATTCATCCCAGACCCCATAAGGTATATATATTCAGGCAACTTGAATAATTCTCATTCGGTTTGGTCATATTCGTCTGTTGAAAACAAGCTCACTTTAGAAAAACTCAGAATAAAAAAATAATGTTGGTTTTAAAATGCTTTTTTAGTTATCTTAAGCAGTTTGGGATTGAAATCCAGCAAAATCGGTTTGTAGAATAAAAGTCATGAATCGAAATTCCCTTAATTTGCCTTTTTACCAATTTTGTCCCATAATTCGCTTATTGCACTCAAACTTACATTATTTATTTGCTGATTTAAGTTAAAGAACGTAGGTTAAAAGTTTGCGCAAACTTGTTAAAAATGCGTGTTACAAAAAGTACCAAAAGAATATATTGTTACCCTGTATGGCGCTTAAATGTACCTTATTCGTTTGCCGTCTTTATGTTAAAGAATATAGGTTAAAAAAATTTTTAAATAAAGTACCAAATATACGAATTGTTACCCTGTTCTGCCCCTTGAAGCTTAATTTTTTCTAAATCTATGATGGCCCTGATAATATTTACGCATACAACTAAATAAACATTTAAAATTTTGCAGTCTAAATGGGTTTAATAAAAATAACCTAAAATTTCTCTTTTTGCCCACTTTTACCTCCTGAAAGCTCGGCATTCAAAATGTACTTTTTTGTGACATGTCGACGAAAATGTAGAAATCATCGAAAAATTATTTAAAAACCTGGTTTACAAAAAGTACCTAAAGTACAAAATTTAAACCGGTTCTGTCCCTTCAAGTTAAATTTTTATGGATCTATGTTCCTGGTGGAAGTTTAAGCACAAAATAAATAAACTTTTTTTGCGGTCTAAATGAGATTGCTTAAAAAGTACACAAAAAATTCCCTTTTTACCCACTTTGACCCCCAGAAAGATCGATTACCAAAATGTACTTTTTTGTGACATGACTAGGTAGCTATTGAAATTAATATAAACGCAAATTCTTAATTAAGAAATTCAAGATTATTTGAAAAAAGTGGTATCAAAAGGTACCAAAAGCACGAATTTTTACCCATTTTTTATTATTTTTAGTTTAAAATATAAAAATCGATGTAAGGGGAATTAACTACCCACTTTTACCTTCTACTGGGCCGATTTTCAAAATGTCCTTTTGTTGTTAAGGACGAAGGCAGATATAGTCAGTTTCTAATTTTACTATCATTAATATGTATATACATTTATTTTAGATGTTAATAAATAAAAAAAAATAAAATGTTATGCCGATAAATAGTTACTTCAAAGAAAAAAAAGTGCCTGTTTTGCCCTTTTGTATCCTTCCCTGGTCTAACATTCTACCTTCGTATAAAATTTCATACATCGGTTTAGCCGTTTGGGCGTGTATTAGGATTAAATTATCCTTAAATAAAGGTATTTCGATATTCGAGAAAACACCCTGTTTTATTAATAATATTATTGCTATTATTATGTCTTTGAAATACATACATCCATAAATAACAAATGCATCTGAAGTTTTGTAATCTTCAAGCACACACAAAAGGATGCTCTTTTGTTAGAAACATTTATTAAGCGCAAAAGAGACGGACATAAATAAATTATATTCTAAACTAAAACGCCATCATAAACAACCCTCTATTATGTACGCGCAAGTCCAAAGCTTATATACATATCAAACTACATATGTATGTACATGTGCACAATAGTACTTTACTTTGTTTGTATAAGGATACTTGTACATGGATACACAGGACAGAACACATACTTTAAATTTACATATTAATGGCTGTAAATATAAGGAAAAATACTCGGTTTTGAGTTAAGTTTTTGTGGTTGTTGGCGATACAACAACACGGTAAATAAGTGTACATATACTTAAGTATATATAAATGTATGTGTACATCCATACGTGCTTATGTATTTTACGATTATAAAGTACTTGTAGTTGAATGAATGGGCTTTCCTGACATTGAGGTAATTGTTGAGGAGCAGTTAGGGTTTTTTACTGTAATTTTCTGTTGTTGTTATTGTTCGATTTGAATGAAATTTTTAAAACGATTTTAATGAGTTCGAAAAGTTTTATTCCCCCATTCATTAACTTTCTGCAATGAATTGTGTTCAGTTTATTTGGTATTGAATATACGAGTATAAATGATTTCCATTTATTTTAAACTCATTTACAATGAATATTAAGACATTCATACACACATACGAATATACTAAATGTAGTACATGGATAGGAAGGGAAAGTCTTTTAATTATTAACACTCATACATTCCCATATAATACATATAAACAGAAAACCATTTTTTTTTTTAACACAAACATATTTCTGTATGTATATTGCGATGTAATGAGGTTAAAAGTTAGCAAGCGCAATGATACTCTTGTGGATTTTGAATTGAATCAAGTGCATGCGGAAAAGTTCACTGTGTCTATCCGCAGTCTAGACAAATACGAAAAACAAAAACAAATTCTTTTGACCTTCATTACTATTGTTTTTACAATTCATGCATTCTGCAACTGCTTAACGTTATAAATTGCAGCAAAAGGAATTAAATTAAAAAGCGAAAGTAGCAAACTTTTACAACTGAATGATGCAAAGCAAAAGGATCTGTTCCAATTAACATAAAAGCAAAAGTTTTTTATTCTTTTCAGCATGATTTATGGTACACGATTTCTCAAAAATACATAATCGAAGCATGATTTAGTTAAAACAATAAGAACCGATATTTATTTTCCAATTTTGATGTGTGAACTTTGACCGGGTTTGACTTTATTTATTTGACTTTATTATCGTCTATTAAATTTTGTGGTTTTAATTCAAGTGATTTGAATGCAATCATGCTCAAAACATATAAATAATTTTAATTTGTCTGTTGTGTCATACAAAGACCTGCCGGAACGAGAATTGCCGGGATATTCAATTGTTTTCAATTCCCGCTTTCCCAGGAGTTATTTGCGGAATCCCCGGAAAATTTTTAACAAAAACTTTAGTAAATCTAAGTTGGACTCATGACTATAGTTATTTTATCCAACCAAATTGCACCATAATATCAATATTTCGCGACCTTAGGACAACAAGGTACTATTTGCACGAATTTCCAATTAACTTAAAAATGGTTCTTGAATATATTCAATATAGTCCTGAAATATTAGTATCCTTTTAAAAATATCTAAGCTACTTTATTAGTTTTTGCACAAATTGAGTCTCAAAAATCCGATAGAACTCTGTTGCTCAACGATAAGGCACTAGGGAGTCCAATACCGGTATTACTTATTCCGAAATACCGGTATTACCGGCTAAAATCGAATACCAAAATACCGCATTGAGAATATCGGGACTTTTTTTTATTTTTAAAATTCTTCTTTGAAATTGCATCAGTGTCCAGATTTGGAAATTCTAGTTTTGCACTTATTTATATTTTATATATAAATACAAATGTATGTACATATCGTTAACTAAAATGCAAAAAGGCGTAACTGACAAAAAATTCAAAATCGAGTTTTTGATGGATTATTATGAATGCCATTAAACTACATGTCTTGACAAAATTTTACTCTTCTGCGATCAAAAATGTCGCTTTTATAAACCAAAAAACAAAGGAACGTAACTTCAAGTGTTTGTTTTATAAATGCAAAATTACGTAATATGTACCTCTTATTTCTAACAAAATATAATGAAAATGGTTTCCTTTTAAAATTGTTTGAAGAATTCCATGTACGACTTATCAGTGCATGTTTTCTGACATCTTTACAGTTTTCAATTTATAAAGTTTTTTGCTTCTCCTGTAAAATAATATTTTTGTTAGTTACGCCTTTTTGCATTTTAGCTAACGATATATACCTGCAGTCAACCTCAAGTTGAAAACTGTGAGAATTACAAAACAAAAAAGAATAGAAGAGTACATGAAACTGAGTACCAGGGTTGTTAGGCTTTTTTCTTCAAAAATCGTCAAAAGTTTTAACAAAATTCGTCAAAATCGTCACGAACATTTAACAAAATCGTCAACAAATCGTCAAATATTTAAATTTACAAATTAGAGACAATTTATTGCATTGATTGGTTGAAATATATAAATTTTTAGCATGAAATTCCATTATGGTAAAGAATGTGATATGGTTAAGTTTTATTCTATTTATTTCAGCAAGAGGGCTGATATATACATATTTATTATTTGAAAAGAAATACATAAGGAAAATTATATTTTCATAAAAACATAACAAAAATTTATTTATTTCATTTATCCATATTCACAAAAACATTAAGGCCCCTATTACGGTTTACAACTCAACTCAGTTGAGTTGTTATTAAGACAACTGGTTGTGATCAGTTGTAATTTTTGTTATGTTTTTGTTCACCGCAATATAGCAAAGTTGTAAACCGTAATAGGGGCCTAAATAAAAAATAAAATCTCATTTCTATTAACTCTTTCTTTAAATGAATAATTTTTTGCGCTTTGACTTATGCAAATTGTTTTTACTGTTGAAGGTGCTAAACCAAGGGTTCTGTCTTTATCAACAGTCTTTTTACTCGACTTGAAACGTTTTATTACGTCCAATTTTAGTTCCAAATAAATGCATTTTCTTCTCTTTGTACTCATTTTTCTACACAACTTCTTATTAATAATATACTCAGAATAACTTACCTAACAGAATTAAATGGGAGTTCGCCTTTTTACTCGCAAATAGAAAAATTCTTCACATGTTATTATGACTTAATCGAAAAAATGCAATCGTGTAGCGACGAAAATCTAAATCATAAAAAGGCAAAGCGGATTTTACCTTTTATTTAAAAAAGCGGACCAAATAGGACCGACGCAAATCGGGGCTCTAATGTATACTTTTGGCAGTATCGATGGCATTCATATAATTGTAGAATTCGAATTACTAATGAAAGCCACCTGGTTTGGGATGGTCGAGGAATTTTTTTTGTTTAATTTCCAATAATTTTTGTATTTCGAAAAATTGATTTTTACGTTTTGGACTGTTCCCAATATAATTTTAAATATTTCTTGTAAGTGTTTTATTGATGCCAGCAAAATCGTCATAACACTATTACTTTTAGTAAAAAAATCGTCAATCGTCATTTTACTGTATTTTCTCAAAAAAATCGTCAAAATTACGAAAAATCGTCAAATCTAACAGCCCTGCTGAGTACCCCTCCACAATCTTCTCACCTCTCAATTGCAAGTCTGGACTTAATCATCGTCACGGTACGGTCACATATGACAAACATTTGACGAAAAAACCAACAGACAAACTAAGTTTATTTTCTTTAATTCAAATAAATATATTTTGCTTAAATATGTATTCAAATTTATTAAAAATTATATAAAAGTTGCCTTTTAGAGCATTATTAATCTGATTTGTAAAATATAATACAAGTTAAATTACACTAATAATGGGCAAACGTAGTGGTTTCATCTTTTTCGTCAAATGTTTTCCATATGTGACCGTACCTTTAGTATTAAGGGTGTGCTGGAAATCGAAAACGTAAAACGCAAGAATTTGGAAGTTGTTGTTAATACACTTTTATTAAAATTTTTGTTCTAAGATTCTGATTAATAGAGAAATATTTGTATTATTTTTATCATAAAATTCTTTTATTACAGAAATCTTATTAAAAAACGTCTTTTAAAATTCTTGCTTTTTACGTTTACGATTTCCAGCACACCCCTGTATGAGTGAAATTAAATATCAGATTTATTTTGATCTTTTTCGCTAAACTCAATGTCAAAAATCGCCATAGACTTGCTTCTTCGTTTCGAATTCCGCTTAAATTCGTCAAAAATGGAAAAAAGCCGACATGATATAAATTTTATTTAATTTTTATTTAGTGAAGACAAAAAAGTACAATAAAATAGTTTATAGTAGTCTACTCAAAGCAACAAAACAAAAATTGTTGTTGTTAGTATTAAACAACGAATAAAAATAATATTATTTTTCAGTATTGACTTAAATGATTTTGAAAATATGAAAGGAAAATATTTGCAAAAAAACATTTAATCCGTACTGAATGTGCGAACAGTTTTGCACTATGCTTTAGCAAATGACAATTTCTCAAGACTTAATACAAAGTTTCGTTAACCTGGCATTTATACATGCAAGTGCAAGTCCA
Source organism: Pollenia griseotomentosa (assembly GCA_963931875.1). Taxonomy (NCBI): domain Eukaryota; kingdom Metazoa; phylum Arthropoda; class Insecta; order Diptera; family Polleniidae; genus Pollenia; species Pollenia griseotomentosa. Next base: position 180,449,452 of record OZ007560.1, on the reverse strand, counting down.
AAAATTCAATTTTTGATATTTTTTGTACGGTAGGTACCACGCCCACTTAACCAATCCCGCCCACATTATGGGGGATGGTGTGTATTGATAACCTTAATGTGTGTACCTAATTTGGAAACTTTGGCTCTTGCCGTTCTCCAGATATACTGAAAAAAGTTATAAGAATACAACAACAACAAGGGATTTTTGAACACAAAACATACTTCACGTTCTGGTCTATAACTCTGACACCAATCGAGTCTCCACCTTTAAATGTTCTGCTATTGTAGAAGAGGGTATAATACTTGACAAATATTTTTTTAAGAATTTTTAAAAATATAAATACTTTTCCAGATATGGACTTTTGAGCTCAAGGCCCCAAAAAATGACTTTTGACCTTTAAAAAAAAACACAATATGCATATAATTAAAGGTAAAAGGTGAAAAAATGCACTTTCACCTTTAAAACGATACCAAAAAAAACTAAATTATCTTGCATAGTCCAAAAGTTCTATCTCCTTTTGTAAGGAGACTTTTCTGATTTTTTAACTTTTTTTTACAACTTTTATGACGCCATATTTCGGAACCCGAAGGAATCTGGGGTGAATTTTTTTTTTTTTTTTTTAATTATACTCTTATAGTGTATGACATTTGTGTTGAATTTCATTAAAATCGGAGGTGATGATGCTGGAAATGACATTTTTTTGTGATGGTTTGACGTGTTTTAACTCAATATGACTTTTCTTCTTGATCTAACAAGTAAAAATCCCTTAACAATTCCTAACGTTAGTTTTGTGTAACAAATTTTTGATAGTCATGTTTACAGCTCGTAAAGCAATTTTGATAATTCAAAATTTCTTTTCGTGCTTTTTGTTTTCCTAGAGAGCTTGTATAACTTTCCCCTGCCTGCTGTTTTCTTTGTCGCACGTTTCGGTTCCAAAATTGTAGGTCTATGGCCCGCTTTTGCGTTCATTCAGAGGTTAATGCAACGTACGTTTGGTTCATCCTCTAACACATAGTTTTTAATGGTTACCAAATTACTTAAATGTAATTCCTCGATGACTGCATGTTCCAAACTTATAAAATTCTCAATAACGAATGTGACCACATTTCCAACGAAACTTTTTCTTATTTCGCATTTTGCTTTATACGCCACAGAATAAGAAATGTTATAAAAACAACAATATTGCATTTAAGGGGCCACAGCATTCTCTTACTACGAAGCAGGTTTGTTAGGGAGAATATTAAAGACTAACTGTAACAACAAAAAATTTAGCGTGACGCTCACCAGTTTTTATATGCGTTGAATAAAGCGGTTTTTGTGTGGTACTCGCCAAATAAAACTTATGTCTTCCTTAAGCGAGATGGTAAGCGAAACTTTTACATTTCTCCCTTACAAACCTGCTACGTTTGAAGCTCCATTTTAATTGGGATCGTAGTTAAACTATTAACTCAAAGCAGATTTCCTTTAAGTTAAAGTTGAGTAACTAGATACTTATGTAAGACTTTGAAAAAACGTACAATATTGGCCAGTTCTGAAAATACCACTAGGTAATTTCAAGACAGTTGGTTCTATTTGTGCAATATAAAATTTTGAATCTGAGCAGCATGGTTCTATTTGCAATATCAGTCAGTTAGAACCTTGTTACCTGAATCCCAAACCAATAACGTGTAGTTAGAACCGAGTTATAAAAATATTTCAGAAGCGGATATACAAGCACTGAGAACGCCAATCGAAAAACCGTAGTCGATTTAGAGCGAAGTGATATATAACTTATTTTTGGAAAAAATGTCAGATGGAGCCTTGTTGTCCTAAGGGGCAATTTATTGCTGTTTAAGGTTTAAGAATGGACTTTATATAGGGCTCTTCTTATTAAACTGTAATGGGCTAAATTTTTCAACAATATTATTATTTATTACGGTGTAAGGCGTATGGGACCTACGATAAATTATGACTCGATTAACACGAAATTTGGTGGTGCGATTTTCTTATCTTATTTTCATTGCAAATTAGTTTTTACCAAATTTCACCACAAAACTATTATGTGTTATGCTTTTAGCTATACTAACATAATTTCCGAGAGTTGGTCTTTATATGGGGTTATGGTAAATAATGGACCGATCTTCACGAAAGTTTACCTAAAAATGCTTCCAGTAGGCATTTTAGCATGCTGAAGCATTTCAGTGTTCCAACGAAATAATCAAAAAGGCAAGGCTGCCAGATAAGGGGTTCTTATTCCAAATGAGGGAGCATTTTTTGATTGAAAAGAATAACAATTTATATTTGGGACATGGGATTGACATTGAGGATATTTAAAAAAAAAATATAGGACCTTATGGGGATTTTATTTGTGATAATTTGTAGTTTTTCTTTTATATTCTAAAAACTAAAATTACTTTTAAACTAATGTCGATAAACACAATGGATGAGTCAACTGATACTTCACCCTTACGGATTTAGTCTTATGTTCCAAAATATTTTAACCAGTAGTTGGTATGCACACATTTATAATGTTTTGAAGAATGAAATATTTATTTGGTAAGTGAAGAGATTTTTAAATTAAAAACAACTGTTCGCAAGTATTTAAAAAACATTTGGAGCAGTAATTAATCGCTTACCTAAAAGTCTTCATATATTCAAACAATATAAATGCTTCAGTATCTAGGTAGGTGGTAAAACGAAATTTTTGCATAAATTAATTAATTATTAGACAAATATATATCTGCTGCTGGTTGTTAGAGTTAGTGGAATACATTTTCATTCACCAATTGGAAGAATTATTTCGAAAAATTGCGTTCAGCTAAAATGAAAAGCTTCGTTCACTTCAATTAAGAAACCGTTTGCAAATTTTTCCCTCAATAAAATGATATATGTAGTTATTATTATTTTTAAAACATTTTCATTCAAAACTAAATAAAATAATTATTAAAGTCAGTAAAAGTAGACTCAACCAAAATGTATAGCCCAAAGCGAATTTACACCAGGTGAACTTATCTTGCTACGTAATTATGAAATTTAAAACTTTTTTAAGTTATTACATTTCAAAACACACAATTTAAAATTGAAAACAAAATGAAATATTTGCTTAAATTTTTGACACAACCAGAATGTACTAATAAAGTGACCTCACAAGCGCAGCTGTTTGTAGTGATTTTCTTCGTGTGTATTTACTTTTTTAATAAGGCATTTTGACATTTGCCGTCTCAGTTCTATAAAAAGGCCTGTTGTTTTTTCTATTGTAGCATTATTGTAGTACTGAGGTCACTTTGTTAATACATTTTGGACACAACGTTAAAATATTTTACAGTGTTGTAAAACGTTTTCAAAATAAAACCACCTTGTATGAATTCGCCTTGGTATAACCAAAGTGATCTAAGTACTACAACAATGAAACAATAAAAAAAACAACAGGCATTTTGTTTTTAGAATTGAGACGGCAAATATCAAAATGCCTTATTAAAAAAAGTAAATTAACAAAAAAAAAAAGACACCAAACGTCACACACGAAGAAAATCACAGCAAACAGCTGCGCTTGCGAGGTTACTTTATTAGTACATTCTGGACTTATTTTTGTTCTAAAAAAAAATGAAAGGAAAATATATGAAAAACTTTGGGAAGAAAAAAGATGGAAGAAAAATTGCGAACAATGCTTAAAGAATTGTACTCAAAATGCTTTCAATACGAATGAATTATATAAAGACAGAAATTGGCTATATTGTGCTTTATAGTATGTTATAAAGTATCCAATTATTCAACTTTTAGTTTGGTTTGAGTAAGGAATTAATCGATTTTTGAATTTCAAAATTGCTCGATTGATCGAATAAGGGTTTTAACTTGTTCGAATTACTCGAACAGTTCAAATATGTAATTCACTGTTTAGATCTGACAATTCTTAAATTGCACCGTCTCAATGGCAAAATTTTACCAAATTGGCATACATTGTACTAAAACTTCGCTATAAAATAAAGAAGGAAACATACTTTGTATTTCATAACACTTTTTATTCAATAAAATTGTAAACAAAACAAGTAAAAAACTATAGTCGGTCAAGCCCGACCATTCGATACCCCACCGCCCAGAACATAAAGACCCTATTTTGGCTGGTTAGATATCTTCATCTATATGAGATTTTCTTGCCCTTAAGTAATTTTACCAAATATAGGCCCCTATTACGGTTCACAACTCAACTCAGTTGAGTTGTAATTTTTTAATTTTTGTATTATGGTTTACAACTTTGCTATATTGCGGCGAACAAAAACATCAAAAAATTACAACTCAACACAACCAGTTGTCTGATAATTTCATCAAATTACCTTCAAATTGCAACCTGCACTCAGACTGTGATATTGGGTCGATGGGTATACTAAAAGGTGCGTCTGGGACCAATATTTTTTAGTGTTACATCCACCAGCCCATATGCATAATACCATCTCCACTATCGAGGGAGGGGGAATACAAAATTAAAAGTAATAACAAATTTCACTTTTCTTGTTAAAAGCAGACAAAATTGTAGACAGTGTCACAAAAACAAAGTGGCGATTTGGATTCCAGGCTTCCTACAGGTATATACTTATGTATGTATGTATGTATGTACCTAATATGTTAGTAAAACATCATAAACACAAATTAACTATAATGTAGTTTTTGGTAGTTCTGGTCAGAGCTGGAGATATGTTAATAAAGTTTTATTATTGAAAAGAAAAGTAAGTCAATCTACCTAAAAGAAATGATAAAACTACGCGGGTATTTTATTTGATTTGTACCAAAAAAGGATAAATTGTACCAGTGTACCAATTACGTTTCGATTTTACCAAATTTGGTACAACTGTACTACCACAAATCCCATCAGTGATGTAATTCATATAAAGAAAAAAAAAAAAAAACAATAAATGTAGCTAACCAATAAAACAACAGTTCAGTTGTACTACACAGAAAGAAAAACACCCGGGATATATTAGGTTTTTTATACTTACTTTAAGGACATACAAGTTGTATTCAAAAATTCAAGTACGAATAACACTAGAACGTAACTTATTAGTCTCATCTCTCAGCATTGCATTCTTTATGCGTATATACGCTTGTTTTAAACAAAGTTTGTTGTAAACCCTAAAACCAGGGCTATGGAGTCGGAGTTGAAGAGTCGGAATAGAGGTTTTTGTGCCGTAGTCGGAGTCGTAGTACCCACAAAAACTAGCGACTCCGACTCCAAAGTTTTTCGGCATAAGAAATTTAAAAAAAAATTTTCTAATATTTTCCAAAATAAAAATTATTCGAAATTGACGATGCAATATTTCAAATATCGATTTGAAATTTTTAAGAATCATTGTTATGATATATTTAACCATTTAAAAGCTAATGCATTAAAAAAGTAAAAGTGCTATATTTGGATGTAACGAATCTTTGACAACCTCCACCGACAGTTAGAATATATGAGAGCTATAAATTATAAAATAATCTTTATAAAACGGACGTAAGTATAAAAATTGGTTCCGGTTAAAACCAACTGTACGACAATCAGAAAGTGTAATGTTTTTATTTCTAGCAACTTGAACTAACTTGAATATTATATCATGACTCGTAACAGTTTATGTCGAACTAAAGGAGGGACATTTATATTATCTCATAGCAGCCTTACCAATTATCAAGTTTTCCCTTTTTTTTGCAAGTTTTTTGAGATGCAAAAAAATTTTAAATTTAAATAAAGTTTTTTATAAATACATACATAATTTAAAATTGGATACAAATATTAAGTGATGTTTTCATGTTATTAAATGGTCCTATATTTTCTCTGTTCTCTGTTTTTTGTTATTTTAATTGTGTTTACTTCTTCGTAAAGATCCCAAATTTTTTTAGGTTCTGAAATATCTTCAGTACTAGATTCATATAAGTTGTCTGAAGTTGATGTAATAGACCTTGGAGTTTATTCTTTAAAGTTTTATGTTGCACTTTTTATTGGTCTGTTAAAAAAAGTTCGATTTTGATAACGACTTTCTTAAACACGTTATATTGTCATAATGTTCTTACATTTTACAATGGTTTAAAAATATTGTTGTTGCTTTGTTAACAAAAAGTGTCTTAAATTAATAGAACTTTGCTTGTTATGTTTATTGTGCTGTCGTAATTAATCAGAAGAGACCTGCGCTGAGCGGCCGAGCCGAGCAGCATTAGTTTTTGTAGCCGTCGCCGTTGATGGTATAGTTTTATCCGGCTAATATCCGAATTAACCTGCGGCTAGCAATTTTTGCAACAAATCACTTGCGGCGTCAAATTATATCGGCCTAGGACTCTGATGCTTGGCAAACAAACAAAATAAAATTTATTTGTGATTTGCGTCTAAAAAATGGAAAATAGTCAGATAAGATCTAATTTAATTTATTAATTCATGGATTAGAATTAAAAAATATTTTTATTTTTGGTAAATATTTATTTTTTATATTTGTTTTAAATCAGCTGATTTAAATTCAAAATAGCACACTAAATTATGAGGGGTTGTTCACAACAGTCGTATTTTTTCATGCTATTACTTTAAGACTTATGACTTTATGACACCTTCTGAATCCCCCAAATATCTATAGCTGTTAAGGTTTTATGTGTATTTAAATAATTTCCTAGGGTGAGCATTATATGGGGCATTATATAGAAAATTATGGACCGATCTTCTAGAAATTTTATAGCGTGATAGTGACAAATTGCATTACAATAGCATTAGTTATTACGTTTTTTAACGTACTAAACTGTTTTCCGAGGGTAGGTTTTATATGTGGCCTAGGGTAAATTATGGACCGAACTTCACGAAGTTTTTAAGTATGATTTCTAGTCCTATAAAACTGTGACGAACCAAATTTAATTATGATAGCGATATTTATTACGTCTTTATGTGTACTAAACTGTTTTCCGATAGCAAGTTTTATATGGAGCCTAGGGTAAATTATGGACCGATCTTCACGAAATTTTGCAGTGTCTTATAAAACTGTGACGTACCAAATTTTATTATAAAAGCGATATTTATTACGTTTTTAAGCGTACTAAACCGGGTGTAGGCTTTATTTGGTAAATTATGGACCAATCTTTACGAAACGTAGCACATTTAAATAAAGGGCCGATGTTGAATGTGAACCACACCTAAACGCCAAGTTTTTTTCCGAATTTTATTTGACATTTCTCTATTTCAGACTTACTCAATTTGAACCATGGAGAGATACACAATCCAACAACGTGTTAAAGTTATCCAGACTTATTATGAAAATGGATGATAAATTTCGAAGAAAATCATCTTCAGTGATGAGGCACATTTTCACCTCAGTGGATTTGTCGATAAGCAGAATTTCCGCATTTGGGCGAATAATAATCCAAGAGTGATTGTCGAAAAACCAATGCACCCACAAAGAGTGACAGTTTGGTGCGGTTTATGGGCTGGCGGCATCATCGGGCCGTATTTTTTCCAAAATGAGGCCGGTCAGGCAGTTACTGTGAATGGTGTTCGCTATCGTGAGATGATAACGAACTTTTTATGGCCCGAATTGGAAGATATGGATGTGGACGATATGTGGTTTCAGCAGGACGGTGCCACTTGCCACACAGCTAACGAAACAATGGCTCTTTTGCGCAACAAATTCAATGGCCGTGTTATCTCACGTAATGGCGATGTCAATTGGCCGCCAAGATCATGTGATTTGACACCGTTGGACTTTTTTCTTTGGGGTTATTTGAAAGAAAAGGTGTACGTCGATAAGCCAGCAACAATTCAAGAGCTAAAGGATGAGATAATTCGGCACATTAACGGCATAGAACCTCCATTATGCCTCAGGGTCATCGAAAATTTGGACCATCGGATGGAGGTGTGCCGCCGTGGTCGCGGCGCCCATTTGGCCGATATTTTGTTCCATACATAATTGAGTAATACCAATATATCATAATAAAATAAAATTACAATAATTTCCTAAATAGTTTGTGTTTTATTCAAAATCAACATCGGCCCTTGAAATTTAACCACCCTTTATGATGAGCAATATTTATTACGATTTTAGACGTATATTGTGACACCTTTTACGTAACTCTTTGTAACAAAATTGTCAATTTTCAAGGGTGGTGGTTTTACATTTTGATTTGATTTCACTCCCAAACTGCTTGGGATAACTAGAAGCAATTTGACACCAAGATTGAACTTTTCTTTGAGTTTTACGAAAGTGAGCGTATTTTCAACAGACGGACAGACAGGCAGACGGACATTGCTAAATCGACTTAGAATTACTCAAGAAACCAGAATATATATACTTTATGGGGTCTGAGGTGAATAATAAAAAAGTTTCACACGGAATAACAAACTTAGTATACCCTCGTTCACCAATAGCGGTGGAGTGTATAAAAAGAGTTTATAGTGGAATTATTACCAGTCTCATATACATTTATCATCAAGGTTATAGTAGGAGTCGGAGTCGTGAGACGCACTTAAAAAATTTCAGCGTTTGGAGTCGGAGCTAGTACTTTTTTTAGGAGGACTCCACAAGCCCTGCCTAAAACAACACCACACAAGTAGGTAAAAAACGATTCGTTTGTTTTGTGCAGAAACAACAGAACAAGAAGAATTAATACATTATTTTCATGTTTTAAAAGTAAAATCAACAGCAAAAGTTCTTATTTAGTTTATATTTTTAGTTTAATATGTACGTTAAATTTTCAAGTAGAAAACATAATTCTTTCTATGGGTAAATGTTTTAGGTTGGGTTCAATCTAACACTTTACTTTCGAACGAAATTGGAATTAAATCAACTTTATAATACTTGAATAAATTTTCGGATTATTTCAAGTACAAATTCGGGATTAAAAAAGGATAAGTTAAGTATTTCGCACTTGAAGAATCCGTACTTGAATCAATCTTTCTGTACTTGATTCAAGAAAATCCATACTTACCGTACTATTGATACCGCTTCGGATTAATTTAAGTACGGATGGATTGATTTTTCTTTTCAGTGTAAATGCTTTAAGGCCCAAATACACTGGTCAAAGGCTTGACATCAAGCTCGTATACGTGTGCTTGACATTAGAACATACATTTGCTGGATCAGCTGTCAAGCATTCATTTTGCATTTTATTTTGAAGTGACAACAGCAGGAGCAACCAAATATTAAAATATAGATAAAAAGTGTTTAATTGTTGCTTTTTAATAAATTAAAACAAAAATTAAAGAGAAGAAGAAGAAAATTATTAATTAAAGAGTTTTCCATAATTCCATAATTTTTTTTTTTCCTCCAAAGCATTTTTTGTTTTCATCCGATATTTTTAGCGACTGTTCGGTTTGAAATAGCGTTTAAAGGCCAAAATACATTGATCAAAATACTCATCAAGCATTGTGGTAGTATAAGTGAAAATGTGTTTGTATGTGTGACACCGACAACGCTTGATGAAAAATCAAAAAGTTTAGATATGACGGCGAATATTACGTCCAGCACACGTACACGTTGAATTCGCCGGCTGGACAAGCATGTGACAAGTGTATTTGGGCCTTAAAGTATGTGGGTGCTTGAAGAGTAACGCCAATACATTCGTCAAAATCACTCGTCAAGCATGCTAAATATCTAAATTTTTTGATTTTCCATCAAGCATCGTCGGTGTCACACATACAAACTCATTTTCACTAATACTACCACAATGATGGATGGGAATTTGACCAATGTATTTGGGCCTTGAGTTAGCGAAGCCGCTTTTTGTTATTACATACAGAAATAATTTAGTTAGCAATTCGGGATTTTCAATTACTGAAAACAAAAGTTTTTTTACTAGATCTTACAGCCGTTATTTTTACTTATTGAAGAATTTGTCAAAATTATATATCGAAAAGTCGCCCAAAAATGTTTCTCAATTTTGTGTAAAATGGCACTTTTGTAGAAAAGTTTTATAAAAAAGAACTTCCATGCATTCCTCCGAAATGTATGCAAGAATGAAAAGTCTATAATTAAGGCCCTAATTATAAAAAACGCAACGCAACGCCAAAGAATTACATTGAAAGCAAAAACAATGTCATAAATATTTTGGAAATTTGTTGTTACATTCTACAGAAATTCATGTACCGTTTGAAAATATTCAACGCCACAAGTTATGAGGCGTTTGAAATTTTAAAAGCAATGTTCGATCATATGGTCATATGTTATGTTAATCAAGGCGAACTCGAGAGATCAGCTTGTTTTTTTTTTGCTCCCTGCATTTTGGTCTATTTGTCTATCAAAAATTTTTTATACATTGATTTTGACAAATAAACTAGATATTTTTCAGAGCGAATTCGGGCGAGTCTACCTGTTATAAATTTGCCTTGATATTTAATACTCCTTTTAATCAAGAGATATCCGCGACACATTTGGTTTTTCTAACTTATATGTTATGATTGGGCAAAACCATTATTTTGGGAAGAAAAAAGAATTTTTGCCATTTATAAGTTTATATCAGGTGACATGAAAAAATAAAGTTCATAGAGACTCTAAAAAGTTAAGTAACGTTTAATGGTTAACAATTAGAGGCAGTCGTGTTTTATTGCTCGTACCCATTTGTGAACCGATCTGGCTGAATTTCAATAGCAATATATTCCGGACTATAAATATATATAGGAAAACCCATTTATGCATAGGCCTTTGATTTGACAGATTTATATACGAATGTACTTTTAAAGAAATTATTCATTTGCGTGGGTTATAAAATTTGAATTCGGGAATGACTGTTTTTTTTTTTAATTCTTTATTTCTTGGGCAAATCTTGATTTAAAATTTTTAAGGGGCTGTAGTACAACATTTGTTGGATATTTTTTTATTAAAAATTGCATTATACATTTTTTTATCTAAAATTTTACGGATTTTATTAAGTTTTTTTTTTCTTTCCCTGTAAACAAACAAAAAATCGAGTAGGCCTTTTTTATACTAAGCCATCGAAATTCTTTGTGAGATTATAATAAGTTTGTTATTGTCTTTTTTCTAAAGGTTTGATTCCCTGAGATAGAAGGATTTGGGCACGGTGGCCATATTCCGCACAGAACTCATTGATAAGAATTCCCCCAAGGTCAAATTTTCAAAAATTTATTAAAATGTTCACAAATTCAATTTGGATATATTGGCAACATAATATAATACTAATATTCAGAGTTTTTCCACCAAGGGCCAAAGATTTTAGAGATCTTTTCGGCACTATCGGCAAAGTCTGACGGAAGTCTCCAGCTAACAACAAAGTGACTCCACTTACTATGTCATCGTTCCCTCTGATATATTTTGAACTTATGTTTACTGCTTTGAAACACTTTTTATATACCATCGTGTTCTCATATCGTGTAAGGTTTGCCGCGATTTCTGACGGTGCGACGGCTAAGGCGACTCCCCGTCTCCTTACAGTTGCTAATACTAAAGTGTTAATGAAGGTTTTCCAGTACCTCTGGAAAGAAATATTTTTATTTTCAAAATTGGCAAGAATTTCCTTATATAAGTATTTTGTTCATTCGTCAGTAACTCTTCATAAGATGTCACTTATTCTCTCGGATAACTAATGTCAGTTATCAGTTATTCACGATTAACGAAATTTGCTACAGATCTTTTTAGTCGAATCAATCCATTACTTGTCCTATTTGCGCTTAATCCTCAATTAATGAGCCTTTGCACACTTTCTTGTAATTCTCTTTTTAGTTGCCGTTCTTCAGAGGGGATATATTTGTATTTGTTGACTAAATTGATTATAAAGTTGTCACGAAATTAACATTACTGTAAACAGCTCACGAAACTTCAGAGGAAAATCGCTAAACGCCGCTTCGTCTCAAGTGATCTTTCAATGTCTGCATTCCTTAAGCAATCCAAGCGCCTTACATGCATATTGAAATGTTTCTAGTCATCAAGCCTTCAAAAGATGTCGGACCTCTTACCTCATGAAGCGACAGGCGTAAATAGTAACATTGTGTTGTAAGGATAAATGGTATACTACTCCCTATTTCAGGTCGTGTTCTTTTTTCACTCGAAGAATAATGTGCAAATAAACATGTAATATTTATTGTTCGCCCCCGTAAATTCTAAGCTTAAAAAATGCATCAGAAACACGGAAAATAAATTTTTAGCTGGAATTGGGCCTAGCTAGATCGATTAGAATCATAGAAGTTAAATTGTGAATTAAAATATATTTGGTTAGACGAAGTACCAAAAATCAGTTAAATTTGGTTCCGAATTTTAACAAGAGTTTTATAGTCGGCTGTTCCGAATCTTAAATACCCTTCACCATTGTGCGATAAGATCCGAAAGTTATATAAATACGGTTATTTAGATAAAAATAAATCTATTTTGTGCCATATACACTTCCGAATCCCACCTACATTTTGTCGGATGTTGTGTGTTGATAACCAGATGAGTGTACCTAATTTGGAAGCTTTGGCTCTCTCCGACATACAGAAATCTTTAATGTCTTTGGACGGGAGGTGCCACGCCCACTTTTTTAATCCAGCCCACATTTTTAAAGAGGTTGTTTATTAATAACCCAGTTATGTGTGCCAAATTTGGGCAATATTTATCTTACAGTTACCTAGATATATAAAAAAAAACTATTTTGTGCCAAGCCTACTACTCCAATTACACCCACATTGGGATGTTGTGTATTGATAATGTGAATCGGCAACACATTCAATAAATAAAAGTTTGCTAGCACTCTCTTTTATACTTGTCATTTTTATATATATTAAGGGTAATCACCATGGTAATTGTGCAAATTTGCAATTTTTAAATTTGCAGTGCATATTATGATTGATCGTGAGCATAACAATTTTATTTTTTGTGCAAATGTGCTAATTTTCTAAAAACTTATTCTGGCAACACAAAAAACTTCTGGCGGCACTGTAAAAAATCTGCTTTTGTTTACAATTATACACAAACAAATTAAAATAAATTTTTTCTTTTTAAATTATTTAATTCTGTAATATAAATTAAAACCCACGAAAATGTTTAATAATTAAGTTTCCTTAAAAAACAATATGGCGATTAATATGTCAAATGTTATTGTTTGCAACTGAGCAAATATGCACTACATACTAATTTTGCTCATGGCTTTTTTTAGTGCAAACGAAGTAACCCTGCCTTTACACATGCAAGTAGTGGCATGCTACTACTGTATACATATTATCAAAGAAAATTTGTTCGAAATAGTCGAATCTCATGCCATTAGCTTTTGTGTTTTTACACATGCCACTGCGAGTTCATTTTCAAAATGTCTTTGAAGCGTCAACTTGAAATAATTTGTTGACTTCTTAAATTAAGAAAAAAGTATCAAAAAACCAAATAGAGTTACCGAGTTAATCATATAAGCACATTGTTGGGGAAATGGTTTACATTTATTTATATAAGCATTATTTTAACAATATTAATGCTCGTTTCAAAAAATTAATCATAATAATACATTCATCAAGTTAAAACTTTAATTACAATTCGACAATAATCCAGTAAATTTGCGTTAAATTGTTAACAGGGTAACATTGTTCATCGTTTTGCCATTTAATGGCATGCAAGTGCCAAATTTCCACTCGCATGCACTTTTTGCTGCCACTGGAGCTGCCATTGCGAAAAATGTGAGTGTATAAGTAAAAAAGTGTGAGTGTATTGAGTTTTTCGAACTGGCAGTGGCATGTGTAAATGCTAGGTTAAATAGAGCAAATTTCTAAAGGCCCCGTTAGCCGACCGTAAATGTAGAAATGTAAATGTAATGTAAACAGCTGATCGTTTCTATTATATGGAAATCAATGCAACTGCTTAACTGACAGTAATGTCACTTTACCGTAACGTGCCAACCTGTAGAAATTAGAATTTCATTACGAGATTACGTGACAGTTGTAGATAGTGATGGGCTGCTTGTATTTTAAATGGAATGCGGGTAAAATCACTCTTTTTCTTTGGTACATTTTAGTAATAATATCTGTGGACTTTTGACAAAATAAGTTACAATCCATACATATTTTCATTTATAAAAATATATGTTTGGATGTATAAAATAAACAAATGCATACATATCCCCAAACAATAAAAAGTCTGGTTTTTAATGGGATCAAAACCTTGTTTTGTGTATGCACATTTTGAAAATAATGTAAGAACATGTGTACGAATATTCTATACATAATACATATTTGTTTATTGTAAATCTGTAATATTAATATCAAATATTTATTTATTTATATAAACATACAAGAAATACCGTTTTAATACTATTTAAATCACTTGGTACTTTTTCTTCAAAGCGGTCACCATTTCAACACTTTTAGTTCTCATCACTTTTCTCTTTTTTGTTAATGTTTTTGAAAAACAGCTGACACGTTCTTACATGTTATATAAGTGCACAAACGAGCTTACAGTACGTTACGGTACGTTACATTGCATTTAATTACATTTACGGTCGGCTAAAGCGGCCTTTATACGTACATTTTGTTGTTGTGTTGTGCAACTGTATGCATGTTTGCTCGCATTTGCATCGTTTTCACACTTTGCACTACCCAACGTGATTTCCCTTATTACTTTTTTTCTTAGTTCTATTTTTTCTACTGGAATTGTAACTATGTTTTTGATACAACCTCTTAATAAAAAACTTTGTTAAAACTAAAAGCCGACTGAAGTATTCATTTTCATTATTTCGAATAGATAACCAACATGCTTGTACCTAATTTGGAAACTTTGGCTCCCCGATTTCCAGATACATAGAAAGAAAAAATACAAAAACACCAACAACAAGGAAGGGATTTATGGGTAAAATGCAGTTGTAGTTTTTCGCTTATATCTCATTCTTTTATAGAGCGATCTGGCTGAACTTCAATAGCAAAATTTAAATGAGCATATCTGATATAAATATCGGTGGACTTCGGAAAACCCATTTCAACAGACGGACGGACAGACGGTCAACCGGATTTGAAGTTCTCTTCTCATAAGGATCTAGGGTATATGTATATACTTTATAGGCTCTATGATAAATATTTTTTACCTTCGGTGAAAGGTATAAAAAGGTACCAAAACACATTAAAGATCTTTTTAAGAAAGTATCAAACCTCATTGGTTTTTTATTGTATTCCTGTTTGTAATACTTTAGAAGTTAAATTGTGAATTAATATAACTACATAAGTATATGCTTAGAAAAAGTACCAAAAATCTGTTCAAATGTTCTGTCTTTTTAGTCAGAATTTAAAAAAATTGCCAAAATATATTCGAAATGTTTTTAAAAAGAGAACAATTTGATTTAAATTTTATTCCTATCCTTAAAACTTTAGAAAATAAATTAGTTGTGTCCGACAGAAGTCTCTTTTTTAGGTCGATGCCGAAGTTCGGCCAAATTGTCTAGCTTCTGCGGAAACGAAGTCGAAGCCGAACTTTGCTTATCCAAATTTACAACAAGAAACAACTTTGAAAATGTTTGAGAACAATTACAACCTTATTCAAAACGAAAATTTGTCTACTCCGACTATACTCCGCTCATCGGGTGGACAACTAAAATGTTAATTAAGCTTAATCACCATTTAGTCATGAGTTCATTTAAAGCGCTGTTAAATTGTCCGACTAAGAAAAATTTTTACATCTCTGTTTTAGTAAAATTCAATTGACAGAAATAGCAATTTAACAGCAGTTAATTAGGAGTTAACCCTAGAGTACTAATGATCGACGTTTCGACGAGCATCGCACCCTTTCAATTCATTTACTTTTAAATGGGTGTGCCTAACAATCTAAAATTTTGTATGCTGTTAGTAGATGATTTACTTTTGCTGTGTGTAATTGCGTTTTTTAAACCGCGTTGCTAGAACATTGCTATTATTGGTCTTGTACTCGTCGAATCGTCGATGGTTAGTATTGACGTGACTTTTATTTTTCAGTTTTAAGAGCAAATATGCAAATGTTGTTACTCCAAACAATAGTGGCAACAATGACCAGCTAAGGAGAAAATACAAAAAAAAAAACACAAATGAAGTATGTGTAACTCATGCCTATACGAAAAAATGCCGAATGTCAAAATAAAAATGTGATATATGCGAAAAACCCATATGCGGAGAACACAAAGTTGAGCTTTGTGGCTCTTGCTCAAAGTGTTATTTAAAAAAAAAAAAAATTTTATTTTTTTAAAGCTAAAAATGTCTTTTTTAAGTTTTGCCTCTTTTTTAGTTTTTAGCTTTCTTCACAATATTTTTTAGGTCCTTTTGTTTGATCCCCAAAATATGTTCAACATAAAATGAATTAGTACAAAAATTAAATATTTCTTTTATCTATAGGAATATAAATTAAATAATTTTTTTTTTATATGGATTTATAGGGTGCCCCAATGATCAAAGGCATTAATTGAAAAAGTATATTTGGTTTTAAGCCAAAGTTACAGGCAGTTAAAAAATACATCGTCGAATCGACGATCATTAGTTACAACGTATGTAAAATATGGTTAGTACTCTAGGGTAAAAAAGTCTTTGATAACCGATAATCATAGTTTATAAAAAGTGTTTTGAATAAGAAATCCTTAATCAGGGGATATTCAGTAACTAAATTTTTGTTTTGAATACGGGTGTTAATGTATGAAACAGAAAAAAACAATTATTATAAAGCTTGTCTGCATAGCCGGCCTAGGTTGGGTACAACAAACATCGGCTTTGCTAAGCAAAAAAGATAATTCTGAAGGTAGAGTGGCCAAAAATGTCTACTGAGCTAACTTTAGGAGCCGCCCTAAAAGCATAAAGAAGTCAAACAAAGTATTAGCCACTAAATTTTCATAGAAAATTCGTTTTCAAACCTGTTTGTAAAACTGAAATCTTTTTTATGAACAAGGCCTTAAATATTTAACTAAATTTCCGAAAATAGAAAAGCTTTGATGCAATTTATAAAATTATTTCGTAAAACAAGCACATTTTTATTCGTAAATTATTTAAAGTTATTTCGTATTTTACTAAAGCATTTCGTCATAAATGATTTCGTACATATAAGGCATAGATTTTTGATTGTATAAATATTTAAAGCTGTTATGAAATAATAAAAAAAAATTTATTAAATAAATAGGGCGTCCGTCGATTATTTCGATGCGTTATGCACAAAATAACACAATCAATCGCGATTTAATGGAAGACACAAACATAATAATTTAAAATTAATTTATTTTCTGCCCAATTATGAATAAAAATTTCCCGGTAGTTTTTTATTTCCCCATTTTTGTTCCCTTCACCAAAGGTAAAATAAGTTTGTCATTACTTTTGTAATTTTATTTCTACAATATTAATCTTAGACCCTATAAACTTATAAGTAGCGAAGTTGATTTAACCAGTTATGATGGGGACTTGGTTGTTATGTATTTCTCTAGAGTTGTCAAAACCGATTTCCGAAGTATTCGAAAAATCGATTATTTTTTCTATTTTTGCGGTTTTTAAAAACCGGGATTTTAAACAGGTCGGTTTTCGAAGTATTCGAGAAATCGTTTTTTAGGTCTAATCTACTTGTTTTTATATTTAATTTTTTAATTACATATCTTGCATTCGATGACATTTTTTAGTAACTACTTTCGTTATTCACAACAGTATTTTAATTGTTTTCACCATACATAACATATTCATCACAGTACCAAGCTATTGAACTTGCATAAGAATTCTACAACATGGACTTTTTTATAATTGCCAGCAGTATGAGTTAAGCGACAGTTCTGACTTTGGCTTTGGTTTCTGGTATACAACTCAACTCAGTTGAGTTGAAATTAACACAACTTGTAGTGATGAGTTGTAAATTTTTGATGATTTTGTCAGGGCTGTAGAGTCGGAGTTGGATTTTTGTTATTTCAAAGTTTTCGGCATAAAAAATTTAAAAAAAATTTTCTAATATTTTCCAAAATTAAAATTATTCGAAATATCGATTTGAAATTTTTAAGAATCATTTTTATGCTAATGCATTAAAAAAGTAAGAGTGCTATATTCGGATGTACCGAGTCTTTGACACTCTCCACCGACAGTTAGAATATATGAGAGCTAAAAATTATTAAATAATCTTTATAAAATGGACGTTAGTATAAAAATTGGTTCAGGTTCAAACCAATTGTACGACAATCAGAAAGTGTTATGCTTTTATTTCTAGCAATTTGAACTAACTTGAATAATATATCATGATTCGTAACAGTTTATGCCGAACTAAAATGATTTTATGCCGAACTAAAATGATTTTCCCATGGCAGCCTTGCCATTTATCAAGTTTTCCCTTTTTGCAAGTTTTTTGAGATGCAACAAAGTTTTAAATTTAAATAAAATTTTTTTAAGTATTTTATAAATACATGATTTAAAATATGCAGTATATTGGATACAAATATTAAGTGATGTTTTCATGTTATTAAATGGTGCAACATAAAGCGAAGAAGTAAACACAATTATTATTTTTATAAAACTTTAAAGAATAAACTCCAAGGTCTATTACATCAACTTCAGACAACTTATATGAATCTAGTGCTAAAGATATTTCAGAACCTAAAAAAAAAAATTTGGGATCTTTACGAAGAAGTAAACACAATTATTATTTTAATTGTGTTTACTTCTTCGCAAAGATTTTTTTGTTTTGTTAAACTGATTTCTTTTTACATCTTACTTAAATTTTATGAGGTAATATACCTAACAAGTATTAAACGTTTAACTTCTGAAAAACGTACAAATTGCTTGTTCTGTTTTACTTTTTTATTAAATAAATAATTAAAAAAAACCGAAAAACCAATTATTCGAAACCGGTTTTTAGTTACAAAACCGAAAATCCGATTATTTCAAAAGTCGGGTTTTCGATATATTCGAAACCCGGTTTTTAAAAATATACGAATATTTGACAACTCTAGTATTTCTGTGACATCTGTTTCTTATATCTGTTTCTTCTTAACCTAACCTAACCTAACCTAACCTATATAAAAAAAAAACCACAACTGCCTATAATTGTAACCATAAATCCCTTGTGTTGGTTTTTTCTGTATAATTGGAGAACGGCGAAAGCCAAAGTTTCCAAATAAGGTACAAGCATCTTTGTTATCAATACACAATCTCTCTAAGAAAATGGGAGGGGTTGGAGAAGTGGACGTGGCACATTCCACACAAAGACATTATAAATTTATGTAAATCTGGAGAACAGAAAAAGCTTAACTTTCTAAATACACGGCTGCAAAAATATAAACAAAATATAACTTTTAAAAATTAAATATTTTTAAGCATTTTTATATAATTTTTACTTTCTATATTTTTTTTTAATATATTTTTTCTTTAAACACAAAAAATTTCTACTTTGTAAACAATATTAAATTCGCGCATTATCTTCTTTGAAAACATTCATATTGCTTTGATAAAAAGTTGACATTTTCAAAAAAAAAAAAATTGCCATTTATTTGTGCTCAGTATGGTAACACTACATGGTTTAAGCCACCCCCGAAAAATATCAAATTCAATTAATACTAGATTAACTTGATTCTCAGATTAGCTTACTATAGAATTAAATTAACTTTAATCTCAAACCCAAAAAGTGGCTCTAAAAAAAATTCCAATAAATTACACTGTGTCACAAATTTCAACAAAGTCGTGGCCAGTTTCATTTGAAACCTAATCTTTATGTAAAATTGTCCACTGAATCCGAATTTGAAGTCAGAGTTTTCAAAAGTAGAACGAGATATCCAAAATAACCGTTATTTGTGTTTTTAAAAAAGACGATGTGACTTCAATGCAAATATTTTCAAAAATATTAAACGGATTATGTATTTCTTTATTTTTGTGCAATTTTGGTCTTTTCAAGTTATTTTTTTTTCTCCAAACATTAAGTGGGAAATGTAAGAAAAGATAAACTCACTGTTTATTGTTGGTATTTTGTTTAAACTTTAATATCGTTGCAAATAGAACTTTTGAGTTTCTGCATTTCTCATTCACTCTGCCGTTTTATTTGTTAGAATGTTTCCTGATGATCTGGCCTAAGCAACCAGTGAAATGCGCATAGAAACTAGCTTATCCTCCAACAATAAATTTCAGTGTTTTTATCAAAAATAAAAATTGGGAATTAACCTCGACAAACAAAATCTGATTTTCCCAAAAATTACTTTGATAATAAAAAAAACTTTAATATTTTCAGACAGCCTATCAGTAATAACTTCAACTAACAACGTTGCAAGCAAACACCAACTGCTGTTAAGTAAATAAAATCCGTGATTTACGAATAAACTTTAATGCAAGGCGAATTCATAAAGGTGGCCGCATCATGAGATAGAGTTATGCTAGCTATCCCTTTTTATTGAAAAATACTATGTATTTTGTTTTTGTAAAAAGTATCAAAAATATTTGTTGAAAATATAAAAGAGGAAATTTTTTTGTTTATAAAATATACACAATTGCTTTAGAAAGTAAATCTTGTTCCTCTATTGCAAATTAATTGTGTCTCCACTTATTCTTTTATATTCACTTTTTTATTTTATAAAATTTATATAAGTTTTTTTTCAAGTATTTAAATTTTTATTGAATTTTAAATTTGAATTAATTTTTGTACAAAATGTAAACAAAGCTTGACATTCAGTATACACACAAAAAAATAAGCAATAAACAGATGACTTGAAAATGTCACCTGTATGAATTCGCCTTGCTTTAATGGTAAAATTAAGTTAATCTGGAAAAAGTAATCTGGAAAAGTTAATCTGGAAAAAGTATTGCTTTTTTAATGTATTTTATTTGCAGATTTGTAACTTGTAGTTTTGAGAAACAGGGCTTAGGTCATGCTGGAATATATGGAAACAACTATGCTAAAGAAAATTGATTTGCGAAATGTAATCATGAAAAAACTAGAACTCTTAAACATTTAATCCGAATATCAATACAAAACATCAGTAAATACAAAATCAAACTGTTTTCCCAATTACGTATGGGTCATACAATTGCTACTCATCTACACCTTATTAACAACATCTATAAAAATATGTTTATGTCAATGCTGTGGATCTGTAAATACAGTCAACAATCTTTTAGCAACTTGCTCAAATTTAAGAAGTCTTCAATCAAAACATCTGTTAGATAATGGTACCCTTAAAGGATAATATTAACTCTGTATATATTAAATTATTAAAATCTAAAATCTGTAAATATTAACTATTTATAATAGCTGATGGTCCTGGTAGCCAGTGCTAATTTCTCCCCCAATATTATTCTTATATTCAACTATAAGTCTAATATCACAAATAAATAATTATTATTTTCAGCAAGCAATATTCAGTAAAGAAGCAAATTCATAGATATATTATGTTACACTTCAAACAAATCTTCATTGATATATGCAACTATTTTCACATCGATATGATTAGCAATTTTATGTTCAAAAGCATCAATGGTATTTTAATGTAAATTTGCAGATATTTATTTGACAAGAAATATGAATATTTTTTTCACTTGGTTAAACAATAAAAAAGGAATATATGTTATTGAATTTAAAAAGAATGATTGTATATTTGTATTAAATTGAATAGATATCAGTTTTTATTTACTTACCATAAGAACATAAAATGGGAAATGCCAAACAAACGCAATTGGGAAAACAAATGGGTAACAATTCTTGAGGTGTGAATAATTTGATTTCGTCTATCACTTTTTGAAGAGATTTATCGTAGCTTAATAATTTAATTTATTTTAAATTGATTTAATTCACTCTACTATGTATGCAATTGCTTAAATTTAAGTTACTTTTTATATTTTCTTAAAAATTGTTTAATTATCATAAATTTTAATTGTTTTAACACTTTTGAAGTTTTTAATTAAATTTTATTAACAACACGATTTTGACAAATCTGAAAATAAACAAAATAAAATAGTATTAGGTGGATAAATAAATAAATATAAATGTGTCTTTCAAAAATAATAAAACATTTATTTCCTAAATTAGGCGCTCGAAATAATTGTTTACATATTGAAAGCCTAAACAATTTTTATTTCCAAAAATATCCCAAATAAACAAAAAGCGTTATTATATTATGCATTTGTGCTGATGTTTGTAACACATTTAAATATTGGTCCAAGACCCACCTTTAAGTAAACCGATCGACTAAGAATCACTTTATGAGTCGAATTAAATTACAAGTCGCAGTTTTGAAGATAATTTGATGAAATTTGGTACATAGGTTCTTATTAGCAAGGACCAAGCCTATTGAAAATGGGGCGAATCGGTCCATAATTTCACACAGATCCCATATAAGCCCCCATCCTAAAATCGCATATATATGAAGACTAAATAATATTCGGCACAAAGAACTTTTACATGAATCTTTACCTCATAACATAATTTTAGGCGGGTCCATGATTGCCAATGGGACCCAAATAGAGTTCACTAGCAAAAATAGTTTTTATATACTGTGGTGTGTAGGGTATCATATCGTCGGGCTTGACCGACTATACTTTCTTACTTGTTGTTTAAATTCGTTGCGACTTCTAAGGTAAAGGGGCGGATTTAAGTTTTATGCTCGTTTTCACAACTTAACGATAGCTAAAGGTAGGACTTTATCGGCCGTATAAAAAGTGTTTCATTATGACAACTTTACTTTAACCTACCAGGTAGGATGAACCCTAATCTACTTTATCGCTCACTTCAGGTTAAAGTGAAGTTTTAATAATGGAACACGTTTTATAAGGCTTGTTAAAGTCTACTTTTAGCTATCGGTGAGTTGTGAAAACGGGCCTTAATGTATTACAAAATATTGAATCGCACGATTTAAAAAAGAAAAATTAATACCGGTAAAAAATCAGACCAGAAATTTCTTAAACTCGGAATTTTAATTTAGAACAATTGAAATTTTTGTTTTTGTTTTAAAAGTGAGTTAAAGGAACGAGTCTTGCGCTCGTGTTATAAAAACAGGCAGATAGTGTTTATTGAATCAGAACCACATGGCTTTTAATAAGCTCAATGTGATATAATCCCAGCCAGCAAAATACTCAGACGTTGTCTGAATCAGACATTTCTTGCAAATGTCTGACTTCATTCTTAAAGACTTCGTTCAGATTTCTTTCAGACATTGAATAAACGTACTGTCTGGCCGCTTTCTGGTCGATTTCAAATGGATATATCGGGGGGAATTCATGTACCGTTATGTCTGATAGATTTCTGACGGAATTCATATAGATGTGGGTAGCTAGCGGTACTTATTTATTTTTTTTTTTTTTTGTAAAAATGACAATTGTCATTAACTTGAAATAATTTGAATATTATTTTATTGTTTAAATAAAGTTTAAACAAGTAAGAAAGTATAGTCGGTCAAGACGGACCATATGATACCCTACACTACAGTATTTAAAACCATATCATGCTTATGTGTCCATATTAATATGGGTTTATCTATGTTTGTAAACTTCGGTAAAATCGGTTTGAAAGTTTACGAGAGGCAGAAATTGATTTTAAGTCGATCGGTATATTTTAAGGCGTTACACACATCAGCACAAATGCATAATACCCTCTCCACTATTGTGGTGTTGGTATAAAATGGTAATTACATGTAAAATTTTTAATTATATACTTTTTTTGCAATTAAAATATAGCCTTCGATTTTTTTTAATATAGGAAGAGATCTCTTTGATTGTCTTAGACCCAAAAAAATATTTTTTGTTTTGTTTTGCAAGTTTAAAATAAACACATCAAATTTGAGTTTGAAATAGAGTTTCTACGCGGGAAAGAATTCCCGGGAATCCCGGGGCATTTTTTTTATAATTCCCGGGAAATTTTTTCCGGGAATTTTCTGGAATTTCAAATTAAATTTTTTTAAATTTTAATTTGTTAGCATCGTTAAAATAAAAAACAAGCAATAAAAATTAATTTTTTACTAAAATTACTAAAAACTACCTACAAATCGAACTATATTTCCTTCGCCAATAAATCAACGTAGAAGTAAATGAAGTAGAAAATTAAAATGTACACCATACACCAACACCAGAACCATCCACAAATTTAAAAAAAATAAATGTAAAGAAAATACAAAATCCTGAACAAATCTAAAAAAAGAATTTAACGTCTAGGAAGTCACAGGTAACAGGCCAACAAATTTAAAATATTTGTATGAGTGCTTCTTACTATAAAACCGACGTCTGTAGAGAACAAGGGCACGTTTTCGGTAGCAGGCAATATAGTACATACTAACAAGGATTAGAAATAGAATCTCCGATGAGCTTTTAAATGCTTTAATAATACTAAAAAAATTTTTCTTAAAAGAAAATTAATTTTCCCAAGTTGCTATTAATAATAACTACTAAATATTAAAAAGTTTTAAAATTCGTGATCTCAAAAAAAAAAAAAATAAATAAATAAATATTACATACATGTGACCTTCTCCGAGAAAAGGGACCTAGTGTGTTAAAATTAAGTTTTGAGAACAACGCATTTAAAGTTACATAATTTTAATGTTTTTCTGTTAAAATTAAGTTTTGAGAACAACGCATTTAAAGTTACATAATTTTAATGTTTTCTCATTTTTATCGATTTTCCCAAGTTCGTTTTGTACGTTTTTATTGGGTAAATAAATTTTTGTCAGAAATCTAACTCATTTCATCTTATTCTTCTCCATTTTAGGTACCAAAATCCACTCTTAAGTCCAAACCCGTTTTTGACACACTAGGTCTCTTTTCTCGGAGAAGGTCACACGTATATAATATGCATGTACATATGAATGTAACAATTTATTTGGTTTTGTTTTGGTTTTCTGTGAAAAAATTAAGCTAATTTCTTTAGACTGTTGGTTATGTGTATGTATGTATATTCTTTAAAAAAAGTAAAAACTTTTGTATTGAACTCATTTAATGAAATAATAGTTTTATTCAAAGAATCCCGGGATTCCCGGGAATAAGATTTTTTTGTTTCGTTTCCCGGGAATAGAAAAGGTCCGGGAAATTAGAAACCCTAGTTTGAATCCTTTTTTAAAATAACGTGGAACAGCAAGGTAATTTGAAATACCGGTGTTCTAAAAAATACTTTTTTTATTGCAACTTTTACATCTTTTTTATAGTATATGTATATATTTATACTACTCTACTACTCTTGGTTTGGAGAAAATATCAAGAACAAGAAGCTGTTCCGTGAATGACATCGCCAAAAAATGTTTCAAGCTGTCAATTTATAATTAATGAATTTTATGTATGTACCAAAGTAAAACGTCTGTACTTTTAAAGTGAACAATTAATAAAAAAATATAATATATACAAGGCTCGTTTAACTTTCTACAGGACATCCTCGATCAGCTATCTGTTAGAAAACTTTAAGAATGTCGGCTGATATATCCGAATTTCCCATGTATTTTTGATTCGATTTCTGTCGGATATCTATCAGAAATACCGTAAAAAAAAAGGAATTTCCCACGACATGTCTGTCAGAATTCGTGTCGACCACTTCATACATTTTTGGGTCAGAAATCTGAATTCGTATACGATTCCCACTTTTTTTTGACGTTTTTCTCAGATATCTGGAAGACGACGGATTATTTTGCTGGCTGGGATGTTATTTTATTCACCACAATAGTAATAAAATAATATATGTATGTATATGTATATAAAAAAAAACAATAATAAACCAAAAACATATGCCCCTATTATAATCTATTTTTACTGGCTGTCATCTATAAAATTTGTGTCCTCTTTTTTTCATAATTTTTCATAATCTGTAATTTTTGTCATCTTTATTATTAAAGGCATTATCAATATTTGTTTTTATCTTTAAAAATTAAAATAAATTTTATTTTACGGCGGCCACCAGTTTTTTTCTGGCAAACCGTATGGAAAATGTCGTGACATGCTTGTTTTGTTCATAAAAAAATCAGTCTTAGTTGTTTTTAGAATCTAGAAGATTTTTTTTTTTATTGCCTTATTTAAAAAAGATTAAGATGACTGACTGACTGATGCATTCAGCATCGCCGAGTTTTTGTAGCTTACTTTAAGTTATTTCTTTCCGGGCTCCCTTTATAAAATGTAGTTTACTAAGAAGGGATCATTGAATATTTGATCGTTAAGGGATAAAAATAAAATTTAAAATAAAAATGGACATTTTCGGTACCCTTATAAAATATCTGGTACTTTTCTTAGGCTCGGGCGTTAAAGCTTGAGATGGGATAAAAACTTTTCCCGAAATACTTTATTTAAGCCTCAACCTCTTATACTAAAGAGTCAAAAAATCTATTCGTAACTTTTTGAAAGTTTGATTCAAACGGAATAAAAGTGTACTTTTGCATTGGTACCTGTTTGGCAGTGTAACAATGTCGAGAGTAAAGTTTTTAAGGAAACATTTTTGAATCATATCAAATAGTAACCAATCTTAGGGTAGCTTCAGCGGCTGAAGTTGTGTTATTTATTTTTATTTTATAAAAATAACAATAGCTCAGAGCCAAACAAATTATTTTCGTTTGTCAAGATTAGTTCTAGTTTTCATACATAATTTAATTTAAAAACCTAAACAGTTCAATAAAATAACCACAATACTAATTTTTGTTAAAATAGCTAAGGCACAAACTCTATGTTTTTTTTTTCATTTGTTTAAGTTGTGCTGAAAGAAAAGGAAAAAAATAAAGACATATAAACAGACAAATTTAGTTTGGACTTCAAGAAGAATTCTTGACAATGAAAAACAGAAGAAAGAACATTTCAATCTATTAAACTATATAATCGTTAAAAACAACAAATTTCGATCCACTAAGTAAAAATACCATTTGGTTTAAAGATTAATGTTTGACTATTGATTGCCAGCCGTCGTCAATGGCGGTGAGTGTTAAGCCGCAAATATTTCTGAAGAGATGATGTGGTTACTATATCAACCTGTCTATGAACGTAGTTTTAACTCCTCGGTCAGTCAAGAATGAAAAATTATCAATATACTTAATTCATTTCACGTTGTAAAATTCCTTCCTTCATAAAAATAATTAAGTAAACATTAAATTTAATGAATTTTAGCCTGATTAAAATATGAAAATTTGGATTAAAAGCCATAAACAATTCAGCAAGCATAAACATGTAAAGCGACAATATTTGGCAAAATTTAAAAAAAAAATAAGAACCTTTTTTACAAAGTGGTTTGACTTAATGTTTAGAATAATGGCCATTAAAAACCATAAAAATGTTTAACATATTAAACAGTAATGATTGTTATTTTTAAATACATATTAGTTAAACTTTTTCAATTGAGGTTCCTTAGAACAATTTTAACAACTTGTTAGAACTTTTATATAAAAAAAAGACTAAACAGAAGTTTACGGAGCACCCAAAATTTAGAAAAGAAAAATATGCCATCCGATTTAGAACTAGAAAAAGAAAAACCTAAAATAAAGCATTAAGGTGGCTGATGCCCCTGCCCCGCCCACTTAGTGGTATGTGAAGGTAATAGTGCAAGAAAATAGAAAATAATAAAATTTAGGGCGGACGGAACTTTTGGGGCAAAAATTGCCCCCTACACTTTTTTTTGTTTTCTTTTATGCGCTAACTCATTTTATTATTCATGGTTGTTCTGGAAATTGAAAACGCAAAAATTTCAAACGCAGTTTTTTAATAAGATTTCTGTAATAAAAGAATTTTATGACAAATATTATACAAATATTTCTTTATTAAACAGAAATTTATAACAAAAATTTTAAAAATTAGATTTAAAACAACTTCTAAATTGTTGCGTTTTGCGTTTTCAATTTCCAGAACACCCCTGATTATATTTTAAGACCCATTACTTTAAATCACAAATTCGGTTCAAATCACAAAACTTTTAATTGTATTCGTTGTCGTACTCATCGTACGTACCATCGTTTTCTTCATCATCTAAAACTTCAGTAGCTTTGCATAGAGCATCGGTCGTATAAAAGTTTACAAATAAATTAAAAAATCGCAGAGAAAATCCTTGCGCCCGGCCAAAGACCGGCTTGGCAGAGAAACTTTAATTAGCGATGCCGGTGTTGGTTATAAAAAACAAAATATTTACAATAGTGAGAGAATTTTGTTTAATAACTCATGCCAAGATATAAGTGGGGGCACTTTTTTGCCCTATAGGGGGCCCCGTAAGTCCTTCCCTCTTCTCTTCTGCCTTAACTTCGGAATTTATTTAAAGTCTCAGTCAGTCAAATCAAAAACTCCCACATATGTCGACTGCCGAAGTACATACTTTTTTGTGTACAACTATACGTTTTTTGCTTTTGCTTTGACTGCGGCTTTTACATTTGACGAATCACAAGTAAAAGAAACAGTTGGTTTTTGTCCAACGACAACTGATTTAATTGTTGTCACACGTACATGATGCTCCAAAAATGGTAGTTAAATTTTAAAAATATGTTCGGTATAAATTTCATATGAAAGTTAATGTATGTAAGTACACATATAAGATTCTTTATTTTAATCGCAGCTGCATATTTGTTAAATACATTTCTTTAATACTAGAAATCTTATTATCAGGGAAAGTTAAAATCTGCACAATGCTTAAAATATAGCGAGACAGGGCTCAGAGATGGAGGATCCTGACTGTATGGAGGCGGTTAGGCCTCCAATGGGCTTCTATTTTGGAAGGATCAAGGAATGAATTCTGGGCGCGACCAATCAGGCCGGGGGGAACCGAACGTACTGCCGGGTATCGCGGACGCTGTGGCCGGTGCTTAGGAAGTCCGATTCGGAGTCGCTGCTGGGCTGGAGTAGGGTCTGCGTAAGAACCATGATAAGAAATATCACGGGCCACTGTATGATAGGCAGGATGGCGGTGAGGATGGAATCCGACTTGTCGGATATGTGCGGGTTGTGTGAGAACCCGGAAGAGGTGAAGACAGTTGAGCACATTCTGTGGCACTGTTCCAGGCTACAGGGTAGCAAGCTGAGGTGGCTGAGCAGTAGATTCCTGGGCGAATTAGGGGATGTTTCGGGTTGTAGGCTCGAGGGTCTGATATGATTCGTAATGGGGATGGCCTGGATGCGCGAGAGGAGGCTGAGTGCTGGCCGTACGTAAGGCTGAGTAGGATTTCTAACGGGTTGGTCCGAAACTCGATTTTCCTGTCTATCTTTTAAATCTATGTTATACTTTCGCTCTTTATTTCACCTACTTTCCAACTTTATATCTATCTCTAAATAAGGCGTGGAGACTTCACACCAGCCTATATACGCATGCAAATATACCAAAAAAAATAAATATAATATGCACGCGAAATTACACGAACTTATAATTTTTAATTATGTAGTTATATGTGAACAAATGTGTATTAAAAAGTATGTACAATCATGTGTTTTTTTTCAAGTTTTTAAATAGAAATGATCTTATATATTGAAAATTTACGTTCAAAATTAGTCGATATTACTGGCACATACTTAATAATATTAGTTCTCATGAAGCTATTGTGACTATCGGGCCTGTTCTGAAAATCACGTGATTTTGTGGTGTTCTAAAAGTCATACCGTTTTTGTGTTTCTCCCTGTGTTTCGGCAATTGAATATCACACCAAAACACACAAAAAAGGGACACTAAAATATCACACGTGTGGTTTTAGTAGGCACATGTGATTTGAAATCACGTGATTTGAGTAAAAGTGATTTGCAGAACAGGCCTGAATATATAAATCGGTTTCGCTTTTATTAAAAGATATACATATGTATGTTGTTTTTAAGACAAATGCCCAACAATAATGTACGTGATAAGGCTCAAGCAACTGTGCGAAAACATGTTAATCATGTGTCGTCTGCTCATCATTGCCAAAAAGTCGTAGTAGAGAAAAACGACAAAGAAGCTTTAGTGCCCATTTAGATTATACGATTTTTTTCGTTCGATTCTTCCCTTACTGGCGAGAGGGTAGAGTGGAATTACTGGCGAGAGGGTAGAGTGGAATTAAAAGGGGTACACAAACGAGTGTACTCTTCGATTCGTTTCGTTTATTCATTCGTAGTTTAAAACAATTTTAAAATATCTAAACTTTTACAAATACATGATATAGTGCGTATAGATTATTGTAGCCTTGTCCATAGTCTTCATTTTCTATTAGGTTTGATTCACAGAGATGGAAGGATTTGGACACAGTGGCCATATACCACACGGAACTCATTCATAAGAATTTAAGTCTGTCATATTTTTTTAAAAATCATAAATTTTAAAATAAAAAGACTTACAAAATATCAAATTAGTTTTTAATGTTAAATAAAAATGATTGATTTAGTTTTAATGTGCTAAATTCCTAATTCTTACTATTGATAAACTGAAACTTAAATTTAAAAATTTAAATTAAAACAATAATTATTGTTGGTGGGATAAAAATTTAAAATTTCGTGTAAATATGTATGTAGCAGTGTTGAAAAATTCAGTACTTTAGGACTTTTTTCAGTACTTTTTCATATTAAAAATACCGCAGTACCCCCGCGTTGTTTTTAGTACTTTTTTATCTTTTGCGCTTTTAAACTTTTATGGCCGTTTTCTAATTAGGACATTATCCCAACGAAAAACTGCTCATTAAAGAAATTTGGTTTTATCAATGTCTCATTATTTATTTTCCGTTTATTTAATCTGCTGAGTCCCAACTTTTTCATGCATCTTTATTGGAGTACCAACTGAAAACAATTTTTTTTGTCGGTATATTAAAAAACCAAAATCGTTAACGGACAGTTTATCGGTTTAGTATATGGGTAATTCCAAAGTGTTGAACGTGACAGTCGTACGCATCAAAAATGCAATAACATTTTAAACAACAAATATTTTTACGTTCTTTTAACCCTTAAATTATAGCACTAAGAAAGCACTATTATTTATGCTAAAGTTTATGGGGTGCGCGATTCTAGGTCAAAGATAATGGCAAAAGAAGTAGCGGTTCGAACGTGAAAAAAATAGAAGTAGTTTTTGTGGCCATGTATAAAAAGGCGTAATTCAACGAAACCTGGCAAAATTTTTTAGTCAAACTACTTTCAGAATTTTACGTAGCAAAGTAACATTTAAATGTCTTTGGTTTGATTGCAAAATCTTCTGTATTTTTTTTGTTTTAAGCCAAAATCTGGTTCGATACGTGACATTTCGAACGTGACATTTTTTCCATAATTATTTAACTGAATAATGATTAAAAAAAATAAAACTTTACCGTTAATCCGAATAACATAATTCTCTTCGAACTCTTCCTTATATTACAGACCATGTATGAAATTTTTTTTTGAATAATTTTCATCAAATATCACCTCTTTTAAGGAAGATAATTTTAAAGAAAACATGCAATAAAACATTCTCACAAATAAGAAATTACGTTTGCACAACTTTGCAGTCTGATTGTTCATCTAAGTGAACAAATTTATGGGTAAATTTATAAAATTAGTAAACTCTAAATATTTCTCTATAACAATATCGTAAAATAATCAGTTTTTAATAACTTTTAAATTTTCGGCCACGGTGGACCTTTTGACGGAAATGCCCATATATATGTCAACATTAAGTAACAGGCAGTTTGTCGAAACATTTAGAAAATCAATTCGATAGCAGACTTTGGTAATTATGTGTTTGTTGTAAAATTTATGTTGTCGTATATTAAAAATAATTAACAATGTTAATATTGAAATTCAAAGCGAGGACGCCAAGATTTCTTCAAACAGATATCTGGTCGTGTTCGTACCTTACAGCTATCTCTACCTATCCGTTAAAACTATTTTGTTAATTTCAACGTTAATTTTTCCTTTAAGTTAAAATATGGCAACAATTGTATTTTTATAATTTTTTTGAATAAACTGTCAAAAATCGATAGTGTAAAATATACTACTGTATAACCAGTGGCAATACATACGTGATAAAATTATGAAAAATTCTGTTCAACATAGACTTCTATATACAGCTAGATATCTTTCTGTAGGAATTACGGGCATAAGTATGTAATATATCGCACTTAATCAACAACTCAAAATTTAAAAATTTTTAGCATAAGCAAAACTATTTTGAATTTAACATTGAAGGCATTTGAAAAAAAATTTTTTAACCAACCTTTTCATTACCAAAAAGAAGACAAAATTACTCGATATTTTAACAGCGGGTAGATATGAATATTACGTGTCGATTTCTTCCAAAAAGTGATTTTTTTTTTTAATATTTACCCTTTTGTTAATTAAGTGCGATATGTAAAAGCCTGAATAATGTAAATTAAACAGACACATTACACGTTTTTTTTTTTTTAAATTCCCTAACCTACTGTGTTTTTGTTTCTTTATTTTTTAACAAAATGTACCATTTGGTAGGAAAAGTACCCTTTTAGTTAAAGTTAAGTACCATTTCCAAATTTCAATTTTGCAACACTGGTATGTAGTCGTATTTCCTTTATAATATGCATGCGATATTTTTATAATATATTTTTTATCGCATGCGATATTTTTAAAAAATAAATTTAACTTTTATCTTCACACACGTTTTTATTATGTGTTCATTAAATTTCAGTAACGTAGCCTATGGGCCATAATGGGCTTAAAATTGAACTTAACTCTACATCTGTGGCATTTTGACAAAACATCTTAAATCGAGATAAGATAGCAAAAACGTTTTTTAAAAAAAATTTTGTGATAAAATAATTTTAATTAAATAATTAATAAACTAAAATTAAAGAAAAATTTCGTTTATAATACGAAATTTTAAAAACGTAAACAAAAATGTTTTCTGATCGAAAACAAAATTTTTTTTGAACTTTTTAAATTTGACTTAAGGTGTTTTGTCAAAATGCCACAGATATATAAATCGGCAAAGGCAAAACAGTAAAGAACACTTTTCTTCCTCTGTTTGTCAACCGATTTGAACAAAATTTTTCGAATATTTTGACCATATAAATGCGGTTAATGAGTGAATAAGAACTTGTTAGGGGAGCTTTTTGAGACTTTTTCGTTCTTTGGTGCTTTGATTAATTTTCGTTAATATTAGACATAGAAAAATTAAACATGCAATGTCCTGAGTGGATGACAATCTATAGAAGAGTTTTTTGATACTTTTTTGTTTTTCAATTGATATTTTCTGATATTTTTTATATTGAACCTACAAAATTAAATTAAATCACGTGGAAGATCAAATATGAACCGGAGGTTGGTCCCTCGACAAATCGATTCACTAAGACGGAAAAAATAAATGCTCGAAACTTGTTTATTCATATATACCTACTTAGATGTAGTATGTTTTCTTCATATGTACATACAAATTTATGGTCGAATTTTGACCATAAGGCGAACACTAGTAATAATAAAAAACAATTAAAAAATTTGAAAAGAAATTAGTACAGCAAAAAAATAATTACAAATTTAAATATTTTCTTAACCCAACAATTCCAAAAAATGGAATATATATAAATACATTTAAAAGCCATCGGCTTTTACACGACATGTATGCATTTTGCAGTGGGAAATATGACAAATAATTACACTGGTAAATTCATACTGCGTAAAAGTGCCTTTACAGGTCATATTTATCTGATAGGACCGGTGGTAACTGGATTTTTTTTTGCCGCTGTAGGAATCGAATTAAACCAGTTATTAGAAAAATAAAAAAGAGGGCGCACAGCTTAATCTTTGAAAATAAGAACGCTAAGGATGGTCAGTCCTTAATAAACTTGAATTGGTGATAATGATAACAATTTGGATCACGTTGATCCTGAAAATTTATATTATGCACTAATCCTATGGAGAATGACATTTTTACATAAAATGTTGAATTGTTCAGCACTTTAATAACAACAATAGAATAGTTAATAGATCTGTTTATGATTAAAGTTGATTCTTTCAGTGGAAATGTGCGAAATGTTTTTGCTTTTAAACTAATCATTTGATGGTTTCGGACTCAATCCTATCAAGATTCTGATGCCAATCATTGGGAATCATAATCTTCATCAAGTCAATATTAATAAAGTAAAACTTCCCGTTATTGTTTCCTACTACTGTTTGGCGATTGCAGCAAATTTCTCATACAAAACGTACAAAATAAATCTTATTATTGCTTTGTTTTATTGCCGTAAGAAAAAAAGTAGTTGAAACGAGAGCATAATAAAGTGACAAGGAAATAAGTTTCACTCTTGCTTTGTTTCTTTGCCATAAGAAAAACATGTAAGCACATTCGGTCGAGCCCGAACATTTAAAGTATCACAGGATATAAAGACGAATTTTTGAGATTGTACACTATTTGGACTCCATGGCCAATCATGGATCCGGAAGAACAAAATTATGTTATAGTTCTGTATGCTGAATATTTTTAAATATCTACATATATATGAGCATTGTTCGACATAAAGCGATAAATGAGAGGGGATTTATATGGGACCTATGACAATTCTGAACTTACTAGTACACTATTTTGCTATGCCATAGTAGCTATAATAAAAGTTATCGTCGGAAAATTCTATATTAATACCAAGATTTGTGGAGAAGTTATGGTACTAAGATTATTATTCGACCAAACGTAAGCTAAATACCAACATAAAAAGATGAAAAAAAAAGTTTGTATGAGGGCCATGTGAAATTATCGGCCGATTCTCACCAATAGCTTTCGTCTATGACAATTGAAACAACGTAATACTTATGCACTTTGCGCACATTGTTGCTAGCCAGCCAGCCAGCCAGCCGGATGGACTAATATTTTTTAGTTACACACGTCAGCAAAACATATAATACCCTTTCCGCTATTGTGGCGTGGGAATAATTTATTTAACAAAAAATACCTGTGCTTATTATGTAAATAAAAAGGAGCCGGAAAATATTTCAATAGGCATTAACTTAGCAATAAAACTTCAATTCTGAGATAAAAGTAGTTTTGTTATGTACAAATTCTTTAGTCAATCGAACAAATTTAAAAATATATTTAGGTATATGCAGTTTTCCCAATAAAAGTGATTGAACGTGTAGTAAAATGTATATGAAAAGAACTGTTTTTTTATTGCTTTTCATAAAACTTTTACTACACGTTCAATCACTGGTATTGTAAAAAGGCACAATAAAGTCCACTCCCGAATGCTTTTAATATCTTACACTTGTTATTTATCATAATTGGAATGTTTGGCAGAATTTTGTTACGATTGGTCCAGAACAGTCAATACGACCTATGTAGGCCTACTCACAAAAATTATTTTAACAAGAATAAATATCTCATTATGTACCTATTACTCTTCGCAACGAAATTTTGAGTAGGTGGTTCCGCAATTGCCTATAATGTATAGTATATGGTCAACTCCTGCCAATCTCAGAACAGATTTAAATATTTATTGTATCCATTAGTTACATTCAGGATTTTGCTTTTGTTATATATTTTTCATTGGCCTTGATAGGATTTTGTATATTACGTATAGGTAACAAAATAAATAAATAAATAAATAATATAATTTATTGTGTAAATCCCTCCCTTCACCTTGCTTTGAGAAATTTTTTAAATTAAATTTTTTAAAATTTGGATGAAAATATTTTGAAAGAGATGAAATGTTTTAGAAAACAAGGTACAAGTAAAGTTATTTTTTCTTATTGTTAAACTTCTTTAAAACATGTTTAAAATAATAAAATTAAAAAAGAAAAAATTCTATTTACCTATTAATTTAGTTAAAATCTAAGTAAACCAAAAAAATTCACTTGTACAAAAAGAAATATACCTACAGCATATATGTACATATACACATGTATATTTACATATGCAAATATTGTATACACAATTGTACATGTATCTACATGTGTACGTATGTAAATAAAAGAAGTACATATATTAAAGTTATTATTTTACCTTTAAAGTTAAGTGTTGTGGACAAACAAACAAACGTAAAAGTTCTACTGCTGCTACTACCACTGTCATTAAGATGTCATGAAGAGCAGCAAATAACAAAAACAAAATAAATTTGACATTTGCAAAGTTAAGACGATGAAAGGTTTTCTGTTGAGTGGGTGTGGACGGGTTAAAAATTACTTCCTTTGATGTTGCGACAAAGATGTTGAGTGTTTTCTCAATTGCAACAGGATCAGAGACTGAGACAGTTAATGATGAAAGCGCCGACAAGAGTGGTGGTAGAAGTGGAGTTGTTGACGACGAAGAAACACAACAAGGGAGGGAGCTGATTTTCATTTTGATTTAATGCTCATAGATTTTTTTCGAGAAAATGTAATTGTAAAATTAAATCACTTTTTAGTTTAAAAACTTTCATTTAAATTAAATTTGACAATTAAAAAACAATTACAATAAACTGACAAACGAAACGAAAGAAGAAACTAATTTTTTAATTTTAGTAAGATTTTTTTTCTTTTTTGGGGGTGTCGGAGTCTAAGAAGTGGGTATGTTGTGGATATTTATGTAAAGGTATGTGTGTAAAATTGTTTGTTGTGTATGCACTTTGTAATTGTTTGCTTTTTACTTTTAAGATATATTTTGCTTTTGTTCTATATAATAAGCGTTAATGGAAAATCAACCCCTTGGTATTAGTTTGTTAATATTGTCCGGGCTGGTCCACAACATTTCTAGACATTCCTAGCCGACAAATTTCTTACGCCGACATTTTCATTATCGTTCGGTTCGGTAAAATGAAAAAAAAACCGTGAAAATTTTTCATTTACCAAGGACGCCCTGCTGTTTATTTTAGCAGGTGTATTTGTTACTGTATTAGCACCATTTAGTCGGAGGGGATTATAAGTGATCTTTTAACACGGTTCTTATTTATTTTTGCTTTGGAAAGTGTAAGAATTTTTCACAAAACTCCATTTATTTAATTGGTAATTAACAACGTTTTTAATGTTTCGTTTTTGTGTATTTTTGTGTTTTCCACGAATTTTTGTGTATTCTCTTTTGTAGTTTTATTCTTCCCTTTGCTGATACTTCTGGTTTTCTTGTCATCTACAATATTTTTCCGAGTTTGCAGGTATTTTTTATTTGTTGTTGGTGCTGTTGTGCTAATGCTAAACTGAATTCAATATTTTTCTTTCTTTGTGGTTGGACGTTTGACTTTGATATGAATTTGTTTAAAGAAAACTTAAGTTAAATGAACGGAATCACTGTTTAACAATTAAAATTTGATAAAATTAACTAAATTAAAAATTTATTTTCACTAAATACACGCACAAGATGAATTTATTTTTTCGTCTCTTTCAACTTTTGTTTCGCCTTAAATTTTTCTACTTTGACTTTTGTAAGTAAGGTTAGGAATACAACATTACCAGATATACTTGATTTAAAAAAACGCGTAATTCAGTTTGTTTGTTAAATTTTTTTTAAATGTTCTTTTATGAAAAGAAAAAACGTTCGTTTTGTTTTTAATTATTGCTTAAATAACGTAAAATTAGTATTCTGTATTATATAAATATTCAAAAATACTGTATTTTATCTCTATTGAAAATATCTGTAAAATATGGCAACTTTATATATAATACAACATTTCGAACTAATTTTGCTATATATGAAAGTAAAATGATATGAAAGTCCTACGATGGCGTTTTTACATGATAAGACGTTAATTTTTAAAAAGCAGTTTAAGGACATTCGGGTGTTGTCAGAAATGAATAATGTGGCACAATTTGGCCATTCGTGGCACTTTTGAATGTTCGATGGCCCTGCGGAAATTTATTTTGCCCCTTTTAGGTCAAAATTCAACTAATTACCTACTTTAAATAATTCAATACTGTAGAATTTGTTCTTAAAATGTTTTGTATATACAGTGCACTCGCGATAATATGAACTGATTAAAACAAAGCCAGTTCACTTTTGCAAGATTGTTCATATTTGCAAATGACATCTAATTTCCCTTCAAAAGCATTTTTTCCATAAAATTAAAAGTTTATAATGTTAAAGTTTTTTTATTTATTTATTTTTAGTGGAGAGGGTATTATGCATTTAAGCTGATGTGTGTAACGCCTTAAAATATTGGTCCTAGACCCACCTTAAAGTATACCGATCGACTCAGAATCACTTTCTGATTCGAACTAACGATGTCCGTCCGGCTGGCTGTCCATGTAACCTTGTGCGCAAAGTACAGGTCGCAATTTTGGAGATAATTTGATACAATTTGGGACAAAGGTTCTTATTGGCACAATGACCATACAAAAGGTATGCATACAAAAGGTATGCATTTTTTAAAAAAATAGGACCACAAGGGGAGATAGGGGCAATTATTGCCTCTCAAACCGATTTTAATGAAATTTAAAATATAGATAGATCCATATCTATATGGACACATAAGCAATACAGTTTTTCAAAAATAGGACCACAAGGGGAGGTAGGGGGCAATTTCTGCCTCTCACAAACTTTCAAACCGATTTTAATGAAGTTTATAAACATAGATAAATCCATATTTATATGGACACATAAGCATGATGTGTTTTTAAATACTGTGGTGTAGGGTATCATATGGTCGGGCTTGACCAACTATACTTTCTTACTTGTTGTTTATTGGATTTAAGAAACTATTGATTTTAAAAAAAAATAAACAAACTTAAAGTTATGAGACAATCAGTTTAAAAACGCCCCGCTCTCTTTAAAATCTCCAGATATTTGCCGTGTCCGCTTACAGTGATCTTTTTGTATCTCATTTTCAGTGTGACCACAACTATAAAAAAAATTGGATGCTAAATGGGGCTTAAAACAATGCTAAAAATGTTAAAAAAAAAATTTTAAATGCTAAAAAATGCTAAATTTTCTTAAATAATTGTATCGTTATAATGAATGAATTATATATTTATTTACCTGAAAATATTATATTTCTTTTTAATAAAACGAAGTTGATATAAAAAAATGTATATACATAGGTGTACCTATGTGGTACATAGATTTATTAAATAAAAACAATTCAGGGACATAAACAAAGTAAATTTAATACATATTTACATACATGTTAATTTATGTATTTGCATAACATATGCAAATATTTCTTTCAGTCTTTTATACAAATTTATAGGTACAAAAAACAATTTTGATAGTGCATAGAAAATATTTCTGAAAAATATTGAAGGAATAAGACTATTAAAGTATGAAAGCTTTATAAATTCAAATTTGACTTAGAATACACATTGAATTAATATGAAAATTATGGTACGAAAATATTAAAAAAATTTTATTATAAAATTCAAAAAGTTCAAAAAAATTAAAAAAAAAACATAAGGCCCTATCTACAAAATATAACATTATTAACGCTTAAATCCCTAACCTACAGTTTGCAAAATATGCAACAATGTCAACTGCCAAAACAACTGGTAGGTTTTGCAATAAAAGTACATAGAAGAAAAATTAATTATAAAAAGTTTAAGGCGATTAATAAATTTATCACTTTAAAACGTTTTTTTCATCTCCAGTAAAATTTTAGATAGGCCTTTTTGCGTTTTAGGTAACGATATATATACATATGTATATGTACTTAAATTACTAGATACAAAATATAAGTAAAAACAAAAATTGTCATTGAAAACATAAAAGGCTATTAAACAGCATTTTCAGTAAATTTAATTACACAATAAACACATCATTATATGAATAGTTTTTCTTAACTGCCAAAGTGTTGGTCAAAATACCATTAGAATATGATCTGTTTTCGTCACACATTTTTATAAGATCAACAGTAATGATATAAATCTCTGCAACATTTATTTAGCCTTTTTAGTCTACATCTAATGTAAAACAATGAATTCAATACCATCCAATTTCTAATCTTAGTTTTTGCAAGGTTCATACCGCTAAAAATTCTTTCAACTTCCGCGTTAATAAATGGCAAAACCAAAAACTTCGTAACAAAAGAAGCTAACTCGTTGAAAGCATTTTCTTTTAAAGCGTTTCTGTACTCATAAACACCTATCCAGAATTCAATAGTTAAACTTTGGTTCATCCATTTGTATGCATTCAGCTTTTGCCATTGCTGTTTCAAAACCGTTATTTCTTCTGTAGTAAAATCTTCCATTTCTTCTTTTAATTGGTTTTGATGTTGACAGGGTTGCTATTATTATACATTTGTATTAACGAAAAAATTACAAAATACAATGATAGAGATTGACAAAAATGTTAAGGTATATCGTGAAATAGTAATATATAAAATTTATAAGATTAAAAAATGCTAAAGAATGCTAATAAAATATTAGAAAAATGCTAAAAATTATGCTAAATGCAATTTGAATAGTTCGCTGCTAAATCAAAATAAATAACGCTAAATTTAGCAGTGAAAATGCTAAAAGGGTCACACTGCTCATTTTCAAAAACCATCGGTGCATGTATTCGGAAGACCGCACATTTTTCTTTTTCCAAGTCAAATAAAAGTATTGTTAGAACTTAAAAAAAAAGAAATTATTTGATAAATTATTAATACGTTTTCCTAAATGTTCAAAACCTGTGTATAAGAACTTTTCACGTTAAAATTATATTAAAAAATGTAAATAGAATTCCATGTTAATGTGAGAACTAACTAAAAAGTGTATGTAAAACATTTTGATTAATAACTTAAGATAATTTAAAAGCGGTAGCTAGGGAAATCCCCAAGTTATTATGCAGTTGAATCAAAATTGGTTCTGATTTTAACACTGTGTAGGTAGATAAAAAACGTGAAAAATACAACTATAAGTTGTTCATATTTTAAAGCTTTTGCACAAGTTCATATTTTAGAGTAGTCAATGGAAGAAAATAAGTGTTCATATATTAGGGGGTTCATGTTATCGCGAGTGCACTGTATTTAAAAATGAATGTTTTGTTAAGGTTTTAGTTCTGGGGCCTAATTCTGGCAGTCGTGATCGAGTAATTTCTCGATTCGAAAGCAATTTTATCTCAGTCGATACTGAACGAATCAAAATTATTTTTTCAGTATTGTGAAACTCAAATTAATGCTTTACAGCACTGAAAAAATAATTCCAATTCGTTAAGTATTGACTGAAATAATTAGATAATAAATTGCTTTCGAATCGAGAAATTACTCGATCACGACTGCCAGAATCAGGCCCCTGATTTTGTTGTTTAATATTTTAACTTTTTCTTGTGATATTTTTAAATCTAAAATTCGAGTTATTATGATACAAATTGTTAACTAGTAATACATTTTACAATGTTTTTACGAAAGTAAAATATCTTAAAAGAGACGACAATCGGATTTGAACTTCGCTTTTCAAAATGTATACACTTTATAGGGTGTAGGACCTTCGGTAAAGGGTATAAAAAACAAACTTAATTAAATATTTTGGGATTTGAGTATTTTGGTCATAACTCTGCTATTTCTTAACCGATTTGACAGATTTATATACCGACGTGTTAAAGAAGAAATTTGCCAGTTGTTTTGGTTATAAAACTTGGACTCGGGAAGATCTATGGTTCCCGAAAATGGATATTTTTCAACAAAAAATTTATATTTTGGTCATAACTTTTTGGTATCTGAACGGATTTTTCCGAGTTTTTCAGAAAATATTTTCTACTAAAAATTTCCAATCTTTTGATATATAAGGCGTAACCATACGTCATATTACAGTCAAAAATTCAGGTTTTTATACAATTTTTGATATTTTTTGTGTGGGAGGTACCACGCCCACTTCTCCAATCCCGCCTACATTTTGTGGGATGGTGTGTATTTATAAACTAAATGTTTGTACCTAACTTGGAAACTTTGGCTCTTGCCGTTCTCCAGATATACAGAAAAAAGTAATAAAAATACAACAACCACAAGGGATTTTTTGGAAAAATTAGAGGCAGTCGTGGTTTTTTGGCCATTTGTGGACCGATCTTGCTGAATTTCATTAGCAAGAAATGGTGGACTATATGTAACATAAATGTTAAACCAAATCATCATGAATAGACTCACGCTTGAACAACGCTACGAAATTATCCAAATTTACTTTGAAAATCAGTCGTCGATTCGCGCAACTTATAGACGAAAATTGTGTTCAGCGATGAGGCGCATTTTTGGCTTAACGGGTTTGTTAATAAGCAAAATTGCCGCATATGGAGCGAGACCAATCCACAAGAGACCCTACAGACTCCATTACATCCAGAAAAATGCACCGTTTGGTGCGGTTTTCACGCTGGTGGCATTATCGGACCTTATTTCTTCAAAAAT
This sequence comes from Pollenia griseotomentosa, assembly GCA_963931875.1. Lineage (NCBI taxonomy): Eukaryota > Metazoa > Arthropoda > Insecta > Diptera > Polleniidae > Pollenia > Pollenia griseotomentosa. Next base: position 180,407,542 of record OZ007560.1, on the reverse strand, counting down.
GAGGCCGGAGCTCGCGTTACGGTCAGTGGAGATCGTTACCGCACCATGATCAATGATTTTTTGTTTGAAAATATGGATGACATTGGTCCGGAGGAGATGTGGTTTCAACAGGATGGCGCTACGTGCTATACGGCGAACGCAACCATCGACTTATTGAAATCAAAATTTGGCGATAAGTTGATTTCGAGAAATGGACCTGTCAATTGGCCTCCAAGGTCGTGCGATTTGACACCTCTCGATTATTTCCTGTGGGGCTACGTGAAGTCACTGGTTTATGCTGATAAACCAGCAACAATTGACGCCTTGGAGGCCAGCATTGTTCGTGTTATTCGTGACATACGGCCAGCAGTGCTCGAAAAATTGGCCCAAAATTGGACGTCCAGAATGCGCTTCGTCAAGAACAGCCGCGGTGCCCATATGCCCGAAATCATTTTCAAATGTTAATGTCACGTATTGATCTTTCGAATAAAAAAAAAATTTTGATTACAATTTAATTTTTTGTGTTATTTTTTACAATTTCAAGTTCTATCGGGCTTAAAAAAACACCCTTTAGGTAGGTGGGCGTGGTCAAATTTACAGACCCTTTTTGCACAATGCTTGGGGGCTACCAACAAAGTGGGCAGACCACGCCCATTTTTTCTACAAAGCTTTACTTATGTAAAGATATTATCCATACCAAATATTTCGATTTCGATGAATGCTCCAGGAGGGCAGCTTTTAATTTTGGTGACATAAAACTGCAAAAAGTCACGCTACTCAAACATTGCGTTTCCTTTTAAGCGATTAATAATATAAGTGGGTTCAATTAATCGTAAATAAAATTAAAATTTATTCAACGATTTTCATAATTTTTAACTTATTTTTTTTAATTTTTGAAAACAAAATAAAGCATTCACTTTGCATTAAATAAAATGTTAACGCCACTAATTTCTGAATATGTCCAAAACTGTTTAAACTAAGTATAAAAATAAAAAAGTAAAAAAATCGTTTCACGTCTGCATAAAGATTTGCATGATGCTCCGAAGGGTGTAGCGATTTCTATCCATCATTTCCCCAATCTCAGCATAAGATTTGCCTTAATTGTGCAATAATATTCTATTAATAATATTCTATTATTGCACTTAGAACCTGTGGTTTCCTTCTGTTTGTTACCGATTTTTAATAAAGTCAATACATTTTTTGAAAATTTTAGGCGGACTGGCATTCGCACTTTGACATGTAAAAACTTCGAAATTTAAGGAGTACCATTATTTCTACTATTTCACGACTGATCAGAAAAAAATGGCCGGATCGATAAAATTTAATGAGCTTAACCACGCTGTGCCAAAAATATTTTTCAACAAAACTGGGTATTTATTTTATTGTTTTCTTTTTTTAATAGGTCCTATAATTAAAATTAAGAAAGGTGAACTTTATGGGAAATTTATCATTTTATTTTTAGTCCGTCACTGTATAAACAATTTAATGAAAAACAAAATACTTTTTCCATTCATCAATTTAACCTTTACACGGATAAATAAAGACATTACATTAAAAATGTTTTCGATTAACCTTAAAATAAACAAATTAAAAATATGAGTAGTATCAAAATTTGCAAAACTTTTATTTATAACGAAATGTGTACTTTAATTCACTAAAATTAAAAAAAAAAAAAAATAGTTACATTAATTTTTTAAAAATTTAACATCGTTTTGCGGAATTGGTATGGCTGGATCTAAACCGAAATTCATTTTTATAATATCACAAAATACTGAGAGAAATATTAAACCACTTATGACATGATTTAAGACATCGGCTACCTTTCGCTCCGTTTTACTCTTATGAATGCTGACAACTGATTGTATCATTAATAGTAAGCCAGCACAGATCTATGAAAAGTGAAACACAGATTTAAATACAATTTAAAAAAATACGTATATATTTATTTAACGTAATACTATGAATAATAATTTCTACATATATAGATATAAATTCAAGAATGAGTTCCTGTACAATCTTTTAAAGATCGTTTTTCGGCTGATCCAATAATCGTAAGGGATGAGATGAGTATTCAATGCCAAAACCAGATACGATCACATTTATTACGGATATGACAAATATAACAACCAAAATTATATCATTTAAAATTATAGCGGCAGTTTGATCCTGTTTACGATTGATATTTAGACTTCCGATTATAACAAACAATATGCCAACCAACAGCTACACCATAGAGAAAAATGGAAAAGAAATAATATGGGTTTAAATTAATGTCTTATAAAATCAATTTTTAAATACACTAACCGCCTATTTGCCGATAACGAACGAAAATTTCGTTCGTTTAAGTTGCAATTACGGCTTTAATTTCAAACAAAAACAATATTTTAGCGGTTTTCACTCTTTGTGTTCAGTATACATATTATTCTTTTGCATTCTACGATTTTATACTACAAAGCGTAAGTGTTTAACTAATGATTCAACTGATTTTCGTTTTGGTTTTCGTTGGTTTAAACGCAAAACGGTTATGGGATTTTTTTTATTACAGCGTATTAAATTATAGTTTAATACATTTTGTTGCTGCGGTGCTGAAAATGTAATAACTTTAACAAGATTTACAAGGTCTTCGAGAGTACTTTACTACCAAGAGTGAAAACCGCTATTAAAATTTGTTTTTGTTTTAAGAAATTTTTTTCTTTCGATATCGACAAACAGGCAGTTATATTTAAATTAAATAATGCAAATTTTTTTATTTATCAACTGCTTTATAAAAAGTACCATATTTTTTAAATCTTAATTAAAAAAAAAACCACAACATAACGCAAAGTCCGACACAATATTTCTTTTAATTTAATCCACTTAAAAAATCTCCTTGTGGTGGCGGTAAACGAGAATCAAATGCTGATATAAATAAATTAATCATGGTTACAAAAAATGCAAAACCCGTTCGAATGTGATTGATCAAATTGGCAGATTGGTGAAATTCTGGCATATGCATACGACAATCACGCATTAGACTCAATGATAAACTTAATACGCCAGACAGGATCTATAAATTTTTGTAACAACGGGGACCAATGATGTATTTTACAAATATGTACATCAATAACACTCAATATAATTAAGAACATACCTGCAATACTATCGATAAACTGATAAGTATTAGCATTAATTTGTAAAACTGGTGTTGCTCTCCCACTTGAAGAATATATTTAAGTTGTGAAGCGTTAGCTGTTAACAAAGCTATATCCAACATGCCCTGAGCAATAGTTTTCTTTGTGGCATATCTATTAGCGTCCATGCCTTTCATCTAAAACAAAAAAATAAAACAAAAAGTGTTAGATATTTGAAACATGTATCTATACTAGGGTTGTCAACCGATTAAGAATAATTCGATTAATCGATCAAACAAACCCAAACTCTTGTTCGAATAATTTTAAAATGGCGATTTTCGAATAACGAATAAATCGATTAATTAATGTCGATTAATGGAATAATGTTTTTTTTTATTAAAAAATTAATTAAATAAAAGCTTAGAATTTGATTTATTCTCATACGTTATTCGTGATTTTATACAAAATGTAGGAATGCTAAAAAATATAGTAGCCATAGCCCTGCCTGTAATTAATCTCAATGTTTATTAAGCAAAAACCCTGTTGAGTACTCATAGTATTTCAAAAATGTATTTAATGTTCTTATTTAACAAATCTTTGACAAACAATTGTATCAACTGTTGTCTTTTTAAATCAAACGTTAAACAAATTTCAAGAACTTGGGGAAGATAATCCAACGACATCAAAAATTGCCGAACTTGGTCCAATGGAAAAATACATAAAGAGAGACAGCGGTTGTTTTATAGAATAAATTGTATGCAAAAGTTTAGCTGAAGAAGGGTAGGTCTGCCAACGCCTTTAGAAAATCCAAAGTAATATCGGACTATTAAGGAATTAAGGGTTTTACGATGCCTTTAAGTAATAAAACGATATGGAGTTTCATTTTAACTTTTACGTTTAAAAAAAAGAAGAATTCATAGTAGATTTGAGAAAAAATAAAGAAGAAAATGGAAGATTTTCCATAGCTGTAGATGAACGAATGTTACTTATTTAAAATACGTTTTTTTTTGTAAAAATAATAAAAAATAAACAAAAACAATTATTTGAATTATTCGAACAAAGTTGAAATACGAATAATTGACAACTCTAATCTATACTAATATTATAAAGCTGAAAAGTTTGTACATATATTTTTTCTTTGCTTTTATGTTTATATGTTTGTAAGAGGTAATCTCCGGAGCTGCCGGTCCGATTTTAAACTTTTTTCAACAAAATAAAGGATATGTAAGGTTCCACTAAAGTGCTTAGGATAGGGTACAGGGGATCCTATACTCAGAAAATATTAGTTATCGATTTAGAAGAGAAATATGTATTAAAGCAATAGTTTCCGTACTCAAATTCCATTCTACCTGTCCGCTCGACCGAATGCGAAAGTGATTTTTCCGTTTGCTACGCTTTACCGGCTAAATAGCTGAACCGATTTTGATGAAATTGAAAATATAGACTTTTTATTTTTTAAAACAAGGACCAAGAGGGGCAATACGGAGAATACCAATTTTGATGAAATTTGAATCATAGATAGATCAGCGTAAATAAAACACACAGGGCTTTTATTTTTTCAAAGCTAGGAATATGAAGGGACGGATGGTCGATTTCTGCCTATCTGAAACTATCTTACCGATTTTGATGAAATTTAAAACTTATGTAGATCGATCTACATACAATAAAACACACTAAATAAAATTGACGTTATATTAAACTAAGACCAATTAATAAATCTCAAAAACCTGGAGAGATATAACTTTTGAAAGTTTGGTGGCTTATGATTTTTGTTTTCTTTATTTTTGGCCACTTTCTTTTATTTATAAGTATGTATACTATATTTATATAAATTTAAGTAGTAGAAGAAGTAAGAAATTTGTAATATTGATACTTTTTGTAAAAACACGCTTTTCTTTTTAATAATTTTATGGAAATTTCCAAAATATAATTTTGGTACAATCCGAAAGAAGGCAATTATATTGGTGTATATAAAGGGCATTTTACAAGGAAAGGGAATAGAAGAAGTACAAAAACGTAAATTTTAGTTTTCCTTAAAATAAGCAATCTAGAGAATTGAAATTTAATAAGTTCGCTAATATTTACCATTCCGAGTAAAAATTAAGAATATTTTGACTAGAGGGGACAGAGCAGAAAAATTTTTATACTTTTTGTAAGAATTAAAATTTTGTTAAAGGAATTATGCAAAAACTTAGAAATGGAGGTGCAAGTAAAACATAAGTTACGAAATTTTATACATGTCAGGGTCAATAATTTGCAAGCTACAATTACATTTTAAGTATCACGTTCTCATCATTAGAAAATCCATAATGATTAGGGCAAGTTTTTCATGCTATTTGCATTAAAAATATGCTTTTGCATTTCCTTAAGTAAAAGAAATCCTTTTTTATATATTTTACATAAATTTCCATATTACGGAGGTTCGCAGCCGATAAGATAAACCAGGAATTTTAAGAGTGAAATGTTCCGTTCTGTTTTTGTGTGCTTTACATGAAAGTTTATCCGTTATAGAAGACGTAAGAGAAAAATCTCAAAATAAACTGTATAAAGTTTTTAATCGAAATGTTGTTTTTCAAACGTTGACCAAGTTAAAAAAAAAACACTATATCTATCTTAGTAAAAACTACAAAAATAATGTGTTAAATAATCAGGAAAAAGTTTAAATTACTACTTCCAATTTTACTGAAAGAACCAATTATTTTACAATTATATCTCATCGCATTTAAAAGTAATTTTTTACCTACAAGCATCTAAAAAATAAGAAGTTAGTGAAGTTGTTATATAGTTATATAATAAGTGAAAGATATTACTGGCCCAGTAAAAACTTCGCCTACAAAATAATGTGTTAAGTAATCAGAAAAAATAAAAATACTACTTGCAATTCTACTGAAAGAACCGATGAATTTTACAAAGGATGTCCCAAAATGAACGCATTTAAAAAGTAAGTCATTATTTTTTACCTATATATATCTGAAAAAAAAATAAGTATTTATTGAAGAAGTTACAGAAGAAAGCTACTAAATAATGAGTGCGAGAAGCTATTCATTAAGAGAAAGTAAGCGAAGTATTTTTTTTTTATTTATTTATTTACAAATTTGTCTATGGATATCATATCCTTACAGACAGTTAAACAATATAATAACATATAGTTAATACAAATAAAATACAAAATTATTGATTATTTAACAAGACGATAATTTTACGTTTAATAACATTTGCATTTAAATAAAAATCAACAACTTTATAAAATTTATTAAATTAACTGCACATCCTTCCAAATGGATCAGCATTTGCGTAATTTGTTCTGAAGTATTTACTTGCCAGCAATTCAAAATGTCGAGATGGACGATGAGAAACATTAAATGAAATGTTATCGAGCAGGAAATCAGAACAAATATAACCATTAATTTAATATAAACGACACATTCAACATAGTCCTTCGGCTTTTAAGAGTTGGAAGTTTGATAAGAGCAAGACGGCTAGTGTATGACGTAAGATCTAATGGGTTCCACTGTAGTCCACGAAGGCAGAATAACAAAAGTTGCTTTTGTACTGATTCAATATAATTTTTGTGAGTCAAATATATAGGATCCCAAACTATAGATGCATATTCTAGGACAGGTCTCACGAGGGAAACATAAAGTTGCTTTGTCACATATGGATTTTTAAATTCTTTAGTCCATCGTTTGATAAAACCAAGAATACACAGTGCTTTATTAACAGTTACAGAAATATGCTTAATAAAGTTCAACTTAGCGTCCAACAAAACTCCTAGATCCAAAATTGTACCAACATTTTCTAGCTGGTAGTTCCCCAAAGTGTAATTTACATTCATATGATTTCCTCTGTAGAAAGACATATGTTTACATTTTTTCAAGTTAAGCTCCATTTAGCCGTAACTAAAAAAAAGTAAAAAAAATTTTTGATGGACAAATAAAAAACCTAATGAATACTTTTTTCAATTTTCTATGCCGTTTAATAAACCAAGTGTCCGCCACTACGAATCAAAAGAGAAACTAACCACATTTTAGTTCTACCTTAGAGATAATTGATTGATTTTTTATAATTTAGTACTTTAGATTAAAAGATATAAATATTTTTCTGTACGATAAATTTATCTTGCTTTCTTTGTACTGTGTTTAAAAATTAACGTTCTAAAGAAATTAACTTCATGAAAATCTCTACAGTTATTAGACGTAAAAAAATGCAGGTTGTTTTTTATGAAAATTATGAAAATCGTCAATATTTACTTTAAATTTAAAAAAACTGAGTGCACCGTTTTTTCAGTTTTTTTAACCCTAGAAAGATAATCAGCGTAAATTTTACGCACTTTCGAAATATTGCTATATCTTTTTATTGAGCTTGAATAAGTTGCTGTGCACTTCAGACATTTCATATTTAAATATGTTTTAAATTTTGTATTTGTATATTTAAAAATGTAAAAATAAACTTCATATGGGCATTTCCTGGGGTCGCGAACGTACGTTCGTACGCTTTTGATGTACAAATAATATAGAAAACAAAACTTTTCCTAGCATTTCCTTGCGATTTGATAGCATTTGGGTAGATGTATGTTTAGTGCAAAGGATGGATTTCATCGAGTTTAAGTTTTCATAATAAGAGTTATAAACATGTGGTCGCGAACGTACGCAAAATAGAAGTCAACTTTGGCTGACAGCAGTTAAATGTAAAAATCTGCGTAATGGAACGTAATATTCAAAAGTGATTAATTTATTTTAAAAGTGTGTTAATGTAGGTATCCATGCAGTATTTACAAAATAAAATATATATTTTGGTTTTTGTTTAATTGGCTTATGTACCGGTCGCGAACGTACGGGTCGCGAACGTACGATTTTTCCATATGTTTTTTTATTATTATTACCATGCAGTTTCCCATTAATGTCTTCGAATTTCCTTAACAAACAACTAAATACTCAATTTACAATTGATTGTAATGAAAAGATTATGAAGAAAGAGTGTAAACATACCATATTTTTGCATGTAAAATAAGCATATAAAAATGTGTTTAGAAGTGGAAAATATAAGAAAATATAAAATTTTCCAGTTTCCAGTGCAATTTCTTCGAGTAAAACAGCTGAGACATGCTATGAAGCCATTCTTTTATTACAACATAGACTTTTTTTATAATAATAAACAATAAAAGACGATGATTATCAACATTTTATTTTTTCATCTTGGTAGACCATTCTGGGGAAATGCCCATATAAGTTTTTTCTTAATTAATCAATTAATACAACCATATAGCAGGTTAAAATAATGCGTTATTTTTACGTATGATTATCTTTAACGTTTGTCATGATATGATTATCTTTTTAGGGTTAAAGAATATATGCTCCGTTGCCCTTACTATTGATGTAAAGAAAAAAATTTAGCACATTTTGAGTTTAAGTGTCATTTTTTGTGGTTTTTCCGGAACACCAAATTGTAATTGTTTTTTTATATTTTTTAATGAAATATTTTAATTGTTTGTATCATTGAAAATTTTTGTATGAAAATTTTGTATATTATCCTTAAAATATATACTTTTAACTGGTTATTTCTAATGAGATCTAGTGTTCCAGAAAAATGTATATAGTAGCTGTGTGATTCTGTAAATTTATTTATTTTTTTATTTTATAGTTGTTATAGTTCCGATGATTTAAGATTTAAAAATAATTCTCTAATAAAAACACTTCAAAATACTTTAATAATTGTTTGCTATTATTGAATATTAAATAAATATCAAATATTTTCCCTTCATGTATATTTTCCTTAAAAGGACATACATACATGTATATGAAATGCATATCATTCAGTTTGTTTGGCACTAAACTCTTTTATATTTATAATTATATAATTTAAATGGAATATTTTTGTAATCTTTTTAACAAAAGGATATTTTAAAATACAAAAATCCTTGCTAGAATTTATAAAAAATTAGGTACATCAATTTTAGCATTATTTTTTAGATAGATTTGGTAATTTTCAACAATTCAACATAAAAAGTGTGGCCGAGTTAATTTTTTTTAAAAAAGGATATATGGCAGGTACATGAATCCTTTGACGGAATTTCAAAACTTCAAAACTTGAAATTTTGTTTATTATTATCATGTATACCTCAATGCAAAATATAATTAGTCTGGGTCAACTCCTTCTATTTTTGCACAATTTTGTTCTGCATCAAAGTAGATATTGTGAATTTCATAGGCCAAAAGTCAAATTTCTTGTTATTGGCGATTTAAAAAATTTTAATGCCATTCGATAGCAAACATATTAGAACTAAGGTATCCAAAAAACTGCATCAAAATATTGATAACTGTGGGTGTGGCATTCTGCTGGAAACAAATATTTTATGTTGTATTTTATATTAGTGGGATAGTTTTCTTTAAAAAATGGTTCGGTACATCACTATATCATTTATACCTGATGTGTTAATAAAAGAGATTTTAGAACCATCGGGAGGCTAAATGTATCCCCTTTAACCCCACATATGTCTTTGAACACTTTGTTGCTCTTTTTATTTTACTGAAATATAACGAACGTTTTGTTTTAAAAAATAATTCTGCAACTGATGCAATTCTTTAAACTGTCAAAGCCGGGCAACTTTTGAGTTGATTTGAAAGAACATGGGTCAATAGAGGGTCGTGAGAGTAACTTGTGGTCCTCTAAAATTGGTAGCCTCGGATATTCAAGTTTTTGAAAAATTCGTTAAAAATATATGTATGTGTTTATGGATTGCAGAAAAACTAGACTTAGGCTGACCTACAAAAAATGTGCTTAAATATTAAGTTATCTACTTTGCCTTTAGAGATATTCAGATAAAACGGATTTAATGGGTTGATTGGTAGGGAAACAGACTTTAAGCAATGGTATGTTGTATTGTTAAATGCTTTTTTCTATAAGTATAGTTGTATATTCGAGGCGAATGTATAACCGTATAAAGGGAATACATGTGTTCATATGTTTTTACTATTTCACCAAAAGATGGCTATGTTCTTATGCTGATAAAACAATATTTTGTTCAGAAATAAATAAAAATGTTTATATTTTTGGAAAGAAAACGTTATGAGTATGCTTGTAGAAGCAATTTTTAGTCAATTTGACATTTGTTTCTCCAATATCCAAAAAAATCAAATTTTTCAAACAAAAAAAATTTGTTTAAGTAAAAAATTCTAGTAATTCAACACACTAACTTTTATAAAATTAGAACAGTAATGTTTTTTAATATGTCCATGATTTTCTGGAAAATTCTGATCAATATCGAGTGGTAAATAGTGGCAGTTTTGCCATTTTTGTAAAAAATAAATCATTTTTTTAAAAACGTTTTTCCGGGATTGGGAATTTGGGGTATTTCTTAATAAAAAATGGGGATGCTTTTAAGTCCATTGTTTTAAGATCTCTTCGGTTTACATACCTTCAACATTTCATAGCAGTATCTCTATCTATGTCTGATTAAGGAAAGTCCAGCAAAAAAAAAAAATAGCAAAATTTGTTCAATCGGTTCATAAGTTACAGATTTTTGGCCGATGAAAAATAATTTTCAGCCACTGTGCGGAATGAAATAGAATTAGATCTATGTCGACGTACGACGTAGATACGCTTTTACGTCTACGCCAGCTATTGTGTGCTATTGTATAAAATGTTATACGTTTCAATTTGACAACGTTTCTACGTCGTACGCTAGTACGTTCATACGGTGCAATTGTGTTCCTACGGTAAGTTCGAAATGTTCTTTATTCAATTTAATCAAAAAAATTATTTTAACTTATACAAAAATTTCAAGTTGTTTTTATTAACCCCAGGTCTACACTAAAGGTAAATATCAATATTTCTAATAGCTCAGCTTATGTTAAATGCACGTATTTATGTTAACTCATAATTTGAAAAAAAATCAAGGAAGAAGGTGCAGTGTAAAAACTTACGCCATCTTGCAAAAATTATTTTTATTAATATCAATTCATTCTTAGTCAACTTAATTATTTAAATGTATATTAATTTGTTGAGCTTGAGGTCTTTTTTATATAAAAATATAAATTTTTATTAAATATTTTTTTTTTTTTGTTAAAAAAAAATTGTATTTTTATATAAAAAAGAACTCAAGCTTAAACAAATGTATATAAATTTAAATAATAAAGATCGAATAAAAAAAAAAAATGATATTAATAATAATAATTTTGCAATTTTATTTGAGTGTTTATTTAATTTTTTAATTTAATTCATTTACTTCAATTATAATTTGCTACCATTTCACAAACTTAATTTCTTTCCCACACAATTTGCTTCTATTTTTTTCTATTTGCTTTTTTTTTAATTGACAACAAAATTTGACGTTTTAGGTTAGCAATAATTGTAAACGAAAATTGATTAACAATTATTGCAACATTAATTTCCGGCAATAAATATGTACAAAAAAGTGCTGTCTACATTAGGCAACAACACACAATTAATCGGAATTATCTTTTTTAGGAATAATTTTTGATACAATCAAGAAAACAAAATATAATTTTTTTGAAGAGCTGACAAAAAACTATTTTTTATGTTTTTGACATTTAGATTTTTTTCGAACAAAAACATGCGAATTTGATAACACCAATTTATGAATTATGCGGATTCAAAAAGTTTTGCGTTTTCAATACAAGTCGAAACATAGAATACACCTGAATAAGCTGACATTTGTTACACACTTTTTGATGATTTTTTGTTATTTTTGTCTTACCCAATATACAGCCATGTCACAAAGTAAAATTCCGTTCGAAAACGGAATTCATTCCGTAACTTGGTGCTACAGAAAATTACGAAAAAATTTTTCGTAATGAAACCATTATTGTTTCCATGAACGGAATGGGAGTTTTCTGTATCTGAAAAGCCAACAAAACCATAAAAATACACTTTCTATCAATAAACAAAAATGTTTTCTTCGGTTCCGAACGGAATTGTACTCTGTAACATGGTCCATAAATTCTAGATCACTAAAAGTAAGAATAAAGCTTAAGTCGAATTGTTCCCTTTTTAAAAACATCTCGAATTCGTTTTGGTATTTTTTTGAAACTCGGACAGATAAAATAACAAAATCTAACTAATTTGTTGTAATTTTTCGAAACAAATTTTTGTTTATTTCACAATTCAACTTTTTGTAATATTTTCAAATAGGATTACAATTGAAATCGAATGAGACTTGATACTTTCTTAAAAACATCTTGAATTTTTGGAAATTCGAATTTTTCTGGCAATGGCGCCATTGTCAGATGCATTAATTATACAAATGAAAAATCAAATGAAAATGAGATAACAATGTTCACACAGTTGCAATACATTTTTAGGCAATTTTAATGACAACACTGTAAGATCTGACCACCGTCTGTACGAAGCTAAAAAAAGGTAAAAACGTGTAAATTCGCTAACCTCGTATCGACTAAGCTAAAAAAGATAAAACCAAAATTTAATGTTCATTAATAAACGGGTAAAACCTTTATTTAGACCTTTTTGGTACTTTTTTACAAAACATTTTTCTCTATTCTTTGACAACACGTATTAAATTATGGGCTCCCACTACAATATGAAAATTTGAGACTGTCAACAAAATTAAGCAAAGCAAAACCGAACAAAGCAATGTTTGAAAGAAAAATTGCCCAAATATTTTCCAAACAAATTTAGGTTATTTTGCATAAGAAACAAAACTCTTTTTTGGACGTGTTTTGGTAATTTTTGGATAATATGTATTTAATTTTTGCCATAAAAGAGAAAGATTTTTCTTATTTTGACAAATTTTCAAACGCAATTTTCAATATTCTCTACGGTTTTTTTTGATTTGAAAACTTGAAAAACATACATATATATTTACTATTAAATAAATAATAATAATTGTTTAAATAAAACTAATTAAATATTATTTGTTTGTGTTTTTTTGCGTGCTTAAACTGAACTTAAAAATTTACATGCACATTTTAAAATTTGTTGTGCATATTTTAACTTGCCCTGATAACGATGTTTGAAAATATTTTTTACATGTACTGTTCATTAATTATTGATAAATATTTTTATATCACCTGTGTGCAACTAAAAAATAAACTTGGAGTATCGAGTGAGTAAGCACACTGTGAACGCAAACACACCTTGGTAAGAAATTGTTTCTGTTATTGATTTTTCTTAATAGTGAGACATAAAAAAGTCATTTATAATTAAAAAATTACATGATAGCTAGCTAAACAGTGGTGGAAAATTTTATAGGAACGGTTAGCTAGCCCTTAATAATACGTAAACATTTTTTTAATTTTCATTCCCAATATATTATTATAACTTATTACTTTTCAAAATAGTTAATCAATTCAGAAAGTGTTGTAAAGTTCTAAGTATCTTAGTGATATTTCAGGCTAAATAGTACTTTTGTGAACAGACTGTTGTATTATCCTATTATAAATTAGTGTAAACGTCAAAATTAAATAAGAAAGAAAAATATAATTGGGGTATTCACAAGGTGTGATATCATGTTATATTGTCATAATGTTCTAACATTTTACAATGGTTTAAAAAAATTGTTATTGGTTTGTTAACAAAAAGTGCCTTAAATTAATAGAAATTTGCTCCTATGTTTATTGTGCTGTCGTAATTAATCAGAAGAGACCTGCGCTGAGCGGCTGAGCCGAGCCGCATTAGTTTTTGTAGCCGTCGCCGTTGATGGTATAGTTTTATCCGGCTAATATCCGAATTTAACCTGCGGCTGGCAATTTTTGAAACAAAACACTTGCGGCGTCAAATTATATCGGCTTAGGACTCTGATGTTTGGTAAACAAACAAAATAAAATTTATATATGATTTGCTTCTAAAAAAGGGAAAATAGTCAGATAAGATCAAATTTAATTTATTAATTCATGGATAAGAATTAAAAAATATTTTGATGTTAGGTAAATATTTATTTTTTATATTTGTTTTAAATTAGCTGATTTAAATTCAAAATAGCACACTGAATTATGAGGGGTTTCACAAGGTGTCATAAAGTCATATGTCTTAAAATAATAACACGAAAAAATACGACTGTTGTAAACAACCCCTCATAATTCAGTGTGCTATTTTAAATTTTATTCAGCTGATTTAAATAAAATATAAAAAAAAAATATTTACTAAAAATAAAAATATTTTTTAATTCTGTTTGTTTTATTGTACGATTCAAGTTGAGTTCTTGAGTTCAAGTATAAAAACATTCGATCAGCTTTCTGATGGGGTAAATACACTTATCAAAATGCTCATTAAGGCTAGATTACACTATCTCACAAGTCTAAAGTATTCCATAATACTTTGTGAGATAGAAATCTAATGAGTTTTGTTGCGACTGTCAAAAAATCTAATTTAACATGACAGTTTGTGTTCACACCATCACACAAAGTATAAAAACTCACACATGAAATAAAATGCAACCCTGATCCAATGAAAAGTATTATTGTTTAGAAATTTTTCAAAAAACGATGAAGTCGTATGGGATGTCAAACTATCACACTATCACACTTTGGCATATTACTTGAGTTTTTGACATGTATTAATACAAAGTATAATAGTGTAATCTAGTCTTTAGTAGTGATGCGACTTCCATGCAAATGCATGTTTTTGCCTATAGTCTAGAACAATGTCGACCAATTATCTTTCCGAATCATCAAACTTACATTAAAATGGCATCGATTTGTTTTTGCATGCTGTTGCATATCTTGGTAAAAATGCATATTTTGGTTTTTAATGCATATTTTTGCATATTGTGAAATTTTTGAGTAATTTTTATTTAATTTCTATGTTATAAAAATAGTTGTTAAAAAGAAATTTTAAATACACAAAAAACCTTAAAAAAAAATTCAAAATTAATAAATAAATTCTTTGGAGCTTTGAAATTTATCCCTGGCTAGATGCTTCCGAATTCTGTTCAAAAAACTTGACTGAATTTTTTATATACATATTTGTTTTTAATAAAACTAAAAAACGATTTTTTATGGAAATTTTTAGTGCATATTTTAAATTTTTTTTATTTTGGATTTCTTAGTGCATATTTTAAGGGCATATTTTCGATTTTGAGTGCATGAAAATATCATCCCTACTCATTAGTGACGATGAATGGGAAATCAAACAATTTAGATATGATGGTTAATGCTATGTTCATACGACGATATAAACCACTCGTTTCGCTCTCTGAAACTAGTTTGCCAAACATGCTGTTCATACGATTCATTCTTGTTTCATTTTGACACTTTTTTTTGTGTTGTTAGTGTGATTTTTTTTTAAATAGATAAAAAAGTAATTTAAACTTGAAAATATAATATTTAATACTTTTATTAATATTATTATATTATAATTATCATTATATTTTATTAAACATCAATTTTTACTTTGTTTTTTTCTTTGTTTTGATTTTTTTTGAGAGCTAGTTCAGATAAACTAACGATAAATGTTATCAAAATTGGAGATGATAGTACATTTTTCCTGTTTCGCAGCCTGTTTCAAAATGAAACGACCCGTTTCGATCACAAAATTTTGTATGGGGAAACAAGTCGTTTCAATCATGTTTGGGGCGCGAAACAGGAATACGGGAGCGAAACTCGAATATTGCTGTCCGTGTGAACATGGTATAATATTACATCCAGCACACGGGTGAATTTGCCAGCATGACAAGCATTTGGCAAGTGTATTTGGTGCTTTACTGATTTAAGTTTGTATTGTTATTGTGGAGATAATATTTTTAGTTGAAACCAATAAATCAAATATAATACATAAGCACATGTACATACATATCGAGCCCTAACCGCGAAAATAACGTAAGCGACATAATTTTCAATTTTTTTTTTTTTTTAATAAATTTCTTTATTGGCAACACTTGCATCATCTCCTAAAATGCCATGGTCACATAAAGTTTTATAGCAAGAACAATTGTATGGTAAGCGACAAATTTCATACAAAATTTATATGAAATAAAATAAAAAAAAAACTCTCTCCTGTAAAATTTCATAATAATAAAAATACCGATACCGAAATAAAGAAAAGTTTAATACCGATACCGAAATTCGTTTCGGTTCCAACCTTGTAAAATTCCAAACAAAAACCAACTGAAAAATACCACAAAATATGTGTATACCCTCCACAACTATAGTTGTGAAGAGAAATTTTTTACCCGTGTAAAGCTTTTCTAATAATTATCTTAAACCACATAACATATGCTTTATGGTGTATGTATATTCTAAAGGCCTTATTCATAAACAATATTCCATGTTTATAACAGGTTTAAAGACGAATTTTATATGAAAATTTGTTTAATTAACCTTTAATAAAACTTAAATATTTTTGTGAATAAGGAGGTAAGACTTTAAGTAATTGAAAGTCGATAAAGCTACACCCGTATTTTCGTCTGTTGAAATCAAGCTTACTTCCGAACGGCACAAAACTAAAGAACAATTTTGGTGCCAAATGGTTTTTACCTATGCTAAGCTGTTTGGGATTAAAAAAGCCAATCTGTGCAGTAGGAAAAGAGTTATGAATCCAAATGGGAAATAACCACCCTAAAAAAATAAATCGGTTTCAAAAACTTACATAAGAGATAGCGGAATGCACGAATTAATATACGATTTTGCACAATTCGTTTTATATGTTGTGGTAAAATTTGGTTTAATTTAACTTTATATGGCCAGAAATAACACCAGGGGTCTGAAAAGCTCTCACTACTGTACTGAAATTTGGTCTAATTTATTTAATACCAGAAAACTCTCTACAGAATTGATCCGCAACTTACCATGGGTGTAATATAAATTCCCCTTCTGAATATCATTATAGTACGGCTATGAATCAAATTAAATTTTGTATGACCACAAATAAAAGCATAAAACTTTCTGATGGTCGGCCCATAATTTAACATAAGTCTAACCCGCAACCAATTTTAATACTGATGTCAGATTTAATAAAGATTTATTAATAATTTATAGATCCCATATATGGGCCACTACTGAAATATTCCAAATGTCGGTAGAGTGTATCTAAGTTTCACTCTTTTTTTGGTCATGTAGAGTTGCCAACACTGTATTCCAGTTTAAATCTTCCTAAAACTCTATGAAACTTTTTGTGTAATATTTGTTTTCAAATTTCAAGTAGCCAATCAATTCTTCTAGGTTCAATATAGTTTTCGATTGTTTTTTGTCATACCCTATCGACCAACATTTTTAAATGTTTTACACATCAGCAAAAACCACTATTGTGGTGTGGGTATAAAAACGTTAAGCAAAAATTAATTGAATTGAATACCTTTCTAACGCCAAATATAACATTCTTCTAACTAAAAGCAATTAATAGTTCAATTTAGCGAGATAACGACTTCACTGGCAATATTTTTAATACAATATAACAATTTCCAATTTATCAATTAGCCTAATTTTGTTTTCTTGTAAAACTATCAACTTGAAACAACACTGATAAATCACACTGTGCTAGTTGAAAAAATAGACAAGCCGGGCACGTGGCGTTTTAACATAATTCGGGTACGCTGAATTCAATGGTGCTAACCGTTTTAGGTTAGCTCTTGTTTTCGCGATATACCGTTATTTTGAAAATGAAGGAGGTTGCACAACATATATTCGCGCAGCTCAAAAACGGTTTTATAACTTACGATATTAGCCTATTTCAATACGAACATTTTGTGCCCAATAGGATCCAGATCGGTTGAACAAGTTCATAAAATTTTTTATGAAGTTTGAACTTTTGTCCACTGTAACTCTGTCATTTCTTGACTAATCTTCACAAACGACCAATGGTTATTTTAGTAATTTTATTATCTTTCACTAAAAAGAAGAAATACATAATCCGTTGAAAATTGTTGAAGATAGTTGCATTTAAGTCACATCATCTTTTTTAAAAACACAAATAACGGTTATTTTGAAATATCTCAAAAACTGTTCTACTTTTGACAATTCTGACTTATTCGGATTCAGCAGACTATTTTACATAAAGGTGTCAGATTAATTTGGTCACGACTTTGTTGGAAATTTGTGACACAGTGCAATCTGATAATTCTGTTATTTTTTAGTTAAATTTTATAAAAAAAAAATTTTATTAATGAGGTAAATTAAATATTACTTATAAAGGGTGGTTAAATTTCAAGGGCCGATGTTGATTTTGAATAAAACACAAACTATTTAGGAAATTATTGTAATTTTATTTTATTATGATATATTGGTATTACTCAATTATGTATGGAACAAAATATCGGCCAAATGGGCGCCGCGACCATGGCGGCACACCTCCATCCGATGGTCCAAATTTTCGATGACCCTGAGGCATAATGGAGGTTCTATGCCGTTAATGTGCCGAATTATCTCATCCTTTAGCTCTTGAATTGTTGCTGGCTTATCGACGTACACCTTTTCTTTCAAATAACCCCAAAGAAAAAAGTCCAACGGTGTCAAATCACATATCTTGGCGGCCAATTGACATCGCCATTACGTGAGATAACACGGCCATTGAATTTGTTGCGCAAAAGAGCCATTGTTTCGTTAGCTGTGTGGCAAGTGGCACCGTCCTGCTGAAACCACATATCGTCCACATCCATATCTTCCAATTCGGGCCATAAAAAGTTCGTTATACTCTCACGATAGCGAACACCATTCACAGTAACTGCCTGACCGGCCTCATTTTGGAAAAAATACGGCCCGATGATGCCGCCAGCCCATAAACCGCACCAAACAGTCACTCTTTGTGGGTGCATTGGTTTTTCGACAATCACTCTTGGATTCTCATTCGCCCAAATGCGGCAATTCTGCTTATTGACTAATCCACTGGGGTGAAAAGGTACCTCATCACAAATTACGAAGTGCACGATATGCATTTTGATTTGAACGCCCATTTTCATAATAAGTCTGGATAACTTTAACACGTTGTTGGATTGTGTATCTCTCCATGGTTCAAATTGAGTAAGTCTGAAATAGAGAAATGTCAAATAAAATTCGGAAAAAAACTTGGCGTTTAGGTGTGGTTCACATTCAACATCGGCCCTTACAATTTAACCACCCTTTATATCAAGTTCACATCTTCGAAAGGTCTCAGTTTGTTCTTTCCAAACCCGATGAGAAATTAAAAAATCGGTTGATATTCAACAAAGTTACTGGCATACAATTGCAAAAAGCTACGAAAACCCTTAACTCGAGATTTTGGAGGTGTTTCGCAAATTTTAAAAAACGGAGACTTGTTGTGCTAGACAAGACCTACTAGAAAAAAATTATCGCATCCCAGGTATTTTTTTTT
The DNA here is from genome assembly GCA_963931875.1 of Pollenia griseotomentosa. Lineage (NCBI taxonomy): Eukaryota > Metazoa > Arthropoda > Insecta > Diptera > Polleniidae > Pollenia > Pollenia griseotomentosa. The sequence continues at coordinate 180,388,196 of OZ007560.1, read as the reverse complement.
TTCATTCATTTTTGTACCACTGTGTTGTTATCATATTTTCATGTGCACAAAAAATTGTAAAATATGCGCGCAGAGCTCAAAAAAACCCAGAATTATCTTAAACAAGTAAGAAAGCCCGACTATATGGTACCCTGCACCACAGAATTTAAAGCCAAATTTTCGAGAGTGTGCCCTATTTGGTACACATGGACAAGCCAGAACAAAATTATGTTATGAGTAGGTCCAGAATTTATAAAAGTTCTTTGTGCCGAATATAATTTACATATCAGGGCTCAGAGCTGAACCGAACCAAGTCATGATATATAATATATAAAATTTATGTGTATATACATAAACATATATACATACATATAATGAGCGATATTCAAAATAAATTTGTATGCCTACCTTATGGTTATCGTTTAACAATAATACCCATTCTACATAGCTGTCTTCTAGAAAAATGTCAAACGACCATTCACAACACTCCACAGGAAAACTTAAATATTTTACTCAACAAGATAATTTTAAAATTTTGTCTTCTTGAAATATAAACTTTTATGCATTATTTATTTACTTTTTTCTTATCAGTTTCTTCTAAATGTCCTAGCTGCGAACAACTATCTACACAATTTCATTCATATAAAGGTTTGTTAAAAATTTCTTTGGATACTATGTATGTATATATTTACTTTATTATCACAGATGCTGCTGAAAGGCGACATAATGCATTGCTGGACATTTTGGCGGAACCCAAAGTTTTACTCAATACAATAGTAAAACAATATGTAGTTACACTACTAATCTTATTGAATTTTTTTCGATTGACTCAGAAAAAAAGTCCAAGGAATTTGATGCTATTTAAGTCACGCATTCAGACCCATACGTAAGTATTTGACTTTATATGTTCTATAGATAAGACAAATAAAATCTCTATTTTCTAGTAATTCTGAACGTAACCTACACCAAGTATTTGACCAAAATATAATTATGAATTTTAATGTTGATGGCTCTTTTGGCAAAAAGAGATTGCGTGATTTCGCCAAACTTTTTAAAACTTTAATAGGTAAAAAGTTTGATATTTGAGTTCTCAAAATTTATAATATTTGTATATGTAAATGGGTTTTTGTTTCCATATCGAGACGTAATATCAACTTTAGTGAAGCAACCGATAAAACGCTTGAGGAGCATTGCAGCGCCAAAAAAAATATTTTAAGCAAATGGGTCGCAGCAAATCAAAAAAACATTGAATTTGAAGGCGATTCATCGAAGAAAGAAAATTAATATTTTTTTAAAATACCTATTTATAATGAAATTTAGTTAATTTTTTTTAATACTATTTAAAAGACTGAAATTTTTTTTATTTATTTTTAATATTTAAAACAGCTGTTATGAATTAGAAAAGTATAAAAAGTGTAGACCAGAATTACTAAAGGCTATTTTACACTTTTATACTTTGTATTAATACATGTCAAAAAGTCAAGTAATATGTAAATGTTTGAAGTGTGAATGCATGTGTGATGAAAATGACAAGTATTATAAACAAAAGTCTGACATCCCATACGACTTCATCGTTTTTTGAAAAATTTCTAATACAATGTTCACACGGACAGCAATATTCGTGTTTCGCTCTCCAATTTCTGTTTCGCGCCCCAAACATGATCGATACAACATGTTTTGCCATACAAAATTTTGAGAGCGAAACCGGTCGTTTCATATTGAAACATGCTGCGAAACAGGAAAAATGTACTATCATCTTCAATTTTGATAACAATTATCGTTAGTTTATCTGAACTAGCTCTCAAAAGAAATCAAACAATTAAAATTGATGTTAAATAAAATAAAGTGATAAATATAAAATAATAATATTAATAAAAGTATTAAATAATATATTTTTAATTTTTACATACATTTTAATTTGTTTTAAATAAAATCACACAAACAACACAAAAAAATTTCAAAATGAAACAAGAATAATTAGGATGAACAGCATGTTTAGTTTTAGAGAGCGAAATGAGTGGTTTAAATCGTCGTTTGAACATAGCACAGGGATGATAAATAACATTTTCTAAATTGTACTTAATTAACTAAAAAATTGTACTTGTTTGACCCCTAATTGTACTAATTTTTTACTAGTTTTATTATTAAAATAACAGAAAATGTACGAACATATCCCAGTAAAAACTTCGCCTACAAAATAATGTATGGAGTAATCAGAAAAACATAAGAGCACTACTTACAAATCTGCTGAAAGAACCAATGAATTTTACATGGGATGTCCCAAATGAACGCATTCAAAAGTAAGCCATTATTTTTTTACCTACTTACAACCAGAAAAAAGTAGTTGTAGAAGTTGTTATAGATGTAGTTATAGAAGAAAGCAACTAAATAATGAGTGAAAGAAGCTATTCATTTTAAAAAAGTAGGCGAAGTTGTTACTGTAATGTACAATGTACATTGTACATTAAAATTCACTTGTACTATACTTTTATACATACGTATTTGAAATACACCTTTGGCAATTAACAAAAAAAAAAACATTAAGTTAATACTTAATAGGGGATTTAGACGATGATTGTGTATTTGGCTTTTTATAGTTGATAGTGGAATAGGGTGTTTTTTTATATTCCTCTAACTCCCACTGGAGCATAGGGCGCCCAAGTGGAACAGGGTATAAATACATTTAACCCAGTAATAAGCCCAAAATATATTGTCGAAGGGCCCTTATGCGGCCCCTACACGTTGTAACTGGTCGTACAATTGAGTTGAATAGACCAGTTGATCGTTCGCAGCACATGCTACAGTTTTTTAAATTTTAATAGATTCTACATGATTACCGATTTTTTAGCACTAGTGGCGATAAATGAAGTAGAGAAAGAAGAGGAGCAAGAAAAAAAAATAATAGTTCCGGTAGTTTTAATATTCTTTACTAAAACTGTGCATTGGAATTTCGTATTAGTTTTTTAAAATATTGTTTACTTCGCACGCTGTTGCTTTCAAAACGTCAGAATGAAAAACGAAAGAAAAAATCGCCATCACACGTGCCAACTTGAAAGCTCAAATCAAATTGATTTTTTCTTAAACCGATGACCACACCTCTAACGTAACAAATGGTTGTACAACTTGATCGAATTGTACAACAAGTCGCAACATGTGGGGCCGCACTATACCCCGTTTCACCATACATTAAGAAATCAAGCTTAAAAGTTTTCGTTTATTTATAGCAACAAGATTCATTAGTAAATCTTTTGTCTGAATTAAATTCGATGCAATAATCACAAAATGGCGATTTCTTCGCTTTGTTTTTATCATATTTTGCTACGAAAAAATCCTTTCCATATTCGCCGACGAATGTTGTATAGACAATATGCCTTTAGCAATTCTTCTGATATTTCGAAATTTTTAAATTGTACTAAATATGTCATTAGAGTACTTCAGTACTTTTGCAATGCAAATAGTACTGAATAAAGTACAATTGTACTAACTTTATCATCCCTGACATAGCATAAACGATAAGCTGTAAGAGATAGACAAAAACTGGGAACACCGATCGAAAGACCGTAGTCGATTTATAGCGATGTGATATATAACTACGGTTATCACAAGGGCTTGATTTGGCTTGATTGTTAAGCTTTTTCAATGAGTGTCAAGAATCAAGAAAAAATATCATTTGCTAATAAAATATGGTTTTTTTATATTCGACCTTTTCTTAATGGAATCTCAAAAGAAATAAATACCTCGAGCTTGAGTATTTATTTCTTTTGAGATATCATTTGCTAAGCTAAAACGGAATTTTCAAAATTGTTCCATTAAATTGTTAAAAAAAATCAAGAAACAATAACAATTATTGATCTATTTGGTATTTTTGCGCTGCAGTTATAATTATTGTCGGAAAGAGCTGTGGGAATTTGTATAGCAGGACTATCAGACTCTATTTTGTTTTTCATTTATACCATAATCCATTTATTTGAAGCATCAATATTGTCTTTAGAAAGCAATTTTGGATTTACAGATATTATACGAAGTATCGGAGTAAAATTAAGTCCTTCTATCTCATATTGTGTGGGCGTTCCTGTACCAAAACCGTGATTTCTAGAAGAAAGAAGTAGTTATTTGTCTATAACTAGATCATTTATAGACTGGTTTTTTTATGCAAAAGTTGAAAAATAAAGTTCATAATGTATAACTTTTAAAAGTTAAGTTTTATGGGTAATAATTAGAGGCAGACGTTATTTGTTCGGATCTGGCCGAATTTCAATTGCAAGCTATTCCGGACTTTATAAATACATATCTTCTTCAGAAAACCCATTTCAACGGGACCGTTAAATCAACTCTGCGTTTTTTAGATCAATATTGTAAAAATTATAAGCTTATATAAAAAACGAACTTACGTATATATGTCCACCTGTGTTGGAGGATATAAATAATCAGCCTTATTACGGTTGTCGTTGTCGTAAATGACTGTTTTGTTTTTACAATAGATTAAAGTAAAACACAACCTGTGTTTATTAATCTACTGCAAAAAACGACTTATGCCCGTAATTTCTACAAAAAGAAATCTAGCTGTGTATAGAAATCTATGGCGTAAAAGCTGCCATATTTTAAAAGAAAACTGAAGGTTAAAAAAAAAAAAACGTTGGTTGAAATAGGTAAATTTAACTGTTAGGTACGAACACGACCAGCTTTATTTTTGTGGAAATTACGGGCATTAGTCGTTTACGACAACGACAACCGTAATTAAGACTGATTATTTATACCCTCCAACACAGGTGAATATAAACATTTTTTGTCAATTTAACCGAAATATTGATTGTCAAGAAATATCAAGTTTTTTCTTTTCAATGCCAAGCTTTTTGCCAATTTCGATCTGACAAGCCTTTATATAACTCATTTTTGGAAAAAAATTTTAGAGTTTAAATCGGATCGAAACGCAACTATTTCACATACATACATACATCGTACTGGCATAAATTCATCTTTTTATTTGTTCATTTTAAAAGTGGAATTGTTCCGTTTTCTTATAGATCTCCTCAATTATAAAATATTGTAAGTTAAGCGAACGAAGTGTTCGCTATTCTTCAAATATTATGGCTTAAACCAAGAAAATTTTGCATGATTCTCGTCCAAGCCAAAAATTAGTTATTCTTAATATATGTGTGGCTTGGTTTAAGCAAAATGTTTCCTTTTTGAAGAAAATTATACTAAATACGAACGAAATAAGTATAAACCAAGAAATTATTCTTGGATTTTCTGGTTTTAAGAAACGAAATTGATTACTTTAGAAAATAAAGTTTTTTCCGCGTAATGTATGAAGATTATTTTTTTTTTCATTATTTATTTATTGAATCTTCATATTTTAAATATGAACAATAATTAATCTAATTGTATCCTAATACTTTTTTTATGTCCTGCCAGTGCCAGACAAAAATTTTCTTCATCAAGGTTCTGTTCACGAGTGAAGATTATTGACTTTAAAACATTTTATGCACATACATAGTTAGTAAATGGTACTAAAGTAAATTTAATTCAAATGTAAAAAAGTCGTGTATCATTTAAAACTAGAATATTTTGTATGCTTGGACTTGTGTGTGTTTGTTTTGTGTTGGTCCCAAAACAAGTGTTTTAGGACTCATTTACTAAAAAACTATTTCCAAGGGGTCCACAACGATGTATTTTTAATAATTCACATAATTAATCCTTTTACGAAAATAAGTATCGATTGCAAACGTCGATTTTTTACTTGAAAAATTATGCAAATTTCATTAAACGTGATAAACTTGTTGATGTTTTAGGTATTCATTCATTAATTCAATTTATTTAAACAAAGAAAGCTGAATGTGCTCATCGCATTAATTTCTGTGTGCAAAAATCTTTCACAGAAAAAAAACTTTAATTTAAATTAAAGATTAAAAAGACTTTAATTTTTTGTATGACTAATATCAAAGTCTTTGTTAATGTTTTTTTGTTACGTATGTATGTATGTCTTTAATGGTTTTTTCAATTTTGTATCTGCAAATATGTATCTCGTTGTTTTGTGTAAAAAAGTTAATTTGTAAAATTGCTTTAGATACTAATTAATACCAAAATATTGCAATCTACTTTTATATTTTTGTTTCTGGTTTCTTTCGTACAGTTTCTGAAATTTTGTTAAAATTAATTGTGTAATTGTTTATTATTTATGTACACGTCTGTAATTGTATGTCCGAAATTAGTTTTATTTCAGTGGTTTCTTTGCATTGTTATAGATTTCAATTAAAAAGAAAATGTTTAGAAACAAATTATTTAAACATTTCATAGGTACCAGCTATATTTGTATTGTTAAAATAAAGTAAAAATACCTACCTCTGTATCATTGTTTACCATTCCATTAACACTTTGGACTATTTGGGACATTTTGTTCATTTATTTACGGCAATAATAAATGTATTCCATTTAACTTGAAATCCTTATAAGGACACTTTTTATTTTGGACAGTATTTAACAAATCCGTAGTGAAAGATTAACTTGCAGCCAATAATTCAATTATTTGATTTTATTTAAAATTAAAACACAGTATTCTTAATGTGTATTCATCTCAACAATAATTTACAATGTACAGTAAATTTTTTATAATATTAATTGTATGTACATATGTATGTACGTATGAATGTTTATTTAAATATCAACTTTCATTGAAATAATAAACTTTTTTTTAATTTCTTGTCTCTATGACAACTTTTAGAGCGCTGTTTGGAACAACAACACAACCTAACGATTTAACAACAACTGAGCTTTTACTAACTGAAATTGAAAGAAAACTAAAAATACTATTTGATTTTTTGTTTACGCCGCCAGTCTGTTTGCTGATTCGACTCGCGCACAGTTGGAAACATATAAAAAAGGGGGAAATAAACATTCACGTGCTTGGATTCTGATCAGTGCTCGAAAATTAACAGAACATTATTAAGGGTTCGGCTCACACACCCCGGAACAGTCACCCTTATCGTGGTTGGCGAATTTAAAATACGCCTACGACTGTTTGGTAATAGATTAAAGGAAATAATTTCACGTTCTCTTTAATCTATTACGAAACAGTCGCAGGCGTATTTTAAAAACGCCAACCACGATAAGGGTGAATATCTATTTTTTTAGTGTTTGTGTAGACAAACACAACCCTTAATACCGTTCGTAACTATTCTCAAGAAAGAGCCGAACATTATATAGTGTTCTGTTCTTCGTTTAAAAACAGAACAATTGTAGTGATACTGTAGACCACGGTTGATAAAGTTGGTACAATTGTACTTTTTTTGGTACAATTCAAAACTAAAAAGTACGCTGGTACTCCCGTGACTCATTTGGTACTATTTTAAAATTTTTCAAACCTATTGTTAATTGATATAAAATGGCAACTCGTAATTACTGTGCAATGAATATAAGTGGAGTTCAGTGTTGGGTGAAAATGGTCTTGCGAAAGAGAAAATGCAAGATTTCGTAGCTTTTTCTGAAATCTTAAGAAAACTGTGTATTTTGTTGTTGGATTACCCAAAACAGATATAATATTTTGAATTCGCTCTTTTGCAAAATCATTTGCACCAAATCTACGCTAATTTGAATAGATTTGTGCACTTGTTCATTGGATATGCCACATTCAAAATTTAGCATCAGCGGCAGCATAAAAGCGTGCATTTTCTAATGATATTGACAAATTTTTAAAATATATAGGAAACCAGAGATTTTACAAGCGCTAAATTAAAATTTATTATATTCTCTACAGAAGAATAACTATAGAGGAGCCGCACAAAAGAAATGGTCCCGTTCAATGTCTAAATTGCCAAGAATTTGGCCATACTAAGGCATACTGCTATTTACCCCCTGTTTGCGTCGTATGTGGAGAATTACATTGTACAGTCCAGTGCGATAAGTCTAAAAATGACCCCAATGTAAAAAAATGTAGCAACTGTGGCGGAAATCACACTGCCAATTATAGAGGATGCCCTGTATATTAGTCAAGCAGTCGGCTGGACCGAAAACTAATCCCCCACAAATGCAGGTACCAAATCAAGTAAACACTAATGGCATTCAGGCTCCGCAGCCTAGTAATAACAGAACCTCGTATGCTAACGTCCTTAAATCAAACCATGTGCCAATGCAAGGCGCTTCGCCAAGTAATGATGAAACTCCAGTTTCTAATTTAAGTCGTCTTGAAAAAACCATGGAAACATTAGTGCAAACAGTTAATAATTTTACGAACACAATGGGTAATATGATGCAGGAAATTCTAAGAATGCAATCGATGTTATTGCAAGCTGTACTTAACAAGCCATGAACTGTTTAAAAATCTGTTTTTGGAACGCAAACGGCATCCGCCAACATAAAAATGAATTAGAATACTTTCTAAAAAATAAACAAATTGATGTCATGATGGTTTCTGAAACTCATTTGACCTCAAGAAATACGTTTAAAATCAATGGTTATACACTATATGATACCAAGGACCCTCGAGATAGAGCTTGTGGAGGTTCAGCCATTTTAATTAAAACCCGAGTCAAACACTACCTAATGTTTGATCACCGCGAAGATTATCTCCAAGCAACGAACATTTGCGTTGAGGAATTAAATAGAAACCTAGTAATTTCATCGTTATACTCACCGCCTAGATTTTCAATATCAGAAAGCCAATACTGTAAATATTTTAAATCATTAGGACCCTATTTCCTAGCTGCTGGCGATTATAACGCTAAACATACCTTCTGGGGGTCACGACTTATAACACCAAAGGGTCGTGTCTTATTTAACACAATTTCTAAAATGGATTTAAATGTGGTAGCGAGCGGACAACCAACATATTGGCCTACTGATCATCAAAAAATTCCAGATGTTATCGATTTCGGCGTGGTTAAAAACATCCCCATAGAAACGATTCATGTTGAAGCTTCCTTAGAATTATCTTCTGACCATACACCTACAATTGTTACTATAATGAACCCCAATAGAATTGTATCTCCGACTGGTCACTTAGCGACGACAGCTACGCAAATTAACTGGTTAAAATATAGAAAATACCTCAGCACCCATTGCACAGAAAATATTCCGCTTAGTACACCGGAGTATGTAGATCGCTCTATTGCCAATTTTGACAGTTTTCTGAAACTAGCTGTTCAACATTCCAGTATTGCCCCCAAAAAAACAAAAAATATTAAAATATATTCCACAGATGTAGAGCGTCTCTTGTCTGAAAAAAGGAGGGCTCGAAGAGAGTGGCAATTGCACAGATCCCCGTTACTTAAGAACTTACTAAAAGAGTGTACAAAAAAACTTAGAAAGTTACTGCAGACTCAGAAAACGGCTTCTCTGGAAAAATATCTTAAGGAACTTGATGCAACCCCACAATCAGACTACTCATTATGGCGTGCAGCTAGAAATCTCAAAAGGCCAGTTGTCTCTAAACCACCATTAAGAGACTTGAATGGTAGTTGGGCAAGAAATGATGTTGAAAAAGGAAATCTGTTTGTTAATCATTTAAAAAACGTATTTACCCCAAACATATCTCACGATATTGCGGCCGAGTTACCACCTGTTGTTGCTAGAGCAGCTGTTCCCCTAAGATTTGAGATAAGAGAAATCGAAAAAGCTATTTGTGATTTAAACCCCAAGAAGGCTCCTGGTTTTGATAAGATCAGCAACAAAATGCTTCTGGAGCTACCCAGCATAGCAAAGAAAATGATTCTTTTAATTTTTAATGCTATTTTACGACTTGAATACTACCCTCAAGAATGGAAGGTCTCCTTAGTTACGATGATACCAAAGCCAGGAAAAGATCACTCCAAAGTTGAGTCATATAGGCCTATCAGCTTATTATCTAATATATCAAAGCTGTTTGAGAAGCTCTTAGCGTCCAAATTAACCCCAATTTTAAATGACAATGGGTGTATACCTAACCATCAATTCGGTTTCAGACGAGAACATAGCACAATTGAACAAACCCATCGGATAGTAAACGCCATAAGAAAAGCCTTTGAAGAAAGAAAATATTGCTCCGCTCTCTTCATCGATGTCTCTCAAGCTTTTGATAAAGTCTGGCATGTAGGTTTGTTACATAAATTAAATCTGAACCTACCGGTTAACACACACAAGCTGTTAGAAAGCTACTTGGTCGGTCGAAAATTTATTATTAAAGAAGGTGATTTTTTAAGTTCTCCTCAGACAATTGAAGCTGGAGTCCCTCAGGGAAGTATCCTGGGCCCACTTTTTTATCTTATATATACCTCGGACATGCCGACAAACAATTACACCCTAACCTCAACTTTTGCTGATGATACAGCTTTCCTAAGCGTACACGAGAACAGTCGTGAAGCATCTCGATACCTGCAGGATCATATATTTCAACTAGAACTGTGGTTAAAACAATGGAGAATAAAGGTCAATGAGCAAAAATGCGTACATATTACATTTACCTTGCGTCGGGAAACATGCCCCCCTATTAAAATCAATAATCAACTAGTGCCTCAACAATCGCATGTCAAATATCTCGGTATTCATCTAGATCGGCGTTTAACGTGGAAATGCCATATAGAAGCAAAATTAACCCAAATGAAACTAAAAGCAATTCAAATTAACTGGCTTATTGGAAGAAATTCTGTTCTTAGTCTCGATTGCAAACTACTACTTTACAACTCTATTTTAAAGCCAATCTGGTGCTACGGTATTCAACTATGGGGCACTGCCTCGGCCTCAAATATCGAAAAAATTCAAAGGCGCCAAAATAAACTTCTTCGAATAATCACAGCTGCCCCTTGGTATGTTAAAAACTCAAATATCCACAAGGATCTCAATGTGCCACTGGTAAGGACTATTATTACGAAGTATGCGGTAAAATATTTAAAAAGGCTAGAGTTCCACCCAAATCCACTAGCTCGAAATATTTTAAATGATAGCGGCCACACTCGCTTAAGGAGAAGAGACACTGCAGCACTTACCCATTAAGATGAGCGATAAACACATATATAAATGTGATACAGAACCCGTGATGAAGAAAATTTTTGTCTTGCACTGGCAGGACATAAAATAAAGAATTAGGATAAGATTTGATTAATTATTGTTAGTTCATATTTAATATATGAAGATTCAATAAATAAATAATGAGAAAAAAAAAAAAAAAAAAAAAATATTCGACTTTCTACTCCAGCTTACGGAATGTTTTTCCTCTTTCTTTTACATATTGAAAATTGTAAACACAATAAAATTGAAAATGCAATCCGATGATGTTCATATGCACATATTTTTAGAACGCTTACAATTTTTATTTCGTCAAATGGGGCGCTATTTTTTGAAAAAGGAGTTTTTGGACATATTCGAATTATCAGTGCTTAAACTCGTAGATATGTATTTATATATCCAGAAATAAGATTGAAAGTGGTATAGTTAAGGAAAAAAAAATTTTAAAGACAACTATGTATCATTTTTCGAAGCTTTAAAAATAAAGTTAACTTCGACGACGAAGTTTTAAGCTGGCAAAATTTACTCCAGAAAATGTGACTTCAGTTTCGAGTTTTGACGGATATAAATGCTTTACAAAACTTAAAAATCGAAAATATTTTTATTTTTGGGTCTGAAGTGTCCACAATGAAACATGAATTAGATCAGGTAATTTTTGTTGTATTAAATTTTTGTTTATAAAATTAAAATAAAAAATGATTTAGTACTATTGGGATTGAAAAAGTTCGACTTCAAAAGTTCGTTGGTACGATATTGGTTTTCTCATTTATCATCCCTGCTGTAGACAAACATTATATTTTAATGTTGTATAATGTTTTTTTTTACATTAATAAAGAAATTAACAAACAAAAAATTTTAGCAACGACCACAGCACGAACAGCTTGTGTGTGTATTGTGTATCGCTGATGGGATTTGTAGTACAATTGTACCAAATTTGAAACAATCGAAACTTTATTGGTACAATTCATCCTTTTTTGGTACAAATCAAGAAAAAACCCACGAAGTTTTATCACTTCCTTAAGTCTGCTACTTGTTCAGAGGCCTGATTCTGGCAGTCGTGATCGAGAAATTTCTCGATTCGTTAGCAATTTAATATCGATCACGACTGGCATAATTAGGCCCCAGTATTTCGTGCAAAATGTTTTCAAATTGAATATAAAAAAATTTCTGTGAAATACAAACGAAAAATATTGATAGAGTTGTAATATCAAATAATAAAATAAACCGAAAAGAAAGAAAAATTGCGTTTATAATACAAAATTTTTAAATTTTAAACAAAAATGTTTTTGAAGAAAAATTCGTATAATTAACAGCATTTTTTTACTTTTTAAATTTGACTTAAGATTTTTTGTCAAAAGGCCACAGATTAATAACAGAGTTGTTGTCAAACGGGTTTTTTTTGTAATGAATTAATTTTTATTTTCAAAATCCAAAAATACGTTGGTTGTTTAAACACATTTACAAATTTCATTTTGATTTTTGTATAGAAATAATTTTTTACAGGATTTTGGGGTGAAATTTTTGTAGCAGCAGTATATGGTTTGCATTATCATGACTTTAATAAACATAGGTATTAAAAGAAAATCTAGAAATCTTAACTACAAAGTGTAAGTGTCCTTTTTGTGGGGTTTTTAAACAAATCGAAAAAGCTGTGCGACAGCTTAATTTTAACATTTCAGGTCTTATAATCGCGACAGTTTTAAAAAAGCAAGGTTCTATTTTCGCGACTTTTGTCGTTATTTTTTAATTTGAACAGGAATATCTACTTCTATAAATACGTATGTATATTGATAACAATACATACTCACATTCACCATACATACATAAGAAAAAATAAGGGGAATCCACGTCTTTTCTAACATTAACCTTTTTAGGTGATTTTGATGCTTCATTTTATCAGTTTGTGTCATTTGTTGTGTAAACACTAGGGTATTCATTCTGTTAAACGTTAATCGGTTAACCAACTATTAACTTCCCGACTAACTGATCGGTTAATTAAAATTGGCTATTTTTGAATAACGATTAAACCGGTTAATTTCAGTCGATTAACCGATAGTAACAAATTTTTAATTTCTTGTAGCATTAAACATATTTTTTTGTGTTTTTAATTATTTTTTTTATTTCATATACAAAAGGTATGTATGTGTTTAGAAAATATTTTTTCATACGATATATTTCCCTTTAGCAATGCATTTTTAGCATACAATATAAAAAAGAGACTAAGTCCGAGTTTAGATGAGCGAACATTTAGAAGGAAAACATCTGGAATTCTCTTTTGTTTTTTCATTCGCGGTCACACAGACGAACATGTTGCCGGAAACATTTTGTTAATATTGTTGTTTTTTTTTTCTCAAAAAGCAAAGTAAATGTCAACAAAGAAAATGAGAACAAAGCGTGTCGCCGAGTACCGAACACAAAAACCAGTCTCTCTTCCCCATCCGTAATTTGTTTCCCTTCCAAATTTTTCCCTGTCGAAATAAGCACACAATAAATAAACTTTTTTGCAGAATGTTCAGTGCTGAGCTGTGCCAGGATGAGTCAAACGATGACCTGACAACGGAGGAAACTCCCGGTAGTAACACAAACAATCTTTTAACATAATCAACCGAAACAATTAAAAGTGTTTAGAATTAAATTAAATTTTATTTCTTCGACCTTTTTTAAATTATTAAAATAAAAAGTTTTTTCGAGCTCGAGGCCAATTATTTGTGAAAAATATGTATATTATTTATTAAATTATTTGTTCCAATATTTCGATATCCTTCGGATATCATTATCAAGGCTGTAACAATATAAGAAAACAACAATTTACGAAACATCCCAGCGGGAAAAAGAAGGAGTAGGAAGGCCTTCTAGAAGGCCTCTGTACCCCTTCTTTTGGATGTACAAGGCCTTCTTGCTCCATTCCATACTCATATCTTTTTTACACACGTTGTCATTGCGGAGAAGGCCTTCCGCTCTCGCTTCTTCAGCAGGTACATAAGAAGGGTAACGGGACCAAAAAAAAAATTGATTTTGCTTTTGCTTGTGCAAAAAAACAATACAAAAAATGTTACTCCTTCTCTACTCCCTTCTCATAGAAGCGAGTGTGGAAGGTGTATCTTATCTTTTATATGAAAGAGCCGAGGCCTTCTATGAGGCCTACTTTAGCAGTTAGATAAGAATAGTAATTGAATCAAAAAATCTTTTAAGCAGGCCTTTAAAAAGGCCTGAAGTAAGAAGGTCTTCTGAGTTTTACCGCTGGGATATTAACAAAGACTGTGCTAAATAAAAATAAAATACATAATTACAACAAAAAAGAAAACAAAACACTTACAATGAGTTACAAATATATTTGTAAGAGACGTATTACTATCTCCACATTTAATATTGCACTAACTTAACTATTTAATTTTCTTTTTTATTATGTGTCTATAGCATTGATGTCAAAAATAAAATGTAGTTGTATTTGTGAGTAAAAAAAAGTTACAATTACCCAACTAGCCATTTCTTAAGCGAGATATAACTTAACTAGAAAACGAAAATTTCGTTAAAAGCTTTTTTATAGATAAAAATATTATATACAACTCGCTCCTATTATATTTTTAGGGAAAGAGTTTCTTGTAAGAATACATTTAATTTTTTCTTTATTGGAAGAATGGAACGACTCATCGCTAATGGAAAGGACCCTGTTGATCAAATTGTTGGCCGTGTTCATTATTATCTTTTTCGGTTGGCAAGAATTGAAATTAATAATTCTCCCTGAAGCCGTCGGTTTTTGGTACCAGTCTATTTTAATTATGTTTTTGCTCCTTATGACCAGGGTATCCAAGTATGGCAGTTTTCCGTTAACCTTAAGAATTTTAAAAAAAATTACAACAGTACCCATGTTCTGTAACTATAGTGAGAACTTCTCGCATCGAAAAGATGTGAAACGAAATATTCCATCGTTTCTCGAAAATGGAGAAAAAAGTGTATCAGTAACTCATGTCGAAAACTATAAAAAGAGATTACGTCGTTGTAACTCATGTCGAAAACTATAAAAAGAGATTACGTCGTTACGTTATAAATGTCATAACATTGCACTCGAAGCCGATGTGACAGTGCAGACATTGAGAACGCTAGTCACACATATCGTTGATGGCGACTAAAATTATAAATTTTTACAACGACGGCTATACCAAATAGTGTAAAGTGCGACTTTAATGTTTGTTGTTTGCAAACGAATTTTGAAAACATTCGTATGTTTTATAAAAATGTTAAAAGCAAAATAATTAAACAATAAAAAATGTGCCAAGAACAAAATATTATTATTATTCTTTGTATTTTGGCATTTATAATTGTTTTTTAGTGTTAAAATTTTTTCTCGTCCCATTTTTAGTCGTGAGTTTATTTGACAGTTTAAAGCGGGAACTCTTCGCACTAAAATGTTTCAGACACACTTTTTCTGTAAATTGGCGAGTAATTTTCTTACGTGACAGCTAGTACGCGCCAAAAAAGTTACAGACACAGTTTAATGAGAAAAACAGCTGTTTGTTTCAATATATGTATGGCATTTTTGTTTCATTTCACACATTTCAATCGAAAAATTTCTCGACACAAGAGTTACAAAACATGGGCACAAGACTCTAATGGCACAATGGAAGATTTTATATGTTTAGAGAAATTTAGGAAAAGGACTGAGAAACTAGATATTCTGTATTATGGCTGTATTATGGGTTGCTTTCGATTTCTCCAACATCTACGATAAGTGAAAGATATTTTTCCAAGTCAAGTTTTATCAAAACTAACGAAAAGAATCGTTTAAACCAGGGACCGTAACAGTTATTCCTTTTTTCATAAAAGTCAGATGAAAACAGTTATTTTTTGATTTTGATTTTTTTGAACAAAAATAACAGTTATTTTTTTATTTTTTTTACCTAAAATAAAAGCTATTCTCTAACACAGAAAAAAATAAAAATTGATTTCAATTAAAAAATTTGTGATATTAATTCAGTGTTACCACCAGCAAAATTCAAAATTACACTTGAGATGAAGCAAAATTACCCGATTTAAATGAAATTACACCTGGAATAAAATTGAAGTTTTATTTAATAAAAAGATATTTATAAAAAAGATAAAATCACAACAAACTCATTGAAAGAAGATCAATATTAGTCAAACTGTTTAGATTCTAATTGTAATTTAAAATCAATTAACAAAAATTACATTAAAGACTTAAAACAATTAATAAAACTTAAAATAAAACTCCTAAAATAATGAGTTTAACTTCCACATTTGGTTGCATATATATATATATATATATATATATTTAGGGAAGGTTCAAAATGCTCATTGCCATTCCTTTATAATGGGTGTTTTTAAGCCCCATAGATCTTACAAAAGGTTAGCTTTCAAACGAACTGTCATACTGCTCTAACTTTTTGCTCAGGCACATCATAATGAATAGATTCATGCTTTCACAACGACACCAAATTATCAAAATTTACTTTAAAAATCAGCCATCGATTATAGGCTTATAGACTTATAGGCGACTTCACGATTTTAATGACGCAACTTATTTTTTCATAAATGAAGGCGATGTGTTGATTTAGAGAAAATAAACTGTGAATTAGACTTCAAGGCCGTGCGATGTGACACCTCTTGATTGTTTTCCATAGGGCTGTGAAGTTACTGTTTTATGCTGATAAACCAGCAACAATTGACGACTTGGAGGTCAACATTGTTCATTGTATTCGTAAAGGGCAGCCAGCGATTCTCGAAAAAAGGAACAAAATTGGACGTCTGCCTATTTGTTTGAAATCAGTTTCACGTGGTAATACAGTGTATTAATCTGCGATTAAAATTTATTTTTTTGTGTTGTGTACCATTTTATGTTTAACGTTCTTAAAAAATACCCTTTGTGCCTTATTAATTAATTAATTAACAAAATGACTGCAGGTTTTTATATAACTGTCGCTTTCGTTATTCAGTTCTACAACTGTTAAGGGCGTTAAATATTCTCAAACTAAAGCATTTTAAAGTTGCCAGATAAAAATAAAATTAATTATATGTTGGAATATTGGAAAAATATCTTTCCCCCAGGCTAGTTTTTAGTTTTAATAACTTTTTTCAATAGACTTCAGGTTATAAATCACTATGATAGGCATCGTTATCCAAATCTATGGGTCCATCTTGCGACATTCATCACCAAACTTTTGAAATATATATTTTATTATTGAAGACTTTTCTTAAAAAGAAACCGAGACTTTGGTTCAGAAGACTGTGCATTTTTTATCAAAAATATTTAAAAAGAAATAAATGTCATCACTGAAGTCGAATCTTGTTTTTATTTTGGTATCTGAAGTAAGAATTTGAAATAACACCTGAATAACACCTAAGAGATATTACCAACGCTCTACCCACGACAGTAAAAATTATACCCAATTCGGGTAATTACCCACAAGGTGGCAACACTGTAAATTAATAGTATCAATTAAACCAGTAAATAGTATTTATTAAACGTTTAATTCACTTGATTAAACGTTTAATTCACTTAATTAAAATTTTAATTAAAACTGATTATATTTTTGATTAATGCTTTAATTTGTGAAAAATGTGGGAGAATTTTTTCTGTTAAACAAATGTACGTGTTTTAATAATTTAGTTGATTTTAAATATTGTTTTTAATGTGCATAAGGCCTCTCAATTATGATTACACATTAAAATAAACATTTAAAGTCAACTAAAATATTATGACACGTACATTTCTTTAGAGAATAACTTTTATTTTTGCTCAAAAAAAATCAAAAACTGACTGTTTTTTTTATCAAACAAACTAAAACTCATAAAATAACAGTTATTTTTGTTCAAAATAATAAAAATCAAAACATAATTTTTATTTTTGTTCAAAAATTAAAAATCAAAAAGTAACTGTTAATTTTGATCGAAAAAATTAAAATCAAAAATTTTAAAAATCAATATATTTTATCATAGACAAGTTAATAAGGATCAATATGGTATACTTGAATTTTCGACATTTACTTTTATATGCTTTTATTGTTTTAAAATTCCAATATAGCTGTTATTTTCGGTCCCTGTCTTAAACCCTAAACATTTGAAACAAATTAAATTTCTATAAGATTATTTTATAAGATCTCCTTAAACTATTGAAATGAATAATAGAATGATCTCACAGTTAATTTTTTAATAAAAGCATAATATGTATTAATTAAAAAATATATATTACGTATTTATGAATTGCTTTTTTTGGTTGCTCTTTTTAGATCAATAGTTGTTATGTAATTTGTATGTTTTTTATACCCTTCACCACAGGTGGAAAAGGGTATGTATAAGTTTGTCATTCCGTTTGTAATTTCTACAATATTGATCTTAGGCCCTGTAAAGTATATATATTTTGGGTCCTTATGAGGAGAGAAGTTGATTTAACGATATCCGTCCGTCTGTCCGTCTTACGTTTGATATATGTTTTCCGGAGACTCCAGACATGATAGCAGCTAGGTTATTTTACATTTATGTCACATATAGTCCACCATTTCTTGCTATTGAAATTCAGCCAGATTGGTCCAACAATGGCTGAGATATGACCAAAAAACCACGACTGCCTCTAATTTTTCCAAAAAATCCCTTGTGGTTGTTGTATTTTTATTACTTTTTTCTGTATATCTGGAGAACGGCAAGAGCCAAAGTTTTCAAATTTGGTACAAACATTAAGGTTATAAATACACACCATTCCACAAAATGTGGGCGGGATTGGAGAAGTGGGCGTGGTACCTTCCATACAAAAAGTATTAAAAATTGTATAAAAACCTGAATTTTTTGACTGTTATATGACCTATGGTTACGCCTTATATATCAAAAGATCGGAAATTTAATTAATAAAAAATATTTTCTGAAAAACTCGGGAAAATTGGTTCAGATACGAAAAAGTTATGACCAAAATATTAATTTTTTTTTGGAAAATACCCATTTTCGGGAACCATAGATCTTCCCGAGTCCAAGTCTTACAACCAAAATAAATGGCAAATTTAAAATTCTTTAACACGTCGGTATATAAATCTTTCAAATCGGTTCAGAAATAGCAGAGTTATGACCAATATACTGAAATCCCAAAAATTACTCTTTTTTGTAATTAAGATTGTTTTTTATACCCTTCACCGAAGGTCCTGCACCCTATAAAGTATATATATTCTGGGTCCTTATGAAAAGCGAAGTTCAAATCCGGTTGTCGTCTCATCTCTCCCCCCCTTCGCATTTGTTTACATATACTAGCATAATGCCCAATATGATTTTCGTTTATTATTTCATCTATTTAACGAAATAATTTTAACAAATAGAAACTAGGAATTTTTGTGTTTTTTTGCTACTTAAAAACTCGCCAAAAGAGATAAAAAATGACAACAGTGCCTTTACAAAAAGAAAACAAACAAAAAACTGTGTTGAGTTGTAAACTTCGGTTAATTAATCGAGCGATTAACCGATTAAAGAAAAAACCCGACTAAATGAATACCCTACTAAAAACTTTGTTTAAAATGAGAAAAGTTCAACATATTTTAAAGCCAACAATTACTAACAAATTAGAGATTTTAAAAAATTCAACATATACATTCAATTTGCGTAAATTAAAATTTGCACAAGTCTTTGGTTTAAACTTTAAAGCATTATAAAGCAAGAAAATGCACTAAAAAATGTCTTATGCACAACAGAAAATGACCCTGGCAAACGTTGCAATAGAATGTTTATGTGCACATTTAGAATACGTTCTGAATTAATTAATACAAGGAGAGCACAAAGAAAAATTACCGTAAACATTAAAGAATTGTTAAAAATTGTTTGGTTTAAACCAAGGAAATGTTGTCTAGAATACTTCGTTTAAGTTTAAGAAATAAAATAATTTCCCAGTTTTCTGACCTTAATTCCGTTCGGAGTTTTGTCAGTACGATTGGTAACGCACTAAATTTCCTCTCAACTGAAACTTGTGTTGCAGGCGCTGCTAGTGCTACTTCAGAAATTTTAGCTATTGTAGAGTTGTTCCAGTTTTAGCCTTCCAAAAGCTTAAGACGTACGCATTAAATTATACTTTTTCCCCATACTGAAGTTGCTCTTAGCTATCTTGCACAGAGCTGCAATCATCTAGGCGAATATTGATTGCAGCTGCTTTTTCTCCAACTTCTTGTATTTTCCAACAATTCCATTATTTAAAAATTCTTAATAAATTATATGTTTGCTCCCACCAAACTATGATTAAGTCTGCTAAAAATGTCCAGTTTAAGGCGAATGAATTTATTTTTTGAAATACTTGCTAAATGAGAGAGATGTTCTTCTTCTTTGCTTAGGTGGTTACCATATACATATATACCATATGCGGTTGTCCATGGTTGCAAAATCATTTAAAATAGCTCGTCATTAGGGATGAGATTTTCATGCACTAAAAAATTAAAAATATGTTACCAAAACATGCACTAAAAAAATTCAAAATATGCACTAAAAAAATAAAAAATATGTACTAAAAACTTGACAAATTTCTATAAAAATTTTTACTAAAAACAAATGTATAGAAAATTCAGTATGTATATTCCCAGTAAAAACTTCGCCTACAAAATAATGTGTTGAGTAATCAGAAAAACATAACAAACATCTTTTGTCGACATCTATCTCAGTTGACTACCTTCAGTATTCAGTACTACTTACAATTCTACTAAAAGAACCAATGAATTTTACATGGGATGTCCCAAAATGAACGCATTCAAAAGTAAGTCATTATTTTTTTTACCTACAAACATCCAGAAAAAAGTAGTTGTAGAAGTTGTTATAGATGTAGTTATAGAAGAAAGCTACTAAATATTGAGTTAAAGAACCTATTCATTTTGAAAAAGTAAGCGAAGTTTTTACTGGGTTGTTATTTAAATGTTTTAAAAACCTTAAATAACTAATTAAAATTTTTGTTTATTTAAAAAAATAAGTACTGTTTTATTAAAACTAATACCTTGTCTAATACTTGACGAATGCCAATGCTTTCGCGAACAAATTTATTTTCAGATCCCACTTGATCCAGATCAGGGGCCTTATTCTGGCATTCGTGATCGAGTACTTTCTCGATTCGAAAGCAATTTTATTTCAGTCAATACTGAACGAATTGAAATTATTTTTTCAGTATTGTGAAACTCAAATGAATGCTTTACAATAACGAAAAAATAATTCCATTTCCTTCAGTATTGACTGAAATAATTAGATATTAAATTGCTTTCTAATCGAGAAATTACTCGATCACGACTGCCAGAATCTGGCCCCAGGGGGCAAATTATGGCAGTCGTGATCGAATACTTTTTCGATTCGATAGCAATTTTATTTCTAATTCTCCAGATCCAGATCAAATACATATATCAAATCCTTTATTTTTGTTTTGCAAAACGTTTTAAATTTTTTTTAATTTATCGGGGCTATTCTTCCTTCCACATTGTTAGTGTTACTTTCTGCAATATCAATAAATTTGACTTGAGGATCAAGTGAACTAAATTCCTCCTTATTAGTTATTGTTTGACCAATATATCCGTAATTGAAAAATACAAATGCTAATTGACTTCTGATGTTATTTAAATTCAATATTTCTTTTCTTTTTTTAATTGCACATCGGCATCAACAAGCTCTTTTAACATTCTTAAATTACTCGAAGTTTTTGAATAGAATTCTGAATCATCTACCCAGGCTCCTATTTTGCTAATACTAGCTGCGGTGAAAGGGGAATCGAGGGATTCATTTCATTAAAAATTGCAATATTAATCAAACTGGCTTCTAAATTTTCTGCAACGCGGTATAACCCATGTGCCAAGCTTGTAGCAGTTTTGGAAAATTTTATTGTCAACCCATTGAAAGCCTTTACCATATTATATTATTATATTATATTATTTAAAATTTTTTTGAAAAGTTTTGTTTGTGTATATAAAAATTTATTTAAGAACTTTTAAAAAAATCCATCAAAATTTGTCAAATTATGCAAGTAAAATTTAAATATGCAACAATATGAATTTTCACCAAAATATGCAACAGAATGCAAAAATAAATCGATGCCATTTTAACGCTAATTTAATGATTCGGAAAGATAATTGGTCGACATCGTTCTTAGACTATCGACAAAAAACATGCCTTTGCATGGAAATCGCATCCCTACTCATCATCCTAAAAGTCAAATGCAAATGGGAAACGAAATATTTTAGATCCATATCTAAATGCCAAGGTGCTATTTCCGTAATATTTCGTTTCTTCGATGATGATGGAGTGGTTTCTAGTTCTTGATTTGCGAAATCTTTTTGTGAATTTTTTTATAGTGCCTTTTGATGTTTCCCATTTGCAATTTCAAAATCTATCCGCATAAGAGACATTTGCCATATATTTTGTTTTCATCAATACTGGTGAAATCTTCTGTCAAAAACTTTCTACAACTGCTCATTCTACGTTCGTTACCGAAATTTCTTTTAACTTAATTAATTAATTCCTGGTATTTAATATCGAATATGTAAATATGAAAATAGTAAATATATCATGACGATAACTCGATAGTAAATATATCATGACGATAACTCGAAGCGGCTGGACCGATTTTTTTTGCAATATACATAAGATTCCGACGGATTCTACCCAAGGATCCTAGGGCCCTGGGGTATATCCAAAGGAATGACACTTCATAGACTGAGTCTAGTTCTGAGACCCTAACCTTACTTATGGAGGCGCACTTTCCCAAGTGTACGGAGGTATGGACGTTAGTCAATGGGACGGAGTGTCTGTGATATCGAGTCATGCATCTGCCTGCGTCGAGCAAATAGTCACAAAGGAGAAGCTAGAGTGGGTGGTCAATACCTTCAACCCATATAAATCACCGGGTTCGGATGGTATTTTTCCGGCCATGCTCTGCAATTTCCCTGTCGATACATTATTTCTGTTAGTGGATATTAAATTAGGAAATGCCTCTGTAGGAGGTTTCTGCCTAGGGGGTGGATAGAGGTCAGGGTAATTTTTATGCCCAAGGCCGGTAAGGCAAGCCACTTTAAGACCTATTAGTCTATCTTAGGAGTAATATCGATACCCACTTCATTATCAACGCTTAACATGCCTACCTTTAGGGTAAATCTGTTGAGAGTGCGATATATGAGGTTGTGGCATGTCTTTCGCCGCGATTCTGGATATAGAAGGAGCCTTTAATAATATTAGGATTGAGGCGATTAGGGATTCGTTGGGAGAGCTAGGAGTTCAGGGCTTTCTGGTGGAGTGGATAGTTTGGTTGCTTAGCAGAAGGAATATTAACTCGAGCCTTGAGATCATAGTATAAGGAGGAAGGTTACCAGGGGGACACCAACGGGGGTTCTATCGCCTCCACTCTGGTTGCTTACGGTCAACGGGATTCTCGGATCATTTGATTGCAAGGGTATGAAAGTCGTTGCCTATGCAGATGACATAGTTCTGCTGGACCGGGGAAAATTTCTGAACTGGTGCTTTTTACCTGAAGGTATAAAATAGCGGTTTCTAAGGGGCCAGTGTTGGATGGCGTGGAGTCAGGAGAGGATGAATTATGTATGAATCGGTGGTTAGGTCTATTCTTACTTATGCACTGTTTGGTGGATACTTTGAGGGTGGATAGCTATGGGAAGGTGCTCAACAAAGCTTAAAGGAGTGCATTTCTTGGCATCACATGAGCGCGCCACAGTCAGCGTTGGATATCCTACTATATTTGACCAGCATTGAACGGGATGTTTAGAGCGTGGTTGCTAGGAACTTATTTAGACTTATTTAGACTCTAAAAAAATTGAGGGGGTCGATATATTAAAAATGAACTAACAATAATTAATCAAATCTTATCCTAGTACTTTATTTTATGTCGTATGAGTGCCAGACAAAAATGTTCCTTATCACGGGCTCTGTTCATAAGTGCTTATCGCTCATCTAAACGGGTAAGTGCTGCAGTGTCTCTTCTCTTTAAGCGAGTGTGGCCGCTATCATTTAAAATATTTCGAGCTAGTCGGTTCGGATTCAATTCGAGCCTTTTTAAGTATTTTACTGCATATTTCGTAACCATAGTTTTAAATAATGGAACATTGATGGTGTTTTCTTTTCTACAAAAAATGTTACATTTTATTTTAAAAAAATTGCAATATGGTGTCTGTTTCTTAAAAATTTTGCTCCCGAAAAGGGTGGCTTTGTTTTATTCTAAAAAACTCATCCTTTTCGGGAGCAAAATTTTTAGGAAACAGACACCAAATTGCATTTTTTTAAATAAAGTGTCACATTTTTTGTAGAAAAGAAAACACCATGAGATTCTTGTGAATATTTGAGTTTTAAATATAAAGGGTGGTTAAATTGTAAGGGCCGATGTTGAATGTGAACCACACCTAAACGCCAAGTTTTTTTCCGAATTTTATTTGACATTTCTCTATTTCAGACTTACTCAATTTGAACCAAGGAGAGATACACAATCCAACAACGTGTTAAAGTTATCCAGACTTATTATGAAAATGGATGATAAATTTCGAAGAAAATCATCTTCAGTGATGAGGCAATAATAATCCAAGAGTGATTGTCGAAAAACCAATGCACCCACAAAGAGTGACTGTTTGGTGCGGTTTATGGGCTGGCGGCATCATCGGGCCGTATTTTTTCCAAAATGAGGCCGGTCAGGCAGTTACTGTGAATGGTGTTCGCTATCGTGAGATGAAAACGAACTTTTTATGGCCCGAATTGGAAGATATGGATGTGGACGATATGTGGTTTCAGCAGGACGGTGCCACTTGCCACACAGCTAACGAAACAATGGCTCTTTTGCGCAACAAATTCAATGGCCGTGTTATCTCACGTAATGGCGATGTCAATTGGCCGCCAAGATCATGTGATTTGACACCGTTGGACTTTTTTCTTTGGGGTTATTTGAAAGAAAAGGTGTACGTCGATAAGCCAGCAACAATTCAAGAGCTAAAGGATGAGATAATTCGGCACATTAACGGCATAGAACCTCCATTATGCCTCAGGGTCATCGAAAATTTGGACCATCGGATGGAGGTGTGCCGCCGTGGTCGCGGCGCCCATTTGGCCGATATTTTATTCCATACATAATTGAGTAATACCAATATATCAAAATAAAATAAAATTACAATAATTTCCTAAGTAGTTTGTTTTATTCAAAATCAACATCGGCCCTTGAAATTTAACCACCCTTTACCAAGGGGCAGCTGTGATTATTCGAAGAAGTTTATTTTGGCGTCTTTGAGTTTTTTCGATATTAGAGGCCGAGGCAGTGCCCCATAGTTGAATACCGTAGCACCAGATTGGCTTTAAGATGGAGTTGTAAAGTAGAAGCTTCCAATCGAGGCTAAGGACAGAATTTCTTCCAATAAGCCAATGAATATGAATGGCTTTTAGTTTCAATTGTGTTAATTTTGCCTCTATATGACTTTTCCACGTTAAACGGCGATCTAGATGTATACCGAGGTATTTTACATGCGCTTTCGATTTGAACATGACAAGACTATAACGCCGGCAAAGCAACGGTATTAATTTGTTCACGTTCTTGTATGTGGCGAATACGTGCTGATGTTCATGTTCTGATTAACCACAATTTATGTTGTTGTGACGTTTGGTTGTATACAGAAAATACATTGTATGGCCACCATCATGGCGAACATGGATGCTAAGACGAATGTTTAGGCAACGATGGCAGCACATGGACGAAACATGAACATGACAGTCTACACGAGTAGAAATCATGTGCAACATGCTGTTCTTACCAAGTTGATGGATAGTGGAGACGGGTAGTAAGGTATTATTTGATTATTGATTTTAATAGGGGGGCATGATTCCCGATGCAAGGTGGATGTTATATGTACGCATTTTTGCTCATTGACCTTTATCCTCCATTGTGTTAACCATATTTCTAGTTGAAATAAGTGATCCTGTAAGTAACGGGATGCTTCATGACGGTTTTCGTGCACGCTTAGAAATGCTGTATCGTCCGCAAATGTTGAAGTTTGGGTGTAGTTGTTTGTTGGCATGTCCGAAGTATAAATTAAGAATAATAGACGGGCCAGGATGCTGACTTGTGGGACTCCAGCGCCAATTGGCTGAGGTGAACTCAATAAATTTCCTTCTTTAATAATAAATTGACGACCGACTAAGTAGCTTTCTAACAGCTTGTGTGTGTTTACTGCTAAGTTTAGCTTCAATTTATGTAATAAGCCTTCATGCCAGACGTTATCAAAAGCTTGAGAAACATCGATTAGGAGACCGGAACAATATTTTCTTTCTTCAAAGGCTTTTCTTATTGCGTTTACTATACGATGGGTTTGTTTAATTGTGCTGTGTTCACTTCTAAACCCGAATTGGTGGTTAGGAATACATCTGTTTTCATTTAGAATTGGTGTTAATTTTGACGCTAACAGCCTCTCAAACAACTTTTATATATTAGAAAGTAAGCTTATAGGCCTATTTGACTCAACTTTTGTGTGATCCTTTCCTGGTTTAGGTATCATGGTGACTAAGGAAACCTTCCACTTTTGAGGATAGTATTCAAGACGTTAAATAGCATTAAAAATTAAAAGAATAGTTTTCTTTGCTGAGCTGAGTAGCTCCAAAAGCATTTTGTTGCTGATTTTATCAAGGCCAGGGGCTTTCTTGGGGTTTAAACCACAAATAGCCTTTTCGATTTCTCTTATCTCAAATCTTATGGGAACAGCTGCTCTAGCAGCAACAGGTGGTAACTCGCGTAAATACGTTTTTTAAATGTTTAACAAACAGATTTCCTTTTTCAATATCATTTCTTGCCCAACTTCCATTCAAGTTTCTTAAGTGTTTTAGAGACAACTGGCCTTTTGAGATTTTTAGCTGCACGCCATAATGAGTAGTCTGATTGTGGAGTTGCATCAAGTTCCTTAAGATATTTTTTCCAGAGAAGCCGTTTTCTGAGTCTGCAGTAACTTTCTTAGCCTTTTTGTACAGTCTTTTAGTATGTTCTTAAGTTGAGGGGATCTGTGCCATTGCCACTCTCTTCGAGCTCTCCTTTTTCCAGACAAGAGACGCTCGACATCTGTGAAATATATTCTTATATTTTTTTGGGTAATACTGGAATGTTGAACAGCTAGTTTTAGAAAACTGTCAAAATTGACAATAGAGCGATCTACATTCTTCGGTGTACTAAGCGGAATATTTTCTGTGCAATGGGTACTGAGATATCTTTTATATTTTAACCAATTAATTTGTGTAGCTGACGTCGCTAAGTAACCAGCCGGAGATACAATTCTATTGGGGCTCATTATAGTAACAGTTGTAGGTGTGTGGTCGGAAGATAATTCTAAGGAAGCTTCAATATGAATCGTTTCTATGGGAATGCTTTTACCCACGCCGAAATTGCTGATCAGTAAGCCAATATGTTGGTTGTCCGCTTGCTACCACATTTAAATCCATTTTAGAAATTGCATTAAATAAAACACGACCCTTTGGTGTTATTAGTCGTGACCCTAAAAGGCATGTTTAGCGTTATAATCGCCAGGGGCCAGGAAACAGGGTCCCAATGATTTATAATATTGGCTTTCTGATATTGAAAATCTAGGTGGGGAGTATAACGATGAAGTTACTTGGTTTCTATTAAATTCCTCAACGCAAATGTTTGTTGCATGGAGATAATCTTCACGATGATCACACATTAGGTAGTGTTTGACTCGGGTTTTTATCAAAATGGCAGAACCTCCACAAGCTCTATCTTGAGGGTCCTTAGTATCATATAGTATATACCCATTGATTTTAAACGTATTTCTTGAGGTCATTGGATTATGACCTTAGACTTTGGTGTAACACCACCAGTAGAGTTCCCGCATAGGGAAGTTTGGCGTGGATCCAATGGGCTGTTTGATGGATGGCCAGTATTTACGGACACTGACGCACACTGTCGTTATTCCATATAAAGAGTGGCCAAAAATAGAAGAAGTTATTCTACCGTGATGAATTTTGGCACACATATTTTAATATATAAAGCTTTATTAAACCAAAAGTTTAGTCATTTACATTCCAAGGACTAGTGTTCTTTCCAGATATCCTGAAATTCAAAATTGCCACTTACAACTACAATTCGAGTCGGTGTTCTGTTAAAGCTTTGAATGTTTATAATTCTTATTCGCTTTGCAGTTTTATTTGTATACTATTTTTAGACTTTCTAAAATATTTGGTAAAAGGTTTCCTGATGATCTTGCCTAAGCAACCAGTGAAATGCGCATAGAGACTAGATTTCTCTCAACAATAAATTTCAGTGTATTTATCAAAAATTTAATTTTCATTTACAGCTCAGTGATGGAATAACGATGCCCTATTTTTCTCGTTTGTTGCAAAAAATTCGAAATGTATTAAATTTAAAAAAGTGGCGAAAAGAAAGAAATTAATTAAGTGCTCAAACCGTGCGAATTTGTTGTATAGCTCGTCTGATACCTACATAGCTTTTTTTCTACTTCTTATTAAAAAAGATTTGTATGTTTATTTCACAATTAGATATGAAATTATATTTTGTTATTTGTTTGCTTTTAATGCCACATTTTTATTGTTAGTTTTAAGTGAGATTTTGTGCCTAAATGCTGTTTTGGTTAAGAATTTTTTCGAAATTCTATTGTCTTAGAATATACAAAGCACAAGCACAAAGATTTCTATCGAGTTTTCTTAATAAATTACTGAACTAAAAATATTACTTTAATTTTTTTAAGTATTCATTTAATGCACATGCAATTGATCGGTTAACCAAAATTTCGATTAATATGTAAGAATGTTGATTAATCGATTAATCAACATATCTAATAAATCAGTGTTTCGATTGATTAAATACATCATTTTAATTTTGTTTAATCTAATTTCAAAACCTTAAAAAAATTCTTAAATTGAAAACATAATAAAAATTAAAGAAAACAACTATTTTGGTGAAAAAGATAACGTAATATAAGTACGGGACTGCCATATTCCACACTATGAATTTTAAATTTCTGATTTATCTATTAATCATGATTTTAATTAATAAGATTAAGTCAACGTCCAGACTTGCAGTTTATTTAAATTCTGCTTTGAAATTGCACTAGCGTCCAGGGGCCTAATTCTGGCATTCGTGATCGAGTATTTTCTCGATTCGAAAGCAATTTTATTTCAGTCAATACTGAACGAATCGAAATTATTTTTTCAGTATTGTGAAACTCAAACGAAAAAATAATTCCAATTCGTTCAGTATAAGCTGAAATAATTAGATATTAAATTGCTTTCGAATCGAGAAATAACTGGATCACGACTGCCAGAATCTGGCCCCAGGTTATGAAATCCTAGGGTTGCAATTTTTATATTTTTATCTTGATCTTTTTTAATTTTTATATAAATACTAATACACCTACAGCCAACTTCAAGTT
The DNA here is from genome assembly GCA_963931875.1 of Pollenia griseotomentosa. Classification (NCBI taxonomy): domain Eukaryota; kingdom Metazoa; phylum Arthropoda; class Insecta; order Diptera; family Polleniidae; genus Pollenia; species Pollenia griseotomentosa. The sequence continues at coordinate 180,358,857 of OZ007560.1, read as the reverse complement.
AAAAAGTGTGAGATTAACGAAACAAAACAGAATTGCAGAGTACATGAAACTGAGAACCCCTCCCCAATCTTCTCATCTCTCCCACTGTTAAACTCAGAATTGCTGCAACAAAAAATGCAAGTCTGGACAATGACTAAGCATATTAATCAGAAGTTTGTTTAATCAAAGTTTCAATTAATCAAATATTTGATTAATCATTATTTTGATATTTAATCAAACGATTAATCGCACATGCCTAATTAATTTTGTTTGTTGGTTTTTGTTTGTTTTACTTTTTTTAACAATAGGACAGTTTTTAAACTAACTAGATCATATGCTAGTATGTATTGTAGTAATCTGCTTTGCTTAAATTCTCACACAAACACGCAAATAGTATGAAAATGAAATAAGGAAATGAAAAAAAAAGAGGAAATATAAGCATTGTACAATAAATAATAATGAGTATAATTGCTCTAAAAAGTCTTTTTATGCACAGCTCTTTGGCCATCTTCTTCATACTCCCGCTTAGAAATCCACATTTTCTTAAAAGTATCAAGTGATGCCAAAATGGAGCCACCCATCCACGTTGAGTAAAGACGTTCTTGGGGAGCGGCAATCTAAAGTGGAAATACAGAATTAAATTATTTACTAGTTAGTTTGAAACTAAAAATACTTACTCTTATCTTAAGATCCTTGGGTGAATTTTTTCTCAATTCAGATAACAAACGATCACCGAAGCCTTTAAAGAGTGTAGAACCACCTGATAATACAATATTTTGATAGAGCATTTTTCTGAGATCCATATCGGATTTTTCAATGGCATACATTAAAACATCATGAATGCCCTCACATTCTTCACCTAATAAATCGGGTCTGAACAGAACCTCTGGTGCCCGAAAACGTGCTTGACCAATCTTGCAAAAATAGTGTTATAATTTTTACACCTTTGTAATACAAAAATATTTAATTCACCTCTAATGTTTTACCATCTGGTAGTGTGTAGGCGAATTTCTCAGTTTCCACTGATTCTTCTTTTTGTGGGTTCGTAGCCAGATAGCATACTTTTTCCTTAATTGAACGAACAATTTCAAATTCAGCTGTGGAACGGAAATTAAAACCTTCTCTGCGTATAAGCGTCTTAAGGTAGCGCGAAACATCTCGACCAGCAATATCAACACGCATAATGCTGTGGGGCATTGCGAAACCTTCATATATGGGCACAGCATGTGTAACACCATCACCCGAATCTAAAACTACACCAGTAACACGGCCAGTGGCATATCTATATAAATACAAAATATTTGAAAGGAATCGCAAAATAATAAAGTGTTTTTACTTACAGACTCAATACTGCTTGCATAGAAACGAAAAGAGCAGGAGCATTAATAGCTTCAAAAAAGAATTCGGCTGCTTTTTCACGATTCTTACGAGGATTTAATGGAGCCTCTGTCAACAATACTGGATGTTCATCTGTACATGTTGATAATTGTTCCTGAAATTAGTATTTTAAAATTTATTGAGTATGAACCGAAACACTAGTTTTTATATAACTATTTTTTTGCTCTTTGTTCACTATTCAGGTATATTACCTGAGCTTAATCATTTTAACTAAATATTGAATTTTAAAGGTCGAATAAAAATAAAACTTAGGAAAAAAAACAGAATTTAATATTTAGCAAGTTTTCAAGGATACAATTTAGTTTAGAACAAGTTTTTTAATTTATTTTGGAAGTACCCACAATAATTTATATTTTTTATGTTTACAAGAAACTGTTTAATAATAAACTGGAAATTGAAAACGTAAAACGAAAGAATTTTAATAGACGTTTTTCAATAAGATTTCTGAAATAAAAAAATTTTATGACAATTACTATACAAATAATGCTCTATTAAACAGAATTTTTTAACAAAAATTGTAAAAATTAGATTAAAAGTTAACTGAAAAGAACTGCCAAATTCTTTCGTTTTACGTTTTCGATTTCCATGACATGACACCCCTGCATATTTAATAACAAAAAAAAACATGTTTTGATTTTTTTCGGATTTATGAAAACGTATAAAAGCTGAAAAAGCCAATCAAAATTGGTACGAATCAAGGCGAATTCATACAGGTGACCGCATCATGAGAAAGCGTTATGCTAGCTATCCAAGGCGAATTCATTTTTCAGGTGGCGTTGAAAGCACAACTGTGCTACTTTTTTTTTTTAATTGGAGAGAGGAATGTCAAAAGTTACTTGTGTTTTTGACATATCGACCAACGAAAGCAGCAAATAAACTACAATGTGTTTTTGGTGTTGTTACTTGTTGTAGAAAGTGAATGTCAAAATTATTTGTTGAAAATATAAAAAGTGAAATTTTTGTTTTTAAAATATAAACAATTGCTTTAGAAGGTAAATCTTTTTCCTGTATTGCAAATTTATTGTGGCTCCACGTATTCCTAACGCCTGTTAAAATTCTTGTGTTTATATTTAATGTTCATTTTTTTTGGGTTAAAATAAACAGATGACTCGAAAATTTAACCATTATAAATTCGCCTTGGTACGAATTGAAAATTCTGTGACATACCTGATTATTTTTGGATGTCATTATTTTCATTTAATTTTCTTTATTTTTTATCAATTGTAAACATACAAAAAGCATACGTTTTTGTAGTTTTTAACAAAATAGTCTATCGAAACGTAATTACCATTTTATGTAGACAATTCAAAAATATAAATATTTACATATCGCACACTAAGCCATAAACAGTCTCAACTCAAAATATATCAAATTTTTTTTTCAAAACCAGTTCACAAATCAAATCTGTAACGACCACGAAAATTTCGTTTGCATCACTTTAACTGGAAAAGTAAAATTTAAACAAAAACAAAATTTTGAAAATTTGTTTTTCTTTCAAATGTAAATCAAGCGTAAGGAATTTGAGCTCGACACATAAAAACGGGCAGTATGTAACTTGTATCGCTTGTACATCATCAACTAAAAAGTATGTACTAATTTTATTTGTGACAGTGCGCTTATGAGTAATTGAGTAGCTTTCTTGCACCTAAATTGTATTAATTCGAGTTGTGACGCTATTAATAAAAAAAGTGTTAAAAAAAAAAACTTTCTTTAGAGAACGTTTTCTTTACTGTAGAACTTGATTTTTTAAAAAAGTTGTCTCTTGAACATTTGAGAATTTTAAGTTGCGACTGTAAGTTAATTAATTAATTTTAATCCAAAAATTTTTACATTTAACATTTTCTAAATATGTATAGAAATTCTTAATTGAAAACCAAGATGCAAAATTTAAAGTTTTTATTTGGTTATTTGGGTGGCCAAAACTCTAATTCATACATAACAAAAAACGCATTATACTCACTTTACTATAAATATAACCCCAGATATGTTCCATATCATTCCAATCCGTTACAATGCCATGTTCCATTGGATAGCGTATACTAAGTAGGCCACGGTGTTCTTCCGCTTTTGGCCCCACAAAAAGATCTCCTTCCAATGCACCAGCCATAACACGAACATGCTTTGGCCGACCAACACTGAAATAAAAACAGGAAATTAAATAACTAAAGACAAGAAGAGAAAAATTGAGCAAAAAAATACATACTAATTTGGAAATCTGCACTTTGGAATGTGTTCGCCTGCAAAACCGGCTTTAATCATACCGGAACCCTGAAAAATAAAATATACATAAACATAAAAAACAAAAAATTACTTTGAAATTTTCGACATATGTGCATACTTATTATTTATTTAAAACAAAATATTTCTTAAACAGAAAAGTATTGAAAATTTTTGTTTTCCGTATTTTAAATTCTCGAAAAAAATGAAGCCAATTTTTGCTCCAGAAGTTGATATGTTACTTGTTTCGCAGAGTTCTCGAAATCAGCGCAAATCATTAATGAATTTTGCTCCTCGCATAGGATTATCCATAATTGATTATGGGCGTTTGCAAGAAATTGATAATTTTTATTTGGACTGTCAAAATTTTCGTGATTATTACCGAGATCCCTACAACAAACTTCCGCGTCCAGTTGCATTTAAGAGACATTATGGTAAATGCGGCAAGCAGTTTCACGATAAATGTAGTGAACAACTAATGTTGCCTATCCGTTGGGTGCCTGACAAGCAACCAGTCATTTATCCCCTACATTATTGCAGACATCTGCCACTAGACGAAGGAATTCGTTTACAGGGGCAATATTATTCTGACCCATGCATAAAATATAAACATTAATGTAAAAACAAATATCATTGGTAGAATAACCTTTTACTATGCATAATATTAAATCTCGGCTTTAATAAAATAATTATTTGCTATCCACCAAATTTCTTTCATTAAGGGTTTAGTCATCATCATGATGTTGTTGGTAGACTTATTAGGATTTAGCCATAAAACAGCCAACTAACCGATATTTAATAGAGCTGAGGGGAGAAAGCGAGGCAGAAAAGGCAGGTGATGTCACTGTCATTTGCAATTTTACCGCACCTCTTGCAATTTTTTTTAAACAAATTTTTAAAGTTCTTTTACTTACATTATCAATTACCACGGGCTGGTTATAAGGTTCCATGTTTGTGCGAGTATTTATAATTTATTTAATAATTATTGTGAAAAAAGAATTAGCTTTGCTAAAAAATATTTCTACTTGCAAATCACAGAGCACTTTTGCACAAACTCTAACTTTTTGATGTTCTCCTTTGTTTTTTTTTATTTGGTTTGATGAAAATCAGTATTCACAATAGTTAACCAACATACATGAAAGCTGTATGTTTTTACAACGATACACTTAAAGAATTTCTATGTAAAGTAATACATAACACAGGGTCTTCACCTGATATAATATCTGATATATGTGAGAGAACGTCGGCAGAATGAGAGAACAAATTTCTTCATATTAATCTTTATCTTAAACAAGGGGAACACGTATCTTATAAGATTTCATAATCGAATGATTCTCGCACAGTAAACTTGTCGTTTTTATTCTTTTTTTTTTAGTTTTTTCTTGTTTTTAGTAAAAAATATTGTTTTTTTAAACACTTATCACAAGATTTTCACTATTTGTACAAAAAAATTTAACACTTTAATAAATGCGTCTTATTATTGTTTTTTATGTATGCATGTATGTCTATTTTTGACAGCTCATCTTATAAGATAGTTGTTATAAGATTTCTCATAACAACTGTCTTATAAGATTTATTATAATATTAATATTAACCAAGGCGAATTAACTACAGGTGGTGTCGAAACGGCATCTGATTTTGACAGTTCGGGCTTATTTGTTTTGATTTGTTAGTGTTTTGCTAACAATGGTTGACATTTCGAGCTAATGGCACTAACAATGCAATGCAAAAAACCCTATGTTGTTTCTGTTGTTTTTGGATTGTTGTAGTTCCGACACCACCTGTAGTTGAATTCGCCTTGATATTAACACTATTTGAGAGTCTACACGTAAGATAATACTCTCTGCGATTGAATTTGACGTTTGCTGATATAAAAATCTTATATCTTATCTCAGGTGGAGACCCTATGTAATAGCGGTTTTCACCCATTGTTATAATTGTACATTTCTGTTTCATTTAATTCGATTTTATACTACAAAGCGTGAGTGTCTTTTTCATATGTATTGTAAGACCACTTTCAAACTCGGCAAGCTACTTGCGCAAGTCTTTTGGCTTGTTGAGGTCAGCGGTAAGGTCGGGTTAAGGGGAAAAGAATTAAGTACAAACTTTGTTATACTCGGTAAGTGACTTTCGCAACTAACTTGCCGAGTCTATAAGGGGTCTTACTTATGCCCAATTTTTAGGATTGTATTTAAATCTATATTATGGTTATTTTAATATAAAATTAAATCGTATATAAATACAAATTAATTTTTGAGAGTTTTTGGATAAGTCTTATTTAATTAAGATAAAAGTATGGTAGCACTACTAAATAAAAACAAAATATCATAAAAATGAGTAATTATTTGCAAGGTGTTCCTAAAAACAGCTGACGCCTGTTGCTTTGCCTGTTGTTGTTGTATTGGTTTAACATTGAGACCACATTTCTAAGTTTTTTTTAATGGAAACTTAAATTTAATTTAAATGTACCACATCGGTGAATTAAGTTACACTTAAGTGTTTAGTGAAGAAAATAATTTTGTATTTAAAACTATTTTGAACATAAATGTGTTAATATCAATCCTAAAAATTTGGCATTCATGAATATGCTGAGAATGAGGGATATGTAGTTTTTTAAACTGTTTTATTCTGATAAATCCAACACACGTCTTTACTACAGCTTTTTGTGGGATTTTTTAATCACAGCATCCGTGTTGCCAGTGAAATTTCGAGAAAGATAAATTTTAGTTTCCAAAAAGATACATTTTGAAAAAAATTTGAAAATCCATTTTTTAAAGAGTATTGCGGCCAAAGTAATGACCGATTGTTAACTTAAGCTTCGTACAGACGATGGTCGGATCTTAATATGTTGTAATTTTTCTGACAATGGTGCCATTGTCAGATGCATTAATTAAACACATCTGCCAAATGAAAAGAGCGTACAATGTTCACACAGTTGCAAGACATTTTTAGTCAATTTTAATGACAATATTGCAAGATCTGACCACCGTCTGTACGAAGCTTTATAGTTTGAGATGAAAACACGAAGGCAAATAAAAAGTGTTTCGAAGCGGTACACGGAACTTTAAAAGATATCAGTGGGAATGATGTCATGATGGGTAGAATCACGCTTTCGTTTGCTTGGAAATTTCGTCAGAATTTCCTGATATAGGGACTATAACTGACGAAGTAAAGGTTTGCATTACGGCCTCAAAACTTTGTAGAAAAACTCCACTGCGCTGGACGATTTGTCAACCTGTCCGTTGAAATTGGAAACGAAGAACATCCTGAAACCGAAGGCAAGCTGAAATTCACCAGATCTTTCCACTCTTGACGACGTAATAACTCGAATACATCCATATGTACTAAACGTACACAGCAAATACACGGATATGCTGTGCGAACGTACAATTCTCATACCTAAAATGACCAGGATCTGTATAGGAATACTTATTTGTAGTTAGTGTAGTGCATACTGATGAAGTCGTACACTATACTGTGGAGTTCCTAAATAAACTAAACCTAGCTGGTCTATCATCTCACATACCATCGGTTAAAGTAGGAGCGAACGTGGCGCTACTCAGTGCAATCGGACCAAGTGCGCGTGAAAGGCGTACAAATAATAGTCTTGGGCTTAATCGTTCGTTTAGGTGACCGGTCATTAACGTTCAATTCGAAACAGTGAACGAGTTCGTTCATTTCGTTCAGTCGGTCATTTCAGGTCACTTGTCTTTTGGGTCGGTTGATCGTTTGGATCAGTCGGTCTTTTGTATCAGTTGCTCTTTTGTGGTTTTCGTTCAGTCATTCACAATTGATTGAATACGGCAATGTGTTAAAAGAGTATAGCAATATTTATATAAGAAATATGTATACAATAATAGAAAACAATAAACACAAAGCAAATTCGAAGAAACATTTTGCTTTGTGTTTTGCATTGTTTTTTGTGAATGACTGATTCAAACTGATTCAAAAGACCCAAGTGAACCATATTGAACGATGTATTATGAAAATGTGTAAAGCAATGTGACAATGAGTAAAAGAAACAAGTATATTATTCTGGCATAACAAACATATACACAAGAATAGTACTGTTGTTTCTTTTCAATCAGTTGTTCGGTAAGCAAGTGAATGACTGCTTCAAAAGACCTGAAAAGACCCAAGTGAACCATATTGAACGATGAGACTGAACGGCCGTTCAACGTTCATTTGACTGATTCGTTCAATTGAACCGGGTCGTTCATGACCGACACAACTCTAACAAATAACGTAGTAGAGGCTAATATATTTATTAGCTGTGTTCGGGGCGAATTGGTGTATACTGCCGTGCTTAGGAAAAAGGTGGTAAAATTCAATTACTGCATTTTTCAAATTTTGATGCCAATAAATTTTTATAATCATTTTCTACACATAAATCATAAAATAATTCATTAAGAATGTAATATCAACACAACACAATATTTAAATTTAGGTTTTCTCTGATTCTTATCTTTACGCTTTACTGCCTTTTTTCTATGCGCGGGTACCACTTAGCAACCTGGTCGTGTTAGCACCTGAAGGCAGAACATCTAATATCGCTTATAGGAGAAGTACCTCCTAAAAAACAAAATAAATAAATTAAAATATACAATAGAAAAAAAATTATATTTTTTATGACATGTGGCTTCCTTAGAACTTATGAAACATGATAGTAGGCATTTTAACTAACAAACTCATGAATAATTTCAACCGTTAGGTATAACGAAATTCTTTAACGGCTTGGTAAAAAAATACATTGAATTTAAAAAATGGAACAGATAAAAAAAATATCGATAAATTAAATAAGCAAAATCTTGCTAATATAATAAGCACAGTGAAAACAATAGACTTTACGTAAAATTTTAAATCACATCTACAAGATTTCGGTACAATGTAAACGGCATATTATAATTGTTAAGGAAAACTACATGTCTGGCATCCTATTATGTTTATTTACAATAATTGGCTGCCAATTGTGATTAAAAAAATTGAAGTTGTTTACATTTTAATTTATTATTTCTGTTTTCGAAATATATTTTAATATTGTACGCAATTTATCAAAAATGACAACTTCAACTCCAATAGCAACCACCGTTAATGATGAAGAGAATCGACAAGTCCCGCCTCAACCTCCGGCTGGTCTAAAAGCTATTATCGACATGTTGCACTGTGTGTATCCCGATCAACCTAATCCCCTGCAAGTTACAACACTTCTCAAGTATTGGCTAGGAGGACAAGATCCCTTGGATTATATAAGCATGTACAATAGCCAGGGAGATATTGCAAAAGGTATATCTCCACATTGGCATTATGTCAGTTTTGGTCTTAGTGATTTACATGGTGACGGACGAGTACATGTTCTAGAAAATGACAATCCTGAAATGAATATTCGTTCTGGAATGGGGTTCGAACTTACCTTTCGATTACAAAAAACTCAAGAAGAGCTAAGAGAAGAGCAAGCAAATCCAAGCAAACCACGGCGTCCACCAACATGGCCAGCAAATCTATTGCAGTCCATAGCACGCTACTGTTTTCAAACTGGTAACAGTTTGTGTATAGGCGATAATATTCCTTGGCGCAAAAGTCTTGATGGTAAAAGCAATTCACGTTTGGAAAATATATTAATAGCTCAAGATGCGCAACTTGGTACACTGGAAACTCCATTTGGCATGGTGGACTTTTGTCAAATAGTTGGTGTCACTGATGAAGAACTTGAACAAGCGTCGAGATGGAATGGTCGTGGAGTACTTAATTATTTAAGACAAGATATTCAAACGGGTGGCGAGTGGTTAGTAACTAATATGGACCGAAATTTAAGTGTGTTTGAATTATTTCCAGAACGTTTGGTATCACTACAGGATGATCTAGAAAAGCAAGGATCTGATTTAGCTGGTGTTAATGGTGAATTTACTTTCCGCGAGGTCTCGCGAATAAAACAGATTCAACAACAAGAAATTAAACAAGAAATCGACTTTCAAACTCTAAATGCACAATGTATGTCAGATGAGAACAACCGCAGTATACAGCAACAAGATATCCAACAAATTAAACGTGAAGATGGACCTTTTTTTCCAGCCTCTATGTCATTAAGTAGCAGTTCCTTGCACAAATCATGTCCACTCGACTACCAGCCTCAAGCTCCAGAGTCCATTTCCCTAGATGGCATAGAAATTATATTAGCTCCCTATGCAGCCAAATACTTAATGTTGGCCATTAAAGATCGCATACGACACGGACGTCATTTTACCTTTAAAGCCCAGCATTTAGCGTTGACTCTAGTTGCCGAGTCAGTAACGGGCTCATCGGTTAATAAAACATCACCATATGGTATTATCGGCTACTGGATTCAAGTTTTAATACCCGACGATTTAGTACCGCGTATGATGGCCGATTTTCAACGTGCCAACTTGGATGGTGTTGCTGAAGTCCAACAGCGTTTAGAATTTGAATGGCCAGATAAACATTTAAAATTGATTATTGATCAACCGAATGGGCACATGATGCCACCAACTCCTATGAATCTCTAATACATAGAATAAGTAAATCTTAATATGTTTAATAATTTTATACTTTTACACAATCTTTGTAATCTAAGTGCTTTAAAATACTTATACATCGTGTCTTGAAATTTTTATTAAAATTATTTACATACATGTATAAAATACAATCACACAATTTTTTATAACTGAATTGAGTGTAATGAAGTAATTTTGTAAATCCCTTTATCATACGTTAGGAAATTTTTCACTTTAAATTGTTTAAATAATATACTTTGGCTGAAGTCTTCAAAAATAGTTTTTAAGTGAGGTGAAGTGTTAAACAAAATAAAACGTAAACATTTTTTTATACTTTTTATTAAATTTAAATCATATGGGCATTTCCGTGAAAAGGTCCACCGTGACCGAAAATTTAAAAGTTATTAAAAGCTTATTATTTTACGATATTGTTATAGAAAAATATTTAGATCTTACTAATTTTATAAATTAATCCATAAATTTGTTCACTTAGATAAACAATCAGACTGAAAAGTTCTGCAAACGTAATATCTTATTTGTGAGAATGTTTTATTGCGTGTTTTCTTTAATATTATCTTCCTTAAAAGAGGTGATATTTGATGAAAATTATTCCAAAAAATTTTTCTTACATGGTCTGTAATCTAAGGAAGAGTTCCAAGAGAAATATATTATTCGAATTAACGGTAAATTTTTATTTTTTTTAATTATTAAGTTAAATTATTATGGAAAAAATGTCACGTTCGAAATGTCACGTATCGAACCAGATTTTGGCTTAAACCAAAAAAAAATACAGAAGATTTTGAAATCAAACCAAAGACATTTAAATGTTACATTGCTACGTAAAATTCTGAAAGTCGTTTGACTAAAAAATTGTGCCAGGTTTCGTTGAATTACGCCTTTTTATACATGGCCACAAAAACTACTTCTATTTTTTTCACGTTCGAACCGCTACTTCTTTTGCCATTATCTTTGACCTAGAATCGCACCCCCCATAAACTTTACCATAGATAATAGTGCTTTCTTGGTGCTATAATTTAAGGGTTAAAAGAACGTAAAAATATTTGTTGTTTAAAATGTTATTGCATTTTAGATGCGTACGACTGTCACGTTCAACACTTTGGAATTACCCATATACCTGATTAAATTGGCTTTAAACTTTTGTGAAAAACACCAAACAACAAAATTCATAAAATCAGTTAAAAACACAGTACAACAGCCAATCTGGGGGGTGAGAAATTCCAAGTCAGGGTGATGGTACTAGGTCAGTATAGTAAAACCCTCAAAGGGTTTGGCATTCGTATGTGTCAGTTTTTTTATGACCTTTTAAATTTTTTCCTTATCTTGATGTTTTTTCGCTTAGTTGTAACATTTTGGCAAAACCGTAGTTTAACATAACTCGAGAACCACTTGTCCGATTTTGCTAAAACAAACTCAAAAAAATTTTATAATTTTTTATTTTTATTTTATTTATTTATTTTAATAAATATTGCCTAGACTTTTTCGATGGTGGTGCAGAAGTTTTTTCATCATTCACAAGGAATAAACTTTGGAGTGTTGCCTGACGACTTCGATAAGCTGTGACTTTCACACCGGGTGCCAACAAATTGTTTGATTTCAAAATGGAAGCCAGCTCTTCCGATTTATGCTGTGTTAATTCCAACTTGGCAACAATTAAATCAAGCTTATTTTGATTTATTAAAATTGGCTCATTGGATACTGATGGCTCATATGGGGGATCATCACGTGCATGATATGTCGGAGCAGTCGTAGAAGAGAAAATATCTGGGCTAGAAGCTTTTGGCACAGGAATGTGGTCCGAATGGGGCAATGGTGTTCCGGCACTTGCAACACCAACGTAATTATACGATTTTCTTATCCTTTTTGCGGCTCCTTTATTCGCACATGCATAGCAATTCAATGAATTATGACCTTCGCCAGGATTAGTCCAAGTCATTGGGATACCGAATGGCATGCTTTCACGTCTTCTATTTTTCCAATCCATTAGACGGTTGTAGCAGCTTTTACACACTATATTTGGTACCCAACTTTCGTTCACTATAACATTTTGGTTGAAGTACATCTCGTATGTTTGAACAAAATCAGTACTGAAATTTCCCCTTTTTTTATGTGTTGAGACATATTGACCACAGCAGTAGCAAAAGCTATTTATATCTGCCTTGCACAGTTCCATATTCTGTTCTCTTTTGTTCACTTTTAAAAAACTTGAGAAAAATCACTGTTCGCGTTCGTCGGCACTTGTTGAATGACAAAAATCACAGAACCAGTGTGAGAAAGAGAAGAAGTATAATGACAATGCAACATTACAGAACCAGTGTTGCCACATCAATATTTCTCTTTTAGTACAGTAGAAAAATATGAGAGAGTTCGGCTTGTGAGTGTCAATGTTTTCTCCAAATAATGTTGTGCATATCTGGAGCAAATTTTTGAAATTCATACATTTACCTTATTGTGAATAAATGAGAAACGCGTGCATCGATTTTCATGATCTATGCCTTTTTTGCTGATGAGTTATGTGACTTTACGCGAAAGTAATTAGTTTTGGCACTTTTTTCCATTTTGGATTTTTTATGAATTTAAAAAAAAAAATATTTAAATTTTTAGGCAAAAAATACTTTTTTCCCTTCATACATTCATTTTTAACTTCGAAAGTGTTGCACATATAGGAAAACGGTATAGAAACAGATTAGAGAAATTGTAATTCTTAATTTTTCTAAATTTGTTTCATCAAAATCGGACAAGTGGTTCTCGAGTTATGTTAAACTACGTTTTTGCCAAAATGTTACAACTAAGCGAAAAAACATCAAGATAAGGAAAAAATTTAAAAGGTCATAAAAAAAACTGACACATACGAACGCCAAACCCTTTGAGGGTTTTACTATACTGACCTAGTACCATTACCCTGACTTGGAATTTCTCACCCCCCAGACAATAATCCCAAAAATGTTCCATAGTGAAATGAATGAGCTTTGATAAGTTTTACAATAAATTGTGTAAGTTTGCGCGTTACTTTTTTCAAAGTCCTTGTATAATTTTTGTTATTTCTTCATTACAGATAGAAAGTGTTCATATAAGTTAATACTAATAATATTGGAATTATCGAATTTTTTTATGCTTGCCAACGATCAATTACTCGCCCTTATTCTGCATTTCTCTCCGTTTGTAACTGTAGTATCTGCGTTCCGATTCATGGCCCAATTAGTAGGTCTGTGTGCACTTACAACAATCCAACAATAGAAAAAACAACATGAACTTTGTGTAAAAATGATAAAGATGTCAAGAACAAAAGCATTTGTTTGTGTAAAAAACAATTGCCCGAGAAAAACAAAACTCTTCGAAAAATCAGCAGGCGTTTCGCGAAGACCTACTAATTGGACCATGTTTCGATTGTATGCATTCTGAATTCTGATCGTAGCTACGTTTAATCAAGTTGCTTATTTACTAACGGAAAGTTGTTCGATTTTTTTGTTTATTTTGTTAAAAAAAACTGTAATTAAAAAAATGTAACAGCCATATTCATAAAAAGTTCTTATTTTAAGCTTATCGTATGTAATAACTATTAAACGCTTTTTGTCTTATAAGCCCTTATGACACTACATTTTTTATTCATTAATTGATATAGAATTGATAGAAAGAAACAGTAAATGTTAGAAAGAGCAAACTATAAAAAAAATGTAAACAAAGTTTTTTATTTTTTTTCTCTTGTTATGGTTTTGTTTCAGGGATGGCGTTAAGAATTTTTTAAATTGTACCAACAACCTTTAAAAATTGTACTTTTTTACCCTAATTGTACTAAAAGATTTTTTTAGTTAAAATTAATTTCATTTATGTTCATAAAAAACACCACAAAAAGGTATTATAAATCTAAGTTTAAAAAGTATCAACAAAAAAGTACAATTGAAACAACTTAACCATCCCTGTTTTGTTTATTTTATTAAATGTTGCCAACTTTTTGTTAATGATAAACCTAAAAACAAAAAGCGGTAAATCGCTGAATTTGCCCATAAACCGCTGATTCAGCAACACTTTTAATATTTCAAGATTGAAATGTCAATTTTAAGTTAAACAATTTTAAATTTTTTTTGACATAACTTCATTTTTTATAGATAACTTTAGTAAAATTTTTGACAGTTTGCCATTTATCTTAATACAGCTGAACTCTTTGCACTTGGTAAATTTTTGTATTACAGTAATTTTGACTTAGCTGCACAATCTCCTTTGCACGATTTTTTGTGCAGGTAAATCAAAAATGCAGCTATCTTAAATGTATTTAGCTGCCTTAATGTGCAGGTACGCAATTGTGGTTACCTGCATAAAAGTGCAGCTAAAGTAAAGTGTTTGAAAGAGGAGTAACAACGTTTTTATTAATAAATTGATAATAACAATTTTTATAAGAAACGAGATAGCCAAGTTGGTAACAATGAAGTGTGGAACAGAAAAGTCGCTGTAGTACAACGTTAAGAATAGCGCTGCAAGCTGTCAAAAGTTAAAAACGGCAATTTCAAAGTAGTGTCAACAGAATACGTAGTTGCAGTAGTCGTTGCCGTTGAAGCGCAAAATTCGAAATTTTGAACTTTGTTGCGCTTCAGAGCATTCGTCAGCTTCAAATACTACTACAACTACTTTATTCTGTTCCAGACCTAAGATTTGATATTCCTTTAATATAATCGTGGTAAAGTTGATGTAACCAAAACCCATGTACATAAATGTAGGTACATGCAAACAAAATAAATGAATTATAATGATACCAACTTGACTTGTTTGCCATTTTTGATTTTAAAAACTGCTAAAATTGGATATTTATGTGAAAAAGTGGCTTCATATTTGTTCATGTGTGCAGCTAACTTTGATGTTTTACATGAAAATATTTTAAAGCTGCCCAAAAATATGAAAAATGTGCAGGTATACAAAATGCACGTAAACGAGGATTTTGAAGAATAATTACAGAAAATATGTATTTTGGGCAGTTAAGTCAAAGTGCAGCTAACTTGGATTTTTTGTATGAAAATAATTTTAAAATGCCAAAAATTTTGGGCACTTATCTTAAATGTGCAGGTAAAGAAAGTGCACTTAAAAAAGGAATTTGTATGGGATTATAAAGAATAATGCCAAAAATTATCAATTTTGTGCAGCTAAGTCAAAAGTGCACGTAAATAAAAGGCAGTTAAGTCAAAACTACTGTACATTATATTTGTACTGTTCACCAAAACTTGAACAATGCATTAAAAATGTAGTGTCATAAGGGCTTTAACAGTTTTTTTACTATTAACTGTTGGCAGCGATTTTCTGTTTAAGTATGGCAACTTTCTTTATATTTGGCTGCCATTTTATTGTTAGTGATGCATGAAACTTCTATTCGGTTTACATCATATTCTATATTAAAATTTTTTTGTACCTTTTTTTTAATTTTAGACCTTCAAAATTATTCTTATCAAATAAAGCTACATATTATTTTAGTTTCTGAACAAAATGTTTCCGAAAGGTATGTATCATAAAAACCTTTTTTAAATATACGATAAGAAAGTATTCGAATAAAAAATTTGCCTACTTTATGAATGGTTTATTAAAGGTTCAATAGACTATTTTTCGTTTATGAATATAATTTTAGCAATTTTTACTTAAAAACGGTCAATTAATCATCAATAAGATTTTATGAATACGGCTGTAAGTATGTAAGTAAATACAAGACAGTGAGAGTATAAGTCAGATTCAAAAGATAGATAGGAAAGAAGGTTTCGGACCAAACCCGAGAGAAATCTCACTCAACCAAATTCGCCCTACGTGCGGCCAGCACACAGTCTTCTCTCGCGCAGCCAGGCCATCCCCATTACGAATCCTATCAGATTCTCGAGTCCGCAACGCGAGACATCCCCCAATTCGCTCAGGAATCTATTGCCCAGCCACCTCAGCCTGTACCCTGTAGTCGGGACAGTGGCACAGAATGTGCTCAACTGTCTCCATTTCGTCAGGGTCCTCACCGCCATCCTGCCCATCATACAGTGGCCCGTGATCATTCCTATAATGGTCCTAACGCAGACCCTACTCCTGCCCAGCAGCGACCCCGAATCGGACTTTCTAAGCACCGGCCACAGCGTACGTGATACCCGGCATTCGGTTCGGTTCCCCCAGACCCGATTGGTCGCGCCCAGAGTCCATTCCCTGATTCCCCCAAAAAAGAAGCATTTTGGAGGCCTAACCGCCTCCATACATTTAGGATCCTCCATCTCTGAGCCCTGTCTCGCCAACTCATCATCAACCTCAATGCCGCCTATGTCGCAGTGACCCGGCACCCAGCACAACCTTAGCACATACTCCCCTAAGACTCCCTCCAGAGCCCTCCTACAATCATCAAATAGCCTGGACTTCACATAACAGCCCCTTATGGCCATAAGAGACGCCTGGCTGTCCACATATATAGTGACTTCCGAGCCCCTATCAATGTTGTCCCTCATCAGTTCCACGGCCCTCAAGAACCCCAGAACCTATGCCTGAAAACCACTGCAGTCGTCATAAACATAAACAGTGCAGCCGGGTGGTCTTAGGCATTAGCCACCAGCCTTAATCTCACTCAGGATCCGTGAGTGACCCTGCGTGACGTTTCCCATCAATACTAACTCCCTCAGTCTAAGAATGCTCCTGGCTGCCATTCCCATCACATACTGCTCAATAGGCAGCAGATGTAGAATGACACCCAGAGCCGCTTGAGGAGTACTTCTCATGGCGCCTGTCATTCCGATTGAAGCACACCTCTGAGCCTTAGACAGAAGGTTCGTTCGACTTACCAATCTCAATGACTTCCACCAAACACAGCATCCATACATAAGAATGGGTCTAACAACCGAAGTGCTATCCCACTACTGACGGCCGGAGTCCCCAGCTCCTACCTATTGATGATCTGCAAGCATAGTAGGCATTGAGACCCCTCTTCAGTCTTTTCTGACAGCTTGCTGTCCAGAAAAACTCCAAGATACTTAGCACTGTCAGATAGTCCAAGCTCCACTCCCCCTAGTACCGCTCATAGCTACTGGTCAATACCCCCGTGAAGGTGCTCACCAGTTGCTCCACACCGGTCAGAGTCGACCCCCAGTCCTGTGTTACCCTAAGGTTACTTTGCACCAGTCTCGAAAATGAATCCCAATCCGTCCTTCTCGGATTCCTATACGGATACCTTTTCGACCTCTCAAACATTAGATTAAAGGACAAGCGACTATGGTCAGAGAAGGAAAAATCCAAAGCCGCCCTCCAATCCTCCACTAATTCCCTACAGTTCGTCAATGTTATATCTATCACTGCCTCTCTATCCCTTGTTCTGAACGTTGTTACAGATAAAAAGATTGCTGGCAATAATAAAATCAAACATAGACTAACCTCTTTTGTTGATGTCGGCACTTCCCCATTGGGCATGGAGTGCATTGGCGTCACAACCTAGTACCAGCCTCGAGCCGCTTCTACCTGAGTGCTCCACCAACTCCCGCACTTTCTCACCAGCTGGATCGGTAGCCTCGTATGGCAAGTATACCGATGCTAGTGCCAAGACAGTTCTGTCCTTGGCTTCCCTTGTCACAACCGTGAGGTCTCCATTACTGAAAAAAAGAGAAATCATAAATTTATGCTCAATTGTCGCCAGTACAAAAGTTCGTACCTTATCATCCGTGTGGGGTGCGAACAAAGTACCCTGTTTTTGGATTAAAGCCACGTCCACGTTGTTATCGATGAGGTGGGTTGCTTATTCGATTGAGGCTGCTTCACAGTGGTGCAAGTTAATCTGCACCACTTTCAGCCTCTTAGGGTCTTTCAGATTTAGGTTTCCTTAAGATGATAGACCCCAACCCGAATACAGCAACCCCTCCCATTGATTTCAGCTTCTTGAGAGACTCCCGATCTACTGCGAACCTGAAGTCTCTACTTTGGTTCTGCTTACAACCCAGTGAAGCTATCAACTTCCGCTGGCTTGTAATGAGCCCATTGTTCTTTTTGGCCAGTAACTCCAGTATGACCTCCACCGGTTTTATAGGTGCAGGTATCCATACCGTGACTACAGGCCTTAATGGCAACTCAGACGCGAGTATGACGTCCAATCTGGCTGCAGGACAAGCGCTGCCACACCTGCCGATTGTAGCCTTTAAAAATTTAAAGGTTTTTTGACTGCCGCAACTGACAGTTTTGACACCCCTTGCCCAGTCAGCCCCTTTGAACGATACTTCGTCCGGCCTTTCTTGAACGCTGAAGATTTCGTCGAGTAGTTTGTTCTTTAGCACCTCCCATTTGTCGATACTGATCCTTCCATCGGGATCCATACGATCAATGACAGCCGCTAGAATACCGTCCTTACCTGACGACTCCCTTAGCTTCCTCGACGTGGAGGGTTGGTCCTCTCTGGAGCCAGTCCTATAGTGATCTCCTTGCGGGGATCCTTAAAAGGGCAGACACCAGTCTGACCAGTCTTCTTAGCTGGGGATTTCTGGTCATCACCAGACCTAACTCTCTTAAATACCTCTTTATTGGGGGCCTTAGCAGAGCTCTGTCGGTGTTCACCCGATTTCCCTGCAGATGTTGACTGGTTTGTCCCGGTAATTCCTTTAGTGACTCCTTTTTAGGGGTAACTGTCGGAGATTATCAACACTTTGCCAGTCCTCATCGCGCGACTAGTAGTGGGTAATTCGTACACAGGCTTAGCTCTCTTATCCGTGACCATGCTGTCACGGTTGAAAGGGCGAGGTATTGAATCATCATCAGCAGGGGGGCTGATGGTTCGTTGTCTTTACTGACAACATTTTAGTCCTTGCTATGTATGTATCCCGCAGGATAGGGAATGCCTAGGATATCACCGACAGATCCGTGGATTCGTTCGAATCTAGCAACGTTCTTTCTGTGCTTCCTCTGCAAATGCCTATCCCGCCCATCATGTCGTGAGGAGTCTTTCTTAGCTGTATTTTCTAGAAAGGCTAAGAAGACTCTTACACCGCTCTTGGCTTTTTCGTAGCTCGTTCGGCTTTCTGATGTAACCTGTTCTGTCGCATCCTGCCGAACAATGGGGTTTGATACACTCCGCTTTCTGACCCTTGCCATCGGCGTCAGAGGGAAACTGTTCACGGCCAGTTTCTATAACCATTTACTAGCCATTCAGGTCCTCGGCACTGCTATCAACCAACTTGATCTTAAAAGTAGGGGATATGGGAAATAAAGGGGGGATAGATAGGAATATAGGTAATGGGATAGGGGATGGACGGATGGATATTCTTTATTATATATGTGTGTTAATTGAACTGTGTTTTTGAAAAGAACTTAAGACTTTACTTTAAAAATGGATTTTAAAATCGGTCAAAATTCAGCACACCTGTTGAAAACAATCATTTTTCTTCACATACCTGATTAAGTGTTTTTTGAATTACATTATCTTTTTTGTTTTTAAATTTAAAAGTTCTGTTTAGGGCATAATTTCCTTAACCCCATGCGTTTCTAAATTGATATTTTGTAAAACACCTCGTTATGACAGGTGATTGCTAGCTTTGGAACTCCTGTTTCTAACGTTATGTTGAAACACAATGTTTAAAAACTAAATTTTATAAAACGCTTCAGTAAAAAAAAGTCACTTGCGTTGTCAAATTAATCATAAAAATGATTGAGGCGTTACTTTTTAATATTCAATTTATTTTAAAAAAGTATTCACCCGGCGCCGGAACATTAATTGTATTTTTTTAGTCCTTATTGACAATAATCGATTTCTATCGACAGTAACTTGATATTTTCTAAGGCGCTTTTAAGTCGCCGTCGAGAAGAGTTGTCTCTGTTTTTGTCGAAAAGAAGTTTTGCGACGATCCAAATAAAAATTTAAGAAATTTTTAATAAAATGTAAACGTTTATTAAATTCATTAAAAATAAAAAATAAAATTTAAAAGAAGTTATCAACGCAATTTTTATTAATAAATTTAAAGCGAAAAGTGAAAAAATTCGAAAAAGTTTGCTAAAATAACGAAATTTTTTATTAAAAGTCACGACAACGATAAGGAGTGCCAAAAATTCGCTAAAAATTGCTAAATTAGCGGATATTCGCAAAAACTTGCTAATAGCGGATGATAGCAAAGTCGTATATTTATTACAAATCGTTAAAGCTGTAAAGAATCAGAAAACTTAAAGTAAATAATTGCTTATATCGCGAACGTAACGAAATTTCGCGAAAAAATCCATAATCTAAAACAGACTCTAAAATTTATTTGAAATCGCATAATTAGTTAAAAACACAAAATAGCGTTAAAAGATGAGCTATAATGATGAAGAACAAAAATAATAGAAAAACAAGTTAGAGTGCTATATTCGGCTGTGCAGAATCTTTGATACCCTCCACCGAGAGTTCTAATATTTCAGGAGTGGGCTCTATATGATATCTGTATATTATTAATTCATCTTTATAAAAACGGACGACAGCATTAAAATTGGTTGCGGTTTAGATCTACATTAAATTACACAAGGAAACAAAATTTAAATTTATTTGTGCTGGCTGGAACTTTATTACCAAATTTTTTCTAATTTGAGGTCGCTCATTTCAAATTCAATCTCCATTCTATCAGCTAGAATTTTCGAGATACATATACCGTTATGTCCAAAATTAAGGCACTTTCAAAAAATATAAATTGAAAAACAAAAAAGTATCATAAAATCTCCTTAATAAAGTTTTTTTTATAAATACACTAATACCTTGCTTTGTGTCGTTTCGTTTTGCGTTTTTTCGAAGTTGCGTTATTTTGGGTTTGAGTCTTTAATTTTTTTTTTTAATTTTCTATTTTTTTTCTTAACGAAGGCAACGACTTTTGTTTCTACATAATTGCGCCATGCCCTCAAAACTCTGGGATTCCGTTTCTTACTGAAAATCAATGCAACTTTAATACAGGAAATTTATTTTACATTGAAAAAAGCTGTTCATCAAACATTGAATTAATTTTTTGTGAAAGCCGACTTACGACAACAGCCGCTATGGACTTTTCAGCAGAGTAGGTAAATGAATTTCTTTTTTCTTTCTTTCTCGCGAAGGTTTTTTTGTACAAAACTTTTCGATTATCATTATCGCGAGAAAGAAGAAAATATTGTTGTTGTTTCCTTCTTTTGTGTTTGCCGAAGCAAACACAAATGCTTCTCTTCGTTTAGCAGAACGAAGAGGAATGATATAGAAGGAAACAAACTGAAGGAGAATAAAATTAGAAAAGAAAAATGAAATCGAAATATCGAATGGAAGGAAGGAAAAAATAAAGAATTCTTTTTCTGTTTTTTATTGAAATTATATTGTTATTTTGTGATCCGTAGCATATTAAAAACTTCGTTTTTGAAAAATTCACTAATAATTTACCAAAACGAAATCAATTTATTACATAGACATTCATTAAAACAAATTTCAATGAACAAAGTTTTTTCCTTCTTTTATTTCCCTCTATTTTTTTCCTTCGATTTAGAAAGAAGAAACAATTTTGTTTGCTTCTTCTCTCCATTTCGTTTCCTTCTTTTTCAGCCAAACGAATGGTTTTTTATTTCAGCACAAATATCAACGAAAGAAAACACAGCAGTTTCTCGCCTTCGTTTATAGAAACGAAACAAAAACAACAAATCTCTTCTTTTCGCGAAACGAAGAGGGAAAGATAAAAAAAAAAGAATTCTTTGCGAGGAAATACCTACCCTGCTTTTCAGACAGTGATTAATTTTTATTTTGTTTTTTATAAATTAATTGAATATTTTATTTTGTTTTAATTAAATTTGTTTTTTGCTATATACTTTATTAAATTTTCTGTTTAAAATGTAGTATTTTCGTTACCCTGGAACCAAGGCGAATTCATACAGGTGACATTTTCGAGTCATCTGTTTATTGCTTATTCTTTTGTGTGTATATTAAATGTCAAGCTTGATTAACATTTTGTGAAAAAATTTGTTAAAATTCAAAAAAAATTTAAATATGTACTTAAAAAACTTTTTAAAATTTTGTAAAACAAAAAATGAATATAAAATATAAACACAAGGATTTAAAAATGCGTAAAGAATAAGTGGAGCCACAATAAATTTGCAATACAGGAAAAGGATTTACCTTCTAAAGCAATTGTGTATATTTTATAAACAAAAAAATTTTCTTTTTTATATTTTCAACAAACATTGACTCTAACGTTTTACAAAAACTAAATATATAGCATTTTTCAAAAAAAGGGATAGCAAGCATAACTCTATCTCATGATGCGGTCACCTGTATGAATTCGCCTTGCCAGGAACCTATCTTCGATCTTTAAATGGTTTGCTATAAAAAATTATAATTCACTTTGCGTCGTTTCAATTTGCGTTGCGTTTTTTTGGAACTTAACCACGACGCAAAGTGAGATATTGGTGTACCCGAATTAACAACAAAAAAAAAAAAAACATCTCTACAAACGTAAAATTTTGACATGTTTTCCAAGGAATTTGTGTGGTTTATTTTGCCCTTTAGAATTTTTAAAGAACTTCGGTTCTAAATAAATACAGTTGTTTTCGGTTAATTGAGCCCCGCTTAATTGAGTTTCTCGTTTTATTGCACTAAAAACCATGGAACGAAATCATTCAGTATAACAGTCTATGTAAAAATACCCGTTTAGTTGAGTTCCGTTTAATTGCGCCACCCGCTTAATTATTTCGCAAAATAAGACCACATTGCGAAAAACAAGAGCAAATGTTTCGGTTAATTGTTTCCCTCTACTTAATGTGTTTTTGCTCCACAAAAATCAAGAAAGCCTTGTTTCATGTTTCAGTTTTATAAATAAATGTTATATAAAATAAATAAAGAAATGAGTTACATTTTCTATCTACACATGGGTGTTTCGCTTTATTGCACATCTTGCTCAATTAAGCGATTTTCGTTTTAATTGCGTCGGCGACTCAATTAACCGAGTACTGCTTAATTGAGTTCCCGTTTAATTGCGTCAACAGTCGTGCATTTTTAGAAACTCAATTAAGCGGAAATAACTGTATAATAATTTGCTAAACTTCTGATTTTATATATTTGAAATGTGATCAACTTATATTTTAGTACCCTTCAGGCACCTTAGTTTGTCTGTTTAATCCCGTTTGAAATATCTCCTCACACAAATTACTATTTACCCTTGTAACTGAATACTTTTTTTTATAGTATTTTGTGTTGTTTTTAGTTTTTTTTTTTTTTTAAATAACGCACGCTATTATAAACGATTTGAATTTACATCATTCATTATGTTTATAGATGGGATTTTGTAGGGTATTTACATGTTATCTGGGTAATATACCTGATAGTTATATTTTTTTTTTTGTATTTATAAAACACAAATGAATATGGCAGTCATAAACTGTCAATAAATTTAATTAAATTTTTAATAATTTTAATTAGGCTTAAGTTCATTAAATTCAATTTTCATTAAATTATTTTTATGAAGAAAGGAATTTTACAACATGAAAATTAATTAAAATTGTTATTGATAATCTTTCATTCTTGACCGTGGCTGGGGCTCGAACCCGGGCCGGCAGGTTACCATGACATGTTTCGATCGCAACCACTCGATCTCCTCAGATGGATTTGCCGTTTTACACTCGCAGCCATCGACGACTGCTGACGTCAATAGTCAAACATCAATCCTTAAAGCAAATTGTATTTTAACCTTTGGTAGATCGAAGTTTGCTTTTTTGAATGATTATCCATTTTAATTGATTTTACATGTTCTTCCTTACCCGGGGTCTCCACCTAACATAAAATGACTAACTTTAACACTAACTGCAAGTTTTAACTCTAACTTCACTACGTGTACGCCACCATAAACATATAACCATTTTAACAGCAAGTCTTAACTTCATGTTTTAACTGCATTTCATGTTAGGTGGAGACTGGGTGTTACTTCTGTTTTTTCGTACTTTTGTCAAGAATTTTTCTTGAAGTCCAAAGTACATTTTTTGTTTTTTTTTCATCTTTTTGTCCTTCCTTTTCTTGTTGACCTTTTTCAGCACAACTTGAAGGACAAATGAATACATAGAGCTCGTGCCTAAGCTTTAACAATAATTAGTATTGTGGTTATTTTGTTGAACTATATGGTTTTTAATCCAAATTTTTAATAATTTTAATTAGGCTTAAGTTCATTAAATTCATTAATACGATTTCTGTATGACGTGCTAAATTCCCAATTTTCCATATTTGATAAATACACTGAAATTTATTGTTGAGGGAAAGCTAGCTTCTATGCGCATTTCACTGGTTGCTTAGGCCAGCTCATCAGGAAACCTTTTCCTAAGATTTTAGAAAAGCTAGAAATATTATACGAATAAAACCCTAAAGCGAATAAGAATTTTAAACACTCAAAGTTTTACTCGTAAGTAACAATATCAAAGCTTAAACAAAACACCAACAATAAACAGTGAGTTTATCTTTTCTTACATCCCCCTACAATTGGTTGGGTTCTTTCCGACTCGAATTGTAGTTATAAGTGGGTAAAAAGAAAAAACAAAATTAAAAAACAAATTGTTTCATTCTATTGTCTTCGTAAGAAAACAACAAAAAACCAATTTGCCAATTCAGTTTTCTGCACGGGCACATGCGAGTATATTATCAAAGTTATTTACGGGAATACAAAATTTATCATTAATACGATTTCTGTATGACGTGCTAAATTCCCAATTTTCCATATTTGATAAATACACTGAAATTTATTGTTGAGGGAAAGCTAGCTTCTATGCGCATTTCACTGGTTGCTTAGGCCAGCTCATCAGGAAACCTTTTCCTAAGATTTTAGAAAAGCTAGAAATATTATACGAATAAAACCCTAAAGCGAATAAGAATTTTAAACACTCAAAGTTTTACTCGTAAGTAACAATATCAAAGCTTAAACAAAACACCAACAATAAACAGTGAGTTTATCATCGACGACTGCTGACGTCAATAGACAAACATCAATCCTTAAACCAAATTGTATTTTAACCTTTGGTAGATCGAAGTTTGCTTTTTTGAATGATTATCCATTTTAATTGATTGGTTGCGTGGTTGCGATCGAAACATGTCATGGTAACCTGCCGGCCCGGGTTCGAGCCCCAGCCACGGTCAAGAATGAAAGATTATCAATAACAATTTTAATTAATTTTCATGTTGTAAAATTCCTTTCTTCATAAAAATAATTTAATGAAAATTGAATTTAATGAACTTAAGCCTAATTAAAATTATTAAAAATTTGGATTAAAAACCATAAATAGTTCAACAAAATAACCACAATACTAATTATTGTTAAAGCTAAGGCACGAGCTCTATGTATTCATTTGTCCTTCAAGTTGTGCTGAAAAAGGTCAACAAGAAAAGGAAGGACAAAAAGATGAAAAAAAAACAAAAAATGTACTTTGGACTTCAAGAAAAATTCTTGACAAAAGTACGAAAAATCAGAAGTAAGGAAGAACATGTAAAATCAATTAAAATGGATAATCATTCAAAAAAGCAAACTTCGATCTACCAAAGGTTAAAATACAATTTGGTTTAAGGATTGATGTTTGACTATTGACGTCAGCAGTCGTCGATGGCTGCGAGTGTAAAACGGCAAATCCATCTGAGGAGATCGAGTGGTTGCGATCGAAACATGTCATGGTAACCTGCCGGCCCGGGTTCAAGCCCCAGCCACGGTCAAGAATGAAAGATTATCAATAACAATTTTAATTAATTTTCATGTTGTAAAATTCCTTTCTTCATAAAAATAATTTAATGAAAATTGAATTTAATGAACTTAAGCCTAATTAAAATTATTAAAAATTTGGATTAAAAACCATAAATAGTTCAACAAAATAACCACAATACTAATTATTAATTTAATTAAATTTAAAATAAATTTTCTTATCAAAAGTAATTTTTGGGAATACAAAATTTTAATTTAAAAGATTTTATTATTCGTGCCTAAAAAAACAAGTTGAAGTTACTTAAAAATGTGTTTGACTTCCTACAGGTTGTTTATAAAATTAGTTTATTTCTACAGACGATACACAATTTTTCAAAAGTGGCATAAACTTTTATTTGTTTTTTTGGACTGTCAAAAAAATGACTTTTTATTTTGTGCTTAAAATTTGGTTTTTTCTGTTCCCGTACTTTTGTGTAATTTTGTCTCTTTATGAGAGAAATTTATGCTTGCTCTCATTTTCACGAACTCTTCATAAAAAGTAAAGAAACAGTAGCCCGTTTCTGTATTTCTCGCATCGTAAAATTTTCCGACTGAAACCAGTGAATCGGGACAGAAACAGTGAAAAATGAAACAAAAAATGGTTTTTCTCACACATGTGTTTCTGTATCTTTTTTTTGCGAGAATTATCTGTCATTTAAATAATTTTCCAGCAATTATTGGAAGGATGCGAGAAAAAGTGTTTCTATAACAATATTTTGCGAAAAGTTTTTTTCAAGAACTGTCAAAATAAGTCACATTTGAAATTGGTGGCGAGAAAAACAAAATGTAGATATTTTGAATTTAAATATGTTTATATACTATTTTTTTTAAATAAATAAAAAAATAGAAGGAATATAAATGATAAATGCATAATTTATATGATGAAAATAAACAAAAAACAATTGTTATATTTTGTTAGTTAAAATTTTTGTTAGCCTTTTCTTGGTTTGGTTTTAATCAGTGCTGCCAGATAAATTTGTGTCAAAATCGTCAATTTCCTGAGAAAAAAACAAAAAAGATCTTCTTTTTTGTTTTAAAAATCGTGCAATTTAAAATCAATTTTAAACAAATTTGTTTCGACTTTTATTAAAAAATAATCAAACAAAAACATAGTTAAAGTTCATGGGTATTTAATAATTATTATTTAATAATTGAGATATAAATCTTTAATTTACCTATTCCTATAAACTTTTTCTTTTTTACCTGAAATAGACTTAGTAGAATACCTTGTAGTTAAAATTAAAAAAATCGGTTCATAAATAAACGGGTTAAAGACCCAGTAAAATCTTCGCCTACAAAATAATATGTTAAGTAATCAGAAACACATAAAAGCACTACATACAATTCTACTGAAAAACTAATGAATTTTACAAGGGTTGTGCCAAAAAGAACAAATTCAAAAGTAAATCATTTTTTATCTTAATACATCCAGAAAAAAGTAGTTATCGAAGTTCTTACGGAAGAAAGCTACTAAATAACGAGTGAAAGAAGCTATCCATTTTGAAAAAGGAATAATGGTTTTGGCACAAAAGTGTACATATATATAAGATAAGAATATCAAATATCAATCATATTTTGTATATGTATATAAGAAGTATTAAATGTTCAAAATAAGCCAGGTCGGTCCATTACTTTCCCTCGAAATTATACACATTATACACAGCTAGTTACCTATTTGTAGAAATTACGGGCATAAGGGGCTTATAGTGTAAAACGCAACGTCAACAATATCATTAAAAGCAAAAATAAAATCAAAAATATTTTATAAATTTGTTGTTGCTTTCAGACATTCATATTATTATTTTTTTTTCAATTTTACACGCCACAAAATAGAAGTGTTTGAAATTTAAAAATTCAAGATGAATTTCTATAGAAAGTAACATCAAAATTATAAAATATTTTTGATTTTGTTTTTGCTTTCGTCACTTTTTTAGAAAAAATCATCAAAACGTCACTTTGTTAATATCGGAACAAAAAATCGTCGAGATGACGATAACTCGTCAAATCTGGCAGCCCTGTTTTTATTATATTTATTTCTTTTGTTGACGTTTCGCTTTTATTTGACACTTAATTACTGGAAATATTCCAGTATAAACAGAGTTTGTTGTGTCTGTTTTCGCATTGAAATACAGAAACACTTTTATCTCATAAATCGAGAAACGATGGAATTTTTTGTTTCACACTTAATGTAAGAAATTTTACGATGCGAGAAATACAGAAACGAGCTACAGAGCTATTAATTATTTTAAATTACACAAAAAAGGTTCTTCATGAAACGAGTCTCGCAAGTTTGCCCATTTGCACAAATCTTTTAAGCGATATCATGAAAACCCTTAATATGTTGGCATTTATTAGTGTTTGTCTTCAGTGAAATTTAGTGTTTTACAATATGGAGAAAGATACGTCTCGTAGACCAGCATGTAGTTTTTTTCAATTTGAGTCAAAGTGTGTAATACCAAATATACAGGGGTGTTCTGGAAATAAAAAACGCAAAACACAAGCATTTTAAACGTCGTTTTTGAATAAGATTTCTGTAATAAAAGAATTTTATGATTATATTATAGAAATATTTCTCTATAAAACAAAATTTTATAACAAAAATTATAAAAATAAGATCAAAAGTTTATTAAAAACAACTTCCAAATTCTTGCATTTTGCGTTTTCGATTTCCAGAACACCTCTGATATTTTGGTTTTTCTTTCAAACTGCAAATATGAAACATAAAAAGTGTTTTGTCTTTCCTGTAAAATGTGTTGAAAGCGAGTAAGCATGTTTGTATATTAAGCCGAAGATGTGTTTATTTTAAAACGAATAAGTTTAAACTTTGAAGTTTTTTCTAAAGCTTAATAAAAAAATTGAAACTTGGAACAATACCTTACCAAACAAAAATTTCTTCAAGTGGGTCACATAAAAGCAAATAAATTTATTTTTTTGTTAATTGTATAATCAATAAAAATTTCCAAGAATTAGAAATAAAAGATACTACGTTTTAATTTGCATAATATGTACCAATTAAGAGTGCGTGCTAAATAATAAAGAAACGCGAATATTTAAACTTTAAAGTGGCTGCATCCGTCAATTAGATGTGCGAATTTTTTACTGGTGTGATTGAATTCATATTCATTAGAGTTTCCCGAGCAAATATTTGTAAGTATTGAAAATATAGGAAATCGCAAATATGGTAGTTGTGTCTTCAGTGCATTTGAAGTAAAGTAAATTTTAAAAATCCGAATACATACATATGTACATATATTGTAAAAATGAGGTGTAAGTGTTTTCCGCAATCACGCCCAGACGGCTAAGCCGATTGATGAAATTCGGTACGGTATAAAAAGCGGTTTAGATAAGGAAAAGGACAAAGCAGTACAAAAACGGTAATTTAAATTTTCTTTAAAATAAACAATCCAGAGACTTGAAATTTAAGCAGTTGTTTTATTTTTACTAGAAAATGTCATTTAGAGAATACATTTTCACTGGGAGGGGCAAAAAGGGTTCAATTATGTACTTTCGGTAAAAACGAAATTTTTTCATTACAGAACAAACATGATAGTCCGAGTTTAGACGAGCGAACATTTGGAAGGAAAACATCTGGAATTTTCTTTTGTTTTTTCATTTGCGGTCACATAGACGAACATGTTGCCGGAAACATTCTGTTAATATTGTTGTTTTTTCTCAAAAAGCAAGGTAAATGTCAACAAAGAAAATGAGAACAAAGCGTGTCGCCGAGTACCGAACACAAAAACCATTCTCTCTTCCCCACCCGCAATTTGCTAACAAACAAAATGTTTCACTTCCAGATGTTTCCCTGTCTAAATGGGCACTTAAAGAGGAAACATTTTTTTACCAAATTAAGGCCCGTTTTCACAACTTACCGATACTTTATCGCTCACTTTAGGTTAAAGTAAAGTTTTAATAAATGTAAGTAAGCCACTATCATGGATAACGATCTTAAAGCGATGTGGTGGCTGAAGTCTAGGCTGTGGTTCGTGTCCTGATCCTAGACATCGTTAGTTTCTAGTGGTGCTTAGAAACTAATAACCGAGCATTGCTATTACTTGGCCACCTCAGTAAACAGACTGCGCCCTTACCCGTTACTGTGGGCTATGACGTTGCAGACCTCCAGAGTCCCTATACCTGTGGGACCCAAATGGGAAAAACATTTTTAAGAACATTTAACAAAGAACGGTACGGGACTGGACATCGACAGGACAATGAGTAACAAGGACAATGGGCCGAATACGAAAATGTCGGTTGCTGCAGCAAGTCCGACTTCCACAGGAGGTCAACGTGGTAAACCCAGGCTGACCGAATTTACAAAGGCAACTCGACCATAAGGCGGTTGCTTCAAATTATGTAGCGAGGTACCTTAGTCATTCGCACTAAATACCTCCAAAACCGCAAAAACCCTTTCCGTCGGTTGCACGGACAAATCCCATGCTTCAGGTTCTGTTAAGTTAGAAACGAGTAAGTCGTCCAACACAACAGTTTCCAATGTGCCTATTGTATAAACAGGATCAGAGATGAGAATATTCTGCTCCAAATTTGCACCTTCCCCCGCCAACATTGGCGGCCCTAATAATTTAACCCGGCATAAAAACCCTTTCAACAGGGCATCCAACACAAGGCGTGCTGCGTAGCATATAATTGGACTGTTCGGCAGCCGATAGAGAGCAACCAGGGATTTAAAGTCACAAACATGCCAATAAACAGGTCCTGCGGCGAGGTGACTAAATACCACTTTGTGAAGGCGGTATTGACAGAGGTGTAGCTGACGGATCAATTTGCCGTTCTAAGTGGGACTTGGTGAAGCAACGAATAATGAATATCTTTTGGAATATCCTCAGTGAGAATCCAGGAGCACCTCCACAATGTGACAGCGCTGACCGGTACCAGGGTCACGTTAAGTTGATGGCGTGCGTAGGCGAGCGCTCAGCGTTTCCTTTGAAACTGACTATAGGCTCGATTGGCGAAATATGAGATGTTGCTAGGCTCGATGCGGTTTCGGTGGTGTTGAGTGAAATACCACGGAGACCTATATTCATCGCTATCATCCCAGCTGTTCCTTCTGCACCAGAATAGATCCTGAAGATAATTTAATGCTGTAATCCCCAACTTCCTACTCATGACTGGAAATTTTTCAAGGCTTCAGCAGCTGAAGGATCATCAAAGACTGCGTTCTGCATTAGGACTCCTTGAAGTCACTGATAGAGAAACAGGGTAAGATATATTATGGTTTTAGTGCTATCTTGCTCCGACGGCTACGGAATCTACGCAGTCTGTAGACTGTATCGCTGATTACGTTTCCGTTCATTCGTGCGACAAAGAGGACAACCAGTCCATCTTGACATAGTGGGTGATTTCTTTAAACGCATGGATGGATGGTCAGGTGACGCCGCCACTCTAAGGGAGCATCTGCTTCATTTCTACAACGGGTGGTAGAGAGGAAAAGGCAGCTAGTAACGGTCCAAGACCCATGGATCCACAAGGAATGGGTTTGCGGACCTAACTTTTAGGGCCACCTACTACAGTATAACCCGGTTAATTACCCCACGCTTAAATGCCTTTCACGCTTATTTACCTTGAGTTTTAAATCCCCGTTTTTTTTCTTTCATTTTTCAAACAAAAATCCACGTTTAATTGCCTTACGCTTAATTACCCAATTCGGATAACTGCCTTAAAAATTAAACTCCCAAAACAAAATTACACCTAAATTTCATTCGTTTAATTGCCTCAATACGATTTGACAACAACACAGCAAGAATTGCAACCAAGTTTACATGTTAATAATTTGAAAATATGCACTAAAAATTTCAAAAAAAAAATATGCCCCAAAAACAAAATAAGGCTTATGTGAAGCAAAATATTCCACAATTTTATATTTGTTTTAAAATAAACTTTATTCTGTGCTCACCAGAAAAAAGTTACGTTATGAGGTTTAGATTCATATAAGAGTTATTTGTGCTGACTATTATCTAGATACACCAAATATAGGAGATATTTTGTCTTAAAGGGATTAAAGGAAAGGTCGCTAAATTTTAATTACATAAACAATTAAAAGGATAAAATAGCTTGAATATTTTAGGGATTGAAATTTGAATGGAAGCTGTATGTTTAAGCTATTTTGGGACAAATTTAATCTTAATACGAACATGTTTTAATGGTTTATGGACATAAAGAAAGAAGTTTGCACTCCGTGATATTACAGACCGATTCTCACAATTTACAAAGTCGTTCTTATGACAATTAAAACGTATTTACCAAACTTTATCAAATTATCTAAAAACTGCTTACTTTACGCACAAGGACAGACAACCAGCCAGATGGACGGACGGACACGAAAAGGTTACTTTTAAAAGTATTTTTGATTCGATTGGTTTACTAAACGAAGCGTCCAGATTTCTATGTATCAGCACAAATTTATGTAATTCCAGTTTCTTTAATTTTTGTATATAAGTATATAAAACTTTACAATTTGAAATAACATTTTTCTTCAACGAAAACTTGCTTTGGCATTAATTTGGCATAAATTAAATGTAGATGGCGAAATTTAAGCAACAGAAAATTCATCTGTTTTGCAAATTATTTTAAGCATTTTTTATTTAATGAACATGCAAAAAATGCAGCAATAGCTAAAAAATGCAAATAATTCACAATCAAATCGATTCCAAAATTTAAAAGGTTTTAAAACGGATAAATATATTGTTTCTGCATCCGTTTATTGCACAAAAAAACCATGCAATTGCATATTTACGGTTTCTCTGATCATAAATTTGTACATATGTATGAGTACGCTTTTGTTGGTAGGAAATGGCAAAACATCTCAAAAAGTATTACAGATAAAATTTAAGACAACAAATCCCATTGTTTTTTATTTATATCTCTTTAGATTTCGGTGTTACGTTAAAAAATTCCTGTCAAATTTCTTTTCATACATCAAAGTATCTTTTCATACATCAAAGTATCTTGTAAGTAAATACGCTTAAACGAATACGTTTAAATACCTCAGTGAGGTAGTTAAACGTATTCTTATAATTACCTCACCGAGGCACAGTGGTCCAAATTCTCCATCTAGCCGGAAGAAAGTAATTTTTTTACTATTTCGAAACTAAATATTTTGTTTGATAATAAGTTGACAAGTGCCCACAGTGCATAACGGTACATTTTTTATTTATTTAACTTCTGTTTCAGGTTTGCTTTCTTGTTTTAAACACACGTAATTGCTGTTTTGTTTTTCTATTATAGCTCAGTTGATATTTAGTACCGAAATTAAAGTTGTCGTGAAAAAATAAGAAAAAAGTTTTTAAATTATTTTTTTGCTGAAATTAATTTAACAAAGGTAGGAACAAATTTTACTATTTTTATATTTCAAATAAAATGTTTTGTTTAGAAAAAGAATGCAGTTTTGTACGTGTGTGTCTTATATGTTAACATTTTGTTCAATGTCCAAATTCAACTAGAGTTTTAAATGGGAATTTATAAGACTTTAATTCTATTATTTGTGGTTTTGTAATCTGTATAATGGTAGCTTGTCAATGTTTTCAAATTTAGCTGCCAGTTTTTGCCTATATGCTTTTTATTTGGTTTACAGTTTAAAATGTCCATTACTAAGAGGGAACTATTTGATGCTTGGTATAGTGAAAAACAACAAAATAAAAAACTTAATGCTGTTGTATCACATGTTTTTGATAAGATCGGGCTTCAGAATAATGAAACGGATAGCTATTGCAAACAAGTGAAACAAAACAAAAATTTTAGATAAATAAATAAATAATGTTTTACAAAAATACAGGTATATTATTTGTTTTTATTTTTTAACAAAAAATTTGCCACGCCCATTTCACCGATTGCGCCCATTTTTTTAGTGAGTGTTTTTATTGATAAAATCTATGAACGTGCAAAGTTTCATGTCAATGCGGCTTTTCAAAAGCGAGTTATGACTTTCTTCCGGCTAGGTTAAGCATTTGGACCACTGTGCGAGGTATTTAAGCGTATTCGTTTAAATGCTTACCCCGCATAATTACCCAAACATATTGGCATTTCTGGCGAGGTAATTATCAGTGGAATACTGTATATGTCAAAGGAACAAGTAAAATTTGATCTTGTATTTTTAAATGCTATGCTAAAACATATTAAATACTTCATTCCTTCTGCTTCCAGTGATGAAGACACGTCTTTGACACTATAGATTGGCGATAAGTTGATCTGGGTTGTTTCGGCCTACATGTCACACGACTACGGTGACGAGCCATCCAAAAGGCACATCCATGGTAAAGTGTCCAATCTGTGCTGATGCTAATACTAGAGGTAAGTGGCTATTTCTTTTATTTTTTACAATCACATGGAAAAAGCCAACGCAGGCTCGGAACCTACGTTCTTTGTAGCTAAAGTGAGTTAAAAGGGAGTCGTACAGAAGGGCTCAAGAGAGACGATAGGGTGAAAATACCTGCTTGATGGCAAGGATTCTATGCCCTGGCTATAACGCGGTAGGGTCTAATTAGGACAGTGATATCGGTAATAACCGGTCAATGCCTGAAAAGAACCCCATCGATAAAGATTGGTCTGGGTTATAATGACTACTGTAAAAGTTTTCATGAAGAGGAGGAGACGGAGTTTCACTTTTTCTGCCAATACTCCGGTCTCGGGCCTATAAGGATGAGGCATTTTGGAAGACCGGAAATGCCATGTTTGAATTAAAACCATGGAAGGAAGACATAATAAATGGTTTTAATAATATCAACACAGCGTTAACATTTGCCGAAATATTAGTTCGAATGAACATTTAAAGTTTTTAAAAAAAAGACCTAAAGCTCGACAATTTATTAATACTTGAAAATAATAAAGGTCGAATAAAATACATATTACATACAAAACATAATTATATTTTTAATAAATATGTATGTGCATATGAGTTTATGTAATTGAATTAGTTTAAGTTTAAATATTATATTTGATTTCGTATGAGAACTAGGTATAATGCATTTTATTTTCCCTTATAACTAAAAAAAGTACTTTTAAATGAATATTGAGTTTTTTTAAGCGAGGTTTTTTTAAATGCGATGATTGCGCATTTATCCGGGTTATCGGTTAAATGATTCCCCATTTAAATGCATAGAAAACTGAACATTTTTCAGTCGGAGAATTTTGCGAATTTCTAAAGTAAAATTATGTCTGCCAACAAGCAAATAAACAAAACCATATGATTTAATTTGCCCAAATAGCACGATAGTGTGACCGCATTGTGCCGATTATTGTCGCAATTGAGTTTTGGCCGATACGAACCGAAAAAAATGTCACAATGTGCGACGATAATGGGACCACCCAAGAACAAATTGTGCAATGTTATTAAATATGCGCCGATATAGCACGATAAAAATCGTCACAGATTGTGCTATTTGAGCCGATAGTGGGATCTTAGCTTAAAGATTATTAGAAATACCATAAGTCCTTGTACAAAAAGTATTGCTAGTTGACGTGACTAACTAACGAGATCAATTCATGTATATAAGTTTTTTACGTTATTTTTAACGCATTTTTGAAAAACTAGACCTATCTCTCTATCTCACTAATTGGAATGTCTGTCGGCAAACTATAAACCTTTTTCTTACAATTTTTTCTGAGTATGTGATTTTGTTCTAAACAATAATAAATTTTATTAATAAAAAAAAGTAATTTTTCAAAATTAAATAAAGTTTTTTAACTGTACAAACTGCATTTTAGCTGGAACCTGGACAACACCCAAAAACTGGATAATCCAGGCCGTCTGGCAACCCTACGTTAGGAGGGTTTATTTATCACCTCCATACATGAACGAGTTTTTAACTATATCTGACAAGTTTTATGCGAAGCCTGGAATGCCAAATTGCTTAGGAGCCATTAATGGCAAGCACATTCGTATAGTTTGCCCAAGGAAAAGCGGTTGTTTATATTATAATTACAAAAAGACTTTTAGCATCGTATTAATGGCAGCTTGTGATGCTAACTACGCCTTCAATCAGAGTGATGGTGGCGTGCTTGCTCGAAGTACATTTGGAAAACAGTTATTAAATGAGACTTTGGAAGTTCCTCGCTGTGCTAATTTACCGGGAACTTCTATGAATTTCTTATATTATTTTGTCGGTGATAACGCATTTCCATGCTATGTAATATACTTATGTACATGTATTAACAATTACTATTGAAAAAATATATAGTGGCTTGAAATTTTGTTTTTCAAATTTACATACATTCATAGTTTTATTGTTTCTTTTTTTTACTATTTAAAAAAAATCATAAAATATTCTTTAATAGTCAAAAAAAAATCTTGTCCTACAGACTGTAAGAAATACAAAATAAAAGTACATAATTAAAAACTTAACAAATAACAAAGAATCAAAAATATTGTCCCACAATAATTAAAAACTAAATAAAAATCGTAATTTACATAATTAGAATTTTATGAGACACATTTGGTAGTATTAATAATAATACATATCACAAATTGAATTTCATTATAAAAATAAAAACATTACTACTGCTTGAAAAAAAAAATAATTGAATTTCTTTAAAAACTAAAGCAGGCAGCTTTGCTTTAATTTGATTGACCACACTTGGTGGCATGTTGGCTGCTTTAATTTTGGCTGCCAATCCTGCAAAGAAAAGAGCGGTGAAGTCTTCTTCTTTTTTTTTTTGTTTTGCAACTGCCCCACAAGTTTCCGATATGCTTGACGCTGCAAAATCTAGAAATTTCTGAAAACCAATTATAATAGTTTTTAAAAAGGGAAACTGATATATACTTTTTAACTTTTTTCGCGTAAACTGGTTGAGTAATGTGAAGCCGGATATACAAAGCCGTCGCTTGAATCATCAACCATCTCGATAATGTCTTCTTAGTTGTGTTATTGGCAGTTAAAAATTATTTTTTTTTAAATTCGGTGAAAATCGAAAACAAAATGTATGTATAAATTTTTGTAATAACTTTTTCGGTTTTTTTTTAAAACTTTTATTGGTTTGAAAACAAAAACGAAAGCTCAATTTGAGCAGCCCAGCTCCCAGGGGGAGGGCTATCACAAGAGGTTCCATTAAATAGCCTTGAGGATACTGTTTCGCAGCTCTTGTATTGCAAGTCGGCCAATTATTTGGTGTTGAAAGTATTCCACCATCAAGTGACAATTTTACTGAGTCAGTTGAACCAATAATATAACCAGCAGATTGGCCAACAGCTCAACCAGAAGAAGAACTCATCAGGCACAAGAAAGTTTCGTTACTTATTAAAAGTTCTTACTTGGCACTGGGAAGTTCAAGAGGGTTGAAACCATCACGAATTTGTCTTCTTGTACTTAGCGCATCTATACAAGAGTTTTCCTTTTCATCATCATAAAATAAATGGACATTAATATCAATTATAAATACTTTTTATTCAACACAACAATTAAAAATACTTTTAGCTTAAAAAATTATTTAATTTTATAAAATTTTTACTTGCCAAACGTTATATTTAAAGTTGGCAAATCGATATTTTAAGTTGGCAACTTTATAGCAAACTCAACTAAAAACAGTTGGGTATCACAATATCTAAAATGAGTTTGGTTGTGCAAAAGTTGGGTTGACTCCAACACAAACAAACTGAGTTGTGTGGAGAACCGCAATAGGGGCATTAACTGAACACTTTTATCGCACCGGCAAAACATTACTTAAGGCCATGTCAGATAAAACTTCATCGCTTTGCGTGACGTTTCTTACTTTGGCAGAAAAGCGTAACGCAAAAGGAGTATGTCACAATAACCACTTGGACAAAACACATGAATTGTTTGTTAAAAATAAATAAATAAAAAAAATATACTACCAGAATGTCAAAGGGTGCAAAAAGATGAGTGTTGCCTAATTTTTCGCTTCGCTCTGCGTTAAAAGTACTTTATGTGACATGTTTCGTATAAGTATGAATATTTCATCTTTAGTGTCAAAGCGAATCTCTAACGCAACGCGAAGCAAAAGTTTTATCTAACATGGCCTTTACCGCCTGAAACTTACAACATTGTCCAAAAAAATCAGGGCCTCAAAATATCTCCACTTTTTTTTGGGCCCTCAGAACCACTGCCAGAAGCAACTTGCCCAACCTCTTACCCTGCTTGTAAAAGTCACGAAGCCCCTTCCATCGCTTCTTGCATTTGATTTCTGTAAAACACTTTAACTAAATTAAATTATTTTCACAGCAGCAGCTACTTCTCTCCACGCGCACTTTTTTTTATTTAAGTTTTTGTAGTCCGGTTGACCAAGATCATACAATATTGTACGGTTGCGCACTTCCTCAATAAGCAGTTCGTCCATACATATTAAATTTTAACTGTATTAAAAAAGAACAATACAATTAATAAATAGTAACAATACCAACTTCAATAAAAAACACAAAAGAAAATAAATTAAAAATTTAAACAAAATAAACAGCTGCCTTTTCTCTTTCAGTGGTGCCACTTTAATCTTTTTTGAGTTTTAAAAAGTTATATTTCATGAATTTTCGCGTTTTAAAAGTTATATTTCGTGCAACTTATCGTATTGACAGCACTTACTTGTTCATTGTCGCCAACAAAAAATAGAATTTAGCCTAAGCATTTGATTGCACGCTGAAATATGTCAGATTTTTCAAAATTGACTGTCTCAGATAGAGAAGAATTTCCCGTCTCAGGGAGAAAAGAATTCTGCGACGTACTGCAGCCTAGCTGAGTTTCTTGTATGTCCAGCGTTGACACTGAGGATGAACTTTTTGATATGTAATGGTGGTTGTAAAACTTCATTGCTGTCCAATGCGGCCAATGTGGCTGGAAGTTTTCTGCCCCCAGGCTAGACTTTGCTTTGATTTTCTTCTTTACATTTTAAATGCAGTTTTCACATTGGCCCATTTAGCTTTACAGTCGTCTACCGAATGCCCCGGGCATTTTTTTTGAATTTCGCGCCAAGCCTGCTCACGTTTGTAGCGGTCTTTGTAGTCTGGGGATGAGTATTCCCAAACACATGGATACTGTTCTACCGTTAGTATCAAATCATTTATACCATTGTGTGATGA
This sequence comes from Pollenia griseotomentosa, assembly GCA_963931875.1. Lineage (NCBI taxonomy): Eukaryota > Metazoa > Arthropoda > Insecta > Diptera > Polleniidae > Pollenia > Pollenia griseotomentosa. The sequence goes on along the minus strand of OZ007560.1, from coordinate 180,320,044 downwards.
AGATACACTTGGCTTTTTCTTTTTGGCAAAGGGGCTTGTGCTTGCTGATCGGGACAGTAGTAGACGTTTTCAGTGTTTATGTCATTATCCAATATTATAAAGTCATCCAAATCCATATTAAAACTGCAAGTAAATAATAATTATAACATTTAAAATATAAAAACTAGTTTTACTTACAAAAAAAAATGCTGTTTTAGGTCACAAAACAAACAAAAAATTGGTTTAAAAATAAAAAAATATTGGCGCGTATTGGTGTTCACATGATTGCCGCACCAGGGTTGCATTTAATTGTGCCAAATGGGCACAATATTGTTGTTGGTTGCCGTATAAGCCAATAAATTGTGAAATCACACGATTGGCATACAAAATAGACCAATATTTAGTGCATTTCGACAATCGTAAGATCCCACCTTAAGTTGGCCACAGCTACAACGGTTGTCGTGTAGCCATGTAGTCGTTAAAATATTTATTTCCATATACACACATGTATTCCATTTTTGACAGCTTGTAGTCGGTAGCCTGCTGTCTTGAATGTGCTTAATGCATGAGAATTGTTTCTCTTTATAATACTACATTTACATTAGGCCAAAATCTTGTAGATTTGATTTAAAATCTTCTTCGAAATCTAGTGCGTTTACATTATACTTTTTTGACATTAGTGGGATTTTGTTTTTATAACAAAAGAACTGACTAAAAGTTTTTTCGTTACACATACAAACACAAAAAGAAATATACATTAAACAATTTGCATTTACCTTTAACGATATTTATTTTATCAATATTATTTTCTTTTCTATTTTTTACAATTTTTATAAAAATTTTTAATTTTTTTTTTTAAACAATTTTTGTTTTGCTTTTTTTTAAATGTCATTTTTTCTTGTGCAGCAAAGTATTTTTTAGTGCTATATTGAAAAAACCATAGTTGCATCATTAAGTACTACTAGATTTTGAGTAGACTTCGTCGAAATCTAGTTACGAAGTAGATTTTGTTTTGCATGGGAAATCTAGTCAAAAACAACTAGATTTGGCTCGAAATCTCGTAAGTACTGGATTTTGCGCAGGTGTAAATGTAGTATAAGTTTTTTTAGTAGTATATTAACCATTTTTTAATAGTGTTCAATAAAACAAATTTCAATTTATAAAGCTTTTTTGTAATAGTCCTATTCCCTCAATATTGCACATACTTCTTGCTTAATTCAACCTTTGGTTAACATTAAAGCTTTAGATATGTACATTAGGGTGCGCCTTATTTTTCATATATGCGAAATTGTGCCGTAACTGCCCCTAGAAATCTTCTTCTAAATGTGACTCTAAACTTTTTAAGCTTTGAAAAATCTGTCACTATATTATAATATACACTTCTTAATAATTGTTTATATTATATCGTGTATAAGTATTAAACGGCCCCTCAGTTTATACTTAAAATAATATTCGTTCAAAACAACTGATTTGTTTTTATCACAAACAAATGCTGTCAAATTTATTAATTACTCAATACTTTTCATCGGAGTACTTAATTTTACGTGACACCTTTAACAGATTTGAATTTTTAACAATTACGAACTTCTAAAAACGTTGTTTTTTAAATCGACCAAATAAAAAAATAATTCGTGATTATTTTTAAATATTTGTGGTCTAGTGTGCAATTCTGAAATTATAGACATCAACATACGTGAAATTCGTTGTGGTACCATTCAAATTAACAGATTTTTCCAAGTTAAAAAGTTTGGAGTCACTTTGACCCCAAGTGCATTTAAGGGTTAATATCCATTTTTTTCACTGGCTTGTCTTTGTTTATAAGTAAATTATAAATACACACCCAGATGGCATTACAAAGTCAGTAGAAGTACAAACATTAAGCTGTGAATAACAGCTGTAAATAAAGGTTGTAAAAGTAACTAAAGCTTCGTACAGACGGTGGTCAGATCTTACAATGTTGTCATTAAAATTGACTAAAAATGTCTTGCAACTGTGTGAACATTGTACGCTATTTTAATTTGGTATGTGTTAAATTAATGCATCTGACGATGGCACCATTGTCAGAAAAATGACGACATTGTAATACCATGTTCACACAGACAGCAATATTCGTGTTTCGCTCTCTTATTCCTGTTTCGCACCCCAAACATGACTGAAACGACTTGTTTCCCCATACAAAATTTTGAGAGCGAAACAGGTCGTTTCATTTTGAAACATGCTGCGAAAAAGGAAAAATGTACTATCATATCCAATTTTTAAAACATTTATCGTTAGTTTATCAAAACAAAGAAAAAAACAAAATAAAAATTGGTGTTTAATAAAATAAAGTGATAATTATAACATAATAATATTAATAAAAGTATTAAATGAGGAGCCGCAGAACAAAACGTACTTTTTCACATATATAAAATTTTTGGGAAATTGAGGTTTATTTTTTTCGACCCCTTAAAAAACTGTATGAACCTGGAAATGGAAACAAGTTTTTTGCTTACCAAAAGATGAATCAAACTGCAGTAAGTCAACACATTAAATGTCAAGGATATTTAATATCAAACCAATTTTATATCGAAAAAAGTACGTTTTGCTAAAAAAAAAATTAAAAAAGTACGTTTTGTTTAAAAAAATATTTAAATTTTCTACAGATTCTTGTAATTATTCCATGTTTAATTATACTATTATATTAATTATTGTTTTCATAACACTCATTCACCAAACAATAGTTAAATTATTGCAATTATTGGAGGCTATTCTTGAAAACTCGTCGAACAAATACAAATGTACATGAAAACAAAAGTAAAGTTTAAAAATAGTTTTTCTTTATCATACATTTCTAAAATTAAATAAACGTGAGAATTTTCACTCGCTTCTCTCTCTTTAAAAAACGGTAAATTGTATGACAAACCAAAAACAATTTCTTTAACTTTGATTTTGTTCTACTGAAAATTTTCACTTTTTCGACGCGTTTTCAAGAATAGTCACCATTATTTAACAGTTAATTTTAACGAAAATGTAACGACATAAATAAACGTCAAACAAATTAAGAATATTAAGAAATGATTTGTTATTAAAACAACTTCACGAAGAAATGGCAAAAACAGTGAAAAAAGCACGTTGTGGAAAAAAAAATGAAAAAAGTCTGTTTTGTTATGCACCAATTTTTTTAGAACCCATTTTCTTGGTAAAAAAAAGAAAAAAAATATGCTAACAAGATGTTTTCTTAAAGATTTTAACCCAAATAATTTAAAAATATCAAAAAACCAATTTGTCAAAAAATGCGAAAAAGTACGTTTTGTTCTGCGGCTCCTCAAATAATATATTTTTAAGTTTTATTTACTTTTTTATCTATTTAAAAAAAAATTAGACTAACAACATAAAAAAATGTCAAAATGAAACAAGAATGAATCGTATGAACAGCATGTTTGCAAACTTATTTCTGAGAGCGAAACGAGTGGTTTATATCGTCGTATGAACATAGCATAAGATCTGACCATCGTCTGTACGAAGCTTAAGTTTTAAATAAAGATTGTGACCGCAACAAGTATTTTTTATTGTCTTACATTATTTTTATTTTCCAATAAAAGTACTCAAGAGGTTTATTATAAAGGAAATAAACCAAAAACCTTATTGAAAAGGCAGTAACGTAACAATACACTTAGGAATGATTCTATACACTACCAGAATATATTGTATCCTCATGTTATATGTTTTTACTTTAGCTATCCTTTGGATAGCAACGAATTAAATTTTATATGTTCAGAAAATTTTACAATTATTATACATCAGCAGAATGTTTACTTCATTGCTAACAAAAAACATGTAAGTGCCCATTTAGACAGGGAAACATTTGGAAGGGAAACATTTTGTTTGTTAGCAAATTACGGGTGGGGAAGAGAGAATAGTTTTTGTGTATGGTACTCGGCGACACGCTTTGTTCACATTTTCTTTGTTGTCATTTACTTTGCTGTTTTACAAAAATCCTCACAAGTAACAGAATGTTTCCGGCAACTTGTTCGTCTGTGTGACCGCGTGTGAAAAAACAAGCGAATTCTCTCCAAATGTTCGCTCGTCTAAACTCGGACTAATATGAAGGTACCAGATATTCTGGTTGTGTATATAATCATTCCTAACATACATACGAACATATCTATAGCTTTAATGTTAAGCAAAGATTGGCTTAAGCATAAAGTATGTGAAATATTGAGGGAATAGGACTATTGCAAAAAAGCTTTATAAATTAAAATTTGATTTATTGAACACATACAAAAAATAAAAATGGTTAATATTATTTTATTATGTATTTTAACATTTTTTTCAATGTACTTTTTTAATTCAAATTTCAATTTACAACTTTACCGCAATAGCTTTAGATTTCTTCCTAATTGAGATCCAAAAGTTAAAATTTTGTTTTCAATTAATTAACATGTTCCTTCTGCATCTTATCGTGTAGAAGTTGAAATAAAACTTTTGTCACATCCAGCGTTGCCAAATGTGCAGATTTATGTATCTGCTTTTGCAGTTTTTTTTGAAGTGAAAGCCAGTCTTGCTAATTTTAAATTAAAACAAGTAAGAGTGCTATATTCGGCTATGCCGAATCTTATATACCCTTCACCATGATGTGATAAGAACAAAAAGTTATATACATAAATAACGTTCTTTAGATAGGTATAAATAAATATTAATTGAGCCACGCCAACTTTTCATTTCGCCATGCCAAAGAATATAAAAAAACAAAAAATTTATATATGTACCCAATCCCGTTTCCTCTTTTGCCAAAGTTGATGTTTGAAATTCGTTTTAAAATCTTAAAATCGTTTTTTAGAACATAAAAAAATTTAAAAAAAAAATGAAAAAAATTCTCTTTGGGATTCGAACTGGCAATATCATCAGTCTCAGGAGAGAACTTAACAACTCGGCTACGAATGCTTTTACTGAAGAAGCGTTAAATTACAATATATTGAGTCTATGAGTTTGTTTCTTTATTTGAGCGGCATATCATATACACGCATTAATGTGTATGCGTAAAATTAAAAACATTACAAATAAAATCCGCCACTTGTAGTGAAGGGTATAAAAAAACAACAACAAAAAAACACATTACCAACACTGTATTACCATAGCCACTGTATGACCGTAGAAACCAAAATTGAATTGGTTTGTATGGTATGTTTATGTTGTTTTGGTAATACAGTGTTGGTATGGTAATGTCACGTCTAATTGGACCTTTAAAGGAAAAAATTAGAGGCAGTCGTGGTTTTTTACTGGTATCTCAGCCATTTGTGGACCGATCTTGCTGAATTTCAATAGCAAACAATTCCGGACCATATGTGACATAAATGTATAATAACCTGGCCCCCATCATATATGGGGTCTTCGGAAAATCCAGTTCAACGGACAGACGGACATCGTTAAATCAACTTCGCTCCTCATAAGGACCCAGAATATATATACTTTATAGGGTCTAACATCAATATTATAGAAATTACAAACGGAATGAAAAACTTATATATACCCTATTCACCACCTGTGGTGAAGGGAGCCAATAATTATACCGTTATTGACAAAATTTCATTTTGTTTAATGTTTTTTACTTATGCAAATCCTCAAAAGAAATCAAAAACCATGCACATACAAAGTTACATTTTCAAAATTTTAGTGAGAAAATATTTGTATGCAGCTTTTTTGATTGCATGTCCAAATTTTGCACTATTTGATTTGAGTGCAGATTTTTGCATTAAAGTCTGCGTTTAGTGATAGTGAAAAAATTTGCAATACCACTCAAAATTTTTTAGTGGTAGTTAAAAAATAACAATCATCACTACAACTGGTTAAAAAGAGTGCAAACTAATTTCTTTGCAGTTTTATTTAGTGATAGTGCAATGCTGATTTAAATCAATATTTAGTGCACTACCCCCAACTATGAAAAGTACACATAAAAAACAGTTTTCTGTCTCTACTGAAAATTTATATATTTATTTATACACTCAAAGAAAAAGCTTCGTAAATGTAATGTTTTTTTACATCACAGTAACGATTTTGTCACTGATTTTCAACCAACGTTACGCGTCATTTCCGCTACGAAAATTGTTTCATTAAGTTCAAATTTTTCAAAAATATAATGAAATTATGTGATTAATATCATAACACTCAAATATTGATATAATGAACCCTTACGTTACAGAAATGTAAGTTGTCATAATTGCAATGAAAACATTTAGTATTTACAATTAAATTATGTTCTTATTTGAATGTACCTTTGTCGTGGATAAAATGAAAAACTGCATTTATTGAATGATATTGTTTTATTAATGTAATGATATTTTACATTAATATAAATGATATGCCTCGTCATTCTAGTGAAAACAAGTCATTATATATATATATATATATATATATCATTAAAATAAAAAACGTATTATTACATTTTTATATACATATATCTTAAATATTGTTACGTTACTGGCTTTCAATAACGTTTTGGTTTATTTCCTTTATAATAAACCGTTTCGAGTTCTTTATTGCAACTTTAATAAAATAAATAAAACACAAACACTTTTAACACTGTTTACAATTAACACAACTTTATTTAGTACAAAGTCTTTTTAACAACCGTAATTTATAGCTTTTATTCACAACCAACTATAATTTTCTCAGCGTTATACGTTATTGACAAAGTCTGAACTTAGAATGATCTAATTACGCTAGTGGCCGCTAGTATTTATACCGCAATTTGGTTGTCTAGAACATTCGAAATGTTTTTCGAAGGTTCGAGGCTTTACTATTTCACCACACTTTAATTTGATTTATGGCACACTTTACATAATTTTACCTTTTACACTGAAGCTTTTTTAACGGTAATTTCTAGGGCTTTCTGCACATAGGGATTGAAGTGTACTTAATTATAACAAAAAAAAAGTAAACTAATAAAATCACTTATGAATACAAGATAACTAATAAATACAAGATAACTAATAAATACAAGATAACTAATTATTATAACTAATTCTTAACTAAAGTTACTTTCGTAACAATATTTTAATTTGTACAAAGTTTAGTTTTTAAGAATGGTTATATAGATTATTCAATTAATTAATTTAGGAATTAAGTTTTTAAACATCTTAAATATAAAATATTTTTAAAAAATTACGTTTATTTTTAAAAGTAAACTTTAAGATGGAACAATTCTTTTTATGAAAGGAGAAGTAAGTATTTATGAAATAAGCAAAAATTACATATTACATTTTTCTATTTCATTTTTGTTTATAGATCTAATATATTAAAAACTTTTCTTCCCAACACAAAATGGTATCTGTGTTTTTGTAAAATCGGCACAACGATTTTACCCCGCCCACTTTTACGCCTACTTTTTTAATTTTTAAATAAAACTCATAATTCTATCATGTTCTTAAATAATGTAGACTTTTTGTAAATGCTACCGCAGCATCTTTAATCACCACTACATTTTAGAAAATGATAGTGTTTCAAATAGTTTTCATTTTCAATAAACATTTTTTGCACAAAAGAAAAACATTATTTACTTACCAAGTAAGATATTCTTCACAATATGTTTTATTAATAAATTGTTGATTTATTTAATTGTTTACTTCTTCACACACTGAATGTAAAAAGCCACATTCGTATGTGGTTCTGACGTAATTTTGTCGTCATCACACCTCACGAACTTGCTCACATTTTTCTAAAACTATATGCCTTAAATCGTGCTTAAAAGTTTTTCATTGCCCGAATGCAATACATTTCGTAGCCCCAATGAAACTACAAATTGTCGAAAAACATTTCATTACCATTATGGACAGTTTCATTAAATGAATGAAACTTTTCATTACATTAATATTAAAGGGTCAACGAAACGTTTTCGTTCCTGTTACGAAGCGTTTTTCTTTCAGTGTACTACATATGTACGTAAAAATACATTTTTCTTTAATTGGAAATACCAATTTCAAAATGTTCAACGAGTTTATTTGTGTTTTTATTTGTACATACATACATATTTATTATTAATTTAAAAAATAATAAAAACAATCAAAATATTTGGACGATTTGGACTTACATACATATGTACATATCTTTTGGAAAAAAAACACAAATTAAATTTTATTATGAACAAAAGGCAATGCAATAGGGCCACTTAAATTCACTCAATAAATTGATCTAACTTTCTTTTATTAATTAAAGGGTGAAAATGATTTTGTTTACATAAAAACATATAAGCAATGCAAAAAAGTTGTGTAAATTGCCATTCATATGTATGTAAAAGAGTATACCGATTCTTACAGAACGGACATCTTTAGATCGATTAAGAAGTTCTAAGTCGATTGGTATACTCCCCGCGAACTGCCAGTTGGTATCACTGATGGGATTTGTGATACAATTGTACCAAATTTGGTACAATCCATTATTATTATTACACTGGTACAATGCATCCTTTTTTGGTACAATTTTATCATTTTTGAGGTGGATTAACTCACTTTTCATAATAAAATATTTAATAACATATCTCTAGCATTGACTAAAAGTTGCATTATTGCTAATTTGTGTTCATGATGTAATACTAACATATTAAGTACATACGTATATAAGTATTTGTACTCGTATCAGCTACAGTAAAATTTTCGATAGCTTCTACATTTATCATGAAAAATGTTGTGCTGGTATTTCCAAAATTATCCATAGTTTCCATAAATGCGCCCTTCCTAACCACTGAAGGGCAAGAAAATCTCATATAGTTGAATATATCTAAATAATATTCGGCACAAAGAACTTTCATAGAATGGGTTCCAAATAAGGCACACTCTCAAACATTTGTCTTTCTATACCGTGGTGTAGGGTATTAAATGGTCGGGCCTGACCAACTGTACTTTTTGACTTGTATTTTTATTGAATAAGAAACTTTATAAGAAATTTTATAGCGAAATTTTGGTACAATTTATGTCAATTTGGTACAATATTGCCATTGAGACGGTACAATTAAATAATTGTCAGATCCCAACAGTGGTTGGTATTACTTTGCGGGAGGATGTTTGCCTATAATAGGCTAGTCCTCATTAACCTAGTCTATATTTAACAACACGCTACTGTAAGCTGTAATAGGTCATCGACCGTTAAAGGAGCTCTCCCACTTTCTTTGCCAACTTTCTACGCTTTTTTCTCTATCGGTTTTAAATATTTGGTTTTTTATACATGTTCAAGGAAAATTTTAGACTCCTGTGATTACAAATGGCGACTTAATTAAAGAAACTCAAACGGATGTAACTACAAAAGCATCTATTTTTTAATGCAAAAATATGAAACTGCACTCCAAAACTATTACTACTCTAACATACTGTTGGAAATCCCTTGCACAAAACTTCTTTAGCTTTTTATACCCACACTACAATTTGCGTTTGTGCTGATGTTTGTAACAGCTTAAAATATTGGTCCCAGACCCACCTTTTAGTATTCCGATCGAATCACTTTTTAAATCTATCTAACGAAGTCCGTCTGGTAGGCTGGCTGTCCATGTAAACCTTGTATGCAATGTACAGGCCACAATTTGATAAAATTTGGTACAAAGTAGTGTTGCCTCCAGTTAAATAAAAAATTACTCAGCTGTTGTTCCAAAATTATTCAGAATCATATAAAATAACACAATAAATATTAAAAATAATTGTTTTAGCTATTTGACTGCTGATGAAAGTTCTTCCATTACGAAAACAAATCTAGCTGATTTTTTGGCTTTCAGATAATTTTATAGTGTGTTCAAACAAAAAGGTATGGAAAATATATACATGAGTACCTGCCATAAGGCCTCATCTCATGGTGGATCTGAACCACTGGATGATAAGCAACACAGAAAAAATTAATAGTATTAATAAAACGTTTAATTCACTTGATTAAACGTTTAATTCACTTGATTAAATTTTTAAATAAAACTGATTTAATTTTGATTTATGCTTTAATTGGTGAACATTTTTTTCTGTGAATGATTTATCCAACCGCCCCAGCATACAGGTATAAATTTGACTGCAAAATTCGGCATGATTATACACTCGCCCCTTGTTAAGTATCAACAGGACCTAGAGAAGATCCTCCCTCAGGCCGAACTGTCCCACAAGTTGTGAAAAATCCGCCCTTTAGTGGAACTATCCTCCTTCACGCGAAGTTGTGTAGTAAAACGCAACAGCCACGTGATCTCCTATATATATATTTTCTAAAGCGAAACTTCTGTAAAGACATTTAGCCGTTATTGGCGTTACTGCTTAAATTTATATCCAGATAATATTCGACTTAATGACCTTTTATCTTGATCTTATAATACAACTTTGTTCTGGCGATTCATGGGACCCAAATAAGGCACACTCTCAAACATTTTTCTTTAAATACTGTGGTATATTTGGGCTTGACCGGCTATAATTTCTTATTTGTTTTAAAATATGCATTATCACAAAAAAAAGTTAATTTCAACAGTGATTGAAAAATATCTAATGTTCCGCATAATAAATTCGAGAAATTCCTCATATATGAAGTTCAACCCAATAAAAAATTTTCCTGTTTTGCGAAGCACTAATAGTAGATTTTAAAAAGTAAGCGCACATTTTTGCACTACGCAGTAAGACATACAGATATGCAGTAAGGTAAGTGAATAAATCCTTAACAAATTTAAAAAAAATATAGCATTTTAAGTGTCACGACATTCCCTTGCTTCGAAGCAGGTTTCTAAGGGAGAATATTAAAACATAAAGGCAACAAAAAAAAATTCAGTGCTTAAGGCTGATCGTTACATTCACCAATTTTTATATGCGTTGAAATAAGCGCTTTCTGTGTCGGAAATGAGTTGCTTTAAAGTAAGAACTCGCCATATAAAATTCATGTCTTCCGCAAGCGAAACTTTTACGTTTCTCCCTTACAAACCTGCTTCGTTGGAAGCTCCATTTTTTATTAGGTAATTATAAAGCCTGTAAAAAGTCAAGTATATCTAGTTAAAGACACATTTTTTTTTGATTAATTTGTGGTAGCCTGTTTTGGCACATAAAAGTTGCACGGAGTCTCAAGTTTAATAACCACGTTTGTAAAAAATACTTTTGGAATTGAAAAATGCTTTTAATTTTTTTTTTTGAGAAACTGGTTACATATAAGGAAATAAAGCCAATTCTATTTTCAATTTAGCGTAAAGTTTATTGATGTTATAAAAACATACTATTAAAGGCTAGATTACACTATTATACTTTGTATTAATACATGTCAAAAACTCAAGTAATATGACAAAGTGTGATAGTGTGAATGAAATGTGTCACGAAAATGAGAAGTATTATGAAAAAAGTTTGACATCCCATACGACTTCATCGTTTTTTGAAAAATTTCTAAACAATTATACTTTTCATTGGATCAGGGTTGCATTTTATTTCATGTGTGAGTGTTTATACTTTGTGTGATGGTGTGAACACAAACTGTCATGTTAAATTAGATTTTTTGACAGTCGCAACAAAACTCATTAGATTTCTATCTCAAAAAGTATTATGGAATACGTAAGACTTGTGAGATAGTGTAATCTAGCCTTAAATAACACTGGTCGGCATCTAAATATGAGCAAGATACCAATATATATGTGGAATTGATACATATCGATGTTTTGTTTTCATTAGAATTGTTTACATTTCGATACTGGCAGCGGTATATGTAAATAAGAAACCACGGCCTTAAAAAAGTACACACGTGACAACAACAACAATAAATAAAAAAAAAAATGGCTTAGAGACTCTTTATTGACTCCTCAAAACTGAGTCTGGAAGCAGTGCTGCTACATAATGGAAATCAATATCCGTCCGTATCATTAGCTTCTGCAGTTAATCTGAAAGGCGCACACGAAAACATGAAGTTATTGCTCAAGAGAATTCAGTATGATCGCTATTTGTGGAATGTTTCTTCTGTGCACTCACAATATTATTACAGTAACGGACTGTAGTTTATTTAAGAAATATTCCGTTCAGTCATTTTTAAATAAATAAACATTTAAAATTCCAAGCAAATTTATTTTTAACTGATTCTAACAGTTATTCAAAAAACTAAGTGCATATTAATACGAATTTTCAGTTGCAGTTAATATTGTCCGTTGATTGAGTTAAATTCTTCTTTATGTTAAAGTAAATAAAAATGTAATTTAAAGCAACGAAAAGTTCATTTTATTTTTACTGTCAAAAATTCAACCGCGAATTCCGTAAAAACAAATCAATATTCAGTTATCTTATATAAATTAATTGTCAAAAAATTAACTACATATTCCGTAAAAACAAATAAATATGCAGTTATTTTATAAAATTTTACTGTCAAAAATTCAACACCATATTCAGTAAAAACAATTAAATATTCAGTTAATTATATAATTTTACTACCAAAAATTAATTTTTACTTATCTATAAAAAATGAATTGCTTGTTTTGTGTAAGCAATTCCCATTTTCTATTTGTTAAAATAATTTAGTTAAATACATCAAATTTTAAAAGTAAAATAATTGCGAAGCCATATCGGTCATGCTGCTGGTGTCTTATAATTGAGAGTTCTTCTGTAAACAACGTGGTCAGTACAACAAAAGTAAAACAAACGTGTGTAACTGGGTAAGTAAATAAAAATATTCTCCCTCTCTCGCTTATAAGAAAAACAAGCGGACAGGTGTCCGTCTGGTATTTTTTAGAAATTCGGCTCTTTTGTGGAGTAAACGAAAATTTAATAAAATAACTGAATATTTAATTGTTTTTACTGAATATGGGGTCAATTTTTTGACAGTAAAATTTTAATAAATATGTAACTGAATATTTAATCGTTTTTACTGAATATGGTGTTGAGTTTTTGACAGTAAAATTTTACAAAATAACTGAATATTTATTTGATTTTACGGAATATGATGTTGAATTTTTGACAGAAAAAATTAAATGAACTTTTTGTTAAAAATAAATGAAAAATAGGTAGACCGGTTTTTAATTGAACTTTCATTTATTTTATATTAATTTTACGTACAGAATATTGTGAGTGTGGCTATGCCAGCGATATGACAAGAAGAAAACACAAGATATTGTTTATTTTTATATGGACAAAGAAATTCATTTGGGGATTGGGGATTTAAAAAAAAAATTCGGAGACTTTTTGGGGATTTTACACATTTTGAATACATTTTTCTTATTTTCTTATTTACGCTTATTTTTTTATGTTTCGTGTATAAGATATCAAAAAAACAATAGTTAAACTTTTATCTTACTCTTACCAAAAACTAATACGGTGTATTACGATTACAATTTGTGTTGCGTTTGTAAAAAGTACCTTATTAACTTGTTAATATTCTTGAGTGAGTGTTTTAGAAAAGAATAATTTAAAAAAAGAATCTTAAACACATACAATTTTTAATTTTTTAAAGACAATATTCAAGACAATATAAAAAAGTTTGGGAAAAAGAATGCTGGGCTATTGGTAATTACTTATGATGCATCGAAGTATTAAATAAATGACGGGTATATGTATTTTTATTGTTGATCTTAAGGATGGCTAAAACCGATTGAACAAACTCCAAATTCTTATAAATTTGCTCATTCGTCTTCAAAAACAGCACATTTTTCTGCTTGTAATTTCTCACTGGAATCGCATTAAAAGGATTTAAAAAACATGCCGAAACCACTCTCTACAAACAAAATAAAATCAGTTTTTTACTAAGGGCCTATTCGTCGATTTCGAACGAAGACTTCTTTTATTTTATTTGGGAATTTTTGGGGATTTCTAATTATAATTTTTCTTATTATGTTTAAAAAAATTTTAAATTTGGTCAGAAAGTGGTGAATGTATAAACGATACACAAAACTAAATTAATAAATAAATAAAATGGAGGTTATTGGAATTATTTTATGGTGTTTTCTTTTCTACAAAAATGTGTGACATGCAATTTGGTGTAGGTTTCTTAAAAATTTTGCTTCCGAAAAGGATGAGTTTATTAGAATAAAACAAGCCACCCTTTTTGGGAGCAAAGTTTTAAAGAAACAAACACCAAATTGCATTTTTTAAAAATAAAATGTCACATTTTTTTGTAGAAAAGAAAACACCATTAATTTTCTATCTAATAAATCGGGAAAACGGTTTATGCAAATCTATTGGTAGAAACACCAATTATGTGTTAATTCAGTTGCATCTATCATATATTCTGGTAATTTTTGAGCAAACATTATTTTTGATATTACAAAAAAATTGTAAGAGCAAACAACGTCAAATAATTTTAGCCATGTTTCCGATAAATGCAATTTTTCCTGTAAGTTTTCGGATTCTTTACAGTTTTAAAGATTTTTAATAATTATCAAAATAATTTTTGGGAATACAAAATTTTAATTTAAAAGATTTTGTTATTCGTGCTTAACTCCCAGTTCTTATTCTTGATAAAAACACTTGAAATTAATTGTTGATGGGATAAGCTATTCCTACGCGCATTTCACTGGTTGCTTAGGCCAGATCATCAGGAAACTCCATCCATAAAGATTTTGGAAAAACTAAAGATATTAAAACAAATAAAACTGTTAAGCGTATAAGAATCATAAGCAACAGTTCTTCTTGTAACAATATCAAAGTTTAAACAAAAGCATCAACAATTAGAAGTGAGTTTATCTCTTTTATCTTGTTTTTTCTTAACCTACTTACAACTACAATTATTGTTGGAAGAGTTCCAATCAATTGTAGTGGGGAATGTAAGAAGAGATAAAATCACTGTTAATTGCTGATGTTTTTGTTTAAAGTTTGATATTGTTACAAGAAGAAGTGTTGCTTATTAGGGTGGGTCAAAAAAATTTTTTTCTTCAAATCAACTTCTAATAGCAAAAAAAACCTGTCTTACTTCGTCAATAACAAACCTGTAAAATATTGCACAATTATTTTTAATGTAACAGCCCGCGCATTGACCTCAAACTTTAACACATAATAATGGTAACATTATTCTTCTCCACTCATTACTTGTACTGTAAAGACTTTTACTCTCTTTGTATTGGTCGCAGTTTATGTAAACACAACAAAATAGTAACTGTATCCTAACGACTTTTAAGTTCTCTGGAACTTAAACACAAAGCACTTGTATTTGTAAAAGCACACGTACATATATACAAGTGATTCAAAGAAAGTGAGTCTAGTTCTGCAAATCAGACCGTGAAGGTGTATTTTTTTTAACTTTTTAGTGCGATAATAGTATAAAAATTTCGTGGTTGTGCACATATTTACTGCAGAATATACATAAATTTGTATTATTTGTATCATGGAAACTAGAAGTCAAAATAATATTTGCCCAATATTCGGTAATATGGAAGATATTAAGGGCAACGTATTGCCGACCTACGAGGAAGTCATGAAATGTTATGAGTGGAATAGAGTAAAGCTTAAATTAAAAAGCAATACTTGTAAAGAGCCATCATTTTTAGATATTGCTGAGCTAGTGTCTCAGAAGGTAGAAAGTGTTTGGAGAAAAGCTAGCCTTCTAATCGTTTCACATACAAGAGTCCTTCAGCTGTTGAAAGCTTACCATTTGAAATGCAAAAACCTAATTAAATCTTTTAAACGATTATCTACTGAGCAGAAGAATGATTTCCTACAGCGTAGCAGAGTTCTTTTCGATATTTGTTCATGTAAATGTAAAGAAATTAAATTTTGCACTTGTCCCAAAAAAAACAAGGTGCCGAAAGAAGAGCAGGAGTTTTTGCTTGACCAAAGAGGGGCAAGGAAGATGTGTATTGGTGGAATTGATCGCATTGCAACAGCTACGTTACAAAAAAAAGAAGCACGAATACGTAAGACACAAACCAATTCTTCAAACACTCACAAAAATCAGAATAAAAATAATTCTGAAAACTTGAATTGGGCGACATATTCGAAAAGCTCTGAGAGCAATACTTCTTCTCCTGATAGATTGAACTTACCTTCAACTTCAAAAGCCAAGAAAAAACCAACTAAATCACTTAAAACTTTGCCAACGGTGGCAAAAACCTGCGACCGTTACGGTATTTCTGACAGAGCTGCGGCTGCTATCGTCTCTTCAGTATTACAAGATATATCTTCGGATGTTGAAGTAGTTGATAAATCAAAAATCCGTCGAGAAAGGAAAAGAGAACGAAATGAATTAATTAAACCCCATACGCAGCTCTACTTACCAGCCCTTTACTTTGATGGTCGCAAAGACAAGACGCTGGATATTATTAAAAAAGGAAACAAAAGATACAGACATTCATTGATTGAGGAACATATATCTGTTATTAAAGAGCCATATTCACTTTATCTTGGTTACGCAGTACCGCTTAATGGCACGTCTAAAAGTATTGAAAAATCGATTTTTGACCTGCTTTTTTCAAAGGACATAAAACTTGATAATTTGATGGCTATTGGTTGCGATGGTACTGTTGTCAACACAGGAAAATTTAGTGGGGTAATTAAACTTTTCGAAAAAAGGCTTCAGCGCCCCTTGCAGTGGGTTATTTGCATGCTGCACCTAAACGAATTACCTCTAAGACATCTTTTTAATAAACTGGATGGTGCTACCACAGGCCCATTTTCTCATTCTGGCCCTATTGGTAGTTTATTAGGGAATTGCAAAAATCCAATCGTTAAATATGAAAAAATACAAAGTGAACTTTCCCAAGTAAAGATTGAAGACCTAAGTTCAGATCAAAAATACTTGTATGAAATAACAATGTCCGTTATTAGTGGACATTGTCCCGATTATTTAGCTAATAGATCCCCAGGTAAAATGTCCCACGCACGATGGTTAACAAAAGCAAACAGAATATTGAGGCTCTATATTTCCACACCAAACCCATCAAATAATCTAAAAGTATTAGCTGAATATTGCGTTAAAGTTTACGCTCCAGTCTGGTTCCAAATAAAAACAAATCCAACTTGCAAAGATGGATCTAAAAATTTTTGGAAATTGGTTAAATGTTCACGATATCTGTCAGCAGAGTATAAACAAATAATAGACCCCGTAATTCAACGCAACGCCTATTTTGCCCATCCAGAAAATTTGCTCCTGTCTATGTTGTCGGATGAAAATAAAAAGGTGAGAGAGCTCGCAGCAAAGAGAATTATAAAAGCTCGAAACTCGTCATATGCTGGAAAACCACCTCGTGTATTTCAAGTACCGAAAATTGATTTTGATTCGAATGACTATACTGGCCTAATAAATTGGAAGCAAACGTTTTTTGATCCTCCAATTCTTCGAAATATCACTAATGAAGAAATAAACGTATTTATTAAAACTCTAGATGGAGAAAACATGACTTTTTTAAAACTTCCATGTCATACGCAAGCTGTGGAACGCGCTGTAAAAGTAGTGACAGAAGCAGCCATGTCCTTATGTGATAAGAAATCGAGAGAGGGCCTAATACAAGCGAAACTTGAATCAAGAAAAATTATGCCCAGATTCGAAAGCAAAAGAGATTTTATGGCCAAAAAATAATTAAATTACTTTTAAAGCGTAATTATGTTGTAAAAATTTATTAATTTTTAATAACAAAATAATAAAATATTTGTAATATTGAAGTTTAAAAAAAAGTGTTTTTTATGAAAATTGCAGAAAGTTTCAGCCGCATGCTCGGGCTAGAGATAGCACTTAATTGAATATTTTTTTTTTTCAAGTATTATCTTTTTAGGTCTAAGGCAGCAATATGTTAGAACTTTATTAATTAACTTTTATTTTTTCCCATACATAAGCGACCCACCCTAGTATACAAGCTTTTGTGACCAAAAAATAAATAATACAATTTCGTGTTTTTATTGTTTTATGTTGTATAGGAACCCAAGTTTTATTTTTTTTTATGTGTAATTAAAAATGTGTTCAGTTTTAATTAATAATAAATAATTTATAGTAAATAAAATATTAAAATTTAAAAAATGGCTTTTTTTAAAATACTTAATTTTTAGGAGCTCCTGCGCGGGCTCAAGATGTGATTTTTTTAAACTTTTTTTAAGCATTTTTTATTTGTTTTAACGTAAGACAACAAAATATTGCTATTAGAATATGACTCGAGAAGTTTTATTTTTTCTCATACATCCGTGACCCACCCTATTGCTTATGATTCTTATGCTGGGTACACACAGTGCAAGCTACATGCAATCTACATCAGTGTTGCCGTTAGGATACGAAAGATACATTTGTCGTATCTTTTGAATACTTTAGGTATCATGTATAATCCTGACATTTTTCGTATCTTTTGAATCTGTACGCAAGATGTACAGAAACAAAACGTTCGAGAATTTTTAGCCAACTAAAACTTATTAAGATTGATCATCGTAACCGACTCAATACTAATACAATAGCAGCCAAGGTGCATTGACTAGAAGGTGAGGTCAACTCTACAACAACACTGCTTCTGTGGTCGGATTGCCAAAAATATTGCTAGTAAAAAAAGGTTAGTTGACATAAAAAATTAGTTTGCATACACACTTTGACAAGTCGACCACCGAAAAAAACACCATAAGTGACAGCGCATAGAGAAAGGGACCAGTAAGGTAAAGGGAACAGTAAAAACCAACTACACAAAACAAGAGGTAGGGAAGACCTACGCGCGTTTTCAAGGTTGACCAACACGTCATGAGATGTGTCGCTTTCAAATGAAACCAATACCAACACGCTCAGTGATGGTACACCAATGATACACGTATTTAAATCTTTAAAATGGCTCTCCTGAACAAAACCCTTAGGTCCCTTTCTATTTTGCGCCTCACATATGTTGACTTGACCCTTCCTTGAATTCGCGTTGATAGCAAATTAAATAATGGTGAAAGAAAACATTAAGGGGTTGCAACATACGATCCACCTAAATCGATGATTACTAGTAGTGCGAAGTTGTTCTGAGGAAACATGAACATCTATTTAATTTTCAGGAAATTTATATGAACTTTTAAATATAATCGCCTTAGTATAAACGCCTTAACTCGTATATTAATTTTTACATAAATGAATTTGTTTTGATAACATCCAAAGATAGTTACATTTAATTAATTTAAAAGTTTGCTTACTGTATTTTTTAAAAATTACATATGTACCTAATATTTATGACTTAAATAAATATAAAAATGAATTTATACGAAATTTTTTCTTTTCAATATTCATTTAAATATGAAATAAAAATGTTATGTTAATTAATGTTAAACGTTAAAAATGGATTTTCAAATTTTTTTCAAAACGTATCTTTTTGGGGAAAAATGTATCTTTTTGGAAACTAAAATGTATTTTTCTCGAAATTTCACTGGCAACACTGATCTACATCAATGCAGGCCCCTATTACGGTTTACAACTCAACTCAGTTGAAAATGAAACAAGAAATGAATGTTTGGCATGTTCGGCATGTTCGGCACCAGGGCTGCCAGATAAATTTGTGAGGAAATCGTCAATTTCCTGAGAAAAAATAGAAAAATCGTCTTTCACGTTTCGAAAAATCGTCAAAAAAATCGCACAACTTAAAATTTAGTTTTTTTAAACAGTTTTTGTTTGATTTTTTTTAATAAAAATGCATTCAAACAAAAACATAATTACTTCATACCCAGCTAGCATTTTCAATTGTGTAACAGATATTGGGAGTCTCATACAAAGCGTCTTTGATCGTCGATGCCGCATTTTTTAATCGTTGAAGACTCCTCACATGGGAAAACTGCAACACGCCTGAGATTAATCCATACCACAGTGAAATACGCTTCTTCAACAGTTGTGGGAATCGTTTAAGATGTGGGTAAAGATTATCTAACGAGTCTTTCATGTCAAGAATCGTTTCCCAGTAAAAAATGGAGCTTACATTACGCTGATGGTTTGACGAAAGATAAACAAAGTGTAACATTGTTGTTTTTGTACTCTGAAAATAATCATTTAAAAATTTTCTTAAGACTTGCATATTATGGCCGTACCTAAACAAAAGCGCCACGCGTTTTCTAGTTTTTGAATAGAGCGGTCTCAACGCTTTGCAATTGGAAAAACCGATTTTCAAGGCTCGTTTAATAGTGAATTTTGGCGCTATTGCTAATTAATAAAGGCAATTTAGCTATTTTTTGATCAATCTAGCGTTTTTAACTCTATTTTTATTTATAATTTGTGGGTTTTATTACACAAGAAAGCTATTACTACTGTTTTTTACACAACGTTGACGCTCTTGCTTAGGTATGGCATATCAGCGTAAAAGCTAAGCGAAAGAAAACGTTCCGGCTTCCGCTCTTGTTAAGGTACGGCTGTTAAACATTCCAAGATTTAAAAACGAACGTGTCAGAAAATTTAATGTTTTATTCAGACTGGAGACTGAAAAAAATCGTCACTTTTAAGAAAAATATTAGCAAATCGTCACTTCGCTAATTCCGGAACAAAAAATCGTCAAAATGACGATAAATCGTCAATTCTGGCAGCCCTGTTCGGCACACTAGTTTCAGAGAGCGAAACGAGTAGTTTATATCGTCGTATGAACATCCCTACAGATAATATTGGGCTAAATTAAAGTGACAAAAAAATTACTTTTAGCTGTGAAAAAAAAACAATATGAAAAATAAAAACAACAAAGAAAATTCCAAATTTATAAGAAATGCTAGTTTTTTTTTTTAAATAGTTTTTTTTTTTAAAAGGACAACGGAAAAAAGGTTTGTTTTTAGGTGCATATGTACGTGCATCAACGGTTTTTTTTTTAAACATTGGGGCTAAAAATGTTTTAACTTGTCAAAGATAAACAACTTAACTGTAAACGGTATAGTTTCTGAAAGTAGCTTTCGATCATAAACTAGTTTGAAAATTACAAGTGTAAATGCACTATTACTTACATAATACTGTTGTTTATATTAAAATAATTTTGATTTTAAAATTTAATTTAAAATTTAAAGGCCTTATTTATAAGAAATGACGGGTTTATACAACGAATTTTCTATGACAATTTGTTGATTAAACCTTTCATAAATCAAAAATAGTTTTTAGTAATAAGGGGGTAAAGCTTTAAGAATATCTGTATATAAGGTTTTATGACTTTTTTTTATCAGTTTGCAACTGATACAGATTTTGGTAAAATTTCGTAGTTACAGTTATAAAGCTTCGTACAGACGATGGTCAGATCTTACAATATTGTAAGCAGGCGATGCCAACAGCAATATTTTTCTGACAATGGTCGATTGTCAGATGCATTAATTTTGCACTTCTGCAAATAGAAATGAGCTTACGATGTTCACACAGTTGTAAGTCATTTTAGCCAATTTTAATGCAATTTAAGCAACGCTGCTTACCAATATTGTAAGATCTGACCATCGTCTGTACGAAGCTTTACACAAGATTCAGAGTGTCATTATTTAGATTCCTTATACAAACTGTTATTTTTAAATCATTTGAGTTATTAATAAGTTCTATTTTTACTACCACATTTATCGATTTTACGCCACTGTATGTTGTCACAACTAGTACACAAGTTCATTCATTATATTTTTGTGTAGGAGTTGAAGTTCAAAACTTAAATTCATAGACTACAAATACAACAACTTTCTTGTCTAGTCGGTTTTTCTAGGCAACGGTTTACACGAAAAATAGTAATTTAAATTAAAAACAAATATACATATGTATAAGATATATTAGGCGATTCGTCATGAGAAACTTTTAATAGCGATTCGGTATGAAAAAAAGGTTTTTTTGCGAAAAAAAATATCGTCAATAAAACCGCCCTTTATTGTATTTAGTTCACACATATTTCCTTTGGGCTTCGATGAAAATACTACAAAGTACAAACAAATACATATTTGTATGTGTGCAGTTGTAGTTTACACAATTTGTTATTGTACATTTGTGTATATTATTTAAAAAAATAAACTTTATTAGTAATAGTAATAACAACAACACCACAATTACACCTTTAAGGGTAAATGATGGTCTGCAAATAACCCTACAAATAAAAATGTTATCGCCTATAAGAGCAGACTTAAACAATAAAATATATTATCAAAGAGTTGAAATATCAGAAATTTTTGAAGATTGCACATATTCATCATTCGTTCCTGATACCAATGGGAAATCTTAGACATGTAAACTTTTGCAAAGAAAAAATTTTAAAAAATATCAGTAATTGAAACGAAAACGTATGCAGGGCTGCCAGGTACTTTTTTCCTTGTCCCCAAAATATTAAAAAAATATCCCCAAAAAATATTTTCTGGCCAAATTTTAAATTTTTTTTAAAAAATAGTTCGAAAAATGTTAATAAGAAATCCCCAGAAATCCCCAAATAAAAATTTTTGGTCAAAAAAATCATTTTATTTTGTTTGTAGCGACTGGTTTCGGCATGTATTTTTAAATCCTTTTTATGCGATTCCAGTTAGAAATTACAAACAGAATAATATGCTGTACTTGAAGACGAATGAGCCAATTTCTAAGAATTTGGAGCTTGTTCAATCGGTTTAAGCCATCCTTATAATCAACAATTTAAATACATATATCCGTCAATTATTAAGTACTTCGATGCATCATAACTACCTACTAACCAAGAGCCTAGCATTTTTTCCCAATCTTTATTATATTGTCTTTCATATTTACTTTTTTGGGGGAAGACATACATATTTGCTTCAAATTGTCTTTAAAAAATCAAAAATTTTATGTTTTGCCAACGGTTTTAGATTCTATTTTTAAATTCTTTTTGTTTTTAACACTCACTCGAGAAAAATAACATAAGTTTATAAAGTACCTTTTACACACTTAACAAAACTGGTAATCTTTATTAGGACCCTTTACACTATATAAGAGTAAGAAAAAAGTTTTGCTACTTTTTTTCATATTTTATATACGAAACAAATAAAAATAAACGTAAATAATAAAAAAGTGTAAAATCCCCAAAAAATCCCAGAAATTATTTTTTAATCCCCAAATGACTTTCTTTGTCCTTTTTGCTCACATGAAATCCCAAACTTTGGGGATAAATCCCCAAGTCTGACAGCCCTGAACGTATGAGGCACTAAGCGGACAAGCCAAAAAAAATATTTTCCCGAAATTTCTTTATATTTGGCATAACCTTTAGTAGATATGTATGTGTGTGCAATATATTTTTCTGTATGAGGTTTATTTGTCGGGATATGGGTTGGTAAAGTGTTGCCGTTTTTGAAAAATAGTTTTATTAAATTATTGTTTTGAATTAGAAAAAATAAATAAGATAAGCGATTCTTTAAAGAAATTGTTTGATCTTTAAAAAAATTAGCTTTTCATCTATTTTTTCTGTTGTGGTTTTTTTTCTTTTTTTTTTACCAAAATTAAAGTAGGGTATTCTTATTATAACTACTGTTAAAGTTTATGCTCAAAAGTTTTGCATATTTCTTTACAGACGTAGCGCACTTATAGGCCATTTACATTACAACGAAATCTAGTAGATTTCATTTGAAATCTTCCTCAAAATCTAGTGCGTTTACATTATACTTTTTTGACATTACCGAGATTTTGTTTTATAACAAAAAAACTGACTAAAAGTTTTTTGCGTAACACATACAAACACAAAAAGAAATAGACATTAAAAAAATTTGCATTACCTTCTAATTATAATCAACATCACTTATTTTACCAATGTTTTTTTCTTATTTTAATTTTTTACAAATTTTCCAAATTTTTTTTTTTATTTTTTTTTTTTTTAACAGTTTTTGTTTTGTTTTTTGTTAATATGTAATTTTTTCTTGTAAAGGCAAGTATTTTTCGGTACTATTTGGACAAAACCATTGTTGCATTACACTCTTAGATTTGAAGTAGATTTCGTTGAAATCTAGTCACGAAGTAGATTTTGTTTTGTATGGGAAATCTAGTCAAAAACAACTAGATTTGGCTCGAAATCTCGTAAGTACTAGATTTCGTAGTAGTGTAAATTGGCTTTTAAAAACGGAAGGGGCCATTTTGAGTTCAAATTTTTTAACTTAAGCTCAAATTTGTTTTTATTTTTTTTAATAGTAAGTTCACATTTGGTTTCTTAAACGCGTTAAAGCAGTTCGAACGTGATGTAGCTCTAATCACTTCAAAATCGAGATGATTATCCATACATTGAAGTGATTTGTTAATCACTTCAAATTGACATGATTACAACTAAACCACTTCATAAATAACTTAGAGTTCACTGGACATACCTCAAATGTAGAATCGCCAATATGATCGTGTACAACCGGCCACGATTTCTGCTTAATGTTTTTATGTTTTTCCTTAAATAATTTATAAATTTTCACAATTTCACCATTAAAATTATTAAAATAATCTTCTGATAACTTTATAAAAGTGTTTTTATCCATTTTTAATACTTTAAGGAAATATAAATTTGTTTGTTGTGTTTTTTTCTTAATCATCTGTCATCTTAGTCATCTCAAATATGTGAACGGCTTTGATTAGCTAAATCAACATTTTGCTTAAGCGCGTTTAAAACCCTAAGTGTGAACTTAGCATAAGACTTAAATTAGCCTATAGTATACTTATAATACTGTGAACAGTTTGAAGTGCGATATGCATTAGTTTAAAAGATACTTTAGTAACTGTCACTAGTGAACTTTATATGGAATCTATAAATTATAAGCCAATCTTGTAAAAACTGACCTCACAGTATTATAATACTGTAATTACACTATATGTGGAATTTCTCCAAGCGCTTATCGAAACCAACAAATCCCTATTTGGGTTTTGCTGTTTTTCTCACTTCTATATTACGGAAACCAATTGAAAAAAATTACTACTAATACCAATTACAATTTTGTTAGTTTGTCTTCGCCCAATTGTAGCTTTAATGTGTTGCAATAAAATCAAAAGTGTTGCACAGTATTATTAACCGATTATCACAAAATATATGGTGCTGTTTCTGGCTTTATAAAGTAAAACTAAACTAAATTTTACCACAACACATATATTTGTTACGGGTCGTATTTAAATGATTCTCCAAGGTGGGCCTATGGTAAATTATGGAGACTGCCTTTAACGAAATTTGTGGAAGTGGTTTCTATAGGGTGGCGCATAAGTAACGTTAAGATTTATTCAATGTATAACTCTTTTCTTTCTGCTTTTATTTAACGTTGGCATTTATTAAAATTTAGAATATAGTTTGGAAATATGTTCACATTATGTTTTAAAGATAATATCTTTCAAATGTAGCCCATTGTTTGATTCTACCTGAAGTGCTCTTTCCAAAGCATTTTCCATAACTTTTCTTAGAATTTCAGGTCCCAGCGCCCCCACTTCTTCTCGGATATTGGCCTTAAGTTGTTGGATGGTTCTAGGCTTATTGGCATATACCTTACCCTTTAGGTAACCCCAAAGAAAAAAATCGGGAGCCGTTAAATCAGGCGAACGTGGTGGCCACTTAAAATCAGAAAAACGTGATATTATTCGACTGCCAAAAATTTCGCGCAGGATAGCCATAGTTGGACGAGCTGTGTGAGCTGTAGCTCCATCTTGTTGGAACCACAAATCTGGATAGTTTTGCACCGCTGGCCTTAACAAATTTTCAATCATTTCCCGGTATTGAATGCCGTTCACATTAATCGCAACTCCTTCGTCGTTTTCGAAAAAATATGGTCCAATGATCCTCTCTGAAGTTATTCCACACCATACTGTGCATCTAAGTGGGTGCATTTGATCTTCAACAATTATTCTTGGATTTTCGCTGCCCCATATTCTGCAATTTTGTTTATTCACGTGACCATTTAGGTGAAAATGAGCCTCATCGCTCATTATGAGTTTGTGAATAAACTCGTTGTTTTCTAGGCACAATTCTTGAAAACGGCGACTATATTGAATGCGTTCTTGTGCATCATTTGGTTTTAACTCGTGAACCAATTGCATCTTATATGGGAAAAGATGTAACATATGTAAAATTCTTTGCAAAGACCGCCTAGACATCCCTAACTGCTGAGAACGTCGCCTGGTGGAAGTTTCGGGGTTTTCCTCAATACTTGCTTGCACTCGAGCAATGCTCACTTCATTTCGAACTGCACGAGGTCTTCCAGCACGCGGAAGATCACAGACAGCCCCTTGTTGCCCAAAACGCTGAACCAATCGGTAAATTGTTGGAGCGCTAGGAGCATTTCGAACATGAAAGAAATTTCGATATGATCTTTGTGTCTGAATAATCGAATGCTGACTTTCAAAGTAAAATTGAACAACTTTGGTTCTTTGTTCTGTGCTAAGCCTTTCCATCATAAATTTCCCAAGTATTATTTAGTTAATTCTGTAAAGAGACGAAAAAAAAGACTTAAATTAAAAAATGTATTCACTGATCAAATCTTAACGTTACTTATGCGCCACCCTATAGTATGACGAAAATATGACAGACCAAAATTGACTCCAATACCATTATTCGTTATTGGTTTAGGCGTACTAAAAAGTTTTCCAAAATGGTTTTTATATGGGGTCTTTCGTAGATTATGAAACGATCTTCACAAAATTTTGTAGTATGATTTCTAGTCATAGAAATTTAGTTTGTGCAAAATCAAATGGAAATCGGTACATTCCGTCACCAATTTATGCTAGTTTTTGCTAAAAAAAAATATATATTTATGGAACAACCTTCCTAATCTTTTCCTACTAAGCCGATTGTGCTGGATTTTAATGCCAAACTGTTTAGACGAACCAGTTTGGCACCAATGATGTTTTTTCCTGTTGAGTCTTTCGAAAGAAAGCGTGTTTTCAACAGACGGATTCAAAAGAATGAATCAAGGACCCAGAATGTATATATTTATTGACGTCTTAGATGAATATTAAGACAGTTTCACACGGAATGACAAACTTAGTATACCCTAATTCACTACTAGCAGCGGTGGAGGGTATGAAAATGGTGGATTTGAAATTTGAACTGGAATAAAATATCTTACAATGCTAAATCTTTAAATAGCAATAAAGATGTTGCAAAGAAAACTACGACTTAGTTAAAGAAAAATTAATTTTTACTTTTTAAAAAAATATAAACTAATGTAAACATTTCATTTAAAACGGGTTAAGTTTAGAAAGGTCTAGAAGTAGGTTAATAAAAGTTTTGACTCAATTTTTGTTTGTAATCTTCCTTATGAAAATAACTACTATAACTAAGATGCGTATAAAATAATTTAAGATCTTTAAGAAAAAATTACAAAGCTGTTTTGATAATTAGTAAATTTAACATTTCTCCAATTTTTGACTTGAATGGTTCATGTAAACCTTGTGCGCAAAGTACGGGTTGCTTTTTGCAGTTAATTTAACAAAATAACGTACCATAATAAGAAGGACGAAGTCTATTGAAATGGTGAAAATCGGTTCATTATTTTAAGTAGCCTCAATACAAATGTTTCTCCGGAATTGCGACTTTGTATTAAAATATGTACTACATATTTTGATATTTTTAATTTAGTAAAGCTAGTTTAATATACATACAGTAATATAAATCACGTTATCAAATTGTGGTAAAATTTGTTTATTTTTGGCCATAGCTATTGTTTAAGGGCTATGACCTATGATAATTTATTGGTGGTGTAGGATTTCATATGGCGGGCATGCTACGACTATACAATACTTCTTATTTGTTACGACATAGACCTTGTTCCAAAGTAATAGTTTTGACAAGTAAGAAAGTATAGTCCGTCCAACCATGGGATACCCTACACCACAGAACTTAGAGACAAATATTCGAGAGTGTACACTTTTTGGGACCAATGAAAAATCATAAACGCGCCAAAACAAGATTATGTTATGAGGGGAATATTCATGTTATAGTTTTTAGTGCCGAATATTTTTTAGACATACCTTTATCTACCAGGGACCGTAACAGTTATTCCTTTTTTCATAAAAGTCAGATGAAAACAGTTATTTTTTGATTTTTATTTTATCGAACAAAAATAACAGTTATTTTTTGATATTTTTATATTTATTTTAATGTGTATAAGAACTCCCAATGATGATTGCACATTAAAATAAACATTTAAAGTCAACTAATATAATTACACGTACATTTCTTTAAAAAATAACTTTTATTTTTGCTCAAAAAAATAAAAATCAAAAAATAACTGTTATTTTTGTTAAAAAAATTAAAAATCAAAAAATAACTGTTATTTTTGATCGAAAAATAAAAATTAAAAAATAACAGTTATTTTTGTTCAAAAAAATAAAAATCAAAAAATAACTCTTAATTTTGATCGAAAAATAAAAATCAATATATTTTATCATAGACAAGTTCATAAGGATCAATATGGTATACTTTTATCAGTTTTTCCACGTTTACTTCTATATGCTTTTTTGTTTTAAAATTCGAATATAACGGTTATTTTCGGTCCCTGTTATCTACACTTATGAGATTTTTTACCTTTAAGTGAATTTAAAAAGAGCATATGTTCAATTCTGGACATACCAACACAAAGTTACTGTAGTGCAACGTCGTTATATCTCAAAAAATTAAATTTTGGAGTTAGTGATGCAGAATTGCTTGCTATGATTTTCTTTATGTTGTGTATAAAATGCATCTTTATATCTGTTTGAAAATAATGTTCGGTTATTATTTCTTAGTCGTTCGAGCAAATCCAAAACTTTGAACACGTTTATTTCGAAATGTATTTTTTTTTGAGTCATGACAAAGTTGCAGCAAATAAGCGTTAAAAGGAAGTAGCATTAGAATGTTGGCTATGATCAAATATGAACCTATTCCAATAAAATTTGGTAAGATGATTTAGATTGCATAATTTGGATTTACAATACACAATATCTGACACAATGTGCTTTAGTAAATACAAAATAGATTTCTGTATATCTGGAGAATCAAAGCAGTAAAAGTTTAAAAATTTGTTGAAATAGCTTCGATGCCAATGCATGACATCGGGCAAAAAGTAAACGAGATTAGAGAAGTGAACGTGGCACAAAATAGATTTCTTTATATCTTTAGAAGTACAAGCCAGCTATCCGTCATAAAGTGGATGTTATTGGATAAGTGGGTGTGACCCTTTACATTCATAAAAAATATGGTTTCCGTATATTTGGAGAATGGCAATAGGTAAAATTTCCAAATTTGGTACACATAGCTTGGTTATCAATACACAATATCTGCCAAAAGGTAGGTGGGGGTGAATAAGTGGGCATGACACCTTCCATACAAAGTTTCCAAATTTGGTACAAATAGCTTGGTACACATTCGAGTCTTTCCCGCAAAAAAAGCTTAAGCGACACAAACAAAATTTTTACGAGAAGTTTTTTTAACTTTATTTCATAAAAATTTTGTATGAAGATTGTCGCTGACCTGGACCATGACATTTAAGGAGATGATGCAAGTGTTGCTAATAAAGTCAATTATTAAAAAAACGAAAAATTTAAATTATGTCGCTTAAGCTTTTTTCGCGGACATCTATATCTCTTAAAAACGGTTACGTTTAAAGTTGCTACATTTGGTACAAAAACCTTTTGCTTTTATTCCAATGAGAATAGCGAAGCGCACTGGGCTACGCTAGTATTATAGAAAAATAGTTAACCACAGAGCACATAGCGGCCCTATGTTCCACAGGGAATTAAAGGATTACATATATACATAGAGGCGTCACGAGACAGAAAATATTGTGTTTTTTTTTGTCTTTTTTTTCGAAAGCTGCCCTTTTTGCAATTTTGTTTTGGTCACGCAATTTGTGTTGAAAGTAGCGGCCTGTTTTACACATTGCCACTTTTTTTTTTTACCAAAAAACGCTTTCTTTCCCTTTCTGCGAAAACTGCCCTCGCAAATAATTTGGGCATTTTTCTTACGTCACTTTTTTCATCTCTCTGTGCTCTGTGGCTTAACTAAGCAGCAAAATTGCTTAAACGCTTTTTTGAGGCAAAACTGTTTTGGCTATTAATATTGCCGACAAAAAGTGTAGTGCAATTGCCAAGCAATTTTTATCGCTGCGAAAATAAAAATGTTTTATTTTATTTCGAACCGCCACGATGAATAGTCCGATCGCTTAACAACGGTTCTTTTTTTATTTTTCGTAATAATAGTGAAATAATTTGGAAATAAATATTAAAGTCTTTAGTTGTGTTCGTTAATTTACTTATATTCGGCATCATTTGCAGTATCAATCGTTCGCTGGCTTTTCATTTACAAATTTTAAAAATACAAAGTTTAGTGCCTTTTTCAATTTTGCTATTTTTTTTTGTGTAAGAAAATTTAAGGAAAACCACAACAAAAATCTTCAATAATAAAAATTGTATAATTGTTTAAATTTTTTGCAATTAAAGTGACAACGATTCAAATGCAAGAAAAATTTAAATACTAGGAAAAAAATACTCGCAAAATAAAAAATATTGTAAGAAAAATCAATTATTATATTGTGTGCATTACTAAAAAAACAAAAAAATTAAAGAAACCTAACAAAGCGAGAGTGAGTAATAAATGTTAAGACCATGTGTGTTTTTGTGAGAATTTTGTTGAGTTATAATAGAGAAGGTTAGAAAGCATGGAGGTGGTGAATTTAGTTTATTTTGTATTTGTTTTTCTATAGGTATTTTTTTTTGCATTTCTGTACGTATTTGATATAAGATTTGTTTTTCGATATCGGAAGAAAATTGTCCTTCGCATATTTACAAAGAAAAATTTTTTAAATGTAATCTAAACGAACGAAATTCACGTTTGACAAACAGGCAGATAATGTATGTATCTATTAATGCTGTTACGAATATTCGTATCGCCATATTATATGACATTCATATTCGCCAAATTTAAGCGAATATTTCGCTAATATTTTGTTGGTACATAAGAAAAAAATTCAAAACAAGAGCGTAAAAATATATAAAATAAAATTAATTAATTTTATCAAAAGTAATTTTTGGGAATACAAAATTTTAATTTAAAAGATTTCACTGGTTGCTTAGGCCAGATCATCAGGAAACTTCATCCATAAAGATTTGGAAAAACTAAAGAAATTAAACCAATTACAGAAGACGCTCGCAAATTAGAACCGCTTTGTTTTTGAGGCAATTCTAATTTCTGAATTATTCTAATTTCTGGATGTTTTTATTTCGAATAGAAAATAAAAATTACTTAAATTTTTTTTGATAAAAACAAGAAAACAAAACGTAATTCACTCCAATACATTAAATGTATTTTTTAAAATTAAAAATACCGTGTCGTTTCTTATATTTGGAAAACTATCCATTGCTTCCACGGAATGCATTTTCATCTTTATAGGGATATTCCTCTCTAAATATTTTTTTAGCTTTCTTTTTAAACCACTCATACAGACGACTTACCATATTTGGGTATTCAGCGCTGTGCAAAGATTTATTGCTTGCTTCCTGATATGTGTTGAAAACAGCATTTAATATTGCTGTTCTATGTGATTTGATATAGCTGATTGAAGATGTCGTAACATTAATATTCCCTTCAAACCCTTTGTCAAGCTTTTCTAATATTTTGACCTTCGTTTCCGATGATAAAGTGTTTTTTTTTACGTTTATTTGACATTTCGAATGATACACTTTCACTTTTTAATAGAGACTTCCAAAATATGTACACATGTTTCGAATTTCACAAATAAACTAGCCAAAAATATATATAAATGCGACAAAAAAACAACAAATAAGGAAACACATCTAAAATTTGGTAATTCCCCTTTTTAGTTTTACATGTTCAAACAGAATAAAAATAAATTGCGGATTTCTTGTGTTCAAATAACAAAAAAAAAAAAATGCTCTGAAATTAGAACTTAAAATTCGAATTTTAGAGCGTTTAATGTATTGCAAACACTGATTCTAATTTCTGGACGTTCGAATTACTGAAAGCTCTAATTTGTGAGCGTCTACTGTAATTTAAAAAAAAAATCTTTGTCTTCAACGGAAAATAAAATAAAAAGTAAAAAACAAACAAACATTAGAAGTATTGCGCCGCCACAAAAATAATTTCTGAAAATTTGATAAACAGTACTTTTCGCTTATAGTCACATTCTTTAGTTGCCGACAAAACGTGGACTATATCGCTAATGTGACTAATTCACATATATGCCACTATGAGGCATATAACCGAATTCGAAAATATGTAATCAAGTTATGTGAATATAGAAAATAAAAAATTCATGTAAATTACACCGAAATAGTTAAAATATTTACAAGATATTTCATGTATGATACCAAAGGCGAAAACTAATTTTTTACGAGTAGAGAGTTGTTGACAACAAATAAACGATTTAATTCTTTCTTTCTTTGGGTGGATTGTGGTTTCGAAAACTAAAAAGAGCTAAATTTTACTAATGTCACTATAACGCAATTAATATGCTTTACTTTTCCCTTTGATGACTGTTGAGAAATGGCATATATAGGAAATGTGCTTATATCGCTAAATGGACTATGACGTTAATACTTTATATTAAATTAACTTTTAGCGCCAAAATAAACCGATAAAATGGACTTTATCGCTAATTTGACTTTAAGCGGTAGTGACTATAAACGAAAAGTACTGTACTATCATTTGAAGCCATTTGATTGTCTGCCTAAATATCGTACGAAAATTATCGACAATTCGCATGAGTCAATTAAATATCAAAATAATTCCAATTCCATTGTACAAATTGGAAATACGATCGCTGCGGTGGATTGAACAAAGTATGTCATCCATCGGCAATAATTTAAAATAAAGGTATAAATGAAACGCTTGAGACATTTAAAGAAACTAGGAGAGATCTTTTCGTTCTGTTTATTATACAGAAATTAAGAATGGAAAGCTAAG
The DNA here is from genome assembly GCA_963931875.1 of Pollenia griseotomentosa. NCBI lineage: Eukaryota > Metazoa > Arthropoda > Insecta > Diptera > Polleniidae > Pollenia > Pollenia griseotomentosa. The sequence goes on along the minus strand of OZ007560.1, from coordinate 180,287,409 downwards.
CAGCTTGACCCAAATAAAGTTAAAAAAATACGTGAAAACCACCGACATAGGTGTCTGCAGCACCTGCGAAAGTATTTTCACCCAAACAACACTGGATTTCTTAGTAAAAGTGTAAAACGAGTGAAATAATATCGTTTGTATTTTGCTTAAATCAGAGGTCTTGCGGGCGGCCTAAATTTGGTAAAATATTACCAATTATTTCAATTTTGTTAATTGAGTTACAAAGATTTATTTAGTATTTAGTAAAATTTCATACCGTTAATAACTTTTTAACAAAAATCTTAAAAAAAAACGTAGAATTTTTAAAATCATTTTTAGCATTTTCTGGTCTTGTCTAGTGCAAGATTTAGCAACAGAATGAAATTCCTTGGAGTTCTTTTAAAGTATACAATCTCTCATCGTGTAAAAAATTGGCTTTATTTCTTGGCTTAATCTACTTCAGTGAACACTTGGGCTGTATATAATAATAATACTTATTATTGTTTTATATGCAAGTATTGAAATGATCAGAAGTGGAGGTGCGAAGTTGATAATTTTAAATTCAGTCATCAGAATATAATAATTTTAAATACATTTAAGGGCATAATAAACCTCACAAATGGCTTGGCAAACATGTCAAAATTTTACGTTAGTACAAATTTTTTGTGGTGTTAATTAGGGTGTTTGCTGTTTGGACAAACATTTGAACCAATGTTTGCAGAAATATTAAAAATTTTTAATATTTCGCAGACATGTTGGATATTTGTCAAACTTTTTGTGGCGTCTAATGCTAAATGTTTTCAACTCAATTAATTTTAAATATTAAATTAAATTTTTTTTAGTAGTATGGCTTGTCACAAAACAGCTAGTTGTTTAAATCACGTTTAACTTTAAATTTTTTGCCTTTATTTTATGATTTCTTCTCCGTTTTATGCAAAAATCAACAAAATTGCCGCAGCACTATCGGCATCTGCATTCATTGAAAACAAAACAAAAATGAAAATTAATGTTTGTACGGAGAATATTTGTGTTGTTTATTGGCAAACCCCAAACGGAAACAACGTGTGTGTTTGCCAAGCATTTTGTGTGGTTTATTATGCCCTTTAGTAGTGTGCCAGTTTCTTCAAATTTATAGTTATTGAAGCAAACAAGAGATTTTTTTCGATCAAATTTAAAATATCGTATGGCGCTTAACTTCAAATTTGATTTTCGTATTCATCGAATATTTGCGCAGATATTCGTATTCGCGAATATTCAAAATGATATTCGTAACATCACTAGTATCTACCATTTCGCAAACAGTATCTTAAAAAAGTATGAAGTATTTTTTTAAATTTATGTTTCTATGTTTGAAAGAGGTAATCCGGTCCGATTTTAAATATAGTCTATATAATGTTTCACAAAAGTGCTTAGGATAGGGTCCAGTGGAGCTAAACCTCCTATACTTAGAATTTATTTATTATCGTTTCAGAAGAGAATAGTTTCCATACTCAACATAAAAAAAGCCATTTTAATGTGAGTACGCTGTTCACAATCCATTCCGCCTTAAGTCTATCTGTAGGCTCGACCGTCTCCTGACCGAATGCAAAGGTGTCTTTTGCGTTTGCTACGCTTTTTAGGGTAAATTTTGATGAAAATTAGCCAATTTTGATGAAATTAGGGCCAAGAGGGAGACATAGGGAGAATTACTTCCTCTCCGAAAATATCTAACTAATTTTGTTTATATTTGAATCATTGACAGATCAGCGTAAACAAAACATATAGAGTTTATAATTTTTCAAAGCTAGGCATATAAAGGGACAGGACAGATGGGCAAGATCCAAAAAAAAAAAAATTTGTTTACTGATTTTTAATTTTACTTTTATAGTTAGAAAAAAAATAACTCTGGGAGGGCAATGCCACGATATCTCTTATATTTTTTTAAAGTTGTTATTCAATCCTTATTTTTTGCATGACATCCAACTGAGCAACATACAATAGCGGTAATCGTTTTTTCAAACCTGAAAATTTTCTTCACAAAAACGGTTGCCGCTCTTATTAAGTTAGGTCAGTTAAAGAAATAAAACATTAATTCTTAGCCATTTTACTTTGCACCATAGCACAGAGTTATATTTTTCGGATTAAAAAAAATTTATAGAATATAAGAGTTTAGACTTAAAAACATTTAATTACAAATTCCAATTACAACATAAAAATTACTTTGACTGTAGGAGTTCCTGAAAGTAAGCGTGATTAGTTTTCAACTAATACAATTACTTGGCTTTTTCAACAACAAAATCGAGGTTGCCTAATTTTTGTTTTAAATGTAATTTTCTATGCGAACGTTAACGTTCGAAATCGATGAACAGTCTGTATTTTTGTCATTTTTACCGTACATTTATATAACACTTCTGGAATATAAAATTTTCTTAAAAAAATATAGCAACAATAAAAAAGTACAAAGTTTGGTAAGAAGCGGATTTTGTATAGGAGTTTTTAGATATAAAAGGGCTCTACCACAGAGTAGTATAACGGCCTACAAGTAAATAGTCCAAGCACATAAAAATAAAAAAAAATTATGAAGCAGTTAATTTTGAAAACATCGACCAAATTTCCAAAAAAAAAAATTTAAACGTATATACAACGGCCTTCATCTACTTCACCTACGTACTGAGTTTTATTGCCTTACGAAAAAAAAGTAATAAAGCTTTGGCCGAAATCTGCCACTGTGCATAGTAATAAAATGTTCTCTTATTGCTAAATTTTGCATGTATTTGCAGGGCTGCCAGGAACTTTTTTTCTTGTCCCCAAAAAATTAAAGAAATATCCCCCAAAATCCCCAAATTAAGAAGCAAAACCTTAAAAAGTTAATATTTTTTTTTTTTTTGTTTTTTTTTTCTGACAAAACTTTAATTTTTTTTTAAAAAATAGTAAAAATAGTAACAACAATTTTAATTAGAAATCCTCAAAAATCACCAAATAAAAACTTTTAGTAAAAAAAATTATTTTATTTTGTTTGTAGGGACTGGGTTCGGCATGTTTTTTTTTAACAATATGCTGTTATTGAAGACGACTGAGCCAATTTATAAGAATTTGGAGCTTGTTCAATCGGTTTTAGTCATCCTTATAATCGACAATAAAAATACATACATATATGCGTCATTTATTTAATAGTTCGATGCATCATATCTACTAACCAATAACCCAGCATTCTTTTTCCTAAACTTTATTATATTGCCTTTCATTTTTACTTATTTTTGAGGAAGACATACATATTTGCTTGAAAATTGTCTTTAAAAAAATTAAACATTTTATGTGTTGTCAACTTATGTTATCAAAAAAAATAACATAAGTTTATAAAGTACCTTTCACACAGTTAACGAAAATGGGAATCTTAATAAGGACCTTCTAAACCGTATGAGTTGTTGATAAAAGTAAGATAAAAGTTTTGCTACTTTTTTTTGTGTTTTATATACGAAACAAAGAAAAATAAGCGTAAATAATAAAAGAAGGGAAAATATATTAAAAGAGTGTAAAATCCCCAAAAAATCCCCGAATTTTTTTTAAATCCCCAAAAAAATCCCCAATCCCCAAATGACTTTTTTTGTCCTTTTTGCTCGCATCAAATCCCCAAGTCTGACAACCCTGTATATTTGTACGTTTTAAGAGTTTTGTGCTTATTCACAATGAGACATTTTTCACTGCAGGTCTGGTTCAAAAGTCGAGAATACTTCGTTTTTTTATAACAAAAATCTTATAAAAATTAATTTTAAGTTTTTGATATTTTAAGTTGGCTTGAGTTCATCAAATTTAATTATTTTTACTGAAGGAAGGAATTTTACAACATGAAATTTTTTATTAAAATTTATTGACAGTTTTTATTTTTGGCTGTGCTGGGGATCGAAGTCGGGTTGAATTTACATGTTTCAAGAATCACCACATTCTTTCATCAGAATTCTTTGACGTTCTAACGTCTGCGGTGCCTGCCAGCCAACAGTCAAACATCAACCTTTAACCAGTGGTACTGGTGGTTTAAAATTTGCTGTAATTATCATTTTCAATTTTATTTAAATGTTGCTTCCTTTTTTCTGTTTTTTAAGTATTCCTTCTGTCAAGACTTTGTCTTTAAAACCTGAATACATTTGTTTATTATGTTTTTTGTCCACTTTCTTCGACATTTTATTTGCAAAACTTGAAGTACAAATGTAAACATTAGAGCTTGTGCCATAGCCATTTTTAGAACAATTGTGATTTTTAGTTGAACTGTTAATTTTTAATTTTTGATATTTTTAGTTTTAAATCTTAATAATTTCTTATACTGTTTTTAATGGATAAAAAATTAATATGTTTTTTTGTTAATTTTACCATGAATTAAAATTAGTTTTGTTGTTGTTGAAATCTTATTAATATCAATTTATATATTAATCATATGTTATTTTCAGTAATAAAACATTATGTACTCTACTTGAGTTTTGCCAATTTTAACTTGAATTTAAATTCACTATATGTATCAGTATCAGCGATATTTCTTTTTGAGTATCGTATTGGCAAAAAGGCGTATCGTTACATTCTAAATAAAGGGTGTTTTTTTATAGGGTGACACAAGTTTAAATCATAATAAAACAACGAAATATCTGTTATCAGCTGTTAAATGGGTGCTCAAATAAAGCAGTGATGCCAACTCATATTTGATTTTTTTGTAGTTGGCTTAGGCCCGTTTTCACGACTTACCTTTAAAGTTCGATATAGTTAACGCTACCTTTAGCACTAGTGAGGAATAAAGTTACCTTCAACTATTTTTCGTTTTCACAACTTCTGTACAAAATAAACTTAACATTTTTAAAAAAGTGGCAATACTAAAGAAAATACCGATTATTTTTGCCAAAATAAAAATACGAACTGGCAACTACGTCCTTTTTTACATTTACAAAATATACGTATAATTGGAGTTGGCATATATAAAAAATATGTGAATATAATATGGCAATCTCAAATCTAAGCCTTACGACAAAAGTTAAAGGTAGAACGTTCCTCTCTATAGCTTATTCTTCACTTTAAGGTTAAAGAGAACTTGTGATAATTAAAAACTCATTATCTGTTCGATAACTTTCTACATTTAGCTATCGTTAAGTCGTGAAAACGGGCCTTAGTGTAATAACAAAATAAATTTTGGGTTCGAGTTCTAGACATTATTTTGGAAAATGTTTGTTTATAAATAACTGGCAACTTTTTTTTTGGGACTAAACAAATACATATAAATAAAATATAATAAAATATGGCTATGACTTTTTGAGGGATGACTGATTGAAACATAATATGCTTGTCGGTGACAAAATAACCATAATATGTTTAAATATGTTTCGTTAAAAATATTAAAATAACAAATTTTAAACATTTTATACTTAATATGTATAACCATATAAAATGTTGTTATATAAGCCCTCTATCAAGATGCCTTAACCATATAATGGTAGCCTTCAAACATGTTATCATTAAAACTAACAATAATTTCTTTTCAATTAAAAAATCTGTGGTTTTAAAATAACAATAACATTTTCCGCTTTTTAAGGAGCAAAATGTCGTGGTTAAAAAATATCCATACTTTTATATGTGGTAGAGATATTCATGTAAATTTTAAACATACCATGTTCGAATGCAACCATAATGTGATTATTGCTTCTTGATGGAGAACTTTTGTAACCATAATATGGTTGCCAGTAACAATAATATGGTTTAAGCATCCATAATATGTTTGAACATTTTTCATTAAAAATAGTTTTGTTGGAGGCCTGCAGAAAGTTTAGTTTTTAGTTAAGTTTAATTTTTTAATAATTTGTTTTCGTAATGTTGATTGCTTCTACTAACATTAAGTCAAGCATCTTGCTTACATTTTCGATAATACGCGATTTCTTGAAAAAAACTAAAACTGCACTAAGATTGGTTATCTTTTCTTCCGGCCCAAAAATGGTCTTAAAAAACTTTTTTTTCGACATCGATCTACTAGAAATCGCGTAAAACTCTTATAAATTAAATCTTATTAATTGCCACTATAAACGAAATTTCTTCTAACATTTTACCGTCTCTCTTTGAGACTACTTTCGGAAAATAAAAAACTTTACATAAATATTTTTTCTATATAAACCAATAATTTTCTTGGTGGATAAATCAAAGTTGACAATGAATTAAAACCAACTATATTTTTTACAGAATTTTATTATCGATATTTTTACAAAAATAAAAATACAAACCATTTTTTTATTCAACGTTGCTTGAATCGGCTTAATAAAACTTCTTGAGTAAAAATTAAAATTTTTTTAAGAATCTAAAATATAAAATAGCAATTTCAAAATTTCATTTTATATCATATTGTTTATTATATTAATAAATTTAATATTTAAATTCATATCGTTCACTATAAAATATGATAGTATGAAACTAATAGAAAGTAATTTTACGCACGTTATCATTTTATTTGGTAAATAAGTACATTTTCGAATTGTGTCGCAGATTCAAATATAAAGCATACATAAACTAGATACATACATGCAAATATATCTTTAAAGTCTATACTTTAATATTTGTTTATTTTTCTTTAAGATAAAATATTACGTTTCAGATAAAACGGCCTGCATTTGTGAAATTAGAAATAGTTTACGTTGTAATTACTACCTAGTTAGAATGAGGAAAACCCTGAATGATATAGAATTAAAAAGTATTTTTAATATCAAAAAGTTTAATTCGCTTTAAATAAAAAATTCGCATGTACATACATATGTACATATTGTTGATGTATATTTTCTATTAAATTTTAAAAATTTCTTTAGCCATTTCATTTTAGATCATTAGTCGGTAACAACACCCTCTTCGAAGATGACAGAAAAAGAACCTCTTCACGAAAATGTATTCCAAACGAACGGACAAATTGTAAACAATCATCAGCACAATAGATTAACAAATGGCGACACTCAGCTCAAGGCAAATGGTCAATATTTAAAGGAAACCACAAATGGTATTAATTCAAACAGCCATAAAACATGCAGCAACAAAAACTGTAAAAATAATAGCAATGTAACATCGGAAGTCCATATTGAAGCCCCTTGTTGTCGAGATATACATGGTAAAGAGCCCCCGGATGGGGGTATGCGGGCATGGTTGGTAATGGTTAGTGCATTCCTCTGCAATGGTGTGATATTCGGTATTATAAATACTTACGGGGTTATACATTCTTTGCTCACAGATCGTCTAGAAGAACAGGGCGATAAAGATGCTTCCAGCAAGGCAGGTGAGTAATGTTGGGAAGGTTCTTAAATTGTTTTTGCTGTTTAAGATGTTTGTACGATAAATAAATCTGTAATTTTGACCGTGTTCGAAAATAAACAGAACATTATTTAGGGTTCGGCTCACATACCCAGGAACGATATATATTGTTTTAGTGTTTGTGTAGACGAACACAACCCTTAATACCTTTTGTAACTATTTTTAAGAAAGAGCAGAACATTATATAGTGTTCTGTTCTTCGTTAAAACACAGAAAAATTGTAGCGATACTGTAGACAAAAATTATATTTTAATATTCTATAATGTTTATTTTTTACATTGATGAAGAAATAAACAAACAAAAAATTTTAGCGAACAGCTTGTGTGTGTATTGTGTATATGTTTTGTTTGGGTAAAATTATTTTGATGGCTTTTTGTTTTTTTTCGTATGCGTACATATTTGCTCTTGTAAAAAATATTTGGTTTTTTTTACCAGCCAAAAGGGCGCTAAGCACAACAGAAACGAACGAGCACTAATGAGCTGAACCGAACACAATGAAGCTTGTGGTTTAAAAAAAAAACGAACGGAATTAAATGTTCTCATTTTTTGTTGAGTTAGGTAAGAACAATATTGTTCGTATGCGTTCGTATGCGTACATATTTGCTTTTGTAAAAAATATTTGGTTTTTTTTACCAGCCAAAAGGGCGCTAAGCACAACAGAAACGAACGAGCACTTATGAGCTGAACCGAACACAATGAAGTTTGTGGTTTAAAAAAAAAAACGAACGGAATTAAATGTTCTCATTTTTTGTTGAGTTAGGTAAGAACAGTATTGTTTTTGTGTTCGAAGGATGACAAACGGCGAAACGTTATTTTTTTACTGATTTACTACACAAACACTATTAGCGTTTGTGTTTTCCACAAATCTACCGAACCAAACACTACGGAGCGATATTTAGTGTTTATTTTCAAACATTGCTATTAACATTTAAATTCATTTTATTAAATATATATACACTAATATTTATATATACATATTTGTATATGTATGAATATATTTGCTTTGTCGTCAGCTCATTATTGGTTTGCCCTACCGACCATTTTTAATAATTGAGTTAGCTATGGGGTATATAATCCAAATTTTTAATAATTTTAATTAGGCTTAAGTTCATTAAATTTAATTTTCATTAAATTACTTTTTATGAAGAAAGGAATTTTACAACATGAAAATTAATTAAAATTGTCATTGATAATCTTTCATTTTTTCAAGAAATTTTTTTATGGCTTCTAGCTTGAGCTCTATATCAACTACTTAAAGTTTATTAAGTATTGTTTTGCTCTACACGCCACTACAAAATAAATTTCACTCAAGGTTTCGTTTAAATGTGCTTAATTCCCATTTCATACTATTGATAAACTGCAATTTATTGTTGATAGGATAAGCTATTCCTATGCGCATTTCACTCTTGCTTTGTTTAATTGCAGTAAGAAAAACAAGTAGTTAAAGCAAAAGCAAAATAAAATGACAACGAGAAAATAGAAGTAGTAAAAGCAAAATAAAATGACAGCAACTCAATACACAGCAGTATGTATACAGCAGAAAAAGCTATTTTTTAAAAAATAAATTTAGAAAAGTGGCGTGTGCGCCACATAACCATAATTTTCACTTTAATAAAAATAGATCTAGTTCGTTCATAAACGTCAACAAAAATTAACAATTTTCTTTTAAACATATGCCAGAAGCAGTGGTGATAATACAAAAAAATTCTATCGGGTATATTTTCAGAAAACTTTATTTAAACCTTCATTGTCATGTTTCTCCACTACGACTTTTTTAGCTCAAAAATTTTTACATACATTAACGAAAGTAGGGGTTATGTTGTTATATTAATAGGTGCGTTTTCATACTTTTACAGTAAAATGCAGTAAATGAGAAAATTGTAAAATTTGCTCTCACAAAAAGCTGTTGTCCAAAAAAGTACGCGAACGCAAATTTTGTAAAAATTCGTAAAATAAAGGCAACAGCTGATGACAAATAGTTGAAGTGTTGAAAAATGTTAACACTTTTGACTACTTAGCTCGTTTTCTTATCGGTACTCGATTAAATACTTTTTATATTTGGAAAATACAAACAAATTATTTTATGTAATCTTTCATATTTGTTTGTTTTTATTTTATTTGATGTTACTAATTTGTGGCGGGTTAATTTATTCAAAAGAACATGAATAGTTTTTTGCTATTGATTACTTAAGTACCCAAGTACTTAGCACTTTTACAACTCTAAAAAATTAACATAACAAAAAAAAGTTTCAAATGTTGGTATTTAGCCTAGTAAAATGATTTACAAACAAGTTTAATTAATTAATATTTATTCACATTTTGTTTAATTTAAATTTCAACTTTTCGTTTATTTAACAATTTTTTCACAATTTGTAAGCATTTTGTTTGTTTACCTTTTGAAACATATGTTTTTTTGTTTTACTAAATTTTACTGCAAAAATTTCTGCAGTAAAAATTTGTAAATACTCAGACAAGAACTGTCACTTTTCGCTCTCAATTTGTGTTCTCATTTACTGCATTTTGTGTACTCGAACGCAATTTCGTAAAATGCAGTAAAGTTTAGTAAAAAACAGTAAAAACTTTTGTGTTCTCGAACGCAGCTAATATTTTAAGAATCGCTGCCTGATTTCACAACATACTTTAAGGCAAATTAAACGAAAAAAAATTTTTTATGATACAAAAAAGTAGAAAATATGTTTTTAAAAGTTTATTAATAACAATATGTGTATATATTAAAAAAAACTGAGCAATAAGGTTAAATAAAATATAAGATCAGTTCAATATAAATTAAAATAAATTAATCTTTGTAAATAAGCAATTTATGATTTTCTTGTGAGACAAATTTAGATAGTACAGTCTATCTTCTGTCATTGTTGATCAGAACCATTTTTTATTCGAAGAAGGGTTTGGGTAGATACCTTCATCACAGTTTATTAAAGCATCTACAACGTTATCTGATAGATTTTCAGATATTTTCCATGTTTGTTGCCAATGCAACAGTTCAAGCTCAAGTTTAGATGTTAGTAAGTGTTTATCTCTTTTATCAAACATAATCATCAGATAGTTGTGGTTTCAAAAGTTTTGTATCTGTATATGACTTGATTACACTTTGAGGTAGAAGTTTAGATATGTTCAATACATTTCTTCTAAAATAAATTCAATAAGAGGAATGTAACCTACAACTCGGTAGTAATCTTCAACATTTTGGATGTGATTATTTCGTTCAAATCTTGTCTTTTCGATTGGAACCTTGATTTGAACGAAAATAACTTTAACTTTATCAAAAATCGCTATAAATTGTTCTTCGGCTTTATTTCTTTTCTTTTCAAGGCGCATGATTAATGTTTTGATAAGGCTTGATTCTTTTTGAATCTATATCGTGCTTTTGTCAAATGATACTAAGCGGCTGTGTTAGAATAAGTATCACACATGGAATGTATATTCCGCAAAGAAATTCAAAAGTACTAAGTGAGTTCCCTAATATAAGGCTTTTGATGATGTATCTCTACCTTTCCACTAAGATATTTTTTCCAAAGCTATAAGATGTACACTTGTTCTAAGTGTAAAATTGAGTCATGACGGTTCACCCATCTTGTCTCGCATAATGTAGAAAGTTTGGCTCCCAAATACTTTGCTAAAGCTGTGTTTCGCTTGGGATGATTATATATAAAAAATTTTGTAGTTTCTTTAACAAATGCTACAATTTTTTATATTAATGGCACTTTATTGTTTTAAGAAATTGAGTTGTTTGATTTATGGGAATAGCAAGGCGTTTGTTTCGCATTTGTCGCGGTTTGCAGAATTTTTAACGGCTCCATTTTCTGCTGACATCAGAGAACACCCATCTGTTCCAACTCCTACACAATTTTTTAGGTCAAGACCAAAATTTGTCAAAGCTTTAAGAACTATTGATGATAGTGCCTTCGCATCAATTGTCACATAAACGTCATTATCAATATCCTTTGAAGCCTCTTCAAATGCGATTACAACAGAGCCAATAAATTCTTCCCTAACAACTTTTTGTTGTATGCTGAAATATCTTAAAGATAAGGAAATCTTGCTTTTCCCCGACAAATCCTTTCGTCAAAAATTATTGAATATAATTTTGATTCATACATATTTCAAATTCAAAGATGACTACGATGAGAATGTGAAACCGTTGTATTCAAATATATATAATAATTATTATCATAACACATATATACATAAATATTACATATACTAAGGCTTATTAATAATTCAACCGCACGCATTTTCAAGTCAAAAGTTTACTCTTTGGATATAGATGGCACCTGCTGGGATTGAATGTAGAATAATAAGTATTTGAATACAGTAAACTAGATGTTTCATTGGAAATATCTAATAAACAACTATTAGGATTAAGATTTGGATACTTATTGAAAATTTCATTAGAGATTCAATAAAAAACAAAAAAATAGTACGATAAAGTGCACACTTCTGTGTTGTACTGTAATATTTTCTCGCTGCATATCTTTATATCTATATATCTTTAAAAACCTAATTTTCATTAGAGAAATCACTACATATTAGAGCACTTTATAAAACTTTATTTTTGGTTTTTAAAAGCGCTTTCATCTCGAATGTTCCTAGTAGGCATTAAAAAGCTCTCCCACAAGATCAGCTCCGTGTTTTTTTTATATAAATTACACGTGAACATTTTTTTGCGTATTTTATTGTCAAATATAGTTAAAGGATATCACCAAGTCAGAGGTAGCTCTTGGCCAAAAACTAATTATACCTTTTTTGAGGGTCCACTAATTTTAAGAATTTTTAGAGGTTCGAAAAAATTTCTCACCAAAATCGCCAAACTGAGTATAGGGTTGATTTACCCGTTGGTAATATAATCGTATATATTCCGTTCATTAAGTGTGTTTTTTTTTACTGTTGCACTGTGTAATTTGGCATGGCTTTTATATAAACCCGGCTTCCAAAAAACACTTAAACGCTTATACAAATGTAACGAATAAAATTCTTGTATGTATCAATAAATGACAAAAATTTGTGCTGTGAAATTTGAAAATCTTCGATCAGCAAAATCTCCCATACAAACCACATTCTTGTCTTTAACTTCTTTCACGTTGCTCAACTCGGTACGGTGGCCAGAACCCTTATTCTAGAAGATTGTTCGAATTTAACTTTGAATTAAGTAATACGTGACCAAAATCAAGTAAGGTCGATTTGACTTCATTTTGATAGGACCACGCCACCCATTAAGAATAAAACTCCAAATCACACTTAAAGCTGGGTTAAAGTTAAGCTGGCTAGAGCCGGCTCGCGATCCCTCAGAGTGATCCTGAGGAAGGTGATTTCCAAATTTTTTATGTCTGGTTAAGTTAAAAGGCGGATAGTCGCATATTAGATAAAATACTGTCTCCTTAGTTTTAAGTTTTTATATCTGCGGTAGAATTTATTAGCGTGTCTAGCAATCATCCAATGACTTATCAGCACATTACGTATGTATTTGCAGATCCAGTTCTGGCGAGCTCGGCTACCTGTTCCACAATAAGGTAGTGTCAGATCAGTGATGTTATACGTAGGGTAAAATTCCTATTCGTGGGGACTTTCTTATAAAAAAATGACCGTAGGGAATAAAGGACAGATTTTTTGAAATCATTAAAATGTCGGGACTTTAAACTTTTTTCGATTTGTGATAGCATAGACCCAATTTACAATGTGGACATTTCTTGCCAGACAGACGAAGTTTGTAGGCGAGAGAGGAAAGAAGTAAAGTTTGTCCCGCAACACTACGAATTGTTAAATTTCTTTGTGTCATCGCTCACCGTTATTCTGATAAGCTCTTTTACAAGAATGGATATCCTTTGAACTTAAATTTACAGGGCAAAAAAAGATAATTTGTAAAAGATGGGCATCAAAAAGTTTTAAATAATAAAAATTTTTCTGTTTTAGTACCCACACTGCAATAGGTGGAGAAGATATTTTGCGATTGTACTGATACACTAAAAAGTTTTTATTTCTAGATTGTAGTCGATTGTGTCGACTGCTGGCCACACTAATTTACATTAATTGACAATAATTTCTGGGCTTCTTTTTTAGCCAATCTTTTAATTTGTTCGGTAATTATTCACGGAAAAAGTTTCCAAAATGTTTCACCAATAAACCCATAAATCAAATCAAATAAATAAAATCAGTTTTAATTAAAAATTTGATCAAGTGAATTTAAAGTTTAATCAAGTAAATTAAACATTTAATTAAGTGAATTACACGTTTAATTGATACTAGTGCAAATTTTATGAATTTTTTAATTAATATCACAAATTTTTTTATTGAAATACATTTTTTATTTTTTTCTGTGTTCATATATGAATCCTTTTTCAATCGCCCAAGTGATAAATCATTTTTGATTCATCAAACGTTATCTGAAAAGACTTATTTAGTTTATTTTTACAAAAATGTTAGAACAACTGTGCCAGATATACGGCACAGTCTAGATAGTTCTTCTTTACACTGGTAAACGAGGCTAAAAGTTGGTCTTATATGACTTGAGTGACAGGAGTATAGCCTGTATAAAAACAAATCTTTCCATTTTGCCGCAAATATTGTTGCCATATACATGTAAATGTATATGTGTATGCTTCTCTGATTGCGATTATTTAAGCCTAAAATACGATCCAAATTCTAAAATATTCAATAATTTTGCCTGGCATTACATAATATCCTATACTGTCCTTTCTGTCGTACGTACCAATGTAACAAATTTTATTGTAACGTATTAAAAGATAGATTATTTATTAATTGAAATGTTTTTTAATAAATGTTTGTTTACTGTGCCCGACTACAGTTGCCCTGCCCTTAACCCATTTTTCGCCGACCAGTGATTATAATTACCAGCACTCACTTTTTATAACTGACAAATAAATCTTCTCAATGAACGTGCTTGGTGTTAGTAACTACAATGTAGTATTATTTAAATAAAACAAGTCCTAGAATTAAATTCAAGTACCAAATTTTGGAAAGTTCCAAAAAACGTGCCACACCTCCGGTGAAGACTGCACTGTAATTCATTACTTTTTCTAACTTGTTTCTTCTTCATAAGCCAGTTTAATTATTGGTTCTCTTTTCGCTGGTCATGAGTTCTTTCTTTTTGTATTTGTACTATTATCACAAATCCCAGGACCAGTCTGTTGGACCAATTGACACACATTTCCCTCAGGGGTTCTACAACAAATTGATGTTGACTGTTAAATTTTCCCGATTAAATATTGACTTTAAAAATTAACACCAGTGAATTTGAGATTCTAATGAACTAAATTAAACCCATTTAAGGGCATGTCTACTGTTCAGCAGTTGAGGTTTTGAGAACCTTAAGCAAACTTTAGATAAACTTTTTTAAAATAGTTTCAATTCCCACGCCAACTAAAATTCTGCTTATAATTTTTTAAATCGCTTTTGACGTTGAATGAAATAATTTATCTACAAAGGTACATCAAATATTTTATTTGTTCAAGAATACGTCATCAATTTGTCAACTATACGGCAAGTAATTACAACTAACAACATTTAATTTAACAATTTATAAAACTCGAGGCATTTGTATACTGGAGAAAAACTTTTATTTATTTGCGGATTAATTTTGTCTGAAGTAATTATTAATAACAAGTAAGAGTATTTTATTCGGCTGTGCCGAATCTTTGATACCCTCCTCTCGTTAAAATATTAAAGAAAGTTTAATGCTTTTATTTCTAGTCATATAAAATTTAATTTGAACAAATTTTAGTAAAAAACCATGATTCGTAACAGTATTAACCGAACTAAGTTATTTTTGAAAGGGGGAATTTATATAGGACCCATGAGAAATCATGGACCAATTAGAACAAGCTGTTATATACAGCCTTTTATAGTTTTGAAGTAGTTTTTAAAAGGCTGCTTGATATAGGACCTGAGGTAAATAAGGACCGATTATTACAAAATTTCATGGTACTATTTCTGGCCATATGTGGCTAAAGTGGACCAAATTTTACCACAATAGATATATATCAGCTACGGTTGAAGCCGTATTAAAAAACCTTCCTAGAGTGGACCTTATATGGGAAATTATGGACCGATCTTCACGACATTTTCTACTGTGATTTAAAGCTTAATGAAACACGAAATTCTGCTTCAAAAATGCACTTAACGGTTTTTTTCGAGAGTAGGCTTTATACAGATCCGATCTTTACGAAATTTGATAGTGTGATTTGTAGTCCATAAAACTGTGACTTACCAAATTTTTTTGCAGAAGCATTAGTTGTTACGGTTTTAAGTGTACTAAATTGTTTTCCGAGAGTGGGCTTTATATGGGGCCCATGGTAAATTCTGGAACTATCTTCACGAAATTTTACAGTGTAATTTCTAGTCATATAAAACGGATTTGTGCCTTTAATTTAATATCAAACCGTGCATTATACCACCATTTTTGTTAGTTTTTGTAACAAAACTATACATTTTTTAAACATTTGGATTCATTACTCTTTTTACGCTGGATTTCAATCCCAAACTGCTTTGGATATTTAGAAGCAGTTTGACATCAAGATTATTCTTTTCTTTTGAGTTTTTCTTAAGTGAGTGAATTTTCAATAGACGGACAGACAGACGGACATGGCTAAATCGATTTAGAATTACTCAAGGAGCAGAATATATACATTTTTGTGGTTTAATAAGAATAATAAGAAAATTTCAAGTCGTGGTGGAGGGTATAACTTAAAACTCGTACAGATATTAGAGTTTTTTTTTTCGGTTATAATTGTAACAAAAAAATTTGGAATTTTATTTAATAAAAGGGCTTATGTCATAAAATGATTCCAGGAAGTTATTTAAAGAAAAGATTTGCTTTTGAACAAATAAAAACGACTAGCGCAAATTAGGGCACATAATTGGAAGAATGGGTCTAGTGGCCGAATTCATTTGGCAAAAGCGAAAAAAAATCTCTACTAGGAATTATTTAACAATAACATGTTTGGCAATTTCCGGTCCCAACTTAATTTCAAAATGTTTGGACGAAGATAAATTGTATATTTAGAATATTTCAGAAGATGGTTTGTAGCCCCCAGTATTCTCTTTATAATGACTTTAAAATCATCTTCGGCTAATTCGGCGAAATTATTACATTTTGAATATGACAAACATAACTTTTGAAAAAAATTTCTAAAATTTTTTTTCGCTCATAAATGTTCTTTATAGGATAAAAGGAACCTTCTCACCAAATTTCATAAAAATCGAAAGGGGTCGGGTCCCACCCTTGGTCGATTTGACATGGAATTACCCACATGTTAATTAGTTCTGACAAATACCCTATTTTTCTTCACAGGCATAGGCTTTGTAGGTTTTTATGTACATATGTGTAAATTAGAGCGTACCGCCTTAGAAATAAACAAAAATGTGCCCGTGCACCTCCTAATATGAAGTATTTTTGTTTTTCATTATATCTTTGGCATTAGGAGTCGGATCTAAAAGTATGAGTAAAAGTTTATGTTTCGAGAAACCAACGTTTTGCTATAAAAGCCATCGACCTCAAGTATCCCGTTCTAGTATTTAAGCACCGCACAAATTTTAGAAAATTAAATAAATGCTAAAACGGGATACTCGAGGTCAAAAGCTTCTAGAACATATACCATACGTTCGGCAAAAAAATTTTTTTCGAACCAACTTTTTTTTTTTTTTTGAGGGCATAGATTTCGGACAAGACATTTTTTTTTTATAAAAACAGCTGATGTCAGATGCTATGATAGAAAAAAAATAGTGCACACTCTAATTGAACTAATGTCAGACTTCTTTGCGTCTGACTTTTAAAGAAGCAATGCTGTAAGGTAAGTTGCCATAGGTAACATTAACATTTATGTATTTTGCAGTAGGAAATTTGACAAGTCAGATGTAAAAAAAAACATGTCGTGTACGGGAGGCTTTAGTATGTATACCGACCTCACCACGAATGGTGTACAAAAACATACATACTAATAATGTTTTCTTTTCTACAAAAAATGTGACATTTTATTTAAAAAAAATTCAATTTGGTGTCTGTTTCCTAAAAATTTTGCTCCCGAAAAGGGTGGCTTGTTTTATTCTAAAAAACTCATCCTTTTCGGGATCAAAATTTTTAGGAAACAGACACCAAATTGCATTTTTTTTAAATAAAATGTCACATTTTTTTTTTGTAGAAAAGAAAACACCATAAATTAACTTCCCTATTTTAAGTCTTATTTAATTAATAATAAGTTTATTATATTCTTAAGATTACGTTTATTTTTAGAAAAAATAACATTGACGTAACATCAATTAATCTTTTCTGGTTTTAAATATTAAAATTTATGAAATCAAATAATTTTTTAATTTATATGATAACAACAACTTAATGTCTATTTGTACGGATTAACTATTTGGGTCTTATACATATAGTTTTTTAATTAAAATTACAGTACCAAGACCGTACAGTATAAAACTGTTTTTTTAATTTATTTTCTTGATTTTGAAATTCATAAAGAATAAAACAAAAAAACTTACATATATCTGAATAATATTTAATATTATATATTGTAACCAAGGCGTATTCATACAAGGTGAACTTGGCTTGCTATATTATATCATACATCATACATTTCAATCATTTCAATTATTTTTTTTATAAATTAAAAATGCAGCACACACACATGCACGCAAAAAAATTTAATACATGAGAAGGAACTTTGTGCCGTGTTCCTAAAAACCTAGAAAGAAGTAGAATTCTGCTAGCTGGACGAATGTCGTTACATCGACTCAGGATTCTGAGTCGATCGGTTAACTTAAAGGTTGTCTACGACCAATATTTGTAACATAGGTGCTACAAACATCAGCACAAACGCATTCCAGTTAGCATAGGCTGTTTGGTAGACGCATATGTTTAAAATACAACTCCTAAATGAATATATCTGATGATTATCTGATGAGTAATAATAAAAAAATGATCTAAATATTTTTTTATTTATTACTTTTATACATTTTCTAACACGTTCTTCCTTGATTCTTGGAATTTTTGCTATGCAAGTCCCAAGACAATCCTTGAATGATTATTTCAAGAGTACAAAAACTACAATGTTACACTTGGTTTATCTTTCGTCAAACCATCATCGAATGCAACTTTGGCGACTCCCTGTATGAGTCATATAACAATTACTAAGCTTCCTAACTGAGAGCGTTTTTTAAGACATGAAAATTCTATTGTCACAACAATTTCCATAAATCAACCCGACTTCAGGATCTTTCAAATAAAATTTCTAACCGGGTGGTGTTGAATTATTTATTGTATGAACAAGAAAAAGACGCTTGATGCCTTATTTAGGAAGTTCAGTTGCACGGCTCAGCATTTTACAAGTTGGAAAATAGTCCCTGCATGAGTCTCATACGACTTGTGAGATAATCTTATACACATCCCAAACGACTTATTATAGCGTCTTTCGCTTTCCTCCAGTGCGAGGAATCTTTTACGATTAAAAAATGGGTTCATCAACGATGAAAAACGCTCTTTATGAGATTCCCAGACGATTAAAAATGCTGGCTGTACTCTCTCCACTATTGTGGTGTGGGTATAAATATAACTCTTATTCATTGAGTTCTTCATCTGCACTTTTTTTAAATTAACAAACAGCAAAACTTCTTGCAAATAATGTTTTGTTAGTGCCGGTTCACACACTCAAGTTTGACTCGTCAAGTCTTGAGCTTTAAGGAAAGAAAGGAAAAGAGAATGACATTTCTTTTCCCCAGCATATATTTTTGATACACAGCTATTTTGTTTACTGCAGTGTTGTATTATTTTGACAAAACGTTAAAGTATTTTACAGTGTTGTGTCCATTTTTAAAATAAGACCACCTTGTATGAATTCGCCTTGATTGATACTGAGTCAAAGAGAAATTCATTCCAATTCTATATATTGTTACTAAATGCTAAAAAAATGATTTAGACAATAAAAGTGACTTGATTTCGAAAATATTATTTGAAAAAAAAGAATAGCAATATAATTTTAGGAAGGTTGGTGACCAATTGGTTAAAAACTCTTTTCACACAGAACTGATTCGGCTGGATTTTATTTTTAATTTACTAAAGAGAACTGGAATCAATTTGAAATTTAAATTGGTCTTTTCTGTTGAGCCGTTCAGACGTGACCTTGTTTTAACAGACACGACAAAGATGCCTTAAAATTATCCAAGGAGCTAGTATATACGACTGGAAAGTTCTCGAAATCAAGGGAAATTTAAATCGATGGAGATTTTAGATTCAGGTTTTTTTTTAATTAGCGAAGTTTTTACTGATTTTAAGATAAGTTCTTGTGTAGATAAGTGCTACTCAGAGTATGAAGTTTATAAAACAAAGTATGTATACATATTTATGAACTTTAAAAATAGGATCGTTTTAAAAATTTGTTCGATTTTAATTTCTCTCGAATTTTGAACATGGCGGTTTTAAATGAATATTTTGGAAGTTTCACACCACTCCTGTTGGAAGGTACAAACAAATAAAAGTTCTTAGTTACAAAAATATTTTGGGTTCAACAAAACTAAGTACATATACATATATCTATTTGAGAATTTAATTTAACCATTATATTCATACTTATACTTTTACAGTCACATGTATAAATTTGCAAATACTCGAATTTACAATTGTGTGTCATTTTGTTCGCGTGTTTTTATAGAATCAGTTGTTCACTTTTTATTGAATTACAAAAACATTTTTGAATGTTGACCAGCGCTTCTGATATCAAAAGTATAAAATTAATTTCTCTTTAAAGTCTTAATTTAATTGATCGCAAAAAAAGTCTTTTGCTTCTTTTTTGGCTTGCATACTCAAATGAAGAGCCGGCCGGCGTTGGTGAATAGTTTTGCGTGCTAAACTTATAAAAAAATTAACAATAAAATTAACTTAATTGGCGGAATTATTGTGATCTTATTGTAAATTTTTTATTAAGGAAAATGTTTGAATCAACCAAAAGTTCAATTAATTCATGACTTCTGTCAAGGTTCATTTTGACTTTTAGTTTAAAACACATGCTAAATATATTGTTTGAATTTTTTTTTAATCATGTTTCAAATGGAGACGGGTGTACAAATGCAAAAAAATGTTTGTATTCATTTAAGTATGAAATATTGCTTTACTCGTGCCTTGAATTGTATTCGGTGACTTGAATTACACTTGCTATTTAAACAAAGAAATTCTCTTTTTACAAACACCAGTCTTTGTTTTTAAGCTGATGCGGCTAAAAGTAGTATAGATAAGTATTAGGTTTATGTCTTGAATTTATTAAAATAAATGTAATAGTTATTATGTCAGTCGACACCTTTAACTAAGTATTTGTCTTGCAGTCGATTTATGTACACATTAGGGCGTTTCGCCAAACCATTTTCTCGAGTTTTGTAAACCTTGATAGATTTTTATGACCCTGTATTTTCTTTCAAAAATTTTTAAGTGATCCTCACAAATTTAAACTAAAAAAAAAACTTAAAACTTAAAACTTAAAAAAATAATGGTTTTGGTGTAACGACCTTATTACTATGTGGATACTAGTGAGGTCATTGGCCATTTGCCTTCTTTATTTGCATTCATTTGTTTGTTGACAAATTCAAAAGTTTAATGTTAAAAAGAAACTAGAATCAAAATAAACAAGAGTACAGTGCTTACCAAAAGTAAATCATAGATTAATTTAAGTAAATATGTAAGTAAAACGAGAAATATAAACAAATTTATTTGCTAAATAATTGCTTTACAGATAAATGTGGATTTATTATTAGAGATTTTTGTTTTACAAACCTTGTATTTATTGCTCATTTAAATAAGAGCAATGAAAAGAAAAGTTGAGTTTTCCTTTATGTTTACGAATATTTATTTGATCAAAAGCAAATATGTAACTAAATGTCTACTACTGACCCAGATAAAGCAACTGTTGCATTGTCTGGCGGGTCTGAGTGGAGTGAAGACCTATAAGTGCTAAACTGGCTGACAGCATATTTTTCATTTACTCTAACAAGTTCCGCAATGTGATATTTATTCTGCTGTGTTTGATAGAAATTTGAGATTTTCAAGGAATTATGATAAGCTGCAAATTCGTTTGTGAGTATATGTAGTATGTATTCAACTTACATAAATTCAAATATGAACAAAAAATGAAAATAAAATTAAAAGCGAATATTCAAACAAATATTTAATTTTTTTCATCAAATATTTTTCTTTATTGCCTAAATAGTACGTTTAGAAGCCAGAAATTCATTGCCCACAGTCTGCTGATTTAGAAATATCAAAGTGAAGTACTGTTGACGTTTTGATAAAATTTAATGACTTTTGTTGCGATGATCGCAATTTTTAGGGATTTATCTGTTATAGATAGAACTTGCCATCAATCTTAAAGCCGGTATCGCAACATTTTAATAATTTAATAATAACATAGAGTATTGAGGCACTATGCTCCTTAAAGCATCAATGGGTATTTTAGTTTATTACTTAAGAAAACCGACAAATTTCGAATAGACCAATAAATTTTTTTGAATCAATTAAATGATATTTTATAATTTTTATATATTTTTTAAAAGTTTGCCAAAAAAGTGTATTTATTTCTAATGTTATGAATTAAAGAATTATTAAGTTTTATAAAAGTTAATCGTTAATTTTCGGATGGAACAAACGCACTATTTATCAATAGGGGGAAGGAGGTTAACTCAAATTTCAGCGTTGCCGTTAGAAATTTTCTAAAAGATTCACAAAAAGGGACTTTTCAAAAAAAAAAAAGCTGACAAACAAGATATTTTAAAGGAAAAAGCGTCAGGTTTTCAATAAGCAGTTCAAACCCATAAACAAAAACAAAAAAAGCTGCCAGCAAAATCACCCAAAGCAATATATGAAATGGCCAAAAATTATATCCAAAAATTTTTAAAAAAGGCCCAAAAAATAATGAAAAATCACCCAATTTTTTTTAATAACTCGAACAAAGTAAAGTTGCATATTTTTAAACCTTCATACATACATAAATGGAAGGGTTCTTGCAAAAGGGGCTGTGAATTTAAAATCTGCTGCCGCTTACAAAAGCTGTTACAATAGTGTTACCAAAACACAAATTGTAAGCGATATAGTATTAATCGTCTATTAGCATTTCCTAATTAGCATTTGTTTTGGTGCTTTCAAACGAGATAAGCATTTATAAAAACTCGTTTATACGGATATACTGTGCTAATAAAATAAAAATTTAATTTTTTTCATCAGAATCATGAAAAAAGCTTTTTTACTTGCATCGAAAGTGCATGAATGCATTTAAAGTTTGATTAAAATTTAAAATATTGATGAATTAATTTTTGTGCAATTTTTATTGTATTTATTAAATCAAGTTTAAAACGGTGCTTATATCAGATTTTTTTTAATGCAATTTATTATTAAAAATTTCGCCTATTTTAAATAGCAAACTGTAATTGAACATGTTTGGATGCAAATAAGGTAAAAAGTGCCGCGAAATAGTTTAAAAGAAAGAGATAAAAATGATTTAAAAAAGTATCATAAAAGGTATCAAGAGCCTCGAAAAAGGGTCAAGCTGATGTTTTAGTATCTCATCGGTAACGCTGACTACACTTATGTAAAACGCAAAGAGGGACACACTGTATTTCTTGGTGAAAGAGAAGTGCAAATTATGTAAGATTTTTTACATTGGGGATGGGGAAAGATGTGATTACTGTATAAAGTTTTCTTGCAAAAAGTTAAAATTTGTATATTGAGAAGGAACCGATAGAATTAACGTTGATATCATAAATTCTTTTTTTTTAATTTTACCAATAAGTTAATCAAAAATTTTAATTGACGTTCACAAATAAGTGAAATCATGTATTTAAATTATTTTAAAAAAGATACAATTTCAATTACATTTGATTGAAAACATAATTTTATTATAAAAAATTATTAAATGATTTTAACATTTAATTGCCATTTTTTCTTCTTTTATTTTAATTAAAAGAAATTAAATCTAATTGCAAACCCCAAGTCTGAAGTAGCCATACAAGAATCTTGATTAAGCCAGTAAGAATTAGATTTAAGGGTTCTTTGATAAAATTTTGAAATATTTTTCTTTATAACTCAGAAATTTTTGTAACGATTTATCTTATTTTTCTAGAAAGAAGAAGAACAAAATAATGAAAAATCCTTTCCATTCAAATGTATAAAAATTTTTTCAGTTAGTAGGAACTTCTAAAAGAAGATTTGAGGCTATCGCGGGTTAATTGCTCGTATTTCAACTTTTTTATTCAAACCAACTCGCCTCGTCCGCTGAAAAGATACTTTCGGGGATAACGTGGTTGTAGTTGTAGTTTACTACCCAAAGTCGTGGAAAAGGGAATACTAAAAAATTCCACTAAAGGGCTGATTTTTCAACACTTGTGGGAAGGTTCGGCCTAAGGTCGTATCTTCTCTAAGTGTTTTGGCTCTTCAGCAGAAGCTGCTGGCTTTTTTCAAAAGCAGCGGAGGTTAGAGAGCTCCAGTTCATATTCAAGGGGCAATTGTATAATATTGCCGGATGGTGCCTCTTACACTCAGGCAATGTGGCTGCGATCCAAGGTGAGATAAGACCATATGGCACGTGCTAATGTTAATCTTTTCCACAACTGTCAAGTGCACCAAAAAAGTTATAGAATAGATGCGTACACAATAAGTAAAGTGTGCATCGTAAAACTTGATAAAACATTTTTCACTTTGACTGCTAGTTTTACGATGTTTTGGAACTCAGCCAACGTATAAAAACGTTTTTCTGATTTATTTTTAATTTATTTTTCAATACACATACATATTTTTAAGAATTTAATTAATCAACTGAAAAATTTCTTTGATTTTCAAGAAGAAGTAATTTTTATTTTTCCAAATCGTGTTGTTGTAAAAATAATTTGATATACATATTTAAAAATATTAAAATAAACTACTTTAAAATGTCACGTTTTTAGCAAAAATTTTATCGAGCATCCAAATTCTGTTACTTTTTCAAAACACAACAAAAAAAACTTGTGTAATCATTAACAAAAATTACATCATACTGATGCATAAATATATTGAATCACTATCGTACACTGTGTTCAGAGACTATTTTGCATTTACAGTGAAATTAAAATATTTTTGTTACAACAATTGATCACAAAATTCATAAAATCATATAAAAATTAATCTGTTCTAGAGCGAATCGGTTTCCATTAGAATTGACTAGTAAAATAATTGTTTTTAATTTTTGATTAGTTTGAAAATTATTTAAAAATTAATTTTTGTATAAATTTATTTTCTCTAAATTACACCCTGAAGTAAAGGAAGAATAAAACATTATTATAGTCGGTCAAGCCCGACCATATAATATGCTACGCCACGGTATTTAACCCATTTTTCGCCGCGCCAAGTTCCAAGTTGCAGTGCCTCGGTACCCGGCACATCGTCACCACTTAAGGCCCAGTTAGGCGAACGTTGCTGTATCCGTAATATACCGCACCGTACTGTAAGCACGTTGGTGCACTTAACTTTAGTTACATTTTTAAACAAATTTTAGTTACATTAGAACTTCAGCAACAATTTGTATGAAATTGTTTCTGACGTTTAAAATAATGTGTTTTGTTATTTGTGTATGTAGAACTTTTCACTTGTTAAATGTGTTATGTTTATATTGTTCGGCTTGAGGTCTGTTTCATAAAATAGAATAAAAATAAAAACTCTTGTTTTGTTTTAATTTTTATTATTTATTTGTTCCAATATTTCGACCAACTTTGTTGGTCATCCTCAGGGAAATAGTTATGATTTAATATTTAATGCAGTGTTGTCCGATGTTGTCGTTTTAAGTTCTATAATTTTATTTAGTTTTGAATGAAAAGTTTAACAAAATATTTGTATTTTTTTTTTTTAAATATGCAAATTTAAAAGAAGTTATGGGCACAAATTTTATTAGTAAATAAAACGTTGCAAAAATTTGATAAAGTTTGCTAAAATAGCGAAAATGTTTAATTTGTGACGATTGCCTCAAAGAGCAACAAAGCTACGCGAAAATTGCAAAAATTCGGAAAAGTTGGCACAAATAGCAAAAATTCGCGAAAATTTTTAATATTTCAAACAATACATAAAATAAACTATAAGGAATGGCAAAAAGTCGGTAAAAATTGCAAAATTAGCGGAAATTCTCAAAAATTTGCTTACAGCTCCATGATAGCAAAGTCTACTATTTGTTATAAATCCTTAAGCTGTAAAGAATCAGAAACTTACAGAAAAAAATCGCTTCTATCGCGGCGAACCTGGCTAAAATTAGCAAAAAAATTGCAAAATTGGAAACAAACTCAAAAATTTATTTGAAATCGCTAAATCGCAAAAAAATAATAAACTAATCTTTATAATCTTATCTCACAATTTTTATTTTTATTTTGTACGAAAAATTTAAGGCCCAACTATAATATGCTTAAGTTGGCTTAAGCAAATGGGCGAATACATGTAAATCATATATGTCAAACCATATTGAACTTAAGGAAACTTTTTGTTAAATTTTATGAATCTGTCATTTGCTTAAGCAAGGTGCGAAACAAATCGCACTTTCCGTACGGAATCAAAAGTTTTTTGGTTTTGTTTTTGTGTTTTTAAATGCATTTGAAAAGATTTTTGTTATTTTTTGACAGGAGCTTAAGCATACTATAGTTGGGCCTTTAATTTTCGGTTCGTAATTTTTTGTTCAAAATTACAAAAAAAATATTTTTTTTTAAAAAAATTTTTTTTGAGAACTTTATTATTTTGAACTTAAAGAAACAATCACCCTTATTCCATTTAGCGTTATCAATACGAAACGATATCGTTTTGTGACGATTGTTGCAAATCGGTATGCCCATTGTCAATATCAAGTTTTATCGATAAGCGTCGATGTATTTTTGGTATGCCGTACGCAACGTTAACGTTGGCATCGATATGAATTGACTCTGATTTTGTCGTCAGTCTTCTTGGTGTCGAAACAGTTTTATTTCTTTTTAATTTTTCAATAATAATAATGTTGAATTAAAAAAATGGAAAAATAGCAACAAAGCTTCAGGAAAATTGTTAAAATTTGCAAAAACAGCGAAAATTCGCGAAAATTTTAAATATTTCAAACCAGCCAAAAAATTGATTAAAGCTCCCTAAAACTATAAGGAATAGCAAAAATTCCATGAAAATCGCTAAATTACCGCAAATTCCCGAATTTTAGCCATGTTCGCGATAGAAGCAATTTTTCCTGTAAGTTTTCTGATTCTTTACAGTTTTAACGATTTTTAATACATATTAAATTTTTCTTTCATGCCGCTTTTATCAAATTTTTGCGAATTTCCACTAATTTTGCCATTTTTATGGAATTTTTGCCATTCTTATGTTTTTGGGGACTATAAGTCAATTTTATGGCTTGTTTCAAATAAAAAAGAATTTCGCGAATTTTCGCTATTTTTGCAAATTTTCCGAATGTTTGCAATTTTCGCGTAACTTTTTGTTGCTCTTTTCGGCAATCGTCGTAACGTTCTCTTTTTTACAGGGCACTATCAACACTGTCGATTTATACGGGGCGAAAAGTGTAATCAATAGCTTATGGCATTAGTAAGGGTGATTTTTTTAGAATAAATCAAGCTGCCCTCTTTGAGAGCACAACATTAATAAGAAACGAACATCAAATTGCACATTTTTAATAAAAACTTATTAGAGATGTTCTTAAAAAAACGATAAACAATCGACATCGTTACATTGCTGTTATGGCATACCAGTTTTGTATCGAATTGATGACGATGTCGATAAAAATTGATTTTGATATTCAATTGATGACGATGACGACGACGTTAAATGGAATAAGGGTGAATATCAAACAAAATATTTTTTTCTTTTTTCTACAGTTTAAAATATTTTTCGAACACCAATGATTAATATTTTTTTAAAAAACATAAAAAAAACGTTTTCCGGTCCTTGGGTTAAGATTCATGTCGTTTACTTAAATGTGCCGAATGTCCTTTTATCTGTATGCGATTGGTTTGCCTTTAAGTGATTCTGTCAATTCCAACATTTATAATGAAGTTGTGGCACTATAAGATATTTTCGGATGTAGTATTTGTATAGGAGGTATGGTCAAATATGGAACGATTCCAATAAAATTTGGAAAGACGATGTAGATTGCAATTTATTAAGTTTGGACCAAATTTAATTTCAATACCAACATGTTAAGATTGTTTATGGGCACAAAGACTCTATTCCGGAATGAAACTTGTATGAGGGCTATGGGAAATTATGAACCGATTCCACATTTAAATAGGCCAGGTACTTGTGAAAATTAGAATCTATGTACCAAATTTCGTTAAAATTGCGACCTGTACTTTGCGCACAAGGTTTACAGGGACATCTAGCCTGCCATCCAGCCGGACGGACATCGGTAGATCCGCTCAGAAAGGGATTCTGAGTCGACCGGAATACTAAAAGGTGGGACTAGGACCAATATTGCAAGATGTTACAAACATCTGCACAAATGCAAAATACCCTCTCCACTATTGTGGTGTGGGTATAAAAATACATTTGGCATCCTAAATTTCGACTGCATTGAGAATATTTTTAAAAATAATATCTGCAATTTAGAATAGAAACATACTTAAATACGTGTTGTACGTAAATATTTTAAATGCTTATGCATTGGCAAGTTTCCATTAAATAAGTTGGTTGGTTGTTTGGTAACAATGACGGAAGAGAACTTTTCACCAGCGTTCTCAGTTTTGGGAATTTGTTCCCAAATTGGGGATTTTTTGTAATTGGGGATATAATTTTCGTAAAAATCAGTGGATTTTTTGGGGAAAAAGCCCTTTTTTTCGCTGAGGATTTTTTGCGAAAATATATTATTATAAATGTCATTTTAGCAATGGCAAGACAATTATGGCCAAGAAGTGGGTACGAATTTAAATCTTTTTGGCGGCTCGCAGCCTTTTTAAGAGCTTGCTGAAGTTGTTTCAAATATGCTTTTTGTATCAACAAGTAACGCTTGTGCTGAACGAGTCTTTTCTATAATGAATACAACTAAAAGCTCAATTCGCAACAGAATGCAGTATAATTTTTTAGAAGCTCTTCTAAGAATAAATACAGAATTTAAAAATAATGCAGCTTGCTGTGACAAATGTATTCGATTTTCTCAAATGCACTTTTTAAACACACAACATGTAAAACAAAATTGCATTGACTGATGAATCAAAGTTTTTGAAATGATAAACATTGACGCAAAATATGGTCCCAAAGTGAAGAACGGCGCCAAAATTTTACATGAGACACAACAACACTCAATTTTGGGGCAATTTTTTGTTATTTTTTAGGGTTATTTTTCATGTTTTCTTTAGGGTGTTTTTGCATTTTAAGTGGAGTGAAAAATTACCCCAATATCAAGGAATGAAAAATGGCCCCAAATAAAATTAAAAATTTTTACTTAGGGGCTATTTTTCGTTTACTAATAAAAAATGCAAGTTTTAAAAAATTAAAAATCACCCCAAATATTTTACACAAATTATATAAAATTGTATGTAGAAGTTTCTGGAGATAGTATAAAAAACCCTGCCGGTTATGCAGAGATGCTTTAGTTCGCAAACCGGTGTTTGTTATACCATAGAAAAAAATCCTTGCGCCCGGCCAAAGGCCGGCTATTTAAAGAAGCTTTATTTAGCAATGCCAGTGTATGTTATACCATAGAAGAAAAAATCCTTGCGAATGTCCCAAAGCCCAACCATGCTATCAATCGTACGATTTTTAAAACCGAAACTGTATAATTTTTTGGATTTTGTAATCGGGATTCTAAATTTTAAATAAATAAACTTCACCCACAATTTTTAATATAACTTTCTTTGTGTTCTTTTTTGGGGTTAAAATCTATATATATAAAAAGAAGTGTACACTTTGATGTCACCACTAACTGCGAAAACGGGTCAACCGATTTAAACGAAAACTAACACGGTACTTTGGATAGTTTGTAGATGGTTTATGTGAAGTTTGGACGAAATCGGCCCAGTGGTTCCGGAGATATTGCATTTAGATTTTCCTATATATTATTCCCATATAAATATGAACAAAATGGGTTTCATTATCCATATTATGATTTTTTATTGTTACTTGAAAAGTTACCAAGCCATGCCTAATGTGTACAATGACATTCAGAATAGATTTTAATGTTTATTTCATATCGCTAGAAGGCGTATCATAGGGCAAAACGGGTAAAAGCTCCCCATTCCAATATTTTCTTAACTAATCAACCAATTTTCTTGAAATTTTGCAGGCAAATAGTATAACATCTGGAAGGAACTATAGCCTTTAATTTTTATTATAAGAGGGGCAAACTCTCCCCCTCCCTATATCTTATTAACTGATCAACCGGTATTCTTTAAATTTGGCATGCAGATACTGTAGTACCTAAAGGAACTTTAAGATATACATGTTTTTGAAATTCCAACAATTAGGGCGTAAAATAGGGCAAAAGGGGTAAAAGCTCCATCTCCCCATGTCTTTTTAATTAATTATCCGATGAAAGTTTCAAGTCTTGAAGGAACTAAGGGCTATAAATTTTAACATTTACGGCGTAAAATAAAGTTAAACGGGTTAAAGCACCCACATCCAATACCTTTATAATTAATTTGAAAAGTTTATGTATTTTTTTTAACATTTTTTTCTCCGGTTATTCTACTTCGGCTTTGCAATGGTACACGATTGGTCGTTAAAAAATTGACGTTATAGGAGCTACCATTTTGAATGGTAAATTCCGAGACGAAAATGTTTTGCTGCCACGAACTCCGATGATTGCCACAGACATCCCAATTGAATTCAAACACGTTTAATTTCCAATTAGATTAAAATTTGCAATAACAATCCATATGTCGCAAGGCCAAACGATGTATGTTTGCGGCTTAGATTTGAGCACACCATGTTTTTCACACGGACAATTATACGTGGCATGTTCTCGCGCCGGCAAGCCATCGAGCTTATTTGTGTTGGCTAAAGACGGAATGACAAAAAATATCGTACACGCAATTGCTCTTCGTAATACAAATTGACTATATCTGTTTGATTTTTATACTTCAGGATAACAAATACACCACACTTTTTTATGTTTAACTTTTGAAAATGTAACGAAAAGAAATAAATAACTATGGTTTTTTTTCATCGCCGATCATGGTATAAGGTGCTTTATTCCTCTTTTTTTCACTAGAAATATGTTATATGGCAAAACGACGTTTGCCGGGACAGCTAGTTCATTATAAATTTTGAGGTGATTTTTCATAATGAAGAATTACCCCAAATTTAGGGTCGTATTTCATTTTATTTTTAGGGTTATTTTTCATTTTTTTGGGGTAATTTTTCATTAGAAAAATAGTGTCATATTGCATCATGCAAAGTAGTCCCAAATTTCCTGGGGCCATATTTCGAATAATTATTATTCTTTTGTGTTTTTTTACGTTACCCTTACTACATACTATACATGTGTATGTAGACACGTAAAAATTGAAGTTCACATAAGATTAGCTCTAATAATATAATAAAAATGGATTTTTTTTAAATGAATAAATGTATGCATATTTTTTCTTTGACATAATTAAATTTTTAAGGATATGTGGGGATTTTTGGGGATATAAAAAAAAGATATTTTGGGTATTTTTTTGGTATAAGATCTCGTAAATTGGGGATAAGGTATAAAATAAAACTGGGAACCCTGCTTTTCACATGTAAAAAAGTGATGAAATTTGGTTATTTGTATGTATGTATGTTGCCGCCTTGTGTGTGTGCTTAAACGTCTGGCTGCTCGTGTACATTTGTAAATTCAATATCGAGGACTCTTATGACATTGACCGTTAAATTTGAAACTATTTTTAATTGTTGATATTGCATTAAATTTAAAATTATTAGCGGAGTTCAGTATTAGTCTTGCAAAAGTGCAAATTCAAAATATCGTAGGATTTTTGTTAAATCCAACAACAAAATACACAGAGTTTCCGTTAGATTTCATTAAAGTGCTACTATATTTTATATAATTTGCAAGCCTAATATTGAACTACGTTATTGTATTGTAAATACAGACACTCATAAAAAACTGTATACAGTAGGTAACGTATATAAGAACATATCATATATAAATATGTAAATAGTATTCTGTAAAGGAAAACGCTTTTAAGAAAAAAAATTCATACAACGAAAAAACCTATTATGCATTAAAAATGTAAAGACGTATTGAAACCTTTCCTACGCTGCACTTCTGTATTTTCTTACACAAAATATTAAAAAAAACTAAGGGGCTATCGATTGATAGATATATTGGCATTGTGTTGGGTCCCCGTAAACTTGATTTCAACCGACAGACGGACAAGGCAGATGGATATCGTGAAATGAATTTTTTTTCTTATAAGAATTCATAATATATATACTTTTTAGGGTCTAAGATCAATATTGTAGAAATAAGAAACAGAAACACAGACTTATATCATTACCTAAAACGGCAAAGGCCATATCTAAAATTTTAGAGAAGAAGCAAAACACTTTTTAAAATGATAAGTTGATTGATTAATTGCCTTTTAAACAGCTTATAATTAATTTTTCTTCCATTTGGGGTATTTGTTTTTTGTTAAAAAATCGCTAATTTTGGTCGAAAAATTCCAAAATATGTTGTGGACATTTGTGTTGATCCACATCAGAATCAATGAAAAAATCAATTTTCAATATTTGTTTAGTTAGGCCCTTTTGCGTTTTAGGTTGCGATATATACAACGGCGAAGTGTGACAAAACAAGTTAAAGTGCTTTATTCTGCTGTGCCTAAACTTTTGAACCCTCTACCGAGTCTATTCTAAACGTATGCTTTATATATTTATTTCTTGTATTAAAAAAACATAAACTGGACCAAATTTCAATACAGTAATAACATTTTCAAGCGCCATAAACTTTTCCTGCTGAACCGATTGTGTTGGATTTTAATCCTAAACTGCTTAGAAGGACTACAAACATTTTGACACCAAAATTGTTGTTAGCTGTGACTCCTTTGAAAGTAAACGTGATTTAGACAGACGGGCATTGCTAAAACGACTTAGAACTACTTAAAAAAACATATATAATTTATCGCACACTACACCATTAACAGTCACAACTCAAAATTTATTAAAATCGTTTATTTTTCATAAACCAGGTCAAAATCAAACATATAACAGCCACTTAAATTTCATTGGGGTCACTGTTTTCTTTAAGCTTTCTTCTTTAACACATATGGAATTCAATTTAATTAAAAAATTGCAACCATGTTTTGCCTCTCCGGAAAATGTTCGAGTTGTGACTTTTAATGATTTACACTAGTTGAGTAGGGTATAATAAAAATCAATAAACGGTGATTTAAGAATGAAGGAAAATCATATTCAGGGATTCTCATGTGGTAAGTCGGCTTTGTTAAACTTCATAGGTTATAAAACTATTTTTCCACGATCACACATTAAATAGCTGACTCAAAAATCTTGA
Organism: Pollenia griseotomentosa; assembly: GCA_963931875.1. Taxonomy (NCBI): domain Eukaryota; kingdom Metazoa; phylum Arthropoda; class Insecta; order Diptera; family Polleniidae; genus Pollenia; species Pollenia griseotomentosa. Next base: position 180,254,647 of record OZ007560.1, on the reverse strand, counting down.
CCTTCTTGTTTATAAACTGTTTTAAAAATATTTTTTTTTTCCAAACATATAAGTTTGGCCCTGTCCTGGAAAATGGTTTTATGTATTATATTCATTAAAAGTCAGGTACACACAATCGAACATGAGTTACAGTTAAATTTTTGCTTGCGCGATAGTGCGACCGTTAATTTTCCTCAGTTAAGTTCGATAGTGTGTACCCCACTTAAGTTGTAAAACCGCAATTCAAAACACCTTATTATACATATAAAAAAAGATTTGAAAAATAAATAAGTTGTGCTTAATTTTGTGATAAGAACAAACAGTATTTACGCTCATAAAAATAAAAATGTTCTACTGAGTTTTATAAAAATACAAGTAAGGAGTAAATATGCGGCTGGGCCGAATCTTTCCCACCATCCACCGAGAGTTAGAATTGAACCTAAAAAAAGTGTAAGAGTGCTATATTCGGCTATGCAAAATCTTATATACCATGGTGCGATATGAATAGAAAGTTGTATAAATACCGCTCACTTGTTTAATCCCGCCCACATTTTGTCGAATGTTGTGCATTGATAACCAAGATGCTTGTACCTTATTTGGAAACTTTGGCTCTTGCTATTCTCTAAATATACAGAAATCTAAAATGTCTTTAGTTTAGAGAGGTTGTGTATTGATAACCCAGCTATGTGTTCCTAATTTAGACAATTTTTCTCCTACCGTTCTTTAGGTACAAATAACTATATTTTGTGTCACGCCTACTTGTATCTCCCTTTTACCTAGTTCGGAAGATTCGCCTCTTGCCGTTCTCCAGATATACAGAAATCTATAATATCTTTGTAGGGAAAGTGCCACGCCCACTTTACCAATTCCATCCACATTTTTCTGGATTTTGTGTATTGATAACCAAGATGATTGTAACTTATTTTTAAACTTTGCTCCTTCCGTTCTCCAGATATACAGAAAAACAGACGGACATCGTTAAATCAACTGCGCTATATTTGTTATGTGTAAAAAACGCATAAAAAGTTCAAAAAAGTTAAAAAACTTTTACAAGATTATTACTTTCGGTAATGGGTATAAAAAATAACAATAACATGGGATCTTATGAAAAAATTAGAGGTAGTCATGGTTTTTAGCTCATATCTTATTTATGGACCGATCTGGGGCCTTATTCTGACAGTCGTGATCGAGTTCTTTCTCGACTCAAAAGCAATTTAATATCTAACAGCCATTTTCACAAAAAATTCTTATTTTAAGCTTATAATATGAAATAACTATTAAACGCTTTTTGCCTTAAAAACCTCTTATAAAAATGTATATTCATAAAAGTACATTAACAGCTTTTTTACTATTAACTGTTTGTAGCGATTTTGTGTTTAAGTATGGCAACTTTCTTTCTATTTTGCTGACATTTTATTGTTAGTGATGCATGAAACTTCCATTCGGTTCACATGATATTCTATATTAAAATTTTTTATATAACTTTTTTTAATTGAAGACCTTAAAAATTATTCTTATCAAATAAAACTACATATTATTTGAGTTTCTGGCAGTCGTGATCGAATACTTTCTTGATTCGAAAGCAATTATATTTTAGTCGATACTGAACGAATCGAAATTATTTTTATCAGTATTGTGAAACTCAAATTATTGCTTTATAACACAGTGCAACACGATATGGTTATTTTTCCATGACTTAAAAAATTACACACAGTAAAATTTTCGGGAAATTTTTCACTTTTGCGGCTACATAAGCGCTACCTAAACGCTGTTAGGAATCATTCTTAGGAAGTTCATATGCTCTAGAAAGTTGTTTATTGAGATCTTAGGTACATTTTTGTGGTTGATTGTTTCCTTGAATTTTGAACGGTTTGCTACCTATGGACCTGAACAGCGAAAAAAGGTAAAAAAAATCTAATTTTTTAAAGTTTTTTGCGATTTTGATCTTGAAGATGAATTTTAATTAATATTCCGAACGGTTTGCAAGATATGAATGAGCCTGAGAAAATGATCACTTTTTTGTAAAAATTACACCGAGGCCCTAAATCTTTATGGTTATTTATTGTCCGTATATGGTTATTTTTCCATGATTAAAAAAATTACACACAGTGTAATAATGAAAAAATAATTCCGATTCGTTCAGTATTGACTGAAATAATTAGATATTAAATTGCTTTCGAATCGACTGCCAGAATGAGGCCCCTGAACAAAATGTTGCCGAAAGGTATCATAAAAACTTTTGTTTGAACCTTTTTTAAATATACTATAAGAAAGTATTCGAATAAAAAGTTTGTTTATTTTTAAACAAAAAAACAACTAGTTGCACTAATTTAATAAATAATTAAAGAGAATATCTGCATTTGGCCCTGAACATATTCATTTAAATCATATAAATTTTTTTTTAAATAATTATTAAATTTATTAAATTAAATTTTAAAAAATTAGTAAAATTTATTTAACATGTCCATACTAATAAATAAAACATTTTCGTCATTATTTTCGAACATATTTCACAAGTAAAAAAACAATAAAGTTTTTTACTTTATGAATGGTTTATTAAAGGTTTAATAGACTATTTTTCGTTTATGAATACAACTTTAGCAATTTTTGCTTAAAAACGGTTAATTAATCATAAATAAGTTTTTATGAATACGGCTATAATTCTTTAAGTCAATACTCAACGAATCGAAGTTATTGTTTCAGTGTTATAAAGCATTTATTTGAGTTCCACAACACTAAAAATATATTTTGGATTCGTTCAATATCGATTGAAAGAATTAGAAATAAAATTGCTTTCGAATCGTTGAAAAAAATTACATATTTATTCGTCTGACAAAATCCAACCTTTTACTAACGCCAAGTTGTTATTATGGCCGTAAATCTATTAACTTTAATTTTATTTTAGCATAAAGCTAAGGCGACGAGATTTTGGAAATAAAAATGCAGGACATAAAGAAAAAAAGTAAAATAATAATTAGACTTCAACATATTTTACAGGCAAATTTACTTTCAAATATTAATATATGTATGTTGAGTAAATTAAAAAAATAACATATATAAATTTAGATTTACTTATAAACAAGTAAAATTAGTTAAAAAACAAGTAAGAAAGTATAGTCGGTCAAGCCCGACCCTATGATACCCTACACCACAGTATTTAAAAACACATCATGCTTATGTGTCCATATAAATATGGATATATCTATGTTTATAAACTTCATTTAAATCGGTTTGAAAGTTTGTGAGACGCAGAAATTGCCCCTATCTCCCCTTGTGGTCCTATTTTTTAAAAAATGCATACCTTTTGTGTCCATATAGATAAGGTTCTATCTATGTTTTAAATTTCATTAAAATCGGTTTGATAGTTTCTGAGAGGAAGAAATTTCCCCCTATCTTCCCTCGTGGGGAATTTCGGCCCATTTTCAATAGTCTTGGTCCTTGTGCATATAAGAATCTATGTCCCAAATTTTATAAAATTATCTCCAAAATTGCGACCTGTACTTTGCGCACAAGGTTACATGGCTGGCACTTGTCATTTTTAGCTAGGCCAGTATGGTGGGTGGGTTGAGAAGGGAATAGGAATTTCACCTTATTATTCCCAATGTCTATCAACAATATTCATCTATACTCCTTTCTATACTATCATCTACATTTTGTTGAAATAAGCTACCTAAATTTAAAGTTCATTATAGCGAGATTAACACATACCTTATAGGGGACAAGAACACACCCCAACGACGAGCACGGCCGGTTATGTATAGGTAGCAATGTCCCATATAGGTATGATTGGGATGGACATCGTTAGTTCGACTCAGAAAGTGATTCTGAGTCGATCGGTATACTTTAAGGTGGATCTAGGACCAATAATTTACGGCGTTACAATCATCAGCACAAATGTATAATACCCTCTCCACTATTGTGGTGTGGGTATAATAACGAAACTTAAAAATTTATTGCACTTACTTATTCAAAATTTCATACTGCAAATGTACGAGGGTTCAGTCGGAGCATGCCACGACATTTTCCATACGATTTGATAGAACAAGCCGGTGACCGCCGTGAAATAAAATTTATTTTATTTTATTTTATAAAAATAAAAACAAATATTAATCACGCTTTTAAAAATAAAGATGACAGATTATGAAAAAAAACCACAAAAAGACACAAATTTTATAGATGACGGCTAGTTAAAATAGATGATCGTCCTCTAAAAAATGGTCACGTTAATAAAGCAGTCTTCTGAAAAGCACATTAAACATATAAAACGCATACAACTTTTTGATGGCCGGCCAATAATTTCACACAGGTCTAAACCACAACCCATATTGACGTCAGTTTTTATAAAGATAGGATAATAGTTAATAGAGCCCACACCTGAAATATTTTTACTGTCGGTGCTGTGGGGTATCAAAGATGTTTTTGTATAATAAAATTTAACATGTTTCTGTTTGAATTATCGAATTACTTGTTTTCAAAAGTTTAATGATTTCTTGCGATCTTTAATTCTCTGACGTGTTGTACATCAGGGTTGTATAAATAGAGATCTGAAGGATAAATACTGGAATGGCTTTTCAAGCAAAAGTGGGCGTGGCATAAAAAAGATTTACTTATATTTAAAAAACGGTAAAAGAAAATTGTCCTAAGTTGGTACACGTAGTTGGTTTATCAATCTTCTCTTATTGGAGAAGTTGGTGTGGCAACTCCCGTAGAAAGACTTTATAGATTTCCGCGTATCTAGAGAGTCAAAGTCTCCAATTTAGGGCCTGGCAGCCGTGGTTAAATCTTAAGAACGGTATTTATATAACTGTCTGCTTTAATCACATCATGGGTAAGGGTATATTAGATTCGTCATAGCCGAATATAGCACCCTTACTTGTTTTTTGCTTGTTTTGGTCCCCTCTTCCAAAACCACTCGTGAGAACCTTGTTATCTTGTTTTGTGTTGTACTGTGTTAATAGTCAACAACTAACTAACAATAATAAGTATTTTCAAGAAACTTCTTTGTTTTTTCAATTTTTTTGCTTGCATATTTAAATTTTTTCTTGCGCTTTTAAAAACTTGCCCTGATTATTTCAATTGTGGTTAAATAAAACATGATTTTTGACATCAATCTCTAACAATATGAGTTATGGATGCTGTTTCAAGTATAATTAGTAGAGTCCGACCGAACGTTCTGGTTTGATTTCGGGATTCGGCTCGAAACTATATTCGGTGGTTAAAAAACCTTTCGTCGAACAATCGAACTTTTACCCAACTTTGTAAAACAAAATTTTGTATATGCCGTAGGTGGTTGCTGGTGTGTATTTTTTTGTTCCCATTTTCATTGCTGTGTGCAATTTTCATTCCCTTGTTAAACGTTGAGAGTAGTTTTTGTATCCGTATTTTTACTATATTAAAGCATTTGTTGTTTGTTATTACACGTTCACACACTTAAATTGTAAATTGTTCGCCTACAAGTATTTTTTTGTGACTGGTTTAAAAAACCTTTCAATGATTTGAGTGTATGATCAAATGGAATTACGTTTATGTTTTATAAAATGATTTAAAATCGTTAGAAAGGATCCAGGATTATTCTGCATTCTTTTTTTTTATTTATTTACATAATATAGAAAGGTATTTACACGGTAATGTCACAAGTAATTTAAGAGTTCAGGCAGTGAAGTTTCCTTAGAAATATATATTTACAAATAAAATAATATTATTAGTTATATAAAGTATTATTTCTATGTTAGGCACTCTACATTCTTATTTTAAGTCTAATAGATTTTAATGCCAAATATCGTTAATCAGTTATTTCGGGCAATATAAAGCATAAAAATGCGTTAATATTTGGTTTAAAGTAAATTTGTTGTTATTAAAATTATAGAATGCTTCTGTGCTTTAAATTATTTTTATTAACTTTTTGCTGTGTAAAGTGCTGAATTGCTAAAACTAAAAAATGTAACATAATAAAAATTTTCAAGGGCAATATATATATAAAAGTACTAAGTTTGCACTAATATTTTTTTTTTTAATATTATGGACTGTCAGCAACAAATCTCCACTAAGAAACGTGATAAAAATCAAGTTACACTGGCTCATTTTTTATATTTCCCACATTGGTTTTAGTGTAATTTTTAAAATTTCATTAATTGTCAGCAGTATTAATTTCACTTATAAATTCAACAATCATCATGAAGAATTATGATACTTCCATGTTAGACGTATAGATTTCTAGATGCTCCGATTATTCGGTTGAATTCTGTGTTTTTAGGCCATAGAACGAACACAAGTCCAAAATATGCAATCTGTTACATTGTTTATAATTGTTTAACGTTAAAAAAATGCGAATGCAAATAAATTATTTTTATTTTGTTTTAAATTGTTCTTATCAAGTTACAGTAAAATATAAAATAAAAAAAATTATAATATTAAAAAGTTTATTAACTGTGCTTACTGCTCATGTTAAAGTTAGGAAATATTAAAAAAAAATTATCTCTTGTTCATATATAATTGCTCTAAAAACCCCTGTCAAAATAAATCTTACAACTGGAAAATGCGTAAATGAATAAATCTGCTCGCAAGTATTGTAAATTTAATTCAATTGTAAATTAATTTAATTTAAAGAAAATATTTATCTTTTCTGACTTGAGCTGATTAGATGGAAAAACATTGCAACAATAGTGACTTACCAACCGGTACTTGACTTAATTGCAAACGCAGTGCTGATGCCACAAGTGTGCTGATGTGTCAGCATGCTCCAGTTTTGAATTCTACTTTGCTTAAGGATTAACTTCTTATACACAGTCTTATCTCATGATCTTCTTAACTGAATATTTTTCTTCTTGTGTAGAAACTTTGGCATTTATTTTGCAACAGATTCTTATAATTTTAAAAAACATTGTAGGAAAGACAAGTGAGAGTGTTATATTCGGCTGTGCCACCCACAGTTTGAATATTTTCTTAGGAGTGGGCGTTATATGGCATCTATAAACTATTAACCAATCTTTATTATAATTTAAGTAAAATATCATAATTCGTAACAATTTAAGCCGTACTATAATGATTTTCAGATTTATATTGGACCATCACAAAATTTTGTAGTGGTATTCAAAAACCTTAATTAGACCAAATTTAAATATGGTAGTGAAATTTGTTTAAGCTTTATATGGGACCCATGTTAATTATAGCAAAAAATTACACAATGTTACCTTTGGCCATACTAAACTAAATTTGAACAAATTTTGTCACAATATCTATATTTGCTACGGCTTAAGGCGTATCTAATTCTTCCGAGAACGAAATTTATATGGAGGCAATGGTAAATAATGGACTGTTTTAAGGGAATTTAACAGTGTGATTTTTAAAACTGTGCCGTACCAAATTGTTTACTATAGTGTTATTCGTTAAGGTGGTAAATTACACTGCGCCTGGGCGAATATGGCACTCATTTATTTCTCTCAAGAAGCGTTTTCAAGATATTCGCGAAAATCGTGTTTTTTGGAGTTTTATTATTTATTTCCAAACATTTCGAGACCTGTTCATCTGAATTGTACAAAATTTAAATTGTTGAATAAATTTGTATTTCTTTTTTTAGCACACATTTATACTGTATTGATCGGATAAAAATTTACCGAGTTACAGGCCTTTAGATTTGAAAAAAATTGCCTTAATGGAGAGACAGACTTATGGCCATTTTCTCAATGTAACGACAAACTGTCTGTTACTAAATGTCAACATAAATTTATTAGACCGATAAACTGTCTGTTAACAGTTTTGGATTTCTCAATATACCGACAAAAAACATTGTTTTGAGTTGGCAACACCTCTCAAAATACATGTAAAAGTTGGGAGTCAGCTGATTTAATTTATCTGTACGGCAAATAAAAGGAAAATAAATAATTGACAGATGAGTGCTGGTTAGGTTTGCGACAGAATAGAGGCAAATGATACATTGAGAAATCCAAATTTCTTTAATGTGCTGTTTTTCTTTGGGAAAAAAGATAATCTTGCAATGAGAAAACGGCCATTAAAATGTTAAATATTGCAAAAAAAAACGTAAAAAAAATATTTTTTTTTCAAATCTAAAGGCCTGTAATATCTCGAAAATGTTCTTGGCAGAAATAAATGAGTGCCATATTAGTCTTCAGCCGCCCAGATTTACCTTAGAAGACATCTTATGTTTGAGGTTATGCCAAAAAGTTTAAAAGTGTTATGGACCGATCTGCACAAAAGTGGATATTATGATTTATAGTGTAATAATTCTGTAACATACCGAATTTTATTATAACATCATTATCCGTAACGTTTTGACGCGTACTAACCGGGTTTTCGGGAGAAAGGTTTATATGGGGTCTATGATAAATTATGGACCGATCTTCATAAACTTTGACGGTGTGATTTTTAGTCGTGTAAAAGTATTACATACCAAAATTTATACAATAGCATTATTTGTTACGGTTTTACGAGTACTAAAGTGTTTTTCAAGAGAAGGCTTTATACTGGGCACTTGCTAGTTTATTTTTTAGGGTGGTTGTTCCACATTTTTAATTATAACTCATGTCCTACTGAGCCGATTTTGCTGGATTTCAATCCCAAACTGCTAAGGAGAACTAGAAACAATTCGGCACCAACATTGTTCTTTTCAGCTTTGAGAGAGTGAGCGTGATTATAACAGACGGACAGAAAGACGGACATAGCTAAATCGCCTTAGAATTACTCAAGGACCCAGAATATATCGCTCCCTAATTGCAACATTGTCATATCTCAAAAAAAAAATTCAAAATGTGTTCTTATATACAGATTTAATAAATTATATTTTGCTATAACTTTGGCTCAGTTACAGATATAATTCTGATTTTTTTCCATATAAAGAAGCTATGAAGGAACACTTTTGCTTAAGTAACCTAAAATTTTTTGAGATATGATTGTGTTGCAATAAAGAAGTGATATATATTTTATGGGGTCTTAGAAGAATGATAAAAAAGTCTCACGTGGAATGACCAACTTAGTATACCTTCTTCACAACTAGTAAAACAATTGTCCATGCATAAGCATATTGTATTTGTTCCAGGTCTGGTTTAATTTAACCCATTCCTATAAATAATGCCCTTCGTTTATGACATTTATGACAGAAAAAATCTAATCTATGGAAAATGCAAACAGTATGACAAACTTAAACGTATTCATCTTTTTCATTTTAAGTAAAGCGTGCATTAATTTGTTGCTTAAGTTTTAACTTTTTGTGGTGAATACAATTTGTTTTTTTGTCGGCTTTTCAGCAATTGATGACATGGCCAAATGTGGTTACTTGCAACCAGTGTTTGTAATAACGTTTGATATACTTGTAAACCATAAAAATACTTTATAATCGTATTAAGTATGTTTGTATTTATACCTTTTTGTCTTGATTAAAAAGAAAACTTTTCTTTTGTTTTTAGCAATGGATATTGACTTTAAAACACAGTTAACAGGTCAGATGTTTCAATTTGCCAAATGTTAAAAAAACATAATTTCTTTTTTACTGATAGTTCGTCAATCACTTTTATCTAAAATTTTGAATTTCCGATATTTTAAAACAGCCATACTAAAGGTGCGACGAATATAGGGTTAAGGCCGTGTCAGATAAAACTTTTCCTTCGCGTTGCGTTACATATACTTTGACAGAAAAGCGTAAAGCAAAAAGTGTATGTCACAATAAAAACTTTGACAACACTCACACATTGTGTGTTAAAAAGAAAATAAATAAAAAAAATTATACTAGAAGATTGTCAAAGCGCGCAAAAAGATGAGAGTTGCCCAACTTTTCGCTTCGCTTTGCGTTAAAAGCAGTTTATGTGACAAGTGCCATATAAACATGTACATTTAACTCAAATGTCAAAGCGTATATGTAACGCAACGCGAAGCAAAAGTTTTATCTGACACGGCCTTTAGCGATTGCGAAGGCAAATAATTAAACTAAATTACATTTTTGCGAATTCAAATGCGAATTCGAATACTAACATGTTCAAAATTCATATGCAAACAATAAATATATGTATTTTCATTGAATATAATACATACATATAAAAGATATGTACTTTTTTTACATATGGGCATATCTTGCTAAAGGTCCACCGTGACCGAAAATTTAAAAGTTATTAAAAGCATATTCCTTTATGAGTGTGTTATAGAGAAATATTTGATTTTACTTATTTTATAAATTCCTCCATAAATTTGTTCACTAAGCCGAACAAACAGACTGCCAAGTTGTGCAGACTTAATTTCTTATTTGTGAGATTGTTTTATTGTATGTTTTCTTTAATATTATCTTCCTTGAAAGAGGTGATATTTGATAAAAATTATTAAAAACAAATTTCTTACATGGTCTGTAATCTAAGGAAGAGTTCGAAAAGAAATATGTTATTCGGATTAACGGTCAATTTTAATTTTGTTTTAATCATTATTCAATTTAATTATTATGGAAACAATTTCACGTTCGTATCGACAAGGATTTTGGCTTAAAAAAGAAAAATACAGGAAATTTTGGAATCAAACCAAAGGCATTTTAATGTTACATTGCTACGTAAAATTCTGAAAGTAGTTTGACTAAAAAATTTTGTCAGGTTTCGCTGAATAAAGCCTTTTTATACATAGCCACAAAAACTACTTCTATTTTTTTCACGTTCGAACCGCTACTTCTTTAGCCATTATCTTTGACCTAAAATCGCGCTCTCCATAAACTTTAGCTTAGATAACAGTGCTTTCGAAGTGCTATAATTTAAGGGTTAAAAGAACGTAAAAATATTTGTTGTTTAAAATGTTATTGAAATTTTGATGCGTACGACTGTCACGTTCAACACTTTGGATTTACCCATATACATTAAGGTGTTCGAAAAAAAATTTAAGCAGTCATCCCATCCCATATTTAAAAAAATTCCATAAAAAATTTTTTTAATTCAAATTTTTTTAATTATGCTACGCCACAAAATTACGCCCCATTTTTCTTTTCCACATAAGTTTTACACTTAACCAGGTCCATCAACATACAAAACAAAGAAAACAGCATTAGTCACGCTCTAGAGTGATAAAATTCACTCCATAGCGTGATATGTACTAAATGTTATGAAAATAAAGTTAATTTGGCCACCCCCTCCCAAAATTTAGCACTTTTCGTTTTTTATATACACCGCCGTTCAATGTCTGCATTGCATATGGTTGTTAATGGATTGACTGTTACTTAAATATTGATTCTGCCGTCTTCTTAAACCGACATTAAGGCACTAATTGCTTAAAACGCAACGCCAAAAATTACATTGAATTCAAAAACAAAGTCAAAAATATTTTGTAATTTTGTTGTTGCTTTGTCGAATATTCGCCTATCTCCTAATAAAACATACTAGAGTATTCACTCGATTAATCGAGCAATTTTTCGCCATTATTTGATAAATTATTTAAAATAGCCAATTTTGAATAAAGAATAACCCGAACAATTCATGTCAATTAATCGATTACAAGTAATTTCTTAGATTACTCTACTTTTTTAATACTTATATAAAACTATTTTTTTTAGCTTTCTATCTGATTTAATACCTTAAAACCAAATAAGATATTGTTCCCCTCTGCAATAATTGCCTTTTTAGATAAACGTCAAATTATATACCTAAGAAATTTCGTAATTAAACATCACATTTCTCATATATTTGCGAGCATTTATTAATGTGTAAACAATGCACTAGCACAATATGGGTTAACTTTTTTTACCTTAAGTCTAGACGCGCAATTTGTATTTGTTAAGATAAGCAATAACGTCGGCAGAGTGACGTCAGAAAATGTTCTTTCTGTGTTTAATTTTTTTTTTTTTTTAGAGTGAAGTAAACGCATGTCCATGGTAGAATAAGTACAAGGTATAGTCATTTAATAATTTCTTCTCAATTTTTAAACCCCTTTAACGTCAAACTAAAGAAAATAAAGAAAAAAAATTAAAACAAGCGTCAAAAATCAAATAAATTAATTTGACATTAGATGGGAAATTAATGACAACTCTCCCTACACACAAAACATTTTTTCAATTAATTCAATAATGATGTTTCATACAAATTTTTTAATTGTTCCAATTAATTTGCCTTAATTTAAAACAAAAATTATAATGTTTGTGTGTATATTTGCAAATATGAAAACATACACACAAACTTCAAAATATTTTAATGTTTCAAACAATGTTTTAATTGTTTCAATTAACAAATGCGTTAACGTTCTAACAAATACGTTAATTGAATTTGACAGTTTCTACGGCAATAATTGCCACACTTATTCCTTGTCTAGACTCCTGCTGTATGCTAAACTGTATAGCTGTATTAAAAAGCACTATCCACATCATTTAAAAAGAACAAAATCTATATATAAATCGGCAAAGGCAAAACAGTTAAGAGCACTTTTCTCCTCTGTATGTTAACCGATTTGAACTAAATACACACCATTTGAAAGGTATTTATTTACAGAAGTGCACAATATCAATATCCTTAGAGTTATAAGCTTTAAATTTGCTACTAACACATATGCAGAACACATAAATAAAAATTTTTTCCCCAATTATCAAATAATAAAAGAAAATAGGGTGGTCGATTATTCGACATTTTTCAGATACCGGTTTTCGAAAATTTCGTCTCTATAAAGACGGGAAATCAAATTTCTTTCCTTTACTTTTCCGTGCTGCGTGTTTTTAAATTAATTTTTAAATTTCCTATAGTATTGAACTTAGAAACATTGTATTATAGGTGAGGGTCCTGAGTGAAAGAAAACCAATAAGATGACAATTGTTGGTACTTTTTGTTTTCCATCTGGTACTTTTTGAATTTTTGGTAATATTCGACCTATAAAGATACAATTGAACATGCATGGTCCTGAGTGATAAGAATATGTAAGGGGAGCTTTTTGGTACTTTTTCGTTTTTTGGTACTTTGATTAATTTTGGTTAATATTAGAAATAAAAAAATTAAACAATGCCCTGAGGGAATGACAATCTATAAGGAGATTTTTGATACTGTTTTCTTTTTCAATTGATATTTTTATATTGAACTAACAAAACTAAATTAACTCACGTGGAAGATAAAATATGAAGCAGAGGTTGGCCCCTCGCCAAATCGATCCACTATGACGCAAAAAATAAATGCCCGAAACATGTAAATTCATACAAACTTTTGCAAAATGGCCCTATGGCAAGTCGAATAGTCCATTGAAAACTATTAAATAAAATAACATTAATTTTTCGCGGTTTTCAAAAAAGGTCTCCCACAAAACGCGGTAAAGTTGAAAAATTACTTTTTTTAATTCTTATTTGTACTTATACATTTAGCCGAAAACTCACTCATTATTGTTATTATTATTAAGTAAGAAACTTTTTAACTTTTTTTCATTTATTAATAAAATATCTAAAATTTTTTTATTACATTTTTTTTCTTTAGGGATTTTAGGAAATCGCTTTTGTGGGTGAGGTTTTTATTTTCAAACGACCCAAACAAATTGTTTTCGTAAATAACACAAAATAACAAAATTTGCTAATACCCCTAATGTACATACTATGTGTTTTTCATATGTACATAAAACGTTATGGTCGAATTTCGACCATTAGGCGAACACTAGTTATTATAATTCTTATAATTCTTATTCGCTTAACCATTTTATTTGTTTAATATCTTAAGTTTTTCTAAAATCTCTGTATGAAGTTTTCTGATGATCTGGCTTAAGCAACCAGTGAAATGCGCATAGGAATAGCTTTTCCCATCAACAATAAATTTCAGTGTTTTTATCAAGAATACAAATTGGGAATTAAGAACGACAAACAAAATATTGTTAATTAAAAATTTTGTATTCCCAAAAATTACTTTGATAATTTTCCATAATTTAATTTGATTGACCCTAATGTAGATGCTTAGCTTTGGCTTTCAGATCATTTTACAGTCTGTAAAACCGAAGTTCTGTTTACTTTATTTATAGTTTATTTTTATTATATTTTCTAATCTTGTTACGGTCTTTTTATTGCATTAAAAACTGCAGCTTTCGCAGCCGTGCTTTTAAATTTTTTTTTATATTATTTGTTTTATTTAAAAGTTCAAGAACTGTGTACGCAGTACAAATGAATTGTTATTTTATTGTTTAATTGTTATTGTTTGACTACATTTTTGTTTTTTTCTGTTCGTTATTATAACAAAAGTATTAAATCAAATAGACATGAATTTTCCCATTGGATAAAGTATTTTAATTATTTGAATTATTCGAATAATATAAAACTCTTATTTGACTAATCGAGCAATATTAAAATTTAAAAACAATAACAAAACCGAAAGTTTAATAATAACGTATGTACTTACAAATATACATAAATATGTATTTTTTAATAATTTCATTTATATCTTTCAATCAACATTTTATTTGTATTTGCAGCCCTTGTCGGTTCTCTTACAATCGGAACAACATTTCTCCTGTCACCTGTAGCTGGCTGTTTAACGGACAAGATCGGTTTGCGAATGACGACATTAATCGGCGGCTTATTATCCTCGGGTGGTCTACTACTTTCGTCGTTTTTTACCGAAAATATTGGTGCTTTATACATCACCTATGGAATTATGTTCGGTTTTGGCGCTGCCTTGGCTTATACTCCAACACTTGCCATTTTGGGCCATTATTTCAAACGTTACTTAGGAAAAGTTAGTGGATTTGTAACAGCTGGATCTAGTGTATTTACAGTTATTTTACCGCCTGGCTTGGATTTTCTAATAAAAGGCTACGGCCTGGAAGTAACCCTGAGAATAATGAGTCTGATTTCTGCTTTTATAATAATCTGTTCCTTTGTCTACAAACCACTGCATCCACCGCCGGAACCACCAAAGAATAAACCTGGACGTTCTAAAGCAAATATGGTTTTGCGATCGATTATAAATGTTGATATATGGAAGAAAAAGAAATATGTTATATGGGCTTTGTGTGTGCCACTGGCCCTCTTTGGTTATTTTGTACCCTACGTGCATATGATGAAATTTGTACAGACCGTATTTCCCGGTAGAAGTGAAAATCTACCAGTGATGTGTATTGGTATTACTTCCGGTCTCGGCCGGCTAATATTTGGAGCCATAGCAGACCTTCAAGGAGTAAATCGTATTTACTTGCAACAGCTGTCATTGGTGTGCATTGGCCTGGTAACACTGCTACTGCCACTTACAAGCTCATACATTTTGTTGATTGTTTTTAGTTTAGTCATGGGTCTATTCGACGGATGTTTTATATCGCTGTTAGGGCCTATAGCATACGAAATATGTGGGCCTTCTGGTGCCACGCAAGCCATTGGCTTCCTTTTAGGCTTAAGTTCTGTACCACTCACTGTGGGCCCACCCATTGCCGGAAGAATTTACGATGAATTGGGATCGTATACACTGCCATTCATATTGGCCGGTTTACCACCAATTGTGGGCTCTGCCATTTTATTCCTAATGCGGTTTGTTAAAGATGAAGGTTCCTTAAAAGAAAGCAACGGAGTAGTTGCAATCGATATACCTCCAAAAGGTAATAATGGTGATGATGATGACGATGCGGAAAAAAATCTTGGTATGTGCACTGCTGACAAAATATATTGTATACTCCAACTGTATATATGATAATTTTTTTTCATCTTAATTATTCTTTTCTTCATTAACGTGCAGACGCATTTAATTCTGTTTTAAAACGTTTGATTAAAGTGAGATTCAAAATAAATGCAACAATATCGTTATTATTTATTTATACATAATTATTTACATATTTGGGGTATTCACAAGGTGTCCTATCATGTTATATTGTCATAATGTTTTTACATTTTACAATGGTCTAAAAATATTGTGGTTGCTTTGTTAACAAAAAGTGTCTTAAATTAATAGAACTTTGCTTTCTATGTTTATTGTGGTGTCGTAATTAATCAGAAGAGACCTGCGCTGAGCGGCTGAGCCGAGCCGCATTAGTTTTTGTAGCCGTCGCCGTTGATGGTATAGTTTTATCCGGCTAATATTCGAATTTAACCTGCGGCTAGCAATTTTTGAAACAAAACACTTGCGGCGTCAAATTATTTTGGGTTAGGACTCTGATGTTTGGTAAACAAAGAAAATAAAATTTATTTGTAATTTGCGTCTAAAAATGGAAAATAGTCAGATAAGATCTAATTTAATTTATTAATTCATGGATTAGAATTAAAAAATATTTTGATGTTAGGTAAATATTTATTTTTTATATTTGTTCTAAATCAGCTGATTTAAATTCAAAATAGCACACTAAATTATGAGGGGTTGTTCATTACAGTCGTATTTTTTCATGTTATTATTTTAATACTTATGACTTTATGACACCTTGTGAATCCCCCAATTAATTATTCCTTATTTGAGAGAGAGTTATTCTAGCTTTCCGTTTATTGTATGCACATAGGTATAGGTATTCTAAAACTCAAACTCGCTAAAAAAAATTGACAGCCAGCATAACTCTCTCTCTCATTCGGTCTGATGCGGTCATCTGAATGAATTCGCAGTGCCTTGAATTAAAAAGTTTTCTAATCTGATTTCCATACATAGACATAGACAGAGACAGATAAAAAAACCTTTTATTTATGTACATATGTATATTAGACTGACGCAGGGTACACTAAACAGGTATACGCAGTTTAAATAAATAGACATTAAGAAGGCCATAAGCACCACGACACAGAGGATATTTTGGGTAAAATGAACTTATTTAATCAAATGTCAAAAATTTATTTACAAAAATGGACACCCTGAATAAATCTTTCGGATGCATATACTCTTTGAATGTGCCTTGGGCTGGCTTGCAAAAAATAGTGATTTTAATAACACCACTTAAAATTAATCTTAGTTTGTTTTATAACTATTCCCAAAATGTTTTGTGAATGCAAATCAAAATACTTAATCAACTTAACAAACTTTATTATAATTAATTACATTAATGTTCACAAAATGTATCCAATACTGTAAGTAACGAACTGAACCGCTTAATATCTCAAAACTTACTAAACTAAACATTTATGAGTTAGGGTGTTTTTATAGTTCACAGTCCGCAGTCTGCAAATAATATTGGACTCCCTGATCCATTTTGATAGAATGGACTACTCTATGGTCCAATGTAATGCAAGCATGGACCATGTCATTGTTAAAAAGTGTTTGTAGTGAGACGACATATCTTCGTTTTTTAACGACATGTTTTCATTTTTAAACGACTTCAAAACTAATCCTCTTGAGTATACCATGGAGGAGTTTTAAGACTACTCCTTTGTAATCCAAAGCTGGGTTATATGGTCCTGCCCTAGGACATCTTAATTTTAAATAGACCATGTTTTTTCCATACGTTTGGGTTACTTTTGGACTAGTCCTAGTCCCTTGTGGGCTACATTTTACACGCGTGTTTAGACTAGTCCTATTATTTGCAGGGTAATTCAAGAAAGAAAATAACTGGTTCACACATGGTGAAAAAATAAAGGTGGCAGCACTACGTCAGATGACGATTTTTTGCTCTTGCATTGTCAAAGTTTTGTTTATGTTAACAAAAAGTCCACGTTTTGTGCAGTGATAATTGTATTTTATTAAAATTTTTGATAATTTTAAATTACAATTAATAAGATATTGACCATAATTAAATTAAAATTGGCTTAAAATTAATTTATTTCATCACTTTCAGCGGCACGCTTTGATTTTTGATTAAAATATTTTTTGACGTAAGCTGGGACCGTATTTCAATTTTTGTTGTAATGTTGTATATGATGTCGTAACGATGCCACCTGCTTATTTCACCATGGTTACACATCTATACTGAAAGTCTACAATTACAGAGGAGCAAAAAGCAATTCAAACTTGTAACTAAAACTATAAACAACTCTACGATAAAAATAATTTCGTTACAATTAGTTTTTTTTTTAATTTTCAAACATTTATTTGGTTGTGAAAGCATTTTTTATCAAATAGGCAAGCGAATACATTTTTAAAAAAATTTCTTTTAGTTTTTGGTTTTCCATATCCTTTTATATGGGTGATTCTCATTTCAAATGCTTTCTTTCGGGTCCATTGAAAGTATAGTAAAATATTTAAAAAAAATACATAAATTTGAAAATTAAATGTGCTCATTATGAACGAAATTAATTATTTTAATCTCTTCATACAAAATTACGTGTCTGTTTTGTTTGCTGTCGTTGACCCAATTAAGAAACTATGAATTTCACAAAGCAGGAACATAAATTTATAACGGTTTTAAAATATTTGCATTTGGTTTTATTATGTTACACATTAAATATAGGGAAAATAATGCCAAATATAATTTTTTTTTAATTTTTTGTTGTTGTCCGCAGTCCTGTGTACTGAGCGATATTCGTGTTCAGTTTAATTGTTGAAATCACATTAAGAATGTGGTATGTATTGACATAAACATTTTCGGTAAATTTAGGAAAAAAAATTTTTTTTCAACCACGTATAAATGTTCGCAAGTAATTATGTTTAAAAATTCTAATTTTGAACTTTTCCGTGGGATTCCGGGTCAAAATAAAAAAATCGTCATAACTCTTGGTTTCTACCTACGATTATTTAAATTTTTTTTTTTAAGTTTATTTCTTATGCAAAAAAAGTTAAGGGTCACGTTAGTTAACCTATTACCTAAACCGGTTAACTAACGTGAACTTTAACTTTTTTCATAACACAGTAGATGTATAGTGCTTTTGAACTCTATGCTCACGTTATGTTGACTTTTCGGAAAAATCATTCCCAAAATAACCGTGAAAGCAAACGTAACGCTCAATACAAAAACATTTCAAAAATTCGAAATATGTACATATACATATATTTTATTTTAGGATCCATTTAATGAGGCGAGAACAATAATATATAATAATTTAATTGGTAAAATTAAAAAAGGGCACGAATGTACACTTGATATGGGTGAAATGAGAATCACCCATATATAATGACAGTATTACAATGCATTGGAAAGAATTGTTAAATGAAATATATAGATATAAGCAAATTTCAAGTCCCATTTCGATACAATCGTAAAAGGAATTTTAGATATATAATAAATAAATTTAGAAATATGTATGTACAGTAGGGATATGACTTTTTTGCAACCTAGTATGCCTGTATCGTAATTGGATGAACTTTTATGTGAAAAGAATGGATTGATGTTTCATTTGAACATATTTTGAAAAAAGGTCACCCCCAAACCAAAAAAGCGAATTTTCAATATGTGCAGTAAATGTTTCTCAATATTAAGGGCCGAAGATGTTGTAAAATAGTTGTACTCCTATTGTTATTTTATTTATTTATGAAACATGTGATGTGATATAACAAAAAATATTATGTGATAAATAATTATAAATTTATTACAAAATTAACACAAAGCCTCCAGGGGTCACATGATGCTCTCTTCTGATAAAGAGTCTAGCGCTTATTACTTAGAATGAATCGAAGTTGCAGTTTGTCTTTCTTTCTGCAAGAAGCATACAGGTCTTGCATTACCTTGATTGCACGTTCAGCTATCTGATTACTTCGTGGTATGTCTTTCTTCCAGTGATTTTTGAATGACTGCAATGCCTTTTTGTAAGGCTTCAATACATCTAATAAATTCTTGAAGTCATTCTTATCGTACTTCTGACTACAAAACCAATGTTCTTTTTGTAGGTGGTATAGACGTTTATCTTCCGAGGATAACCACTGGCCATTCACTTTCGTAATGTCAAATAATTCATTGAGGACATCATAGATTCCACGCTTGACACATTCATCATAGACCTTTAGCACCTTCATAAGCTTTGCTCTTATCACTTGATCAGACACATGTGGAAAATTCAGTTTATTTTCCCACAATTTTATAATTTCCGTAGATATTTGAACTATTCTTTCTTTTCTTCCTTTAACACATGCTCCAAGAAACTGGTATCTGCCTACGATCTGCAATTGAAGTGGTATTTTAGATTTTGGATCGAGTGAATGTTCTTTTACAGCCACGTTTCCTCTTTTTCTGTGTGAATCCTGAAATCTCACCAAATTTTTAGTCCAAGTCTCCTTGTTGTTTGTTACGGTGGTATGACTTTTTTTGTGTGACATCGTATAATATAATAAAATAATAGAAATAAATTTGCACAAGCACAAAACACTGGCACTGATGATAGAATGTAATGTGGTACATATATAATATGGTAGTGTAGTTTATTTATTTCTAAGGCAAAAAAATAAAATTAGTGAACTTAAAAATATCACTTAATTATTTCACTTCTTACCGCAATCTTTATTCCCAGCAAACTGATTGCAAAAATCAACCATCAAAACTGCCTAAACTCTTTTTTTTTTTTGGATTTTGCTTAAAAATAAAATTTTTTGGCGAAACTATTTAAGTTATAATGCCAGGGTATCACACAATTTTTTGGAGCTTCAAACACAAAAACCTCGTTCGACCTAAACCTTCGTATAGGAAGGCGAGAGCTTCCAGAATCCGCTCCAGAGTATTTTGGTCTCCACCAGTAATCTTCTGAGTTATTTCCTTGGTACTCCACCAGTAAAACGTCTGAGTTATATATGGTTCTCCACCAGTCACATTGAGTTAATTATGGTTCTCCACCAGACAACACATTTAAACATTGAGCTTAAAAACGAATGCATATAGTTAATGCAGAAACCGCAAAAACTGTAACTCGGTACAGTTATACGACGCCGAAACATTAACCAATGCGGGGTGACACCGCAAAACGCACGAAAAGCAGACAAACAAGAACGACCTGTTTGTCCTTAAAAAATAATGACAAAAAGCGCGAGCTGCTTCTCCACTCAGAGCAGTTTTACGAGTGTGCCTAAACTCTGCATGGAAGTGTAACAGTTTTTTTCTAATTGTTTTTGTTCTCAGTACGTGGTACTGTCAAGTGGTGTGTGTGAGGGGGTAAGGTTGTAAGTTGTAAACAAATAGTAAGAGAAAGAGAAATAGGAAATCAAATTATCATTTACGGGCATAGTTGCCAATTTAGCGCCTTTGGCGCTAGATTTAGCGCTTTTTACCTGTCGAAAAGGCGCATATTTTTTCCTTAGCGCTTTTTTTAAAAAGAGCGCTAAATTAGCGCTTTAATTGATACCCAACATTTTTGTACTTTTATTTGCATACATTAAAATCAAGACACATTAAACCAAAATTTGTTTCCGTTTATTAAATACTTTACTATGAAATGCATACTATACAAGGAAAGAACTTTTCCTTGTTCCATTTCGTTTCTTAAAAGAAGAAAATCCAAAAGTAATTTCTTGATTCTAACTTATTTTGTTCGTATTTAGAAAAATTTTCTTAAATAAAGAAACATTTTCTCATGATTAAAAAATTCACGTTTTTGGTATATGATCAAAAATTTCTTAAAACAAGAAATACAAAAGTAGCTTATTTTTATTAAAAACAATAAAGATATTTCTGAAATCAAGCGGCATTTATTTAATATTAGTCTGATTTTCTTGATTTTTTAATAGAATCGAATTTCTTGCATCAAAAAACAAATGCAAGTGATTTTTTTAAATTTTTCAGAAAATGCGCAAGAACACTTGGTTTGATTCAATTAATTTTTATTTGGATCGACATGGTAACAAATCAGTCAAAAGTTTCTTATTTTTATATTAAGTTTTCTTAAACTAACTATGTATGTAGTGCAACACGTTTTTATGAAAAAATTCAGGCTTTTTTTAAAAAGCAACGAAAACTTGATTTAAGTAACTTAAGAATTAAAATGGATTTTTTTTAGTTGTATTTAAGTAAATTTTAGTTCGCTTTGAGTTATAACTTTTTGCTTAAGCCAGGCAACCAGGGCTGGGCAGTATTTGAAATACATGTATTTGAAATACGTATTTAAAATACAAATACGTATTTTGTATTTGTATTTAAAATACATGACGTGCAAGTATTTTGTATTTTAAATACATATCCAGCAAGTATTTTGTATTTTGTATTTTAAATACATACAATAAATATAAGTAGTTTGTATTTTGTATTTTAAATACATACAAAAATGGGAGTATTTTGTTTTTTAAAAACATAGTTTACAAAATATATTCTGTCAGTTTATTGATGGTTGATTGCATTTTAAACTACCAAAATATAAAAAAATATGGTGTCACTTTTCATCTTTCGTGAAAAATGTTTCCGCACCGAAAGCGTTGAAGTTTTGTTTTTAGTTTTTATTTTCATCATTAAATCAGTGGCTCTTGTCTTAAATAAGTTCGTTTTTGTTTATATTCATATATAATCTTCAACATTAAACCATTTTTCATAAGTCTAATGCAAAATCAAAAGGGTTTCAATTTCCAAAAATAAAATTTACACATAATATGGAGTTTTAGGAATCGCTTACGGTGCGGAAACTTTTTTCACCTAATCAGCTTAAAAAACAGTTTTTTATTATCAGAACAAAATTCCCCACATGGCGCTGGAGTGGTATTTTGCACTCAAAAAAAAGTTATAACCTTAATGTACATGACGTGGAAGTATTTTGTATTTGAAATACGTTCAATAAATGGAAGTATTTTGTATTTTAAATACATACAGGATGTGTAAGTATTTTGTATTTTGTATTTTAAATACATAACCTGAAAGTATTTTGTATTTTGTATTTTAAATACATGACCAGCAAGTATTTTGTATTTTGTATTTTAAATACCGCAAACCATGTATTTTGCCCAACACTGCAGGCAACACATGTTTACAATAAGAAATTTTTGGCTTGGACGAGAATGGTGCAAGACTTTCTTGGTCATATTTTCTGGTGATTTAGTAAATAATTTTTTCCGTGTATATTTGAAATTATATTACTTTACTTTTTCTGAAAAAACAAAAAAAAAAAAAATCGGGGTAGAGAACTTGATTTAATTGACTTTACCGTGCTGAATCCAAATAGTTTATTCAATCACGTCTAGTTAACATTTTGTTTACTGATCTTCATGATTTCATATCATATTTTATTCATAATAAACCTGCATTTCGCAGGTTCGCATAAAAAAACTAGACATGATAGAAAAAACTGAAAACGGATTTGAATTTAACGCTGTAATATCTTTGTATTTTATATATTTTTAATTAAAACGATTTTTTTTTGAGAGCCAGTGTAATTAATAAAACTTGGTTCTTAAACATTTCATTAAGTTTGTTATTTAAATATTATTTAGCGCTTTTTAGCGCTTTTTGATTGGGGGCACGGCTCTTTTTGATTAAAAATAGTTCACAACCCTGTTTACGGGCCATCAAAACAAACAACAGAGATTAATGATCTTAAGGCCGCGTAAATGATCATTTGATTTTCAAATCAAATTTTTATTTTGGGGGTGACCTTTTTTGCTTCCAGAAAGGTATTTTGGCCTTTTTTAATTATTTTAGGTAAAAGTTCATCACTTTATGATACAGGAAACATTTTATTTGAAAAAAAGTCAAAAAGTCATATCCCTAATGTACAGTTGGAAATGTGTTAATTTTTTAATTTGAATAACTTAATAATTATCATACATATATTTTTTCTCCTTATATGTTAGAATCCAAACAAATTGCACCTTTAATGAACGGACATTCCAGAAACTCCATCGTGGACGACGATCGTCGGCAAGTCAACAATGATATAGCAATACCAATAGCTGCCTTGGCCGATTCAGGTATTAAAAAAGTAAAACTATCTACTGCTTTTAAACGCTTCTTCTCTACTATTGATTATTTTAATGTCTCTAAACAATCTGCTTGCGCTTCCCATCCTAGTCTTAGTTGTAATAGTTCTAATTGCCGTAGCTTTAGTAGTAATAATTGTGAAAATAATAATAATGATAATTATAATACTAACACTAGCGTAGATGTAAATGTTCATACCGCTTTAGTTTCGAACAATAATTGCATGTCAAAGTCCATCGATCAAAATTCAATTGCTTATTGCAACTCGCAACCGAGTACAAGTAACGCAGCATCATTAATTCAACGACAACAACGTCAGTACAAATATTCAGTTTATTAACAGGGTTTAATAGCCATACACTTGGCGAATTTCTGTGCAATTCAGAAAACACTGCAAACCAGTGCGGAAGAGACAACTATGAAATTCGGTAGACTTTCTTTAAAATGTTTATTAACTCTTTGTTGCCCCAAAATTGTATTTAAAGTGAATTTATGTCAAAACAAACTAACAAGTAACTGTAAAAGTGATATATTTTTATACCCTCCACCACAATTAGTTGTGAAGAGGGTATACTAAGTTTGTCATTCCGTGTGAAACTTTTTTATTATTCATCTCAGACCCCATAAAGTATATATATTCTGGCTGCTTGAGTAATTCTAAGTCGATTTAGCCATGTCCGTCTGTCTGTCCGTCTGTTGAAAACACGCTCACTTTCGAAAAACTCAAAAGAAATAAACAAACTAGGTGTCAAATTGCTTCTAGTTATCCTAAGCAGTTTGGGATTGAATTTCAGCAAAATCGGTTCAGTAGGACCAGAGCTATGAATCAAAATGTGGAACCACCACCTTCAAAAACTTGATAATTTTGTTACAAAAACTAACATAAATGATGCAAAAATGCACGGAATGACATAAGATTTTGCACAAGTCCGTTTTATTCGACTAGAAATGACACTGTAAAATTTCGTGAAGATCGGTACATAATTTACCCTAGGCCCCATATATGCCCTACTCCCGGAAAACAGTTTAGTCTCCTAAAACCATAATTAATAACAAATCGTCACAGTTTAAGATAATAATAATAAAAAGACATCATACAGATATTACTCCTTAAACATTCGAACTGTCGGTGGAGGGTATCAAAGATTCGGCACAGCCGAATATAGCACTCTAACTTGTTTTTTAATAAATTTAGTTGTTTTCTCTAGTTTCTATGTAAATTTTGGATGAACGTTAATATGTTTAACTTACTTAAGGTCACAGTACACGATTTGTTTTTTTTTTATCTGGCTTTTGTCCACATGTAATTGCGCATTTCGTTCAAAATTGTTTTTTTAGACAAGGTTTATAGGTAGTATTCGGTCCCAAACGTACTTGATAATTGCTTCTGACATATGTAGTGTCTCTGTTTTTGCAGAAACCGCAATGAACAGCGACCAATAATATATTTTTCCTCGAACTCGGATATTGTAAATTTTCATGATTGAACTGATTGTATACTTGAACTATGTATGATTGGTCAATATTGGCCATGTTTGGGTTTGTACGGGCAAATCTCTTTGCATTGTATCCACGCTCAAAAATTGGGCATTACAGTGGCCACTTATAACAATAGCAAACAATTTTAAAGTATGTAATCTACAATCTACATACTAGCTTATGGCTAGTAAAAGTTATGAAATACAACACTGTGTTGGGTTGGATCCGATATATTACCTAATAATCGTAGTACAACGTTTTCTGCACGTAGAAAAAAAAATATGGTTGGAGGTAACCATATTCTAAGGGCAACATATTATGGTTGGATTTTTACAATGTTTTTGTTTATGTTTAAATATGTCCATAGTATGGTTAAAATCAACAAAAATTTTCCCGAAATCAACCATACTATGGTCAAAATTAACCATATTGTGGTCAAAATTAACCATAATAATGGTCAAAACTTACCCTATTATGATCAAAATTAACCATAATATGGTCAAAATTTCCCCGAATTTTGACAAAAGCAACCATATTAAGGCTAGAATTAACAATAATATGGTCAATGTTAACCATATTATGGTTATTTAGTTTATTCTATGTAAATTTATGCATTTTAATCAATAATTAAAATAAAATGAATGAGAATTTTAAGCAAACCAAGCAACTATTGTAAAATGCAAACTACCAGAATGTTGTTGCTTTTTAAACATATTATTTTAAATTTAAAAATAAACATACAATATTTTAAAATGTTACCATATTATTGTTATTAAATATTAACAATAACATGTTTGGAGGCAACCATAATATGGTTACAGCTTTTGGATAGGTTAATTTAACAATAATATGGTTGCCGTGATAATAATATGGTTAAGGTAAACATAATATGTTTAAGGGTATAGTTGTAGCTTTATTTTGTTAAAACATAATATTGTGAAATTCAACCATATTTGAAATTTCAAGGGAGGTAAACACTTTATTGTTAAATAGAAACAAAATATTATCAATCTTGAAAAAAGTTTTGGTTAAAATCAACC
This sequence comes from Pollenia griseotomentosa, assembly GCA_963931875.1. Lineage (NCBI taxonomy): Eukaryota > Metazoa > Arthropoda > Insecta > Diptera > Polleniidae > Pollenia > Pollenia griseotomentosa. The sequence goes on along the minus strand of OZ007560.1, from coordinate 180,228,503 downwards.
AAAGTTTGTTTGTTGCCATTGCAGAGACCCTAATATGTTTTTTTAACCATGTTTTTTCTCTGCGTGTGCAATACCATAATTACCATAGTTGTTAGCAGGAATACCAGCATTTGGAATTTAAAAGGAACAGTATCCCGTCGCTGAAGCTAAAAGCCAATATTTGTAGCCAAATCGTAACGGTTTGCCTCTAATAAAAATTTTCAAACATCTGTTCATCTACCGAAAGGTTGTAATCTAATTGGGGATGTAACTAGAGTATCCCATTATTCGACTTTTAGTTTTGTTCAAGTAAGGAATTAATCGATTTTTGAATTTTAAAACTGCTCGATTAATCGAATAAAGGTTTTACATTGTTCGAACTTCTCGAATAACTCGAAGAATTCAAATAATTCTATCCAATGGGAAACACAAACATCTCTATTCGAACTCATACTTTTATTTTACTTGTAAACAGAAAAGAGAGGTCCCAGCCAGTTATGAAAAACATTTTAAATCAATTTATTATTTCTTAAAATCGAGTGAAATTGAAATCGATTGAGATTCTCCGTTAAATTTTTTATAAATCACCGCAGTTTTTCCTGATTTTAAGAGGAATAAAAGGAATTTTTTTTTTATAAACTTTTAAAACAGGATCTTATTTTAAATTCGCTTGATTCCAATAACACTCGTATTCGGTTTCCAGAACATGACTGATATATATAAATAAATATATATATTTTTTATCCGCTTTTAATTTCCTTTATTGTAAGACTCTACTCTATAAGTTTGCTTAACCTAGCATTTACACATGCCACTGCCAGTTCGAAAAACTCAATACACTCACACTTTTTTACTTATGCACTCACATTTTTCGCAATGGCAGCAAAAATTGCATGCGAGTGGAAAATTGGCACTTGCATGCCATTAAATGACAAAACGATGAACAATGTTACCCTGTTAAAAATTTAATGCAAATTTACTGGATTATTGTCGAACTGTAATTAAAGTTTTAACTTGATAAATGTATTATTATGATTAATTTTTTGAAACGCGCATTAATAAAAGCAAGTTTGTTAATTATAGAGCATTTATATTGTTAAAATAATGCTTATTTAAATAAATGTAAACCATTTCCCCAAAAATGTGCTTATATGATCAACTCGGTAACTCTATTTGGTTTCTTGATCCTTTTTTTTAATTTGAGAAGTCAACTAATTATATCAAGTTGACGCTTCAAAGACATTTTGAAAATGAACTCGCAGTGGCATGTGTAAACACAAAAGCTAATGGCATGACCCAGCGGGAAAACTCAGAAGACCTTCTTACTTCAGGCCTTTTTAAAGGCCTGCTTAAAAGATTTTTTGATTCAATTACTATTCTTATCTAACTGCTAAAGAAGGCCTCGGCTCTTTCGTATAAAAGATAAGATACACCTTCCACACTCGCTTCTATGAGAAGAGAGTAGAGAAGGAGTAACATTTTTTGTATTGTTTTTTGCACAAGCAAAAGCAAAATCAAATTTTTTGGTCCCGTTACCCTTCTCATGCACCTGCTGAAGAGCGAGAGCGGAAGGCCTTCTCCGCAATGACAACGTGTGTAAAAAAGATATGAGTATGGAATGGAGCAAGAAGGCCTTGTACATCCAAAAGAAGGGGTACAGAGGCCTTCTAGAATGCCTCCGTACTCCTTATTTTTCCCGCTGGGGAGATTCGACTATTTCGAACAAATTTTCTTTGATAATATGTATACAGTAATGGCATGCCACTACTTGCATGTGTAAAGGCAGGGTAATTTATTGTTTAACGTATTACTATTTCACGACAAAAATCAGACACTTCGTTTTCAAACACGGACACTTAGGTTTTTAAACCGGTTTTAATGATATCTCAAATGTCAACATCCAGCCGATTAGAAGATACGAGGTAAAAAAAAAAATTGACAGTCGGGTAATAACAGGTAGCCCATAATCTGAAGGTAACTGCTGATGAATTTTTATTACGAGTTTGACGTTTATAGTCAGCGTTTAAAAAACTGCAGTCAAACTCGAAAGCCAAAAAAAGCTTTTCCTTTTACTTCTGATTCATTAAATGTAAACAGTTTTTTGTTCGAAAGTTTTTGGTTTCGATTGCAGTTTTTGAAACACTGTTAATAGTGTTAATAGGATGAGTTCGCTCATCTCAGCTGAATATCGAATGAATTCGACGATGCTAAAATGAGTCAATAGTTCTGGATACCTTACTGTCATTGATGACCATCAACGCACTCCTTTGCACCCGATCCAAAAGATTCAAGATAGACCTTGAAGCAATTGTATTCCTTTTTTGGTCGTTTAAATAGTAATAGTGAAGGAGATCAGACGAAGTGAAGTAATTCTTGCACCGTTTCAGGAAACCAAGACACTTGAATTCATCTTTCTACACTTGAAAAGCATGTCGGTTCCAAAGAACACATTGAATTTTCATCCCTAGCAGATCAATTGCCGTGAGTGCCCACTGTATCTTTGAAGACACAACCATTGGAAAAAGCTATATGGCGGGTCCACGAACCCAATTTTTTTAGGTTATTGCTTATAGCGTCTGGACATATATTCGAACCACCTTATATTTTTTCTGGACCTCAATTTCCGCTCAGATCTGAGATTTAACGTTGTTAATAACCCTTTGGATTTAATTTTTCAATAATATAATTTTTAAAGTTTAAGGCTATTTAAACATAAAAAATATGATTTTCTAGTGATTTCTAAACACACTTGTGTAGTTTCTTTTTTAATTTCACTAAAAATGAGCCCGTGGGAAATTTTTTGATGGTTGTATCTTTAAAGATTCAATGGTCATTTAAGGGTTAAATATGAACTGAATGCTTTACCAAGATTGGAAACTATATTAATGAAGGTCAAAGGTAAAATTTTGACATACATATTTGGAATTTCTAAACAAAAAATAGAGAAATATTGTATATTTTTGTGCCAATTTTTATGAACTGGAGAAAATAGAGATTAAGCCTTAGATGCACTTGGGGTCAAAATATCCTCCAACTTTTTAATGGTGCTTAGAACTCATTTGATGCATGTTGATATCGATAATTTCAGAGTTTCACCCTAGACCACAAAGATTTTAAAAATGTCACGAGTCCCTTTTTATTTGATCGATCGAAAAAATAAAATGTTTAGACGTTCGTTATTTTAAATTATAAAATCTGTTAAAGGAATTGAGTATTATTAAATTCTCCAATGAAAAGTATTTAGTAAGGAGGGTTTTAAAATTGTTTTGGGCCAAATGGGTCCCACTCTCGAAAAGGGTTAATTTTCTGGTTTTTAATACATCTATTTATGTTTAACACCACTCAAATTGGCAGATTTTTCAAAATTTAAAAAGTTTGGGGTCATTTCGGCCTTAAGAGCATTCTCTATTTTGTACTGTGTTGTCTTCTTATGACTATAGGGTATACTTGCCTCGAGTTTCATTAAAATCGGCACAAAAATATACAGTATTTCGCTATCTTTCCTTTAGAAATTCCAAATATGTAAAAATTTGACTTTTGACCTTTATGCTTTTACAGTAACTGTTTTCCGATTTAATCCAAACCTTTAGAAAAATTATGTGGACTGTAAACTCCTAAACAAGTTTTACTTCAAATTCATTTTTGTAAGGAAATTAGGATCATTCGCCAAAAAAATAGTTTTTCTTGAAAATCACGAAATTTAAATCGCAGGTACGGAAAAACTGTGGAAGGTATTGACATAAGTTTTTCATATTTTCATTCCCTATTATATCCTCAAATAATCCCAATGTAATAATTAAAACAATCTGCAATTTGTTGAACAAAATTTTTAAAATTTTGAAAATATGTTTACTGTATCCTACGAAGACAAAAACTCCCATACTAGTAAATACGGACTTATTTCTTAAAATATGTTAATTTTGTTTCTACCTTTCTTGTAAAAATCTGTAAATTTCGAGTTGACTCTATTTAGTACATCGATATATCTAACAGATACTTTTTTTGTTTTTTAAAAAAGAGACCTTTTTTATTAGTAAATATTTAAATATTTATTTAAAACTGTTGTTTAAGTACAGCAAGAGTAGTGTTAAACGCTAGATTACACTATTATACTTTGTATTAATACATGTCAAAAACTCAAGTAATATGACAAAGTATGATAGTGTGAATGCAATGTGTCACGAAAATGACAAGTATTATGAAAAAAGTTTGACATCCCATACGACTTCATCGTTTTTTAAAAAATTTCTAAACAATAATACTTTTCATTGGATCAGGGTTGCAATTTATTTCATGTGTGAGTGTTTATACTTTGTGTGATGGTGTGAACACAGACTGTCATGTTAAATTAAATTTTTTGACAGTCGCAACAAAACTCATTAGATTTCCATCTCACAATGTATTATGGAAAACGGAAGACTTGTGAGATAGTGAAAACTAGCCTTAAGTATTAAAAAGTTTTGCTTGAAGCAAAGTTAAAGGATTAAAATGAGAAAAATTAAAAATTGAGTTAGAATTAAAAATTTTAATCATATTTAATTTCGAATGTTAACCTTAAAAACAAACTTCCGTATTCATAAAAAAATAATTGAGATTTCAAACGAATTTTAAGACTAAATCGCAATGCTAATTAATCCTCCTAAAAATAAATAAAAAATAAAGTAGAAAGTATTAACGTTAACGTTCGAACTTGTGAAACAGCCCAGCTAGCATAGGCAGTTTGTTAGACGATTGTGTCTAATAGACAACTCCTAAAATAATCTTCTGATGATTATCTGACGAGTAAAAATAGAAAAAACATCTATATTTTTTTATTTATTACTTTTTTATACATTTTCTGACACGCACGTATTTTAGTCTTGGAATGAATCTATTGCGACTCTCTGTATGAGTCATACAACAATTACTAAACTGCCTAAACAAGAGCGTTTTTTTTAAACATGAAATTTCTAGTGCCAATAAAATTTCAATAAAATAACCCGAGCTAAAGGGCATAATAAACCACACAAATGGCTTGGCAAACATGTCAAAATTTTACGTTTGTACAAATATTTTGTGTTGTTAATTGGAGTGTTTGCTGTTTGTACAAACATTTGAGGTAAAAATATTAAAACTTTTTAATATTTGGCAGACATGTTGGGTATTTGCCAAACTTTTTGTGGAGTCTAATGCTATATGTATTAATTTTAGCGAAAATTTTGCAGAGTGAAGACGTTGAAAAAGAAGCGTTAAAATAATTTTAAAAAGTATTGCTTGCCACAAAACAGCCCATTGCTTCAATCACTTCTTACTTTTAATTCTTTACCTTTATTTTATATTTTTTCTCCTTTTTAAGCAAAAAGTAACAAAATTGCCGCAGCACCATCGACGTCTGCATTCATTGAAAACTAAACAAAAGTAAAAAATTAATGTTTGTATGGAGTATATTTGTGTTGTTTATTGGCAAACACCAAACGGAAACAATGTGTGTGTTTGCCAAGAATTTTGTGTAGTTTATTATGCCCTTAAGATTCTGTCAAATATGATTTTCCAACCGGGTGGTATTGAATTCGCGATCTAAAGGTTTGTTTCTTATTAATTGTATTAAAAATTAGAAGTTTTTAGATGAAAAAGACGCTTGACGCTCTTACTTAAGGTAGAAGTACATAACACGCGTTAGTGCGCGCGCGCTCTGTAGACTTCTGTCAAAAAAACTTAAACTAGTGTATTTTTATAGAACAAGCTACATGCAAAATATTTTGACGCGTTTGCGCCAGAAAGTTGGTTAACTTTAAACTTTCTAACGCGTTGTGTATTTTTGACAAGTAAGGAGCTGACAATCAAATAGAATAATTTAACAAATTTTTGAATTATGAAAGAAAAACTTATTGAAGAGCTTAAAAAACATACAATATCTATATATAAATCGGCTAAGGCAAAACAGTTAAGAACACTTTCCTCCTCTGTATGTCAACCGATTTGAAAAAACACACACCATTTGAAAGATATTTACTTACAGAAGTGCACAATATATATTTTATTAAAAACTGTTTAATATTTTCGGAGTAATAAGCGTTTAAATTAGCTACTAATACATATGTACAAAATACAAAATTTTTTTTTTTCAATCATCAAATAGGGTGCTCGATTATTCCACATTTTTAAGAAACCGGTTTTCGAATATATCGACCATATGAATACGGGATATTAAATTTCTTTATTTTACTTTTCCGTGTTGCATGTGGTGATTTATTTAACTTAAGCTACGGTCACACTTATTAAATATTTGATCAAATAAGCGTAACCCCTACTTTTGTTGATAGTTAGTGAGATTTAAAATGGTCTTAATATTATAAAATAAACTAATTATACTACTAGACATAGCAAAAAACAGTTTTTTGTAAGATGTGGTATTTTAATCAAAATAAATATTGATATTAAGCGAAATGATTTTTTAGTTTGGTTGTTGGTCCCGTTTTTTTCGTCAAATATTTGATAAGTCTGACCGTAGCTTTAGAAACATAATATTATAGGTGCAGGGTCCTGAGTGAATTAAAACTTATAAGATGAAAAATGAATAAGAACATGTAAGGGGAGCTTTTTGGTACTTTTTCGTTTTTAGATTAATTTTCGTTAATATTAGACATAGAAAAAAATTAAAATGCAATGACCTGAGTGGAATATAATTTACAAAGGAGATTTTATGATACTTTTTTGTTTTTCAATTGATATTTTCTGATATTTTTTATAGAAGAAGGTAGAATATGAACCAGAGGTTGTTGGTCCCTTGCCAAATCGATCCACTAAGATGGAAAAAATTAATGCTCAAAACATGTAAATTCATATATACTTAGATGTAGTATCTTCATATGAACCTTCAAATTTATGGTCGAATTTTGACCATTAGGCGAACAATCGTATGTATAAATCGGCAAAGACAAAAAACAGTTAAGAACACTTTTTCCTCTGAATACCAACCGATTTGAAAAAAAACACACACCATTTGAAAGATATTTACTTACAGAAGTGCGCAATATATATTTTATTAAAATTTGTTCAATATTTTCGGAGAAATAAGAGTTTAAATTAGCTACTTAATCATATGTACAAAATACAAAATTTGTTTTTTCAATTATCAAATAATAAAAAAAATTGGGTGCTCGATTATTCGACATTTTTAAGAAACCGGTTTTCGAATATATCGACTATATAAATACGGGAAATTAAATTTCTTTTTTTACTTTTCCGTGCTGCATGTGATAATTTTTAAATTTTCTATAATATTTAACATAGAAACACAATATTATAGGTGCAGGGTCCTGAGTGAATGAAAACCTATTAGATGAAAAATGTTGATACTTTTTGTTTTTCATCTGGAACTGGCTTAATTTTTGTTAACATTCGACCTATAAAGATAGAATTATACATTAAACTGGGTGAATAAGAACATGTAAGGGGAGCTTTTTGCTACTTTTTCGTTCCGCATCTGGATTCATTTTCGTAAATATTAGACATAGAAAAATAAAATGAAGCACGCAATGTCCTGAGTAGATGACAATTTATAAAGAAAGTATTATGATACGTTTTTGATTTTCAATTGATATTTTTTATATTGAACTTACAAAATTAATTTAACTTTCGTGGAAGTTAAAATATGAGCCAGAGGCTGGTCCCTTGCCAAATCGATCCACTAAGATGGGAAAAATGAATGCTCAAAACATGTGAATTCATATATACTTAGATGTGCTATGTTTTCTTCAAATGCACATACAAATTTATGGTCGAATTTTGACCATTAGGCGAACACTAGTTTATATAAAAAGGATAAATTTAATAAAATCTTGATATACTTTCGAATCCGTTTTCAATGCACAAATAAGTAAACAAATAAAAAACAGCCGACGGGAATGGCTTTTGTGACGCGGGTTGTGTAACTTGCAATTTTTAATGCGCTAAAGTTTTTAAACGCACGACAAACGTCGACGAACAAACGCGTTTTTTATACTTCTACCTTTAGGTAGTTTAGTTGTACGAATTGTAAAATAATCGCTACATGAGTCTTTTGACATGCTTTTGGAAAGACTCGTTAGATAATCTATACATACATCATAAACGATTCCCTTTATGATTAATATACATACACCTATCTCTCGATTTACACGATAGATGCGTTCCTAAAAACATCGTGTAAATTTTTTTTTTTTTTTTTAAATAGGATCTTTATTTACAATCTATCCAAGGATAATAAGCAAATGTGTTAAAAGTAGAATACATCACAGAGGTTATGCAACTCCAATGAGATACATACCAAAAAAAAAAAAAAATAATTTTGTTTAAGTGTATATATACAAGTTAATCAAAATAAATATAAAAGAGAAGAAAAAAAAAAAAGGTATATATAATACATTATGTACATTAGCAAATATTTCAATATGTATTGGCGTTATTTCCGAAATGGGAGATCCAAGACATGATTGCGTTTTAATCTTCTTGTTGCGGTGGTGCTATCCAGTAATGATATAGCTAATGGGTTGATATGATCACTAAGCCTCTGCAAGTACCTCTCACTGGCGGCTCTAATTTCGTCTCTGACTGTAGACATAGAAAGGTCGTTTCTGATCGCTTTGTTCGTAATAAACCATGGCGCATTCCCTATTTGCCTCAGTGTTTTTGATTGGTATCTTTCAAGTATATCGATATTTGAATTAGAAGCAGTACCCCATAATTGGATACCATACGACCACACGGGTTTCAGGATCACCTTATATATTCTGAGTTTGTTTTCTAAATTAAGTTGAGATTTAGAACCTATAAGCCAATAAAGTTTTTTTGTTTTGATTTTGAGTTGTTCTCGTTTGTTTTTGATGTGTGTTTTCCAAGTAAGACGTCTATCAAGTGTCATTCCCAGATATTTCACCGTTTCGCTCCTTGGAATTGTAGAACCGTTTAAATCAATTGAAGGTTTCTTCTGAGTGTAAAAGTAATGTGCTGCGATTTTTCACAGTTAACTTTAACAAGCCATTGATCTAGTTCGTTGATTTCATTTTGAACAAATAATGATGCTTCATCAGGAAATTCACTAGTAGCAATAACTGCAGTATCATCAGCGTACGTAGCCACCATGACATTATCTACTACAGGCATATCTGCAGTATATATAGTGTATAAAATTGGGCCTAACACACTACCTTGTGGTATTCCAGCATGAATTTCATGTAGTTCTGATGTTTCTTCATTGATCTTGACATAAAAATATCTTTTAGATAAATAGCTTTTGAAAAAGAGAATCGTGTAAATTGAAATGAAAAATGTTTGTATTAGAAATAGTGTAAATCGAAAAAAGAATTAAATACGAATAAAATTCAAATTTTGTATAGATAATTCATTTATTTTAAAGTATAAAATTTATTTGTAATAGCATTGGTATTTTAATTGCAATTCATTTTTGAGTTCGATCTTCTATCCAGGTCATTATTGACTTTTCCATATTTTCAATAGTAATGTCCCGAACGTATGAAGTTGTACTAAGGTTCATTAAGTCGCAGCTGCTACACTCCTTATTATGTTTTCCATTTTTATATATCTTATTGTCGCTTCGTGAATTGAAATAAATTTAGAAACTTCTGTAACTCTATCTCCTTAAAGCGGCGTATACACTTTCAATATTATTGTTTATGATATTTGCCATATTATTTCCATTTTGTCCATAATTATGCAGTTAGTCGCACAATGTTTTCAAATTAAATATTGCTCAACTTTCATTCAATAAAAAGGTGAACATAACCTATAGGAATAACATAAACAACATTGTACAATGTTGCCAATACATTTCACTTTCTTTTCGTTGTGCAATAAAAATCGAAGGTCTTTTGATTGTTGCCAATATATTGTGCCACCTTCGAATATCACATACGCATTGGCAAAATAATTGTACAATACGTAAAATTGAACAATTTTATTGCAAGTGTATGAGCCACTAAGCATACATAGTCTATCTAAAATCTGAATTTTGGTTTCCAAAAATGTTATTTGAGATGGTAAAATATGTTAACTTTATGTGCGTTCGTTTACTTTTCCAGTAAAATCCAGTAGCTGAGTAATATGAAAATTTAACAAATTTATGTGTACGCGAACGGATTTCAGTAAAATCCAGTACAAGTTTGTACAAATTTTGGGGTAAACGAACGCAGCTTTTATAAACATACACATCTTGCAAAAACCTGCACAAATGCTTTTATATTTCTGATGAAAAAATGTACCACAATACAGAACTCTCTGTTTCTCAACACTAACTGCCTGTTTAACGATTTCGAACGTCATCGTTCGCATAGAAAATTACATTTAAAACAAAAACAAAGTTCGTACAATGTTCGAATTTTGTTTTTGTTTTAAATGTAATTTTCTATGCGAACGATGACGTTCGAAATCGATGAACAGGCTGTAATTGTACTCAGAGTTGCCAATTTAGCGCTTTTGGCTCTAGATTTAGCGCTTTTTAACTGTAGAAGAGGCGCATATTTGTTTAGTGCTTTTTTTAAAGAGCGCTAATCTTTAAGGTCTGAAAAGTGAAAGCGCTGGCAATTTTTCGCGCTGGGCAACACGATATTCTGTGTGTGTTTTATTTTTGTAAAATATATTCTTTGAAAATAATAACAAAAATAATATTTTTTCCTCAAAAAAATATCAGTTATCGCATTTTTATCTGAAATATTTAAAATTGCTTTTAAATCTCAAATAATTCCCATTTTACAATGAGATGTTACATTATTCTGCATTTAAGATGACGATATGTGCAGTTCTTTAAATTTTTTTGTTCAATAATTTTTGCCTACAAAATATCGAACGGACACTTTGGCCTTTACCAAAGATATTTTACACAAACAAAATACACACACGGGCATTTCGTGCTGGGGTCATGCAAACTGTCAAGCAACAACAATATTTCTAGTGAAGAGCTTTACTAAAACTTTTTGTTCCCTCATTCTTCATGACTGAAGAAAGGCAAAAATTTGTTGTTCCTTACCACTATAAATGAATTGACGAAATATTAACAATTCATTTATGACTGTGAGAAAAGTAACATAACTATGAGATAAATATGAGCGTTCACATATGAATTTTTCTGAGCTCTGGTGTAAGTTGAGGTAATTTTCACATCCGTCGATGTAAACCAACACCAAAAAAAAAACGTGTTAAAGTGAAATCGTGCAAAAAAAGTCTTGTATACATCGAGGGATAGGTGTAATACGAAACGCGCAAAAAACAAAAGCTAAATTATATTAGAAGTCTTTTTTGTAACCTGGCGTTTACATTTGCCAGTACTGGCATGACAGTATACTGTCATGCCAGTTTGCAATACATGCAAACTTTTATACTAATACATGCACACTTTTCCAACTTTCTTGTCTACTGTCTAGCAAGACAGTAAAATTGGACAGTGATTAGAAATTTTCTAACAATAATATGAAGTTTTATTAACAAAAGGAAAAAAATGTAAAAAAATAAATATATTTTGCTTTGATTTTTTATGTTTTAGTTAAGTGTTATGTTTTTTTACAAAATATAGTTATTTTAGCCTGTTTTAAAGTTTGTTAAGTTCATATAAAACACCTTTAGCCGAACTTTCACTGCAACATTCACGTTTCACATATATTTCAAAGTGAACTGTCTTAACTACTGTCTGAACGCCTACGTCACGAAGACAGTTAGCAGTGTTTTTGGCAACTAATATGTATTTTCTTACTGTCTTGCCAGTACTGTCAAATGTAAACGCTATGTAATCATCGTTACAAATTTGGACAAATTTTCTGTTTTCTTTTCACACGACACGTTTACGCATTTTTAGAAACTTCCAGCGATTCAAGTCGACCGCAAAGTTTACGGGTCCGCAATATTTACGCATGAGTAACGAGGCCTTAAGAGTTGAAAGTTGTATTGCGATACAACATATATATATATATATGTGTTCCTCTAACTCCCATTGGAGCATAGGGCGCCATGCGATACAACATGTCTTTGGGATATTAGTAATCGTAGTTATATGATTTTTAATGTTTTAGATACAGTTTTAAAGTACATCAATAACTTGCCAAATTTTACTTAGATTTTTTTAAAGAATTTTTTTAAAGTAAAAATTTGTTGGCTTGACAAAATATCAACATATACTATGTGAGAGATTTACGGCAGTATAAGTAATTTTCATAATAATGGACATATACAAAGTTTAGCAGTTTTATGTACGGTTGGATTTTTTAAAACAACAATACATTTCAAAAATTGATAAAGTTCTTTAACGGACACATTTCTGTAATGGCATGCTAAAAAATTATGGAAGGAAGTTCGTTTTTGGCGCGAAGATACGTTTGCCAAGATATTGATATGTTTATTATTCTCTTGTGGTGTTGGACTTTTTGGTTTTATAAAAATATAAATTAATAAAATATATATTTTAGCTTTCAAATATTGTAAATAAGTTTTAAATTTATGCTTTATTTTCCAAGAACGGATTAAGTTTTATCTAATTGCATTCGCTTTAAATTTACGTAAATGTCTATGAATTAATATATATGTAAATAAGACTCATTTACTAATCCATTTATTATGCATAATTTAATAATGTTTTTAATGAAAGCGATAGAACAATTTCAATACGATTTAATGTTAAATGCTTACTTTATATTATGTAAAAATTTTGTTAAAATGATGTAGTTGCCTTGTAAATATTTTGTCGCATTTGTGCAAAAAATAAAATAAATTTCTTTCTTATTTTGTATGTGTAAGTTGGTGTGTTCTTTTAGAGTTTTAAAGGTGAATTTGGACTTTTATTTTCTTTTTTCTTGCAGAATCTCTAACGGATGAATTGTCCAAGCACAATGAGTGTGTTCATTAATAAAATGTATTTCTCTTTATTTACTTTTTACATATAATTATATATTTTACGAATATCAAAAATACAAAATTCCGATGTACTTGTTGTAGTGCGTGCGTTGCCATTTACACTTTTCACTTAATTTGTAATAAGTTGAATAATTATAATTTTTACATTTAAATATTTGTATATTTTTGTACGCATAAGTTTACAAATAGACAGACACTCAGTCAAACAAATTGGACATTGAAACAAAAGAAATAATCGCAATATTTGTTATTGATTAACAAAGTTTTAAATAAAAAAAATTTATATTAAGAATTTTAAAATAAAGAATGTTTTTGAAAAATTTTATATATAAATTATCGTTTTTTTACATAAAAAAAAAAATATTAAGCGCCGAACACTGGAAAATTATGGGGAAAAAGTGGAAATAATTCTGGATTTGTAAAGGGTTAGTCTGATATTTTAAAACATTTTTATTTTTTTTTTTTTTAATTTTTCATTAAATTATTTTTTTATGAAGAAAGGAATTTCATAACATGAAAATTAATTAAAATTGTTATTGATAACTTTTTCTTTCTTGACTGACCTGAGATTCGAACCTAGGCGGCTGGTCTGAGCCATAATTTAATGAAAAATTAAATTTGATGAACTTGCGCCTGATTAAAAATATTAAAATTTGGATTAAAAACCATTCGACGAAATAACCACAATACTAATTATTTTTATTTTATTTTTTTTTTATATTAAAAAAGTTTTTTATTTATTTATACTTTAACATAAAGTTTAAGATTTAATGTATCAAATAATGTACACACTTACATACATATCGTTTCTTTATGAGTGGCCCGGTAGGCAAGCTGGTAGTAAGTTTGTCTTTCAGCGCCGGGGTTGCGGGTTCGATTCCCGCCAGAGATTCTGATTTCTCTCCTGCAGACAAGCGTAGAGCTTCGCGGGGATTAGCTTAGCGAATTAAAAAAAAATTATTGCAACGTAGTCATAGCTCAAAAAAATCAAGCTAGATTAAAAACAATCGATACTATCGCCACTTCTGTGGACTCGGTAGTCAATAAAGGTGGTAAATAAAAGGTAGGTACGTTTAACATTAATTTAATACATAAATTAGTACACAATCCTGTGCCAAAAGGAAAAAGGGCTTGTCTATTTTTTTTTTTTTTTTAGTTTTAGAGATGATTTTTGAAAATTTACTCATATTCTAATATAATCATCACTTATCAGCAGCTATATTTTTTTTAAAGTTTTTGTCCCTGAACATATTCCTAGTGTCACAGATTGGAAGTAAACTAAAGTTTTTATTCCAAATATTATTGCACAATTAAAAAAGATACGCAAAGGTTTGTCATTGTTTCTAGTTGTTGTTGCATGTGTACTTTAAAATATGAAGATCTCAAAGGTGCCATAAACTCAAATTTAACTTAAGTCAACTTAACCCTTTCAACCCGGACGGTACATATATGTGCCACTTTAAGTTTAAACATAATAACAATAAAAAAAGTTTAGCACTGCTTAAATACTTGCATCGACTGAGTTGTTAAAAATGTTTCGTTGACTACATTTAATCAACTTAGTAACTTTTAAAATTTTCCGATAGTATCGATAGTGATATAAACTGTCGATCGATACTATCGATTGTTGTGCAGCCCTATGCCTTGCTCGGAATCCGAACCGATGATCCGGAATGATTGCGTGTTTATTTAGATAGGGAGTTATTCTTAAAAGGAATACTTTTTCAATTAGCTTTGATAAGATTGATAGCAAGCTGATTGGTCTGTACGACGTAATTTGATTAGCGTCTTTTCCTGACTTGGGAATCATAACAATTGTAGAGGTCTTCCAAGAGGATGGGAAGAAGCCAACTCGTAATTTCGCATTAAAGGTCCAAATACACTTGTCAAATGCTTGTCCAGCCGGCGAATTCAACGTGTACGTGAGCTGGACGTAATATTCGCCGTCATATCTAAATTTTTTGATTTTTCATCAAGCGTTGTCTGTGTCACATATACAAACACATTTTCACTAATACTACCACAATGCTTGATGAGTATTTTGATCAATGTATTGCGGCCTTAAGGATGAGCAGCAAGATTCTGAAGCAGACAAAGGTAAGTTTCTTAACATTGAGCCTGTGATGCGGTCAGGTCCGGGAGATTTTCTAATGTTGACATTTTCTATCGCTGATTTTACTTGAGTTAATTTAAATTTTATTTGATCGTTAACTGTATAAGGAAAAATTGGACGGCAGGAACAAGTTTGTCATATCATGTGGTATGAAAACTTTCTCCAAGTGGCTTGTAAAGGCCAGGTGCGGTTTTACAGTCTTAGTCTAGATTCGTGGGGTTTAGGGCATTGCATATGTCTTAAAGCCTTACATAAGCTGTAACAGCATCTATGCTATTTAAATAGCCTTCTATTGCAGAGTCATGTTTTTATCTCAATTTATTGCGTAGAGTTGCCTGGCATAACTGTAGTTGGGCCTTGATGGTTGGGGAACGATTTTTTTACCATTGTATTCTCAAGTTCCTTTTTTCCCTGACAAGAATCTCTATATCCACCGATGTATTGTGCGGAGCACGCTTAACTGTCCTCTTAATTAGGGTTGCATTTCTTGCCGCAGAACCAAATTCTTCCATAAATCGGTCGACAGATGAATTTTTTAGGGGAATGCTCTGAGATACATTGTATAAGAGAGCTCACATACATTTTATACTTCAACCAAATTGTGTTTCAGTTCGAATAGGAAATAAAGATTACAGCTGCGGTATCAAAGTTGCCTTCTAGAATAAGGATTGAAGGTGAATGATCAGACGATATATCATAGGAGGAACTAATTAGTAATTGATCGCACTTGATGTTTTTAATTACGCCAATGTCGAAAAGGTCTGGTAGCTTGTTGAAGTCGGTGGGCTCTCCACTCGATACGACCTAAAGGTCATTTGTAGGTTTGAAGCCCCAATACGTATGCTTAGCGTTGTAGTCGTCTGCTGCAATGAAATTCTGTCCCAATGTAAAGAAGTTGAGAAATATATCGTGTGCAATTTTATATCTAGGGGGACAATATACGGATGTTTACGTGATATTTGTATCTGTAAGATTTATAGAAGTAGCCTGGATTGGAAAGTGTCTAACGTGTTTGCGCACAATTATAGCTACTATGAGCCCGTCCGCTCGGATGTTTTTTGTCGTATGTGAGGTATCCATTTACCCTAAAGTAGTTTTTTAAAGTTAAGTGGGTTTCAGAGACGAGAAAGAAGCACGTCGATTTCGTGTCTTTAAAGAAAATGTCCCACTTCGTGTTTATGTTGGGCAGTCGCGGATTCAGGGGGCGGGGGGAGAATTTCCTTTTTTTATATGTTTTGTTTATTTCTATAATACAAGAATTCCCAATAATAATATTTTTTGTACCAAAATTTTGTAAAAATTTTTTAGAAATTCAAACACGGATTTGAAAATCCTTCAAAGTATATTGATTATGACGTTGATGTGTCAATTGATGCGAAGGCACTATCGTCAATAGTTCTTAAAGCTTTGACAAATTTTTGTATTGATCTAAAACATTGTGTAGGGTTTCCTCTGATGTCAGCAAAAAATGGAGCTGTTAAAAAATTCTGGAAACCGCGACAAATGCGAAATAAACGTCTTGATATTCCCATAAATCAAACAACTCAATTTCTAATACAAAAACTTGTATCATTTGTTAAAGAAACGACAAAATTTTTAAATATAACACTACGTCACAAATTTTCAACAAAGTCGTGACCAAATGAATCTGACAACTATTATGTAAAATGAATCCTAATATGAAGTCAGAATTGTCAAAAAAAAGTAGAACAGTTTTTAAGATATAGCAAAATAACTGTTATTTGTGTTTTGAAAAAAAGATGATGCGACTGAATTGCAAATATCTTCAAAAATGTTAAACGGATTACGTATTTCTTTTTTTTAATTAAGAGAGATAATTACTAAAATAACCATGGGTCGTTTGTAAAGATTAGTCAAGAAATGACAGAGTTACAGGGGACAAAAGTTCAAGCTTCATTTAAAATTTTATGATTTTGTTTAATTTGGCTCTTTTCAAGTTATTTTTTTAAAGCAATCATTTAAAAATCCTAATGTTTTATTGCATGCGACATAAGATTATTTTAATAGGAACATTCTGCGCCCAGCAATACATAGCTTGGTACAAAATTTAGATTTAGTAAATTAACCCACATAGAAATTCAATAGTTTTAATCTATTTTTAATATTTATTGTTACTAAAAATTTAGGTTTGTATATATTTATTTGTTGGCTAAGGCTAAGTGATAAAAAGTGAAATTTTTTGGTTTCAAAAAAAATAACTTGAAAAGAGCAAAATTGCAAAAAATCATCAAATTTATAATAAAGTTTGAAATTTTGTCCACTGTAAATCTGCCATTTATTGACTCATCTTCACAAAAAACCCATGGTTATTTTAGAAATTTTATAACCTTTTACTAAAAAGAAAGAAATACAAATTCCGCTTAAAATTTGAAGATATTTGCATCACATCATCTTCATCTTTTTAAAAACACAAAGAACGGTTATTTTGGAATATCTCAAAAGCTGTTCTACTTTTGACAATTCTGACTTCATATTCAATTTTACAATTTTACATTAGGTGTCAGATTCATTTGTTCAAAAAACTGTCACGTAGTGTTATCATCCCAAACGAAACGCAGTTTTAGCAAAGTATTTGGAAGCCAAACTCTCTATATAGTAATTTTGACTTAGCTGCACAATCTCCTTTGCACGATTTTTTGTGCAGGTAAATCAAAAATACAGCTATCTTAAATGCATTTAGCTGCCTTAATGTGCAGGTACACAATTGTGGTCACCGGCACAAAAGTGCAGCTAAAGTAAAGTGTTTGATTTAAAAGTGGAATAAAAAATCTTTTTATTAATACAGTTATTCCCGCTTAATTGAGTTTCTAAAAATGCACGATTCTTATCGCAATTAAACGGGACGGGAATTCAATGAATCGCCGACGCAATTAAAAAATAAATCGCTTAATTAATTGAGCAAGATGTGCAATTAAGCGAAACTCCCATGTGTCGGTAAAAAATAAAACTCATTTTTTTATTTATTAACATAAACAATGGTTTAGGTTTTTTTTAGTGCAATAAATCGGGAAACTCATAAATTTATATATTATTAAAATTTTCTTTCAAATATGTATATTTAATATAAAAGGAACGTTAACAAAAACAATGAGAATTCACAAAGAACATAACAATTATCGCGATTTATATTTTTATAAACACCATAAATTGGATATTTATGTGAAAAGTGAAAAGTGCAGCTAACTTTGATGTTTTGTATGAAAATATTTAAAAGCTGCCCAAAAATATGCAGGTATATAAAATGCACGTAAACAAGGATTTTGAAGAATAATTCCAGAAAATATGTATTTTGGGCAGTTAAGTCAAAGTGCAGCTAACTTGAATTTTTTGTATGAAAATAATTTTAAAATGCAAAAAATGTTGGGCACTTATCTTAAATGTGCAGGTAAAGAAAGTGCACTAAAAAAAGGAATTTTTATGGGATTATAAAGAATAATGCCAAAAATTATCAATTTTGTGCAGTTAAGTCAAAAGTGCACGTAAATAAAAGGCAGTTAAGTCAAAACTACTGTATTATGCGAGACAAGATGGGTGGACCGTCACGACTCAATTTTACACTTTGCAATAAGTGTACATCATATGGTAGAAGCTTTGGGAAAAATATGTGATTGGAAAAGTCTTCATTAAAAGCCTTATATTAGGGAACTCACTTAGTACTTTTGAATTTATATGCGGAATATACATTCTAAGTGTGGTACTTATTATGACACAGCCGCTTAGAATCATTTTACAAAAGCATGATATAGATCTTCAAAAAGGGTCAAGTCTTATCAAAACTTTAATCATGTGCCTTGAAGAGAAAATAAATAAAGCCGAAGAACAATTTAAAGCGATTATTAAAAAAGTTGAAGTTATTTGCGTTCAAATCGAGCTTCCAATCGAAAAGACAAAATTTGAACGAAATAATCGCATTCAAAATGTTGAAGATTACTACCGAGTTGTAGGTTACATTCCTCCTATTGAATTTATTTTAGAAGATCTCAAAACACCTTCCCCAATAGATATCCTAAATGTTTTTTAACATACCTTAACTTCTACCTCAAGGTGTAATCAAGTCATATACAGAAACAAAACTTTTAAAACCACAACTAGCTGATGAGCTGATTATGTTTGATAAAAGAGATAAACACCTACTAACATCTTAACTTGAGCCTGAACTATTGCATTGGCAACAAACATGGAAAATATTTGAAAATCTATCAGATAACGTTGTAGATGCTTTAATAAACTGTGATGAAGATATCTACCCAAATCTAAGAAATATTTGAAATTTTCGTTTCAATGCTCGTCAGTAATGCTACGAGCGGAAGTCATTTGCTACCCTTCGTCGAATAAAAAATGGCTCAGATCAACAATGACAGAAGATAGACTGTACTATCTAAATTTGCCTCACAAGAAAATCATAAATTGCTTTTTTAAAAAGATAAGTTTATTTTAATTTATATTTAATATTTTATTTAACCTTATTGTTGAGTTTTTTTTTTTAATATAATATACAAATATTGTTTTTAATAAACTTTTAAAATCTAATTTTTTACCTTTTTGTATCATAAAAAATTTCCCCCCCTAAGGCTCAAGCTGGATCCGCGCCTGATGTTGGGAGGGCCCATATTTTTAACTGGTTAATTTTTTGTTTTGTAAAATTTGCAGCAGCATGTTTTGGTTCTGCATAATTTCCTGAAACATGTTCTGCATGGTGGCCATGAAGTTATTCATAATTTAAATTAGATTTTCAATTGAGCCTGATATGTCTGCAGAAGATATTTGCTGAGATATCTTAAGAATATTAGCGTATGAAGGTTGGTTTGCGTTGGCTGCTTTCGCAGAATTATGTACGTGAGAGTTTTCTTTCAGGACTTGTCCATACGAGTGGTTTTGTTTGTAGAGCCCACGGAAAGGCTGGGAGCATAAGGTGAACGATTTTGGGAGTGTGCATAATTTTGAATTTGATCATGTTTGCAAGAAGACTCTAAAGTCCCTATATTTAGCTGTGTGATTTTCGCCACAGTCACTGCATTTCCTTACCTTTGGATCACCTTTAGATTGATTGCATTCCGAAGTTTTATGAACATCACCACAAACCACTTGTGGTGGTAGCTTGCAATTTATGCCCGTATTCATGACAATTGGTGCATTGACTGGGATCCTTGCGTTTAAATGCCTCCTCTACTGTTATTCTCCTACTTAAGGCTGGTTTACACGGTAATACAATGTATTACGACTTTGTAGAATCAAAATAATATAAAATTCTCTCCGTGTTTAAAAGAAAAAACTAAAAGTCTGTTGTAAGTTTATTTCATGTTTACACGGAGGGTATAAGTAAAATAAAGTACAGATATTAAACAGCTGAGTTAATAACAAAAAAGCAGACCCTGCAGATAACGAGACTTGTCCATACATGCATGTAAAGAGTAGTCCATAAAGGAGTAGGAGTACTCCAAAACTACTCCAAATATATGGGTAAAAGGTGGTCCATTTAACATTACGATGTCCTAGGAAAGGACCATATAACCCTCCGAAGTAGTCCCTAAACTACTCCATGGAGTACTAAAGTGGGTTAGTTTTAAAAGTACTCCATGCCACTACAGTATGGAGTACACTAAAGGGGTAGTTTAAGCATTTTTCATTTTTTACTAATCGCCTTTTATGGCGTGCCCTGTAGTCTATTATTGCTATTACTAAATATATTTACTTGGTACTTTTAATTTGTTTACCTTTATTCACAAATTCCACAAACTTTCACTTTTAACCCATATCGTCCCAATGTTCGATTTTTCGGACAGTAAATTTTACGCGTTTTTGTAATTTTTTTGCTCTTTCTACGTAAGACAATAAACTAATTTTTTTAAACAATTATATATTGTAAGTCGTAAGCTACAAATATAAAAATAAAAGTTTTTACCCACTTCACTCCTCCCTTGTAAAACAAGGGGGAAGAAAAACCATAATTTTAGCATCATTTTAAAAACTGAAAACTTTGTATAAAATATAAAAAATGAAAAAAGTGAAAATGTAGTTTCATTGAAGGACGATTTAACTTTCAACAACAGCAAAAACATTTCCGTGTTTTTCAATTGTGTTTCTGTTATTTGACTTTAAAAAGCAGTGTTCGATTTTTGGAACACTGGGCACTATTTAGCACTTTTGTTTTTTTCTGAAAGGCTAACTTCGCATATTACCATAATATAAATTTTTCAAGCATTTTAATAAACGGAAATAAATGTATTCTGTTTTTGCTGAACAATAAAAAGTTTATGCACAATCAGCGTTCTGTGAGAAATGTTTTTGGTGCTATTCGAGGAACTTACGGTGCGCATAATCGGCTTACTGAAACCACTCTACCGGTTAGGCCAGATCCAGCATGTAGTGAAGTTCATATAGCAGCTGTAGCTGAGAGTGTAATCATTGGACCAAATTTTATCAAATTGAGGAAAATCAGAATGTTATTTTTTTTGTTAGGACCAGCACTCAGGGGATGACTAGGAAAAAAAGGTTATGAAAAGGAGAGAAGAGGTAGTATTGCATGTGAACATTCGACTTGAATTTATTCATGTTGACAGTGAGAGGGAAGACTTCAGCAGGAAGGTTATTCCACATACGAACAGGCCGGCCAAAAAACGAATTTTCCCCGTAATGCATTGTACGATTTACCGACCAATCGACCACAGAAAGGATGGGCTTTTGAGAAAAAAAAGAACGGGTTTCGGTCTCGGCCAAGCGTGTCTTTCATGTTCTAAAGCATAGCACCAACATTAGAAACGCTTGGTCTATAATCAAATGATTACGAATGGCAAAGGTTGCTGTCATTTCCAAAAAAAAGGGAAAGTTTGACATAGGAGGTCCTTTAGAAAAATAAGAAATATGGATAGTAGGAGAAAGAACGGTGACTTGCGGCACCCCTGAATGAATTTTGAATTCGTTTGACGAAACTCCATCTAAAACAACTCGTATAGTGCGATCTCTGAGAAAACTCAATATAAATCGAGAGAAATTATCACTAACACCAAATGCAACAAGTTTTGACAAGAGTGCACCATATCAGACTCTGTCAAACACCTTGAAAATATCTTAAGAAATTACCTTACTTTTGCCAAATTGATAAATTGAACAGCACCAGTAGAGCAACCTGAAAATCAAGCGCATGGTCTCGGTGAGATCTGGTTTCAATAAGATGGCACTACGAGCCATGCATTTTGGTGAGCACTTAATTTCATGTTTTGCTATGGTAAATTGGCCACTAAAATCTTGCGATATCACACCTTATACTACATTTACACCTACGCAAAATCTAGTAGATTTTAGTTAAAATCTTAAAGAAAGTTTTTGGCGTTTACATCACTGCTTTTTGACATATAGTCGGATTTCATTTTCATAACAAATTCAGCTGATTGAAAAACCAAAAGAAATTAAATTGTAAATTTATATTAACAAAAATGAAAAGTCAAAAACAAATTTTATTATTTTTTACATCCAGTTCAAAAAAAATGCAATCGGAAATGTTATTGTTGCGTAGAAAAAAACAGCAGCATTTGTTAAATCTACGGTTTCACAAACTGCTGCAAATGTACTACACGCAATTATTACATAGGAGGTTGGAATGGGCACACGTAAGTATGAAATTAGTAGGTGAAATTTAACTAAATACCTTTGTGTTATAGACTCGCCATGGGTCGTTTTATGAGGAAGATGTTCCTATTATGCCAGAAGACACGTTTATAGAAAATTTTCGAATGAGCCGGCAAACATTTCAATTGCTGTGTTCTAAGTTGACGTCCATGAAAAAAACAGATACAAGATTTAGGAAATGTATTCCTCTTGAAAAGCGTATAGCTATTGCACTTTATTGCTTAAAGTCGTCATCCGAATATGCGTCTATATCCCATATGTTTGGTATTTCAAAAGCCAGTGTATGCCTTATTTTAAAAGAATTTTGTATCGAAGTTTGGAGAAACCTTTCTAATGAATATTTACCTTCAAATTTCATAAATGAACCAAAAATAATTGAATGTGTTGAAGGATTTAAGAAACTAGGCTTCCCGCAATGTTTTGGAGCAATAGGTTTGTACATTTTATCTACATATGTATTTATCGTAACCAAGAACGCAAAAGCCATAACTTACTATAAATTAAATATCGACTTAATCAATGATTTTGATGTATCGCATCAACACAAATATGCAACGTTGTCAATTGTCAAAACAATAATAGGTTTTACAAGAAAAATAAAAAAAAAATTATATCAGTTTAGGGCAATTTATTATTTAAATAAATTTTTGCTTCTCCTGTAAAATTTTCAAAATGTTAGATAAGGCCTTTTGCGTTTTAGGTAGCGATATACTTATATACTTACGTACATGTATCTCAATTACACTGTGCTAATTTGGCCTTATTTGGGTACGCTGAATCCAGTGGTTCAAACCGTTTAGGTTAGCTCTTGTTTTCGAGACATACCGTTTTTTCGCTTGTGTTAATGTTGTCTTATCTTCTTGTTTAACTTCTGCAGATGGATGTCATTTTGAAGTTCATCCTCCTCACGCAGAAACTTCGGATTATTACAACTACAAAGGTTGGTATTCCACCATTTTGTTAGCTGTTGTCGACTACAGGTATAGATTTTTGTATATAAATGTCGGATGTCCAGGCCGATGTAACGACTCTAGTATATTCGAAAGATCTATGTTTAGAAACAAAATGCGAGACCCTTTATTTCAACAGCAAGCAGTAATTTACGACGGAGTTAAAGTTCCTGTATTATTAATAGGCGATTCGGCATTTCGGCTATCCGAATGCATGATGAAACCATACCCGTTTCATATAGGCGCATCCCAAAAACAAAAAAATTTTAATTATGCTCTATCAAAATGCCGTAGAGTTGTTGAAAACGTTTTTGTGCATTTGAAAGCAAGATTCCGGCGCCTAGGAAAGGGCCTAGATAATAAAATTGACAATGTCAATAATATTATTAAATGCTGTTGCGTTCTACATAACCTCCTGAACAACAATAACGAAAAAATTAATGACACCTGGGAAAAGACGATTGATTCGGAAAAAGAACAGCCAAATGGTGAGGAGTTTACTTACGACTTTAACCCAAAAGGTGAACAAATTAGAGAAAAACTTGCAAATTTTTTAATGTAATTTTATTTAAAACAAACAAAAAAAAAAATTAAAACTTAACAAAACAAATTTTAGACTTGTAATTTTTTATGAAATAAACTAAAAATACTTTCAGGTATTAATATAGAAAAGCCCTAACTAACATATTCCTTACTTTACAGGAGAAGGAAAAAACTTAATAAAAACTGTAGTATTGTAGTTCCGATTTTTTTTTAAACGTAGTTTTTTATCTTCTCCTGTAAAGTAAGGAAAATGTTAGTTAGGGCTTTTCTATATTAAAGTAACGATGTGCAAGTTTTTTAATGTAATTTAATTTAATTAAAAACAACCAAAAAAAAAAAAAAATAATGAAAACTTAACAACAAATTTCAGACTTGTAATTTTTTTATACAATAAACTAAAAATACTTTCAGGTATCATGGTGTTCACAATTTTTTAAAACAAATTATTAAAATTTGAATTGAAAATTAAATTCAAATTATTTTGAATGTCAGTTACTATTTCACATAAAATGTTGCTAAAGAAGACTCAGGCCCTAATTATGCAAAATGCAACGCAAGTCGAAAATTTCATTGAAAGCAAAAACAAAGTCAAAAATATTTTATAACTGTTACTTTTTACAGAAATTCATATTGCGTTTAAAAATTTTCAACGCCACAAAATATACAGAGTTTGAAATTTAAAAATTCAATATGAATTTCAGCAGAAAGCAACAACAAAATTCTAAAATATTTTTGACTTTGTTTTTGCTTTCAATGAAATTTTCGACGTAGCGTTGCGTTTTGCACCATTACGGTCTCAATGTAAAAAAAAACTTTTTACATATACATACACATATTTGTTAGAAATATGAAAGGAAAATATATGTATTATTAATAGATAGAAAAAACGAAACTGTTGCTCATTGTAAACGAAGCTTGAAATAAACTACCAGGGGTGTGCTGCAAATCGGAAACGTAAAACGCAAGAATTTGGAAGTTCTTTTTAACTCTAATTTGTATAATTTTTGTCATAAAAATCTTTTATTACAGAAACCTTATTAAAAAACGACTTTTGAAATTCTTGCGGTTTATGTTTTCGATTTCCCGCACTCCCCTGTAGAACTTATTTACTTAAACCTACTTATTCAAAAGTTGTTTGAGAATAATGTTTCGTTCTCTCTCAATTTCAACCATATCCTCCTGAAGTTTTAGAATTTTATTGTCCACTTCCCTGGTGTTATGTATTTCTTTTTCAATTACATCTGTTGATTCTTGAATTTTCTTTAATACCTCATTATTAAAGTTTGTTTTTCGTGATTTCTTTGGAGGAGGTTCATATAAAAAATCATCAGATTCATCGAGCAATGCCTCCACTTCGAAGTCTACCACTGTTTCATCAAAATTTGAACAGGAAGGTTCTGTTAAAAAAAAAGAAATAACATACATAAAGTAAATAGGTGATTTGATGAGTAAAAACTATAAATGTTAGTATCTTACCTGTGCTTTCGTCCATTATCATCTCTATGGAATTTGACTTAAAAGTTCCCAAGATGGTATGGGCTCTTTCGTAAAATGGCCAACTCGAAGGAGACCCACCAGAAGGCCCGACTGTACGCTTTTCATCTCTAAATTTAGACAGAAAGATAACCAGAGTAATGTTTTACATTTTCGTTTTTTAAATATGTACATAAGAATGGCTGTTTTCCTAATTGTTTGTTCACAATGTGTAAATACAGTATTGACACCGTGTTGTTGCATTGTGCAGTTACATTTTTATGTAGGTTGTATTGCATATCTTTAGCAACTACATTTTTTAACTGCTTTATTTGCTTTTTGAATTGAAGAACAGGTTGTCATGTATAACTACAATGCAACAGGCGTTTAGGAAAACAGCCTATATGTTACAAATAAAAGTAAAAGAAGAGTGCTATATTCGTCTGTGCCAAGTCTTTAATACACATTAGATGGTAAAATATATATGTATCAGAGCTACTTACCTGTACTTGTTGGTAAAATTATGAATTTTTACCCTTAGTTCTTCGGGTGTAAATTCAAAGCCACTGTTTTTCATGGCTTCCACCATCTCCTCGAAAATATGGCTATTTTTCCTACATCCTCGAAGCTCTCCAATGTGGTCACCCCAAAGTGTTATAAGTAGAGCCTCTTCGTTGCTATTCCACTGCTTTTTTTTTTGTAGGTACGTTTTCTGTAAATTAAGCTCACTGAAATGCTGCACAGTTTATATTAATGTAATTATTTACATACCCTTTTTTTACTATTGGTATATCCATTTTTGGATATATAATATTTTTTTACCAATTAATACGATTTTTTTGTCGTGCTCACAAATATTTATTTTTTTATAGAATATAAATTGCCGCAAATTAATATTATCCCGCTTTTTATTTTATATATTTTTTTCTGTCAATCTGTCAGATTTTTCTTGTTCAGAGCTGTATTTTTTAGTACATTAGTATGAATTTCATGGTTGTATCGCTGAGTATTACAAGATTTTATGAGATTTTGCCAAAATCTAGTGACGAAGTAGATTTTGTTTTGTATGGGAAATCTAGTCAAAAACAACTAGATTTCGCTCGAAATCTCGTAAGTACTAGATTTGGCGTAGGTGTAAATGTAGTATTAGACTATTTTCTCTGGGGATTAGTAATGACTGGGGTCTTCAGGAATAAGTCAGCTACAATTGACGCTTTGGAAGCTAACATTACTCGTGTTATTCGCGAGATACCAGTCGCTATGCTCGAATGCGTCGCCCAAAATTGGACCTTCGGAATGGACCACCTCAGACGAAGTCATAACCAACATTTCCATGATATTACTTTTTTACAGTTAATGCCATAAATTGTTCTTTTAACCAATAATAAAAATTTCAAGTTCACTTTCAAATTTATGTGTTTTATTTTATATTATAATTTAAACCTCACGATGAATTACCCGATATATTTATGTAGGAATTAAAACACAACGCGGTTGGTTTGTTTAGTTCACTTCTCTTATTTATTCGAATTAATTTGGTTTTTATTTCTATTTAATTATTTTTTAACAATATGTTCACTAGGTTTATTAATAATAATAATACATAGTTCAGTATGGATATTTTAATAAATTTACGCAAACGAGTACAACAAATAAAAAAAAAATTAAGATTAAAGCTATTTTAAGATATTAAAGTGGTAATTTTTGATGTTAAAAGGATCATAGAAATCAATATACGTATAAACATTGCATTATGAGAATGAACTTATTGATGTCTAAGGGGAACGCTATTTCTGGAAGGGCGAATATAAACAGAAAGCTAAACATTACGAAGTAGGAATTCTGAAACAACTTGGTGTTAAATTCGCGTTCTAAAGGTTATCTCTTATAAACTGTATACAAATGAAAAGTTTTGACATAAAACAGACGCTTGCAGCTCTTATTTAGGTAGCTCAGTTTGTTAGCAAAGCCGGTGTTTGTTATACCGAAAGTGTATTAAAAACAACTTCAAAATTCTTGCGTTTTCGATTTCCACACTATTTATTTTTTAATTTTGTTCTTTTTTATTAGATTTTAAAGTGCCCCCACTGCCACCAAAAGGTTGTAGTAAACCTTAAACTTAAGAGAGCAAATGGGGAAGTGTATTACAACCAGCCACCAATACAACAGCCATACTACCAACCGCAGTACCGGCATGTTTATGACCCGCAGCAGCAGTTGGTTTCCCAGCAGCAGTTAATTCCCCAGCAGCAGCAGTTGGTTCCCCTGCAGCAGCAAATGGTTCCCCATTCGCTTCTTAGCCAGTGGAGGTGCCTATAGGGTTGGAGTATGTCACGAATTTCTCGCAAAACAATTAGTTAATTCGTCCCAGAAGTTCTACATGCGACCATTGAAGTGCTTAAACATGACCACCTTAAGGTAATTTAGTGAAACAAACACATTGATTTTATTAATATTGTATTTCATACATACTCCTTCTACACAGCAAGAGTGGAATGCTATTGCACAAGGCTTCCAGAATTTGTTGCAGTTTCCACACACTCTGGGTGCTATTGATGGAAAGCTTTTATAATTATAAAGAGTTTTTCAGCACAGTCCTTTTAGCAGTAGTGGATGCAAACTGCAAGTTCATTTACATTGATGTTGGCGGAAATGGACGAACATCGGATGTTGTTGTCTACAAAAACAGCCTACTACATCAAGCAGTGAAGCATGGGAAACTTCGTATTTTTTCATCGGTGAAGACATATTCGGCTTAGATCGTAACATGATGAAGGCTTATAACCGTAACAAGAACCTGACAACACCTGAAGACTTTAATTACCGTTTGAATTGCGCTAGGATGACTGTGGAAATGGTATTTGGAAGGCTAGCAAACCGATTCCGCACTTTCCATTGCCCAATAGAAGTGGACTTGTCCACCACCGATAATGTTGTCCAGACTTGTTGTGTTTTGCACAACTTTTTGACAAAAAGCGCAAATGAGCCATTCAGTTTTAATGACGAGGCTAGTGTAGAACTTCCTCAAACAATGGCACCATTACCATCTCAAGAGCATGAAACTGTTCGATTTGCCAGTCAAATAAGGGAGAACTTGGAAAAGTACCATGTCGCAGAGGGAGATGTCCCTTTCCAATGGTAAAAAATAAAATAACAAGTCGCCAATCCAGTTACAGTCACAATTGAGTAAAAATCGGTCCTTTTCACCACCACAATATTTAAAAAAACATTCAATAACGATCCAGAATATATATACTTTATAGGGACCAACATCCATGTCGTAGAAATTCTAAACTTACATATCGCACTTGATCGACAATACTGTATTAACTCAACATTTTTATTTTTTCACTCAAAAGTATTTAAATTGTTAAAAAATCAAAAAAAGATTTAAGTGGTATAATGGAAGACTACCAATTTTTGAAAAAGACAAGAAGAACAAAGAAATTGGATATGCTTTATAACGTTTTACTTTCAATATCTCCAACGTCAACAATAAGTGAAAGAATCTTTTCTTAATCAAGTTTCATCAAAACAAAAGAAATACCCAAATTGAATATCCTAGTATCTACACACAAATACCTTTAAAACGATATTTGGATGTTTTATTAAAACCGGTGGACGATAAGATACTTAAAAATCAACAACAAATACCCAATAAGTTAATTATAACTGAACTTGGTGGAATTGGATGTTAAGCTAACAAATTTAAAATAAGAAATCGTTTACAACGCTTTTCAGTTAAAATTAATAAATAATTTAAAAGATTTTGTTATTCGTGCTTAATTTCCAATTTTTATTCTTGATAAAAACACTTGAAATTTATTGTTGATGGGATAAGCTATTCCTATGCTTATCTTACATAAAAATATGTACTCCATTTAAAATGAATTCAGTCTTTATTTTAAAGCTTTTCATTTAATTAATTATAATTAGGTACATACATACATAGTAAAGCTAGGTAAAATGTAAGTCAATTTCAAAAATTAAATTATTTTTACATAAATCACATCAGAATTCAGGCTTTTTAATTTTATATTATATAACGAAAAATTAATGATTAGTTTGCATAAAAGGTTTAAAAGCATAAAAACAACAAAATAAAATACATATTGTTACGAAAGTAACGTTAGTTAAGAATTAGTTGTAATTATTGGTTAAGAATTAGTTATAATTATTAGTTATCTTGAATTTATTAGTTATCTTGTATTTATTAGTAATCTTGTATTCATAAGTAATTTTATTAGTTTTTATTGTTTTTGTTATAATTCAGTGCACTTCAATCCCAATGTGCAGAAAGCCCTCGAAATGATCGTTAAAAAGCTTCAGTATAAGTCGTGCAATTATGTAAACATAAGTGCCGCCATTAATAAATCTGCTATAATGAAGTAGAGTGGTGAATATTAAAGCCCCGAACCTTCGAAAAACATTTCGAATGTTCTAGGCAACCAAATTGCAGTATAAATACTAGCGGCGACTAGCATTATAAGATCATTCTAAGTTCAGACTTTGTCAATAACGTATAACGTGAAGAAAATTATAGTTGGTTTTGAATAAAAGCTATAAATAAGTTTATAAATTGTAAACAGTGTTGTTTAAAGTGTTGTGTTTTATTTATTTTATTAAAGTTGCAATAAAGAACTCGAAACGGTTTATTATAAAGGAAATAAACCAAAACGTTATTGTAAGGCAGTAACGTAACAATATCGTCAGCTCAGAATTGGTATGGCGCATATCATGGTAATTAGAAAGTGATAATTAAGAATGTGATAAACTATATTAATTTGCGTCTAGCATTGCCGCTTCTAACAGGTCTTTCTTATGCACTATCTCCGTTATTACTTTTTGAATTGCTGCCATAGCTTCCGTTGCTGAGCTTAAGGTCAAATTCTGCATGCCAACGGATTTGTCAAAACTAGTAAACATAGTTTCTTAATCTCCCGATGTTGTTTTCGCAATAATTGCATCCAACGCGGAATTGATTTTATCGTCCCTCTTGGCTCTTTTAAAATTTTTTATTTTAGAAACTGGTATATCACTATATAGTGATGCATCATCCATTGATAGTTCTTCCGCGGCATCCAGTGTCGGGGTGAACTCAATGACTTCAGCTTCTTCCTAAAAAAAAGCAAAGGTTTAGTTCTAACCAAATAATTAATACATGTATAAAGATTTTTAGGTTTTCTGTAATTATGTTTATTGTAATGTATAAATATGTATGTATTTTTCTTTTAAACAAGCCTTCTGCTCTTTGCCTAAAGTATTCAGTGATAGATTGGTGATATGTTAGCACCATACTTACATTTGAAAATGTTAAGTTGCGTTCACGTAAAACATTAAAAAATCATGGGTGGGGTAGGATTTGGTAAAAATTTTAGCATTAATGATCATTGAAATACATATTTTTTAATATAAAAATGAAATTATACATCTAGTCTTATATTCCATTAAAAAAATTTTTGGTTGGTGGTCTTTTTTTTGGGATTTGCCCGTGTGGCTTTATTTCTCAATGGAATGAAAAATCAAAGTGGAAATAACGCCATAGCAGTGTTATTGTAATGGTTACAAATTGCCAAAAGAATGAGTTGCCATTGTCAAGTGTTGAAAAAATATGGTACAGGAGGTTCACGGCGGGCCCGCGGCAGGTGCGCTCTATATTGCATTTTAACCGCCGCACTGTGGCTGAAAATTGAATTTCATCGACCAAAAGTCCAATTTTTTGTCATCGCCGATATCAAAAATTTTAATGCCATTCGATAGCAAACATATTAGAACTAAGGTATCAAAAAAACTAGATTAAAATATTCGTAATTGTGGCTGTGGCATGCTGCTGGAAACAAATATTTAATTTTGTTTTTGAAAAAAATTAATTTTTGTAAATTTGATCAGAACTAAATTATGATTTCTCGCAAACCGTTATCAATAATTGGTCGAAATTTTTTTTGTTGTATTAATGGGATAGTAGTCTTTAAGAAATGGATCATTACATCAATGTATCATTTATACCTGATGTGTTATTAAATGTGTCCCCAGGTTCTATATTTTAGTTAAATCCGAATTTTAGAGGAGTAGAACTTGTTAGGGTCAAAAGGGGTCAAAGAGATTTTAGTACCATCAGAAAGCTGAAGGTGTCCTCTTTAACCCCATATACACTTGTGCAACTGTTTGGAACTGTCTGTGGAACACTTTTTTCATTTTAATGAAATTACTCGCAACATTTTTTTTGCTCTTTTTATTTAAGGCGACCGTACACGACATGTTTTTGTCATCTGACATGTCAAATTTTCCACTGC
Organism: Pollenia griseotomentosa; assembly: GCA_963931875.1. NCBI lineage: Eukaryota > Metazoa > Arthropoda > Insecta > Diptera > Polleniidae > Pollenia > Pollenia griseotomentosa. The sequence continues at coordinate 180,196,629 of OZ007560.1, read as the reverse complement.
AAAATACATACATGTCGTGTGTTACCTTTTTAACTTTGCTTCTGTAAAAGTCAGACGCAAAGTCATCTGACAAAATTTCAATTAGAGCGTGCTCTATTTTCTTCTGACAAACCATCTGACATCAGAAAGCTATGCCGGGAAGAAACCGGCAGCGGCGTCCACTATTGACGGAATTATTAGCCGGCTGAAGTTAATTTTTTACAATACCGAGATATGTTTGATCATATTACCATTGAATAGAATTTATGTGAATATATATATAAAAACCGTTTTATTATAAAATCCTAAATTGGTATCTTTGAATTAAGAGAAAAAAATGTTAAGATGGCTGAACTATTTTACGGCGCAAATAAAACTTTTCATGGCGGAAGCAAGCTATTTTGAAACCGAGCACTACTTTGGTTTCTGCAATAACAATGCGAAAAAAAACAGAGACAATGTCAGAAGCAAATTACATGTACGTTTGTGACCGAATATTATAAAGCTTATGTAAAACAGCGATTTTGACAGACATGCACAATTACATGTGACTTGAAAATTTGGCATGTCAGATGACAAAAACATGTCGTCTATATGCTCCTTTAAGCTGCTCATATGACTGAAATATAACACAATGGTTTACGAGCGTTTTGTTTTGAAAAATAATTTTGCTTCTTATGAACGGCTGAACATATTTGAATTAAATTTTAAACTGTCATGGGCCGGGTAGCTTTTGTGTTGAATTGGAAGAACACGGGTCCATGGAGGGTCGGGAGAGTGACTTGCGGACCTCTAAAATTGGTAACCTCGGAAATTCAAACTTTTAAAAAATTCACCAAAAATATATTTATGGATTGCAAAAAAAAAATTTAACTTCAGCTGAGTTACAAAAAATATGCTTAAATGTTTAGGTTATCTCCTTTGCTTTTGGAGATATTCGGATAAAACGGATTTTTTGGCTTGATTTTTATTATTTTTTATGTCAAACTCTTATCAATAGTGGGTTCAACATTTTTTATATTGGTAGTAAAGCAGTCTTTCAACAATGTTATGTTGTATTACTGTACCAATTATACCTGCTGTGTTATAAAATATTTTTTCAGGTTCTATATTTTAGTCAAATTGAAGTTCAGAAGAATAGAATTTATGAGGTCAAAAGGGGTTAAAAAATTTTTACTAGCTGTAGGTAGGTGAAAGTATCCACTTTAAACCCAAATGCACTTTTGTTCCTGTTTGGACCAGCCTATAGAACACTTTTTTAGTTTGTGTAAAATTATTCGCAACATTTCTTTTGCTCTTTTAATTTTACCTATTCATATGACTGAAATATAAGTGTACAAAGCCAAGTATTTTATATTATATAATTACCAATACCTGTGGGATTTTAAGCGTATCCTACTTAAGCCCATTTTAGTTCTTTATTCTACCTTATTTTGCTACCTAGGAACACAGTATAACGCAAGCTATGTATAAAAGCCAGTGGTATTCGAATAAAATCTCAGTTGTTTAAATAGATTTAAGCAATAACAATCTAATTTTTTTAATATCTATAAAAATGGAGAGCTTCAGCTATAAAGAATTATCCGAAGAGTATTTTAAAAATAAAAAGGAGGAAGATGTTTTAAGTTACATTGAAGGAAAACTCAATACATATTCCTGCAGCACTGAAATACGATCGGAACTGCAAAATAAAATAACCGATTTCGTCAAAAACTTAAAAAAGCGCTTCAAACAAGTTGAATGGAGTAAACCTAGATTTTACAACAGTTTTGCAAACTGGTTAGATGGCGAACTCAGTGTCCAGATATCTTCAGAAGGTACAAATGAAAAGAACCTTGGGAGACCAAAGAAATCTCTTGACAACTGTAGCGATAGATCTTAAAGGCGGAAGCTTAAGGATATCAACGAAGAAATCGGGGATAAAAATATTCAAGAAGCTTTGCTATATCAACTGCGATCACAAAAAGAACTCACAAAAGTCGATATTATTGAAAAAGTGTTTATCGCTAGTCCCAAGAGAACAAAACGGATTCTTAAGAGTGTTCCAACGCCAAGCGATGAAAAACAGTTTTCAAATGAAGAGGCATTAGCATTATATTTAGATTTGAAGTTAACAAAAGAGCAATATATTCAGCTCAGAGTACGTGCAGTTGAAAAAGGTACAAATCTGAATCCTGCTTATCATCACATAACTGCTGCTAAGAAGGAATGTTTGCCACCTAGGGATACTATTAAAATCACACCAATTTTGCAACACTACGGCCATTAGAATTAGAAATAGATGGCCATATAGCGGACGAGTTACCACCTGTTGCTGCTAGAGCAGCTGTTCCCCTAAGATTTGAGATGAGAGAAATCGAAAAGGCTATTTGTAACTTAAACCCCAAGAAAGCCCCTGGTTTTGATAAGATAAGCAACAAAATGCTTTTGGAGCTACCTCGCATAGCAAAGAAAATTATTCTTTATATTTTTAATGCTATTTTACGCCTTGAATACTACCCTCAAGAATGGAAGGTCTCCTTAGTAAAGATGATACCAAAGCCAGGAAAAGATCACACAAAAGTTGAGTCATATAGGCCTATTAGCTTATTGTCTAATATATCAAAGCTATTTGAGAAGCTCTTAGCCTCAAAATTAACCCCAATTCTAAATGATAATGGGTGTATACCTAACCATCAATTCGGCTTCAGAAGAGAACATAGCACAATTGAACAAACCCATCGAATAGTAAACGCCATAAGAAAAGCCTTTGAAGAAAGAAAATATTGCTCCGCTCTCTTCATCGATGTTTCTCAGGCTTTTGGTAAAGTCTGGCATGTAGGCTTGTTACATAAATTGAAGCTAAACCTACCGGTTAACACACACAAGCTGCTAGAAAGCTACTTGGTCGGTCGAAAATTTATTATTAAAGAAGGTGATTTTTTAAGTTCTTCTCAGCCAATTGAAGCTGGAGTGCCTTAGGGAAGCATCCTGGGCCCACTTTTTTACCTTATATATACCTCGGATATGCCAACAAATAATTACACCCTAACCTCAACTTTTGCTGATGATACAGCTTTTCTAAGCGTTCACGAGAACAGTCGAGAAGCATCTCGATACCTGCAGGATCATATATTTCAACTAGAACTGTGGTTAAAACAATGGAGAATAAAGGTCAATGAGCAAAAATGCGTACATATAACATTCACCTTGCGTCGGGAAACTTGCCCCCCTATTAAAATCAATAATCAACTAGTGCCTCAACAATCGCATGTCAAATATCTCGGTATTCATCTAGATCGTCGTTTAACATGGAAATGCCATATAGAAGCAAAATTAACCCAAATGAAACTAACAGCAATTCAAATTAACTGGCTTATTGGAAGAAATTCTGTTCTTAGTCTCGATTGCAAACTACTACTCTACAACTCTATTTTAAAGCCAATATGGTGCTACGGTATTCAACTATGGGGCACTGCCTCGGCTTCAAATATCGAAAAAATTCAAAGGCGCCAAAATAAACTTCTTCGAATAATCACAGCTGCCCCTTGGTATGTTAAAAACTCAAATATCCACAAGGATCTCAATGTGCCACTGGTAAGGACTATTATTACGAAGTATGCGGTAAAATATTTAAAAAGGCTAGAGTTGCACCCTAATCCACTAGCTCGAAATATTTTAAATGATAGTGGCCACACTCGCTTAAGAAGAAGAGACACTGCAGCACTTACCCATTAAGATGAGCGATAGACACCTACATATGTGAACAGAACCCGTATGAAGAAAATTTTTGTCTGGCACTGGCAGGACATAAAATAAATTATTAGGATAAGATTTGATTAATTATTGTTAGTTCATATTTAATATATGAAGATTCAATAAATAAATAATGAAAAAAAAAAAAAATATAATTGAAGTTAACTATCAATTAGTGCTAACGATGATAGATGGAAAAGTAGGCCAGGCTTTGACTGACACAAAGGCTTCATCCAGCTGCATTATATGCCAAACCACATCAAGCAAATTAAACCAAGTCCCGGAAAAATCATTAGATAATACTAATGCATATGAATTTGGATTATCGCCGCTACATACAAGAATACGAATTATGGAGCACATACTAAAAATCAGTTATGATTTGGGTTTTGGACCTACAGGATCAATAAGAAACAATGACACCAACAAGGATTTAAAAAGTATAAAAAAGAAGCATGTTCAGGATGAATTTCGCAAATGTGGGTTGATTTGATTATAGACCAACCAAAACAAGGATCAGGCAATACGAATGATGGGAATACAGCAAAAAGGTTCTTTTCTGATCCCAAAAAAGCATCTTAAATAACAGATGTTGATATAAGTCTTATATCAAGATTTAACACAATCATTTTTAACACAATCATTGATGTACTTGCATGCAATGAACAAATTGATTATAGAAAATTTGGGGATTATGCCAAAGAAATACTACCAAATATCCATCGAGAAATATGTATGCAACATTTCATAAAATCCTTTATCATGGAGAGGACGTCATTAGGCATCATTTAGTACCACTAGGAGATCTGTCAGAGGAAGCCCAGGAAAAAAGGAATTAAGATTACAGATTTTATAGGGAGCACAATACCAGAAAAATGTCACGAGACTTTACAAACGAAGATCTGTTTATTAAATTGTTGGCAACGTCAGATCCGCTCATCTCTAGCATTCGAAGTCAATGGAAAGTAGAACATCGGGACTTAGATGAAGAAGCAAAAGGGCTGCTACAGGACGGACGTAATACAAAACCAAATATGGAATATTTGGAGGCAATTTTTCAACCGAATGAATAGTAGATATAATTAACTTTTATTGTTATTTAAGCAAAAAATATGTTTTTTGTCCTTATTGTTATTTAAATAAAAAAGAAAATAAACATTTAATAATTTACACTTATTTATTTTTTTAATCTAAAAAGTATTCCAGTGGAACTGGTTCCAGTTGAACCTGTTGTAGAGTTGATAATGTAGAAACCTATTCACAAAATGATCATAGGTATTATTACATGCCTATGCATTTTTTTAAAGGTATAATGGTATATGCATATAAAGGTAATACGAATACTCATTTTTTCTTTCGCTGATAAAAAAAATATTTTCTCCAGAAATAAATAAAAATGTTTATATTTTTCGAAAGAAAACATTATGAGTATGCTTGTAGAAGCAATTTTTAGTCAGTTTAACATCTTTACTCCCATATGCCCTATTATAAATCAAATTTTTCAAACAAAAAAAAAAAATAATTTGAGTAAAAAATTCTAATAATTCAACACACCGATTTTTATACAATTAGAACAGTAATGTTTTCTAATATGTCCATTATTTTCTAGAAAATTCTGATCAATATATCTTATAAATATATCTTATTAAATATTTTTTTCTTTTTCGTCCATTTTAAACTCAATAAATTTTTTCACGCTTAAATATAGAAATCACAAACCAGTAAATGAAAAATGTCAAAACATGAAGACTGTCAAACAAAAGAAAACAAAACTTTGTCAAATTAAACTTTGTGCGTCTAAGCACAGAACAAAGTTTAAAAGAGAATTCAGCAGACTTTGTCAAAGTAAACTTTGCCTGTCTAAAAGGGGACTAACGGGTTATCCATTTTGCCGGTTTCAAAAGTAAACATATAAATACATATACATATAAAATATTTTTTTTCATGATATTTCTTTTTTATTATAAAGTTTGAACGTTGACATTATGTGTGAAACACTATATCATTGTTGCAAGCATTGATTCTTTTGAGGTAATTTTGGACCACTTTTTGACACATATTGGGCGGTATTTCAGCCAAAACTTGACGAATGTGTGTTCTTAAGTGCTGAAGAGTTAAGGGTTTATCTGCATAAACACGGTCTTTCGCGTAGCCCCACAAAAAAAGTCTAATGGTGTCAAATCGCATGATCTTGGTGGCCAGTTGATGTCGCCACGACGAGAAATTACACGGCCAGGAAATGTCTCTAGCAATAAAGCCATATTCGCTCGAGTTGTGTGGCATGTGGCACCGTCTTGTTAAAACCACTTATTCTCCAAGTCGTATTCTTCAATATCAAGCAAAAAAAAGTCGGTTAACATACGACCATACAGTCCTCATTCCTGAGAACAACGAGGAATCGACACATTCGGGTCTTCGGCAACACTTTCACTTACAGCAGCGATATTTTCAGCGGAACGAGCGAAACGATGATGCACTGGCCTAACAATATCTGTAACCGCTCCAGTCTCTTCAAATTTCTTCACAATTTTGCCAATTGCTTGCGTAGTTGGACGATTATGTAAACCATTTATTTTCAGTGACTACCAAAAAAAATATTATTCTCCGCACCTATTACAAATAATATAGCTTGGTTCGGCTTTAATTTGTTTGGTTTGTTTTTTATTTTTTACAAAAGATATCACTAAATACACATCCGGACTCATCAAGAGCTGATGGCAAACAAATTAAACATGTATGTGTATTAGGGTGGCCCAAAAAACAAGAGTCTCGAATATTCGCGCTCCACAACGCTGATCCTATTCAAATAGTGATCGCCGTGAACATAAAGTAGATAACAAACTAATTTTTTTTCACTCAATTTGAAGAGAGTAAAAAATCCTCTCTCACCGATAAAAACAAAGTAAATTAAATGAGTGTTTTTCATTTGACATAGGTGTTACCAAGTATGTATGTTCTTAGAACAACCGGAAATGGCGATTTTTAGAACACCGTGAAGATAACAAAGTATGTTTATCATTCTAAATTAATTATAAAGCTTAAATATTTAAATTTTTAAAGAATATGCATATACCTATACAAGCACATTACTTTTGAAAATGTTAATATACATTTAATGTTTGGCGCTAGTTTTTTGTAGAAAAATGTTTTCAAAAAAATTTAGGTCTGGAGCCAAATTTAGGACTTCTGACTAAGTTCGGTGAATTGGGCGTTGTAGCTTGCCACCTTAGCTACAATTTGATATACATCTGATTTTGGGCGCTAGTTTTTTGTAGAACAAAGTTTTCAAAAAACTATTACTAGCCAATTCGCTCATTTTACTTATTTGGCCCTGGGGCCAAATTTAGGACTTCTGACTAACTTCTGTGAATTGGGTGTTATAGCGGGCTACCTTAGCTACAATTTGATATACATTTCATTTTAGGCGCTAGTTTTTTGTAGAGAAAAGTTTTCAAAAAACTATTTTTAGCCAATTCGCTCAATTTACTTATTTGGCCCTGGGGCCAAATTTAGGACTTCTGACTAACTTCTGTGAATTAGGTGTTATAGCGGGCCACCTTAGCTACAATTTAGCATACATTTTATTTTGGGCGCTAGTTTTTTTTAGAACAAAGTTTTCAAAAAACTATTTCTAGCCAATTCACTCATTTTACTTTTTTGGCCCTGGGGCCAAATTTAGGACTTCTGACTAACTTCTGTGAATTGGGTGTTATAGCGGGCCACCTTAGCTACAATTAAGCATACATTTCATTTGATATACACTTTTACTGGAATAACCAACACAAGTATTAACTTAGTGCACATTCGTAATATTTTGATGTGCAATTTTGTAAAAACTGTGATGGGAGTTAAACAATCACCCTTATTGTGTTCGGCGTATTTAAAATACGCCTACGACTGTTTGGTAATAGATTAAAGAAAATAAGTTCACGTTCTTTTTAATCTATTACCAAACAGTCGTAGGCGTATTTTAAATACGCCAAACACAATAAGGGTGAATTTGATATAAATATTCAGAAAGATCTATTCAAGAGCTTTAATATAATACCATATTTGCCCTATACGTTCAGAAATGTAGTTGATGATCGCATATTTATATGAAAATTTTAGAGGTCCATAACTCGAAAACTATACGTTTGCTTTTTTCTCTTTATATATTCTTCTTATTTTTCTATTTTCTATCACCTTAGATACTTATTATTTTATTTGGAGCTGCGTCGGTAAACTAGATTTGTTCCAAAATCTGTCAAATCGGTTGAAAAATGAGCGAGTTATGACTGAATACTGAAATTCAAATTAATTATATATATTATTAATATATATATAAAACACGCAAACATGTGCAAATAATTAAATGAAATTATGCGATAAATTAAATACACAAGGCAAAACTCTAAAGCTACGGTCACACTTATTAAATATTTGATCAAATAAGCGTAACCCCTACTTTTGTTAATAGTTAGAGAGATTTAAAATGGTCTTTATATTACAAAATAAACTAATTATACTACTAGCAATAGCAAAAAACAGTTTTTTGTATGATGTGGTATTTTAATCAAAATAAATATTGATATTAAGCGAAATGATTTTTTAGTTTGGTTGTTGGTCCCGTTTTTTTCGTCAAATAAATATTTGATAAGTCTGACCGTAGCTTAAGAACGCTAAATTTTGTTTTTACACTAACTGCCTGTTTTTCAAAATAAAATAAAAATTTTTGATTGTTAATTTATATTGAAACAACAATAAAAAAACCAAATTTGTTTTTGTTTTCAATATAAATTTCTAAACGAAAATTTTTATTTTAGTTCGAAAAACAGGCAGTAAAATAATTTTTGTGCATTTTTTTAAACTGGCAACATTTCTTAGTACATTGAAGGTAAACTTGGTACTACTCATTATGGAAAAACTTAATAGTGTGGCATCACTGCGGTAGCTGGTTTTTTCTTTGAAGGCTATAACCAAGGTATATTTACACAAGGTAAACTCGTTGGCCCATATGTTTGTCAGCTGTTTACCCATAGTTGGAACCACAACGTCAAATTGCGTGTATATGAGCCAAAATTTGTACATGTGTGCGTTAAACTATTTTTGTTTTATATGAAGACAATTTTGACAACATGGTTCCTTTTATAGAGCAAAATGTCTACACTCCCAAATGAGTCTACCTTGTGTAAATATACCTTGGCTATAACAATTTTTTATTTTATTTCTTCTTTGTTGCCAATTGCAATATTATTTGAATTTTTTAATAATTATAAATTATTTTTTTTTTATATATATTTGATTAGGTGGCGAAAAAAAGGAAGGAGCTAGCATATAGACCGCAGACTGTCTATGAAAAAAGCCAGGTAAGTATCCTTATCAATTTCAATTTTTTTAAAGAAGTTTTCGCCATACAAATTGTTTTCCAGTTTTTGTACCCACACCACAATAGTGGCTGGCTGCCCATGTAACTTTGTGCGCAAAGTAAAAGTCGCAATTTTGGAGATGATTTGATAAAATTTAGTACATAGGTTCTTATTGGCACAAGGACCAAGCCTATTGAAAATGGGCCTAATCGTAGGGCCACGAGGGAAAATAGAGGGAAAGTTCTGACTCAGAAACTATCAAACCGATTTCAATGAAATTTAAATCATAGATATAAAATTATTTAGACACATAAGCTATGAAGTTTTTCAAAAATAGGATCACAAGGGGAGGTAAGAGGCAATTTGTGCCTTTCAGAAACTTTCAAACCGATTTTTCTTCATCTATCTATATAATATAAAATTGTAAAGTTACTGACTGATTCACCATCGCACATCATAAACTCCTGAAGCTGAATTTTGGACCGAGGCTGGCTTCTCGTCAAATCGATCCCGCTTACAAAAATCCAAAACTAAAAGACATCCAAAAAATTTAACACATTGTTGTCCATTAAAAGATAAGTGGACAGGTGTCTGGTACTTTTTCGAAATTGGATCCTTTTGGAAAGTAAACGCGTAAAACCTATTTTGGAACTTTTTTGTCACGCCATCTTTCTTTTAAACCAACACATTTTCTCCATTGACATATACGTACTAAATTATGGGCTCCCACTATAACATTGAAATTTTTGGCACATGAATGTATCAGGATAATACGGAAAATTAACTTTCTTTCATTTGCTTTTGTGTTCTACAAAAAAAATTGATTTTATAATCACTTAGTTATGTGGTATATGTGTATGTTAACTGCATGTTGGATACCGGCGTCGCTTAGCCCATTACCCACCAATGACCTTTTTTGAGACATATTAAAAAAACGTCTGTTTTAAGATCTGTGTGCAAATAATAATTTTTTAACCTTTAATTTCAGGAGACGTCAGCGCAAAATTTTGAGTGTTTCTACAAAACAGGAAGAAGGTAATACATACGATCGAAATTAAGCAGCAGAGTACAATTATTTTCTGTATTTTTTTTAATAAACATAATAAAAGTAAATCCTATTTCGTTCTATTTAAATAATATTTATAATATATCGATAGCTTAATATAAAAAAAGGCGTAACTCAATTTTTTCCAAGATATTTTTTTGTTTATTCTGGTAGATAAATGCCAAATACCTTGTTATAAAATTAAGGGGGCTATATAATGAAATTTGTTGCATCTTTTTATTTATTATTGCATCAAAGCTTTTAATAAATCTATAATTGCTTAAATTTGATTAAGCTTTTTTCTTCCTTGTTAACTAACAAGAAATCGAGTTACGCCTTTTTTATATTAAGCCATCGATATATATATATATATGTATAGCATATGTATGCATGTACATTCCCAAACAAAATGTTTTATTCGTATAGGTAAAATTTTTAATTAATTTTTATTTGCTTTAGACTTCTAGAAGGACAGCTTTCAAAATGAAGATTAAACGTGAGTTAAATTATAGTTCAAATGATTTAAAGTCCATACTATTAAACTGTTCGTTTTTGCATAATTTGCAGAATGTTTCTGAAATTAATATTAAATTATTTCAAAGTATTATAGATCTTTTGAATGCAAATGGCAAAAGAAGTAAATACAATAAAATAAGAAATAATTTAAAAAATAGAAAACGAATTTCTAGTATGGCAAAATACTTGCTGGATAAGCAAAAGAAAAATAAAATTAATTTGGATACTCTATATTTAAAAGAGCCAAAATTGAAAATTTAGAACATGATAAAATATCAGAACATGATAAAACATCATGTAACAATATTTTATCAGATGGTATTAATGAATGCAACAATTCAGAAGTAAGCAATAAACCACTATATGAGAAGTCATTTGAAAAGCCTTTGTTTGAAAAAGATTCAAATTTAAATTTATTAACTGATATTATTTCCCAAAATAGTAAATCATCAAATATGGAAATTAAAGAAGTTTTAAATGCTTCGTTAAAAGAAATATTTGCAGAGTTTTCCAAAGATTTAAAATTTGTTATATGTGAAGAACTAAAATCTGATTTTAAAGAAATTAGAGATGGGTTAAGTTCGGTTTTACAAAAAATAGAAACTAAAAGTTCTAATAGAATTTCTGAAACATTAAAATTAGATAATAAGGTAAAAACAAATAATCGTGATCATACTCTCGGTTCTTTTGAAACTACAGATGATTCGTTGAATGTCTCAAACTTCTTAAATTACAGAAAGACACCTAATCCGAAGGAAAAATGTAACCGAAATGTCCTTCGAGAAGAAACGAAGAGCTTAAAACCCAAAAGAATTTTTGAGAAGAATATTGTTGATTGTAAATTTTCAATAAATTTAGATATTGTAAAAAATGTGCATAAAAAAATTACAGAGAAAAAAATCCTCGAAGATTTAGTAAGAGAAGAATATTTAAAGCATAATAATGTTTGCATTTTATGTTTTTATAATGTATTGAGTAGCAAAAAAAAGTACATTTGTTTATGCCTATTGCAAATTTAATGATTGTAGCACCTTTCGTTTTGAAATAACTCTAAGTGGCGATGTCACTGTTTATAGAACAAAAGAGTTACATCATGCTAAAGATGAAATACATGTTCCCCAGATACGAGGCGTAAGAAGACATGTTTTTAAAAATGAGCTTAAAGAAAATAATGCTTATTTATACAGAAAGCAGCAAATTTTTAATGCTGCTGATGATATTGCCGAAAAAGGCAATTTTCAAAATATTCAAAACCTGGAAACATACAGAAAAGTTAAGTCCGAAGGTAACTTCGATAGATATTATCATCCAGACCCAGTTTATGCTCTTATTTTGATGAAAAGAGGGCCATACAAAAGTTATATACAATTAGTTGGCTCTCCATTTGCAGTTTATACATGGGAAAACCTGGATGGATGCTTCTGGTGAAAGCGAGAAAAGAGAAAAAAATTTTAACTTATAAATTAGTTATACGAAATTGTAAGCTAAAAAAAATTCTTCCGATTGCGGAAGCAATTCTTTCCCGCCACACTCTAAGGGCCATTATTACAACCTAATGATAAAGTTGCTGATAGTTAACGTGAACAATAGCTATCTTGAACGATAAAGTGACCAATAAGTTTTTTCCATTATTACAACTGTCCGATAAAATAAAAAATGTAATTTATATACTGTGGCAACATTGAAGTATATACCGACTACTTTTGGATGTTTAAAATACGTAGTGGCAACGACTTAGTTTTGTTTTATTTATTAATTAAAAACAAAAGTAAATTTTTGTGCTTTATATTTGGTTTTAATGGTAAATTGTTTGGTTTTTTGTGTTAAATTGTGTTTTTTGAAAAAGTTGAGTTGAGTAATTTAAGACTATCTTTGAAGTTACCATATCTTCAGCAGAAAATATGGCATCTTCAAGTTCACTTGTAAAGTTACCATGAGGACAAACCTGATGTTAGCTTATCAGTCACTTTTTAGGTCATTGATGTCAAAAATAAAATACAACTTGTGAGTAAAAAAAAAGTTACAATATAGATATATAGAGATATAACTTAACTGGAAAACGAAAATTTCGTTAAAAGCTTTTTTATAGATAAAAATATTATATACAACTCGCTCAAAAAAATACAAAATAAAGAGGAAAAATATTAAATATATAGTGATTTTTTCTTTAGAGCGTAATAACTCTTTTGTTAAATTTATAGACAAAAAGCTATTGGAAATTAAGGGATTTTTTCTTTGTCGAAAAAACTGCAGCATAAAAAAAATAATTCATTTATTCATACGAAATTTTAAGCAAACACGTATTCAATATATTAATGTTGTGGCCAGTGCTTTTGAAAAAGTTACCAAATGTAAAAAAATTTATTATTATTATTATTATAATTTATTAATTATGCGCTCTGCTGTTTTCATAGCGGGGTAGTCTGTTAAAAATTTTGATGCAAGCGCAGCCTGATGTATAATGCAATGAAAATTTTCCACTGAAAATCCATTCTTTTTTAATTGCCCAACGAAACCTTCATATTTGCCCATCATGACATTAGCACCATCCGTACAAATTCCTGCAAAACGTTTACTGTCTACAACAGAAATTAGTTTTTCATTGATGACATCGAATAACAATTTTCCTGTTACGCTTTCATAAAAGGTTTCAAGCGAGTACATTGTCTCAAAAACATTATAATTAGCATCTACGGATCGAATGCAAATGACTAGTTGGCTAAGATCATTAATGTCGGTGCTTTCATCTAAGCACAGGGAATAAAATTCGCAGTTTTTTAATTTTTCTGTAATTGCATATTCTAAAGATGCAGCTATTTCGACAGTGCGTTGCACTATGCTATTGCGGGACAATGAAACAGATTTCATTAACGTTTCATTTAAATTAAGTTTTTTCAAAACCTTTACAAAAAGATCTTTTATAAACAACCCATCAGAAAAAGGTCTTCCATTCCCTACGATATCCAAGCTTATCAAGGTTGATAACTCGGTTTTTAATTTTTTCCCTCCTAAATTTTGTTCCGGACTTTTGTCCATTTTAAACAACCATCGTCTTAATTTTTCTAAAAAAGATTTCTTTTTTTCATTAAAAAGCATATCCCTTTCCCTATCATTAAATTTATTGATTGCATTATGAAAAGAATTAAAATGCCTTATCAATACATACTCTCTTCTTTCTTTAAATGTTTTGTAACACAAAACACATTGCATGTTGCCACAAGCATTTAACATCATAAAATATTTTTCACACATAATTTTTCTTTTCTTGCACGTATGGTTTTTTGGGTAGTAAAAAAAACAAAAGACAAAACATCCGCTATACATGTGCTTTCGTCGCTGGCAAATCGACGACTGAATGAAAGAGAGTACGAATGTGTGTGATTTTTGAGCTAGCACAATTGTGCAAGAAATTGAATGAATTTGACATCAATGTTTTAGGTCATTGATGCCCAAGGTAGTAGTATTGGTGAGAGTGACGAAATAACACTGGAAGAAATCAATTTGCTATTTATTTTATTTAGTCGTCAACGAGATTGCGACGAAAGCACATGTGTGGCGGTTGTTGTCATTTTTTTTTCTTTTTCTTTGTTTAACAAAAGGGAAATGTAAAATTAATGAATGTACATATTTTAGTAATACTCTTGGTGAATGTATTTATTTTAGTAATACTCTTGATGAATGTATTGATAGGTATATATATATCTATAATACATACATATATAATTTATATATGCGGACATCTGGATAGTATGATATATTTCGAAATAAAAAGATTCTTCGAAGTGTTTATAAATTTTCCCTCAATTAATCATTGTTCAATTTGCAATTAAAAAGTAATAAAATCTTCTAAGTTGATACTCTTATTGCAGATACGCAATAAAAGTATATTTCTCAAACTAGAAGAATTCAGCTTATTGCGTTTTTTTGAGCAAATATAATTCAATATAAAATGGCCTTCCTTTTTTTACAATATATAAACTTATTAAGTTAGATAAACCCATTTTTAAATTCTTCTCCACCATATCTTCATCATTTTCTTTATATTGATTTACCCATTCCTTCAACTTTTCAATAAAAATTTTCTTATAAATTTTAAATTGTTTTTCTTTTTCTTCCCCCTGAAAATAATTCATGTCTTTGTGAACATCTTCAAAATGTTTTTTTTAATTATATTTCTTAGTTTTTTTTAATGTCTTATGACAAATAAGACATTGCATGTCATCAAAAGCATTTTGTAACATAAAATAATTTTCGACTGACATCATTAATAAATCGCAATAAATTCAATTTATGTGTTAACTCACAGCAGTCTCGATGACGATTAAAATGTAAAATAAGACACAGAAGTTCTGCAAGTGTAGTTTGTCTCTCCCACTCAACATGCTGATTTCCTATTGGTTGATTGACGATCAAACAAAAGAGCGTAAGTATACGTGTGAGTTTAATTTGCTGATATCAGCCACTACTGGGCATCTTTGTTTTAGGTCATTGATGCCCACGGTAGTAGTATTGGTGAGAGTGACGAAATAACACTGGAAGAAAACAATTTTATTTAGTCGTCAGCGAGATTGCGACGAAAGCACATGTGTGTCGGGTGCTGTCATTTTTTTTTTCTGTTTCTTTGTTTAACAAAAGGGAAATTTAAAATTAATGAATGTACATATTTAAGTAATACTCGTGGTGAATGTATTTATTTTAGTGAAAAATTGTATCCCACAAACTCGAAATTTTACAGGGGAAGGTTTTTTTTAAATAAAATCAGTTTGAATAAATAATATTTACATTATAAATTTTAAAATAATGACTTTTTTCAAACTGATTTTATTTAAAAAAAAACCTTCCCTGTAAAATTTCGAGTTTGTGGCATAAAAAAGTAAGCAATAAAAATAGTGCGAAACCAACAAGTTTCATTAATACATCAATAAAACACATCTTCTTACCCAAAAATTTTACCTGCTGTCACATTTGCTTTTATGTGTATAGGTTTACACATAAATTGTAGGAAAACAAGACTTTTTAAACTTGTTTTTTAAATATTTTTACTTACTTAAGAAAAGTGTTTTCAAAGAAAAAAACCCACCGACGCGATTGTTACAGAAACAAAAATATTTTTACAAGCACAAAATACCAAAAAATTATTGTGGCTATTTTTTCTTAATAATTTCTGCGTTTACGTACGTCTTTTTAACGAAAGTAAAAGTGACCCTTTTCAGGTACAAAGAATTTTTTTCACAAACAAAACACATATTGTTAGCTTAAATGCAAAACAATGTAGATATTATTTGAAAATTACAAATTAATAGAATACAATATTTTTTTAAATTATATTTCTTAGTTTTTTTAAATGTCCTATGACAAATAAGACATTGCATGTCATCAAAAGCATTTTGTAACATAAAATACTTTTCGGCGGACATCATTAATATATCGCAATAATTCCAATTTATATGTTCACTGACAGCAGTCTCGATGAAGATTAAAATGTAAAATAAGACACAGAAGTTCTGCCAGTGTAGTTTGTCTCTCCCACTCAACATGCTGATTTCCTATTGGTTGATTGATGATCAAGCAAAAGAGCGTAAGTATACGTGTGAGTTAAATTTGCTGATATCAGCCACTACTGGGCATCTTTGTTTTAGGTTAATGTTAACTTGTAATAACCAAAAACTATTTATCTGTCAGATAGCATCCTAAAAATAACTATTTGTAAGTTGTAATAATGGCCCATAGTGAGATATGTACCTTTTTGGATAAATTAAAGTTATTTTTGGAGGAAAACAAAATTAAATATCAGTTTAAATGGCCTTATTGTACTGATGTGAGTGCAGCATTATATGGTGCGATTTTAAAAAGTTTCAATAATCAGACTTTATTACAGTACCTTATAGCGAGTGCCACATTTCTTAACAACTTGAAAATTAATTCAAACCATAAGCCTGATTTTGTTGTCCTGCAGTGGTGTAAATGTCATTACATACATATAATTTGCAAGGATTTAGATTCAAAATTAGGCAAAACCCATATTTTGAGACCATTGTTAAAGAACGTGTTAGTAGGCATTTAGTTTAACCACGCTAGCAGAATGCCAACGTTGGTTTAAACACATTTTTATAGTTTTGCTATCTCCATATAAGTCTAGTGTTTTTGAGCAAAGTTTTGAAATATTAAAGCTATGTGTAATAGAAATCGATAGTGAAAACACTAGCAAGGAGTATACGCTTCTTGATAACGAAAATACTGATCTTTTAGAGTCTATTGCTTTCAATAGCCCATTTCGAAAAATGTTTCTGGAAATTTACGATGAAATTGAAGACATGATGAAAACAATTACGACTGGTCAATGTTTAAATCAATATCGTAACGATGATATATGCATGTTTATATTAAATAAATATTGTTCATATATTGTTCTTTGCATAAATGTTATGGGAATACATGTTGATCCATCCGGAGATCATATAAGTAATGCTCCCGTTGAATTTTCATACTTTTTGCAAAAAAATATTATATTGCCTCAAAAATCTGTAAGGCCAGATGTATTTGTTAAAGTTATGAGAATTGATTACCTGAGTTCTTTGAAAGAGTTGCGATATAGTTATAACATGTTTGGAACCATTGACCAGGAAATTGATAATTCAATTCATTTAAGTTTAAATGAACTTAATGAACCTGGTACTAGTATTCGAATTGATAAAGAGCACTCTTATGCCAGTTCCACTCCAAATGAAAAAAAAACTGCTCTATTAATAAAAGTGTTGAAATAATAGAAAAAGAACACAGTTATGTCTTAGAACCCGAAGAAGAATGGGGAAAGATAAGCAAAATTAGAAAAAATCTATTCGTCCGAAAATAATGCATGAAGCTAAGGCAAGCAAAAAAATTGTTGAATGTCGCAAAAATCGAACTTCAAATATAAAACACAAAGAAAATGAAGTAAGTTTTTTTCTTTTCAAATTTGATATATTATACTCTGAAGTTAATAATATCGTTGATCCAATGGAGATTGGCTTTTACGACTATTTAGAAATTCCAGACTGGAATTCTTTAAACAATGACCAATGGTTGACTAATTTTGTGCTAGACGCATATCTATTATTAATCATTAAAGAAAGTGGATCAACTAACTGTAATAGTATGCCTTGTCAATTAAATAACATACAGTTTGATAAAATAAGCTTGTTATTTAAAAATCAACCCGATTTAATATTTGTTCCAATGTTACATTCGCAACATTTTACTTTATGTGTCATAAAAGTTCGTACACATGAACTATATCATAATGACTCGTTTGTGATCAAGAAGTCGGAAAAGGAATTTTTGATAATTTTAAAACTAATTTAGGCGAAAATGCAACACTATGGAAATATAAGGAATTTTCTGACAGAGATGATACCTCTAGACAGAATGATGGCGGAAGTTGTGGAATTTTTGTTTTAAATTTTTAAAAACGAGCCTTTAAAAAAATTAAGCAATCCTAACTCTTTCAGGTCGGAAATTAAAAAAATTTTATTAAAGCATCAAGGTGACAAAACAAAATTTTGTTGTCATTGTGGTTGCCTAAAAAAATTAAATGGATCAGCCCGATTATGAATAACAATTCCCTGGGAATTTTTTCCCTATTCCCTGTTCCCCTATTCTGAATAAAATCTCCGCGGGAAATTTTCCTTTTTCTAAATAAACTTCGAAAATGGGAAACTCTTCCCCGGGGAAAAAAGTAGGTATTACGAATGTCAATAAAAGGGAGAACGTGATGACAAATTTTGGGAATAATTCCGCCAAAAAATTGCGAGGGAGTTTTGCTAAAAATTTAAAAGTATTTAAATTTTTTTATAAAAAATTTTTATAAATATCTTCATTTATTTTTAATTTCAGGTCAAAAACAACAAATAAGAAGCAATAAGACATTATTTTAAACGCAATGCAATTAAACCAAGATATTGCTTGCGGATGGTTCAAGGGAAGCAAGGAGGACCTTAACCGGGAATGGCACAATTTGGAGGCGGAATTAAACGCAGCAGGTCCACCATCAAAAAGTATTGCCGAGTGGAAAAAGGTATGAATAATAAAATTATTTCTTTACAGTATACACAAACGGTATAAGTGGAAAACATTTGTCAGGTATGGTGCGATCAGAAAAAGTACGTAAGGCACAAGGCGGCACAAAACCTAAAATATTCTAGAGGTACTGGTAGAGGCCCTAACATGGAGCAGAAGTTTTCGCCAAACGAAGAGGCGATATACAATTTAATTGGTATGAAGGAGTCTGTGGAAGGTGTGGCCAACAAGTTTGTGTTAGGCTATTCAAAACAAACTCCGGCGAGCGTACCACCTGCATTGCTGGATTTGTTAGTGATAGACGACGTGAGGGTTGAAAGCAGTGCGCGCGACAGTGACACCCCAACCCAAAATGGTGATACACCCCAAAAGCCACCGGCAAAAAAAATGAGAATAAATGCGCAAAATGATTTGAACACACATGTCTCTCCCCACGACGTTCTTGTTGAGGATCTGCATTCAAAAAAAGATGTTCGAAGCGATGATGGAGCAGCAGCAACACACCAAAAAAAAATACATATATCGCTCCATTGACCGCCTTTATGATTTAAAAAAAGAAAGCTTGAAAAAGCAAAAGCGGCACAATATGGCAATGGAAAAATTGAGACTAAGAGAAGTGGAAGATAAGATTGAGAAAAATCGTCGACTGTTGGAGCTAGAAGAGTTTAACAGACATATTAATTACAAAATATTGTAAATGTAAATAATTAATTTTTTTGTTTTGTTAAATTAGTATTTTGGTTGTTTAGTTTTAGAATATGTTTTAAGTTTTATTTTTGAAGTGATTTTTTTTTTTGTTTTTTATGATAAAATGTGATAAAGTGAATTATTTGTACCTGTTAATAATTAATATTTTTGTTTTTTTTAGTTTTAGATTTAAATCTACCTATACTTATTATTTTTGAAGTAATTTTTTTGTTTGTTTTTTATTAAATGTGATAAAGTGGATTGTTTCGGTAAATAATTAATTTTTTGTTTTTAGTTTTAAGGCCTAATTCATAAAAAATATTTCAGATTTGTAACAGGTTTATGAAACGAATTTTCTATTACCTCTTAAAATAAAAAATTATTTTGTGTGAATATAGGGGTTAAAATATAAGTTTTATTTTTATTTTTTTATTTTTGAATGTTTTTTTTTAATAAAATTTTATAAATGTGAATTTAAGTTACCTGTTTTTTATTTACGTACAATATACAAAAATTAGTTATAGTTAGTTAGTTATTTTTTATTTTATAAGTTAAGGCTCAGTTAGCCGGAAGTAACAGTAACGTTGCAAATTAGCTGCTTCATTTTGTTGAATGTAAAGCAATTAGAACGATTACAGTTAGCAGTAAGATGTTACGTCTCAATCTGTAAGAAATAGATTGGTCTTACTTTTTTACGGTAAGGTTACTTTTACTGTTACTCCCGGCTAACTGAGCCTTTATTACCAATATTACTTCTAATATTTTGGGCAACGATAAATACTGCGGTGAGGTTAAGGATACAACTTCACTATCTTCTTGTATGCTTAAAGTCTCAATATTTTCTACATCGCTTACAAAAGTATTGCATTTAAAATGAATGCAGATGTTATGCAACGCGCAGCAAACACTTGTAACTTTAGCAGCCTTTTCTGGAGTGTAGTGCAGCTCCCTAGCACCAAGAATGCACCTCCATCTATTTTTCAAGACGCATCCTGTGGACATCTATGAGGAGTCAGAAGCCACGGCTCTAGAGAATAGCCAGCGTCCCCTAGTAAAAAAGATCATTATAAATTTATAAAAACTTTCTGTTAACAATTTAAACCTTACCAAGGAGCCAGTTATTACTACCGCGTCTTAAATATTCTTCCTCAAGGTGAGCCCGCAATTCGCTGGAATTCCATATAAATGGATCGTGACACGCACCGGGATGGGAGGCGTCAAGGTACAGAATCCTCAGCTCGTGATCACAAACCTTAAAAATCAATAATTGATCATTCCGATGATGGTCCTAAAAACTTTATTTTCAAAAAAAAAACTCGAATTTACTTACCAGCATTACATTTAAACTATAGTACCCCTTCCTGTGGTAAAATAAGTGCTTATTGGAAGAGGGAGCAATAATGCGTTCCGTCAACGCATCCTATAACGCTAGGAATGCCATGCTTTAAATAAAAGCCTAACGCAATCTTCCTTTTTTCCTCTTCCGTTCTGCAGAAAGTTATCCACTTTGGGCATAGATGTTCCTCAAATATATTAATTACTTAGGACAGAACTTTGCTCAGACTACACTGGGCCACAGACACGTCGCAATCTTTCCCTATATCTGTTTGGTAGCCACCTTCGGCAAAGAAACGAACGGCAGCACTTAATTTCACGAGAGGGGATATTGCAAATGATGTACGCAATGCCTGATTATGCGAACTTAACACTTCCAACAGATATTTAAATCTTTAAAAAAAAGAATTCTTATTAATAAAATGAACAAAAATTGTTTTTTAATGTACTTACAGAGTTTGCGGCAATTCAAGTGGGTTGCTTGCATCACGTAGCTTTCTCCTTGATACCCTTTGCTCCTGCTTCTCCTGTTGTTGCACTTCAGTGATTTCTGCTTCAGCAGTTATCATAAACGCTACATTAAACATTTTTCTTACTTTTTTTTTTTATTTATTTTTAAGTTGTACGTTTGATTTTTCTAAAAATGATTTGCAAATTTTTAATCAAAACAAAACAGCTGTGCAAAACAGCTGACTTCGAATATTTAAAATTCTCTCTCCCATATTATTCCCTTCCTCTGCAATAACACTGCTCAGCAGCAAAATCCTCCGTTAAATAAAACTATATGGATTTTGATGCGCTGAACCCAAATCCGTTCTCGGTTTTTTTCCATCAGATCGAGATTTTGTTTAATGGGCGTGGCAAATTTTTTGCCCTTAATTAGTCAGGTACGGAGACATATTTCATCCTTACTCGAGAACCAGTCATTCGATTTTCAAAAGTAAAACACCAGATGTGTAACAAAATTGTATTTATTTTAGTCGAACAGAATTTTTCTGTATCTCTTATCGTTTTGGAATTATTCAGAAATTAATGGAGAACAAATTTTTTTTTGTGCAAAATTCGTAATAATTTTCAATTTAAAAATGGAATTAAAAAAAATATAAAGCAAGTATTACACATTTTGCACTTTTTTCTGAGAGCTACTTATCTTAAAAATAAAAAAAGCCATAAACCATAAAAATCGGTTAAAAAATTTAGATTTTATTGTCAATTTACCGCAGGCACCCAATATTGACCAAATATGTGTAATGCAGCAAACAACGTCAGAGTGGGCGCACTAAAGCGCCTAAATACAATTTTGTTACACATCTTCTGGTGTTTTACTTATGAAAATCGAATGACTGGTTCTCGAGTTAGGATGAAATATGTCTCCGTACCTGACTAATTAAGGGCAAAAAATTTGCCACGCCCATTAAACAAAATCTCGATCTGATGGAAAAAAACCGAGAACGGATTTGGGTTCAGCGCATCAAAATCCATATAGTTCACATAGTTTTAATTAACGGAAAGACAAAAAATTATTTTTTGCAGAGCAGTGTAATTGAAGTTATTATATTTGTCCAAATTGCAAATATAAGCACTGCAGAAGTAAATTAATTGAACAAAAAATTTTTTCTGTATAGTTTTATAAATTTTGATATCTGTGATACATATATAAAATATATTTTAAATTTAAGTTATGGTATGTAGGCCTACTGGGGATGCCAGCCATATAAAATAATTGGAAACGCACATCGCATAATACCTCTTGGGTTGTGTGAAAAGTTATGCAAAAATAACACTGGAATGTAAAACAGTGTAAAAATAAATAATTTTATGTTTAAAGAACCTAAATAGTTAGAATTATTGTTTCTTTTATTCTAATACTAGCTGTTTGGTTCCGGCGCTGCTTGGGATTTTCCAAATAACTTTTAAATACTGGAAAATTCAGCAAAATCGTACCATAAATAAAAAAAATTTAAATATCACGACTACAGCGTTTCGGGAATAAACTTAAGATTAAACCTGGTACCAGACTAAACTAATTTATTGTCCAAGTTTGGTGTCAATCGGTCTAGCGGTTCTTTCGTTTGAGTAAGAAGTACCCGGAACAAACGTTATTATATATTATAGCATCTCCCAGACCATCTGTAATATACTGTAAAAGTTTTATAAAGATCGGTTAAGCGGTTACGGATATTACCATGTTCTTTGTATGTAAGGTGTCACGCCCAGGTTTTGTCATGTGTGAGTTGATAACCAAGCTATTCGTACTAAATTTTGAAACTTTAGCTCTTGTCGTTGTACAGATATATGTACATACATTAATCTTGCTTTATTTGACTATACTATTTAAAACAGTAGTTTTCAAAATTTTTGCTATTTAAATTTCAGTCAGAATCAATTTCTAGAACACACCTGCACGTTGCTATTTGGAAAACAACGACAAGGAACCAAAGTGTTTAGAACTCTGGCCATGCTCTTGCATACAGTTGTTTCAATAAGTAAAAATACACAAAAATTAAACGGTTCAAAAACTCTTCCGAAAATTCATAAACTGTATAGTTTGTATGTATAATATGCAAGAATAAATAATAAGCAACTCAACGAAACTCGTATTTTTTTTAACTATAATGAGTTAAACACCCAATAATAATGAAACAAATAAGAGAATAGCCAGGCAAAGAAAACAAAAACACATTCACTTCAGTCAACTATTATTAATTACGGACCGTTCTTAACGAAATTTGAGTGTTATTTCAACGTACGTACCAAATATTATTATAATAGCATTATATGTTACGGTTTTAGGCGTACTAAACTATTTTCCGAGAGTAGGCTTTATATGGGGCCTATGGTGAATTATGGACTGATCTTAATGAAATTTGACAGTGTGTATTCTAGTTCTATAAAACTGTGACATCAAATATTATTACAATAGCGTTATTAATTACAGTTTTAGGCGTTCTACATTGTTTTCCGAGATTAGGCTTTATATGGGGTCAATGGTAAATTAAGGACCAAACTAATGAAATTTGACAGTGTGTATTCTAGTCCTATAAAACTCTGACATACCAAGTATTATTACAATAGCGTTTTGAATTACGTTTTTAGGCGTTCTAAAATGTTTCCGAAAGTGGGCTCTATATGGGGCCTATGGTAAATTATGGACTGACATTTTTAAAATATAAAAGTATGACTTCTAGTCGTATAAAACGAGTTTGTGCTAGAGCTGGCAAACAATCGATAGTACTATCGATAGTATCGATAGTTGTCTTTCCATTGGACTATCGATAGTTTATTTTCGATAGCGATACTATCGTAGAAATCTTTTTTAAGAAAATTATCAATAACTTTTTGTTTCGATTTGGCAATAACAAGTCAGCCGTCGTTGCCGCACAGCTTAGCTAGTTGCGGCAGATATCTAATCGGCTTAAGGATCAACCATTTTGAATAGCCTTGCTTATCCTCATGCCAAAGAAAAAATTTTTATAAATGTATGTACCAGGTTTCTCAAATTATTTTCCACCTGAATCGCCAAATAGTATATCGAAAATCGCCAACATTTAATATTTTTTAGATTTTAAAATCGCCAAATACGAGTTTAAGTAAAAAGAGTATACTCAGGGGTGTCATAGAATCCAAGTCGGTTTTGCTCATTGTCGGTTTTGCAAACCAATATTGGTTTCATTTGGTGTCATGAAAACAAGTCGGATTTGTTATTTTCGAATACAAATAAAACCGATATTCGAATCAGCTGTTTAATGTTTTGGCTCATGTGTTTACATCTTTAAATGCAATTTTTGTTTGACAATTTTGTAAATTAGGATTTTTACGCTAAAATATTGTTAAAACCTGTGTTTTAATTATAGAAAAGAAAATAAGAAGTGGTAATAAAGTAAACATATAAAATAAATGCCATCGTTGTATTACTTGCGTTGCATTTGCTGTTTTAATTTGTGTAATTTTATTAAATTTATTAAAAATATAAACAAATTTGTTGTTTACCGTTATAAAAAAGTAAAATGACAACTGCTGTTGTTGCATATTTGCTGTTAGCAGAAAAAGTGAGAAGAAGACTTTTGCAAATTTGCAGCAGCCCGCTGCCGGAGACTACCGGGAACATGCAAAAAATACTATTTCACCAATTTATCAATTTTATTTACTTCTATCTGTAGAAAACACCTAACTGTTGTAAAAAATTAAATAAAAAATTAAGCTTTTAACAACTATATTTATTTCCAATAAAAAAACAAGAGCTGTAAGCTGCTTGGTTTATTTTCAATAAAAAACCGATATCATTGGTTTCTGTGACACCTAAAACCGACAATAATTTTAGTTCGAACAAAAAACCGACAACATTGGATTTCATGACACCAACGTATTTTTTTTGTCGGTTTCAAATCCAATACCGATAAGATTGGTTTCTATGACACCCCTGACTAAAATAATTTTACCTTTATTAAAGTTTTCTATATTAACTAAAATAAAAATTTTCGTTTAGAAATTTATATTGAGAGCAAAAACAAAGTTGAGTTGTCTTATTGTTGTTTCAGTATATTTTTCCAAACGAAAATTTTAAACAAGGTTTCATTTAAATGTGCTAAATTCCCATTTCATACTATTGATAAACTGAAATTTATTGTTGAAGGGATAAGCTATTCCTATGCGCATTTCACTGGTTGCTTAGGCCAGATCGTCAGGAAACTTTATCCAAAAAATTTAGAAAAACTAAAGATATTATACAATAAAACTGTTAAGCGAATAAGAATTATAAGCCCCAGTTTTACTTGTAACAATATCAAAGCTTAAACAAAAACCACAACAATAAAAAGCGAGTTTATCTTTTCTTACAGTCCCGACTACAATTGGTTGATTTTTTGTCAACTCTAAATGAAGTTGTAAGTGGGTAAAGAAAAAACAAAAATAAAAACAAATTACTTTATTTTATTTTGCCAGTTCAGTTTTATTTACATTTTTATTTCATTTTGAAAAATTTTGAATACATATTGATTTTTTTTACATACTTACCAGTGCACATTATTATTCTTGAAGTTTTGAAAATTCAACATCATATGCAATCATAAATAAATTGAAATATGACAACTTTTTTAGTGGAACCCGAATTATTGCAAACTGTATGTATATTTTAATACATATTTGAAAAAATTTAGCTTGTGATAAGGAAAATGACTGAAAATCTAAGAAAGATTAAACTTTATTCCAAATTTGGAAAATTGTATTTCTTTATATTTCTACATGGACAAGTACGGTAATTACATACTTACAAATTAAATTAAGGAATTCTACATAAAATTCGATACTATCGATAGTATCGATAGTTTGTCAACAAACTATCGAAAATATCGAATGTTGCGACTATCGATAGTTTGCCAGCTCTAGTTTGTGCAATATTTATATACTTATTTATGCTTTACTTGAGGGTTACACGATCAAGTTTTGCCAATCAAGTTTTAATACTCTCACACTTTTCTACCAATACACTCATACTTTTAAAAATTGAAACGAACTTGCCTTTAAAATTCTCTTTCCAGAGAGTGCTTCAATTTACGTTCAAGAAAACAGCTGATTTCAAGGTTAGTGAGGAAATTTTTCGTTTGCCTTTATAAATTGTTTTCTTGATGACATCTTGAATGTAAATTGCTCAAAAATTGAATGCAGCCTACGTCACAACTTTCAATTTTTGTTAATTTTGACAAATAGTATATGTAAAAGACTATCAAGAAAATCTTGATCGTGTGGCTGCACTGTTAAACACATTCGAGACAGCAAGCTACCGACTTCAATATGTCAAAACTAGAATACACGTGTGCATATGGCAATGATTATTTTCACGACGACACGGATACATGGCTGCAGGTTGTTGTCTGTGCTTATTTTGTCGTTGTAGTCAAATTAAACTAGTTTCTATTTTTGTCCACTACAAAACAGAAAAAGTGCTGCTAACATAAAAAAATATTTAAAAAATAAGTGCTTAAATTTTTTTTTTTTTGTTTAACAGAAAAGAATTGGCTTGAAACAAGAATATTAACTCGGCTCAACACCAAATTGTTATTTATATAATTTTTTTTATATCCTTGAAAGAAGTTCTATAGGAAGATGTTTTTTGCGCCAGTTCAGGAGTTATAGGTCGTAAAAGTTTCAAAATACTTTATCCATATCTCTTTAGGTATAAAATGAATCTATAAAATATGGGAATCATTGGAAAATTCTTTAAAGTGTGTTCCACATGGCGTTTATGGCACACCGATTAACCAATTAAGAGCCAATTATATATATTTATACTCCGTGGCTGACTTTTTTTTTACAAAATTGGCTTTATCTTTAAATCATGTCGATATCAGCGTTTAAAAAGCTGCAGTTGAGATAGTAAAAGTCATAAGAATGTGCTGTAACTTCGACATCTTCATTTGTCATTGTACAAAAATAAACCGTTGACTTTACTTCTGATCCATTGAATGAAAACAGTCGCAGTGAAGGCAAAAACAAAAAACGGAAAGTTGTTCGCAACAACGAACATCGGCAGTCGACATGTTCGGAAGTGTTTGGTTTGACCGACTTAAACTTTTAATAAATCCCGAAGTTAACGAAGATGGGATGTTGTGTTTTTGTTTTTTTTTTTTTTTTTTATTTTGCTTGAAAACATATTGCTAGTAAAGCTGAATCCAAATTACCTCGATGCTGCTATAGAAAATATGCCACTTTTCCAAGAAGAAGATGAACAATATTAGTATTTTTTATTTTATTACCAAAACATGTTTTCATTATATTTTTTAATCTTTACAACAGTCTTTACTTATAATATCATTTTAAAGTCCAGAATTGTGATTTAATTTAAAAAAAAATTTTTTTTTATTTTAAATACCTACCACATGCGTTCATAAATACATACATATGTAAGTATGTTTTTATTTGTATGAATGTATTTATTTTAATGCTTAACAATCTTTTTAATTTTTTGAAATTAAATAAAACTTTAAATTACATTATCGTTTTCATACATATGTTTGTTATTTATTTGGTTTTTAGGTTTGTATTTTAAAAGTTCTCTGAATTTTAATAATGTCTATCTAATTTCACTAACAAAAGAATTTTTGGTATGTACAAAAATAGCAGTAAAACAAAATACATACTTATACATACAAACATACATAAATCAAACAACCGTTTCTTTTTTTTCTTCCATCAAGTGATTACAGACATAATAGAAAAACGCACTTCGAACTGCAAAATAAATAAAAAAGAAAAAAAAAAACAAAAACACAACATCCCATCTTCGTTAACTTCGGGATTTATTAAAAGTTTAAGTCGGTCAAACCAAACACTTCCGAACATGTCGACTGCCGATGTTCGTTGTTGCGATCAACTTTTTGTTTTTTGCTTTTGCCTTTACTGCGACTGTTTTCATTTAATGAATCAGAAGTAAAGTCAACGGTTTATTTTTGTCCAATGAAAAATCAGAAAGTGGAAGAAAAAGCAATTTTTTGATTTTGACTGCAGCTTTTTAAACCCTGGTCGATATAGCAATAATTATTTAACCCTAAGATATTTGCTTAATAAAGTTTTTCTGAATTGCGGTTTTTCGGCGTTGCAGAACACTTATTATTTATGTACATATTACAATAATTCAATCAGCCCAATCATGAATAAAAATTCTCCGGGAGTTTTTTCCCTTTTCCTACTTTTACAATTGAATTAACTTGGGAAAAATGAGAGAAGGGAGAAAACTCCCGGGAAATTTTAATTCATAATTGGAATGAATATGTAAGAAGTACATAAATTATTACCAGATATATATTTTTAATCAAACTTTTAAGTAAATTGACTAATTTTCCAAAATAAAATTTTTTAAAGCTTAATAAATTTAAAATTTTATATGATGAAGTTACTAATAATATGGTATATAAAAGATTAAGTGTTCTTCCCTAAAGATATTATGTTTTAATAAATATGTATATTGACAAAATTTTAAGTTTTGTAGAAAAATCTTTCAAGAAATATTTATTTTTGATATTGGCCCTTAACGGGCTAATAAATCGGAATTTTTTAAAGATCAAGTGGAAGCCATTTCGAAGTAGTTTCTAATAATACCACTACTTCTTAGATCCAGTTTTTACCTAAAAATTGATAAAGGGTACGTTCGTAAATGCAGTTGTTGGGTATCACTTGCGCCGAAGTAAAGTTTAATGTTCGTAAAAGCATCACTTGTAAGAAACTTGGCATTACTCTCATATGTCAAAAGTTTTTATGCAGTAATGCCGCAGCTCTGCAGCAAACTTTGGCAATTATTGCTTCAGTTAATTTTCTGAAGCAATAACTTTTGACTAAAAAGAAATCGTTAAATCGTCATTTATAAGAAAACTGTTACTTTTTGGTTCAATATTTTCAATTAAATTTGTCATCTTTATTGTAAAAAGCATTTTTATTATTATTTAATGTTTGCTTATTAAACTTTTGAAATTTCAAAAATTCAAACTTTGCACAGCTGTTGTGCAAAGTATCAGCATTCAACAGCTGTGCAATGTATCAGCAACACAACTGCAACTGGTAATCACGCATCAGCAACAACATTTTGCATCACTGCAGCAGTGATACATAGTTCTTATGCATTTACGTACGTACTCAAAGTGTTCTGAAACTTTTACGAACTATACCACGTGTGTTGAAGGAACAAATTTTCTTATTTTAAAAGCATTTATATGTATTTTTTGTTTAATCTGCCGGTAAAATTATATTGTTTATTAGTTACAAAAACAACAAAATTAATATATTTTAATTTTTTTTAAATAAATTCATTTGTTGATAATCTTAAATTAAGTTTAAATATGAGTGTCCAATAATGCATGTTTTTTCATTTTATAAAAGAAAAAAAAAATGATAGTGGCACCACTGAAATATAAAGACATAGTAAACAAAAACAGCTGTTTGTATTTTTTCAATTGTAGCTGCCGTCTTCAACATAATTCAGTAGCTGACTACACGACTAAAATTTCAGCCAGCAGCATTTGTAGTATTGTGTTCGTGTAGCCTGCTGTGGTGAATGTGTTTAATGCATTAGTTTGTTAGTTTTTCAAATAGGAATTGTTGGGGCGTTAAATCCACATTTGGGTTCATAACTCTTTTTCCTAATGAACCGATTGTGTTGGATTTCAAACCTAACTGCTTAGGATAACTAGAAACAATTTGTCACCAAAATTCTTTTCTTTCAAAAGTGAGCGTCTATTATTTAAATCACTGGAGTTTGTGCTTAGGATTTCTAGTTTGCTTTTGCAGACCATGTACATCTTGTAGGTCTTGAAAATATGTATTTAAAACACTACACCAATTTAATGCATACATTTTAATTTTAAGTATTGTAGATGGCGTAAATATAGCAAATTTAGAATGTATGCAATTTGTTGTTCTAAATCTAGATTTACTTGACCTTCAAGATGTAGAAGGTCTACAACAGCATACCATGAATTTCGTTTATGTAAAGGTCCAACCAGAATATGCATAAACAAGCTTAAGCTACTGTCAAAAATCAACGAAAAGCCTCTCAAATGCATTTAAAAGAACAAAAACCAAATAAAAAACATTTGGTTCCGTACGGAATATGCGACCAGTTTCGCACTTCACTTAAGCAAATGACAGTTTTATAAAATTTATTTATTTATTTATTCATCAGTTAGGTAATACAAAGCCCATGTGGGCCGTTAATTTAACAAAAAGTTTCTTTAAGTTCAATATTGTTTGGCCCATAAGATTAGATGAATTCGCACATTTCATTAAACAACGTTATGCACATTCTGGTTGGGCCTTAATTCCTTTATATGCACTCGCCATACTGATGGGATATACTTTGGTGTAATAATCCCGGCACTATTTCTCACACGACTTGGACAAAACAAAATCGCCAAACCATTGAACACAATCCACGTATTTAATTTAACAAAAACTCTTTTTTTTTCTTTTTCAAAAAAACTCAAATTTTAAGGAGGATTTATGCTTTTTAAAAATTAAATTTCTTTTTTTATTTGCAAACTTAATAAACCGGTAATAACCACCATCCTTCAGAAGACTTTTCAAAAAAAAAAAACTCTAAAATATTTGTTACCTGGCTGTGGTAGCAGTATTTACCCTTCGGGATCCCACTCAGGGCTGCCGTTTTTGGTTATTTCTAACCAAAATTGATTATTTTTTTTTCAATGTGGAGATGTGAATATTTTTTTCTTTTTGGTTACTTTTTTCCTAAAGTAATAATATGTATAAATATTTTTATATTTAACTCGTTTAACTTTCAAATCACTTTTTTTTTAATTTGTAACATTGGAATTTACCTATGAAAATTTCGTCTGTGTACAAAACTGTCAATACATCTTCATACTACTAAAAGATCAGCTCTGTAGTATCAAAAAATACATATATGTTGTAATAACTATGTACTTTGAAACATAAACCAGACTGACAGTTTCAAAGCGGAAAGTTGTGGTCAATTCAACATATGGTGTTTTTTTCGGTGGTCGACTTGTCAAAGTTTGTATACAAACTAGTTTTTTATGTAAACAAACCTATTTTTTTACTAGCAATATTTTTGACAACCCGACCACAGAAGCAGTGTTGTTGTAGAGTTGACCTCACTTTCTAGTCAATTCGCCTTGGTACTAACTTGGTGGCCACACGATCAAGTTTTGCCTTTCAATTCCAGTCAATTTACTCAACTCTCTCATTTTTTTACTAACACACTCACACTTTTTAAATTGACCACGAGATGGCTTTCAATTTCACCTTTCCATTTGTTTGACAATTTACTTTCAATTTAACAGCTGAGTACATGTTTGTCTTTATAAATTGTTTTTTTTATGGCATCTTGAAAGTAAATTGAGTGCCACCTACGTCACACCTCTCAATTTTTGTAAATTTTGACAAGCAGTATATGTAAAAGACTATCAAGAACAACTTGATCGTGTGGCCGCAGGGTAAAAGTAGTCAGCCATGCAAGAGCGAGAAAACCAGGTAAAATATAAGAATTACAAAGTTATTTGCTTTAACGTTCTCGCTGGACTGTTCAATGTTTACTTTTGTTACACATCTAACTTCATCTGTGGTTTTATTGGCGGTAATTTTTTCCAATTAAAAATTTTTTTTTATTTGACTGGTTGTGAAAAACATTTAAGAATTTAAATGGAAAATGGATAGGTAAATATTAGTTGATATTTGTTTTATTTAAAAAAATTTAATATATATATTTCTAATAAAAAAATCTGCGGTCAGGCCACAAGAAACCGAAGAAATTTCTTGCGAAAGTGATGATGAAATCAGGTAAAAAGCATACAAATTTAACGTTAAAAATTCATACTAAAGTATTGTAATTTCAACTTAGCGAAACTAAAAACAATCCTAAAAGAAAGTTTCGGGCTGCTTGGCTGGATGAATTTTCTTGGTTACAAAACATAGATGGATGTGCGTTCTGTATTGCTTGCGAAAAGAAAATATGCAACCACGTGAGTTATTTAAGAAAACACGCTTCAATTCGTAGTCACATCCATAATGTAGAAGTTAAAAAAAAATCAAATAAAGATAAATTCATTCATATGTTCTGAAAAAGAAAGTTTTGTGAAACAAGTACATTATGCAGAACTTACACTTGTAATGTTTCTCATCTATCATAATTTACCCTTTTTATTGATGGACTTTTTACCTGGCTTATTATTGGAGTGCTCTCCGGATTCTAAGATAGAAAAAGGTATAAAATGCGGAAGAACAAAAGCAACTCAGCTAGCAGAATCTTTAGGCAATAAAGCCAAACTTGAAATTGTCTCGAAATTAAAGACCACAAAATTTTCATTAATTGTAGATGAAACTACAGACATATCTACAAAAAAAGTCGCTTGTTGTAGTCGCTCGATACATGGACAAACTTTCCCAAAGAGTTTGTGATAAATTCTTAAGTCTTATAGAGGTTGTGGCTTCGGATGCCAAATCTCTGTATCAATAAAAGATTTTCTTAAGCAACATTATATTCCTCTAGACAACATTATCGGATTAGCTACCGATGGCGCAAACGTGATGGCAGGAGAAATCAGTGGTATGCAAGCAAGATTTAAAAATGATATAGACATATTTTATATTAAATGTAATTGCCATTCACTTCACCTTTGCTCAGCTTATGCTTGTAAGAAACTTCCAATACAAATTGAAGTTCTGTGTAGAAGCATTTATAATTTTTTTGCGCATAGTCCAAAGCGAATTAATGAATTAAAAGAATTTCAAGATAATTGTAATGTGGAACTTCATAAAATATTGGGTATTTCTTTAACCCGGTGGCTATCACTAGAAAACGTAATAAATAGTCTCGTTGAGCAGTGGTCTGCCTTGCAGTTATATTTTATATCAACATATTTGGAAGTTAACGGCATTAAAGCATGTGCATTGGGGGAGCTTATGGATGATCCAAGTTTAAAAGTATACTTTTTATTCCTGTCTTATATTCTTAATATAATTAATAAATTAAATAAGGAATTTCAATCCGAAAAAGTACGTCTTCCATACGTTTACAGCCAAATTGAAACAAATTTTAAATTAATTTTGAGTAATTTTACTAAAACTGATTACATAAAAAGTTTAAATTCATTAGAATCTTTAAATTTACTTAATGAATGTAATTATTTAAATGTTGAAAACATTTTTATTGGCCGAAAAGCTGAACTATATATGCAAGAAATTAATTTGTCAGAATTAAAAAAATACAATCTTTTTATATACAACTTTTAAAAGAAATAGCTAAGCGCTTTGATTTTTCCAGAAAAGACTTGAAAAACCTTGTCATAATAACACCTAATAAAGTTTTAAGTAGTTCGGAACTTTGTTTAGAATCTTTATTGGCGTCTTTCCCGAATTTAACAGGCGGCAATGAAGAACAAATTTTAACTCAATGGAAATCATTAAGATTTTCCAATTTGGATATTAAGGGCGATATTGATATTGTTGAATTCTGGGATAAAGTATTGAAGTACAAAAATGGGATTAATGAAAATAGTTTCGAACACCTTTCCTATTTTGTACAAAATTTATTATCGTTGCCACATAGTTCAGCTGCAGCCGAAAGAATGTTTTCACAATTAAATTTAATAAAAACCAAATTTCGTAATTGCCTTGATTTTAAAACTATAAACAGTATTATGCAATCAAAAGAATTGTGTAAAAATCAAAATGTTGCGCATTATGTATGGTCTGCCAAAGATGGGAACTAAAGCCATGTTCGCACGGAGCTTTGGATTACTTCGCTCTCTGTTTTTATTACTTATTTGAATTACAATGTTCGCATGGCATTTTCCTAATGGGTTTTGACAGTTCTTCTTCTTTTTATTTATTTTGTTTATTGCTAAATTTAATTGTTTGTTTGCGGTTACTTGTATTAAGAATGAAAAGAAAAAGTAAGTAAAAAATATTATTTCAAAGAAATACATAGTACATATAAATATTTATTTTCCCAGTAAATAGAAAAGCTGTTAGCAAATGGATTTAATGTATTTTGATAATATAAAATTACTTCCTTTACTTTTGTTTACTTTTCTTCAAGGCTACCAGATAAATTTGTGAGGAAATCGTTAGTTTCCTGAGAAAAAATAAAAAAAATCGCCCTTATCGTTTCGAAAAACCGTCAAAAAAAATCAATTTAATCGAATTTATCAATAATAAAAACTGGGAATTAAGCACGAATAACAAAATCTTTTGAAATTAAAATTTTGTATTCCCATAAATTGAAATTACTTTTTGATAATAAACAGGCAAGTGCACGGCATAAAAAAACACTTAATTGACAACATCTTTTGTAAGTTGTTGTTGTTTTTATTTTGTTTTTCTTAACCTACTTAGGGCTAAAAAATCAGAGCAAGTTAAGCTCTCTTTTTGGTTTAAAATGTGTTTAAACCAACAAATCTATAAATCATTAAACATATAAACCATCTTTAAACGTATGAAATTGGGCGTTTAAACTACCAGTACAAATCATATGAATTTGCCAACATTTGTCGTAGTGCTGCCACATGTTATTTTTTAAGAACATATAATACATGGGACACTGATTTATGGTTGATGAGTTTAAACTACATATAAAGTTTAGTTCAACTAAACCGGCGTTTAAACCATCAGTGATTTATTAGGCATTACAACTACAATTAATGTTGAGAGAATTTCAACTAATTGTAGTGGGGAATGTAAGATGAGATAAACCCACTGTTTATTGTTGATGTGTTTTGTTAAAACTTTGATATTATTACAAGAAGAACTGTTGCTATAAGTCTTATACGCTTAACAGTTTTATTTGGTTTAATATCTTTAGTTTTTCTAAAATCTTTATGGATGAAGTTTCCTGATGATCTGGCCTAAGCAACTAGTGAAATGCGCATAGGAATAGCTTATCCCATCAACAATAAATTTCAAGTGTTTTTATCAAGAATAAAAACTGGGAATTAAGCACGAATAACAAAATCTTTTGAAATTAAAATCGAACAATTTAGAATTTTGTTTTTTTTTTTTTTAATGGATTCAATGTATTTTTATAACATAAAATTACTTCCTTTACTTTTGTTTACTTTTCTTCAGGGCTACCAGATAAATTTGTGAGGAAATCGTCAGTTTCCTAGAATCGTAGAAGATTCCTCACACGGGAAAAACTGTAACACGAGTGAGATTCTTCCATAGCACAGCGAAAGACGCTTCTTCAATCTTTTAAGACATGGGTAAAGATAATCTAACAAGACTTTCATGTCAAGAATCGTATGAGACTTATGTAATAGTATGTTCACATTTGGCTTCTTAAACGCGTTTAAGCAGTTCGAACGTGATTGAGCTCTAAACACTTCAAAATCGAGATGATTACCCATACATTGAAGTGATTTGTTAATCACCTCAAACTGACATGATTACAACTAAATCACTTCATAAATCACATAGAATCCACTGAACATACCTCAAATGTAGAATCGCCAACATGATCGTGTACAACCGGCCAAGGTTTCTGCTTAATGTTTTTATTTTTTTCCTTAAATAATTCATAAATTTTCACAATTTCATCATTAAAATGATTAAAATAATCTTCTGATAACTTTATAAAAGTGTTTTTATCCATTTTTAATACTTTAAAGAAATATAAATTTGTTTGTGTGTTTTTTTTTGTGTTTGTTGTGTGTTTTTTTCTTAAGCATCTGTCATCTTAATCATCTCAAATGTAATGTGAACGGCTTTGATTAGCTAAATCAACATTTTGCTTAAACGCGTTTAAAAACCTGAGTGTGAACTTAGCATTAATATTCTCTTACAACTCGTGAAATGTACTCTGAAAATAATCCAAGATTTTCTTAAGAATTGCATATTACAGCCGTACCTAAAAAAAGCGGCACGCGTTTCCTAGTTTTTGAATAGAGTAGCCTGATCGCTTTGGAATTGGAAAACCCGATTTTGACAGCTCGTTTAAAAGTGAATTTTACCAGTATTGTTAATTTATAATGGCAATTTAGCTATTTTTTGGTCAATCTTGAGTTTTTATCTCTATTTTTATTTAGATTTAGCTATATTTAGCTATCACTACTGTTCGTGACACAACATTGACGCTCTTTCCTGGTATGGCATATCAGCGTAAAAGCCAAGCGAAAGAAAACGTTCCGTCTCGCGCTCTTGGTAAGGTAGGGCTGTTAACCATTCCAATATTAAAAAACGAAATTGTCAGAAAATGTAATATATTTTCAGACTTTGGAGACTGAAAAAAATCGTCACTTTTTTTTAAAAAATCAGCAAATCGGCTCTTTGCTAATTTCGGAACAAAAATCGTCAAATCTGGCACCCCTGCTTTTCTTTGTTTATGTTATATTTTTTTTTTTTTTTTTTGGTGCTTTGACAGCTGGTGATGGAAAAAACCGTTAAAAATTAGAGATCACATTGATTTTAAAGTAATCCACAGGGTAATAAAAATTTAATTACGTACAAATGAAATAATCCGCTCTCAAAATTTTGTATGACGAATTATGTAATTTGGATAGTAATTAGGCTGTGGATTACGAATGAGAGAGTGAATTACGAAAAAAGCTGTCGTGCGAACATGGTATAAGTTTTGTACAACATTTTAAATCTCAGCACTGTAAATTGTGAATCTATTGATCTCCATTTGTAATACAATTACATTTTTTATTAAAAAATAAAATCTACATACATATGCATGTAAAACAATTACCTTTTCTTTTTATACGTTATAACTTTCAATGAAGTACAAATTTTGTTAATTTTAAATAAATAAAAAACTTTAAGTTTGTTTATTTTTAAGTTTCTAGTTATGTTTTTCATTAATTAATAATAATTTTATGTAAAATAATTTAATTTTTTTCCTTTTTTGGTTTTTTAAAACTGAAAAGTACAAATTTTATTAATTCTTACGGCCCTAATAAAAAAAATTAAATACATACTGTCTTATGCAAAAAAGTTAAGTTAACCAATACATTAAGCCCAAAACTTTTGCTGGTTAACTGATGTGAACTTAAACTTTTTTTGCATAATGGGGATAAACTTTCAATAAAATGAATTTTGTATGGAAATTTTACGGCTTTAATTAACTCTTATAAAAAAAAAATATTTTTTATGAAAAAGGCCTCAAAAAAATAAAAACTTTTATTTAAATTTAAGTTTTTTGTTTTATTTATTAGTAAGAACTATTTAATGTATAAAATAATTACATTTTTTGTTCATAATTAATTTTTTACTATAAAGTGCAAATAACCTTTGTATAACAATGCAACTTAAAATAAATTTTAATGGTTTTCTCAATTAACAAAAGCCGTTTTTAATTTGGTTACATTTTTTCACATTTGGTAAATTTTCAAAAATTTTGGTTGTAAAAATGTTATTGGTCGTGGCAGCACTGATCACACTCTAGAGATCACTTCTTGCTCCAAGGCAAACTACACAGAAAAAATTATTTTTCCAATTCAAACAAAAAATTTGTAGAATCAAACAATTTTTTGTCTGAAATCGGTCCTACAAACAAATTTGCATATTCAAACAATTTATTTGCATTTTGTTTACTGAAAAAAAACACTAATTTTTTCAAACAAATAATTT
Organism: Pollenia griseotomentosa; assembly: GCA_963931875.1. Taxonomy (NCBI): domain Eukaryota; kingdom Metazoa; phylum Arthropoda; class Insecta; order Diptera; family Polleniidae; genus Pollenia; species Pollenia griseotomentosa. Next base: position 180,158,835 of record OZ007560.1, on the reverse strand, counting down.
AACTGAATCAAACAAAAAGTTTACTGAAATTCAAAATCAAAAAACAAAAAAGTTTTTGCACAAGCAATGACGCGCACACAAGTAAGCACTGTATGAGAAGGTGACGGCAAAGCAGAGCCGCCGACTGGCTTTGAAACACATTTTTTTGTTGGAATAATTTTTGAACGAAGTCTTATTTATACACACAACACAATGTTTTTCTTTATCACTCTCTGTTGCTGTATCCTTTCCTTTGCTAAAGAAGAAATGTAACCAAAAACGGCAGCAGACCGACTCGATATGTTTTTCGTCATCATTCTATTTTTGTATTTGATGTATTTAACCAAACAGTTTTAAAAAATTGAATACGGGATTTTGTTTCTTATAATGTCGTGTCTGCTATTGTTTTTCTTATAGTTGCACTTTTTTAAAGCGTCCAAAAATAGACTGTGTGTGTTTTTTGTTGTTGTTCTTATATTTCACATAAAGAAGTGTTGCTTACGATCAAATAAAAAAATGCAAAAAGACGACAACATTAAAGAGCGTTAAATATTTCATACAAAATTATGAAAACTTGACACCAATAACGCGTTTATTTTATTTTTGAAGAGTTGTCCACATTTTTGTTGGTTAAATAAAAATCAAACAAAAATATTGATTGAATCAGTAAAAATATTTATAGAAATTAAAAAAATTTTCAAACAAGCGGTTGTTTGAAAATAATTCGGCAATAATTTTTTCTGTGTATCAACTTTTCTGCCTCTATCTGCACAGGTAATTCATTTTCTCTCCCCAGCCAGCTAAATAAACAAAACCATTTTCTTTATTTCATAACTCTACACATTTCACCACATTAGCCTTAAGTGTTACTTTGATTCATTAAATATTAAATTTTCACTTTAACTTTAATATCTCTCCCAGGATGAATTTCACAAGGACTCTTGATCAAATTTTAAATTTGTCCTTAAACTAAAAATGCAAAAACTTTGTCTAAAACCAACTGATTTAAAAAAAACTTGCTTAAAAAATACAACTTTATTTTAAATAGCACTTCACCAAAAACTTCGTAGGTGTGATCACTTCGACTGAATTTTTTCATTTGATCTTCAATGCAATTTTCTTTAAATCTTTTCCCTACAGATTTTCCAAAATTTCCCTAGCCTTCCAAAGTTTCCCATCGCCATATTATTTTCAATTTTCTTTTTTCATCGAACTTTCTAGACCTTTATAGTTGCCGCCAAATGTCCATCTTTTTTATTTAAATATACATTTTAAATTTCTATATAATCTTATCTAGATTTTAATCCTAATTGTGGTAATATTTTGTGTTCCCTCTGTATGATTTCCCTCCAATGGTCTATGCTATGTCTCTTTATTACTTTTTCTGCTAGTCTGCTGTGACGTACGAATGATGCTACTGTAACGTATTTTTGCTTTTGTGTATATACTCTCTGTATGTTTTTAGTCTTAAGTCATTAATTATTTATGTAACGAACTTTTGTTGTGTACACGAAAGTTCCGTTGCAGCGTTTTCTGGGCAGCACTCCGTTCATACTTATGGACACTTTGTAACGTCTTTTTCATTAGTTTTTTATTAATAGTTTACCGTTTAGTATGCAACGTCTTTTTTTTATTATATACGCGACGGGCTTATTTTCTTATTCTCGCTGACATAATATTTTAACAGCCAATCTCTTCACTCAACATACAATGTTTCTCAATTTATAGTTCTCAGTCACACCATACACATTCAGCTCTCTCACATGGTTCTCAGAACAGTCTTATGCATTAAACACATTCACCACAGCAGGCTACACGAACACAATACTACAAATGCTGCTGGCTGAAATTTTAGTCGTGTAGTCAGCTACTGAATTATTTTGAAGACGGCAGCTACAATTGAAAAGATACAAACAGCTGTTTTTGTTTACTATGTCTTTATATTTCAGTGGTGCCACTATCATTTTTTTTCTTTTATAAAATGGAAAAACATGCATAATTGCAGACTCTTATTCAAACTTAATTTAAGATTATCAACAAATGAATTTATTTAAAAAAAATTAATATATTTTAATTTTGTTGTTTTTGTAACTAATAAACAATATAATTTTAACGGCAGATTAAACAAAAAATACTTATAAAATGCTTTTAAAATAAGAAAATTTGTTCTTTCAACACACGTGGTATAGTTCGTAAAAGTTTCAGAACACTTTGGATGCGTACGTAAATGCATAAAAACTATGTATCACTGCTGCAGTGATGCAAAATGTTGTTGCTGATGCGTGATAACCAGTTGCAATTGTGTTGCTGATACTTTGCACAACAGCTGTACAAAGTTTGAATTTTTGAAATTTCAGAAGTTTAATAAGCAATCATTAAATAACAATAAAAATGCTTTTTACAATAAAGATGACAAATGTAATTGAAAATATTGAACCAAAAAGTAACAGTTTTCTTATAAATGACGATTACACGATTTCTTTTTTGTCAAAAGTTATTGCTTCAGAAAATTAACTGAAGCAATAATTGCCAAAGTTTGCTGCAGAGCTGCGGCATTACTGCATAAAAACTTTTGACATATGAGAGTGATGCCAAGTTTCTTACAAGTGATGCTCTTACGAACATTAAACTTTACTTCTGCGCAAGTGATACCCAACAACTGCATTTACGAACGTACCCTTTATCAATAACTTTTTAGGTAAAAACTGGATCTAAGAAGTAGTGGTATTATTAAAAACTACTTCGAAATGACTTTCACTTGATCTTTAAAAATTCCGATTTATTAGCCCGTTAAGGGCCAATTTTAAAAAGAAATATTTCTTGAAAGATTTTTCTACAAAACTTAAAATTTTGTCAATATACATATTTATTAAAACATAATCGGCCTAATTTATAAAAAATAAAACCGGTTAATAAAGGGTTTATAAAATGGATTTTCATACAAAATCCGTTTAATAAACCCTTTATTAACATGTTTTATTTTTTATAAATAAGGCTGAATATCTTTAGGGAAGAACACTTAATTTTTTATATACCATATTATTAGTAACTTTATCATATAAAATTTTAAATTTATTAAGCTTTAAAAATTTTTATTTAAAAGTTTGATTAAAAATATATATCTGGTTATAATTTATGTACTTCTTCCATATTCATCCCAATTATGAATGAAAATTCCCCGGGAGTTTGCTCCCTTCTCTCATTTTTCCTATGTTAATTCAATTGTAAAAGTAGGAAAAGGGAAAAAAACTCCCGGGGAATTTTTATTCATGATTGGGCTGATTGAATTATTGTAATATGTATATAAATAATAAAAGCCGCAATATAGAAAAACTTTATTAAGCAAATATCTTAGGGTTTATTAATTATTGTTATATCGACATGATTTAAAGATAAAGCCAATTTTGTAAAAAAAGGCCAGCCACGGAGTATAAATATATAAAATTGGCTCTTAATTGGTTAATCGGTGTGCCATAAACGCCATGTGGAACACACTTTAAAGAATTTTCCAATGATTCCCATATTTTATAGATTCATTTTATACCTAAAGAGATATGAATAAAGTATTTTGAAACTCTTACGACCTATAACTCCTGAACTAGAAGCGCTGGCGCGAAAAACATCTTCCTATAGAACTTCTTTCAATGATATAAAAAAAATTATATAAATAACAATTTGGTGTTGAGCCGAGTTAATATTCTTGTTTCAAGCCGATTCTTTTCTGTTAAACAAAAAAAATTTAAGCACTTATTTTTTAAATATTTTTTTATATTAGCAGCACTTTTTCTGTTTTGTAGTGGACAAAAATAGAAATTAGTTTAATTTGACTACAACGACAAAATAAGCACAGACAACAACCTGCAGCCATGTATCCGTGTCGTCGTGAAAATAATCATTTCCATATGCACACATGTATTCTAGTTTTGACATATTGAAGTCGGTAGTTTGCTGTCTCGAATGTGTTTAAAGCATTACTACTCAGTCATGATTTTAATGATCACGTCCCAAATAGTTTTCTGTTACACACACACTCTTGTTTCCTGCTCTCTGTTCTCATATTGATAAGCCTGCATACAATGTACAACATCATTGCCCATTGGTTCTAAGCTGTGTACTATTTGTAACGTCTGTTTGTTCTCTTTTGTTTTTGTTACGACTCATTGTCTTTTGTTTTTGTAACGACTCAATGTCTTGTGTTTTTGTAACCACTTATTATTTTTCATATAGTTTTAGTATTGTGTAATGATTTTTAGTTTATAAGAATTTCTCTGTTTTTGTAACGACTTATTGGTTTTCATATAGTTTAAGTATTGTGTAACAATTTTTAGTTTTTAAGAATTTCTCTGTAAACATTTACCATTTTAGTAAATAAGGAATATAATATAACATTATTTAGTTTACATAAGTGAAAAATAGTATTTAAGGAGGATTTTAAATAAAGTTGAGTCAGTTGAATCTGGTCATTGAAACCAAAGTGTTTTATTTCAAGAGTCATCCTACAATTTCAGAAGTGGGATCAGAACGAAAATATTTAAAAGTGAAAAAATGAGTGTTTAGAAAAAAGAGTGTTTAGAAAAAAAGAGTGTTCAGTTTGATAAAAAAAGAGTGTTCAGTTTAATAAAAGGAAAATTAGTGAAATTTTCTGCTGTACAAATAAATTTTTTTTTTTTCTAATAATTTTTATAAAAAGGGCATTGTGTGCTATTAAAATTAAAAATTTAGAGCTAAAAAAAAAAACTCGAATTTTTTTTTCCCCCAATGTAAAAACAATTTATATTAAAATAAATTATATAAACTGAAAATTTTGTGTCTAATTTTGTTTCAATTGAAAAAACGTAATTCCCTGAATTTAAGTAAGGAAGAAAAAAAAAGAAAACTTTTAAAACATTATACGCCTCTGATATTAAATTTAAGTAATATGAGATTATTGGAAAACTAAGACTGTGAAAAAACATTGTGTAAATTAATTTAATAGTTCAAGGATTCTATAGAAAAAAGTAAAATATTTCTCAACAAGCAATTAACTGTTCCTACAAATTTTAATAATAAGAAAATTATTAATATTAAAAGAAAATCCTTTACACAATGGAAATAAGTGGCGGTGATTACTCTGTGAATGAGTTGAAGGAGTGGTTAAGAAAACTGGGTCTACCAACAAGTGGAACGAAAAATACTTTGATTGCCCGTCTAAATGATATACCAGCTGAAGAAAGAGGAATCTGCCCAACCGTTAATGTGGATAATAAGCCAGATGACAACGATGAGGATGAAGCCATTTCCAGAGAGGTTGAATTATTAAAGCTCGAACGAGCCTTACTTTTAAAAGAGAACGAGCTTCTAAAGAAAGAAAAGGATTTGGAAAAATCCCAACAATCCAGATGCTTTACTGATGCTTATGTCAACCATCAGTACAACCCTTATATAAATATTGTAAAAGATGTCCTTCCTGAATATGATGGTTCTTCAAATTTTGAAGTTTGGTCTGCTCAACTTGCTAATATCGCCGGCGCTTATCACATTGACGAGACCATGTATCGAGCCATATTGATAAGCAAACTTAAAGGAAAAGCTCTTTCATGGTTACAATCAAGACCGTGTTTAATAACTGAGAGTCCTGGCAACCTCCTAAAGCAAATGCATGAGTTTTTCGGCGCTAAAGAAAGTAAACTGATTTTACGGAAAAAATTCGAGAGCCGCAAATGGGTATGTGGCGAGAAGTTCCAGGAATATTTCAACGATAAGCTCGTACTTGCAAACCAAATAAACATGGATGAAGAGGACCTGATTGATTCTATTATTGAGGGAATACCAGATCCCCAACTTAGAACGCAAGCTACTATGCAAAACTTTGGCGACAAAATGCAGCTTCAGCGGGCTCTCTCAAGAATTGAGCTAAAGGTTCCAGTAAAGCCTAAAAAAGATGACATCAGATGCTTTAATTGCAACTCTTTGGGTCATTACGCTGGTGAGTGCAAGAAGCCCAAACACCAGATTGGTTCTTGCTACGCATGTGGAAGCTCAGAACATCGTGTTGCTGCCTGCCCTGAAAGGAAGAAAGCTGTTCATGTTGTGGAAGATGACAATTTCGTAAGAATATTTACGTTTTATGTTGGTAATACTGTAAGTAATTTAGATAATTCTGTTATTTTAGAATGCCTAATAGATTCGGGAAGCCCAATAAGTTTTGTCAAAAAATCGTGTGTGCCAGATAATATAAGATTTAATAAAAATGTTTATGTTTCTTATTGTGGACTAAATAAAAGTAAATTGAGGGTTATTGGAACCATATTTTGTCATATCATTATAAATGAAGAAAAATATATTTTTAATTTATATGTAGTACCGGACGAATCAATGGGTATACAAGCGGTGTTAGGTAGAGATTTTATGAGAGCTTGTAAATTTAAAATTGTTTCTGAGTTGGAAAATGGTGTGTTAGTGGATGATGGTGACTCTGAGAATAATTTTGAGAATGGTATAATGGCTATCGAATATTTTGATGGGAATGAGGTGAGCTATAATGTGGGAGATAAGATAGGGTTAGGTGATAGGAGGAATTTTCATAGAATTTTTGAGGACCTTTATGTTAAACCGGTGCGCCCTAGGGAACCAGAGGTCAAGTGTGAGATGAAACTGACATTGGATGACGCGAAACCCTTCCACTGTCCACCTAGACGCCTGTCATACGCGGAGAAATCAGAGCTGCAGAAACTATTGGACGAGTATTTGGCCAGGGGATACATACGGGCTAGTGATTCGGAGTTTGCTTCACCTATTGTGTTGGTCAAAAAAAAAACCGGTGAGTTAAGAATGTGTGTCGATTATAGGAGGTTGAATAAGGTAACTGCTAGGGATAATTATCCGATCCCGTTAATCGACGACTTGTTGGACCGGCTAGCTAATAAGAATCTTTTTACGAAACTTGATTTGAAAAACGGATTTTTTCATGTATATATGCATGAAGAATCTGTGAAATTTACTTCGTTTGTGACACCGTTGGGACAATTTGAGTTTTTGAGGATGCCCTTCGGTTTGAGGAATTCTCCATCGGTATTTCAGAGGTTCGTCAACGGAATATTTTCGGATATGGTACGGGAGGATAAACTTATTATTTACCTTGATGATATCATGATAGCTACGGATAATATGGAGGCACATATGGAAATTCTGCATGAGGTTTTGAGGCGTTTGGTAGGAAATAAGTTAGAGTTGAGATTAGATAAGTGCGAGTTTTTGCAATCCAGTGTGAAGTATTTGGGTTATACGATTAATGGTGATGGAATTCGAGCGGATGAGACAGGACTCCGGACAATAAGGGACTTTCCAATTCCCAGAAAACGACACGATGTCCAAAGTTTTTTGGGTCTTTGCTCATATTTCCGTAGGTTTTTTAAGGACTTTTCTGTCATAGCGAAGCCGTTGTATGATCTTACCCGAAAGGATTTGAAGTTTATGTTTGGTGAGGAGCAGCTAAATTCTTTTGAGCGTCTCAAGAAAATGTTGATAGAAGCGCCTGTTTTGGCGTTGTACGACCCCAGGGATACTACGGAACTTCATTGCGATGCCAGTTCAATAGGTTTTGGTGCAATTCTTATGCAAAGAAAATCGGACGGCAAAATGCATCCAGTGTTTTATTTCTCCAAACGGACTACTAAGGTTGAGTCAAGATACCACAGCTTTGAGTTGGAAACGCTCGCAATTATCTATGCGTTGAAACGTTTTAGGATCTACCTTCAGGGAAAATCGTTCAAGATACTTACAGACTGCAATTCTCTGACACTTATATTGAGTAAAAAGGAGCTAAATCCCAGGATAGCAAGGTGGGCCTTGGAGTTACAAAATTATGACTATACCCTTGAACACCGAACTGGAGTCAGGATGCAGCACGTTGATGCACTAAGTCGTTGCACTAACATACTGGTCTTGGAGTCCAACACATTTGAGGAAAATCTCGTGATATGCCAGGGAAGGGACGAAAAACTGGTTAAACTAAAAGAATTGCTGCAAAAGTCGGATGACAAGCTATATGAAATGAGAAATGGAGTAATTTACAGGAAGAAGGATAACAACTCCTTGCTGTTTTGTGTCCCTAAGGATATGGAAAACCACGTATTATATAAATACCACAACGAGATGGGCCATATTGGTGTAGAAAAAATGACGGACATTATCTCCAAATCGTACTGGTTCCCGAGTATCCGGGAAAAGGCGAAGGACCATGTGAGCAACTGTTTGAAGTGTATAGCATTTTCCCCAAATGGTGGCAAACAGGAGGGATTTCTGCATAGTATTCCAAAGGGTAATGTTCCATTTGAGATGGTCCATATTGACCATTTCGGACCAGTGGACAATGGAAGGTCGAAGAAGCATTTATTAGTCGTCATTGATGCTTTCACTAAATTCGTCAGGCTTTATCCTACTAGAACTACGAGTTCGGCGGAAGCCATCGTTTCTCTGAGGGATTATTTTAGATCGTATAGTCGTCCTAGGGTCATTATATCGGATAGGGGAAGTTGTTTCACATCGAATGATTTTGGTGAGTTTTTGAGGGAAAATGATATTCGACATGTTAAGATAGCCACGGGTTCTCCTCAGGCAAATGGACAGGTGGAGCGTGTAAATAGAACATTGAAGCCTATGATTGCGAAACTTGTTGATCCCGGCAGGGGAATACATTGGGATAATGTGATTGAAAAGGTCGAGTATAGCATAAACAACACATTACATAGGACGATCAATGAATATCCTAGTAGAATGTTATTTGGTCTAATCCAAAGGGGTACCGTTTTGGATTGTGTAAGGGAAGAACTCGAGAATATATCAGAGGAGCCGGAAAGGACCGATATTACGAGGATACGTAGTGATGCTCAATTAAAACAGGATCAGATGCAGGATTATAATAAGCAGTATGTCGACCGAAAAAGGCGAGCGCCAACAAAGTACGCTAAGGATGATTATGTAATGGTGAAGAACTTTGACTCACAAGCAGGTTTGTCTAGGAAGTTAATACCCAAATTTAGGGGTCCCTATAGAATAGCTAAGGTGTTGCGGAATGACAGGTATGTTTTGGAGGACGTCGAAGGTTTTCAACAGTCAAGGGTACCTTACAGGGGTGTTTGGGCTGTAGGCAATCTCAAACCTTGGTTAAAGGGCGTGAATAATGGATAGATTTTTATTCTTGCTACCGAGATCAGGAGATCTCGTGGTCAGGACGGCCGAGTTGTGGTAATATTTTGTGTTCCCTCTGTATGATTTCCCTCCAATGGTCTATGCTATGTCTCTTTATTACTTTTTCTGCTAGTCTGCTGTGGCGTACGAATGATGCTACTGTAACGTATTTTTGCTTTTGTGTATATACTCTCTGTATGTTTTTAGTCTTAAGTCATTAATTATTTATGTAACGAACTTTTGTTGTGTACACGAAAGTTCCGTTGCAGCGTTTTCTGGGCAGCACTCCGTTCATACTTATGGACACTTTGTAACGTCTTTTTCATTAGTTTTTTATTAATAGTTTACCGTTTAGTATGCAACGTCTTTTTTTTATTATATACGCGACGGGCTTATTTTCTTATTCTCGCTGACATAATATTTTAACAGCCAATCTCTTCACTCAACATACAATGTTTCTCAATTTATAGTTCTCAGTCACACCATACACATTCAGCTCTCTCACATGGTTCTCAGAACAGTCTTACTACTCAGTCATGATTTTAATGATCACGTCCCAAATAGTTTTCTGTTACACACACACTCTTGTTTCCTGCTCTCTGTTCTCATATTGATAAGCCTGCATACAATGTACAACATCATTGCCCATTGGTTCTAAGCTGTGTACTATTTGTAACGTCTGTTTGTTCTCTTTTGTTTTTGTTACGACTCATTGTCTTTTGTTTTTGTAACGACTCAATGTCTTGTGTTTTTGTAACCACTTATTATTTTTCATATAGTTTTAGTATTGTATAATGATTTTTAGTTTATAAGAATTTCTCTGTTTTTGTAACGACTTATTGGTTTTCATATAGTTTAAGTATTGTGTAACAATTTTTAGTTTTTAAGAATTTCTCTGTAAACATTTACCATTTTAGTAAATAAGGAATATAATATGGCATTATTTAGTTTACATAAGTGAAAAATAGTATTTAAGGAGGATTTTAAATAAAGTTGAGTCAGTTGAATCTGGTCATTGAAACCAAAGTGTTTTATTTCAAGAGTCATCCTACATAATGTTCTTAAAATGTTCTTTTCAATATGTCTATCTTGCTGACCTCCATCCATACATTCCCTGGTTAAATCTCTAAGCTACAGGTTTTTCCTCTACCAGGCTCTCATGCGTAAACAGAAAGTATAATTTGCCCATTCATAAATTTTTAAATTCAAAATTAACACTTTTTCTCACAGCGTTTTCCTTCAACTTGAATGAAAATGCCATCCCTGTTTTAAATATATGAGCATTGCCATACTCCCCTTACGTCTACTACCATGATTGACTACGCTGTAAAATGTGTAAATGAACAAATCAAAACAAAACAGACAATTACAAACTAAAAATCAGAAAACCATGACGTGCAAAAAAAAACTTAATAAGTCTAAATTTACACGTTTCATCTTTTGATGCTCAACTTCTTTTCAATTCCCTTTTAAAGATGCCAATATAATCACACGCAGCAATCGTTTTCAACTTTTTTCGGTTCAAAACAAGAACAATTTTATTAACAGCAAATCAAAGAAAAAAAAAGAAAACAATTACATGCAGCCATCGTTGTGCATATACCAACGAATAAAAACACAAAGCGTACTGACCGAGTACAGGCATCTCCGTACTAACCCCCTTTCTTCTTTCTTCTCTCACCTAAAAACATAAGAGTTGAGCATCAAAAGATGAAACGTGTGAAAGCAGACTAATTAAAACAAAATAATACAAACCATTTGAAAAATAAAACAATTGCTCAACATTTCTAAAAAAACAAGGTGACCTACAAACATACTCCATTTGTCCAAACTAAGTTACACAATTAATAAAAAAAAAACATCTCAACCCCCTACATATGGGAGGCATACATTATAAGAGTTACACTTTTCAAGGAAAGACAAACAATGAAGAATATGGCAAGGTGTTTTAAAAAGAGAATAAAAATTTACAAGGTAATCGGTAGCTAAGCTGCAGCCGATTTTTAGCTGAAGAATTTTCGGCGGCTGCGGCTACAAATATTTTCATCGGCGGCTGGCTTAGCCGGCTGTTAGCCGCAGGTCGCTGGTCTTGACCTAACTTTGTGCCCAAACGATCAAGTTTTGCCTTTCAATTTGCAACACACTCTCATTTTTTTACTAACACACTCACACTTTTTAGATTGACCACGTTTTCAATTTCACCTTTCCATTTTTTTTGGCAATTTTACTTTCAATTTTACAGCTGAGTACAAGTTTGTCTTTATACATTGTTTTCTCGTTGACATCTTGAAAGTAAATTGAGTGCAGCCTACGTCAATTTATGATTTCAATTTATGTAAATTTTGACAAGCAGTATATGTAAAAGACTATCAAGAACAACTGAACGTGTGGCTGCAAGGTAAGAACAGTATTCCACTGATAGTTACCTCGCTAAAAATGCCAATATTTACTACCTCGTTGAGGTAATTAGGCGAATACGTTTAAATACCTCAGTGAGGTAATTAAACATATTTATTTACAAGATACCTTAACTTTGATGTATGAAAAAAAGTTAAGACATAAGAATTTTTTCATGTACCAGCTAAATCTTAAGAGATAGTAATACAAAACAATGGGATTTGCTGTCTTGAATTTCATCTGTAACCCTACGGCCACACGTGCAATTTGTAATGTCTTAACACAAGCAATAACGCCGGCAGAATAACTTCGTCAAACTGCCAATGTGTTTTAGGTGGAGAACACGTAAATATATTACAACATAAGTTTAAAAACAAGCTAAAGACAGGTTGTGTGTTATATTCATAGCGAATAAAAAGTTTAGCGCTTAAACATAGTATACATCGCTTAAAATAACAATATTTAATATTAACGTGCTTGTTATATTTTTTTTTTGCTACCGTAGCGTCAAGTTCTCTTTTATTTTTTGAGAAAATTTTTATTTCAATTTAATTTAAAAAAAGATTTGCAGAAATGTCACAAAAAGCCGCAAAAATTTTAGTATCTTTGAGAGATCTAAAAATTTTGATGGACTTGTCTGATGATATTGAGCAGGTAGAGCGGAGATTTGTTTTTATTGAAAGATTTATTGTGGGAGGACTCGGAGTATAACAATTTTTGTCGGATGAACATATGTAAATGACTTTGAAAAAGTCCTGGCTTTGGTAAGTAGGAATGTATTAGGTTTTCAACAAATTTTTATGGCATCCATCGCAACTATTTACTTAGTTTTGAAAAGGGTGTACATACTTAGTTTGTCATTCCGTGTGAAAGTTTGTTATCATCTAGTACCTTATTAAATATATATTCTGGGAATCATGCTATTGCAATAAAATTAGGTCTGTCATTATTTCACGCGATTAGAAACTACGCCGCCAAATTTACAACAGGCCCAATATAAAGCCTATTCTCGGCGAAAAACTGTAACGAATAATGCTATAAAATTAAATTTGGTCTGTCATAATTTTCTACGATTCGAAACCAGTCCATAATTTCATAGGGCTCATATAAAGATGCCTTCTAAAAAGCCATTTAAGAAGCATTAAATTCTAAAAAAATTTGTTACTGTATTAAAATTTGGTGTAATTCCCTACCAAAAATCCCTTTATTATGCTTAATAATATTTCGGAAACAAATCCAGATATTTTATTTTAATTAAGCAACGAGTTATAATACTCCTGGGTCAGGTTTTATAAATATATTTTAATAGATATTATAAAGGTCCTAAATAAATCCCACTATTAAAAAATTCAAACTCTGGGTTCAGGGTATTATAAATTCGGCACACCCGAATATAAGTTAATATATACATATATTTATATTTACATATGTTTTTGAAATAAATTCTAAATTGATGTGAAAATAAGAAAAAAGGACGCTGTGATGAGATTTGCCATTTCATCAAGGGTGCGCTTGGCAATCACCTTACGTTTTATTGGAACAGGAGACTCGTACCGCTCCTTGGAGTTTCTTTCTCGAGTATCACGAAAAACAATTGGTCAATTTGTTCCAGAAGTACTTGAAGCAATAATTGAGGCATTGCAAGATTAATGTTTAAAGGTAAACGCGAAATATGGCTGGAAAGCAATCGCCAATGGCTTCCAAAATAGGTGGCAGTTTCCCCACACATTAGGTGCGATTGATGGAAAACACATTCGTATAAAAGCTCCTCCCCATTCTGGAAGCAATTTTTTTTAACTATAAGGGCTTCTTCAGCATTGTTCTGTTGGCGGTGGTTGATTGTTACAGCAGATTCATTTATGTTGATATAGGTGGTAATGGAAGAGCATCCTACGTCGTTGTTTGGAAAAACTGTAGTCTGCATGAGCTCCTTAAAAACGACCTGTTGAATATTCCACCTGATGCCCCTCTCCCAGGCCAAATATTAAAAACGTCATATTTTTTTTATCGGAGATGATATTTTTGGATTGTTCTTTTTTCAAATGACAAAACAAAAAACAAAAATTTATTTAAAAGTAAATTTTGGAAAGACATTTCTACAAAAAAAATTTCAACAGTTTAGTTCATAAATACAGTATTTTTCGGTTAATTGCACATCAAAATTTGCACAACTATTTGTTCAATTAACCGGGGAACCAATTAGCCGATACCCGCTTAATTGAACAATTCGTTCAATTACAAGAATCCCGTTTAATTGAACAGTTTGTTCAATTACAGAAATCACGCATAATTGGAACTACTAATGAATTAAAAGAAATCGCATATGTTCACTTTAAGTTTTTCAAAATAATTTTTTTTACCTTAAACGAAAAAAATGCAAGTAACAGAAAAAAATGTACATATATGTATGTGTGTACGCAGGTATTTATTATTGTAGGTATGTATGTACTATTATCTAAATGCACTATTTATGTGCACAATAGTTTTACAAAAAAAATAAAATTTATAAACTAAAAAACAATTCATATATCACAACACGTCTGGCAACCTCGTCGTGTTTTGACGTATTTTTGTGTGTCTCGCATTGTTCTTAAAAATAATTTGAAATTTTACTGTTTAATTTCGTGTTTTACATAAATACGTGTTTTCTTTGTCATTTTTAATCATTCTTCTTTAAAGTAAAATTCGTGTTTTTTCGATTTATCGTTCATCTGTGTTTTTTTAAAAAATAGATCATCATAAAGCCGATGATACTGCATAAACATTGTTTACATTATCTATATGCACTATACTAATCAATTGTTTTTGTATTGATCATATGTTTTAATTTGCTGTTTATTCTGGCAATTCTGGAACTGCATTATCGACTCTGAGAATATTGTGGTTTGTGTATTTGATAAGCTGTAATATAGCATTACCATTTTTTATCCATAACTTTCTGTGCTGTCAAACCTTTTTTACCAATTATGGAATGTTCAAACGTAAGCTGCCAAATAACTGGAAATGATCGTATGGTATCCTGCTGGCTGTGCGTGGGGTGCTATCATTTGAAATGCTGTGGCCTAAAAGCACGCGATGCTGATGCTCTTGCTGACCCTCAAAAATCTCTGCACTGGACATGCCCAAATTGCAGAACTATTAGTGTTGAATTTTATAACCTCTTTAAAAACTCTAAAGAGGAATTTAATAAAATCAATAAGGAATTTCTGTTGCTGCAAACTAAACTCAATAAATTTGGAGAATTATTTACCAAATACCCTAATTTGGAAAAATTTACATCTTCAGTGAATGTTTCGTCTCCTAAACGTAAAAAGACAAATTCTGGCTCTGTTGCACCACTTATAACCTCCTCAAAAGCTGCCGGATCTACATCCTCGCCTGATGTCGATACAAATTTAACTCTCGGTAATACCAATACAAACTTCAACATAAATCCATCTTTTCCTGCTGATGTAAATGTCCTTCAATCAGAAATTTACCTCCGTTCCCCTATGGAATCCACAAGCATAAATATGATACCTGCTAATACTGAAACGTCATTTATCCCTATTACGTCAGAAATTCCGCCTCTAGTTAGTCATCCAACTCTGAACTCTAATAACACTCATACTCTAAGAGTTATTCCGCCTAAAAAAATAATTTTTATATCCCGTTTTGCTTTTGACACTTCAACTGAAGATATTGAATATTATATAAAAACTAATTTAAATTTTGATGCTGAAATAGTGATCCATAAGTTTAAATATTCTCAGCCGAGAACTATTGCTTCATTTAAAGTTATGGTATCATCTGAAATATTTGACCGTTTAATAGATCCTAGATTCTGGCCTGTAAATGCATTGATTCGTGAATATGTTTACAGAGACAACCGAAGACCAACTAACACTGTTCACTTACCATCCCGCTCAACTAATGTTTCAAAAAACTAATTAACAACTACGATAATCAATTAAACATCATATATCAAAATGTAAATGGTATGAAATCTAAAATATCTAACCTGTATATCGATAGTTTTGATCTAAACCATCAAATTCTTGTATTTTCTGAAACTTGGCTAAATAGCAATATTTTGGATTCTGAAATACTTTGCAATAAATACATAATTTTTAGACGCGACAGAGTCACAAATACTACTGGTGGTGGAGTTTTGATTGCTGTATCTAAATGTTTGGAAACCGTCAAAGTTGATAATATTCCCATAGACAATATTGAATTTATTGCAGTCAAAATAAAATTAAACTGCAATAATATTTTTATAACTTGTTCTTATATCCCTCCAAATTCGGAACAGATAACATATCTTCAACACGTAACTGCATTAAAATCCGTTCTTTTTTCGACTAACCCTGAAGATTTGGTCCTCGTCTTTGGTGATTTTAATTTACCGTATTTATCGTGGAAATTTTTACCTGATTCGTTATGTTATTCTCCAATAAATATAAACAATTTTATCGAAGAATTCTTAAACAACATATCGGACTTATGCCTTTTTCAAATAAACGTCTTTTTCATTAGTTTTTTATTAATAGTTAACCGTTTAGTATGCAACGTCTTTTTTTTATTATATACGCGACGGGCTTATTTTCTTATTCTCGCTGACATAATATTTTAACAGCCAATCTCTTCACTCAACATACAATGTTTCTCAATTTATAGTTCTCAGTCACACCATACACATTCAGCTCTCTCACATGGTTCTCAGAACAGTCTTACTACTCAGTCATGATTTTAATGATCACGTCCCAAATAGTTTTCTGTTACACACACACTCTTGTTTCCTGCTCTCTGTTCTCATATTGATAAGCCTGCATACAATGTACAACATCATTGCCCATTGGTTCTAAGCTGTGTACTATTTGTAACGTCTGTTTGTTCTCTTTTGTTTTTGTTACGACTCATTGTCTTTTGTTTTTGTAACGACTCAATGTCTTGTGTTTTTGTAACC
The DNA here is from genome assembly GCA_963931875.1 of Pollenia griseotomentosa. NCBI lineage: Eukaryota > Metazoa > Arthropoda > Insecta > Diptera > Polleniidae > Pollenia > Pollenia griseotomentosa. The sequence goes on along the minus strand of OZ007560.1, from coordinate 180,142,343 downwards.
ACTTATTATTTTTCATATAGTTTTAGTATTGTATAATGATTTTTAGTTTATAAGAATTTCTCTGTTTTTGTAACGACTTATTGGTTTTCATATAGTTTAAGTATTGTGTAACAATTTTTAGTTTTTAAGAATTTCTCTGTAAACATTTACCATTTTAGTAAATAAGGAATATAATATGGCATTATTTAGTTTACATAAGTGAAAAATAGTATTTAAGGAGGATTTTAAATAAAGTTGAGTCAGTTGAATCTGGTCATTGAAACCAAAGTGTTTTATTTCAAGAGTCATCCTACATAATGTTCTTAAAATGTTCTTTTCAATATGTCTATCTTGCTGACCTCCATCCATACATTCCCTGGTTAAATCTCTAAGCTACAGGTTTTTCCTCTACCAGGCTCTCATGCGTAAACAGAAAGTATAATTTGCCCATTCATAAATTTTTAAATTCAAAATTAACACTTTTTCTCACAGCGTTTTCCTTCAACTTGAATGAAAATGCCATCCCTGTTTTAAATATATGAGCATTGCCATACTCCCCTTACGTCTACTACCATGATTGACTACGCTGTAAAATGTGTAAATGAACAAATCAAAACAAAACAGACAATTACAAACTAAAAATCAGAAAACCATGACGTGCAAAAAAAAACTTAATAAGTCTAAATTTACACGTTTCATCTTTTGATGCTCAACTTCTTTTCAATTCCCTTTTAAAGATGCCAATATAATCACACGCAGCAATCGTTTTCAACTTTTTTCGGTTCAAAACAAGAACAATTTTATTAACAGCAAATCAAAGAAAAAAAAGAAAACAATTACATGCAGCCATCGTTGTGCATATACCAACGAATAAAAACACAAAGCGTACTGACCGAGTACAGGCATCTCCGTACTAACCCCCTTTCTTCTTTCTTCTCTCACCTAAAAACATAAGAGTTGAGCATCAAAAGATGAAACGTGTGAAAGCAGACTAATTAAAACAAAATAATACAAACCATTTGAAAAATAAAACAATTGCTCAACATTTCTAAAAAAACAAGGTGACCTACAAACATACTCCATTTGTCCAAACTAAGTTACACAATTAATAAAAAAAAAAACATCTCAACCCCCTACATATGGGAGGCATACATTATAAGAGTTACACTTTTCAAGGAAAGACAAACAATGAAGAATATGGCAAGGTGTTTTAAAAAGAGAATAAAAATTTACAAGGTAATCGGTAGCTAAGCTGCAGCCGATTTTTAGCTGAAGAATTTTCGGCGGCTGCGGCTACAAATATTTTCATCGGCGGCTGGCTTAGCCGGCTGTTAGCCGCAGGTCGCTGGTCTTGACCTAACTTTGTGCCCAAACGATCAAGTTTTGCCTTTCAATTTGCAACACACTCTCATTTTTTTACTAACACACTCACACTTTTTAGATTGACCACGTTTTCAATTTCACCTTTCCATTTTTTTTGGCAATTTTACTTTCAATTTAACAGCTGAGTACAAGTTTGTCTTTATACATTGTTTTCTCGTTGACATCTTGAAAGTAAATTGAGTGCAGCCTACGTCAATTTATGATTTCAATTTATGTAAATTTTGACAAGCAGTATATGTAAAAGACTATCAAGAACAACTGAACGTGTGGCTGCAAGGTAAGAACAGTATTCCACTGATAGTTACCTCGCTAAAAATGCCAATATTTACTACCTCGTTGAGGTAATTAGGCGAATACGTTTAAATACCTCAGTGAGGTAATTAAACATATTTATTTACAAGATACCTTAACTTTGATGTATGAAAAAAAGTTAAGACATAAGAATTTTTTCATGTACCAGCTAAATCTTAAGAGATAGTAATACAAAACAATGGGATTTGCTGTCTTGAATTTCATCTGTAACCCTACGGCCACACGTGCAATTTGTAATGTCTTAACACAAGCAATAACGCCGGCAGAATAACTTCGTCAAACTGCCAATGTGTTTTAGGTGGAGAACACGTAAATATATTACAACATAAGTTTAAAAACAAGCTAAAGACAGGTTGTGTGTTATATTCATAGCGAATAAAAAGTTTAGCGCTTAAACATAGTATACATCGCTTAAAATAACAATATTTAATATTAACGTGCTTGTTATATTTTTTTTTTGCTACCGTAGCGTCAAGTTCTCTTTTATTTTTTGAGAAAATTTTTATTTCAATTTAATTTAAAAAAAGATTTGCAGAAATGTCACAAAAAGCCGCAAAAATTTTAGTATCTTTGAGAGATCTAAAAATTTTGATGGACTTGTCTGATGATATTGAGCAGGTAGAGCGGAGATTTATTTTTATTGAAAGATTTATTGTGGGAGGACTCGGAGTATAACAATTTTTGTCGGATGAACATATGTAAATGACTTTGAAAAAGTCCTGGCTTTGGTAAGTAGGAATGTATTAGGTTTTCAACAAATTTTTATGGCATCCATCGCAACTATTTACTTAGTTTTGAAAAGGGTGTACATACTTAGTTTGTCATTCCGTGTGAAAGTTTGTTATCATCTAGTACCTTATTAAATATATATTCTGGGAATCATGCTATTGCAATAAAATTAGGTCTGTCATTATTTCACGCGATTAGAAACTACGCCGCCAAATTTACAACAGGCCCAATATAAAGCCTATTCTCGGCGAAAAACTGTAACGAATAATGCTATAAAATTAAATTTGGTCTGTCATAATTTTCTACGATTCGAAACCAGTCCATAATTTCATAGGGCTCATATAAAGATGCCTTCTAAAAAGCCATTTAAGAAGCATTAAATTCTAAAAAAATTTGTTACTGTATTAAAATTTGGTGTAATTCCCTACCAAAAATCCCTTTATTATGCTTAATAATATTTCGGAAACAAATCCAGATATTTTATTTTAATTAAGCAACGAGTTATAATACTCCTGGGTCAGGTTTTATAAATATATTTTAATAGATATTATAAAGGTCCTAAATAAATCCCACTATTAAAAAATTCAAACTCTGGGTTCAGGGTATTATAAATTCGGCACACCCGAATATAAGTTAATATATACATATATTTATATTTACATATGTTTTTGAAATAAATTCTAAATTGATGTGAAAATAAGAAAAAAGGACGCTGTGATGAGATTTGCCATTTCATCAAGGGTGCGCTTGGCAATCACCTTACGTTTTATTGGAACAGGAGACTCGTACCGCTCCTTGGAGTTTCTTTCTCGAGTATCACGAAAAACAATTGGTCAATTTGTTCCAGAAGTACTTGAAGCAATAATTGAGGCATTGCAAGATTAATGTTTAAAGGTAAACGCGAAATATGGCTGGAAAGCAATCGCCAATGGCTTCCAAAATAGGTGGCAGTTTCCCCACACATTAGGTGCGATTGATGGAAAACACATTCGTATAAAAGCTCCTCCCCATTCTGGAAGCAATTTTTTTTAACTATAAGGGCTTCTTCAGCATTGTTCTGTTGGCGGTGGTTGATTGTTACAGCAGATTCATTTATGTTGATATAGGTGGTAATGGAAGAGCATCCTACGTCGTTGTTTGGAAAAACTGTAGTCTGCATGAGCTCCTTAAAAACGACCTGTTGAATATTCCACCTGATGCCCCTCTCCCAGGCCAAATATTAAAAACGTCATATTTTTTTTATCGGAGATGATATTTTTGGATTGTTCTTTTTTCAAATGACAAAACAAAAAACAAAAATTTATTTAAAAGTAAATTTTGGAAAGACATTTCTACAAAAAAAATTTCAACAGTTTAGTTCATAAATACAGTATTTTTCGGTTAATTGCACATCAAAATTTGCACAACTATTTGTTCAATTAACCGGGGAACCAATTAGCCGATACCCGCTTAATTGAACAATTCGTTCAATTACAAGAATCCCGTTTAATTGAACAGTTTGTTCAATTACAGAAATCACGCATAATTGGAACTACTAATGAATTAAAAGAAATCGCATATGTTCACTTTAAGTTTTTCAAAATAATTTTTTTTACCTTAAACGAAAAAAATGCAAGTAACAGAAAAAAATGTACATATATGTATGTGTGTACGCAGGTATTTATTATTGTAGGTATGTATGTACTATTAGATAAATGCACTATTTATGTGCACAATAGTTTTACAAAAAAAATAAAATTTATAAACTAAAAAACAATTCATATATCACAACACGTCTGGCAACCTCGTCGTGTTTTGACGTATTTTTGTGTGTCTCGCATTGTTCTTAAAAATAATTTGAAATTTTACTGTTTAATTTCGTGTTTTACATAAATACGTGTTTTCTTTGTCATTTTTAATCATTCTTCTTTAAAGTAAAATTCGTGTTTTTTCGATTTATCGTTCATCTGTGTTTTTTTAAAAAATAGATCATCATAAAGCCGATGATACTGCATAAACATTGTTTACATTATCTATATGCACTATACTAATCAATTGTTTTTGTATTGATCATATGTTTTAATTTGCTGTTTATTCTGGCAATTCTGGAACTGCATTATCGACTCTGAGAATATTGTGGTTTGTGTATTTGATAAGCTGTAATATAGCATTACCATTTTTTATCCATAACTTTCTGTGCTGTCAAACCTTTTTTACCAATTATGGAATGTTCAAACGTAAGCTGCCAAATAACTGGAAATGATCGTATGGTATCCTGCTGGCTGTGCGTGGGGTGCTATCATTTGAAATGCTGTGGCCTAAAAGCACGCGATGCTGATGCTCTTGCTGACCCTCAAAAATCTCTGCACTGGACATGCCCAAATTGCAGAACTATTAGTGTTGAATTTTATAACCTCTTTAAAAACTCTAAAGAGGAATTTAATAAAATCAATAAGGAATTTCTGTTGCTGCAAACTAAACTCAATAAATTTGGAGAATTATTTACCAAATACCCTAATTTGGAAAAATTTACATCTTCAGTGAATGTTTCGTCTCCTAAACGTAAAAAGACAAATTCTGGCTCTGTTGCACCACTTATAACCTCCTCAAAAGCTGCCGGATCTACATCCTCGCCTGATGTCGATACAAATTTAACTCTCGGTAATACCAATACAAACTTCAACATAAATCCATCTTTTCCTGCTGATGTAAATGTCCTTCAATCAGAAATTTACCTCCGTTCCCCTATGGAATCCACAAGCATAAATATGATACCTGCTAATACTGAAACGTCATTTATCCCTATTACGTCAGAAATTCCGCCTCTAGTTAGTCATCCAACTCTGAACTCTAATAACACTCATACTCTAAGAGTTATTCCGCCTAAAAAAATAATTTTTATATCCCGTTTTGCTTTTGACACTTCAACTGAAGATATTGAATATTATATAAAAACTAATTTAAATTTTGATGCTGAAATAGTGATCCATAAGTTTAAATATTCTCAGCCGAGAACTATTGCTTCATTTAAAGTTATGGTATCATCTGAAATATTTGACCGTTTAATAGATCCTAGATTCTGGCCTGTAAATGCATTGATTCGTGAATATGTTTACAGAGACAACCGAAGACCAACTAACACTGTTCACTTACCATCCCGCTCAACTAATGTTTCAAAAAACTAATTAACAACTACGATAATCAATTAAACATCATATATCAAAATGTAAATGGTATGAAATCTAAAATATCTAACCTGTATATCGATAGTTTTGATCTAAACCATCAAATTCTTGTATTTTCTGAAACTTGGCTAAATAGCAATATTTTGGATTCTGAAATACTTTGCAATAAATACATAATTTTTAGACGCGACAGAGTCACAAATACTACTGGTGGTGGAGTTTTGATTGCTGTATCTAAATGTTTGGAAACCGTCAAAGTTGATAATATTCCCATAGACAATATTGAATTTATTGCAGTCAAAATAAAATTAAACTGCAATAATATTTTTATAACTTGTTCTTATATCCCTCCAAATTCGGAACAGATAACATATCTTCAACACGTAACTGCATTAAAATCCGTTCTTTTTTCGACTAACCCTGAAGATTTGGTCCTCGTCTTTGGTGATTTTAATTTACCGTATTTATCGTGGAAATTTTTACCTGATTCGTTATGTTATTCTCCAATAAATATAAACAATTTTATCGAAGAATTCTTAAACAACATATCGGACTTATGCCTTTTTCAAATAAACGGATTATTAAATGATTCTAAGAATCTGCTTGATTTGGTATTTGTAAATGAACCTAAAGATTGTACTTTGAATCGTCACCATCCTATTACTAGGCCTGAAGATCGTCATCATCCTACTATTGAAGTCAACTGTTATTATCCATTTTCTGTGAAAACAGATAAAAAACGCAATAATATAAAAAATTACTGTTTTAAAAAGACTAACTACAGCGATTTAAATTTCTTTTTATCTAATACAAACTGGCTTGAAATTTTGTCATTATCCAGTGGCACTCCGTCAGCAATCGATGCAACAATAAATTCTTTTTATAATACTCTGTTTCATTACATCGATGATTGTGTACCTAAATATGCATTTCTCAATAAATCTGGCCCTCCATGGAATTCAAGCTCTCTTTCGAGATTAAAGAATATAAAAAATAAGTTTTATAAGAAGTATAAACAAACTGGACGACTGATTGATTACTCCAAATATTCTTTATACCGTGCTAAATACAATTTACTCAACCATAACCTTTATAAAAATTATTTAAATATGATGAAAATGAACATTAAGCGCGATCCGAAAACATTTTATAAATTTGTTAACTCGAAAAGAAAATCCGACGGATTTCCATCTTTAATGAAATACCTAGCCACTGAATCTTCTAATCATATGGAAACAAGTAATATGTTTGCGGATTTTTTTGCTTCAACCTACTCTATGGAGGAATATGATACATCGGAAAGTTATCCATTTTATATCCCTGAACAACAACCTATTTCATTTCCTCTCGTCACTACTGCCAATATGACAACATTATTATTAAAACTAAAATCGTCGTTTTACAGTGGACCCGATGGTATTCCTAGCTGTATTCTTATAAATTGTGCGCATATTATAGCTATACCTTTAACAATTTTATTCAATATGTCTATAAAGCATGGCTACTTCCCGAAATTATGGAAAAAATCTTTTATTATTCCACTATTTAAATCAGGGTGTAAATCGAATATAGTGAACTACAGAGGTATTGCCAAATTAAGTGTCATTCCCAAACTTTTTGAACAATCACCCCTATCGTGAATAAAAATTCCTTGGGAGTTTTTCCCCTTTTACTATTTTTACAATTGAATTAACATAGGAAAAATGGAAAAAGGGAAAAAACTCCCAAGGAATTTTTATTCACGATAGGGGTGAATATCTTACTGAAATTTTAAGTAAACAAGTCTCTTCCATACTCACACCTTTCCAACATGGTTTTCGTAAAGGATGTTCAACTACGACTAATTTACTTGAACTGACAACAATAATTAACAATGGCTTTAAAAATGGAAGGCTTTTGACAGAGTTAACCATGATCTTCTATTGCATAAGCTGTATTTAATGGGATTTACGAATTGCTGTTTGAACTGGATAAAATCGTATCTTTTACGTCGTGAACAGCGTGTGTGTTTTAATAATACATTATCTAAACATATTATAGTCAACTCTGGTGTTCCACAAGGTAGTCATCTTGGACCAATACTTTTCCTACTATATATCAACGACCTACCTACCACAATAAAATTTTCCAATATACTTATGTATGCTGACGATGTAAAAATGTTTTCAAGCTGTGCTGATTCCATTGTTCAACCCCACTTACAACAGGATTTAAATTTATTCCATAATTGGTGCCAAATAAACTTACTGGATGTAAATTTAAAAAAATGCAAACATATACGTTTTTCCAGAAAAACTAGACCAATTGGCTGCTATTTTATTGGTGACTACAAATTGGAAGTTGTTAATGTTTTCTTGGATCTCGGTGTATTATTTGACACTAAGTTATCTTTTATTGAACATATAAATATGTGTACTAATAAAGCTCGTTGTGTATTTGGATTTATTAAACGTTGGTCAAAGGAATTCTCGGATAGATCTATAACAAAACAGTTGTACATAGCACTTGTCAGACCTATAATCGAATATGGCTCAATAATTTGGGACCCATATTACAACGTTCATAGTGATCGTATTGAGTCTGTACAAAAACAATTTCTGCTATTCATACTACGGAGCACTTACCCAAATCCATCTACATATCTTCCTCCATATAGAACCAGGTTATTGGAGATTCATTTACCAACTTTAAAAAGCCGCCGAACAATGCTGAATGTGATATTTGTTATCAATCTAATTAAAGGCAATATTTGCTCGGAGTTCCTGTTAAACAGTTTATTTTTTAATGTTCCCCAACGCCCTACACGTTATTACCAGCCGTTATCAATTAAATACTTTCAACAAAATTATGCAAATGCCGACCCTTTTCGTAGAGCATGTGTAAACTTTAATGATCTGTACAGTATTATTGATATAACTTTGGATATTAATACTATCAAACAGAATTTAATTTTATATTTAAATAGATGATGTTAAATATGTTTTTAAAATTTTGTAATATTTTGTAATTTTTGTCTGAAGGGAGTTAATCCATAGACTAATTAAATAAATAAATAAATAAATAAATAAAATAAATTGGTTTTACAAAAAAAAAACATAAACTTAAAGAATAAAAACAATTCATATGCATATACATACAACAAATGATGTCAAATATGTATGTGCAAAAAAATAATAATGCAATTAACCGGGTAAAAGTAAGAGGAAATTTATTTTTGATGACATGAATTTTGAACCAATTAAGCGGGAAAATCAATTAACCGGGTTCAATTATTCGAGGAAATTTACATGGTTTTAGTATGCAATATGTATTTTTGCCCGATCATGTGGTTCAATTAAGCGTGGAAACCAATTAACCGTAGGGTCAATTAAACGAAAAATACTGTATTGGCATTTGTTATAGCAGCGTGTAAGATATCATTTTTAAAATGATGTTGTACAACGCTTGAAATATATTTCTGCATTTCTGCCATTACATTAGCTGCAGTTGACAATGGTAGCTCTTTTAGTTGTAGAGCAATTGACTTACCAAATGCTGAATACATTGTTTCATCATTACAGCTTGTGTCATTGGCTTTTTTTATTATAACATCTAAAGCGTTATTAAATTTTTCATCTCTCTCCATTTTAATTTTTTTAATGGATTTCGATGACGCAGGAGTACAACACAATCCAATAGAGCTATAATTATTGTCTGCAGATTTGTATGCCTCTTCTGTTGGATACTGTTCGTTTTCTTGGCTTTCAATAACAACTTCGCTATCAATTTCTATAATATTTTTGGGATCTTCTTCCTGTAATATTTACACAAACATGATTAACAAAATAGAAAAAAAAATGCAAGTTATTTATCTACGCAGTTGTAAGGGGATTTAATAGAAATATTACAATTAACTTACTTCTTTGAGATTACTAATAGTTTTTCTTAAAACAACCACGGGGGCCAAAACATCCATGTTGCTGTAATAATATAAGTGTGGAATATGTATACTATCTGCTGACGACCCCGACTTTTTCGACGCGTCAACCTTTTTTTTCAACAACATATGCAGATCTGAGGTGTTTAATTTTTTTTTCACTTCTTCAACTGTTTTGCCAACTGCATTTGCGATTTCCTTCCACGCGTTATTTTTTATGCTCACGTTTTTATATATAGGACTTGAGTAGTTCCATAAGCATGGAAACTGCTCATAGAGTTCTATCATTTTAAAGGTTTCTTCATAATTTGCATCCATTGCACAAACTGTTTTTAAATCTATTTTATAACAATATAATATCATTTTTCTAAATACAATTTTTACTCACTTATGTACATACCTTAAACACGTTTTTTGTCACCAATTTGCTTTTAAATGGATTCAGTTTCGGACAACTTATTTTGTCCTACAAAAACATTCACAACTCTGCAAAATTGCTTAGAAATCAATACAAAATAAATATGTTCCAATTGTGCCCGCCTTAAGCTCTACTTTTTTTAATTCTTCTAATACATCAACATTAGTTTTTCCAACTTCTTCGTCATGGTCGTTACCATTATCGTCTTCAATTGCATCAACTGCACTGTTGGAATGACTTAGTGGTATACAGTCTATGTAAGTACATACTAGGGTATTCATTCGGTTAACCATCAATCGGTTAACCGATTAATTACTACCCGATTAACTGATCGGTTAATTTCAAATTGGCTTTTTTCGATTAACGATTAAACCGGTTAATTTCAGTCGATTAACCGATGTAACAAAAATTTTAATATTTTGTAGTATTATAACATTTTTTTTTTGTGTTTTTTATTATTTGTTTCGTCGGCAAAAGTGCACTTTACGGGGCGTACGAAAAAAAAAAAAAAAAAAAATTGGACCCCCTCTGGAATAAAAAAAGAAAAAAACCAAAATTAAAATTTAAGGGGGCTGAGGCCCCTGGGACCCCATGGATCAAAAAAAGCGGCCCGCCCACTTAGTGGTATGTGTGGGTACTCAAATTAAAGGTAATTGTGTAAAAAATACGAAATTAATAAAATTTAGGTCGAGCGGGACTTCTGGGTCCCTCTGGGGGGTAAAAAAATTGCCCCTCCCACCCTTATAACTATGTGTGGGTACTCGAATGAAAGGTATTTTGCTTACGATTGTAAATATTTTGTTTTTATTTGGCTTATTTAATGTTGTATAAAAATCGCGGGATTTTTTTATTTTTTTGTAACTAAAGCTTTTCTGTATAGCCGGCCTTCGGCCGGGCGCAAGGATTTTCTCCTTTATGGTATAACAAAGACCGGCTTCGCTAACTAAAGCCTTTCTGTATAGCCGGCCTTCGGCCGGGCGCAAGGATTTTCTCCTCTATGGTATAACAAAGACCGGCTTCGCTAACTAAAGCTTTTCTGTATAGCCGGCCTTCGGCCGGGCGCAAGGATTTTCTCCTCTATGGTATAACAAAGACCGGCTTCGCTAACTAAAGCTTCTCTGCATAGCCGGCCTTCGGCCGGGCAAAAGGATTTTCTCCTCTATGGTATAACAAAGACCGATTTCGCTAACTAAAACTTCTCTGCATACCTATAAAAGATACATAAATTAACCTAGAGAGGAAAATATTAAACGAATACAAAAACAAAATACATATTTGCAATCGTGAGCAAATTACCTTTAATTTGAGTACCCACACAGATATACATAAGTGTTATGGGGGGAAACTTTTTTTGCTCCAGAGGGCCCTTGAAGTGCCGCCCACCCAAAATTTTATTATTTTCGTTTTTGTTGCACAATTACCTTTAATTTGAGTACCCACACATACCATTCAGTGGGCGGGGCGGTTTTTTGGACCCAGGGGTCCCCACGGGCCTCAGCCCCCTTAAATATTAATTTTGGTATTTTTTTTTTTTAATTCTGGATCGAGTGGCATATTTTTTATATTTTTTTTTCGTACGCCCCGTAAAGTGCACTTCAGCCGTTTCGTCTTATATACAAAATGTATGTATGTATTTAGAAAATATTTTTTATACAAACAAAGAAGGTGTTCAGTGATCTTCATTTTAACCCATTTTCTGCCGACCGGTGACTAAAATTACAATGTTTTTTTATCTTCATCTTCGATCAGCAGGAATGTGGTGACAATGGGTTAAATGTTTGATTGTCAACACCTTTTTTTGTTTCACGTTTCTCATACATATCTTCACATATCAGTCTTTAAACAAAATTAACCGCAACAATAAGAAGTGTTAAAAATTTTAAAAAACTCTAAGGACATAATGGAGTATAATGGAGAGAGATCCTGGAAAAGGACTGAGAAATTAAATTTACGATATGTAAAATAATTTTTTCCAAGTCAAGTTTTGTCAAAATTAAAAAAAAGGATCGGTTTAATCCTTAACATTTAAACCAAATTACTTTTCTAAAAGATTATTTTATAAGATCTCCTTTAACTATTGAAATAACCAATAAAATTATCTCAGTTTATTTTTTTATAAATACATATTTGGGGGATTCACAAGGTAGTCATAAAGTCTTATGTCTTAAAATAATTAGAAGAAATATATATCGTCGGCTTAATGTGCAAACCGGCTAAATCCACTTTTTATGTAAATTGAGATGTTGATGCCGTGTGGTAGAGAAAGATACGCCTCGTCGACCAGCATGTAGTTTTTCTTCTATTTAAGTCTTATAGTGTGTAAAATTAACTGTATTTTTAATTTTCTATCAAGCAGCAAATAGGGAAAATAAAAAGCTTTTTGCCTCTCTTGTAAAATATGCTGAAAGTGAGTTAGCAGGTTTGCATATTAAACTGACGATATGACTTTAGGATAGGATATTATGACGATATGACTTGATAGCACTCCTTGTGTATTAATTGAGAAAATGCATATTACGTATTTTTGAATTGTTTTTTTGTTTGCTCGTTTAAGTTCAAGAATTGTTATGTTTGGCATGTTATTGCTTTTTTTACTAATAAACTCCAAATAATAAACAATTAATGCATTTTGATATATTGAAATTACTTAATTTATAAAAAAAAAACTTGATTAATCGGTTAACCGATCAAAAACAAAATTAACCGATTATAAACCGATTAAACCAAAGCCTCGGTTAATTAATCGAGCGATTAACCGATTAAAGCAAAAGGTCGATTAAATGAATACCCTAGTACATACATTTATAGGTACATACATACATACATGTATTTTTAATATATTAATACCTATAAGTATTATTTATTTAATTATTTAACAAAATAGCCTTCTCTTTTTACTAATCTTATAATTTGTTTACTAATGTAATTTAAATTTGCTAAAAACATAATTTTTACTCATATACATACATACCTTAAACAAGTTTTATTTCACCAATTTGCTTATAAAATTAATTTATTTTCGGAAAACTTATTTTGCACTTTATTTTGCGCTTTAATTTTAATTATTTATCAGCCACGCGCGTATTATTGACAAGTTGTATAAAAAAGTTAATAAAAAGCAACAAAAAAAAAGCTGTCTGTCAAACTTAAACGTCAAGTTATGTTATAAAATAGCTTTCAAGACAGATTGCTTAACAACGCTGTTAAAACACAAACAAAACACTAACATGAGGAGGCTATACCTAACACTAACATGATGTTAGTGTTAATGTTAACCATTTGATGTCAGTTGTAGCCTGGGTGTCATGATTTTTAGATGTGCTGTCATAATCTTCTAACAGAAGCAATATATTTATACGTTTGAGAGCTCTTTATGAATTTTGGTATCGATTTGTTTAATGTGTTTGCACCAGAGATCAGCAATAAATCGTTTTTTCGCTACTCATACTGATTCATGAAATTGTTAGTAAAAGTGCGTAGACATCATTTAAACCAGGGATGTCAGCGCCTTGCACAATTGTGCAAATTAATTCACACACATTCTTCACGCGCATTCTTACGCTCTTTCATTTAGTCCACGAGAGTACACAATTGTACACAATTAGTCGTCGATTATCAAGCGACGGGTGCACATGCGGCGGATGCTTACGTATTTTTTAATCTTTATTAAGAATACTTGTCTCTTTATTCACTAATACAAATGTAAAGCAATACAACCACAATTGACATCACTGATTTAAACTAACCCAGCGGGAAAAAGAAGGAGTAGGAAGGCCTTCTAGAAGGCCTCTGTACCCCTTCTTTTGGATGTACAAGGCCTTCTTGCTCCATTCCATACTCATATATTTTTTACACACGTTGTAATTGCGGAGAAGGCCTTCCGCTCTCGCTTCTTCAGCAGGTACATAAGAAGGGTAACGGGATCATAAAAAATTGATTTTGCTTTTGCTTGTGCAAAAAAACAATACAAAAAATATTACTCCTTTTCTACTCCCTTCTCATAGAAGCGAGTGTGGAAGGTGTATCTTATCTTTTATACGAAAGAGCCGATGCCTTCTATGAGGCCTTCTTTAGCAGTTGGATAAGAATAGTAATTGAATCAAAAAATCTTTTAAGCAGGCCTTTAAAAAGGCCTGAAGTAAGAAGGTTTTCTGAGTTTTCCCGCTGGGAAACTACTCTGATTCACTCATACTCACAAGAGAAATTAATATGAGTGCGACGTCGACATTATACGCATACTCATTAATGACGTCAGCTTGATTTATAATTTCAGGAAAATACTTACAATACTCACAATGAGTCTACTCATTCCGCTCATCCATTTACCGTTTTAACCCATTTAAGCCCAAACAAAAACTACCGGACAAAAAATAAAATATTGTTTATTTTATTATTTAATTCATTACATATAAACAAAAAACAAAATTTTTTTTTTTTTTTTTTTTTTTTTTTTTTTTTTTTTTTGAATTAAAGAGGTGTACCCAAATTGGCACTACGGTCCATTTAAAAAAAAATTTTTTTTGATGTTATAGAAATTTCTGAAATTTTAGTTTTTCAATAAGGCAAACATATATTGAATAATGTCAAAAACTTTGTCATAAGCCGGAAATAATGAAGTGTTCCCAAATTGGCACAGCGGGCGTAAATGGGTTAACACAACAGATCAGACACACAACTTCATAATCAACGCTGCCAGATAAATTTGCCGAAAAGAAATTATAGAATATATCTACAACATTGATGTCAAAAAAATTTGACATCTGTACTGGTTAAGGAGCATATAGACGACATGTTTTTGTCATCTGACATGTCAAATTTTCAAGTCACATGTAATCGTGCATGTCTGTCAAAATCGCTGTTTTACATAAGCTTTATAATATTCGGTCACAAACGTACATGTAATTTGCTTCTGACATTGTCTCTGTTTTTTTCGCATTGTTATTGCAGAAACCAAAGTAGTGCTCGGTTTCAAAATAGCTTGCTGCCGCCATGAAAAGTTTTATTTGCGCCGTAAAATAGTTTAGCCATCTTAACATTTTTTTTCTTTTAATTCAAAGATACCAATTAAGGATTTTATAATAAAACGGTTTTTATATATATATTCACATAAATTCTATTCAATGGTAAGATGATCAAACATATCTCGGTATTGTAAAAAATTAACTTCAGCCGGCTAATGATTCCGTCAATAGTGGACGCCGCTGCCGGTTTCTTCCCGGCATAGCTTTCTGATGTCAGATGGTTTGTCAGAAGAAAATAGAGCACGCTCTAATTGAAATTTTGTCAGATGACTTTGCGTCTGACTTTTACAGAAGCAAAGTTTAAAAGGTAACACACGACATGTATGTATTTTGCAGTGGGAAATTTGACATGTCAGATGACAAAAACATGTCGTGTACGGGCGCCTTTAGAGAATTTTAAAGTACAGAATACACAAAAAACTAAGCGCAAATATTTCTATTAACATTTAATCACAATAAATGGTGTTGGTTGTAAATAAATTTAATACATATTAAATATCCCTACTTAATTTTCTATTTTTTAAACTTAAGTCAGTTTAAAATCGATTTAAAAAATTTTTTTAAAACAAAATGTATTAAAAATTTTCTCATTTTACCTATCAATAAAAGAAGTTAATTCGGTGTCAACTGCTAGAATGTTTGAAAACTTATAGCAAGAATTGTATCGAAGAAAACTCAAATAAAATCTTCTACATGTATGCTTTTATGAGTTTCTTAAAGCCAATAATTTTTTTTTTTTAAATTTTACCATAATTTATTTTACACACTGTATTTGTTAAAATATATACGCAGTTACCATACACATGCACTTGTTGCTGTCACACGCGCATAGCATGGATAAGTGACATGAGACAGAATATATGGTTTTTTATGTATGAATGTAAGTATTGATTTGTATGTTGTGCTAATAAGAAAGAGTGAAACAACAACGCAATACATTTATGTATATACATTTGTTTTTGTAGCGATTGCTTACGATAAATGTACACGGCATATTTTTATACCCTCCACCACAATTAGTTGTGAAGAGGGTATACTAAGTTTGTTTGATCTGAGTTGTCAATTTTTTAGGTCACATGTAATTGTGCATGTGTGTCAAAGCTGCTGTTTAACAAATTTTTTTTAATATTCGATCCAAATGTACATGTAATTTGCTCCTCTTGGTCATAGTTTAAAAAAAATATATAGCTACTGTGTCCAATAAATATAAATAAACATCTTTATGTGTCTTAAATTTCATTTAAATCTGTTGGATAGTTTTGGAGAGGCAGAAAAGAGCATATAAGTAGGGACCTTTCTATGTTTTAAATATTATTAAAATCTGTTGGATAGTTTTGGAGTGTCAGAAATTGCCCTCTATCCCCCTCCTTGTCCTCTTTTTTAAAAAATATATAGCTTATGTGTCTATATAAATAAACATCTATCTATGTTTTAAATTTCATTAAAATCCGTTAGATGGCTTCGGAGGGCAGAAATTGATCCTTCCCACCCCTCGTGGTCCTATTTTTTTATAAAAATGTATATCTAATGCTATAAACACATTCGAGACAGCAGGCTACCGACTTCAATATGTCAAAAATAGAATACATGTGTGCATATTGTTACGAAAGTAACTTTAGTTAAGAATTAGTTGTAATTATTAGTTAAGAATTAGTTGTATTTATTAGTTATCTTGTATTTATTAGTTGTCTTGTATTTATTAGTTGTCTTGTATTCATAAGTAAAATTACTTATGAATAGTTTACATTGTTATTAAAAATTGTTATAATTTAGTACACTTCAATCCCAATGTGCAGAGAGCCCTAGAAATGACCGTTAAAAAGCTTAAGTATAAGAGGTAAAATTATGTAAACATAAGTGCTGCCATAAATCAAATTAAAGTGTGGTGAATAGTAAAGCCTCGAACCTTCGAAAAACATTTCGAATGTTCTAGACAACCAAATTGCTGTATAAATACTAGCGGCGACTAGCGTAATGAGATCATTCTAAGTTCAGACTTTGTCAATAACGTATAACGTGGAGAAAATTATAGTTGGTTGTGAATAAAAGCTATAAATTACGGTTGTTAAAAAGACTTAGTACTAAATAGAGTTGAGTAAATTGTAAATAGTTTTTAAAGTGTTTGTGTTTTATTTATTTTATTAAAGTTGCAATAAAGAACTCGAAACGGTTTATTATAAAGGAAATAAACCAAAAGGCAGTAACGTAACAATATGAAAATGATTATTTTCACGCCGACACGGCTACATGGCTGCAGGTTGTTGTATGTGCTTATTTTGTCGTTGTAGTCAAATTAAACTTATTTATATTTTTGTCCACTACAAAACAGAAAAAGTGGTGCTAATATTAAAAAATATTTAAAGAATAAGTGCTTAAAAAACATTTTTTTTTTAACAGAAAAGAATCGGCTTATAACCGCAAATAAAATTAAATATCTAATAAGTACATAAATTACTCAAACTTGTAAATAAATTGAGTAATTTTCTAAAATATAATTTTTTAAACCTTAATAAATGTTAAACTTATATGATGGAGTTAATAAGAATATGGTATATTAAAGCTCGAAGTGTTCTTCCCTAAACATATTATGTGTTATTTGACAAAATTTTAAGTTTTGTAGAAAATTCTTTCAAGAAATATTTTTTTTTTTTTGAAATTGTTTCTTTACGGGTTTATAAATCGGAATTTTTAATACATTATGTGCAGCGTTGCCAGAAGATTTGGAAGGAAAATCTTCATATGGCCAAAAAAATATCTTATTTTAAAGAGGAAAATCTTAAAATTTTTAATAACAAGGGCAAAGAAGTAGAAATTATTAATTTTTTAAAAGGAAATACTTCTTATTATGGAAACTATTTAAATTGAAAAACATAATTGCGGTTTTTATACAAAAGTAGATTGTAGGCTTAAATTGTGTTTTTAGTTTTATTTTCCATAAAATTCTTTCTAAAAATATACTTTAAATCCATTTATTTTCTAATAAATAAGAACGTAAAAAAGTTCATATAAATAAAGAAGTTTCTTTGCAAGTTATTAAAATCTAAAATTAGAGATATATAAATGTTGGGCAAAAAGATCATACATCATATGAAGTTTTAAGGGTTCTCAATTTAGTATTATATTTGATACCGTTGTTGTATCGAAGGCATTTGAAAATATATGGATTATATGGATTTCCCTAAATATATTCCTAATGGAATTGTTATTAAAATAATGTACACCTCTGAAAAGACATTGTAAAGCACTAATGTATATACACTTTATTTAATAATTATCAAAACCTTCTTAACCCTAGGTAACTTTTTACCACTTAGGTCTCCTCTTTGTCAGGCCTCAATTAGAACAGCTAAAAAAACCCCAATTAAATAAAAAGTAAATAAATATATTTTTTATTAAATTATTATTTTAGATAAGCAAGGGTGTTCTGGAAATCGAAAACACAAGAATTTGGAAATTGTTTTTAATACACTTTTTATCAAATTTTTATAATGTTTGTTATTAAATTCTGTTTAATAGAGAAATATTTGCAAAATATTTGTCATAAAATTCATTTATCATAGAAATCTTATAAAAAAACGACGTTTAAAATGTTTGCCTTTTCGATTTGAAGGACACCCCTGTATACGAATTTATTATATAATTTTATTATTTTATTTTACATGCAAGTCATCAAATATGTAGTCCCTTATTTTGCACATTGCTTTTTCGCAATTGAGTGACACGAGTTTTCCGCTTGGTTTTTGTAGTTAAATTATACTTAGCTCATAACGGGCCGTAGTTTTCTGATTTAATTCGAACTTGATTCATTCAATTCACAACATATCATTTATAGAATTTACCTTTCTGTTTTTTGATATATTGTTCTATATGAAAAATATTGCAAAAAAAAAAATTTGGTCTGTCCCAGAGGGTGATTTCATAGACTTTTACATAAAAATAGAATTTCACCCCACTAATCTTGCTCCAATCAAATCCAAATTAGTTTCATGCGATTCAGCACACATCATTTATAGACGCCCCTGTTTTTTTTGTTATATTCGAAAAATTGCAATAATTGCAAAACACAAATTTAGTCTGGCCAGACCAAGACGGTAATCCTTAGTTTTACCTCATTGTTTTAAAAACTGACTGTTTAAAAAACTGAAAAAAATTATGTAAGTTGTACAAACATAAAGTTAAGAATTTTTATTTCTAAAAATAAAAAATCTTAATTTGAGAAAAAAGATCTTCAAATCTTATTTTAGTCAAAAAATCTTCAAAATTAAGATAAAATCTTCATTCTGGCAACGCTGATTATGTGAAAGATATTTCGAAGTAGTTTCTAATAATAACAATCAGGGTGTCATTGAATCCAAGTCGGTTTGGTTTCATTTGGTGTCATGAAAACAAGTCGGATTTGTTATTTTCGAATACAAATAAAACCGATATTCGAATCAGCTGTTTAATGTTTTGGCTAATGCGTTTATATCTTTAAATGCAATTTTTGTTTGACAATTTTATAAATTATGATTTTTGCGATAAAATATTGTTAAAACCTGAGTTTTTAATTAAAGGAAAATTATAGAAAAAAAATAAGAAGTGGTAATACCGTAAACATATGAAATAAATGCCATCGTTGTATTACATGCATTGCATTTGTTGTTTTAATTTGTGTAATTTTATTGTTTTGTAAAAATATGTAAAGCGAATTTATTAAAAGTATAAACAAATATGTTGTTTAACGTTATAAATAAGTAAATTGACCACTGCTGTTGTTGCATGTTTGCTGTTAGCGGAAAAAGTAAGAAGACTTTTGCGAATTTGCAGCAGCCCGCTGCTGGCAGATAAGCAAAACACATTCATGGGTATTGAATAATATCTGCATAATATTCATGTATTTTTGTTTACTGAATACGGGTGCGTGAAAATATTGCCGTACATAAGTTGCTCATTTTTCTTCGAAAATGAGCAAGGAGAGGCCGTAACAGTCAATGGCGATCGTTATCGGCCATGTTGAATGAATTTTTGTTCACAAACATTGAAGAGGAGGATATTGGCAACATTTGGTTTCAACAGGAAGGCGCTACGTGCCACACAGCCGAAGCTACACTCGATGTTTTGCGCCCTGTTTTTGAAGATCGCATTATCAGCCGCAGAACTGTAGTGCGGCTCAGTAATAAATTTTAACAATAGTTGTCATTGTTAAAAAATTTAACAAGCAAATTAACGATTTTGCTATTCTGTAACATTTTAAACAACACTTGTTATCGTAAAGTCAGCTGTTTGTGTTAAGAAGACGACAACTTTTTTAGTGTTGTTTATTTGTTGTTAATTGTCGAACAAATAAAATAATTTAGTTTTAATAAATAATATAACTTGAAAATGGCTATTAAATAATTTGCTTTTTTTGAAAATAGTAAAATGTTTTGCTTATTTTTTGACAGTGATGCCACTTGACGTTAATTTTTATCTATGTTGTTAACAACAATTTACAGAATCATATAATCGTTAGTGCAAACAACAAAACAGGTTGACAATTATAACAACAGTTGTTATTGTTAAAAGTTACAGAATCTCACTACTGATGTCGTTTGGCCAGTTCGGAGCTGCGATTTGACACCGCTGGACTATTATTTGTGGGGTGCCGTCAAAGATAAGTGTTACGCCGACAAGCCAGAGACAATTGACGCTTTAAAGGACAATATTCGTGAAGCCATTGGTGAAATACAGCTGCACACAATCGATAATGTGCTTAAAAATTGGACCGACTGCTACTGCATGGCCAGCCGAGGCAGCCATTTGAATGAAATTATTTTCCATTATTAACCGGAATGATTATACTTTCAAATACAAAAAGAAATTTCAGAAAATATTCAGTAGTTTTTTTTTATAGCATTTTCAAAAAAAAAAAAAGTTATTTGGCGGACCCTTTAGTTTACGAAACTTGCATATCCATACAAATTATAAGCACGTGTAACAAGCTTTTGAGATAAACTAGTAACAAACAACCAGTTTTTTTAATGCAACTCTTTTTTGACATTTCCTCAAATAAAAAGTTAAAGTTTCGTACAGACGATGGTCAGATCTTACAATGTTGTCATTAAAATTGAGTAAAAATGGCTTGCAACTGTGTGAACATTGTACGCTATTTTTATTTGGCAGATGTGTTAAGTTAATGCATCTGACAATTGCACCATTGTCAGAAAAATGACAACATTGTAAGATCTGACCATCATACGAAGCTTAAGTAAAAACAAATTACTTTTATCTGAGGAATAAAAGCCAAAACAATAAAAAAATATAATAAGCAAAAAATATGTTCAAAAAATTCCAAATTTAAAAGAAATTTAAGTTTTTTTTTAATATGGACAACGGAAATAAAAGGTATGTTTATATGTTCATATGTACCAAGACGAATTCAACTACAGATGGTGTCGAAACGCCATCTGATTTTGACAGTTTGAGTCTATTTGTTTTGATTTGTTAGTGTTTTGCTAAGAATGGTTGACATTTCGGGCCGCAAACACTAACAATGCAATGCAAAACCCCTATGTTAATCTTCTTGTTGGATTGTTGTAGTTCCGACAGCACCTGTAGTTGAATTCGCCTTGATATGTACATGCCTCAACGTTTTTTTATACCCTTCACCGAAGGTAAAAGGGTATATATTACGGTATTCATATAATCGGGCTTTTGCTTAAATCGGTTAATCGTTGGATTAATTAACTGAGGTTTTGGCTTAATCGGTTAATATTGTTATTGACCGGTTAACCGATTAATAAAGTTTTTTTTTATAAATAAAGTAATTTCAATAAATAAAAGTTCATAAATCATTTATTATTTCGACTTTTTTAGTAAAAACTCAAAACAACACATAACAAACTTAACAATTCTTGAACTAAAACGAGCAACGTAGATGTTGGAGAAATCGAATGCAACCCATAATACAGAATATCTAATTTCTAGTCCTTTTCCTGGACTTTTTTAAACATATTAAATCTTCCATTGTGCCGTTAGAGTCATGTTTTAATTTTTTAAAATGTGTAACCATTCTTTTTGTTTCGGTTAATTCTGTGAAAATATTGTTTGTGCTACTAACGAGAGTTTCTTCTGTTGTTAGGTCATCTTCTGACTTATCCTAGCAAAGCTCAGCACCGAACATTTTGCAAAAAAGTTTATTTCCGAATTCCTTAGTTTCTGTTTTTATACTGTATTTTAAGAATGTAATGCTATAAGGAAATATATTTATATATGTATGTGTTTGTAATTGACCGATTTTTATGAAATTTGGTATGTGGATTTGTTAGTTCCCCCTATATCTTCTTAACTTATCAACCGATTTTCTTGAAATTTGGCACACAGACACCGTAACAACTGAAAGGAATTAGGACGTGCAGTAGGGCAAGAAGGGTGAAAGCTCCCCCTCCCTATATCTTCTTAACTAATCAACCGATTTTCTGGAAATTTGGCAGGCAAGTAGTGTAACATCTGGAAATAACTACAGCCAATAATTTTTATCATTTAAGGCGTGAAAGAGGGCAAGAGGTGTTAAAGCTTCCTCTCCCTATATCTTCTTAACTAATCAGCCCTAATATACATACATTTAGATATACGTATATTGAACTTCTGTTCTTTCCCAACCATGGTGAAGGGTACATAAGATTCGGCATAGCCGAATATAGCACTCTTACTTGTTTTTTTCTAATATTGGGGATAAAAATGTTTTAACTTGTCGAAGATAAACTGTCTAAACTGTCTAGTTTATAAAAGGAGCTTACGATCATAAACTAGTTTAAAAATTACAATTACAATTGCACTATAAATCGATGACTGCTTTGATTTTCCGGACAAATTTTCCGAAATGAGTGAAACGTGCTGCCGAAAACTCTCTGTAAAAGAAATTGGGTGAATGTACCTTAAAAAATTTCTTATGCCATATAATATTTTAATGTGAAACATATCAACAAAATTTTTATGATAACCATAATTTTCTTACTTACTTACTTTGTTAATTGCACAACTGTATATGGATCTATATTTTTAGTTGTTTTATTAAATAACTAATAACGATTTTAAATTTTGAGTATGTTTTATGCGCATACTTTCCAATAATAAACGCATCTAATTGCACCACTTACTTATCGTATACACATGTATGTACATATACAAACAATTAGACCCCCTATGATATTTCGCAGTTTCCAAGTGACTTGTTATTTATTCATTTGATAAATACGTCAACACTTTGATCATATTTCCAGCTAAATATTATAAATCAATTTCAACTTATTAAAGTATGAGTTAATATGTTGCATACAAATTGCACAATTATTTTACAGACAACAACAGGAATATTACATTATTATTAAATGGTGTGCGTAAAAATAGTAAGTCACAATTTTTTGTACTCTCCATCACAAGTGTTATAGCAAGTTCGTTATTCCGTTTGAAACACTAAGAAATATTCATCTAAGACCGCAAAAAGAGGAATGGAGTTATTCTTAGTCATTTAATGCCCAATTTTCAGGATAGTATTTAAATCTAAGTATATTAAGTTAATTTTCATACAAACTTAAGTCGTATTTAAATACAGATTGATTTTTTGAGTTTTATTTTAAATGTCTTATTTAATTAAGATAAAAGTATGGCAGCACTACTAAATACATAAAACAGCTGTCTGTTATTGCTTTGCCTGTTGTTGTTGTTGTATTGTTGCGAAATTGAGGCCACCTTGCTCAGTTATTACAGTTATTTACAATGGAAACTTAAGTTGAATTTAAATGTACCAGCTTGGTGAATTAAGTTACATTTAAATGCTTAGTAAAGAACAAAATTTTGTATTTAAAACGATTTTAAATATACAGTCTGTCAAGAATGAGTTTTCACATTAAAAAATTAACTTTTTTACTTTATTTTATAAAAATAAAAATACTTTTTAATGAAAAAAAAATTTTTTTCTTTATTTACTGTTGTTATTTACATATGTAATTAATAAAGATATAAAACAAAAAAAAAAAAAAATTTACTTGGAGTTAAAAAAAGCAAAATATTTTACTAAAAAGTTACTACTCAATTTTTTTTTTTGGTGTCAAGAAACTCTTTTCACAAACATTGCAATCTATATTAAGCATTAACATTATTCAAAAAAAAAATGGATTTTTTTATTTTTAATTTAAGCCTTAGCATCTGCCACGCATTGGACTCTCTTTTTCATCGAGTGAATTAACTTCCTTAAGTCATAGTTGGCTGGTATATTTTGCCACTCTTCCAATATTGCGACTTTTAGAGCTGTCTTGTTAGTTGGTTGTCGTTGTTTAGCTACCTTTTTTCAAATAAACCCACTAAGTTTCAATCGGATTTAAGTCCGGAATTTGGTCAGGTGTTTTTATAACTGTACCGCAATTATATAGTAGCCACATTCTTACTACATGGGACTTGTGGTTAGGGTCGTTATTTTGATAAAATTTTAAGTCCGGCTTATTATCTCGTATGAACCCACATTTTTTTTCTGCTTATCAAATTATTCTGCGAATTGCTTAAATATTGTTGCACATCCATTGTTGTCCCTATAAAAGATAAATCTCCTTCCCCTTTGCTAGAAATGCAGCCCCAAATCATCGTCGACATTTTTCCAAATTTTATTGTTGAAATAATGAAGAGTATGCGTTTTTTAATAAGACCTGTCTAACAGTTTCATGAAAAACAACAACATTGCACTCTTCTTCAAGCTCCTTCGCAAGTCTCCTTTTAGAAATATTTGGGTTCTGGGTCTTTTTTCTTAGAATTAAGCGCTCTGTGCGCTTATTTTTTTTAGTATGAGGGCCTCTTCCAGGCTTTAATTTAAGCCTACCCTCTTTTTCAGCACTTTAAAGCACATTATAAATGGTTCTTCTTTATACCAGAAACTTTTCTTATAGCTCCTGAGTACTTGCCCCGAATTGGTGGTTGTAATAAATCAGTTGAATCACTTCGTACGGTAATCGTTTTCCTGGCATGTTTTAGCACTTAAACGTACTATGTAAATTACGTATGCACTACAAAAATTCTATGCCAATGCTCGTCATAAATAACGGCATATTACCGTTAACAGTCATGGGTATCCAAAAAAATTGAAAAACGTAGTGCTGTGAAAAGAGTTATTTGACACTAACAAACTGCAAACATGTTGGTTTTTGCAATATTTTTGTGTCTTTTTCACTGAATTTGTTCTTCCTTTTGTTTCTAGCATTATAAATAAAGAGCAAAAACGGATAAGTTAAAAAAAAATTAAAAATTAAAAAAAAACTAAACAAGACTTTTAAGTTATAAAATTTTCCAAAATTTTTTAATGTGAAAAGTGATTCTTGACAGACTGTAAATGTGATATAATATCAAAAATAAAAATTGGCCGTAAGCCAGGTTCGTCTGCCTGTTCGCCTGTTTAAATCACACTCACTTCCAAACGACTTGAGAGAAATTTTAGTACCAAATGGTTTCTAGTTCTCTTAAGCAGTTTAGGAATAAAATTCAGCACAAACTATTTAGTAGAAAAAAAGTTTTGCAACTACATGTGGACCAACATCCCTAAATAAATGATATTTCTATCCCATTCACAAAGTGTGTTTTTACTATTGAAAACTAACGTTAACTACTTTTTGTAATGTATTCTAACGGTTTATTTTTTCCAATAGATACATTTTTTAACCGCATACTTAGGAGGTCACGGAAACTTTAAGTTTATGTATTGACTGGCCAGAATACCAAAAATTGCACTCAAACTTAAAGTCGCTTTTCAAATAAACCCACTTAATGCACATGCAACGCATACAAATTTTATTTTTGTAATGAAATTTTGTCCAATTTAGTTCAGTACGATTAGGACTTAACACTACAAAATTCGTGAACGTCTCATATTAAACCAACTATTTGGAAATATTTTAGTTCGGCTAAAATCGAAACGCATAAGAGCATTATGATCGTTCCATAGCTTACCATAGATCCCATATAAGGCCCACTTTCGAAAAACATTTTAATTTGCCTTTAATTGAAACGAATCATTATAACAAAATTCTGATAGTGATATATTCGGTGGTGCCAAATCTTTGAGACGGTCCACCGAGAGTAAGAAATTTTTAAGAAGTGGGACTTAAATGGAATCTATGAGTTATGAACCAATCTTTGTAAAAATACTATTAAGATTCGTTGCGGTTTATTCCAAAAGTACGTTTTCAAAAATTGCCTTTATATGAGGCATTTAGTAAATAATTTGACGACCTTAACGAAATTTGGTCGTGTGTTTTCGAGTCTTATACAACTAATAAATACCAAATTGTACCATAAAAGCATTATAATATGTTACGGTTTTAGACGTTCTAAAGTGCTTTCTGTGAAAGGACTTTATATCGGGCTTATGGTATGTTACGAACCGATCGTCATGAAATTTTTGTCTTAAAGAATTATGCGAGCCCAAATGTTTCTATAAGAGCGGTGGTATTCATTATGTTTCATGTCGTACTAAAATGTTTTTCGAGAGTGGGCTGTTTATGGGGTCTAAGGTAAATTATAGACTGACCTTTACGAAATTTAGTCCCATGATTTCTAGTCATATTAAACGATATTGTGAAAAAATTGGTGGGAAGCGGTGCATTGCGCTAAGAACTCATGTTAGTTATTTTAACAGAAAAATTTTTTAGGTGGATTATTCCACATTCAAGTCTATAGCTCTTTTCCTAAAGAACCGATATTGCTGCACAGAAAAAATCCTCGCCAATTTGTTTTCAATTAAGCCATTAATCAAAAATAAAAACCAGTTAAAAGTGAAAATTTAATCATGTGATTTAAGCGTTTACTTATATTAAAAACATTAAAAATATTTAATTGAATTTGTTTACTGCTGCGAAATAAATTAATTTTTTAATTAATATCACAAATTTTTTAATTGAAATCAATTTTTATTTTTATCTGTGTGGGTTTGAATTTTAAACTGCTTAGGAGAACTAGAAACAATTTGACACCAATATTGTTGTTTTATTTTGAGTTGGATAGATAGAAATGTCCAATCGAATAAGAATTACTGAAGGACCAATAATATATAGGTATATATACTTTATGGGGTCTTATTTAGTTGAAAATTAAAATAGTTTCACGCGGAATGACTTATTTACTACGAGTATAATGGCTTTTCCGGTAGTTATATTTCGGCACTCCTATGTGTGCGTTCTTCAGGGTGTTTTTCTTGATTGTTTTTGACCATGAAGAAGGCACACAAAGGAGGGCCAAAATATTGCTTTAAATAAAGTTTAAATTGTTTATGCTTAAAAATGACCTCAGGCCCGAAGATTTAATTATACACAGAAAAAATTATTGCCGAATTATTTTCAAACAACCGCTTGTTTGAAAATTTTTTTAATTTCTATAAATATTTTTACTGATTCAATCAATATTTTTGTTTGATTTTTATTTAACCAACAAAAATGTGGACAACTCTTCAAAAATAAAATAAACGCGTTATTGGTGTCAAGTTTTCATAATTTTGTATGAAATATTTAACGCTCTTTAATGTTGTCGTCTTTTTGCATTTTTTTATTTGATCGTAAGCAACACTTCTTTATGTGAAATATAAGAACAACAACAAAATACACACAGTCTATTTTTGGACGCTTTAAAAAAGTGCAACTATAAGAAAAACAATAGCAGACACGACATTATAAGAAACAAAATCCCGTATTCAATTTTTTAAAACTGTTTGGTTAAATACATCAAATACAAAAATAGAATGATGACGAAAAACATATCGAGTCGGTCTGCTGCCGTTTTTGGTTACATTTCTTCTTTAGCAAAGGAAAGGATACAGCAACAGAGAGTGATAAAGAAAAACATTGTGTTGTGTGTATAAATAAGACTTCGTTCAAAAATTATTCCAACAAAAAAATGTGTTTCAAAGCCAGTCGGCGGCTCTGCTTTGCCGTCACCTTCTCATACAGTGCTTACTTGTGTGCGCGTCATTGCTTGTGCAAAAACTTTTTTGTTTTTTGATTTTGAATTTCAGTAAACTTTTTGTTTGATTCAGTTAAATTATTTGTTTGAAAAAATTAGTATTTTTTTTCAGTAAACAAAATGCAAATAAATTGTTTGAATATGCAAATTTGTTTGTAGGACCGATTTCAGACAAAAAATTGTTTGATTCTACAAATTTTTTGTTTGAATTGGAAAAATAATTTTTTCTGTGTACATTTAAAAGAACGTCGCATACAATATATATTAAAAAAATTATTAAAATTCAATATTTTTTGGTGTAAAACGTAGTCACAAAATAATCGCTTGAATTTGGCGAATACGAATACAAAAGTTATGAAATAGGCAAGTATTAAGGGATACGATTTCGAATATTCGTTACATAACTCTAGTTCATTTAGGGTATTCTGTAGCTCGTTTCTGTATTTCTCGCATCGTAAAATTTCTTACATGAAGTGTGAAACAAAAAATTCCATCGTTTCTCGATTTATGAGATAAAAGTGTTTCTGTATTTGAATGCGAAAACAGACACAACAAATTCTGTTTATACTGGAATATTTCCAGTAATTAAGCGTCAAATAAAAGCGAAACGTCAACAAAAGAAATAAATATAATAAAAACAGGGCTGCCAGATTTGACGAGTTATCGTCATCTTGACGATTTTTTGTTCCGATATTAACAAAGTGACGTTTTGATGATTTTTTCTAAAAAAGTGACGAAAGCAAAAACAAAATCAAAAATATTTTATAATTTTGTTGTTACTTTCTATAGAAATTCATCTTGAATTTTTAAATTTCAAACACTTCTATTTTGTGGCGTTGAAAATTGAAAAAAAAAAAAAATAATATGAATGTCTGTAGAAAGCAAAAACAAATTTATAAAATATTTTTGATTTTATTTTTGCTTTTAAAGAAATTGTTGGCGTTACGTTTTACACTATAAGCCCCTTAGTCTTCCAAATAAGATAATTGTAAATATTTTTATATGTTTGTTTATTAGAAAAAAAAATATCTTTAGAAACAAGGCTGCTTAAATTTTTATATTTATCCGTATTGTGAAAATTGTCCTCGAAAATTGTTTGTTTCTTCCCTAAAAAATGTATCGGCAAAAGCAAAATTTCGAGGGAAAGTAATGGACCGACTTGGCTTATTTTGAACATTTAATACTTCTTATATACATATACAAAATATGATTAATATTTGATATTCTTATCTTATATGTACACTTTTGTGCCAAAACCATTATTCCGGCAAGAAAGAAATTTGTTTGTCTCCCAGTAAAAACTTTTTCAAAATGGATAGCTTCTTTCACTCGTTATTAAAGGCCAGTTTACACGGCAATACAATGTATTACGACATTGCAAAAAATTATGTAGAATGAGAAAAATCTTATCATGTAAAAGCAAAATGTATTGAGTAATGTATTGACAAGCGGTCGGTAAATGCTTTTTTTCTAAACCATTTTAGAAATTTATGTATTCTCATCACACCAGAGGTGTATTTTAACGGAGTATATTGAAGGTGGTAGCATTTTTATACAATTACAAAAACAACTAAAATCAACTCAGGAAATGTTCATGTTGTTTTTGTAAAAATTTAAAACTGCAACCATCTGTTTTTTTGATATTATTTTTGATTTTACTTATACCATCCTTGTAAACATGAATTATACTTACAAAAGATTTTTATTTTTTTTCTTTTAAACACGGAGAGAATTTAATAATATTTTGATTCTACAAAGTCGTAATACATTGTATTACCGTGTAAACTGGCCTTAAGTAGCTTTCTTCCATAAGAACTTCGATAACTACTTTTTTCTGGATGTATTAAGATAAAAAAAATGACTTACTTTTGAATTTGTTCTTTTTGGCACAACCCTTGTAAAATTCATTAGTTTTTCAGTAGAATTGTATGTAGTGCTTTTATGTGTTTCTGATTACTTAACATATTATTTTGTAGGCGAAGATTTTACTGGGTCTTTAACCCGTTTATTTATGAACCGATTTTTTTAATTTTAACTACAAGGTATTCTACTAAGTCTATTTCAGGTAAAAAAGAAAAAGATTATAGGAATAGGTAAATTAAAGATTTTTATCTCAATTATTAAATAATAATTATTAAATACCCATGAACTTTAACTATGTTTTTGTTTGATTATTTTTTAATAAAAGTCGAAACAAATTTGTATAAAATTGATTTTAAATTGCACGATTTTTAAAACAAAAAAGACGATCTTTTTTATTTTTTTCTCAGGAAATTGACGATTTTGACACAAATTTATCTGGCAGCACTGATTAAAACCAAAACAAGAAAAGGCTAACCAAAATTTAAACTAACAAAATATAACAATTGTTTTTTGTTTATTTTCATCATATAAATTATGCATTTATCATTTATATTCCTTCTATTTTTTTATTTATTTAAAAAAAATATCTTCATTTTGTTTTTCTCGCCACCAATTTCAAATGTGACTTTTTTGACAGTTCTTGAAAGAAACTTTTCGCAAAATATTGTTATAGAAACACTTTTTCTCGCATCCTTCCAATAATTGCTGGAAAATTATTTAAATGACAGGTAATTCTCGCAAAAAAAAGATACAGAAACACTTGTGTGAGAAAAACCATTTTTTGTTTCATTTTTCACTGTTTCTGTCCCGATTCACTGGTTTCATTCGGAAAATTTTACGATGCGAGAAATACAGAAACGGGCTACTGCATTTGTGCTGATATGTATATATTGGTCCTAGCTAGACCCACACTTAAGCATACCGACCGATCCAGAGTCGATCTAACGACGTCCGTCCGAATGGCTGGCTGGCACAAGTAAACATTGTACGCAAATTAAAGGTCGCAATTTTGAAGATAATGAAATTTGGGACATAGGTTCTTATTGGTACAAGGACCAAGCCTATTGAAAATGCGGTAAGTCGGTCCATAAGTTCACATAGTCTCCATATTTTGTTTGCCCTAAATTGACCACCAAATGTTTTTGAGGGGCAAACAGCAAACAGAATAATCTGTCAGCAAACAAAAATAGTGACCACTAAGCAAATAGTCAAATATTTTTCTCGTTTTTGGGCAAATAAATAATTGTTTTTCCAAAAATTTTGTAAGATCAAGCTTGACGTGTGTGAACCAGCACTTTTTTTAATTTTTTTGTTAAATGTCAAAAGATTTTGTTATTCGTGCTTAATTCCCAGTTTTTATTATTGATAAAAACACTTGAAATTTATTGTTGATGGGATAAGCTATTCCTATGCGCATTTCACTGGTTGCTTAGGCCAGATCATCAGGAAACTTCATCCATAAAGATTTTAGAAAAACTAAAGATATTAAACCAAATAAAACTGTTAAGCGTATAAGACTTATAGCAACAGTTCTACTTGTAATAATATCAAAGCTTAAACAAAACACATCAACAATAAACAGTGGGTTTATCTCATCTTACATTCCCCACTACAATTAAATGTTTGTCAGGTCTGAACAAATATACCTTTACTGTGTAGATTGATTCAATTGCTAAATAATCGTGATATTTATTTTCCTTTATATTTTGTTAAGAAAAAATTCTAAAAAAAATTTATAGAAAAAATTAAGAAAAATCTTCATTAAGGGCCAAGCAAGTTTTTATTATATGCTGCATTTTGTCCTTCAGCTTTCGCGACGAGGTGTCAAATTGCTTTTTACAAAGGTTTGTCAGATGATCGACAGTTGCAATTGAACTGTGCACAGCACATAAACTGGCTTCTGCTGAAAGTGGTAACAAATTCTTTTAAAAGTGATTGGATGGTTTTTTGTTATGCCCAAAAAATTTTTGTGCTTTCTTGTTTCTGCATGTTGCTCCAGGCCACTAAATTTGGAAACAATATAGTATTTGCAGTAATTTCAAAAGTTTTTTTCATCTGGTTCTTTCACCCATTCCTTTAACCTTAGCAAATCCTTATAAAACTTTTTTGAATGGGTTTTACAAATTTTTGAAATTTGTTCCTTTTTTGATTTTTATTTCAGTTTATTTATACCCATATTAATATAGGTGGGATTCTAACGGGTATTTACTTGTTGTCTGGGTTAATACCGGGTACATACCGGGAATATTCCTTTTTTGGGAATTTATTTGGGTTTTTATAAAACAAATGAATTAGCAATCATTAACTGTCAATAACATAAATTTAATTTAAAATTACTTTTCGTTTTATAAAAACGTCGTTAAATACTTAAGAAGAAGCTGGTTAAATTGCACTTAAACTGCAATAAACCAGATCATGTTGATTTAAAATTGTGAAGAAGGTATGTGCTTATTAGTGAAGCATTTTTTTCAAATTTTGTACAAAACGGTTATACCCACCCTTTGGGTAAATACCAGGGTATTTACTAATTCTTACCAAATTTTCCCTGTTACCAGGTATTTACTAATTGGATATTTACCCTCTTATCATCTATACACATTAATGAGCATTTACATTATTGCATTTGTTTAAAACTAATTCAATGTTTGTACATAGAATCTTTTGTTTTTTTTTTTCTTTAATTTTTGTATTAAAATGAAAAATTAATGCAATATTTTTAACTCATAAGATTTTGTTTGTCGTGCTTAATTCCCAATTTTTATTCACTGAAATTTATTGTTGGGGGACAAATAAAATATTTAAAATACCACAAGAATTAAAAAAAAAATGCTAGTATTTTGTAAAAACATAATGCTGGAAAAAATGCTAGATGCTAAATCAGTGTTTTTTTATGCCAAATGACTTTAAAAAAAATGCTAGATTATTTGTTTGAAAAAATTAGTATTTTTTTTCAGTAAACAAAATGCAAATAAATTGTTTGAATATGCAAATTTGTTTGTAGGACCGATTTCAGACAAAAAATTGTTTGATTCTACAAATTTTTTGTTTGAATTGGAAAAATAATTTTTTCTGTGTACATTTAAAAGAACGTCGCATACAATATATATTAAAAAAATTATTAAAATTCAATATTTTTTGGTGTAAAACGTAGTCACAAAATAATCGCTTGAATTTGGCGAATACGAATACAAAAGTTATGAAATAGGCAAGTATTAAGGGATACGATTTCGAATATTCGTTACATAACTCTAGTTCATTTAGGGTATTCTGTAGCTCGTTTCTGTATTTCTCGCATCGTAAAATTTCTTACATGAAGTGTGAAACAAAAAATTCCATCGTTTCTCGATTTATGAGATAAAAGTGTTTCTGTATTTGAATGCGAAAACAGACACAACAAATTCTGTTTATACTGGAATATTTCCAGTAATTAAGCGTCAAATAAAAGCGAAACGTCAACAAAAGAAATAAATATAATAAAAACAGGGCTGCCAGATTTGACGAGTTATCGTCATCTTGACGATTTTTTGTTCCGATATTAACAAAGTGACGTTTTGATGATTTTTTCTAAAAAAGTGACGAAAGCAAAAACAAAATCAAAAATATTTTATAATTTTGTTGTTACTTTCTATAGAAATTCATCTTGAATTTTTAAATTTCAAACACTTCTATTTTGTGGCGTTGAAAATTGAAAAAAAAAAAAAATAATATGAATGTCTGTAGAAAGCAAAAACAAATTTATAAAATATTTTTGATTTTATTTTTGCTTTTAAAGAAATTGTTGGCGTTACGTTTTACACTATAAGCCCCTTAGTCTTCCAAATAAGATAATTGTAAATATTTTTATATGTTTGTTTATTAGAAAAAAAAATATCTTTAGAAACAAGGCTGCTTAAATTTTTATATTTATCCGTATTGTGAAAATTGTCCTCGAAAATTGTTTGTTTCTTCCCTAAAAAATGTATCGGCAAAAGCAAAATTTCGAGGGAAAGTAATGGACCGACTTGGCTTATTTTGAACATTTAATACTTCTTATATACATATACAAAATATGATTAATATTTGATATTCTTATCTTATATGTACACTTTTGTGCCAAAACCATTATTCCGGCAAGAAAGAAATTTGTTTGTCTCCCAGTAAAAACTTTTTCAAAATGGATAGCTTCTTTCACTCGTTATTAAAGGCCAGTTTACACGGCAATACAATGTATTACGACATTGCAAAAAATTATGTAGAATGAGAAAAATCTTATCATGTAAAAGCAAAATGTATTGAGTAATGTATTGACAAGCGGTCGGTAAATGCTTTTTTTCTAAACCATTTTAGAAATTTATGTATTCTCATCACACCAGAGGTGTATTTTAACGGAGTATATTGAAGGTGGTAGCATTTTTATACAATTACAAAAACAACTAAAATCAACTCAGGAAATGTTCATGTTGTTTTTGTAAAAATTTAAAACTGCAACCATCTGTTTTTTTGATATTATTTTTGATTTTACTTATACCATCCTTGTAAACATGAATTATACTTACAAAAGATTTTTCTTTTTTTTCTTTTAAACACGGAGAGAATTTAATAATATTTTGATTCTACAAAGTCGTAATACATTGTATTACCGTGTAAACTGGCCTTAAGTAGCTTTCTTCCATAAGAACTTCGATAACTACTTTTTTCTGGATGTATTAAGATAAAAAAAATGACTTACTTTTGAATTTGTTCTTTTTGGCACAACCCTTGTAAAATTCATTAGTTTTTCAGTAGAATTGTATGTAGTGCTTTTATGTGTTTCTGATTACTTAACATATTATTTTGTAGGCGAAGATTTTACTGGGTCTTTAACCCGTTTATTTATGAACCGATTTTTTTAATTTTAACTACAAGGTATTCTACTAAGTCTATTTCAGGTAAAAAAGAAAAAGATTATAGGAATAGGTAAATTAAAGATTTTTATCTCAATTATTAAATAATAATTATTAAATACCCATGAACTTTAACTATGTTTTTGTTTGATTATTTTTTAATAAAAGTCGAAACAAATTTGTATAAAATTGATTTTAAATTGCACGATTTTTAAAACAAAAAAGACGATCTTTTTTATTTTTTTCTCAGGAAATTGACGATTTTGACACAAATTTATCTGGCAGCACTGATTAAAACCAAAACAAGAAAAGGCTAACCAAAATTTAAACTAACAAAATATAACAATTGTTTTTTGTTTATTTTCATCATATAAATTATGCATTTATCATTTATATTCCTTCTATTTTTTTATTTATTTAAAAAAAATATCTTCATTTTGTTTTTCTCGCCACCAATTTCAAATGTGACTTTTTTGACAGTTCTTGAAAGAAACTTTTCGCAAAATATTGTTATAGAAACACTTTTTCTCGCATCCTTCCAATAATTGCTGGAAAATTATTTAAATGACAGGTAATTCTCGCAAAAAAAAGATACAGAAACACTTGTGTGAGAAAAACCATTTTTTGTTTCATTTTTCACTGTTTCTGTCCCGATTCACTGGTTTCATTCGGAAAATTTTACGATGCGAGAAATACAGAAACGGGCTACTGCATTTGTGCTGATATGTATATATTGGTCCTAGCTAGACCCACACTTAAGCATACCGACCGATCCAGAGTCGATCTAACGACGTCCGTCCGAATGGCTGGCTGGCACAAGTAAACATTGTACGCAAATTAAAGGTCGCAATTTTGAAGATAATGAAATTTGGGACATAGGTTCTTATTGGTACAAGGACCAAGCCTATTGAAAATGCGGTAAGTCGGTCCATAAGTTCACATAGTCTCCATATTTTGTTTGCCCTAAATTGACCACCAAATGTTTTTGAGGGGCAAACAGCAAACAGAATAATCTGTCAGCAAACAAAAATAGTGACCACTAAGCAAATAGTCAAATATTTTTCTCGTTTTTGGGCAAATAAATAATTGTTTTTCCAAAAATTTTGTAAGATCAAGCTTGACGTGTGTGAACCAGCACTTTTTTTAATTTTTTTGTTAAATGTCAAAAGATTTTGTTATTCGTGCTTAATTCCCAGTTTTTATTATTGATAAAAACACTTGAAATTTATTGTTGATGGGATAAGCTATTCCTATGCGCATTTCACTGGTTGCTTAGGCCAGATCATCAGGAAACTTCATCCATAAAGATTTTAGAAAAACTAAAGATATTAAACCAAATAAAACTGTTAAGCGTATAAGACTTATAGCAACAGTTCTACTTGTAATAATATCAAAGCTTAAACAAAACACATCAACAATAAACAGTGGGTTTATCTCATCTTACATTCCCCACTACAATTAAATGTTTGTCAGGTCTGAACAAATATACCTTTACTGTGTAGATTGATTCAATTGCTAAATAATCGTGATATTTATTTTCCTTTATATTTTGTTAAGAAAAAATTCTAAAAAAAATTTATAGAAAAAATTAAGAAAAATCTTCATTAAGGGCCAAGCAAGTTTTTATTATATGCTGCATTTTGTCCTTCAGCTTTCGCGACGAGGTGTCAAATTGCTTTTTACAAAGGTTTGTCAGATGATCGACAGTTGCAATTGAACTGTGCACAGCACATAAACTGGCTTCTGCTGAAAGTGGTAACAAATTCTTTTAAAAGTGATTGGATGGTTTTTTGTTATGCCCAAAAAATTTTTGTGCTTTCTTGTTTCTGCATGTTGCTCCAGGCCACTAAATTTGGAAACAATATAGTATTTGCAGTAATTTCAAAAGTTTTTTTCATCTGGTTCTTTCACCCATTCCTTTAACCTTAGCAAATCCTTATAAAACTTTTTTGAATGGGTTTTACAAATTTTTGAAATTTGTTCCTTTTTTGATTTTTATTTCAGTTTATTTATACCCATATTAATATAGGTGGGATTCTAACGGGTATTTACTTGTTGTCTGGGTTAATACCGGGTACATACCGGGAATATTCCTTTTTTGGGAATTTATTTGGGTTTTTATAAAACAAATGAATTAGCAATCATTAACTGTCAATAACATAAATTTAATTTAAAATTACTTTTCGTTTTATAAAAACGTCGTTAAATACTTAAGAAGAAGCTGGTTAAATTGCACTTAAACTGCAATAAACCAGATCATGTTGATTTAAAATTGTGAAGAAGGTATGTGCTTATTAGTGAAGCATTTTTTTCAAATTTTGTACAAAACGGTTATACCCACCCTTTGGGTAAATACCAGGGTATTTACTAATTCTTACCAAATTTTCCCTGTTACCAGGTATTTACTAATTGGATATTTACCCTCTTATCATCTATACACATTAATGAGCATTTACATTATTGCATTTGTTTAAAACTAATTCAATGTTTGTACATAGAATCTTTTGTTTTTTTTTTTCTTTAATTTTTGTATTAAAATGAAAAATTAATGCAATATTTTTAACTCATAAGATTTTGTTTGTCGTGCTTAATTCCCAATTTTTATTCACTGAAATTTATTGTTGGGGGACAAATAAAATATTTAAAATACCACAAGAATTAAAAAAAAAATGCTAGTATTTTGTAAAAACATAATGCTGGAAAAAATGCTAGATGCTAAATCAGTGTTTTTTTATGCCAAATGACTTTAAAAAAAATGCTAGATCTAGCATGAAAAATGCTAAGCTGGCAACACTGACTATGATATACACAATTGGGGGATTCACAAGGTGTCATAAAGTCATAAGTCTTAAAATAATAACATGAAAAAATACGACTGTTGTGAACAACCCCTCATAATTTAGTGTGCTATTTTAAATTTGAATCAGCTGATTTCAATCAGATATAAAACATAAATATTTACCTAATATCAAAATATTTTTTAATTCTAATCCATGAATTAAAAAATTAAATTAGATCTTATCTGACTATTCTCCAAATAAATTTTATTTTGTTTGCTTACCAAACATCAGAGTCCTAAGCCGATATAATTTGACGCCGCAAGTGTTTTGTTGCAAAAATTGCTAGCCGCAGGTTGAATTCGGATATTAGCCGGATAAAACTATACCATCAAGGCGACGGCTTCAAAAACTAATGCGGCTCGGCTCAACCGCTCAGCGCAGGTCTCTTCTGATTAGTTACGACAGCACAATAAACATAGCAAGCAATGTTCTATTAATTTATGACACTTTTTGTTAACAAAGCAACAACAATATTTTTAAACCATTGTAAAATGTTAGAACATTATGACAATTTAACATGATAGCACACCTTGTGAATACCC
Source organism: Pollenia griseotomentosa (assembly GCA_963931875.1). Lineage (NCBI taxonomy): Eukaryota > Metazoa > Arthropoda > Insecta > Diptera > Polleniidae > Pollenia > Pollenia griseotomentosa. Next base: position 180,104,360 of record OZ007560.1, on the reverse strand, counting down.
CAAATAATCTTCTACAAATAACAAATCAAATAGTAGTTATGGCAATTTACAAACATATTAATTAAAAAAATTGTTAAAACTATAAGAAAAGTATTAAAGAATTTTCTCTAAGTGAAGTTAATATTTTTGAAGAGTCTGCAGCCATTATTTGCTTACATGCATTTTGTACGCATACAACAAGTACATCAAAGGGTGAAATCGTTAGGGGTCCATTACGTGCCATTTGGGAGTCGTTGTTGAATCTTCTGAACAAAATGCTTAGGCATATGATTAATTTAATTACAAGTACATATACATACATACATTGTACCTTCATTATTATTTATAAGTGCATGTTATTAAAATAATAAAATATACCCAACAAAAAATTGTGTTTACTCATATTGTGTACCATGGTGATTCGTTATGGGATATTTTTCAATAATGGAAAGTCATTTCAGTTGACTGTTTATTTTAAAAAAGCGCGGTGTGCATACTTTAAAACGAAAAATAGGGTGCTACACGGGGAAAAATTTCCAGCAATTTATGTGAATTTGTTTTTGTCGGGAATTTCATTATAAGATTTTATTAAGATAATGAGTGACATAATTTAAAGTTTATACATATTTATTCTTGTGTATATACATATAAATAAATTATACATATAAATTATATTAATTTAGTGGCACACTATAAAAATTAGTGACTTTTTATAGATACATATTTATTTTTAACTTTCAAACCATCGACGACGACAACGAGTGACATAATTTAAAGTAAATATTTATAAATTGTATTAATTTAGTGATACACTATAAAAATTAGCGACTTTTTATAGATACATATTGTTTTTTAACTTTCAAACCATCGACGACTTTTCCAATATTTCTGATAGTTAATTGAAGTGCCTTTAAACTTTTTGAAGGATTTTTTCACATTTCGGTTTAACAAAACATTTGGACAAACAAACTGGTAAACATTGCGAAACCAATTTGTTTTAAAGATAATTTCATTCCAGTGACTTTTGTAAATTATATAACACTTTTTCTGATAAAATTTATTAACATAATTCAGTCACTGTTTCCTTTCGTTGATTAAGTACAACCTCCAAATAAAACACCTATTAAATCGTTTTCGATTGCTCACTCATTGTTTACAATCTTAGTACGTTGCACAGTAAGAGATTTTGGAAAAAATTCTGGACATGTTAAAGTAGTCGAGTTAGAGTTTTAGATTTGAAGTCTTTAGGTTTATCAGGCTAGGTGTCATAGGTTCCCAAAGTAGGGCACCTCTTAATTTTAGCCCGTTTTTATCAGTGAAATGCAATAGTCGAGTTCTATCTACAAAAAAGTTAGCGACAGGCATAATTATGGCCTTTTTCCGATGTGCGAAAAAATTCTTTCTTGTATTAGTATGAAAGAAAGAAATCTTTCGCACATCGGAAATAGGCAGTTAATGTCTTATGGCTTTGGACATATGGGCAGTTCCAGCGAAAAGTCTACTTTTTGTAACGGAACGCCAGAATTAATTTTAATCGTTTCTCAAACAATTTTATATGTATAGTTTACTTTTTTATATTTTGGTGTAAAGCGCAACTAGCTCTAAATTTAGTAGAATAAGGAATAGCGGTTGAACAACATGGGCCTAAAATACAACCTTATTTGCATTCTGGAGTTATTTTAAAAAAAGTAGACTTTTCGCTGAAAATGCCCATATGTACCTTTAAACGAGCAAAGATTTTTAAATTTGATAGCTTGAAAAATCAATCTATATAAGTCCAAAGCTTACTAAAAAAGGTCAAAGTCAAAGTCTGTTTTTTTAACTTCACGCCAGCGCATATTTTTGCTTATATCTGCAAATCCTTGGCGTCGATTGTTGTAATTTTTTTCTTAATATTGTGCTACTTCATTACTTTGCATATTTTTTTTTACAAATTTGACTTTTTACAAATTTGACTTCCATATTCGACTTTGAAAATTAAAACTTGCCTTTTTCCTAGCCTGTAGTGGCATTTTCTAACTTTTAACGATAAATGTTAACGTTTATTTTACCGACACAGTTTATAGCGTTTAAAGCGTTAAAAACCACAGAATACAGCAATTCAGTAACTCAAGTTTAACTACATAGTTAAAAATGTCAATCAAGTGGCATCTTTGTTAATTAATTAGTATATTTAACGAACACTGTCATCGAGTGCAAACTACTTCTCGTGTGGAAAGACTTAAAGTACTTTCGAAACTAACAAAACCCCATTTAGGTTTTGCTAGTCTAGCGAAAATTGCAAAAATTCGGAAAATCCGCAAAAATAGGAAACATTTTTAATATTTCAAACAAGCCATAAAATTGATTAAAAGTCGCTAAAACTATAAGGAATTGCAAAAATTCGGTAAAATTTCTCAAATTAGCGGAAATTCGCAAAAATTTGCAAACAGCGGCTATTTATTAAAAATCGTTAAAGCTCTAAAGAACCACAGGAAAAAATCGCTTATATCGCGAACATGGCTAAAATTCGCGAAAAATTGCAAACTTGGAAAAAACCGTAAAATTTATTTAAAATCGCTAAATCGCTTAAAAAACAAGTTCTCGGAATATATAATTTTTTTTTTTTTTGCAAAAATAGCGAAAATTCGCGAAATTTTTTAATATTTCGAACAAACCATAAAATTGATAAAGTCACTAAAACTATAAGGAAAGGCAAAAATTCGGTAAAAATTGCTAAATTAGGGGAAATTCGCAAAAATTTGCTAACAGCGGCATGATTGGAAAGTCCACCACTTATTTTTTGGGTAGAAAAGAAAACACTTTTAGTGATTTCCATTAACTGCATCTAAAATGTAATATTTTTAATGATTTTAATAAATTCCCAAAAAAAAAATTTTTTAATATTATTTTTGCAAAATGTATGTAAATAACGTGAATTTTAAAAATATTAATGTGACTTTTATTTGCCAAAAATTTTTTTTTTTCTAAATAGCTACGAATTTAAAAATAAACAATGAAAAATATTTTGTCGCTAAGATAACTTAAATATCTGACGTTAAGATAGAACATAGCAGTAAACGTTATTGTTAAAAAAGTTACTGAATAAAATTTACGTTTAATTTGCTGTTAAATATTTTTAACAATTTAAATTATGTTAAAATTGAATAGAGAATCGCACTACTGGTCTAGTTTATTACAATCGGAAAATCCAGAATTATTTTTATTTTTTTTTTCAATATCTCCCACTGTGTGTCACCAATAAGAGGGTGTTTTTTTTTTTAGCTACATGAGAATTTAAAATGATAATGCAACACAGAAACATTGATGGAGTTAATTTTTTTTATTATAATCTGGTAAAAAAATTTTATGGCATTTATCTTATAAATATTTATGGTTTTCGGCATATGTCCGACTTACATAGTCCATTCGCACAATCAAATTGTTGACTTCTTCTTACAGTAAATCTGGCAGTATGGAGTCAATGGTGTCTTGAAAATTGGCTTCCAATATTTCAAGAGGGACAAACCAGTCCCATAAAAAGTAATCCAGAGGCTTCAAATTGCCCAAACGAGGGAGCCAGTGAAAAGGGCCACTTCTCGACATAAAGTTGTCACCAAGTTGATTTTAAAATAAATCGATTGTTGAACGCGCAGTTTAGCAAGTTGCTCCATCTTGTTGGAACCAAATGTCGTTGATATTTAGCTGATTGCCGTAATGGCAGCTGCTTGCTTATTTAACCAGATATGAGCTAAGTTAATTGGACGAAGGACGTTAATATGAACTTTTAGAAATGTCAACACAGTTTGATATTCTCAGCAGTCAAACCCTAGCTATAGATATCGAAAGTTCTCATGCAGCTAAAAAGAACTCTATATTAAAATGCGGATTAAATTGGTCTAAAACTACATTAAACAGAAATATATTACACTTAATATTAATGAAATGCAACCATAATCTTTCATCGTTTTTAAATTTAACCATGTGATGATGGCCGAAAATTTAAGAAATATGAAAGCTATATCGTTTATAATCATTTAATGAACTGTCTTAGTGTCCAATTAATATAAATATAAATTACTATAAATAAAAAATCCACCTTGAGCAAAAAATTCGTATGCCCATTAAATTGTTAACTTGTCAAAAATAATAATGCACAAGTTCTTATTTTTGGGGCTACTTTCACGTGCAAGTCTCAGAATTGAGTCCCAAATCAATGAGCTGAAAATGTTGTACTGTGTAATATAATGAGAAGATTTATTGGTACAAAATCTTCATTTTAAAAAGGCATTTATGCGTGGTGAGACCTCTCAATCAACAATATTTATCTATTACTTTTTTTCTTGTTATTTGAGTTAAACTATCCTCATCCAAATAATTTTTGAAATAATACGGATGTACTTAAAAGAAGGACGGAAGTTGACTGTTAAAGCCCATTCACATTAACAAAAAATAGAATTTTTGCAAATAAAAGCGGGGTAATGGATGAAATTTGGCAGAACACACAAATGCAATTATTTAATAATGTTTTTTTTTTTATTCTACCAAAACCATTATTGGGAATTTTTTTTTACTCTCTGTTATAATGGCAATCTATTGCATTTTTTTCAATTTCGTACGTGTGCGAATATTTCTGATGAAAAGTGATGAAGCGTAAACCCATTATATTTATATATTTAATATTCTTACGTTAATTTTGGCAAACACGAACAAATTTAATCGTGTGTCGTATTTGTGAATATTAATTTTGAATTTAATATAAAATTCGATCAATCAAATCTAAACAAAACATTTCGAAAAGTGCGTGCCGTTACAACGTTCAGAAATGAATATTCCGTATTTATTTGTGTTTTTAATATTTGTTCTGTGGATTTACTGGTTGTGGATACGAAGAAAGTTTTACGCGTTAATTTTGAAAATTCCGGGACCTTTGGGCTATCCAATTATTGGTATGGGTATTCATTTCATGCGGAGAGAAGGTGTGTGTTAAATATTTAATAAATGTGATTATAAAATATGAAAAATAAAGTTATTTAAAAGTCATCAAGATAAAAAACAAAAAAAAAAGATAGTTAAATTTTTAATGATCCGAGAGTTGACCTTTAAGGTTTTTTACCAAATCTTGTTTTGAAACGTTTTGTCAATTGATCACTACTTGTGTTGTTTTGCTTGACCCGAAAACTTGGCCAAAAATTATTTTTTGCAATAATAATGTTTTTGTTAATGAAGTTCGATTAAGACTATTTCAAAGCAAATAATTGCATATTAGGTTTTGGCAAAAAACAAATACCAGCTGATTTATGGGCAGTCGAGGTTGAGATTTGCAAGCAACGTTCACAGTGCAGCATAAAAAGTGTACTATATTAAAACGGGTTTTTTTATTAAGCTTCGTACAAACGGTGGTTAGATCTTACAATATTGTTCATTAAAATTGACTAAAAATGACTTGCAGCTGTGTGAACATTGTACGCTATTTTCATTTGGCAGATGTGTTAAATTAATGCATCTGACAATGGCACCATTGTCAGAAAAATGACAACATTGTAAGATCTGGGGCCAGAGTCTGGCATTCGTGATCGAGTACTTTCTCGATTCGAAAGCAGTTTAGTATCTGATTATTTCAGTCGATACTGAACGAATCGAAATTATTTTTTCGTTATTGTAAAGCATTTATGTGAATTTCACAATACTGAAAAAATAATTTCGATTCGTTCAGTATCGACTGAAATAAAATAGCTTTCAAATCGAGAAGTACTCGATCACGAATGCCAGAATTAGGCCCCTGACAATCGTCTGTACGAAGCTTTAGTTATTAAACAAAAAAAGGAAATCGTGCATAATATGGAGAAGAGAGGGGATAGTAAATAATTAAAATAAACCAAAAAATTTTGGTGAACGTTATTGCTTTTGTTAACCAAACGTGTAATTCTGACAAAAACCCAAGGCTAAGGACAGAGTTTCTACCAATAAGCCAATGAATTTGAATGGCTTTTAGTTTCATTTGAGTTAATTTTGCCTCTATATGGCATTTCCACGTTAATCGCCGATCCAGATGTATACCGAGATATTTTACATGCGAATGTTGAGGAATTATTTGATTATTGATTGTAATATGGGGGCAAGATTCCCGGCGCAAGGTGAATGTTATATGCACGCATTTTTGCTCATTGACCATTATCCTCCATTGTCTTAACCATATTTCTAGTTGAAATATATGATGCTGTAAGTAACGAGATGCTTCATAACGGTTTTCGTGGACGCCTAGAAAAGCTGTATCGTCTGCAAATGTTGAAGTTTGGGTGTAGTTGCTTGTTGGCATGTCCGAAGTATAAATTAAGTATAATAGAGGGCCCAGGATGCTGCCTTGTGGGACTCCAGCACCAATGGGCTGAGGTGAACTTAAGAAATTTCCTTCTTTAATAATAAATTGACGACCCACTAAGTAGCTTTCTAGCAGCTTGTGTGTGTTTGCTGGTAAATTTTTCTTCAATTTATGTAATAAGCCTTCATGCCAGACTTTATCAAAAGCTTGCGAAACATCGATGAAGAGTGCTGAGCAATATTTTTTTTCTTCAAATGCTTTTCTTATGACATTAACTATTCGATGAGTCTGTTCAATTGTGCTGTGTTTTCTTCTAAATCCGAACTGATGGTTTGGAATACATCTATTTTCACTTAAAATCGGTGTTAATTTTGAAACTAATAATTTCTCAAACAGCTTTGACATATTTGATAATAAGCTAATAGGCCTATAAGACTCAACTTTTGTATGATCTTTACCTGGCTTTGGTATCATGGTAACTAAGGAAACCTTCCATTTTTGAGGATAGTATTCAAGGCGTAAAATAGCATTAAAAATAAAAAGAATAATTTTCTTTGCTATGCGAGGTAGCTCTAAAAGCATTTTATTACTGATTTTATCAATACCAGGTGCCTTCTTAGTGTTTAAGTCACAAATAGCCTGTTCGATTTCTCTTATCTCAAATCTGAGGGGAATAGCTGCTCTAGCAGCAACAGGTGGTAACTCTACCGCAATATTGTGAGATATATTTGGTGTAAATACGTTTTTCAGGTGGCTAACAAACAGATTTCCTTTTTCAATATCGTTTCTTGCCCAACTACCATTCAAGTTTCTTAATGGTGGCTTAGATATAACTGGCCTTTTTAGATTTCTAGCTGCACGCCATAATGAGTAGTCAGATTGTGGAGTTGCATCAAGTTCCTTAAGATATTTTTCTAGAGAAGCCGTTTTCTGAGTCTGCAGTAACTTTCTTAGCCTTTTTGTGCACTCTTTTAATAAATTCTTAAGTTGCGGGGATCTGTACAGTTGCCACTCTCTTCGAACTCTCCTTTTTTCAGTCAAGAGCCGCTCGACATCTGAAGAATATATTTTATTATTTTTAATTTTTTTGGGGGTAACGCTGGAATGTTGAACAGCTAGTTTAAGATAACTGTCAAAGTTAACAATAGAGAGATCCACATTCTCCGGTGTACTAAGCGGAATATTTTCTAGGCAATGGGCACTGAGAAATTTTTTATATTTTAACCAATTTATTTGTGTGGCTGACGTCGCTAAGTAACATGACGGAGATACAATTCTATTTGGGTTCGATATAGTAACAATTGTAGGTGTGTGGTCGGATGATAATTCTAAGGAAGCTTCAACATGAATCGTTTCTGTGGGGATGTTTTTAACCACGCCAAAGTCGATAACATCTGGAATTTTTTGCTGATCAGTAGGCCAATATGTTGGTTGTCCGCTCGCGACCACGTTTAAACACATTTTAGAGATTGTGTTAAACAAAACACGACCTTTTGGTGTTATAAGTCGTGACCCCCAGAAGGTATGTTTAGCGTTATAATCGCCAGCGGCGAGGAAACAGGGTCCTAATGATTTAAAATATTTATAATATTGGCTTTCTGATATGGCAAATCTAGGTGGAGAGTATAAAGAAGAAATTACTAAGTTTCGATTAAGCTCTTCAACACAAATAGTCGTTGCTTGCAGATAATCTTCACAATGATCAAACATTAAGTAGTGTTTGATTCGGGCTTTTATCAAAATGGCAGAGCCTCCACAAGCTCTATCTCGAGGGTCCTTAGTATCATATAGTATATAACCATTGATTTTAAACGTGTTTCTTGAGGTCAAGTGAGTTTCAGAAACCAACATGACATCAATTTGTTTATTTTTTAGAAAGTATTCTAATTCATTTTTATGTTGGCGGATGCCGTTTGCGTTCCAAAAACAGATTTTTAAACAGTTCATGGCTTGTTAAGTACAGCTTGCAATAACATCGATTGCATTCTTAGAATTTCCTGCATCATATTACCCATTGTGTTCGTAAAATTATTAACTGTTTGCACTAATGTTTCCATGGTTTTTTCAAGACGACTTAAATTAGAAACTGGAGTTTCTTCATTAATTGGCGAAGCACCTTGCATTGGCACATGGTTTGATTTTAGAATGTTAGCGTAGGAGGTTCTGTTATTACTAGGCTGTGGAGCCTGAATGTCATTAGTGTTTAGCTGATTTGTTACCTGCATTTGAGGGGAATTAGTTTTCGGTCCAACCGACTGCTTTACGATAGTGTATACAGGGCATCCTCTATAATTGGCTGTGTGATTACCGCCACAATTGCTACATTTTTTAACGTTGGGGTCATTTTTAGATTTATCGCAAAGAACTGTACCGTGTAGCTCACCACATACTACGCAAACAGGGGGTAAGTAGCAGTATGCCTTAGTATGGCCAAATTCTTGGCAGTTCAAACATTGAACGGGACCACCTCTCTTGTGCGGCTCCTCTATAGTTACTTTTCTGTACAGAATGTATTTTAAATCATAGATGGGATGCGTTTCATTTTTTTTAAGCTTAACGTCGCCGGGTTCAAACTCCACTCGAAAAAGTGGTTGGGGAATTTTTTCTCTATTTTTAATGTTTGCTACATGTTTTACCTTGAAGCCTTTTTCTTCTAGGAATGTTTTTACGTCTTCTGGGTCCACACATGAGTCAATACCCTTAATCACTACCTGAAGACCTTTACTGCTTTTCAGTTGGTATGTATAAAAGTTTTTTTTTAGTGCCTCAAAGTTGTTTATTATTTTTCGAAAATCATTCTCATGATTGACTTGAATTTTTGTCTCGTTTATACTACCACGCTTGATAGCCGCTACGTAAAACGAATTTTCACCTATCACTGATATCAAACTCTTTATGAGCTCATTTGAATTTTGTTCCCTAAGATATATCGGGGGAGGCTTGGACGATTTAATGACGTTTGGTGCTTCAGAGGATTCATCCTCCAGAATCGCAAAACGATTTTGAGAATTTATTTTAGCAAAAGTTGGTACTTTTGAGGCCGAAGCAACTGCTGCAGAGGTAGGGCTGCGTCCCCGTTTGAGCACTGTTATGTACCTGTCCATACCAACTTGTACTGTAGGCTTTTGAGAAGTTTTTACTTGAGTTACTGAGTTGTCCATAGCGGCCGTTTTGGGGTTAACCGTATCATCACTTATTAAAGTTTTTTTTGGCTCTGCGGCAGCGCTTGCAGTTAACAAACTTGTTATTGTATTACGATCGACCGTATTTGTAAATAAAGAGGGTGAGAGCGAACGCGTTCGAGTAATAGGTTTAGCCGTTAAGTAATTGCTATCATCGATTCTTTTTTTTGTTTCTACTTTTGTTTCGTCAACACTCACTGTAACATACGCATTTCTTTCGTTATGTTTTATTGTTTTTGCATTATATGCATTCATAAGAGTTTTTTTTATATATTACTGTTTGTTTAATTGTGCTCTTCTTTTTATTTGTTGTTTAAAAACCCCGAGAATAAAAAAAGAATAAAGAAAAACAAGAAATGTTTTTGCTTAAATTGTATGTATGTATATGTATGTGTGTACATACATATATTTTTGTTATTTGTAATTTTTAATATTTGTATTATAAATATTATGTTCACTAATTTAAAAATTATTTTAAAGCGTCCATTCATTCGCTGATCTTATATTATTTTTTAAAAAAATAATATGATATTATAAATATACAATTATTTATGTTAAAAAAAAAACCGTATGCCGAGTTAAAAGAGAAAGACACGTCTGCATTCAACGAGCACGCAAGCAAAACTGTGGGTCGAACAAATAAAATTAAATTTAATGTTGTAAAAAATAATAATAAATGCATCATCTGGCAACACTTGTATCAAGTCGACGTGTGTTTTGTATTGCTCTGTTGTAAAAGACTAATTTTGAGTGTTTTGAACGTTTTTAAAAATCAAAAGGCAGTTTAAAATATTTTCGTTGTTTACCGTTGTGCTGGTGTTATATAGTATAGTTCCTGGATATCATATATTTGTAATTATAAAAGTCTACACTTATTAAAAACTTAAATATACAACTGTTTTAACAGCTGATCGATTTGCTAATCAACACATACAACTGTGAACGCACGAGATCGTTATTACCGACATTACTTAGTTCCAACTGTATTGGTTTGTGTATTGGCTAATTTATTTTTCGGTGTCGCCCTCTATTAACGACTAGATTACTTTTCATCCAGTCTAACCCAGTAAACAATAATATTTAAAAATTATCACTTTTAAAAAACACTAACATATATTACTTTTAACTATGGATTGTTTGAATGTTAACTGTAATATATCTGGTGATGATCGTATGATATCCTGTTGGCTGTGCTCAGGATATTATCACCTTAAATGTACAAAACTGAAGGCCCGGGATGCGGATGCGATTGCTGATCAAGCCAAGTCTCTTCAATGGTGTTGTGTTAACTGCAAAATAATAAATATGGAATTCTACAAGTTTTTTAAAAGCTATAAAAACGAATTCGACCAACTCAGTAAAGATTTTGTACTGGTTCAAAATAAATTATCTAAATTTGGTAAATTATTTACAGAATTTTCTAATTTGGAAAAATTCGAATCTACGCAAGATCGTTCATCTCCTAAGCGGAAAAAAACTGCTATTAAATCATCTGCAACTGCTATAAATTCAATATCGTCCATTCAAACACCAACGACTTCGGTCGGAGGTAATAATAATGTGGTCTCTATATCAGCTTCATCTTTGAATGTTCCTGCTCTAGAGCCCAATACCCCGAATTCAGGTGTTACACCACTTGTCGGAGTTAATAATAATGTGGTCTCTATATCATCTTCATCTTTAAATGTTCCTGCTCTAGAGTCTAATACCCCGAATTCAGATGTTACACCACTTGTCAATATTGACACTGGTCTCGCTAATACATTTTCCACAATGACGCAAATACCGAATAATTATGTTGCATGTAATCAAACTGTTCATAATCCACTACGAGCTGTTCCACCAAGAAAATCAGTTTTCATATCTCGGTTAGCTTACGGTACGTCCTCGGAAGATGTAGACTACTACATAAAATCTAAACTTGGTTCGAACACGATATCTTCAATTCATCAATTTCAATTCTTACAACCACGATCAATTGCTTCATTTAAGGTTACTATTTCTGCGGATTGTTTTCCTTCTGTTTTGGATCCAAACTTCTGGCCCGTTAACACTTTGGTTCGAGAATATATTTACAAAGAAAAACCTTTATTCAATAACGTAGCCAATTTACCTCAACGTAATATTAATGTTCCAAAAAACTAAATAATAATACTGCCAACGTAATGTCCTTACTCTATCAAAATGTCCGTGGCCTTAGAACTAAGTTATCTAATTTATATGTTGAAAGTTTTAACATCAATCATCAGGTGCTAGTATTTACTGAAACATGGCTAAATAATAATTTCCTCAGTACTGAAATTCTTTGTAACAAATTCAACATTTTTCGCCGTGATCGTGAAACTTATGGCGGTGGAGTTCTTATTGCGGTTGCAAATAGTTTATATGCGGAACGTGTAAATATTGATTCATTTGTGGATATTGAATTCATCGCTGTTGTAATCAAGCTAAAGCATAAAAGGTTCTTAGTAACATGTTCGTACATTCCTCCATCATCCCCGCAGTCTCTTTACATTCAACACGCTGAGGCTATTAAACATATTGCTCAATTTTCTAATGAATTGGATACCCTTATAGTTATGGGTGACTTTAATTTACCTTCATTATCTTGGAAATTTGTCCCAGAGGATAAATATTACGTTCCGATTAAACTTAGTGACAGTTCAAAGGATTTTATCAACATGTTACAAGACATGGGTCTTTTTCAAATAAACGGAGTAATAAATGATTTTTCGAAAATTCTTGATTTAATTTTGGTAACTGATAAAGATGACTGTAATGTTAATCGCACAATCCCTGTAACTACTCCTGAAGATCGATTTCATCCTGCTATTGAGTTAATCATAAACCTCCCATTGGAACACAATTATATACTGCCTACCATACACGAAAAAGTTTTTGCATTTAAACAAACAAACTACAATGCACTAAATGAATTAATCGTAAATGTAGACTGGAATAGCATTTTGGCATTTCCTTCTGAAAAAAATACACATATTGATCACATATTTAAGGTGCTTTACAATAAACTTTTTAATTTTATGGATTTATGTATTCCAAAATATAGAATGAAATCTGAATCTGGCCCACCTTGGAATAATGGGCAATTATCTCGCGCTAAAAATAATAAAAATAAATGCTACAAAAAATTCAAACGTTCTGGATCTTCTGTTGATTATTCAAGATATGCTGTAAGTCGAGCTGAATATACAAGAACAAATAAGTTATGCTATGCACTTTACTTGAATAAAATCCAAAATAATATAAAATATGATCCGAAATCATTCTACAATTTTATAAATTCAAAAAAAAGAACAACTGGTTATCCTACAGTGATGAAATTTAATCAAAATGAATCATGTGATGCAACCTGTATAAGTGATTTGTTCGCTGATTTTTTTTCTACCACTTATTCAGATGCTACCTATGATAAAAATGGTAATTATCCGTTTTCGATAGCAGAAAATCCAGCTATATCAATTTCGTTTTTTGATACCCAAACTGTCGCAAATGGTCTAAAAAAGCTAAAATTCTCTTACAAATATGGTCCTGATAAGATCCCGAGTAATATTTTGATTATGTGTGCTGAAGCCTTATCTATCCCTTTAACGATATTGTTCAATACGTCAATTAAATTTGGGTATTTTCCGAAAATTTGGAAGGAATCTTTTATTGTTCCTTTGTTTAAGTCTGGCACTAGATCTGATATTAAAAATTACCGTGGTATTGCAAAGCTTAGTATCATACCTAAATTTTTTGAAAAATTAATAACGGAAAATTTATATTACCAAATCTCAAACATAATATCTCCATATCAACACGGATTTAAAAAAGGTTGCTCTACCACTACAAACCTTCTTCAGCTCACAATTGCTATCAATCGTGGTTTTTTCGCAGGGAATCAAACAGATGTTATCTACACCGATTTCAGCAAAGCTTTTGACAAAGTCAATCATGCTCTTTTGGTTAAGAAGCTTCAAATAATGGGATTTACTGATCTTACCTTAAAGTGGATTTACTCTTATTTATCGAATAGGGTCCAAACTGTCCTTTTTAATAAAACGTTTTCAAGAAAAATAAATGTGCCATCAGGTGTACCCCAAGGCAGCCACCTTGGACCTGTATTATTCTTGCTTTTTATAAACGATTTACCTGGAGTTATAAAGTTTTCAAATGTTCTGATGTATGCTGACGATGTAAAGATATTTTTAACTTACAACCATGTGTTAGATCACCAACGTCTACAAGATGATCTAAGTTGTTTTCATGAATGGTGTAAAGCAAACTTAATGGAGCTTAATTTAAAGAAGTGTAAACTAATGCGTTTTTCAAGAAATAATCCAGCTATAGTATATTACTTCCTAGGTGGTATTCAAGTTGATGCAGTTGAAAATTTCCTTGACCTTGGAATACTACTTGACCCTAAACTTAGCTTTAATTCGCATATTACTTTTATGATAAATAAAGCTAGAGGAACACTTGGATACATAAAACGCTGGGCAAGAGAGTTCGATGATCCGTATATTACAAAAACCTTATATATGGCACTTGTAAGGCCGATTCTTGAATATGGATCGATTATATGGGACCCCATTTACCAAACTTATTCAAATTTAATTGAATCTGTACAGAAACAATTTCTGCTCTTCTGTCTTCGCGGTTTACATTTTAACCCACTAATGTTGCCCTCATACACATCTCGACTGGCTCTGATAAAGCTCCCTACTTTAAAAAGTCGTAGAACAATGCTGAATGTATCGTTTATTCTGAACATTATTAATGGTGATATCTGCGCTGGATTTTTAATTAATGAGATTTCATTTAATATTCCTCAACGACCATCTCGAAATTTCATACCATTATCCATTAAATTCTTTAGAGCTAATTATGGTGATGCTGACCCTCTTAGAAGAATGTGTAACACTTTCAATCAATTATATAGATTTATTGATTATTCGTTGGATCCAAAGTTAATAAGTAGATTAATAATTGCTTTTCTTAATTGATCATAAAATTTGTGTAATGTAATCAAATGTTAGTTATAGTCTATCACATTGTTAAATCAACTTCTCTCCTCATAAAGACCCAGAATATATTCATTGATGCGAATTTTTTCTTACAAACGTCAATTCTGCTTAACTATTTGTGTTTGTGCATGACCGACCTCAATTAGTTTTATGTCCTCAACATTATCTCAAAACATACTTGCCCTTTATCACCACCCCTTAGGGGGGCTATCATTCAACTATGGCGGTTTAATGAAATTCTTAAATTTGGTCCGTGCAGCGCCTGGGATGCCTCTAGATGGGTCAAATGTATGACCGACCCCACTTTAATTTTCATCCCCATCATTTGATTGTAACATACCTACCCGATATCTCTATTCCATAAGAGGGCTCCCATACAAAATTTTCAATACAGACTAGAAATATATTGAAGAACAAGACCCATAACTGGCCAGGAGTCGGCTCTAGGGGAATAAAATGTATGACCAACCTCAATTAGTGTTTTGTCCTCAACATTTTTTCAAAACATTCTTGCCCTTTATCTCCACCCCTTAGGGAGGCTGCCATATAAACAGGCGTTTTATGAAATTTTTAAATTTAATAGAAATTTTTCGTCTTTTGTGACTTAAATCAAAAGTTGTTAACAGATTTTAATCATTTATGGCTTTTTTATACGTCTAGAAAAAATTATAAGCGTAGCTGCATATTCTAATTTTTTATGATTTCTTAAAGAACGAAAATTTTGCTAAAAAACTATTTTTTTATTGCAAAAAAAAAATTATGTTTCTAAAACGACTGCGCATATAAGAAAAACCTTTAACATCAAAGTAATTTTTGGGAATACAAAACTTTAAATTACCAAGATTTTTTTTCGTGCTTAATACCCAATTTTTATTCTTGATAAAAACACTGAAATTTATTACATTCCCCACTACAATTAGTTGAAATTCTCTCAACATTAATTGTAGTTGTTAGTAGGTTAAGAAAAACAAAATAAAAACAACAACAACTACAATTAATGTTGAGAGAATTTCAACTAATTGTAGTGGGGAATGTAAGGTGAGATAAACCCACTGTTTATTGTTGATGTGTTTTGTTTCAACTTTGATATTATTATAAGTAGAACTGTTGCTAAAAGTCTTATACGCTTAACAGTTTTATTTGGTTTAATATCTTTAGTTTTTCTAAAATCTTTATGGATGAAGTTTCCTGATGATCTGGCCTAAGCAACCAGTGAAATGCGCATAAGAATAGCTTATCCCATCAACAATAAATTTCAAGTGTTTTTATCAATAATAAAAACTGGGAATTAAGCACGAATAACAAAATCTTTTGAAATTAAAATTTTGTATTCCCAAAAATTGAAATTACTTTTTGATAAGAAAATGCGTTTCTTTAATAAATTAAAAATTTTATTTTTTTTAGTGGCTTATTTGATATTTTTAGTTTTTATTTTGTTTAATAAGAGATTAAGGAAAGACTTGTTAACAACTTTTCTAAAAAATTATTATTTTCTAAGTTATGAATTATAACTTAAAAATATGACTTTTTTCAAACTTTGGTGGGCGTGAGGGACGGCTTAACCTTCGCCGACACCCACCAAATTGGCGGGTGAGACCTAAGGAAATCCAACTTTTGATTTTAACGGTCACCCTAATGTACATATATTACGAATGGTCTTGCTTTTAGCGCTCGAGCCGGGCTTGTGTAATGCCACCTTAAGGTTTCCGTACACGACATGGTTTTTACATCTGACTTGTCAAATTTTCTACTGCAAAATTCATACATTAGGTTGGGTCGATTTAGCAATTTATATTGTGCCAACGATTTTTCGAAAAAAAGTTCCACTACAAAATATCAAACGAAACGAAATTATTAAAGAAATTGTTGACCAAACTGAACTGGCTGTCAAAACTTAAGATTAAGATGGTGCGGAAAATATCCTAACTGGAAACACGGCGAAAATACGAAGTGTCAAAATTGTCGCTTCAATTCTTATTACGTGCAAGCTTCTTTAAACTTGCCCCCAACAAACACGAGTCGCAGCAACATAGCCCCTTATGTAAACAGCCTCCATTATTGTTAGACAGAAGCATACGTTAAAAATATCTTTATATCTTTTATTTATGCCCTTTAGAAATGGGATTTTCTAATTCCAAAGCGTTGTCGACGCGTTATCAAGGTTTGCTACATATTAATTACATGGGCTTAAGAATTTAGTTTAGTTTTGGTTAGATTTCATAAAAGAGCATTTGCTATTTAACAATACCATTTGCACCAAACCCGAGCTCTGCTTAAGTATTAAAGATACTTAACTAAATTGTACCAGCGTAAAAGCTTAAGGATTTTAACCCGTGTGTGCATATAATCAATGATGCGTTTTAAAAATTAAAAAAAAAAATATTTATTATTATTCATTTAGATATACTTCCCACATTTAAAGAAGAAACACGAAAATTTGGCTCAGTATTATTTTCGTGGTTGGGTCCATACCCATTTCTGGTAATCAGTGAGCCAGCAATTGTGCAGGATATTTTGACTTCTCGTCATTGTATTAATAAAGGCGTCATCTATGATGCTCTAGATGATGGAACAGGAAAAGGATTATTCAGTTTAAAAGGTCAGGAAGGTTTTTGTTTAATTTCTAAAATAATAAAAAAAAACCTGAAAATGGTTTTCCCGTAGATCCAGAATGGAGTGTTCATCGAAAACTTTTGAATCCAGCATTTGGTCATAGAGTTTTGTTAAGTTTTATACCCACTTTTAATTCGGAAATAAACAGATTTTTAAAAATCATTGACCAGATGACAACAAAGGAATCAGTGGACTTAATGGGAATACTTCAGGAATTTACTTTAGATATCGCAACGAGTAAGTCATTAATTTTTTAAATATTTCAAACAAATAATTGGGGACCAAATAATATCTAGAGACTACAATGGGCAAAAGTGTGTCACAGGAATCCAATGAATCGAATACAGATTTAATGTCAAATTATCAGTGGTAACTTCGTTTTATGTCAGTGTAAAGATTTTGAGATTTTTAAAATCCTTCTTTATTTAATTAGTGTTATAAAAAATATGACGGAAATGTGCTTCTCCCCCTGGTTAAAATTTTATTTCTTACGAAGACTTTTGGGAATTTATGAACCATACAGTGGAGCCAAAAAGAAAATTCGCCAATTTATAAGAAAAGTAAAAATCTGAATATTTATTTGTTATCAATATAATATGTATTTTGTTCTTTAAAGCTAATTGAAGAAAAAATGTCAAAAATGAATGAAAGTGTAGTTAGTGGCACAAAGAATATATTCATTGATTTGGCCATAGACTTAATGAGGCGCGGCCATTTTTCTTGGGAAAATGTTGAAGATGAATCAAATGTTATTGTATTTGGAGTAAGTTAATTATCTCATCAAGGTCTTTTAATTTTAAGTATTATTGGCTGAAAATGTTCAATTTTAGGCTTTTGAAACTACAGCCAATACAATTGCCTACACGCTAATGCTCCTCGCAATGTTTCCCGAGTATCAACAAAAAGCATTTGAAGAACTGCTTTCAATATTCCCTAATCAAGGAGATTTTGAAGTAACCTACAGTAATACTCAGGACATGATTTACATGGATATGATCCTAAATGAGACAATGCGTATTTTGGCCCCAGTACCAATTGTCTCACGACAGACTTCACACGAAGTTAGACTGTCGAATGGAATTATTTTACCGAAAGGAATACAAATAGCAGTAAATATTTTCCATATGCATCGACGAGAGGACATATGGGGACCAGAGGCTCATTTATTTAACCCATACAACTTTCTACCATCTAATATGGAGGGAAAGCATCCGTATGCATTTATACCCTTCACCAAAGGCATTCGAAATTGCATTGGTAAAAGCGCATATAATTTTATCGCAATCGTAAATTAATTCACAATTCTTGTTTGTTTTCAGGATGGAGGTACGCCTTAATATCGACAAAGATATCCTTGGCCAAATTATTGAGAAACTATAGCTTTACAACCAGTTTTAAATATGAAGATTTAGAATTTGTTGAAGATATAACATTAAAATTGAAAAAAATACCACTTTTGACCATAAGAAAACGAGCTGGTTAATCAAATAAATATTGATTTAAGAAGTATTTGTTTAATGAATTTAAATTTTTTTATAAGAATAAATGATTTTTTAAATATAACTCTAGATGGTTACTGTTCGTCGAATCGACGAAGCTCATTTACTTTTTATTATATACCGTTTTTATGAGTGTTCAAAAAACGCCCTTTTTGTCAACAACATCAGCTGATGTCGTAAGCTTGTAGTGAGTGGAAGTACGCTGGATCCCCATTTTTTAAAGTTAAAATTCAGAGGTGTGTACTCGTCGCAACGACGAAGAGTAACCATTTGGCGTTTTCTTTTCTAAAAAAAGTGTTGCATAAGTGTTACATGTGACTTGGCAACATTTTTAAATGCGCCCCTAATTTTTAAGAAGTTTTTTATTAAACAATTAAGTACAATAAGCGCAAGGTAAATTCAATTACAGGTGGTGGCAAGACTAAAACAATCCAAAGCCAACATAAACAACAGATGTTTTTTGTATTGCATTGTAAGTGTTTACGGCTCGAAACTTGCCACCAGCTTGTACTGAATTCGCCTTGATCTAGTGCTGCACTCATGTCACTTTAATTAAAATGAGTGTTGAAGATGTAGCATTTTTTTAATTTTAAAGAGAACATCATCAGAAAAGAACGCATTACACTTTTAAAATAACACATGTTTTTCAGAAAAGAACCTAAAAAAAATTTAAATGCAAAATTTTACTCAGAAACGAAAACGCCATTAGTATAAGATTCGAGACACCTCCCTTGCAGACCTTAATTTAGGAAAACATTTTAAATAAAATACCCAATCGACAAGAATCCGTCGAAAATGTTGTCAAAGGACCAAAAGAGCGTAGAACTTGTCACCTGTGTCCCTAAAGCAAACTCAGTAAGACGAGAAGTACGTGTAATATATGCCAGAAAAGCATCTGTTCACGCAGAGAAAAAACATGATTATTGAGTGATCACTACAACCATTTTTATTTATATTTTCCAAATATATTTACCAAAATACATTTATTAAAGTCCTCATATAATTTTAAAACAAATTTTATGTCCTAAACATTTTCAAATGTTTTACACCTAAAAAGTAACTCTGATCTAGCTGAACAGATTAAATTATGTGAAATGTTTGCTACTATAATATATACTATATTTTTAAAATAACAATTTAATTCATAATATTAGTTTCACATAAAAGCTATGTTTAAAACCATAATTTTTGTTTGCTTCAAAACACATTCTCTAAATGAGCAACCATTTATTGTCAAAACAAACATTGTGTGTTTATAAAGCAAATAAAATTTTCTCCCACGTTATTTCTATCCGCGAGCGTCAGTTAGACCCCTTTCAGACTCGGCAAGTTAGTTGCGCAAGTTACTTGCCGTCAACAACAAAATCTGTACAAAATTTTTTTTCTTAACCCCGACCTTACCGCTAACGTCTACAAACCAAGAGTTGCTCAAGAGACTTGCGCAAGTAACTTGCCGAGTGTGAAAGGGGTATTACATAAGTCATAACAAAAGAATTAAGATGTTTTTCGGGAAGAAAAAGGCCATGCTGCCTTGCAAATTTAGAAAATAGGTTATAATACTTTTTTTAAAACAGGTAAGTGATTTATAAATGTATAGTTATAAAAAAAATGTATATAATAACGTTGTCTTTCTTGCAGCAAAAAAAAAACCTACAATATTGAAACCGGCAAATAAATTTCGACACAAAATTTTATCATTAGCCCCGAATAAATATAAAAACGTATAAAAACTGGTTGATGCGTCGGGGTAATTCGTGGAGATTCGCAAAAGATATTGTGGAATTCCACCAGGAGATGACAAACAATTTTCTTAGGATTAGACTTTTAACAACATATCACCGAACTGCAGACATATAAGATTGTTGCAGAAGACGTTTTGTATGCTGACAATTTATATCAAACAGAAAAACTAGCTTCAACAAAAGTAAGTACTTACATTTATACATATGTACGTTTATAACAAATAATAATGATTAATTTTATACATATTTAATTAATTTAATTTTTTAATAAAGCCATTCCGTGTATGTATATACCTATAATACAAAGTTATGTACATGCAATTTTTATAAAGAATAAATTTCTAAATTTTGTAATGCAATACCCCTGTTTTCTCGTCCGAGAAAACGGATGTTAATTGTATTAAATAAATAAGAATTTAACCTATATATTTAACATCGAAACAGTAATCAGAGAAGTAACCTTGGGAGCCTTTATTAAACTAGCAAACAATCGGGGGGGTGGTATTCTTGTACCTCTCTTTTTACCGCAATGACAAATTGCATTGCTCTTTTATTGTAGACTCCCTATTATCCCTATTCTTGTTATTATTAATTTCCCAGATGGTAAGGGTTATTACACATTATTTCCATTTGAATGATTCTATTGTCAAAATTTACGTATTCAGATATCCCCAAGATGTAATTAGGGTTTACGCCTCAATACCCCCGCCGTCCTATGTTCTAGTAGCGGTTATAAAGTCTAATTTCTAGAACCCCTAACGATATCTGTTTTTTTCCCTCACCCCATGATCATTAAGAAGGCCACAATAATATTAATTTTACTTCTTCATTTTACGGATATATGACATTTATTGAATTCATTTTATTTTATAGCCTTATTGTAGATATTGAAACTATATAAAAATTTTTATTCCTACATACATTGCTTCCGTTGAAATAGGAACAAACTTTCGTAAAACTATATAAAATAGAAACTACTTAAATAATTAATTGGTTATTTACATGAGAGTCACAGTGCAAATATAAATTTTCTTGACATACTATGTATTAATTCGGATTTACCAGGGCAAAGTTAGTTATTCGTCTATTGAAAATTAAATTAAAATCCTGTAAAACCGATCTATTTTGTTACATATTAGTTACAGGTGATCATTCAAATATTTAACTTAGCCTAGTTGGCAACTTTGAATTTTGTACAAACAACTAGCATACTCCATTAAGAAGCAAAAACAAAACAAATCCCATTCGTTGTAATTATGACATTTCTCTTTATTTGTTCTTCTTTTGGATGAAGCACATACAGATGTAGTTATGTAATTATATTTAAATCAGAGTTTTTTTTTTTTTCTTGTACCAAACACACTTTGTACACACAAAACCAAATCTAGAAGTTTGATTGCAACATGTTTGATACCATTATCATTATTTGTTTTTGTTTCTTTATGGGTTTTTTATGAAGATTTCCATATGTATATATGTAGTTGTTTGTACCTTAATAACAATGCAAGAAAAACAATATAATATTATGTATGGACTTACCACTGAATCGCGATCTGAAGGAGGCCTCCTCGGGAACTCGATGCAGATGTTAGTACTGTGAAAAAGAGAAGATTGGTTGTTCTTGCATAGTTTGTTATGATGATGATTGCCAAATGGGTTGGTTAATGATGTTTTTATTTTTCTAATTTTCTCCGGTTCTAGCTACACTGTTTCCACGCAAATTGTATTTTAATATTCGACTTGAACTTTCGACACCGAATTTTCGTAATATTGTCTTATAAGAATAGTTTTGTTTTTCACTTTGCACTGTCGTTAGATAATTCTATATAATTAAGTTAATAATGATATAACGATAACTTATGATTCAAGTTGGTTTTTCCCGTTTTATTGGACACCGGGAAAATAAGAGGTTTGCTGTATATGCCATAGACAAATGTACCCTTTTACCCGTTCTGGTAATTATTGTTGGTATTTTATTTGCACCAGCAAAACCTGTTTGGGGTCAAATAATTTAGAAGTAGTTGTAGGTCGGGATATGAGGGTTTGAGTCGAGATATGGAGGCGGTGTCAATACAAAGGTATTGCCGTATGTTATGTCTACTAGCTGTTGGTGGGTGGTTGGACATGAAATATTTACAGGTGAGGTGTACGTAGTCCTCGGACAATGTGTCAGAGTTAATTTCCACTTATTCTCCAGAAAATTGCTACTTAAAGCAGTAAATTTAATAGTGGTTTCGCTGCCAATTGATCTATGTATTGTCCCTTCTACTTGGTTTTACGGAACAAGGGCGTTAGTCCGATTTGGCTATCGAACGGTAAATAAAAAAGTTTCGGTGTGGTTTTTATGTTACGGGGCTAGGTGCGACACTTGCGTTGTATTATGGTTGTACGGATGGTACTTTTTAAACCAGGTTGAACAAGATAATTGGTTGATGTTATTGGTGACTCGTGGTCACAGGTTTAGTGGTTTCACCAGCTTTCACTAAGGGAAAAGTAGTTTGAGTATTGTTTCTTTATATTTAAAAGCACCAGCTACTATAGATTGATAAGATTTACCTTAATAACCGCAGAAGACGACCAGTTGTATAAATTAACGAATTTGTTTGCTAAAATTTGCATAGATGTTTAAGATTCTTGGAAAAATTTTCTTTAGCAATTTTCTTTTTAGGTGGTGTGTCGCCTATGCCATTTGACTAAAAAAAGGAAGGATCGTTTAGTTAAACGATATAACGAAAGATGGTCAACGAAGAAATTGTACTAGATCAGCCAATAAATGTCAAAAGTGTTAAAGTTGCCATAGCGCACTATATGCAAATAGGGGTTTCGTTGATTAATAGTTTTCTATTAAAATGCGAATCTTGCTTTTTATTCGTAAATTACCCTATCTGGGAACGTGTTAATAAAATAAATATATTATTAATAATTATTTTATTCTTCCGTTGAAGAAGTACCTTAGCATTTGGATAAATAGTTTAAAAAGTTAAGTTGTACCGACCTATTTCCTACCATTATTGTTTTCACATAAACGACCGTTACAAACTAGATAATTTTTCAGCTTTGCTTAAAAAAATTAGCTGGAAAAATGGTTTTAGGGCCGAATGTCCTTTCCGTGATATGTACCTATCAGCTTGCCTTGTAGGTCTTCCAAAATATAATAATGGTTTCCTATTTTCTCCCTTATTCTTGCTTTCACAAAGACGGGTGCCAGTTTCGCATTAAACCCTTTCTCGAAACTACTTTGAACAAAATTGCGTCTAAAAACTTCCTGATTAACCTTAAAGTCCTGAGGTTTCGAACGAAGGTTATATTGAAATTGATTTCTATCGTAAGCTTGTTTAATACACTTCCTAATGTCTTGTCGAATGAGTTGTAAGTGATCATCACGATTTATGGTTGTGGATGGTTCATCCAGCAATGAAAGTTTGCGCAAGAGATCGTATGAAGCGGCATGAGTAACCATGTTAAAACCGAATAAGGCGTGATAGGGAGAACATTTAGTCGACTGATGATAGGAGTTTCGGAGAGCACAACTAATAAAACTTAATTTTTCATCCCATTGCCTGTGGTCGGTTTTTAAATATGCTCGTATCCCTGCTAGAATAGAGCGATTCACCCTTTCTGAGGCGTTGGATTGGGGGGAATAGTATGCTGTGTATGTATGTTTTATACCGTAACTGGTGAAAAATGCATTTAACTCGTTGGATTTAAATTGGCTACCATTATCGCTTATGACAACTTCAGGTACTCCATACATATGAAATATATTTTTCTCTAAAAAGTCTTGAATGTTTAGGGCTGAGAATTTCCTCAAGGGACAAAGCCAGTGGAATTTTGAAAAATGATCCAAAACGATTAACAGGCCTATAAAACCGGATTTGCTACGAGGGTACGGACCAAGAAGATCGATGTACAATCGTTGGAATGGTCGTATAGATATGGCTGGGTTTCCCATAGGTGGTTTCATAATAAAATTAGGAGACTTAGTCGTTTTACAGATATCACAATTTTTTATATAAGTTTTTACGTCTCGTATAATTCCCGGCCAATAGAATGTTCTTCGAAGAAGATCTAACGTTTTGACTATACCTCCATGTGCAGAAGTTGGTGCATTATGGGCATTTTTAATGACATCATTGCGAAGTCTTTTGGGAATCCAAAGTTTCCACGCTTGTTGTTCTTGTTCATTGTCACCAGTATAATGTTCGATTCTATGGTATATGAATTGGTCCACTATTTTTATGTCAGGGTATTTCGATTCATTGCCGGTGATTCGATTCTTGAGTTCCTCATAATCTTGGTCGAAAAAGCACGGGGATTGCAAATCTACAATCGGTTCAACTAACTCTACTGCAAGTATTTCGTCAGCAGGAGATCTGGACAGGACGTCGGGTACAATATGGTCCTTCCCTTTCCGGTGGCTTATTGTGAATTTGAAGCTTTGAAGTTTTAAGACCCATCTAGCCAATCTTCCGCTGAGATCGGGCTGTCTCATCAACCACACTAGACTGGCATGGTCGGTTATCACCTCAAACTCCTGCAACTCAAGGTAACATCGAAATTTCTTTATGGCTTCTACTGCCGCCAAACACTCCCTTTCTGTGACGGAATAATTGCGCTGCGCTGTATTTAGCTTCTTACTCATGTATGCAATAGGTTTTTCTTGTTGCTCATCATCTAATTGCACCAGAACCGCGCCTATGCCGTAATCACTTGCGTCACAGTGCAGGAAAAATTTTTTGGAAAAGTCGGGATTACTTAAGACAGGTGCACAGGTGAGCAATTGTTTTATTTTTTCAAAAGCAGTTTGAGCAGCATCCGACCAAATGAACTTCTTTTTAGTTGATAAAACTTCGGTTATAGGGAATATTTCAGATGAAAAATTTTCTATAAAACGGCGATACCACCCCGCCAATCCAACGAATCCTCTTACTTGCTTGATATTCTTTGGAATGGGAAAATTTGTAATCGCGCTAAGTTTCTCTGGGTCAGTTGAAATGCCTCCATTCCCTATAACGAATCCTAAATAAGGGACTCTAGTCACGCAGAAACGGCTTTTAGATATATTCAAAGTTAAATTTGCCTTTCTAAATTGAGCGGACATTCTAACTAAAATTTCAAGATGGGACTCAAAATCTTCAGAAACGATGATAAGATCGTCTAGATAGCCGAAAACGCAGTGGCGAAGATCAGGTGGTATAATTTCATCTACCAATCTACACATCGTCTGTGGGGCATTGCACAGCCCGAAAGGCATCACAACAAATTGGTAGAGAGGCCTTCCAGGTACTGTGAATGCCGTCAGATGTTTAGATGACTCATCCAACCCAATCTGCCAATACGCATCCTTTAGATCAAGTTTTGTAATGATGTTTGCCTTTGGCAATCTAGCAAATATTCCCTCTATATTTGGAAGCGGGTAGGCATCCTTTTTAGTTACCGCGTTTACTTTTCTAGCGTCTAAACATAAACGAACTTTGTTCGGTTTCACCACCAACCTCATAGGTGAACTCCATGCCGAAGATGACGGTTCTATTACCCCCAAATCTAGCATTCTATCAATTTCATTGTAAATAAGCTTTTCAACAGCAGGGGACACGGGGTAAAAACGTTGTTTAACTGGAGTTGCATTTCCTACTTCGATTTTGTGCTTTATTAAACTGGTTTTGCCTAGACCCTGTTTTTCAAAATTTGGAAATAAAGTTATGACCGTTGAAAGTTGTTGCCGCTGATCTCCGGTGATAGGATAATAGGTATCATTGTCTTTATCTAAAGATATATTGCTAACCTTAGCGTTCTCATTCATGTTCGGAAATTCAAAAATATTATGATTCGAGTTGGAAAAATTAGTTAGATCTACCGATCCTATAATGTCAGGAATAAGCTGAAAACACTTCCAGAAATCTAAGCCAAGAATCACCCTTTGTGAGATGGATGGGATAATGAATAATCTTAGAGAATTTGAAGCATTTTTGAATGACATCTCTACATCTATCCACCCTATCACCGATTGGGATGTACCATCCGCAGTTTTGACATACGAGTTACATCTATGAAATTTATCAAACTTTGCAAAATCAAATTTTGCTAAGTCTGCACCAATGCAGCTGACATTTGCGCCAGTATCTAGCAGACCATACTCTGAAAATTCCAGAAATGAAACTTTCGCATAATACCTCTGATCATTTGGATTTGAAATAATCGTAGATATCACCATTTTCTTACAAATTCCTCTGTCTTTATAATATTTTCGCAATCTTGCCGTGGAACGCTTAACTTTATGCGTTTGGCTATGCCAAATGGAAGAAATGTTAAAAATCTCGTTTCTCTTTTTTATATATAGTTTTAGACGCATGTGATATGGTAATCGAGGATAAATGAATTCCGAATGATCTTTGTTTACCTCGTTGTTTTGCTCATCGCACATCTCACGTTTATTTATTTTGGTCTCATGGTTATGCTGTAAAATTTTAACTGGTTCTGGACTTAATTTTTGGTTAGATATATTGTCGGAATCAGGGGAAATAATGGGATTTACGTCAGATAAAGGGATTTTAGGATTTGGAGAAATCTGTACTTGCGGTGTTAGGGTTTTTCCCCGTAATTGTTCAAAGTCCGAAAGTTTTTTGAATAGTTTTGTTTTCGAGCTGCACATTTTGCACAATTTGGCTTATACACTTGCTTCGTTCCGCAGCCATAGCAGAAGATCGTTCTTTCTTGGAGACAGTCCTCCCACTGATGACCTGGTTGATTACAATTCCAACAATTGCCTATAAAATCAGTTTTGTGTAACGCATCAACGGAAATATCTGAATTTACAGGTATTTCAGTGCCCTCTACAGGTTCTGCTTCTACGATTTCAGAGATACGACGCGAATAATTCATAGTTTGATTTCTTAAGGTATAATTTTTTCGTACATGTTCTTCCGATAAAAAGTTTTCCCGCATTTGTACTAATTTGCGGAGGTGTGACAATGAGTGAACAGGTACATACAATAAGTCCTGTCGCACTTCTGAACGCAAATTCCGAGCTACAATTCCTATTAGCTCCACTTCGGACATAGGAGTAGGTAACTTATCAGAAAGAGTGGAAATGGCTTCGAGGAAAGCATCAAATGTTTCCCCGAGTTTCTGCTTACGGCTGCGAATCTCTTCCATAATATCAAACGAAGATTTAAATTCCTTATACTGACATCGGATTGCTTCACAAAAGTCAATCCAATCTATCGTTTGCACTCTCTTGTGGTAGCGCCAATACCAATCCCTGGCCTTACCTGTCAACAATACATGTAGGTTGCGGCAAATAACCGAAAAATCTGCATTAAAATTATCATTGGTCAATGTCCTAACCCTATATAAAAACTCTTCTATATTCAGACCCATTGGGGTACCATCAAATTTCACATTCCAATTTTGGATAATTGAAGCTACCTTATCCGCGGGTAAGGGAACGTAACTTGAGTTAGGCGAAGAATTTGACCGATTTGGCGAATTGGAGGTAGTATTATTATTTGTGGGGTAACCTTGCGAAATAGGATCATTAGCAGTGCTACGATTCTGTGCTGCATTTGTAATGGGCATTAAATTCATATTATGTAAAAGCCGGGAAATATTTTGTTCGATCATACGATTTATTTCATTATAGTCAATTAAATTATCGACAGTTGTTCTCTCCGGGGTTTGATCAATGGAGTGTTGTGACATATGAGATGCATTCTTGACCTGCCTATTCCCCTCTGGAGTTGTAACTTGATCCCGTGGAACATTTGCATTCTGCGACTGTTGAAACAAATTCCTACTCACACTACGAGTGTTATATGCTTTCGAGACAGCTCCTCGACCTACGCCTTTTAGTGAACCTGTAGTAAATTTAGACTGAATTACAAGTTTTCGAAGATCACAAAGCCTACAGGTTTTTTTACAAACTGGACATTCCGCCGATTTGGACAAATGTGCTTCTATACACATTCTGTGGTAAGCATGCCTACACTCATGAATGATTAAACACTCCTGACCCTCTGACATAGGCTGTGTACAACAATGGCATACGGAGGGCTCAATAACGATTGGTGCCGAAGGTAACGGTGGAGGTGGCTGTATTGCCGCGGGAGAAGCGTGATCCACAGACATTATTCAATATTGAATAAAATAGATAAAACTATAAGTTATAAACCTTACGATTGTATACCCACGAGATATAATAGACGTGTATATTCAGGTTTCAAAAGGACAGTTTCGCTTAAAAATTTCCTTTTTGTTTCCTTTTCTTTCATACACCTTTACCTCAAAATGTGTCCAAGGGCAAATAAAAAAATAAAAAAATCTAGAAACCAAAAACAGATAAGGTGTATTCAAATTTTCATTGAAGACTAAAAAAATCTAACAAAATTCCTCTAAAGAATAAGTGTTCCGAATATTAAAGGATTTTGTATACAATATATTTTTACTTAAAAATGTTGCAAACTATCTTACTATTTTGTGGCCTTTTATGACATGTTGTTAGATGAGAGAAAAAACCAAGATATAACATTTCGACAAAAAAAATCGAGCACTGGTTTATTTAGCCTAATAAGGGTTTCAAACAGTTTTGATTTAAGTCATTCGCGCATGACATACCACTATCTTTCCCGTAAATGGTGCCCTCTTCACCCTGTCGGTCGGTAATTGCAATTCTGCAAATAACTGAAGTCCCCACAAGGTTCGAGTTGCGGAAATTCAGACTAGAATCTAAGCAAAGTTGATACCCTTATCCCGCTTTAGGAAAATCTAAAATAATCTTTAATTTCAACACGACTGTCAGAAAAAAATTCAAACCTACTACGGGGTTAACCTATTCGACCTTTTTCTCAAATAGTTAAATATCCTCCACAGCTGCAAAATTATTCCACCAGAAGTATTGAAAAAAAAAAAACACTTTTAAGCCTTTCACTATCAGTGACGTTAAAATTGAAATATTTTTGGAGCAGAAGAAACAGAGCTATTCCTTCGGGCCCCACGTTGGGCGCCATTTTTTGTAATGCAATTCCCCTGTTTTCTCGTCCGAGAAAACGGATGTTAATTGTATTAAATAAATAAGAATTTAACCTATATATTTAACATCGAAACAGTAATCAGAGAAGTAACCTTGGGAGCCTTTATTAAACTAGCAAACAATCGGGGGGGTGGTATTCTTGTACCTCTCTTTTTACCGCAATGACAAATTGCATTGCTCTTTTATTGTAGACTCCCTATTATCCCTATTCTTGTTATTATTAATTTCCCAGATGGTAAGGGTTATTACACATTATTTCCATTTGAATGATTCTATTGTCAAAATTTACGTATTCAGATATCCCCAAGATGTAATTAGGGTTTACGCCTCAATACCCCCGCCGTCCTATGTTCTAGTAGCGGTTATAAAGTCTAATTTCTAGAACCCCTAACGATATCTGTTTTTTCCCCTCACCCCATGATCATTAAGAAGGCCACAATAATATTAATTTTACTTCTTCATTTTACGGATATATGACATTTATTGAATTCATTTTATTTTATAGCCTTATTGTAGATATTGAAACTATATAAAAATTTTTATTCCTACATACATTGCTTCCGTTGAAATAGGAACAAACTTTCGTAAAACTATATAAAATAGAAACTACTTAAATAATTAATTGGTTATTTACATGAGAGTCACAGTGCAAATATAAATTTTCTTGACATACTATGTATTAATTCGGATTTACCAGGGCAAAGTTAGTTATTCGTCTATTGAAAATTAAATTAAAATCCTGTAAAACCGATCTATTTTGTTACATATTAGTTACAGGTGATCATTCAAATATTTAACTTAGCCTAGTTGGCAACTTTGAATTTTGTACAAACAACTAGCATACTCCATTAAGAAGCAAAAACAAAACAAATCCCATTCGTTGTAATTATGACATTTCTCTTTATTTGTTCTTCTTTTGGATGAAGCACATACAGATGTAGTTATGTAATTATATTTAAATCAGAGTTTTTTTTTTTTTCTTGTACCAAACACACTTTGTACACACAAAACCAAATCTAGAAGTTTGATTGCAACATGTTTGATACCATTATCATTATTTGTTTTTGTTTCTTTATGGGTTTTTTATGAAGATTTCCATATGTATATATGTAGTTGTTTGTACCTTAATAACAATGCAAGAAAAACAATATAATATTATGTATGGACTTACCACTGAATCGCGATCTGAAGGAGGCCTCCTCGGGAACTCGATGCAGATGTTAGTACTGTGAAAAAGAGAAGATTGGTTGTTCTTGCATAGTTTGTTATGATGATGATTGCCAAATGGGTTGGTTAATGATGTTTTTATTTTTCTAATTTTCTCCGGTTCTAGCTACACTGTTTCCACGCAAATTGTATTTTAATATTCGACTTGAACTTTCGACACCGAATTTTCGTAATATTGTCTTATAAGAATAGTTTTGTTTTTCACTTTGCACTGTCGTTAGATAATTCTATATAATTAAGTTAATAATGATATAACGATAACTTATGATTCAAGTTGGTTTTTCCCGTTTTATTGGACACCGGGAAAATAAGAGGTTTGCTGTATATGCCATAGACAAATGTACCCTTTTACCCGTTCTGGTAATTATTGTTGGTATTTTATTTGCACCAGCAAAACCTGTTTGGGGTCAAATAATTTAGAAGTAGTTGTAGGTCGGGATATGAGGGTTTGAGTCGAGATATGGAGGCGGTGTCAATACAAAGGTATTGCCGTATGTTATGTCTACTAGCTGTTGGTGGGTGGTTGGACATGAAATATTTACAGGTGAGGTGTACGTAGTCCTCGGACAATGTGTCAGAGTTAATTTCCACTTATTCTCCAGAAAATTGCTACTTAAAGCAGTAAATTTAATAGTGGTTTCGCTGCCAATTGATCTATGTATTGTCCCTTCTACTTGGTTTTACGGAACAAGGGCGTTAGTCCGATTTGGCTATCGAACGGTAAATAAAAAAGTTTCGGTGTGGTTTTTATGTTACGGGGCTAGGTGCGACACTTGCGTTGTATTATGGTTGTACGGATGGTACTTTTTAAACCAGGTTGAACAAGATAATTGGTTGATGTTATTGGTGACTCGTGGTCACAGGTTTAGTGGTTTCACCAGCTTTCACTAAGGGAAAAGTAGTTTGAGTATTGTTTCTTTATATTTAAAAGCACCAGCTACTATAGATTGATAAGATTTACCTTAATAACCGCAGAAGACGACCAGTTGTATAAATTAACGAATTTGTTTGCTAAAATTTGCATAGATGTTTAAGATTCTTGGAAAAATTTTCTTTAGCAATTTTCTTTTTAGGTGGTGTGTCGCCTATGCCATTTGACTAAAAAAAGGAAGGATCGTTTAGTTAAACGATATAACGAAAGATGGTCAACGAAGAAATTGTACTAGATCAGCCAATAAATGTCAAAAGTGTTAAAGTTGCCATAGCGCACTATATGCAAATAGGGGTTTCGTTGATTAATAGTTTTCTATTAAAATGCGAATCTTGCTTTTTATTCGTAAATTACCCTATCTGGGAACGTGTTAATAAAATAAATATATTATTAATAATTATTTTATTCTTCCGTTGAAGAAGTACCTTAGCATTTGGATAAATAGTTTAAAAAGTTAAGTTGTACCGACCTATTTCCTACCATTATTGTTTTCACATAAACGACCGTTACACCGTTATTAGTTTATTTGTGAGAATCATTTAACATATTTAAATAGACATTTTGCATGGTGTTGGGAATATAGAAACATGGTTTGAAAGATCGTTTGCGTTTTTCTTCTGAACATAATGATATGTGTGAGACAATAATTAGCTATAAACATTATTTCTGAACATATATTGTTACTCAAGACGTGTTTGACACAATCGTAACCGCAAACCACAGAATACCACAGAACTGTAAAAAGTGACGTGTGTTGCGAGTTGCGAGGACAGCTTTCGAAGAAGAAGACAGAAAGTTTTTTTTGGTAGTGAAGTGGCAATGTGTAAAAACAGGCAGCAACAATCAACACAAATGGCATGATCAAAACAAAAATAACAAAACACAGACCACGTTAAAAAAAATGCATTAGTTCAACAAACGTTGTGTTTTGTGCAAAAAAAAAATGTATTTATGAATATTTTTTTGTTTTATAATGTTATTTATTTACTTCTCCAAGTATGAGATGGCCTTCCTGGTCGCCTACTGCCTTGTGGATTCCAGTCAATTGCCATTCGTGCAATATCTTCTTGTGGTCTTCTTAAGATATGACCCAACCAATTCCATTTTCTCTTGAGGATTTCACTTTGAACAGGTATCTGGTTTGTCCTTCTCCACAGCTCAGTGTTTGATATTGTTGCTGGCCAAAAAATGTGAAGGATTCTTCTTAGGGATTTATTGACAAAAACCTGCAGGCTGTTAATCTGGCGTTGAGAAGTGTTCCAGGATTCACAACCATATAGAAGGGTGGATGTTACATTTGAGGAAAAAAGCCGTAATTTTGTTTTTATTGAGTACTGAGAGGATCTCCATACGGGTTGTAGAGCTCCAAATGCCTGCTTAGCCTTATTTATACGACTTTTGATATCGTCATCAGATCCTCCAGAGGTAGAAATTATGCTTCCTAAGTAACAAAAGCTGCTTACATCTTCTAATTCATTTTCATTTATTTTGAGCTTTGTTGCGTTGTTGGTGTTAATTCGCATTACTTTTGTTTTCGAAAAAGCTGGCGTGAAATAAAAAATTTGGCAGAAGACAGATCAGAATGGAAGAAGTTTGTTGTGGCCCTATGTTCCTCCATGGAACCCTAGGATTAAATATATATATATATATATATTTATTTACTTAAATATTATTTACTTGTATTGTGGTAAGCTTAAAAGTTAATTTTTACAAAAACTTTGCAAATAAATCTCAACTAAATAAATTTGTGTTCATTGTATTGCGGCATAAAAGATGATGCAAAGAGAAATGCAAAAAGGGCAGCTTTCTTAAAAAGAGACAAAAAAAAAACGAAAAATCTTCCGTCTCGTGACAGTTCTGTAGTATTCTGTGCCGCAAACATTTATGATAGTTTGCGATTGTGATTGTACACAGAAAGAAAGACACTCGGGATAAATCAAGTTTTTTATGATTACTTTAAGTACGAGTCGTACTCAAAAATTCAAGTACGAATAACACTAAAACGTACTCAAAACAATCCTAAATGGGATTACTTTCTAAAATCAATCCCGGAATTTCTTGAAATAAGTATACAATTCTTAAATCAAGTAAAAAAAATATTAAACTTTTTGTTGTGTTTAACCCTCCGGCCTACGCATGTTTTAATTTTCTATACACATTGAAAAAAATCTGGCCAGACTCATGTGCACCACTAAGGGTTAAAAAGTAAATTTGATCTCTTGATTCTCATTAAGTTTATATTTTCAGTTAAATATGTACATAAGATTTCTAAAATAAAATCCATATCGGGCATGATATTGGTGTTTTATCATTCTGTAAGGTGTAATACGGGTAAGTAAATCAATCATTATAACTTTTTCTTTCTAATTTCTTGATAAAATCAACTTTATAATACTTGAATCAATCGCATTTTGAGATTGATTCCCATACCTCAATCTGCAACAATAGCAACATTTGCAGATGACACTGCAATTCTAGCAAGAGGCAAATATGAGAAAGAATCAACTAACAAAGTACAACATGCACTTTCGGACACCATAGTTTGGATCAGGAAGTGGAGGATGAAACTCAATGAAAGTAAACCTATTCATATGAACTTCACCAACAAAAAAATGTAATACCTACCATTATACAGTAGTTTTGACTTACCTGCCTTTTGTTTACGTGCACTTTCGACTTAACTGCACAAGATTGATAATTTTTGGAATTATTCTTTATAATTCCATACAAATTCCTTTTTTAAGTGCACTTTCTATACCTGCACATTTAAGATAAATGCACAAAATTTTTGGCATTTTAAAATTATTTTCATACAAAAAATTGAAGTTAGCTGCATTTTGACTTAACTGCCCAAAATACATATTTTCTGGAATTATTCTTCAAAATCCTTGTTTACGTGCATTTTGTATACCTGCACATTTTTCATGTTTTTGGGCAGCTTTAAAATATTTTCATATAAAACATCAAACTTAGCTGCACACATGAAAAAATATGGTGGCCACTGTTTCACATAAATAATCAATTTAAGCTGTTTATACAAACAAAAATCGCAAACAAGTCAAGTTGGTATTATTATAATTCATTTATTTCGTTTGCATGTTATGCATATGGGTTGTGGTAACAGCAACTTTACCACGATTATATGACAGGAAGAGAAAATCTTAGGTCTGGAACAGAATAAAGTAGTTGTAGTAGTATTTGAAGCTGACGAATGCTCTGTAGCGCAAAAAAAGTTCAAAACTTCGAATTTTGTTGACACTACTTTGAAACTGCCGTTTTTAGCTTTTGACAGCTTTCAGCGCTATTCTTAACGTTGTACTACAGCGACTTTTCTGTTCCACACTTTATTGTTACCAATTTGGCGAGATAGCCTTATAAAAATGCATAATAAAAACGTTGTTACTCCTCTTTCAAACACTTTACTCTAGCTGCACTTTTATGCAGGCAACCGCAATCGCGTACCTGCACATTAAAGCAGCTAAATACATTTAAGATAGCTGCATTTTTGATTTACCTGCACCAAAAATCGTGCAAAGGAGATTGTGCAGCTAAGTCAAAATTACTGTATATAAACAACATAAAGATACCATACGTTAATACTGCCAAATACTAGGCATGACTCTCGACACTAAAATAAAGTGGAAGGAACACATTAAAAAAAAAGTCAGGAAATGATACTAAAATTCAGACAACTATACTGGTTACTTGGGAGTAATTCTGATGTATCTCTCACTAACAAACTCTTGGTGTATAACCAAATAATAAAACCAATATGGACGTACGGAATACAGCTCTGGGGCTGTTCGAAGAAAACTAATGTACAAACTATTCAAAAAACACAAAACAAAATACTACGTACTATCGTCAATGCTCCATGGTTCATTCGTAACGACGACCTGCATAGAGATTTGGGGATAAACACCGTAACTGAGGAGACACAACTCCATGCACAAAAGCACGCTACAAAACTTCAGCTTCATACAAATGAAGATCTTAATGAAATCTTCTTCTCTCACAACCCATGAAGAAAGGATTAAGAAACGGGATTGAATATGGATAATTTAAGGATTTTGCGATTGAAAATCCTTACTTGAATCAATCTTTCGGTACTTGATTCAAGAAAATCCGTACTCACCGTACTATTAATACCGCTTCGGATTGATTTGAGTACGGATGGATTGATTTTTCTTTTGAGTGTACCAACCATGTTTTTTCTTTGCGTGTTGTGAACATAAAGTTAAACACATGCGTAAAATAAGGCTAATAACAGCCAATTCACATGGGGGCTTTTACGACGTCGCTTTGTTGACGTCTCTTTTGGTTTGATGGCAAGCGGTGTAGAGAAGAAAGAGGGGTAAACAAAACGACTCGTTTTGTGTTTTTCATGTCGTTTTTTATATTTCTCTTTTAACTTTTTCTTTTCACGTTTTATACTTTTTCTTACTTTGAAGTGTGTGTGGTTGAAAATACAGTGAGACCTCGATTATCGATAATAGACGGGACCGGCAGCAATCGTGATTATATATTTTTTTTTGGTGTGTTTTTTATTTTATGTAAATATATAATGTTGGGAAATTCTCTTTCTTCGTTTATTTAAATTTTTTTTGATTGTTCAAAAGTAAACGAAAAAAGATAATATGTTTATAATTTCGGATACAGAGGTAATGCCGGATAATAGAGGTAATTTAAATCAATGCAAAACAAATTTTTATTTTCCAGTTGATTGAAGCTGCCGGTTAATCGAATGACGGATAATCAAGGCCATACTGTAAATAAAAAAAGACATGCAACCAAAAATCATCGCATGAACGCAAAGAGATTTTCGAAGTTGCTTTAAAAGGGAATCAAGTTAAAACAACGTCGTAAAAGCCCTCATGTGAATTGAGTGTAACTAAATATATTTTTTTTTTTGTAATATTTTACTGATTATTTTTAAAAGCTGAAAAAGTAATTTATTTTTTACCTTTTTAGTTTTTGTTGTTTTAAAAAGTTAATTAATTTAAAAAAAAAGAGTTAAAATTCGTATCGAATTTTAGAGAGAAAAAGAATTTTTATTTTTTTTATTTTTGAATAAAACGCTTAATTGAAACAGATATTTGTTTATTTTTTAATTTAAAAATCGTCCCGCTTGAATTTATTTTTTTAAAAAGTTCGTCGATTTGACGAAGAGTAACCTTAATGTACTTACATAAATGAAGAGTAACCTTTCAGGGATAATAATATCGCACTTGATCATTAAGAGGGTATTTACTCAAAATTTTCAAGAGAATTAAAACTATTTTTGATTTAACATTAAAGAAAAATTTAGAATTTTTAAGACTTTTAACATTAAATTAAAAAAAAAAAAAGATATGGTATCAGAATGCCAATGATACGTTGCCAATATGAATGAATGAATCGAAAACTCTTTGTAGTAAGCGGGGCACCTGTCACCTTATTGGAGGATGCTGAATCCACGGTATTTTTATGTTTGCTCTGGTTCTAAAAATAATAAATTAAAAGTATCTAAAACCCCAAATTTTTTGTAGTTTTCTACCAATTATTAATTACAAAGGACGATATTAAAAAACTTATTCGTATGCTTTTGACATGCTAGATCCGAATATGAGCTCAGTTTTCTTCCAAGCCATCACATTTATCAGATAACGGTATATTTGTGTTTTACGCAGAAATATAAGCAGACAAATAATGAGAATTTGACGAGACAACTACTTACTTTTCTACTAGACAAACTACTTATTTTTGTTCGAGATGTCTCAAAAGTAATCCTTTATAATTTGGCCAATTATAACCTAAAAAATAATATGTTTTTTTTTATACTTAAAATTTTTATAAAAATATAAAGGTACAAAAAGAGGTCAAAAATAGTTTATTGCAAATTAATTCAAAAAGGTTATAACACACTAATTAAAATTGCTCTTATATGCATGTACACAATAAAACATTTTTCGAAATGTAAGAAAACATTACAAAAATAGTGTTTTGCTGCACAAAATCATTTATAACTCTAACACTGTATGTAATACAAATGTGTGTAATGTAAATATTTGTTGTTCAAAAAACATCGTTTACATTAAATCGATATAACTACTAGTGTTCTATTAACAAAAATATACTGTGAGGGTAATTTTGGAGCACATTTGTGTATATAGCATTGATGTCAAAAATAAAATGTAGTTGTATTTGTGAGTAAAAACTAGCCATTTCTTAAGCGAGATATAACTTAACTGGAAAACGAAAATTTCGTTAAAAGCTTTTTTATAGATAAAAATATTATATACAACTCGCTCAAAAAAATACAAAATAAAGAGGAAAAATATTAACTATATATTTAATATATAGAGCGTAATAACTCTTTTGTTAAATTTATAGACAAAAAGCTATTGGAAATTAAGGGATTTTTTCTTTGTCGAAAAAAGTGCAGCATAAAAAAAATAATTCATTTATTCATACGAAATTTTAAGCAAACACGTATTCAATATATTTATGTTGTGGCCAGTGCTTTTGAAAAAGTTACCAAATGTAAAAAAATATAACCAAATTTAAAATGCCTTTTATTTATTGAGAAAATCATATATCTAAAATATTAAAAAACTTTTTTCTCTTGTTTGTAAATTTTATCCAACGATAAACGATATCCAAGCTTATCAAGGTTGATAACTCGGTTTTTAATTTTTTCCCTCCTAAATTTTGTTCCGGACTTTTGTCCATTTTAAACAACCATCGTCTTAATTTTTCTAAAAGAGATTTCTTTTTTTCATTAAAAAGCATATCCCTTTCCCTATCATTAAATTTATAGATTGCATTATGAAAAGAATTAAAATGCCTTATCAATACATGCTCTCTTCTTTCTTTAAATGTTTTGTAACACAAAACACATTGCATGTTGCCAAAAGCATTTAACATCATAAAATATGTTTCACACATAATTTTTCTTTTCTTGCACGTATGGTTTTTTGGGTAGTAAAAAAAACAAAAGACAAAACATCCGCTATACATGTGCTTTCGTCGCTGGCAAATCGACGACTGAATGAAAGAGAGTAAGAATGTGTGTGATTTTTGAGCTAGCACAATTGTCAGTGTTGCCACCTCACGTGTAATTACACATATCATGTGTAATATATTTTTTCATGTGTAGCCCATGTGTAATTGACTGCATGTGTAATTCATGTGTAATTTAATATTTTAACGTTGTGTTGCACTGATTTTTGTTATTATTTTTTCACAAGAAGTAAAAAGTTTTATTATTCTTGGCAAAACTTAAAAATTTAATTAAAAGTATGGAAGCGTTAAAAGAGCTGAACTAAAAATGTTTGGATCATTAACTACTAACCATTTGGCATTTAGATAGCTTTAGCCACCATTTATTATAACGACGAAACATCCTGGGTACATTATTCTTTTATTTTTATTTCAAAGAGAGTGGATCATCGACTGCAAAAGAAATATTTGAGCTTCTCAAAAGCACAATTATAGAAAAAGGGATTCCTTTTGGAAAAGGATTATTGTCATACTTCATTGTAAACGGACGTGTTTTTATTAAGCTCCACAGTTTTTTCTTGCAATTATTTATTAAATTTCGTTAAAATAAATAAAATTTACATTGTATTAATACAACCAGTTTTAAAATCAATTACAATCAAATAAAAACTTGTAAAAATCCTTAATCTTATTAAAAATCTACAAAATAAATCGTAATAACTGCACAACAAACTAAATTAAAATCAGAAATCATAAACAAAAATTCTCTTAAAAGCAAAATAAACAGAAAATAAACAAAACATAATCAGAAAATATAAAATTCAACAATAACAATAAACCTTTGAAAATATTCTACTTGTATACATATTTTTACATCAATAACAACAGAAACAAAATAATAATAAACAAAACAAACAAGTGCTTGATCTCTCTTTAAAAAAAGCAATAATAAATGATGAAACAGAACTGGGGCTGAACGATGTTTTTCATACAGTTTGACATAAAATTATGCCAGAGAATGCGGTCGAGAAATAAAATCAATTTTATTTTGAGGACGTTTTTTCTAATGCTCTCACATAAAGACGCTTATTCTCTTAACAAAGCTACCATACTTTCATTCAATTTCATACAATTTGTAAACAAAGAAAAATAAGAACAAAAGAAAAAGAAAGAAATGAGAGAGATTTTGAAGTTACTGCCGACGTTTTAATTATGGGCTTTAGAATTTTTGCCTGAAGTTGAAGACTCAATTCTGTTTCATCATTAACAATAGTAACTCTTTTAATACAAATACACATTGTCATAAACAGGTATGGGCACCACTACATTGAAAGCTTTGCATGTGTGCCATTGTATTGGTTTGTTTACGTTTGATTTTGTTGGTTTTATGCTCTTTGCTCTTTGTTTTTTGTGTATGTATACAGATCGTTCGCTCTTTTTGCATTTTCATTTTGCATTTGCCCATACATGGTCATAAACCAAGTAATTATATTTACTCAAATAGTGCTTCAAGATCCTGTAAATTTATTAGCCCGATTTTAAACATTATAAATCCCGTTTTTTAACTTGCAAATCTTATACTATGGCTTGTTTAACAAAAGGTTGTACAATTGAAAGTGATTACGAAAGAATGATATGTTGCTGGTTATGTAATGAACTTTGTCACTTTAAATGTAGTGGTCTTACCGCAACAGTTGCTGAATCTATTTCTAAGTATAAGGGCCTACATTGGTGTTGCCCCAACTGTAGACAAATAGGTGTAAGTTTTTATCGCTTTTTCAAGGTCACAAAGGATAATTTTCTTGAAATTCAAAATGAAGCGTTCCAGCTTTCAGAACGTATTTCTGCGTATGTTAAACTTTTTGAAGACTTTAAGTCGCTTGATACGCTTAAATCTCCGTCACAGTCGTCGCCAAAACGACGTAAATCAAACAGAAAGAATAAGGATAAACCTGATGATTATGCCTCATCTACAACTACTCCAGCCAACTCTTTAATTCCGTTTATGAAAACTCCTTCTCTTAACAATCCTTCAACTTCTATTACTCCATTTAATTATCCTTCAACTTCGATTACTCCTGGTATTTCTCTAACTTCATCAGTAAAAATTCCATATACTAGTAACACAAATGCTACAATTGCATTAACCACAAATCCTACAATAACAGCTTCAAAGATTACTGATAAATCAATAAATAATCCTGAGGTTCCTCTTAATTATGCCCAGGTTTTAACTTCTACTGCTCTTCCCCCAAATATTACTGAAAGTAACTCTATTCCTGATGATAACGTAATTGTTCACAGAGAATTACGTGTAATACCTCGTCCGAAATCAATCTTCATATCCCGTCTTGCCTCCGAAACTACTATTGAGGCTGAAATTTTAACTTATAAATTTTCATATGCACAACCCAGAAGTATTGCATCATTTAAAATAACAGTTTCAGCTGAAATGTATGTGAAATGTACAAAGAAAGAAATTATAATATAACACGCTTACCTTCGTCATCCGGTCAAAAAAACTAACTATCTCTTCTAATACCCACTGTATATTACATACCAAAACGTTCGTGGTCTCAATACTAAGCTTTCCAATCTGTTTATAGAAAGCTTTACTTTTGATCAACATATTATTGTTTTAACTGAAACTTGGTTAAATAAAAAGACCTTAAATACTGAAATTTTTTGTAATGGATTCAACGTATACCGACTCGATAGAGAAACTACTACAATTGGTGGTGGCGTCTTAATTGCTGTTTCTTGTCTTTTCTCATCCGAGGAAATTAAAACTAATACTTCTCACAAAATAGAATTTATTGCTGTTCGTATTAAACTAAAACACATACATAGTATATACCTAACCTGTTCATATATTCAACCGAATTCTGATGCTCTAACTTATAATCAACATTACGAGAACATTAAATCTGTCGTATCGTGTGCCCAGCCAGATGATTCAATATTCGTTTTTGGTGACTTCAACTTGCCCGCAGTTTCTTGGAGATTCTTACCAGATTCATTTTACTATACTCCCACAAATTGCAATGACTATATTGATGTATTTTTTAATAATCTTTATGACTTGTGCCTTTTTCAATTTAACGGTGTTTACAACGAATACGGAAAACTATTAGATTTGGTGTTTGTGAATGAACCTGCTGACTGCTCATTAACTCGTGCTTTTCCAATTTCAAGACCTGAAGATCGTTATCATCCCACTATTGACATTTCTTGTAACACTCCGTTTGTTAAACGTAAAGCTATGGTCAATAACAATAAAGTCTACTGTTTCAAACGAACAAGTAACAACGAGTTAAATTATCTTCTAAATAATACAAATTGGCTTGATAAGTTATCTATTTCAAATGGCACAGCATCTTCCTTCGATACTATGATTGATACTTTCTATAAAACTATTTTTGAATATTTAGACGAATGTGTTCCGAAAATCACTGTGTTTAAGCAGTCAGGTCCTCCCTGGGGCTCAAGACAGCTGTCTAGACTTAAAAATATAAAAAATAAATATTACAAAAAATATAAAGAATCCGGATCATTTTATGCTTATAGTAAATATTCTGTATCTCGTGCTAAATATATAATATACAAAACATGAATCTATATAAAAATTACTTAAATGAAATGAAAGTTAAATTTAAACATGATCCTAAATCATTTTATAAATTCGTAAATTCTAGACGCAAATCTACAGGCTATCCAACTATAATGAAGTACTTAAATAATGAGTCCAGTGATGATTTGACAATAAGTAACATGTTTGCCAACTTTTTTGCAACTACATATTCTGATGCTAAATACAACAACTCCAATAATTACCCTTACGTGATTGATGAACACCATTCAATATCGTCTCCTCCAATTATAACTTCCCAAATAGTAACCAGTCTGAAAAGTGTAAAATCATCTTTCTTTAGTGGACCGGATGGTATTCCAAGCTGTATTTTAACTAACTGTGCTTATGCTTTTGCCACACCTTTATCAATAATATTTAACCATTCAATTAGATATGGCTACTTTCCTCAACTCTGGAAAGAATCTTATATAATTCCGCTATTTAAGTCTGGAAACAAATCAAATGTTGCAAATTATAGAGGTATAGCCAAACTAAGTGATATCCCTAAACTCTTTGAAAAGTGCATAAGTGATTCTCTCTCTCGTCAAGCATCTTCATTACTATCACCTTTCCAGCATGGTTTTAGAAAAGGTTGTTCAGCAATTACCAACCTACTACAACTAACCACTATTATACATAATGGATTCAATAATACCCAAATAACAGACGTAATATACACAGACTTCAGCAAAGCTTTTGATAAAGTTAACCATAGCCTTCTTCTTAAAAAACTATCAATAATGGGTTTTACTAACAACAGTCTTCGCTGGCTTGAGTCATACCTTACTTATAGGAAACAAAGTGTTCGTTTTAATAATACAACATCAAGGAGCATCATCGTCAATTCTGGAGTACCGCAAGGAAGCCACCTTGGTCCAATCTTATTTTCACTTTTTATAAATGATCTGCCGAGTGCAATACACAATTGTAATGTGTTAACGTATGCCGATGATGTAAAAATCTTTTTAAGCTACAAAAAATCATCGGAAATGCTCATTCTTCAACATGATTTAGATAATTTTTATAACTGGTGCAATATCAACATTATGAATCTCAATTTAACAAAATGTAAGCATATGCGCTTTTGTAGAAAATGGAATCCTCTGGGTATCTATACTTTGGGTGACTGCCAACTTGAATTAGTTAAAGAGATTTTGGATCTTGGTGTTTTACTTGATCCAAAATTAGATTTTATAAAACACATTACATCAACAATAAATAAAGCTCGTGGTGTACTTGCCTTTATAAAACGTTGGGCTAAGGAGTTCACTGATCCTATGATTACAAAGCTGTTATATACATCCTTGGTAAGACCTATCATCGAATATGGCTCTATTATCTGGGATCCTGTTTATGATGTTCACATAAACCGAATAGAATCTGTCCAAAAACAATTTTTATTGTTCTGCTTGGGAAACTCAACTTGGAATCCTTCTGACGTACTTCCATCTTACTCTGTCAGACTTGCACGCGTTAAATTGCCATCACTAGTAAGCCGAAGAAAAATGCTTAACATTGCGTTTTTAGTTAATTTGCTTAATGGTAACATTAGTTCTGAATTCCTGCTTAATAATGTTAAACTCAACGTTCCTCAGCGATCAACTCGAAATTACATACCATTATATCTTCAGACCTTTCAAACAAACTATGCAAATTCTGATCCTTTTCGGAGAATTTGTAAAGATTTTAATGAAATGTATAATTTAGTTGACTTTTCTTTAAGTGCCAGTGTCATTAAACGTAGTATTATCTTGTTTTTAAATATATAAAATTGTTTGTAATTTAATTATAGTCTGTACGGATTTAAATCCATAGACTTAAATAAATGCATCAGATACAACTAATGTTGTGTTTGGACAGTATAATTCAGAAGTTAAGTTCCTAAAAGACGAAAAGCCAGTTATTATTTTGATAAAATGCTCGTGCCATTAAATACATTTGGTAACGTTGAAGGCCTGTCTGAACCTTTTAATATATTTGGAAGATTTACTTTGTAATATTAGATCTTGTTTTATTAAAAGTAATGCTCGGAAGATAAAACTTAAGGAGTTTCAAGAATATTTTCGCGACAACATGCACTCTTACATTTTGAAAAATTTTAGCTTCATAGTAATTTGAAGGCAGAATATTATTAGACAAATTTGGAGACAAATTATTTCCTACTTTGCAAATATTTATTTTTGTTTTATTATTTTATATAATATTATTTTTTTGTATTAAATATAGCAACGATACGATTGTTGTTAACAAAAAGCTAATAAAGAGACATTTGAAAAATATTTTTGTGTTGGATAAGTAAAAAATATAAAAATGTCCGGCATATCCAATGCTGCAGCAATAGAGGAACTGAATTAACATTCCGTTGAAA
This sequence comes from Pollenia griseotomentosa, assembly GCA_963931875.1. Classification (NCBI taxonomy): domain Eukaryota; kingdom Metazoa; phylum Arthropoda; class Insecta; order Diptera; family Polleniidae; genus Pollenia; species Pollenia griseotomentosa. The sequence continues at coordinate 180,059,851 of OZ007560.1, read as the reverse complement.
AATTGCGCCGACGCTATATCCAAATGAAATGCAAGTAACATGTCGTCACCTAAAATGCAAAAGGGCTTAACAACAAAACAAAATTCGAAATAATGGTTTTTGATTGAGTTTTGTTCGTTTTAATTAACTTTATGATCACAAACAATTTTAGATCAGAAATTGCGACTTTATTAAAGAAATTCAAACGCCAATTACACCTTGTTGTTATTGATTTTGTAAAGTTTTTTGCTTCTGCTGTAAAAAAAATAAAAAGAGTTGTTAAGCCCTTTTGCATTTTAGGTGACAATATTTGTTTATTTGTTTGCAAACATAAATTGAAATTGGTTTACGTTTTCTGAAGAAGCCAAATATGGTTTTAATTCCACTTTTGAGCATGTGTAATTCGTATTTTCATGTGTAATTTTGGCATGGCCCATGTGTAATTTACCATTTCGTTGGTGGCAACACTGACAATTGTGCAAGAAATTGAATGAATTTGACATCAATGGTATATAGTTACATACATTGGATTGATTTTTAGATTTTCCATGGACTTACCATCCAAATTATTGTTAAAATTATATAGTATTACCGAATGTCTAACAAATATTAACGGAATATACTGAAAATTTACTTAAATATTTATTTAAAATCGTATAATAATATTAATTTTTTTTGTAATGTATATTTAATATATAATAATAAAGTTATTATTTAATATATAACTAATAATCCAAAAAGTGGCGAATAAAGCTACAAATAAATGAATTCTGGAAGTCATTAAAAGTAGGATTGTAAGTAAAGTTTTTGCTGCGATACTTCTCTTTTAGTCGCTTTCCGAGTCAAATTATTTTTCACTAATTGTGAAAGAACTCTTTTTTTCTTTCATAACTCCATTTAAAACAAATTATAAAAACGTTGGCCCATAATCACAGTCAAACGCTAAAGTCGGTTTTTTTAAAAACAACTTTAAAATACAAAAAACATACTTTTAATTACATATTTTGCAATCATAATCGAAATTAAAGTATGCTTTAAATTGAACCGACTTTAACTGGGTAACAGTTCAAATGTAGACAATTTTTTCATACAAAATACAACAAAACATAAGCAAGTGGTACCGCTAAGCATTGAAAATTAAAAAATAAAAAAACGCTGCATATCTTGTGGCGTTGGAAAATTTTAAAAACGCAATACATATAAATTTCTGTAAAAAGTACATATGTAACAACAAAATTACGAAATATTTTTGAATTGGTTTTTGCTTGCAATGCAATTTTTGGCGTTACGTTTTTCACAATCAGGGCCTATATGTAATCTGTGTTTCGTTCCATAAAGTTTTCCTCCAAATCATTAATAATTGCAAAATATCGGCTTTGCTGCCTGCAGAAAGTATTTTTACAAGTGCAAAATTTAAATTAACCATAACAAAACTCAGTCCATCATATTTCCCTACAACAACCCTCCCAAGTGATTACCAAGTCGTCAGCAAAGTTTTGAAAACGAGAACCTAACTATTCAAAATGATGTCAAATATCTAGGTTTGCGACGAGACAAGAAACTTAGTTTTTCAAGGCACATTGGCGAAACTTGCGAGAAAACTTTAAAAACTATCCGAGCCCTGTGGCCTATACTAAAAAAACGCTCTTTTCTTAGCATACATAACAAAAATTTAATTTTCAAAAGTGCAATAAGACCAACTTTGACATATGCATGTCCCATTTGGTATAAAGCGGCAAATGCTCATCTAAAGAAACTTCAGATTTAATGAAAAATGTCTAAAGATCATACATAACAAACACTGAAGACACTCTACGCAGCTTCTTCACAACGAAACTGGATATGAACGAAAAGACGACTTCATAAAGAGACTCAGCAACAAATATTTCTGAAAAGTAGACAAATTTGAAATTATTAACCGATAAGAGAATAAAGAGAGTCGGCCTAAGGGCTAAGCTTTAAAACAAAAATCACCAAACTGAAAATGATATGATCTTGATAAAAACACTAAAATTTATTGTTGATGGGATAAGCTGTCCCTAGGCGTATTTCACTGGCATTTCACATTTACATACATATTAACAATACATAAAACTTTAGTATAAATTAAATTTAAAAAGCGAAACCTGGTAATAACTTTGGATGTTTTTGTTCACCGCAATATAGCAAAGTTGTAAACCATAATACAAAAATTACAAATCAACTTATTTGAGTTGTGAACCTTATATATATTCACCATAATAGTTTGTACCATGTATGTGTGTTTGTTTATTTTCTTTTTGTATAGGCACTGTGGTCATACCGTAGATTTATCTTTTTTGGCGAGTTTTTGAGTAGCATAAACAAAAATTCCTAGTTTCTATTTGTTAAAATTATTTCGTTAAAAAGATTAAATAATAAAGAAGAGTGATAACGAAAGTCATATTGGGCATTATGCTAGTATATGTAAACAAATGTAAAAAAGGGGGGGGGGGGGGGGAGAGGGACATCACATCGTTAAATCAACTTCTCTCCTCATAAAGACCCAGAATATATATACTTTATAGGGTGTAGGATAAATATTGTAGAAATTACAAGCGGAATGACAGAGTTATATATACCCTTTTACCTTCGGTGAAGGGTATAAACAAAATAATTTTTGGGATTTCAGTATTCTGATTATATCTCAGCCATTTTTAAACCGATTTGACAGATTTAAATACTTGAGTTATAAAGCTTGGACTCGGGAAGATCTATGGTTTCCGAAAGTGGGTATTAAAAAAAGAATTTATTTTAGCCATAACTTTTTCTTATCTGAACAGATTTTTCCGAAATTTTCAAAAAATATTTCCTACTTAAGATTTCCGATCTGTTGATATATAAGGCGTAACCATAGGTCATATGACAGTCCAAAAATTCAGGTTTTTATACAATTTTTGATATTTTTTGTACGGGAGGTACCACGCCCACTTCTCCAATTCCGCCCACATTTAGTGGGATGGTGTGTATTGATAACCTTTGGCTCTTGCCGTTCTCCAGATATACACAAAAAAGTAATAAAATTACAACGACAACAAGGGATTTTTGGAAAAAATTAGAGGTAGTCGTGGTTTTTTGCTCATATCTCAGCCATTTTTGGACCGATCTGGCTGAATTTCAATAGAAAAATTATAATAAGAATACCTGACAGAAATATACACCAACCAAGCACCCATCATTTCTGGGGGCTTCGGAAAACCCATTTCAACAGACAAACGGACAACCGAATTTGAAGTTCGCTTTTCATAAGGACCCAGAATATATATACTCTATAGGGCGTAGGATAAATATTGTAGAAATTACAAATGGAATGACAAAGTCATATACAGTATAATCCGGTTTATTACCATACGCTTAAGTGCCTTATAGTATGTTCACATTTGGCTTCTTAAACGCGTTTAACCCATTTAAGACCAAACAAAAACTACCGGACAAAAAATAAAATATTGTTTATTTTATTATTTGATTCATTACATATAAACAAAAAACAAAATTTTTTTTTTTTTTTGGAATTAAAAAGGTGTACCCAAATTGGCACTACGGTCACTTTAAAAAAAAAATTTTTTTTGATGTTATAGAAATTTCTGAAATTTTATTTTATCAATAAGGTAACATATATTGAATAATGTCAAAAACTTTGTCATAAGCCGGAAATAATGAAATTGGCACAGCGGGATTAAATGGGTTAAGCAGTTCGAACGTGATTAAGCTCTAAGCACTTCAAAATCGAGATGATTACCCATACATTGAAGTGATTTGTTAATCTGACATGATTACAACTAAATCACTGCATAACCCACATAGAATTTACTGAAAATACCTCAAATGTAGAATCGCCAACATGATCGTGTACAACCGGCCTCGATTTCTGCTTAATGTTTTTATTTTTTTCCCTTAAATAATTTATAAATTTTCACAATTTCATCATTAAAATGATTAAAACAATACTTTAATACTTTAAAGAAGTATAAATTGGTTTGTTGTGTTTTTTTTTCTTAATCATCTGTCATCTTAATGATCTCAAATGTAATGTGAACGGCTTTGATTAGCTTAATCAACATTTTGCTTAAACGCGTTTAAAAACCTAAGTGTGAACTTAGCATAACTCCGTTATTTACCTTGAGTTTTAAACCCTTGTTATTTTTGTTCCATTTTTAAAACAAAAATCCACGTTTAATTGCCATACGCTTAATTACCCAATTCGGATAATTTCCAAAATCCCAAAACAAAATTACACCTACATTTTATTCGTTTAATTGGCTCAGAACTATTTGACAACAACACAAAAGTAACAAAATATGGCTTATTTGAAAGTAAAATATTCCACAATTTCATATTTGCATTAAAATAAACTTTATTCTGTGCTTATCAGAATAAAGTTACGTTATTAGGTTAAAATTCATATAAGAGTTATTTGTGCTGACTATTATCTAGAAAGACCAAATATGTGGAAAAAAGGAAAAAAGGTCGCAAAATTTTAAATTACATTAACATTTAAAAGGATAAAATAAATAGCTTGAATATTTTAGGGATTGAAATTTTAATGGAAGCTGTATATTTAAATCTGAACCGATTCAACCATAAAGGGTGTTTTTTTAAGCCCGATAGAACTTGAAATTGTAAATAATAACACAAAAAATTAAATTGTAATCAAAATTTTTTTTTTTATTCGAAAGAACAATACGTGACATTAACATTTGAAAATGATTTCGGGCATATGGGCACCGCGGCTGTTCTTGACGAAGCGCATTCTGGACGTCCAATTTTGGGCCACTTTTTCGAGCACTGCTGGCCGTATGTCACGAATAACACGAACAATGCTGGCCTCCAAGGCGTCAATTGTTGCTGGTTTATCAGCATAAGCCAGTGACTTCACGTAGCCCCACAGGAAATAATCGAGAGGTGTCAAATCGCACGACCTTGGAGGTGCGATTTCAATAAGTCGATGGTTGCGTTCGCCGTATGGCACGTAGCGCCATCCTGTTGAAACCACATCTCCTCCGGATCAATGTCATCCATATTTTCAAACAAAAAATCATTGATCATGGTGCGGTAACGATCTCCATTGACCGTAACGCGAGCTCCGGCCTCATTTTTAAAGAAATAAGGTCCGATGATGCCACCAGCGTGAAAACCGCACCAAACGGTGCATTTTTCTGGATGTAATGGAGTCTGTAGGGTCTCTTGTGGATTGGTCTCGCTCCATATGCGGCAATTTTGCTTATTAACAAACCCGTTAAGCCAAAAATGCGCCTCATCGCTGAACACAATTTTGCGATAAAACAACGGGTCAGTTTCCAACTGCTCTAGAGCCCAATCAGCGAAAGAACGACGCATATAATGGTCTCGTGGCTTCAATTCCTGCACCAGCTGGATCTTATACGGGTGTAGGCCGAGATCTTTGTGCAAAATTTTCCACGTAGTGGACGGACAGAGCCCCAATTCCTGCGACCGACGACGAATCGATAAATTTGGATCTTCTTCCACACTTTCGTTTACAGCGGCGATATTCTCTTCAGTACGCACATTCCTTCGACGTGTTGGTGTTATTGCATCCTCTAGAGAGTATGTGGTACGAAATCTATCCACAGTTCGACAAATGGCTTGTTCAGATGGACGATTATGTACGCCATAAAAATGACGAAGTCGTCTATAAGTTGCGCGAATCGACGACTGATTTTCAAAGTAAATTTGGATAATTTCGTAGCGTTGTTCAAGCGTGAGTCTATTCATGATGATTTGACAGAGTATACTGAAACGATAAAAAAAAATATTTCATCAAAATTTAATTTTCTGTGTTACTTTTTACAATTTAAAGTTCTATCTAGCTTAAAAAACACCCTTTATTTACATATTTTGGGCCAAATTTAATCTTAATACGAACATGATTAAATGGTGTATGGACAAAAAGAAAGAAGTTTGACCGATTCTCACAATTTACATAGGTTTCGTTCTTATGACAATTAAAACGTACTTACCAAATTTTATTAAATTATCTTAAATCTGCTACTTGTACTTTCCGCACAAGGTTTCCATGGAGAGACAAACAACCAGATGGACGGATGGACACGTAAAGATCACTTTAAAAAGTGTTTCTATTCGGTCGGCTTACTATATGATGCGTCTTAATTTCAATGCATCAGCAAAAATTTATATAATTGCTTTGTCTTAATTTTTGCATATAAATAAAACTTGATAGATAGTTTTGAAAAACATTTATCTTCAAAAAAATTTTCTTTGGCTTACAATTGTACAGTGAAAATTAAATGAAGATGGCAAAATTAAAGCAAATTTATTTGCTGACCATGTATTAAAATATGCTTCAAAAACCTGAAATATGTGTACAATAAAAATGAAGCAATAGCTTAAATATGCAAATTATTCACAAACAGATCGATACCAAAATTCTTAAGCAGCTCCAAACGTATAAATATATTAGCCCAATTCACAATCTTGTGCAAATGGTCTTGCATCGTAGCATTTGCAAAATGGTATAGTAAATACTGTAGTATACTTTTGTTTGGCTTGGTTCACAGAGTGTTAGCTGTCGATTTACAATCAAGTGTTGCAAAAGTCGAGTAAATATAAACTATTGGTTTTAGGCGTTGCATATTTGCAAAAGAGTAGCAAGTGCATTGCTGTATATTTTGTTGGTGTAGAGTAAAAATATACTATACCATTTTGCAAATGCTCCCAAAAGTATGCTACAGTATTTACTATACCATTTTGCAAATGCTACGATGCAAGACCATTTGCACAAGATTGTGAATTGGGCTATTGTTTCTGACTTCATTGGTCGCACAAGAAAAACCATGCAATTACATATTTACGGTTTCCCTGATCATAAGTTTGTACATATGTATGAGTACGCTTTAGTTAGTACGATAAGACAGAACATTACAGATAAAATTGAAGACAGCAAATTCCATTGTTTTTATTGCTATCTGTTAAGATTTAGCTGATACTGGTAAAAACTCCTGTCAACTTTTTTTCATACATCAACGTTAAGGTATCTTGTAAATAAATACGTTTAATTACCTCACCGAGGTATTTAAACATATTCGCTTAATTACCTCAATGAGGTAGTTAAACGAATTCTTATAATAACCTCAACGAGGTATTTAAGCGTATTCGCTTCAATGCTTACCCCGCATAATTACCCAAAAATATTGGCATTTTTGGCGAGGTAATTATCGGTGGAATACTGTATACTAGGGCGGGTCGATTTGTAGGGAGTGAAAAAATTCACCAATTTCCCTATGATTTCCGTATTCTATGGGTCTATACCATACCTCTATCGTTAAAATCGAGTCCCCTACTTTTTGTTGGTAAAAAGTTCAAAAGTTACGGACATTTTTGTCCAAATTTTGGACCATTTTTCCATTTTTTACATGATATTGTCCAAGAATATTACTTAAATGGCCATTTTTTTTGGCTCAATCCATTATTTAATTCAATTTACAATTCAAAACGAAGAGTTTAAGCCCAAATTTATCGAATTCGGTTGATTAATTCATGCGATATTGCTAAAACAAAATAACACATAAAAACAACTTTTTGATTTTTTTTCCCTTTTTATTTTTTTTCTACAAAAATTCAAATTAAGAGATAATAAAGTATCTATTATCAAAAAAAATATTCAATTTGAGTGTAGTAAAAGACAAAATGTGAAAAAAAACATTATTTTTTCTGAAAGTCTTGTTTGCTTTCAAGTCTTGGTGTTTTCGTACGGCTCTCTAATGTCGCCGCCATAGCGCCTTCTACATTCTTTCCTGCAACTCGTTTAGCAGTGGCAGCCAGCAATTGGACATGTCTTTCCGTTCCTTGAATGTGTAAAGGAATTTGTGGATCATCGAACGGTGGCACTTCGTAATTTAAATATCCCTCCAAATGTTCATACGAATAATTTTGCATAAACGGTGGTTCGAATAAAATGGTATCGTCATTTAAATCAATCATATTTGTATATTCCGTAAAATTAAAGTTAATAAGAGATTTTTTATAAACTCTAAGTTCCGTTGGGTCGACAATATCTCTTCGGTAATGTAAAATCTTCTTTATAGCAATGTTTCGTTTTTCCATTCTATCATCAAACAACATAGATAGAAAGATATTTTCTGAGTGTGCAAAATATGGATTATCTCGAATTAGTGTATTTACAACTCCAAGTAAATTCGGTGGTAAAAATCGTGTCCAAGTAATAAATTTAAAAAGTAATGTACTACCGTATGCGGCAGAGCTATAATACTTAACATTGAAATACATTGGCGTGTATACTTTTATTATATAGTTAGCCAGAATTTTTAAATTTTCAGTTGGATTATTAGTTGTCACATAAAACCGTAATAACCTATTGGCTTTGGTCAGCCAACGAGAATGTGCAATTGGCCCTGGTTTTATGTGAGACAAGTCCGCAGGAACCACACCATTAGAAATTGTATTGGCCATTAACATCAAGTACCTCGAATCAGTAGATAATTCTTCGGGATTTAAATCACCAGGAGGCATATTTTCCAAAGCGATTTCCTCAAAATCGGTTACCACCTGAAAAGAAAACATAAAAGCTAAAAAATAGAATGAAAAATGGTAAAGAATCAGCTATAAAAATTACATACCGGAAGATTTTCACAATCATCAATTTTTGAGCTCAACTTTCCGGTAGTTGATCGTGGTCCAGTGGTGGTTGATTTGTCTAAAGTGTCAAACAAATGTCTAAACGGAAGTGTCACACATCATTGCATAGTTTTTAGTATTGTATCTGGGAGTGTATGTTTGTGGTGGTAGAACTAATTCTGAACCTCCTCTCACATCAACTTCCATTTCGTCATAATGTGGTTCGTATCGATCGTTGCTCACTGGGATTGTTGGTATAGTCGTTGGTATCGTCTCTTCACTTCCACTATCGTGTTCCGGTATCGTTTGTATTCTGTCATTATATTGATCGCGCATGAAATCTTTTAAGTTTTCTGGGATAGATCCACATGAGCAGTCGTTTTCTTTCAAGTTGCATTTACATTTTCCAATGTTGAATAATTGGTTTGTTGATTCTACGAATTTTTTGAATTCTGTTGCGCGTTTTACTTGTTGTTTATCTGCATTACTATATGCGTCAAGCAAATTATTCAATTTTCTAATGATGCTACCTTTGAGTATAAGTTCAATATTAAGTTGATTCCAAATTTCTAACAATCTGTCTGCTACTTGGGGAGTAAATCTTTTATACGAAAACATTTTGCTTTGGGCTTTTGAACTTTCGGCCAAGAAAAAATAGTACTTCAATATATCACGTTTAGTTGACAGATTAATATCAGGTAATTCACAGGCCACGCCAAAAGAAAAAAACATCATGAGAGACCAAATGTTGCAAACTACTGCGTTGGGTATCTGTTGGATTTTGCGATGAACCAGGCTCTGAATCCATTTTTTAAACCGTCACTTAAAGAATTAAATATGTTTTTCATAGAATACTAATATAACTATTAACTATAATAGTTAGCAATGTTTTTACACTTACCTTTAAATATTTTCTAAATTTCAAAATAGTTTGATTATTTGTTAGTTATTTCAAGTAACACTTCACTGAAATGACGCTCAAACAAAACTAGCATACACTGGAATATTATAAACAAACAAAAATAAAGAAGTTTATAAAGAAACTAAAAACAAAAAGAAATAAACAAACATAACACAGGGTGTGCACCCTGTGAAAAAATATGCCAATAATGTAAATCAGTCCAGTCGTAACGTAAGGTTCGTAAGCTTCGTAAGTCAAAAAAAATTGAGCCAAAAAAATGGCCATGAAAGTAATATTCTTGGACAAAATCATGAAAAAAATGGAAAAATGCTCCAACATTTGGACAAAAATGCCCGTAACTTTTGAACCGTTGGACCAATGTTGGAGATTTTTGTTAATTGATCAAAATGAGCTCACCTTTCCTACTGGCGATTAAACCCGAACGATAGTTTTTGAGTTATGGATGTGAACGTGTAGGTAATATTTCATACGAACGTCAATTTGGGAAAAAATCTACCAACAAAAAGTAGGGGACTCGATTTTAACGATAGAGGTATGGTTCCTTTGGCAAATTTTCATGGAATAACCCATAGAATACGGAAATCATAGGGAAATTGTCGAAAAATAAATCGACCCGCCCTACGGTATACCCTTTTACCTTCGGTGAAGGGTATAAAAAAAACTTTTTTTTGGGATATCAGTATTTTGATTATATCTCAGCCATTTTTAAACCGATTTGACAGATTTAATTACCGACGTGTTCCATTTACTTGAGGAAGATCTATGGTTCCCGAAAGTGAGTATTTTTTTAAAAAAATTTTATTTTGATCATAACTTTTTCGTATCTGAACCGATTTGTCCGAAATTTTCAGAAAATATTTTCTACTAAACATTTTTGTATATATAAGGCGTAACCATAGGTCATATGACAGTACAAAAATTCAGGTTCTTATGCAATTTTTGATATTTTGAATATTGATAGTACGGGAGGTACCACGCCCACTTCTCCAATTCCGCCCACGTTTGGTGGGATGGTGTGTATTGATAACCTAAATGTTTGCACCTAATTTGGAAACTTTAGCTCTTGACGTTCTCCAGATATACAGAAAAAGTAATAAAATTACAACAACAACAACAAGGGAACCGAAAACACAGAATATATATTTTTTATAGGGTGTCGGATAAATATTGTAGAATTTACAAATGGAATGAAAAAGTTATATGTACCCTTTTACCTTCGGTGAAGGGTATACAAATTTCTTTTGCGCCAAAAATAAACTCATCATTATACAGGGTGGTCCAACCATAATGCACGATGTTAAGTGTGAATCACACCTCAACGTCAAGTTTTTTGGCCAACTAAATTTAGCATCTCTTTGTCTCAGTGTTTGAAAAATTTAACCGTGGAGATACCTCTCAATTTGGGCAAATGCGAATCTACGAGTGATTGTTGAATAGCCGATGCACCCATAAACAGTGACTGTTTGATGCGACTTATGGGCTGGCGGCGTCATCGGGCCGTACTTCTTTCAAAATGAGATCGTCCAAGAGATAATAACGGACTTTTTGTGTCCAGAAATTGAGGATATGGACCTGGACGATATGTGGTTCCAACAGGATGGTGCCACTTGCCACACAGCCAACGAAACAATGGCTCTTTTGCACGAGAAATTTAATGGCCGTGTTATTTTGCCTCGATCATGTGATTTAACACTGTTGTACTTCTTTCTTTGGGGATATTTAAAAGAAAAGGTGTACGTCAATAAAGCCTTTATGACACAACATTTTTTATTCATTGAATTCATATAGAATTGGTAGAAGGAAATAGTAAGTGTTAGAAAGAGCAAACTATAAAAAATGTTAACAAAGTTTTTTTCTCTTGTTATGGCTTTGTTTAATTTATGAAATGTCAACTTTTTATTAATGAGAAACATAAAAACAAATAAAAGCGGTAAATCGCTGAATTTGCCCATAAACCGCTGATTCAGCAACACTTTTCATATTTCAAGCTTGAAATGTCAATTTTAAGTCGAAAAATTTTACATTTTTTTTACATAACTTCATTTTTTATCGATAACTTTATTAAATTTTTTGACAGTTTGCCATTTACCTTAATACAGCTTAGCTCTTTGCACTTGGTAAATTCTACGAATTACATTATATTTGTACTGTTCACCAAAACTTTAACAATGCATTAAAAATGTAGTGTCATAAGGGCTTAAGCCAAGAACAATTCAAGACCTAAAGGATGAGATAATTCGCCACATTAACGACATTAAACATCAATTATGTCTCAAAGTCGCCTATAATAATAAAAAATTTTAAGATATTTCTCTGATAACTTTTTTTTTATTAACAATTAAAGTCGTACGTTTTGGTTGGCCCACCCTTTATTTAGATGCTATTGTTATCCGTTTTTATTTCTCCCGTAAAGTAATAAAAAGTGATGATTGGCTCTTTTGCATTTTAGGTGACGATATGTTTGTTAAAATACTTTTTACTTTGTCTATTCTAGTCATTTAATTCTTAAGTCAACAAATTGCAGAAAAATTAGCATTTAAAAGAATTTTTTACCACACATGCTAAAAATAATTACCGAAGTACTGATTCGTTTACGATCAAGAAAAGCTTTCTGAGGTGTATTTTATAAGTGCATGCTACTGTCGACATTAAAATTTGTGTTGGCATATCTTGTCGTTAAGACAAAATTTTACTTTTACCTATGACTGAACAAAACAACAGTAAGTTTTCAAAATCTGACAATTAATTGAACTGCCCCAACTCAATTGTCGAGACTGATGTAAAAATCTTACGCTTAAAAAAGAATAAATGGGGATTTTAAAAATATTTGATAAATTGAATTTATATAATTTGTTATATAATTCTTGATTTTCTTTATTCATACCTGTAATGTATTTATATGTGCAATACATAAATTTATTTTAATAATGTAACGTATTCCCAATTCGGCAAATTCGTGTTATTACATTCGACTTATTTTCGTATTTTGCTTTAATTGTGTTTTTAATCGATTTAGTATAATTAAAAGTCCCATGGGTTGTTGCTGGCCAAAGCCTTTGTTCCGATAACAATAATAAAAATAAAAAAACAACCAATTAGAATAACAAATAGAAATTTAAAGATTATTTGTGTCAAAATGTCAACTTTGCGTACAAAATTATCAAAGCTCTATACAAATTTTTCGAATTATATTAAAAGAAATATGGATTTTATGGTGGAATTGACAATATTTGCATTGTTTTTCAGTGCTCTTCTTAACAAATATTTAATACTTAATTAATCATTCTAATCACTCAAACGGTTATTGAGTTGTCTTATCAGTTGCATGTCATTATAATTGGTATGAATCTGGAAAAGGAAGCATAAAGTTAGAAGCAATACGCGTGGTTGAAAACAATTAAACATGTGTCATAATTTTAAATTTAATTGCTTTGCTGTAAAGTGTATTAGTGTAAATTATTTTATTACAAAAAAAAAGACATGTAATCACAATCATTAAATAAATTTGTTTATAAATAAATTCAAAATAATGTGTATTTTTTTTTAAAGCTTTATTACTTTTACTTAAAATTTACCATTTCTACACTGAAAAAAATCTATGCCTAAGAATTTGCCCTGCGCACTGTTGTTCCATTCTCAATTCTACTTGGGCAAAATAATGAAATTGATAGATATATTTGTGTATATGTAGTAGCTCCAAAATGAAACAAACCAGTATATATTTTTAAATTGTCAACAACTTGCTCTTATTATGTGGAACAATTGTTCGATTTGTTTTAATTCTAATAGCATATGCATTCAACTTTAAATCACCGTACTGTAAGTTAACAACAACAGCCCTTAATTGGGATTTTCAATATATTTCTTCTCGCAAATTTGGGTAGTAAACCACAACCACCACGCGATCTCTAAGAGTATCTTTTTAATGAAAGAGCCAAAGTTCCGCAAAGACAATCTTCCTGAAAGACAAAAAGCAGTTTCTGAAAAAAGCATATTAAGGGAGGCCTCAAACTGACTCCTGATAGGATCGCTGATCAGCCGCGATCAATTTTGGATTTTTTCCGAATCCGATATTGACTGCACTTGATTTTACTGGAGGATGTAAAAACAGAAGGGGAAAAAATTCTTATGATGATCCCTCCAAACCCCTAGGGGAGGTTAAACGGTCTATATAAGCTTGTCATAACGTTTGTAATATCTCCGATATTGACCTTAGACCCAATAATGTGCAAATATTCTGTGTTCTTACGAGAAGCAAAGTGGCAAACAAATCTCATGTAGGTAAACATAAGTATCGAAGTAATATTCTGCACAAAGAACTTTTAATTGAATCCAAACCTAATATTATAATTTTGCTCTGACGGCTCCAAGATTGCCCATGGTTGCCAAATATGTACACTCTCGAATTTTTTTTAAATACTGTAGTGGTTGGCTTGACCCACAATACTTTCTTACTTGTTTTAGTGTGTATTGAAAATTGACATTATTTAAAATAGTTTTTGTACAAAAGTCCTTCCTAAACAAGAGAGTTAAGATAAATACGGCAAAAGAGAATAGCTACAATGTTTAATGTAAGGACACATATTTTCTCTTAATATGCCTTACTTGGTAAGGCGTATTTGGTATATTGTTAGGTCAACTATACCAACTCTTCCCTGTAAAAATGTCATCCTAAACACCGACGTTTTCCAATAGAAAACGACTTTTAGGAGATTTTATGCAATTTACTGACGTATTTTGTGCACAATTGGATGGAAAACTAAGAGAAATCTGTTAAAAAATTGTAAAGTTTTAAAGAAAATATAAAAACTATTTAAAAATTTAAGTGAAAGACCTAAAAGTTATTATAAAAATATTGGCCCATAACCATAGTCAAACGCTAAAGTCTTTTAAAAACAACTTTAAAATAAAAACATTCTTTCAATTATTTTGCTACTTTAGTCGAAATTAAAGGATGTTTTAAATTGAACCGACTTTAACTGGGTGCCACCTCAAATGTAGAAAATTGTTTCATACAACTTACAACAAAATATAAGCAAGGGGCAACTCTCAGCAGCTGACATTGAAAATTAAAATATGAAAAAAATACTGCATATCTTGCGGAGTTGAAAAAATGTTTAACACGCAACATGAATTATGTAAAAAGCAACAACAAAATTCCAAAATATTTTGGCTTCGTTTTTGCTTTCAATATAATTTTTTACACAATTAGGGCCTATACAATGTATTTTGTGTTTCTTTCCATAAAAGTTTTCCTCCAAATCATTAATAATTGCAAAATATCGGCCAATGTCTTGTAACATAATCATTTTTAACTTTTTGCAAGTACTTTTTTGTTTGGCGAAAAACAGCTGATGCTGTTGTTAAATGAGTTAAAAACAACTTCAGCTGGTTTTAAAATTAACATCGGTTTTAACGTGTTAAGTATGCTTTCACTTTTCTATAGTAGATCAAAAGCATATTTTTAATAAAAGTTTACTTTAGAACTCTTATGGCTAATAAATCCCTGATGGTTTTAACGCTGGTTTAGTTGAACTTATCCTGAATTTATATGTAGCTTAAACTCAACAACTATAAATCAGTTGTATATATATGTTGTTAAAAAAATAACATGTGGCAGCACTAAGATAAATCTTATCAAATTCATATGGTCTGTATTGGTAGTTTAAACGCCCAATTTTATGCGTTTAAAGGTGGCTTATATGTTGAGTGATTTATAGATTTGTTGGTTTAAGCACATTTTAAACCAAAAAGAGAGTTTAACTTGCTCTGATTTTTTAGCCCTTAAAGTATTGTTGCGAAAATAAAATTATCTAAGCATTATTTATAGTTATAGTAATAAGTTATCTTTTAAGTTATAGTAGTTACTTAAAATTGTCATGTATAATTTTGAACACAACTGTTATTTTAAAATAATTATTACATGAATTTCCCAGTCATTTCTAGAAATGGTTTAAGAACATAATAAGTAGTTAATACAGGAAGGTTCAGGAAATTTCAAGAAATAGTTATGAAATATAAAAAGGGGTGACTCATGAATAATTAGTTTAGTTTGTTTTGGGAAACGGTTCTGTTCGTAACTAATAATTGTGAACAAAATAATTAATAAAGTTTGTTAAGTTAAATAAGTGTGGATTTTTATTCGGATTTGCAATTAAAAGAACTCAAACGCGTTTATTAAAGGAAAAACGTAACAATTGGTGTCAGAAGTGGGATTGCAATAAAAAAAAATAAAATAAATAAACAAATAAAAAAAGGATAAAAAAAAACTTACAAACAACAATGAAATTCGATGAGTTAAAAGTTGAACAGCTTAAGAAAGAGTTGGGCAAGTTGGATCTGCCTACTGCAGGAAATAAAGCTGAGCTGCAGAAAAAATTAATCGATGAATTTAAGCGACGCAATATTGACATCGCAGCTTATGAATTTGATGAAAAAGAAGAAATAGAAGTTGCTACCCGTGCAGTAACAAGCAACATGGATCTTAGCACAATGTTTGCTGCTATGATGCAGAAAATGGAAGAAAACTCTAGAAAAATGGAGGAAAATATGGAGAAAATGGTGAAAGAAAATTCAGCAGAAACTTCTAGAAAAATGGAAGAAAATTCTAAAAAAATGGAGAAAATGGTGAAAGAAAATTCAGCAGAAACTTCTAGAAAAATGGAAGAAAATTCAAAAGCTATCGTAGCCGAAATCCAAGAAAATTCTAGAGCGACAAACGAAAAACTTCAGGCTACTAATGAAAAACTTGAGAAGCTTCAAGAGATTTCTACTGTTATAAACGAAAGAGTAGACGATATGGAAATAGAATTGTCTGATGTAAAAACACAAGTTACGGATGTAAAAACACAAGTCACGGTTTTTGATGGAAAACTACATCATCTGGAAGAAAAAGTAAATACTCTTCAGTACCAAGAGGGAGCGGTGCGAGTTTTTCCAGAAGTCTCGAATAGGATTAAAGCTCCAAGTTTTGACGGCAGTTCACCATTGAATGTGTTTAAGTTCCAGTTTGACACAGTTGCCAACAAAAATGCTTGGAACAATGAAGAAAAAGCCATAGAGCTGATTCTGGCTTTAAAAGGAACTGCAGCTGAAATTTTAGAAAGTGTGCCAGTAAGTTGCAGAAACAATTATGATGACATTATGGCAGCACTGCAACGCAAGTATGGTGGTGAACACAGAAAAGAAATATTCAGAATGGAATTACGGGGTAGAGTACAAAAGGCAAACGAGACGCTACAGGATTTCGCACTAGAGATTGAACGTTTGGTGCAGCTTACTTATCCAGGTGAAAGTCATCCATTGCTAGATCATTTTAAGACCGAAGCATTTGTAAATGGTATACGAGATGCTGATGTAAAACTCGCGGTATGTGCATCACAGAAATCATCGTTTGCGGAGACGGTATCATTTGCCATAGCCCAAGAAACCGCAAGGATAATTTCAAGGCCGCAAACGTATAAGGTGCGAAAACTTGATTTTGCCGCTGAAGAAGAAAGAGATATTGTAAAGGACATAAAGGAGGCAGTGATGCAAGCTTTGAGCGAAAAGCAAAGTAAAAATAAAGCAAAATGCTATAATTGCGGTAAGATTGGCCATATTCAGCGAAACTGCAAAGCACCCAGACAACGATCAAGATCTGCTTCGCCGCAAAGGGAGCCACCGCTAAAGCTGAGAAGAGCAAGCAGTGCAGAAGAAACTGAAAGTCACACTGATTTAATAAAGAGAGCTGTCGAGCCACTAAGCGGTGTAAACTTGCGAACAGCTACGGGAGAGCCTGTCATTGTCTATGGCAAAGCAAGAGTGGAAATAAGAATGGCCGATATGATCGTTTTTGATGAATTTATTGTGGCTGAAATTATGGACGAGGTCATAATTGGAGCAGATTTTATGATTCGTCAAGGCATTAGTCTAGATATGGGACGACAAATTATGAATTGGCGTGATCTAGAAATACCCCTGAACGTTGGGAATGGAAGTGAAGCTCTCGTAAGACAGCTAGTCACTGGTGATCATAGCAAATTGTCATCCCAAAGAGACGATGGAAAACGTGGGAAGGCGAGTACAAATTCAAGACGGCCCATTGAACATAAAAGCAAGCACTGTAAGGAGTCTGAAAACAGGAAACGCATCAATGGGATTCGCATATTACATGTTGAACCCAGCAAAGACTGGTCATCGGCGCAGAAAAGTGATCCCGTATTAGCGAAAATCATGAAGGCCAAGAAAGACGGTGAAAGACCGTCTCATGAAGAAGTTAGATTGGAGGGTCCACTGATGAAAGCGTATTGGGCGCAGTGGAACAGTCTGCGGATGGTAAATGATTGCCTATACCGTACATGGGAAAGTACTGATGGCAAAACGGTTAAAAACCTTATTGTAGTACCGTCTTCTAAAGTATGCGAAGTTGTGAAGGAATTCCACGACGGTACT
Source organism: Pollenia griseotomentosa (assembly GCA_963931875.1). Lineage (NCBI taxonomy): Eukaryota > Metazoa > Arthropoda > Insecta > Diptera > Polleniidae > Pollenia > Pollenia griseotomentosa. Next base: position 180,041,886 of record OZ007560.1, on the reverse strand, counting down.
GGTAGTGGACATATTAGCGTAACAAAAACCATAAATAAGTTAAAAGCAAGCTACTATTGGGTCGGTTGCAAGCAAGCTGTGATTGAGTGCGTAATTAAATGCCCACAGTGCGTTGAAGACAGCGGTCTAATTGGAGGCAGTAGGACACCGCTGCAGCATTACAACTTTGATGAATTATCCGTACCAGCGAATAATAAAGACTCCACCCAAGAGCAGAAAAGCGAGTTAAGACGAAGGTGTGTTAATTTATCAAATGACCAGATGAAAGCCAGAAACAATCAAGTGGCAAATTTGGAAGGCTTCAAAGAAGGCCAGTTGGTTTTACTTTTTAATCCGCAACGGAAGAAAGGACTATCTCCAAAGCTGCAGACTTATTGGGATAGCCCGTATAAAGTAATAAAGAAGTTGAATGACGTGGTGTATCGAATCCAGAAATATAAGAGTGCAAGGTCAAAAATGAAAGTGGTACATTTAGAACGACTAGCCCATTATGGAAAAGGAGAAACTGAGCCTATTCGGAACGAACAGGCTTAAGTGGAGGGCAGTGTTGCGAAAGTAAAATTATCTAAGCATTATTTATAGTTATAGTAATAAGTTATCTTTTAAGTTATAGTAGTTACTTAAAATTGTCATGTATAATTTTGAACACAACTGTTATTTTAAAATAATTATTACATGAATTTCCCAGTCATTTCTAGAAATGGTTTTAGAACATAATAAGTAGTTAATACAGGAAGGTTCAGGAAATTTCAAGAAATAGTTATGAAATATAAAAAGGGGTGACTCATGAATAATTAGTTTAGTTTGTTTTGGGAAACGGTTCTGTTCGTAACTAATAATTGTGAACAAAATAATTAATAAAGTTTGTTAAGTTAAATAAGTGTGGATTTTTATTCGGATTTGCAATTAAAAGAACTCAAACGCGTTTATTAAAGGAAAAACGTAACAGTATGCTTATTTAAACTCTCTTTTTGGTTTAAAATGTGCTTAAACCAACATATAAATCACCTAAATTACCTAAATCGCAAAACAACGTACTATCATCAAAAAATTCGAAACTGACTTTTTTATTGATTACGATTGACGACATCCCATTACATTTGTTTCCAAAATTTTATACTTCTTCAAAATGACGTATCAACAAGAGCATAATTATCTTAAACAAAATAACGTATCATCACACTTGCCAAAGCAAAAATTATTGATTTTTTTTATTTTTAATGTCAAAATTGGGTATTCTGTGGTAAACTGTAACAGTCTAACCTAAATTTTTGACTTTAGGTTGTTCTGTTAGTAGGGTTGCCAGAAACCAAAGTTCGAGTAACTGGACAATGTTAAAAATTCACCTGGATTTTAAAAAATAACTGGTAATTTTTAAAATACTTTTGTACGATAGTTCAAAAAAGTAAATTGTATTTAACCATTAAAATTCAGTCTAATGTCATATTCCATATCGTCACCTGAAATCAAAAAAGCCGTAAATAACCAACAAAAATTTAAAATCGACTTTATAATTAGTTATGATGTAATTTGTTTAATGACATCATGATTAATCAGATATATATATAGGGGATTTCATGTCAAGTAACCCATCTTTTGACAGCGATGTCTTCCGATTTGGATGAAATTTGCACCAAGAATAGTAGTTTAGACACAAATTTTCAACAAGATCGGTCAAAAAGTTTCTGAGTTAGAGGGGTTCAAAGTTTGACATTTTGGTCAAACATGTGTTCTGTCTCATCCATGTAACTTATTACTTATTGGTGTTAGCAAAATTTGTCCCAAGTACCTTAGATAGCTATTTTTCGAAAGATAGATGTTTCGAAAAATTTTTTTTTGCTTTTTTTTTAAATTTTTGAAATGTTTTTTTAAGCTTAAAACTTTTTTAATTTTTTTTAAGCGGTTACTCAAAAGAAAGCTTATGTCTTTTCCTTTAACGTAGTTTTGGTCGCACGAAAAAATTGTTTTCGAAAGATTTCATCCAAATCGGAAGAAATCGATTTCAAAAGCTGGGTCACTTGACATGAAATCCCCCATATATCTATTTTTTTTTTCTATAGAATTTACTAACTTTTGTTTAAGTCGCAAAGGTATCGAAAAAATTTATATTAAGTATATATTTAATAAAAAAATTATCTTTCAAAATTCAAGAATTTTTTTTAACTAGACAAATTGTATTTGAGCTATCTATTAGAGATCAAGCTAAAAATTATTGAAGAAGTAAAAATAAAAAAGTGATGTACAAATTATAAAATTTTGTTCTATAATCGGAAAAAAGTTGTATAATTTTTTCAAAAAATTTTAATATAATAATAATAATATACTTCTCTTTGGTGTACTTCCATACAAAAACCCTCCTCTCTATTATGAATTGATTTTTAAAAAACTGCTTTTTGTGTAACAAATTTTCAAATTGTTATTTTTTCTTTACAATGAACAAATTTTGCAAATATAAATTTGACTTTTGTTTCTACATACGGAATAAATAAAAAAAGTTCTGTTAGAATATTCCAAAATATTAAAATTAAAACGAAAAAAAACTGTCTGTGATAACAACAATCGCCCGTGTTCGACATAAGTAGCATTTAATTATAAATATTATTAAAAATTAAAAGAAATAACGAAACCAAAAGAAGATACTTTCCAGCACTTTATCAAATATTTAAAACACAATGCAGTTATTTTAAAAATGTACAAGACAAGCAGTTAAGCTCTGAACGCAAAACGCTTTGAACCTACCTTATTAAGGTTATTGATAAAGCAATGCTCAAATGCATAACCAACGCACGTCAAACAGTGTAATTTAAACTAAAACAACTAATAAACGTGGACAAATTATATTTCTCTTTATTGAAGTTCATTATAGGGAAGTTCCACTGTACATCTTTATTTGCTGTTTTAATGAAAATTTGATAAAGTACCTTTTTTAGTTTAAGCCACTACTGCGGTTTTGGCATAATTCCTTTACGCACCATCAAACTTGAAAAATATTTATCCGAAAGTAGAGATACACACACGGTTTTCTTTAAAATATAAAACAATTTATTTAATAGAAATTAAATAGTGGTATTCACACCGAACTTGTTAATTTGTTACTCGGTAGTTTGTTAATTTGTTAAAGTTACTAACTGTGAACGACCCCCTTTTTAAAACTTTGTAAGTATGGTAACTTTCGTAGTATAACAGCTGATTTAATGTTCTGACACAATTTATTATTCGAAAATTGTCAAAACACAAATGACTTTTTTTTATTATATTTATTTAGAAACTGCAACAGCTGATTGTGAGTTACCAACTAACAACTATTTTATCAGGGGTGCCGTGTCGTTAATTTGTTAAATGTTAATCCGGTAGCGCGTTAAATATACAAAAACAAAATGCGTGTAAAAAAGTAACGATTAACGACTAACAAACTAACAAGTTCGGTGTGAATACCACTAATGTAAAATTCTTTGAGATTTATTAACTCTTATCTGATCTAAGCTTAATTTAAGTTCTTTTGAATTAAATGAATGTAGAAGGCGGGATTTTTGATGATGCTAAGATCTTTGAAATCACCAAACAATCGATGTTCCGAATTTGAACCGAAGATTTTTTTAAGAATTTCTGTGAATGTCTTCAATTCATGGGGATAGTATGACAAACGGAATTCACTAGTCAAACTGTTGTCAGCAATCAAATAGTCCATGGTAACCATAGAGGGCTTGCCGCAATAAAACAATACGGAGGTTTTGATATCAGCAGTGTGGCTTGTCTGAAATATGTAAAAAAATTAAAATTTATAAAATCTGTAAACCAAAGTAAAGGGTGTTTTTTTAAGCCCGATAGAACTTGAAATTGTAAAAATAACACAAAAAATTAAATTGTAATCAAAATTTTTTTTTTATTCGAAAGATCAATACGTGACATTAACATTTGAAAATGATTTCGGGCATATGGACGTCCAATTTTGGGCCACTTTTTCGAGCACTGCTGGCCGTATGTCACGAGTAACACGAACAATGCTGGCCTCCAAGGCGTCAATTGTTGCTGGTTTATCAGCATAAACCAGTGACTTCACGTAGCCCCACAGGAAATAATCGAGAGGTGTCAAATCGCACGACCTTGGAGGCCAATTGACAGGTCCATTTCTCGAAATCAACTTATCGCCAAATTTTGATTTCAATAAGTCGATGGTTGCGTTCGCCGTATGGCACGTAGCGCCATCCTGTTGAAACCACATCTCCTCCGGATCAATGTCATCCATATTTTCAAACAAAAAATCATTGATCATGGTGCGGTAACGATCTCCATTGACCGTAACGCGAGCTCCGGCCTCATTTTTGAAGAAATAAGGTCCGATGATGCCACCAGCGTGAAAACCGCACCAAACGGTGCATTTTTCTGGATGTAATGGAGTCTGTAGGGTCTCTTGTGGATTGGTCTCGCTCCATATGCGGCAATTTTGCTTATTAACAAACCCGTTAAGCCAAAAATGCGCCTCATCGCTGAACACAATAAAAATGACGAAGTCGTCTATAAGTTGCGCGAATCGACGACTGATTTTCAAAGTAAATTTGGATAATTTCGTAGCTTTGTTCAAGCCTGAGTCTATTCATGATGATTTGTCAGAGTATACTGAAACGATAAAAAAAATATTTCATCAAAATTTAATTTTTTGTGTTACTTTTTACAATTTAAAGTTCTATCTAGCTTAAAAAAACACCCTTTACATTTACACAAGGTAGATTCATTTAGGAGAGTAATACACAAAATATCCGTCTTGTCAAAATTGGCTCCATATAAAACATAAACTTATTTAACGCACACATGCATATATTTTGGCTCATACATACACAGAAAGATAAACACTCGGGATTAATTTAGTTTTGAATACTTACTTTAAGTACGAGTCGTACTCAAAAATTCAAGTACGAATAACACTTAAACGTACCTTAAACAATTCTTAATGGGATTACTTTCGAAAATAAATCTAGGAAATTCTTAAAATTTCTTAAACCAAGTAAAAAAAAGGTTCAACTTTTCGTTGGTAGTGCCACTCGAGAGTAAAATTACAATGTCATTCTCATTTCACATATCAAAGTTTGTGGTAGACTACTACAACACCACACAAGTAGTTTAAAGACGATTTGCTTGTTGTGTGTAGAAACAACAAAAACATCAGAACAAGACGAACACAAATTATTTTCTTGCTTAAAGCCTGGTACTCTGTTCAACATTTCACGTGAAATGCTGTCAAAACGCATATGGAAAAAACTTGTGCGGAATATCTATGAAATAATGTTGATAGAGTTGTACTCTGTTCATTTTGTGAAGACGTTCCAAATGTTTCTGTCAACATTTTTTAACAACTGCGAAATAACGTAAGCAGCACTTATTTCACGTGGAGTTTTAAGCAAAAGCAAAAAAGAATGAACTGCTTATTAAATAAGAAATAAAAAATTAAAATAACACAACCGGTAACAGTTTTTTATCCATATTTACTTTCTTTTTTTATTAAATTTTTAATTAAAAAAAATTATTTTTAGTAAAATACATGTGGGGTTTGTTTACATACGCAAAACAATGTCGCATACTGCGCAGAAATAAAAAAAAATTGTACAAACTCGCATGATAGGTAACATTGATGCATGTCAAAATTTTCACAAATTTGAACAGAGTACTAGGCTTAAAAGTAAAATTGAGAACTCTTGCTTCTCATTTAGCCTATATTTTCAATTATATATCTGCGTTAAGTTTTTAAAGTAAAAACCATATCGGGAATGATGCTGGTTTTTTTATTATTGAAATTTTGTACAGTGTAAAACGGGCAAGTAGATAAATTTAAATAAAATTCTCCTTCTAATTCCATTTTTGGTTTATTTAAAGTACGAATTCAGGATTAAATCAACTTTATAATACTCAAATCAAGCGCATTTTGAGATTAGTTTAATGTTAGTTTTACTTAAATCAATCTCATTTTCGGATTATTTCAAGTTCGATTTCGGGATTGAACATGGATAAGTTAAGTTAAGTATTTCTCGATAAAAAATCCGTACTTAAATCAATCTTCCTGTACTTGATTCAAGAAAATCCGTACTCCCCGTACATTAATACCGCTTCATATAGATTTGAGTGCGGATGGATTGACTTTTCTTTTGAGTGGACAAAATTTGACCATTGGGGTTGATGTCTGTCCGCTAATGAGTCTAGCTTGTGTAAATATACCTTTATGTAAACAATACGAATATAAGGGATAACGTAAAGAGGCACGTTTTGAAAAGTAAGCGCTTATTAAAACGCTCCGAAGTATGAGATGAAGCAATGCAGTGAATTAGAGAAAAATATCCGAACAAATAACCAAAACTTTTGTTTGAAATTTTACAAAATAAAAATAATAAACGCAAACACAGGCAGTTCTTGCTATGGTCGTGAAATTTGCCGAGCCACTTCAATGAAAAAATCGTAATTGCTCACCTACTAAAAATTCAAAAATTATAGAATCGTTATAATTCATATATGAAAAATTGTTGTTTCCTCATTGCTCACGAATGAAGAAAGACAAAAAAATATTTTTACTATTCATACTCAGAAATGAATGGATGAAAAATTAACGTTTTGTTTTTTGAACTTTTCACTCATGAGGAATTTCATCAATGAGTAAATAACATGCAAAATTCTGTACTCTGGTATAAAAACGCGTTATTGCAAGCATTCATGGGAGTAGTGCACTCATTTTGCAGTTTCAACTCACACTTAGTGATAGTGCACAAATATTGCAATCATTTTGTTGATGTTAAGTGATGAATTGAAAATTTTCAGCCTCACTCAACATGAGTGATGATGTTAAAAAATACAATAGTTTGATTTAAAAAAAAGCAAACATCAGTTTATTGCAGCTTTTTTTTCTTCACTCATTTTAGTGCAACTAAAATTGTTGCACTAAATTTAAAATCAAGAACTTGTTTTTTCATGATTAAAGCCAGTAATTATACCGTTATTGACAAAATTTCATTTTGTTAAATGTTCTTTGCTTATTCATATCCTCCAAAAAAATCAAAAACCATGCACATACAAAATTTAGTGATACAATATTTGTATGCAGCTTTTTTGATTGCAAGTCCAATTTTTGCACTATTTGAATTGAGTGCTGATTTTTGCATTCAATCTGCGTTTAGTGATAGTGAAAACATTTGCAATATCACTTACATTTTTAGTGGTAGTTAAAAATCACTAAAGCTGGTAAAAAAGAGTGCAAACTAATTTCTTTGCAGTTTTGTTTAGTGATAGTGCACTGCTGATTTAAATCAATATTTAGTGCACTACCCCCAACTATGATTACAAGTACAGGGTCGCCTAAATAAGAACTACCAGTTTTAAACATGTAATTTTTTTTGTAATACAATTTTTTTTTCTTCTTTTTTTTAGATTATAACTTAATTCTTGGAAATTTATAATCAATGCATACAGTACACGACTGCGCCTTTACATTATTTTTTTTTGTAATTTTTTAATTTTTGGCAAAGATCAATTCGCACACCTAAGTAGTTCAGAAGTGACATAACTCAAAAAATTAATTTTTGAGAAATCGAAAAACTGCTTTTAACCTAAAAAAAAAAAAATTAAAAACATATCTTTGGATCATTTAGTTGGAAATCCATACAAATTATGATCTATTTTTTTTAACATTTATACACAAGATAATGAACATTTTTTAGTTGTGTAATTTTTTATTATGTAATATTTGTACAAGTTACAGAATTATTTAAAGCTATGTCACTTTAGCTGAATTCTTTTTAAATTTTGAAACATTTGCCAAATTCTAAACTGACACAATTCCAATTAGTGTAAACTTCAACAAAGCTTTATATTATCAAAAGTGTCACAATTCGAATTAAGACTATTTAGCACTTAGGATCTACTACCATTATATTTTCTGACACAACTAAAAATAAGTCACTTTTATGAATTGCAATTTTATTTCAATTAGAACATAAAAAACATAGCTGTTTATTAGCAACAGTTAGCAACAACAAATACACTGATATTTTTTAAAGATAAACAAGTGATTAGCGAAAAATTTTGTGTTGAGTCATTTTTGAACTAGTTATGCGAATTGTTATGATGCAGCAAAAATATCGTCAATGTTTAAATTCAAGATCAGCTGACTCAGCCTTCATTATTAACAATTTAGTTTTGAGAAACGAGGTTCAGATATCAACCGCTCTAGACGAGGTACTCATCGAAATATTTGCACTGAAGGTTATGTGGAAGCAGTGCGGCAGTGTGTTGAAAATGTTCCATCAGTCTAGAACAACATTGCAGAGAACATTAAATATGGATCTTAAGATGCATCTATGTATACAAAGTTCAAATTTTGAAAGCACTACTACCGCAAGACCACCATTATTAACAGACACTGTAAAGCCTTATTTTGGACACCCTGTAGCATAGCAACACATTTTCATCACGATTCGGAAATAATGTTTTACACAACATCAATTGTGATAATAGAAACATTTCTGCATCGTGCATTTTGAGTTATGACACTATTTAAGTAAATGAGCGGAATGTGAGTAAAATATTAAATTTGTTTGTATGTTGTCCATTTTGCAGCATAATCAACATTTCTTTAAATAACCGACTCGATCCAATATTTTAAAATTTTGAGGAAATGGTACTATATCATTAAAATTTGGACCAAGGGTCACACTTTTACTTATTATTGTTTTAAAATTTGTTTTGCTTGTATTTGTTTAGTTTTATTTCTTTTTGAAATGACGTCAAGATACATACATTGAAAATGTTAAAACGCAAATAACAGAATTGCGATAATTGTGTAATTTACAAATTATGAAAATATAAATTTGTATATTAATACATTTTACCTAGTAATTGGTAAATATCTGTGTATGATAATTGGCTTGTCAAAGAGTTTAATGTAACAAGAAAATATCTTTAAATATTTATGGCCGTTTTTTCATTACGCGATTATCTTTTTTCCCAATGAAAAACAGCACATTAAAGAAATTTGGTCTTCTTAATGTATCATTTGCTTCTATTCTGTCGCAAAGCTAACCAGTACTTAACTGCCAATTATTTATTTTCTTTTTATTTATCGTACAGATAAGTTCAATCAGCTGACTTCCAACTTCCAACTTGAGAGGTGTTGCCAGCTGAAAACAATGTTTTTTGTCGGTAAATTGAGAAACCCAAAATCGTTAACGGACAGTTTGTCGGTCTTATAAATTGATGTTGACAATAAGTAACAGACAGTTTGTAGATACATTAGAGTATTAAATGAATGTAATGTGCTAAAAATATAATTTACTTACATTATAGTAAATGCTCTTGGCGGGAGTAGAGCCAGTTTCCAAAATATTATCATAATTACGGTGATCAATCAAAAGCATACCACCGGGTTTCAAACACTTTTCAAAGTTTTTGATGGCTTGTTTATGCAATAATTGTTCGGGCGAAGAATCCATTAAATGGGCAAAAGAGTTACCCAAACAAACGACAGCATCAAAACCAGTCTTAACGATATCGTTGATATCATCATAGAGAGTCAACCAATTGGCCTCTTCAATAACTTTACGAAAATATATATAAAAATAATTTGATAAATAATGGAAAACCAAAAATATATGCACAACACTTACTCCATTTATCGAAAGCAGCTTCTTTGCGACGGTTCCAACGCTCCTTTAAGGCATATTTTAACATTTTATCAGAAGCATCTACCGAAACAACTTCAAAGCCTTCCTCCAACAACATAATAGAGTCAACACTGTTGAAAGAAAAAAAAATACATAATCAAAATCTCTGGAAAAAAGCAAACAATTTCAAAAAAAAACTTTAGTTATTATCAGGGCAAGTTACTTCATGCAATTGCATGTTTGTTGTCGCTACTCATAGACCCACCTAAAGGTTATATCTTTGCGAATTGCAAAATTTCCAGTAAAATGACATCAATTGGTTAGTGCATATTTTGCTTAAATGCACGTTTTTGCATATTTTGTTATAAATTCATATTTTTTCGTCATATTTCGTTATATTTAAAAAAAAATAATTTGTATTTTGTGCTCCTTTTTTTCTGCTTGCCGAAGACTATGTTGTGTTTTAGTTTCTAAGTTGTGTGTCTGCAAAGCAGACGGAAAGTTTTTTTTTTGCATAGTTTGCAATAAAAGTGTGCCAACTGAGAGAAAATTTCGAGTAAATCAGAACCTTCAAAGCCGGAAACACAAAGCTTGTACGACCGGGCAGCTATAAAGGTTTCGTAAACTATAATTTCCAGCAAATCAGCTTTTGGGAATACAACTTGTAAATTCAGTTTGGAATTGTGTGTCGGCCGCTATCGAAACTGAACAACCAATAATTTAGAAATTGTTTTTTTCTTCAGATACAGTCCTTAGAAATACTTGACTCGACCAGTTCTACACTATGCAACTATATAAAATTGTTGAAATGTGCTACGCCCACTTCACCAATCATGCCCACATTTTGTTTGAAGTTGTGTATTGAAAACCAAGATGATTGTACCTAAATTGGAAGCTTTTGGTCTTTCCGTTTCCATATATCCTGACGGAAAAACCTACATCGTAAAATCGAATTCGTTAATGTTAAATTTAAAATAAGTACTAAAAAGAACAAATGTTTATTTTTTAATAAAAGTGAATTGAAACAAATAAAAAAAATTGTATTACAGACAAAAAATATACATATATGTACGTGTGTAGTTTTACTTGGATATTTTCAAAACCGAAAACCGAACCGAAACCCACCGGTTTTAGTCATTTTAAAACCGAAACCTCGGTTTAAAATTTTTACGGTTTTTAGCAAACTCTAGTACAAACTACCTTTTTGTATTCTTTTTTAACTATGTATACTAACCCTTAAACCACCTTTTTAGTTTCTGCTTATTCGTTGTATTAAAATTGCATTTTCGACTTAAGTTTGTTCGGAGACCTATAGTAGAATTTCATGACAAATATTTTAGCAGAATATTGTAACAACATACACCCCTTTTTTCAAGGTGATTTTGCTTTTTCCAAAAGAATTGCAAAAAAGACCATTTATAGAAGCATTAGAGGGTTAATGTTTACCAACAAAATGTTGCTTTTAATGTTCTGAATAATGGTGTTTCCTTTTCTGGCAAAAATGTTCCATTTATGCTACCATTCGCGCGGGTTTTTGTTCTATTATAAAAATATATGCAAAAATGTGAGAAGTTGCCGCTTTCCTTTCTAAAGATGTTATATAAAATAATGGCAAATTTGTTCCATTTCTTATCCCCAGTTATAATTGAGTGTGAGATAATACTCTTTTTTGCATCTGCGTTAAGTACTTTTTTATGCAAGCAAATATTTTTCTTATTAACTTTTTTCTTTTTTGTTTTTCGTTTGTTTTACTTTTGCTTTAATAATAATTTTTTTTTTTTGGCGCAAAATTTTTAACAACAGCTGACTTTAATTATTGAAAATCAGTGCTGTTAACGCTTATTGTAAGGGTGGGTGTAACCTGATAAATATATTACACAATTATAATGCATCATTATTTTTTAGAATGAAAACACCATAAATCTTTTGAAGACACTATATAGCAAAAACCTAAGTATCACACGATTTTTAACGTTTTTTTGCTACACAAGGGTGCAACTTTAAATAGGCCGTAAAATGAGTTTCAGATGTAAGCTTTAAAAAGCCGATACACGCATATCTTTTTTAAGTCCCCTCTACAAGAATCAGTAAGCAGGACATTGTTATTTTTTTGTGTGTTGTACAGTGTAATTTAAGTGACCAATACATTCGGTAACGGCTCACAAAATTATTCTAATACTTTACACTAGCTTTTAAAAACAGCTCTAAAGATAAATGTGTAGCCTTCGAGCAGTAGCACATTTCATGTGGCAATCAGGGATTTATGGTACATTTTTCACATTTTTAGAACTTCAAAGTTTTATTTAAATGTAAATTAGGTACCCTTTTAGAATTGTTACATAATATTTCAATTATATTTCATTTATTTCAAGAACAAATAGGATTCGGTTTATTATTTCAGGAGGGATAATTTCCATAAGAGTTTTAAAACGATTACTTACAATCTTAATAGCTAATAAGCAGTTCGTGCTGTATATTAGAATTTTGCTTATATGCAAACATGTGTATCACAATATCGAGCCCTTACCGCAAAAATATTGGCAACACTTGCATCATCTTCTAAAATGTCTTGGTCACATAAAGTGACATTACGATTTTATAGCAAAAATAATTTCAACTTAAGCGACAACCCTCATATAAAATTTTTGTGAAATAAAATAAAAAAACCTTCTACTGTAAAATTGTGTTCTTGTCGATTAAGTTGTGTTTTCCGGTAAGGACTCGAAATAATAAAATTCTTATTTATATGTTTCGAAAACTTTCCTTTAAAGTTTTTTAAGTTTCAAGATTAAGCGATCGTTGGGGCGAGTTTTTATCTCGTTTAAAAGTATGAAAAGAAGTGCAAATTATAAAAAGTGTGCGATAAATATTTCCCCGATTACTGGAAAAAACTTTTCATTATACATATTTTTGTTTAAATCTGGATGCAGATCCAATATTTCAAGCTTAAGAGGTAAAGCTAAATTAAGTATGATTCCCAAACTCTTTGAAAAAATCGTGAATAATATTTTATCACATCAAGTATCTTTCTTCCTATCAACATTCAAACATGGATTAAGAAAAGCTCTAGTCTTTTGGAATTTACAACTTCAGTGATATTCCTGCAAGTAGGCTGAATTTGTACAAATTTTTGTAAAGCATTTATAAAAGTAAATCACGACCTTCTTATGTACAAGTTAGATAAAATCGGGTTCTCTCCTATAAATCTTAAATGGATGTCCACAAATCTCAATGACAGACATCAGTGCATGCTGTTTCAAATACGGATCCAGTATTATTCCTGTAATTCGAAAGTCTTAATTTTGTTATGTAAAGCTTTTTCTTAGTTACAAAAGCTAAATTATGTCTTTCTTACTCCAAGCTTATCTAGATAGTTTTAACTTATGTTCTGAAATAAATTTGATTGATCAGAACTCAGGAAAATGTAAACATATGTTATTCTACATAAGAAGTCCAGTACTCTGCAGCTATATACAGTGGAGACTTTCCTTCATCGGGGTGTATTACATAATCATAAGCTTTGTTTTTATGCACATATACCGCAGATTGGCAACAAGGCCAAAAGTGTTTAGGGTATATCAAACATTGGGGAAAGGAGTTTGATGAACCTTATGGCATAGGACAATTATATTAATGAGACTTATTCTGGAATACTTTTAGGTAGCTTGGGAACGCCCGTGTTATGTTCATTCTAAAAAACTGGCGGCCGTACACTAGCGATTTCTTTTATTCTGTCTGCGAGCACAACACTGGAATTAAAATATCAACTTACTTCCGTATAAAAACGGTTTAAGCTCATTAATCATTTAACACTAAAAAAATCGGAGAATTTATATGAACATCTTCTTTACGCTGAATTTGTTAAGTGGTGAAATTGTCTCAGAATTCCTACTTCGTAATGTCGAATTTTCCGCCCTTCCAGAAATTATATTTCGATCTTATTATGCAAATTTTGAACCTATCTACAGAATGAGATCCTAAGCTAACAATTTCTTACGTACTTATATAACTGATTATATTTTCATCAAAAATAACCTCTTCAATTTCTTAAAAGAAGTTTAATCTTAATTTTGTTTACACTAGACACTTAACATTTAATTATTTTAAGCATACCACCCAGTAAGAACTATTAGTTTCATTGGGGAATTAAAGAAAAAAAAAAACAATACTATATTGAAAACAATCCAATTTCGTTAAATATTCCTTCATGTTACCTATACAATATATTTTCTGGAAGTTAATTCGTTCATTATTTAATCGAAACCGCATATAAATTTTTCAAAAATAAATTCAAATTAAAATATTTTGTTTCATATTAGTGGCCCTGTTCACTCGTTATCATTTTTTCACATAAGCTAACGGATAATCTAGTTCAAAACGTTTTAAACACTTTAATACAAACATCAACAAAATATTCACATTTCTTATTAACTTACCCAGTGCCGCAAGCAACATCTAAAATGCGTTTGCAATTTTTGGCCTTCAATAAATTTATCAAAAACTGTTTGTAGTTGTCGGTACGGGAGTTTTTGTCACCAATAAAAATTTCCCAAACTTTAGCGGCTTTGCCATCAGCATACTGATCACGAATACCTTCGGCAGAAATTCCCTCCGAACGGGCAACAAAAACACTATCGGCTGAATTGGCAGTCATGGTGTTTATTGGCAAAGCTAAGAACTTGTATGTACTTGATCAGACAAAGTGAATTGTGAAACTGAATTGACACTTTAACGTTACTTTTCACAAAAACTTTTATTTGCAAGCAACATTTGTCAAAGAAAGAAAGAAAGAAAATAAAATCAGCAAAACATTTAAATTCAAAACAAATAAGAGTAAAAGCAAAAAGAAAAAGAAAGAAATGAAAACAAAATAAACAACGAACATACGTTTTTAAATAATAGCTGAAAGCGAAATTAAGGCATGAATGTGAACCACGAACACGAAACAGATTAACCGTTAAAAGCAAGTTTGTGCGTCATCACAAAGTTTATTCCTGTTGTCTTTTGGGGGCAAATCTTTCGATTTAATTAAATATGAATCCTATTGTCCTACAAAAAGTATGCTGTTATTAACCTTAAGTGGCGTAAGAGTTTTACGAAATTAAAAAAGCTCCACTAGAGAAGGCACGTATTAATTAATAGATTAATTGTGAGTCTTATCACTAAAAGTTATGTGCTCTAAGCATTGGGGGTATCAGGTTTGTTGTTGTGTTTTTTTTTTAGTTTAAACAGTAATGACAGTGACCTTAGAGTGATAAAGTAAAAAAAACAGACTTAAAAAACAATCCCAGAAGAATTTAAAGCTGATTCATTCAAAAACAATCTATGATTGCAGTGGTACTTATCAATTCAGTGTGTCTAATTCATATTTAGAAGTGCACACTGTAGCGAATGTTTAATGTGGAAAAACAAGTTTCATACGCATAACATTTTTGGTGACTTTAAAACTATTTGTACCAATGACTACACAGTGCAACACAAAAAAAATAACCATATGTGACGCGCAAAATAGAAAGGGACCTAAGGGTAAAAACCGGTTTTGTTCAGGAGAGCCATTGAAAATATTTAAATACGTGTATCTTTGGTGTACCATCACATCATAAAACGCGCATATCTCTGGGAGGGAACACTTTTGGGGCATGGGATTGGTCTCATTTGAAGTTCAGATGTTGTCCACATCAAAAAAAAGTGAAAATTGGTTTTATTTTTACCCTTACGTCCCTTTCTCTATACGCTGTCACATATACGGACACCACTACGTGATAAAAGACCAAAAAAAAAAGACCCGTGTCCCCCAGTTTTGCCCAAAGTTATGCCCTTTTTTTATGGGTCCCCAAAGATTTGGGGCCTCGGTGTCATTTTTGCAAAAAAGTGATAATTTTCTCAGGCTCATATCTTGCAAACCGTTCGGAATTTTGATTTACCCTCTGAGGCAAAGTTGTAGCTCTTGCCATAAAGATTGTGAACATATAAAATCAAAAAAACTTCATCTTCAAGATCAAAATCGCAAAGAACTATAAAAAATTTGAATTTTTTTACCTTTTTTCCTTTGCTCAGGTCCATACGTAGCAAACCGTTCAAAATTCAAGGAAACAATCTACCACAAAAATGTACCTAAGATCTCAGTAAACATATTCTAGAATATATAAACTTTCTATGAGTGATTCTTAACACCGTTTAAGTAGTGCTTATGTTGCCGCAAAAGTGAAATATTTCCCGAAAATTTTGCACTCTTGCAGTTACTTAAGCGCTACCTAATAATTCCTAGGAAGTTCATTTGCTCTAGAAAGTTGTTTATTGAGATCTTAGGTACATTTTTGTAGTTGACTGTTTCCTTAAATTTTGCTACCTATAGACCTGAAAAGGGGGAAAAAGGTAAAAAAAAATCAAAATTTCGGGAAATTTTGGTTTTTATCACGTAGTGGTGTCCGTATATAAATAGTTGTTTTTCCATGACTTAAAAAATTACACACAGTGTTATTAAGTACATATCGTTGTTGCTCCAAAAAAATCAGCTATGTGTTAAAAATAACTAAAACATGTTTAACACTTATAATAGTATGGTTGGTTTTCAACCATAGCATGTTGCTCTTGGAAAAGAGGAAAATACTATTGTTAATTTTAAAACAAATTTTTGTCATATTTAACCATACCATGCTTAGAAGCAACCATAATATGGTTGTGGCTTCTTCGTGGAGGACTAATTCAACCATAATATGATTGTAGGTGACAATAATATGGTTATATTAAACATAATATTTTTTAAATATTCTTTAAAAATAGTTATGTTGGAGGTGACCATATTTAAACATGTTTTTTCTCTGCGTGTATATATAAATCGGCAAAGGCAAAACAATTAACAATACTCTCCTCCTCTGTATGTCAACCGATTTGAACAAAGTTTGCACAATTTGAAAGATATTTACTTACAGAAGTGCACAATATATATTTTATTAAAATCTCTTCAATATTTTCGGAGTAATAAGCATTCAAATTAACTACTAACACATACATATGTATGTATGTAAATACAAAAGTGGTTTTTTCAATTATCAAATAATAAAAAATAGAGTGCTCGATTATTCGACATTTTTAAGGAACCGGCTTGCGAATATTTCGATATTTTAGGTGCAGGGTCCTGAGTGATTGAAAACCTATAAGATGAAAAATTTTGGGCTTTCTTTTTTTCATCTGGTACTTTTTGAATTTTTGTTAATATTCGACCCATAAAGATAAAATCATACCTGCATTAAACTGGGTGAATAAGAACATATAAGGGGAGCTTTTTGGTACTTTTTCGTTCAACATCTGGTACTATGATTATTTTTCTTTATTATTAGAAATAAAAAAATAAAATTAAAAGTGCAATGTCCTGAGTGGATGACAATCTATAAAGGAGACTTTTTGATACTTTTTTATTTTTCAATTGATATTTTCTGATATTTTTTATATTGCACTTACAAAATTAAATACACTCACGTGGAAGATATAATATGAACCGCAGGTTGGTCTCTCGCCAAATCTATCCACTAATATGGAAAAAATAATTGCTCGAAACATGTAAATTCACATATACTTAGATGTACTATGTTTTCTTCATATGTATATAAAAATTTATGGTCGAATTTTGACCATTAGGCGAACACTAGTTTCTAATAATTATTTTTAAATTTTTTTACACATAGCTGTTTTGTTTCGAAGACAGAATGAATATTTTCGTTAAAACTTAGCATGCTTTAAGTAGAGAAGTAGCAATACGACTTTTTGCCGCTACGTTACCGATTCCTATACTCAAAGAGAAATATCGGCGGTAACTATACGGATACGAATACATATTGAATTTAAATTCAAGGTAAAATTAACAAGAAATTAGAAGATCTAAGGTTACTCTAGACTTCTTTATTAGCTGAACCACAGCTTAAGATAGACAGAGGACAATTCTTATCGAAATTTTCTTAGAAGATTTTCAAAAGCGCTGCAAAGGTCAGTTCTTGTAGACTTATCAGAACTTTTACTAGGTATAGGGATGACCGTGTCTTCAATACTTTCGGAATGCAGAGTCTTGTTAAATAGCTCAATAATACGTTTTTGGATTTATTGCGAAGTCGCTGAACAAAGTATGTATCTTAGACAAAAAAGACAATGTGTTTAAAATTTCATTCCACAATTCCACAAAAAAGTTCTGGCTATTAATGGGTTAATGCTTATTAATTTTAGGAAAGTAACCAAAAGGAATGTATTTAGTATTTTAGAAACAGAACGTTAAAATTTTTAAAAATAGTAAATTAAGAGCTAATGATTTAAATTATAATCATAATTAAATTATATTATAGTAAAATGCATGAAATGCCTTGTGCATATGCTTATTGATTGATTGCAGACTTCTATAGCGTACCGACTACAATTATTGGCACTACAAAATATTGCCCTAATTATTGGCACCTCCTACTTGCAT
Organism: Pollenia griseotomentosa; assembly: GCA_963931875.1. NCBI lineage: Eukaryota > Metazoa > Arthropoda > Insecta > Diptera > Polleniidae > Pollenia > Pollenia griseotomentosa. The sequence goes on along the minus strand of OZ007560.1, from coordinate 180,023,793 downwards.
AGCATTTATGAGATATCCTTAAAGTCCCGTTGTTTCTAAGTTCATTTTTTCTCACTCTGTGATCTCTTTCCATAATTTTTTCTGAATTGATGCAAAACATTAAAACGCTCAGTTGTTTGTAAACTTCCAAATAAGAAGGGTGTTTTTAAAAGGAGTTTGTGCGCGGTTTTTAGTGTGGATTTCGACAGCGAGCAGAAGTTTGGTAAGCACCATTTTTTTTTTTTTAAAGATTTCTTAATTAAGAATTTTGATTCATTGACATACTAAAACATTAAATAATCTAATTTTACCTTAATAATCACAATATTTCCAAATTATTGTAATAAAACATCAGTGCCAAGAACAGGTTCCAAAAAACTATAATTTCTATTATTGGCAGGTGGTGCCAATAATTGAATTTGTAATTACTTCAATAATTGGCACTGCCACTCATTGTACATTTTTTGAGTGCCAATAACTGAATTTTGTGTATTTTCATAATTTTTGAAATGCCTAAAAAAAACAATTCATATGAAGAAAGTCTTCTGCAGAAAGCTCTGTCCGAAATTAAGGATTGCAAAATTTCAAAAAAAGCTGCATCAAACTTATGGGATACCACGGTCCACGCTACAATTTCGTTTAGGCCCTAAATTTTCTAAAATTCGGCCAGGTCCGCTAACCATGTTAAACAGAGAAAGAATTATCACAATCCTCTACCTATCTAGCTAGCTAGCTAGTTAAGTTTTTTGAGTAACCATGGTGCCAATAATTCAACTTTTAGGGGTGTTAATAATTATGGTAATGTGCCAATAATTATATTTTTTAAAGGGCCAATAATTGTAGTCAAGTGCCAATGACTATATAATTTAATGTGGCAATAGTTGTATTTGAGTGCCAATAACTATATTTTTTTAAAGGTTATTTTTATTTTAATTACTAAAAATCGCACTGAGTTTATAGCATTATGTCAAGAACTGTATCTAATAGAAAAATATCAAGAAATTAAACAAAAATAACACAAGATAGGCTCTCATACAACCAGAAGGTATATCCCATGAAACAAGTCCAAAATTCCTTATGGGTGCCAATAATTGTGGTCGGTACGCTATTTTGATTTTTTATTTACAGTTTCGTAGTGCACCCTGAGCAAAAATATTTCACAATATGATCACCTCTAACAAAATTATTACTAACGATAAATTTTAAACATATTGCGGATAATTTACGCATAATGCAGTCACCGGCAACCATATTATGGTTACAGTAGTCATCCATCAATGAGCCACAACCATATTATGGTTCCCTTCGAACATGTTTTTGGAGAAAAAAAAAATTGAAAGAAGTTTTTTATGTTGTGTTGTAAGTCAAGAAGATCGAAAAATAGTCTTTCATTATTTTTGGGATTTATCCACATGGGATGCTAAAAAAGCGTTCATAAATGGGTTGGTCGATGGATGTCTTATATATATCATTTATTTATGAAGAATTACAAATAAAAAAAACTTTATTAACCGAACAATATTAACGAAGACCTTCTGCTCGTTGAGGTGAAACAGACCAGCTACTCAGGCGGGCATCTACCCGCAACTTTAGCACTGATAGATCAGCTTACTAACAACAAGCCTACCGGGGCACCCTTTTTTGACACAAAATAACAGAAATACTAGTTAAAATCTATGTGTTGTGAAAAACAGTTAAGTGATTTTTAACACATAGCTGTTTTTGTACGAACATTTTGTATATGGGTTATACATAGCTACTTTCGTTAACTTCTGAAACAGTAAAGATATTGTTACGTTACTGCCTTTCAATAACGTTTTGGTTTATTTCCTCTATAATAAGCCGTTTCGAGTTCTTTATTGCAACTTTAATAAAATAAATAAAACAGAAACACTTTAAACACTATTTACAATTTACTCAACTCTATTTAGTACTAAGTCTTTTTAACAACCGTAATTTATAGCTTTTATTCACAACCAACTATAATTTTTTCAGCGTTATACGTTATTGACAAAGTCTGAACTTAGAATGATCTCTTTACGCTAGTCGCCGCTAGTATTTATACTGCAATTTGGTTGTCTAGAACATTCGAAATGTTTTTCGAAGGTTCGAGGCTTTACTATTCACCACACTTTAATTTGGTTTATGGCAGCGCTAATGTTTACATAATTTTACCTCTTATACTGAAGCTTTTTTAACGGTCATTTCTAGGTCTTTCTGCACATTGGGATTGAAGTGTACTAAATTATAACAATTTTTAATAACAATGTAAACTAGTAAAATTACTTATGAATACAAGACAACTAATAAATACAAGATAACTTATAAATCCAACTAATTCTTAACTAATAATTACAACTAATTCTTAACTAAAGTTACTTTCGTAACAATATCATTAAACGATTTGGTAGGTAGATGTATCATTAACAAAGGTTTCAAAGGGTGCGATAAAAAAATTTAAAAATTTTCCACATAACCGATGTTGTCAGAGCAACGACGATATGTATGTAGTTTAAAAACAGTTTTGGCTTACATTATTACCAAATTTAATGTAATTTGTATAGCCTCCAACAAAGGGGGTTAAGGAATAAACATATCGTCGGCTTAATATGCAAACCTCCTAAATCCACTTTTTAGGTTAATTTAGATTTTGAAGCCGTGTGGTAGAGAAAGATACGCCTCGTCGACCAGCATGTAGTTTTTCTCCAACTTGAGTCTTGAAGTGTGTAAAACCATTTATATTTTTGGTTTTCCTCTGAAGCTGTAAATATGACATATAAAGTTTTTTGCCTCTCCAGTAAAATGTGCAGAAAGGGAGTTAGCAGGTTTGCATATTAAGCCGACGATATATGTTTTCCTAGACTAGATCCTAGACTATATAAGGTACATACCTACATAAGTATATATATTTTAGATCCCATTGATCAGCGAAGTTGATTCAGCAATGTCCTTCTTTCCGTCTGTGGACTGGAGTGGGTTTTTCGAAGTTGCCAGATGTGATATGAACAAGGTTGTTCATATTTAAAAAATGGCTAAGGTTTGAGACAAAACCATGACCGCCTCTATTTTTACCCACAAAACTTTACTTTTAGATGTCCCCTTATTTATGACTTATTTTTCACTTTTGCCTTATACATATAATAGAATGCTGGTACTAAAAATGAACAAAATCTCTGCACAAATGACTAAATTATACAAAATAACTTTCCTTCGCTGCTTGAAGCAATGATCAATAAGCCAAGAATAACTCAAAAGCTAAACGATGGGATACTTCGGCACATTAACGTCATTGATCGTCAATTATGTCCCACAGACATTGCAAATATGGACGGCCTGATAGAGGTATGCCACATTTCACATAGAAACATTAATTTTATTAAAATAAAAATTTTAGTTCATTATGTATGTGGCTTGGTGCTTAAAGTCAATATTTTGCTGTTTTGACTTAATTGTTACATAAGGTGTCTTTTCTTACTCTCTTTTATTTTGCGAAAGCAGTCAATGTCAAATTTAACCGTGAATAAGCTTATAATCGTTTTGCTAGCCAATTTTACTAAGAACTTTATATAAAAAAACATAACTTATATTTTCTCAAAAATTAATATGTACTTTGACATTGGCCCTTTTAGCACCAAGCTACAGATATAACAAACAACAATGTTAATAAAATAAATTACACGAAACTAATTATGTATTTATATACAAAATAATTTAAAAAAATTAAAAAGTGATTTAGAACTAGAGATGCCAAACGGGATCGATTTTAACAAATCCCGGGATTCTGGATTTTGGAAATCCCTAAAATATATATATTTTTTTATTTAAAAAAGAAAACTTAACAAAACAATTCATTTTATAAAAAATTTTATTATTTTGTTATTGCTTTATATTTCGTGCGACGATAACAATTTAACGCTTACTACGTTTAAAACAAAATATTATTTAAGTGACATGTTAAAAAATTTTTTAATTTTTGTATTGCATGACTGGAGCGAATTAAAAATGTGAATTTTGAAACAACATCAAAAATCACATTTTTTTCAAGCTTAAAGTCCTGTAGCTTAGTAAATCTTTATCCGACCGACACGGCATAGATATGTGCTGAAAGAGATATATATGTAAAATGTTAAATCTTGTACAATTCAGTTAAACGGTTCTCGAAATACCTTAAACAACTGCAGAAAAACACGTTTTTCGCGTATATCTCGAAAACGTTTTTGGGAAAAATAAATGAATGCCATATTCGTGTTCAACAGCACCAATTTAGCTTAGAAAATATTTTATTTTTGAGGTTAATTTTTTTTTGTGACATAGTGTAATTGGCAGATGTGTGCTGGTTAACTTTGCGACAGAATAGAAAACAAATGAGACATTGAGAAAACAAAATTTCTTTAATGTGCAGTTTTTCGTTGGGGAAAAAGATAATCGCGTGATGAGAAAAAGGCCATAAAACAATGAATAATTAGAAAGCATGGTGGAATAAGCAGGTGGCATCGTTACGGCAACAAATACAACATTACAACAAAAATGCAAATTACATCACCGTTTACGTCAAAAAATACATTTAAGAACAATCACAGCGTGCCACTGAACGTGATTAAATAAATAAATTTTTAGAATTTTTATTTAATTATGATCAATATCTTATTTATTTTAATTTAAAATTATCAAAAACTTTAATAAAATTCAATAATCACAGCACAAAACGTGGAGTTTTTGTAAACATAAACAAAACTTTGACATAAACCTAGACAAACAATGCAAGAGCAAAAAATCGTCATCTGGCGTAGTGCTGCCACCTGTTTATTTCACCATGTTAGAAAGTATAAAAATTCAATTAAACGAATATTTTTATACATATAAACATTTTTGATACAACAAAGTTGTTTAATTGAAAAATCCCGGGATTCATAAAAATAAGTCCCGGGATTCGGGATTTGTCAGTTCCGAAAAATCCCTTGATTTCGGGATTCGGGATTTCCCGTTTGTCATCCCTATTTAGAACTAATTATTATTAATAACTGTTATTATTGCAAAAGGTACAACGTTTTTCAGATGATCAAACTATTTTATATACTGAACAAAATTAATGTATGTATAATAGCCGTACAAAAATCTAAAATATCAGTACATTTGCGTACTAACTTCCTTGTTATGCATAAATCAATAGTTAAAACATAAAACAGTACATGTACTGATAAAAACAGAACGACTGGCAATCTTATCAAGAAAGTGAAATATGTAATAGATTCGTTTGAGTACTTTTGCAGTCAAATGCAGTAAATGAGTAAACTAAAAATGTTGCTCTCACAAAAAGCTGTTGTCCAAAAAAGTACGCGAACGCAAAATTTGTAAAAATTCGTACAAAAAGCAACAGCTGATGGCAAGTAATTGAAGTGTTGAAAAGTGTTTACCAGCGTTGCCATTTTGGTGCCTTTCGGGTATTTTTTGGTGCTTTTTTGCTTATGCAATACCCGAAATTTTGTTAAACACCCGTTTTTGAAAAGCGGGTATTTATAGTGCTTTTAACAATTTCTCACAGTGCTTTTAAGTGCCTTTTAAGTAATCTACATATATTTTTGGCACAAAACCATTTTGCTAGTATTCTGTAAACACAGCGAATACTTTTTTAACCAACTGTGTATTATTTGCATTTATGTTTTAAGTAGCATCCGCAAACTCTTCTAGGCACTAACTTGGTGCTTTTTCAATTTTTCGTTAGTGCCTTTAATAATATCTAAAATTTTTATTTTTTTTCACCATTTTTAAAACTTCGGTTATATAGAGGATGATTTAGATGAGATTAGCTATTTGGAGTACAATTTTGAGAAAGCCTGTAAAGATTTAAAGATTTCAAATGATAAAAAAAGTGATAAAAGAAAGTTGCATTCGTTTTACCAAAAACTTTATTTACGAGGTTTGAGCTAGGCTCCCTAGCAATTTGGAAATTTTACAAAACGTTGCACTTTTAAGCGTTGACAACATATTAAGTAATCGTAATAAAAATGATGTATTTGTTTTCGGTAAACATTTTTTTAAAGATGTAGACACTATTTCAAAAATAGAAAATGGCTTGAAAAATATTAAGAATTGTAAATGGAAAAATAAACATCGGTTTTGAGACATGTAGAAAAAACGTATTAAAAAGCTTAAAACATCCAGTCAGAAACCGTATTTTTTCGAGCTACGAAAATCGAGCTCGCACTGTATTACTTTTAAACTGTTTTATGGCCAATTTAAACTCCAAATGATTTGGATAATATTATTTTTATTAAAATTTTTTATATACAAATGTTAATTTATTTATTATTTAATTTTAAATGAAAATGGTCCCCCATCTACGCCGTCACCTTTTTTTTTAAATTTTGGAGGTATTTAATATTCGGCACAGCCGAAGGCAACTTGTTTTGTGTTAAATTAAATTGTAAAAGTGAATTAGTGCTCTATTAAGCTTTTTTTGTTCAAAATAGTGCTTTTTAGTGCTTTTTTAAAATTTTAAAGCGCTTTTTGCTCTCAAAAAGTTGGCATCACTGGTGTTTACTCTTTTGACTATTTAACTCGTTTTCTTATCGGCACTCAATTAAATACATTTTATAACACGAACATTTTTTGAAAATATGTACAAACAAATTATTTTGTGTAATCTTTACTATATGTTTTTTATTTTATTTGATTTTACTAATTTGTGGCGGGTTAATTTATTTTAAAAACATTAATAATTTTTTTGCTATTAATTACTTTACACTTTTAGGATAACAAAAAAAATTTCAATAGTTGGTATTTAGCCATATAAATGCTTCTAAAACAATTTTAATTAATTAATATTTTTTACTTTTGTTTTGGCTTAATTTTAATTTCAACTTTTCTTTTATTAAACATTTCTTTCACAATTTGCATTCTTTTTGTTTGTTTACCTTTTGAAACATATGTTTTTTTGTTTTACTAAATTTTACTGCAATAATTTCTGCTGTAAAAAATTGTAAGTGCCGGTTCACAAACGACAAGTTTGACTCGTCAAGTCTTGTGCTTTTAAGAGAGAAGGGATAAGAGATTGCCATTTCTTTTCCCCTCTCTCCTAAAAATTCAAGACTTGACGAGTCAAACTTGACTTGTGTGAACCGGCCCTAAGTACTCAGTCAAGAACTGTCACACTGTCAATTTATGCTCTCATTTACTGCATTATGTGTATGCAAACGCAATTTAGTACAACGCAGTAAAGTTCAGTAACAAAAATAGTAAAAGCTTTTTTGTTCTCGAACGCAGCTTATGTTGCTGAACTGTTACACATACAAATATTGCTGTTTACATTTGCAATAATTTTATAAAATTTTTCGCAAATAAATTTAATTTCTTCTCCAGCATTATTCGCCGACTAAAGCCCCTTTTTTATTAAATGGTTCTCATTAGTGTTATTTATTGGCTTGTTACAATTATACGTTTAATCGTTGCATACATATGTGAAGTTCAATCTCGTTGGAACTTCCTGATTAAGGTAATACGGTTCATTTTCCTGTTGAACTGGGTCAACACTTTTCGAAGGCTTGATTTAAAAAATCGACAATGCCTCAACATTTTTTTCTTAAGCTTTTTTATTTTATAATTTTTCGACAATCCGTCCGTCTAGCACAACCAGGTTCAAGGTGTGATAACAGCAGCATTGTTCTTCACCACTAGGGTTTTTCATACGGGATTTCTCGGGACAAAAAATTCCAAAAAATTAGAGATTACATAATGTTCCTTTGATTATAAGGAAACGTGTTTTCTCATTGAAATCTTCTTGATAAAAATTAGAAATAGGCTTTCAAACAATTCCGTCAATGCTTATTCTGCACAAAAATCCTATTCTAAAAGAAATATTTTATAACAATTTGTTTAAATAATTTAACCTTTTTGGTTTTATAAATGCTGTTGGCTTTTATTTAATTCTGTGGCAATAAGTGCTTAAAGCTAGTTTTCACTATCTCACAAGTGTTACGTATTCCATAAGACATTGTGAGATAGAAATCTAATGAGTTTTGTTGCGACTGTCAAAAATCTAATTTAACATGACAGTTTGTGTTCACACCATCACACAAAGTATAAACACTCACACATGAAATAAAATGCAATCCTGATCCAAATAAAAGTATTATTTATTTATTTATTTAATTTGTGTTTCTGTGCTACAAGATTTAGAATCTTATTATTATCGCACAGAATTATTACAATGTTAATTAGCATAATTATTACAATAAAAAAAAAATATTATATAATATAAAATAATGTTATAATAAGGGTGTGTGTGAAACGGTAGCAAAGTTCTCATGGAAGTAAAATTTTGACACTATTGAGGTGAATAAAATTTCACTAGCCCTGGGGGCTAGTATAAATTTTGACATTAGTGTAGAAATTTTTGACAACCACAAAATTATTTTTTTTCATCAAATTTATTTAAACAAAATAAAAAATAATATGGAAGCAGGACCAGCGGCAAAAAAATGAAAAAGAATTATACAACATACAAGTATTTACATATGGGGGATTTCATGTCAAGTGACCCAATTTTGAAATCGATGTCTTCCGATTTGGATGAAATTTGCACCAAGGTTAGTCCTATTGGATAGTAGTTTAGACACAAATTTTCAACAAGATCGGTCTAAAAGTTTCTGAGCTAGTGGGGGTCAAATTTTGACATTTTGGCCATACAGGTGTTCTTTCTTATCCATGTAACTTATTACCTATTGGTGTTAGCAAAATTTGTCCCAAGTAGCTTCGATAGCTATTTGATCCATCTTTTGAAAAAAATTTTTTTTGTTTTTTTTTTAAATTTTTTTTATTTTTTTTTTTTAAATTTAAAACTTTTTTTTATTTTTTTTTTTAGCGGGTATGTTTTTTTTTTTTTTTTTTTGTTAAAAAGAAAGCTTATGTCTTTTCCTTTAAGGTAGTTTTGGTCCCTTTTTGGGATGCGAGCGGCTTATGTATAAAAAAAAATAATTTCTAACTCTAGACAAGGGTTTTTCAATTTTTAGCATATGCAGTGTTCTTTCTCATCCATTTAACTTATTACCTATTAGTGTTAGCAGAATTTGTCCCAAGTAGCTTCGATAGCTATTTGATCAATATTCTGAAAATTTTTTTTTTGTTTTTTTAAAACTTTTTTTTTTAATTTTAAATTTTTTTTTTAAATGTAAAATTTTTTTTTTTATATTTTTTTTTATCCGGAATGTTTTTTTTTTTTTTTTTTTGTTCAAAAGAAAGCTTATGTCTTTTCCTTTAAGGTAGTTTTGGTCGCTTTTTGGGATGCGAGTGGCTTATGTATAAAAAAAAATAATTTCTAACTCTAGACAAGGGTTTTTCAATTTTTAGCATATGCAGTGTTCTTTCTCATCCATTTAACTTATTACCTTTTAGTGTTAGCAGAATTTGTCCCAAGTAGCTTCGATAGCTATTTGATTAATATTTTGGAAAATTTTTTTTTTGTTTTTTTAAAACTTTTTTTTATATTTAAAATTTTTTTTTTAAATGTAAAATTTTTTTTTTTTTATATTTTTTTTTATCCGGAATGTTTTTTTTTTTTTTTTTTTTGTTCAAAAGAAAGCTTTTGTCTTACCCTTTAAGGTAGTTTTGGTCGCTTTTTGGGATGCGAGTGGCTTATGTATAAAAAAAATTATTTCTAACTCTAGACGAGGGTTTTTAAATTTTTAGCATATGCACTATTTTGAATTTTTTCCTATTTGTGTTTAAGTGTTTCTAAAGCCTTAAAAATAAAACGTTTGCAAAGAAACTAGACAAATTAACCTTTCCGACGGTATGTTACAAACCCAATTACTATTTTATACCTTCGATACTATAATGCCCACAATATGTTAATCCCAGGAATAAAATCACTTTTTTTCTGTAGAAATGTTGACAAATTAAATTCTTTTTATTAATTTGTAATAATAATTAAATTAATATATAATTATAATAATAATAATTTCTAATAATAATAATAAAAAGATAAAGATAAATAATTTAATAAAATTTATGTAGGAAAAATTAAAAAAAGAATTATTTGTCAACATTTCTACAGAAAAAAGTGATTTTATTCCTGGGATTACCATATTGTGGGCATTATAGTATCGAAGGTATAAAATAGTAATTGGGTTTGTAACATACCGTCGGAAAGGTTAATTTGTCTAGTTTCTTTGCAAACGTTTTATTTTTAAGGCTTTAGAAACACTTAAACACAAATAGGAAAAAATTCAAAATAGTGCATATGCTAAAAATTTAAAAACCCTCGTCTAGAGTTAGAAATAATTTTTTTTATACATAAGCCACTCGCATCCCAAAAAGCGACCAAAACTACCTTAAAGGAAAAGACATAAGCTTTCTTTTGAACAAAAAAAAAAAAAAAAAAAACATACCCGCTAAAAAAAAAAATAAAAAAAATTTTAAATTTAAAAAAAAAAAATAAAAAAAATTTTTTAAAAAAACAAAAAAAATTTTTTTCAAAAGATGGATCAAATAGCTATCGAAGCTACTTGGGACAAATTTTGCTAACACCAATAGGTAATAAGTTACATGGATAAGAAAGAACACCTGTATGGCCAAAATGTCAAAATTTGACCCCCACTAACTCAGAAACTTTTAGACCGATCTTGTTGAAAATTTGTGTCTAAACTACTATCCAATAGGACTAACCTTGGTGCAAATTTCATCCAAATCGGAAGACATCGATTTCAAAATTGGGTCACTTGACATGAAATCCCCCATATGTATAAGCTTTTTTGCCCACACTTTTTGTAAAAATTGTTAATATATCAGAACGAATTCATCAAATAGTTGGGACGATCTCATTTCCAACAGAATTGAAATGGTTATTGGTAAAAACTTGATTAATTTATTCATTTTCACAAAACTACTAGTAATTGTTTTTTTCTTTATGTCAAAATTTTACGTTGTCAAAAATGTTACAATTTCACACAGCATAAATATGAAAATTTTCTACCACAAACAAATTTCATTTCACCATAGAACTTTGCTACCGTTTCACACACACCCTCAGTAACAAAAAAAAATAGTAAAAAATTATAAAAAATTATGAAAAAAAAAGCAAGCATACTTTATACAATTATAAGACAAATCAAAAACAATTATGGTTAATTGTAATGTTTAAAAATTTCTTTTTTGAATTGCAAAGCGTTACTAATAAATTGTAGATTTGGCGGTAGCTCGTTCCAAAGACGTATAGCAAAAATATAAAAATGATGTTCAGAGAAAGAGGTTCTATATCTGATTTGTATCATATCATTATATCTTCTAGATCGAGTAGGGACTAATCTGTTAAATAAGTATTTTGGTTCACATGTGAAAAGAATTTTATGAAAAAGTAACAAAGTTCTTATCTTCAAAAGATTAATAATGTTAACCCCAAAAAGACGTTTCTCAAATGCTGAGATATGATCATATTTTCTTAAGTTGAAAACATATCTTAATATGGAGTTATAAGTAACGGTAAGTTTTTTCTTAGTAATAGAATCAAGGTTGGCAAACACTTCACATCCATACAACAAAGTAGGTATAAGATAGATTTTGGCAAGCAAAATACGAATATTGAGTGGGGTAAGGTATTGAGTAGTCCAAAGTGTACGTATCATGGAGTAGGTTTTTCCGGCTGCGGCATTAATATGGTCAGACCAAGAAAGAGTATTATTAAAAATGATACCCAAATTTTTGGTTGAGTTTACAACTTGAATTGGTTGATTATTAATAGATACTGTTGGTACAGTAATCAAGTTTACTGACTTACGGGTTATAATTAGGCATTTCGATTTAGATGGATTAATGCAGAGTCCATTAGATGTTGCCCAAGTGTGTACATTAGCCAGATCTGCATTCAATTTATCCACGCATGTAGTAATTTTATCTATTTTACTATTTATATATATCTGCACATCGTCAGCATACAAATGAATTCTGCAGTATAATAGATGTTTAACTAGATCATTAATTTAGATCGAAAAAAGAAGTGGACCCATAATTGAGCCTTGAGGCACACCCTTAATCACAGGCAAAGCACGTGCATTTTGGTTATTAGAAAACACAGATTGGAAACGTCCAGATAAGTAAGACGATATGAGTTTGGTAGACGAGGATGAAAAATTAAACATTGTTAATAGTTCCGTGCATAGAATATTGTGGTCGACCGTGTCAAATGCTTTAGAGTGATCTAAAAGAACAAGAAAACATATATCACCATCATCAATACTTTCACGTATATCTTCCGACACATCAATAAGGGCGGTAACGCAACTGTGCTTATTACGAAAACCTGATTGTCTATCAGTTAGCAAAGTATTATCCTGTATGTATTTGTTCATTTGTTGGTGAAGCAGCTTTTCATACACCTTCGATAAATATGGTAGAATTGCAACAGGCCTGATATCATTATTGGACTTTGGTATAGGAATAATTTTGGCATATTTCCAATTTTTTGGAAAGTCACTTTTCGTTATTATTGTGTTAATAATATATGTTAGATAAGGTAACACTGCAGGCAACATAGCTTTAACAAATTTGGGATGCAATCCATCATATCCAACAGCATTTGATTTAACAGCACAACAGCTTGAGAGTACATCTAACTGCGTTACACAATTGAAGTAAAACCTGTGTGGGATTGTGAATGTCATTATAGAAATTATAATTTGCGGGAACATTAGGAGTATTTATAAACGGCTCGTTAAGCATTTCCACGTCTATTTTAGTGGAAGTATTTGGTTGAGTTTTTCCAACACCTATTTCACGAATAGTCTTCCAAGTTTTTGACGATCCTACAGCGGAATTAAAACGATGGTAATAATACGCAGCTTTAGCACATCGTATCTTTTTGTTGACTTCTGTTCTCATTTTACAATACTCTTCATGTAAATACGATGTTTTTAAACGCTTCCAGCTTTTGTATGCAATATCCCTGCGAGAAATCATCCGTTTTATATCCATATTAAACCATGGTTTGTTTTTAAAATTATTGTTTAGAAATTTTTCAAAAAACGATGAAGTCGTATGGGATATCAAACTTTTTTCATAATACTTGTAATTTTCATGACACATTGCATTCACACTATCACACTTTGTCATATTACTTGAGTTTTTGACATGTATTAATACAAAGTATAATAGTGTAATGTAGCCTTTAAGTATATTTGTTTAGTTTTATAGGAAAACTTTAAAGGTGGCTTTTGGAAATTTACTCCGAATTTAATATAATCATCAGTTGTCTGCTGTTATAGTTTTTTAAGCTTTATTCTTAAGCACTCCTAATGTTACATATCGGAAGATTTTATTATTCCAAATGTTATTGCACATTGAAAAAAGATAACCAAAAAGTCATTTTGCTATAACTTCCTCAAAAACCCGACAAAATAATTGAAATTTTTCCCATGTGTACCTTTGAACATTTTGCCATTAATCACTTTTTCCTTTTTGACACAGAAATAAAAGTTGAATGCATTTATAAATTTATTTTATTGATCTCAGGAAATGTTATTTGTTCAAATCTATTAAATTAAATAAAACTTTGTGTTCGGGATCCCGCGAAATCGAAAAGTGAATCCCACTTTCTCGGGAAAAGAAGAACTTTGTCAAACAATGATTTGAGAACAACAAAAACTATCAATAGTATTAAAAACAACCGATGAGGATACGATAGCGAAAAACCACAACTTTACTTTACAACTGCTAGGGATTAGTTGTTAATGTTTTAACTGAAATAGAGTTTTGTTATAAGCCCAAATAAGGCAGAAATATATTTTTTTTTACAGAAGTAAAATATCTAATGCGTTAAAAAATTTGAATTAGCATACAACATTTGTTAAAACTTTTTTACTGGCCTTTTTCTTCGAACTGTTATTGTTTTTTTTTTGTCTAATGATAACCCCGAAATATTCTTTATCACTTTTTCGTTTTTTTTTTTTGTTGTTCCCGCGATCTATCTTCCATTACCTTATTTAGTTTCTCATAATAAAACAATGCTCGCTAATACGCAGATGCCGTTGTTTTTAATACTTTTAATTGTATACAATATATTTTTTTTTATTCTGGCATTTTTGATGAATATTTATAAAAAACAAAGAAACAAATACTAAATAATAAAATTTTCCCCCCCATTTGTTCATGTTCTCTTTAAACTAACGTATGTTTAGTACTTATGTACATATTTCAAATTAAATTATAAGCTTAAAAGCTAAAGATTAGAAAAGCTCATGTTAAAAACATTTAAAGTTTGCAATTATTTAACAGTGCTGATAAAAAAGCTTTCTTGCAGTTTTTAGAAAATTCCAGAGCACACATGGCCAAATTTCGGCTCGCAAGCAGCATGCGTCTTATTGAAGGAATGAAAGCGGCTTCCGAAAAAAAAACTTAAATAGGAAAACAAAATGAAAATTGTGCTACAAATCGTGAACTATATTCGGACGAATTCAAAAATCCATCGCCAATTGAGAACTTTCTTGAAGAATTGTCCCTTGAAGATCATCCTAAATATGTATATCGTCGTTCGTAAATTATTGTGTTTAATAATATAAGAATGTAAAATATAACCATATAGAACACAATAATTAACGAACGACGCTATGACATTTAACTGCCTTGTGCGATGGATATCGATCACATAGTGTAATAAGTACAAGGTAGGTGCATTTGGGACAGTTGTCATTTTTACCCATGTAATCTAAAATTAATTTATTTTATTTTTGACGCTTGTTTTAAATTTTTGTCCTTATTTTATTTTGTTTGACGTTATATGGGTTTTAAAATTGAGAAAAAAAATTTCTAATGACTATACCTTGTACTTGTTCTAACATGATCCATCTATAAAGTTCTTAGCCGATTTGTTGACTGAGGGCCAAATTTACAGTCATAGTTTAGCTAATAACAACAGTTTAACAAATAAAATATTATTTTCAGCTTTTTCTTAACCATTAGTTTAACCCTCAAATGTTATTGGTTAACAACTTTTACTTTTTTATTATTTTAATAGAGTAACCATTTTTTGGTCTGATTAATATTTTTACTCAACCAATTATTTTAAATATGATACATACTTAAGTTAAAATTGTCATACAGAAATCTTATTAATGATAAATTTTGTATTCCCGTAAATAGCTTTGATAATATACTTGCATGTGCCCGTGCAGAAAACTGAATTGGCAAATTTGTTTTTTTGTTGTTTTCTTACTAAGACAATAGAATAAAACAATTTATTTTTTAATTTTGTTTTTTCTTTTTACCCACTTGCAACTACAATTCGAGTCGGAAAGAACCCAACCAATTGCAGGGGGATGTAAGAAAAGATAAACTCACTGTTTATTGTTGGTGTTTTGTTTAAGCTTTGATATTGGTACTTACAAGTAAGACTTTGAGTGTTTAAAATTCTTATTCGCTTTAGGGTTTTATTCGTATAATATTTTTAGCTTTTCTAAAATCTTAGGAAAAGGTTTCTTGATGAGCTGGCCTAAGTAACCAGTGAAATGCGCATGGGAGCTAGCTTTCCCTCAACAATAAATTTCAGTGTATTTATCAAATATGAAAAAATTGGGAATTTAGCACGTCATACAGAAATCTTATTAATGATAAATTTTGTATTCCCGTAAATAACTTTGATGTTATCATTTTAGTTAACTAGTAATTAACTAATGGCTGTAAATTTGAGCCTAAGTAGTTGATTTTATAAAACCAAACGACAAACTTTAATAAAATTTTTAATGATGTAAACTTAAAACTGTGAAAAAGATCTCAGTATTTTTCTTACAAGCAGTGTTGCCAATTTAGCCATTTAGTGGCTAGATTTAGCCATTTTTCACCCTGTTTAACTATTAAAAAATGAGTTTAGCCATTAGCTATTTTTTTTTAGCCATTTTTCAACTTGTTTAGCTACAAAATTTTTGCCTCTTTTCTTTAAAAAGAATAATTTTTATTTTATTATAAAAATTTATTAAAGTAAAATAAATTAAAATGCCTTTAATTTAAATCAAAACTTTTACAAATGTTGAAAATCGCTATAAACAAGGATGAAACATCTTTCAAAATATAGGAACAGTATTCCAATATTAAATTTATAAAATGGATCAACACAATCATCGGTGTTTCTTTCTGATTGCAAGTATTTCAATAAAGAAATGCATGCGGCAACAAAAATTTTTTTTAGAAATTGGCTATAAAGTTGCTCACACTTCCATGGTCTAATGCTGAAGTAGAGAGGGTATTTAGCCAAGTAAACATCGTTTAAAGTAATTTAAGAAATAAGTTACATTTAGCAACCGTTAATTCGATTTTATCAATTAGTTAAATATTTTTACCATAACAATAAAATATTTATACCCACTATTGTGGTAGTGGAGAGGGTGCCATGTGTTTGTGCTGATGTTTGTAACACCTTTAAATGATGATGTTTATTGGTCCTAAGCCCACCTTTACGTATACCGATTAACTCAGAATTACTTTCTGAGTCGAATTAACGATGTTTGTCCGGCTGGCTGGCTGTCCTGTAAACCTTGTGCGCAAAGTACACGTCGCAATTTAGGAGATTATTTTATAAAATTTGGTGCTTAGGTTCTATTGTGGTGTAGGGTATCACATAGCCGGGGTTGACCGACAATACTTTCTTACTAGTTTTTTATTGTAGATCTGGACTCAAAAGGTTGGGTAAATGTTGTCGTGATTATGATTAACCTTCAAATTATTAAAAAATAATAGGCACGAGTGATTCCTATGAGATTAACAATAACGACATCGAATTTATAGATGATTAAATTTTTAATATCTATAGAAATTTTAATTTACGTTTATTCTTATTAAACAAATTGATCTTAACTTACAGTTTAATCGCAAACAACTTTAAAAGAATTATTTCTGTTTTAATGTGTTTTTATTTTAAAAAAAAATTAAGCCATTTTTTAGCTAATTTTTAGCCATTTTTTAGACATTTTTTTCGGTAAATCTAGCCATTTTTGGTCACCAAGTTTTGGCAACACTGCTTACAAGACAATTGAATTTCGCCAAAAATAGCCATATGGCCAAACGTAAATTTCCATCGCCAAAAATATTTCAAATTCGTCGTGTTTGTCGAGAAATTGCTTTGCCACTGACAGTTTAAACGCGAAAAACAATTAACTTCCAGGCCCATTATGTCGACAAGAACATTTCTTTCGCATATTTATATTGAAAACAATGATAAAAAATTAAAATTTGTTTTCAATACAAATAAACGAAAGAAATGTTTTTGCCGACATCGTGGGCCTGGTCCTAAATTTTTGTTTTTTATACCTAAGAAATACACATTTTGCCATATTAAAAAAAACATTATGGTTCTCAATTTATTTCAATAAATTGAATTTTGTATGAAAAATATTTTTATGAATAAGGCCTGAAATAAATAAAAACTTTTATTTTAATTTAAGGCGAAAATTTTGTAAATCCCTTCAGCTTGCGTTAAAAAATGTTTCATATATGTACATTTTTTTAATATTCAAAAAACTTCTATGAAAATATTTTTTAAGTAAGGTGAAGTGTTTTACAAAACAACCCCCTTTTTTATATTGTTACGAAAGTAACTTTAGTTAAGAATTAGATTAATTTATTAGTTATCTTGTATTGATTAGTTATTTCGTATTTGTGAGTTATTTTATTAGTTTAAATTGTTATTGTATTAGCTATGCACACTTCCCTACAAGAAGTGAATGAGCGAGTAGTCAGTTTTTTCACGTTGGTCTTAAGAAAATGATAGAAAGAAATGACAGAAAACTTGATTTCGTTCATTTCATTCTATCATTTTATTAACACCAACGTGAAAAAAGTGACAACTCGCTCATTCTCTTCTTGCAGGGTTCTAGTGTAAAAATCAATGCACAGATGTAATGTTAAAATTGTTGTGCATAATTGTACTTCTACCTCACTAAAAATACTACAGTTTTCGTTATAGATAACTTAATTTATTGTAACACCTTGAAGTATACCTTAGTTTATGATGCATAATAACTCAATTTTAATTCAGACATATAGTTAATGCACATTGTTAATAAGTATAGATGCATAAGTTTAAATTAATAAAATAGACGTTGGGTGTCGTACGTTCTAGAGCCATCTAGACGTCAGAGCTCGAACGTTCAATAGTCATTTGCATGTTTGGGCTAGAGTATAAATAGAATCGCAAAATATGGCATAAGATCAGCGTTGCCAGAATGAAGATTTTTTCTTATTTTTAAAGATTTTTAGACCAAAAAAAGATTTGAAGATCACTTTTCTCAAATTTAGATTTTTTATTTCTAGAAATAAAAATTCTAAACTTTAAATTTGTACAACAAACATACTTTTTTGCAGTTTTTTTAACAATCAATTTTTAAAACAATGCGGTTTTGTATCAGCTTGTTGTCTATTGGTTTTGCACACTTTTGTACCCATTGTCTAGTATACACAAAAATGCATTCGTAACTCATAGAATAAATTTGAAAAATAAAAAATGTTGAATATAATATAAAGTAATCTACGAAAGGAGATAATTCCCAGTTTCTATTTGTTAAAAATAGTTGAGTTAAATACATTCAATTTATAAAGTATCAATATCCAGTGTGACACAAAGAATGCTGACGAAGGCCGTAGCGGGCCAGAAAATGCATTACATTCTGCTGGTGTCTTATATTTGTAAATTTTTCTGTAAATACAATATACTTTTTTGCTATCCAATGGATAGCTAAGGCAAAATGTAACAAGAAAATACAATATAATAGTCTGGTAGTGTATAAAAGTAATTCCTAAAAATTTAAGGAATATAACTATTACAAAAAAGCTTTATAAAAATACATAACTGAAATGTAACTCATAGAATAAATTCGAAAAATAAAAAATGTTGAACATTTTTAAACAAATTATATATACTTTAGTGGTTTACAATGTCTTTTAAAAGGTGTATCAACATTATTTTAATAATAATTTTATTGGGAATACATTTAGGAAAATTCATATATTTTCAATGAGCTTTTTTTAAATGCAATTTTCTCCAAATGCCTTCGATATAACAACGGTATCATAAAATAAGATTCTAAATTGAGAACTCTTAAGATTTCATGTGATATATGAGCTTCATAGCTCCCAAACTAAAGTATTCTTGCCCAAAATTTATATATCTCTAATTTTAGAATTTAATTACTTCCAAAGAAACTTTTAGATAGACTTTTTTACGTACCTATTTATTAGAAAACAAATGGACTTAAAATATATTTTTAGAAAGAATTTCATGGAACTAAAAACACAATTTAAACCTACAATCTAATTTAGTATAAATACCGCAATTATGTATTTGAATAAAAATAGTTTCAATAATAAAATGTATTTCCCTTTAAAAAAAATTATAATTTTTATTTCATTTCCATTTTTATTAAAAGTTTTAAGATTTTTCTCTTCAAAATAAGATTTATTTTTCGCCAAATGAAGATTTTCTTTCCAAATTTTCTGGCAACGCTGCATAAGAATCTTCTAAGTTCAGACTTTTTGAAGATAAGATCGCATCTCGCGGAGGAAATTATAAACATTGAAGTGTGTTGATCACAATAGTGAGCTGTGAATAAAAGTTGTTAATTATTTTTTGTTAAAATGACTAAGTTCTTAATATATAAGTGTCATACATTAAAGTGTTGTGTTTGTTTTATTTGCAATTAACGAACTCGAAACGGGTTTTTATAAAGGAAATAAACCGTTACTGAAAAGACAGTATCGCAACAATATTCAATAACTTTTGCCTATTTATAAAAGTTTACTTGAACTAAATAAATGAACTTTTAGATAAATATTAATTAATCAGATAAGAAAATAATTTTTTTCTTTTGTGATCTCTACGCTAATGCAGAAATCATTATTTCTAGATCTTACTATGTAATAAGTTTAAACTAGAGTTTTTCTTTTCCCGGCCTTTTTCATTTCCCGGGAAAGCGGGATTAATTTTTCAGTTTCCCGGGATCCCGGGAATTCCTGCTCAATACAAGTCGATGCAAAATATTATTTTATTTAATATATTTGAACAAATAACATTTCCGGAGATCAATTAAATAAGTTTAAAATTGCATTTAACTATTTAATTTCTGTGGCAAAAAGGAAAAAGTGCTTAATATGGCACCTTAAAATCTTTATGTTCACAAGTTCATATGGGCACAATTTCAATTATTTTGTAGGATTTTAAAAGTTATAGCAAAATTACTTTTTGGTTATCTTTTTTCAATGCGGAATAACATTTGGAATAACAAAAACCTCCGATATGCGAAATAAGAAGGGTTTAGGAATAAAAACTTAAAAAACTATAACCGCAGAGAACTGATGATTATATTAAATTCGCGACTTCTGCCATAACTTTTAAGTTATTACAAAATTTTTCTTTTAAAATAGGATTTTAGTTTAGAACAAGCATTTACAGAATCATTTGAAAGGCTATTTCTACTTTTTATCAAGAAAATTTCAATGAGAAAACATATTTCCTTTCTACAGGTGCTTGCCTTTTTAGCCAAAGGAACATTTTATAATCTCTAGACACTTTCAGTTTTCTTAGCACTTTATTCAAAATTTGTAATTCTTTTTTTCAAAAAAATTATTTTTTCGAATCGAATAAGCGTTTTCTTTATTAACAACTTTTGTCATTATTTCTCATTGAATCTAATCTGAAAAATCTTTTATGCAGATTCTATGCATATCAAATCATTTAAATTATTTAAGCAAGTGGATACAGTAATTTTGACTTAGCTGCACAATCTCCTTTGCACGATTTTTTGTGCAGGTATATCAAAAATGCAGCTATCTTAAATGCATTTACCTGCCTTAATGTGCAGGTACACAATTGTGGTTACCTGCAGAAAAGTGCAGCTAATGTAAAGTGTTTGATTTAACACATTGAGTGCCACTGCTTGGCCTCCTGGGAAGGTTTTCGTCAAAACCGCTTGGCACTCAATGTGCTAAAAGATGAATAAAAAATATTTTATTAATACAGTTATTCCCGCTTAATTGAGTTTCTAAAAATGCACGACTTTTAACGCAATTAAACGGGAACTCAATGAATCGCCGACGCAATTAAAACGAAAACCACTTAATTGAGCAAGATGTGCAATAAAGCGAAACACCCATGTGTATATAGAAAATAAAACTCATTTCTTTATTTATTAAGTTAAAAAATGGCTTAGGTTTTTTAAAACAAAATAAAAATCAGGTACGTCCATCGTACAATCTTTCTTGCCGCAAAATCATTTTTTTACGTTTTTGGAGCAAAAACACATTAAGTAGACGAAAACAATTAACCGAAACATTTGCTTTTGTTTTTCGCAATGCGGTCTTATTTTGCGAAATAATTAAGCGGGTGACAGTTATACTGAATGATTTCGTTCCATGGTTTTTTGTGAAATAAAACGGGAAACTCAATTAAGCAGGGCTCAATTAACCGAAAACAACGTTCATAAATTTATATTTTATTAAAATTTTATTTCAAATAACAGATCATTTTATAGATGTATGTATGTATATTTAATACAAAAGGAACATTAACAAAAACAATGAGAATTCACAAAGAACATAAAAATTTATGAAAAAAAAACAAACAAAATAATCGCGATTTATATTTTTATAAACAGCTTGAATTGGGTATTTATGTGAAAAAGTTGCCACCATATATTTTCAAGTGTGCAGCTAACTTTGATGTTTTGTATGAAAATATTTTAAAGCTGCCCAAAAATATAAAAAATATGCAGGTATACAAAATGAGCGTAAACAAGGATTTTGAAGAATAATTCCAGAAAATATGTATTTTGGGCAGTCAAGTCAAAGTGCAGTTAACTTAAATTTTTTGTATGAAAATAATTTTAAAATGCCAAAAATTTTGTGCAGTTATCTTAAATGTGCAGGTAAAGAAAGTGCACTTAAAAAATGAATTTGTATGGAATTAAAAAGAATAATTCCAAAAATGATCAATTTTGTGCAGTTAAGTCAAAAGTGCACGTAAACAAAGGGCAGTTAAGTCAAAACTACTGTACAACATTTTTTCGTTTTTATAAAATAAATCTGGGTCTTTACACAAATTAAATATTTTGTACATTTGTACTCTTCTTCTTTCGAAATTTCAGACTATTAAGCATTAAACATTGACTTACTTATCGGATACGAATTGACATCTCTTTGGCGTTTGGCAAAAATGTCTTAAGTCAGAAACTGTAGTTTTTCGTTATTTTAAATTGAAAATTATTTATTTGGTGTTTTTCATAGACTTTTTTCCTAAGAGCCGATTATAACAATTAGAAGCAGTTGTGCTTAGCTTAAGTGATTTAAACCAAGCAAAAGAGAAAACAAATTTAATTAAAGCCAGAGAACAACTCAAAATACGTTTTTTTTTTAGACTTAAGACCTTTTTGCCTAACGGCTAAGATCTATTTCATGACACAACTTATTTACAATTATAAATATCGGCAGTAAAGTTCCCATAATTAAATAAAAAAAATCCCGGGAATTCCCGCACAAATTTCCCGGGATTTTTTCCCGAAAAATGTGCAGGATCCCGGGATTTTTGTCCCGTATGAAAAGATTGTTTAAAAACAATATATATAAATATTTATATTTTAAAATGAAAACATTCTATGCATATTATTATCGTTCTAATTTTTTTCCAAGCCAATAGTGATGATTGACATCACTGTAATAGTGTGCTGAAACCTATCAAAAAGTTTTAAAAATCGCACTAAGGTGCACTTATTGCACTAAGTGCAATAATGATAAAAGTGTAAAAGTTGTAAATAAAAGCAGCTAAATTTTGTTCATTTGAAGTTGCAACATGTAACACTTCGAGCTGCACAACATGTAACACTTTGAGGGATTGTACTGTGCAAAAAAAAAAAACCAGCCTAAAAATTTGCAATGCAAAATTAAACGAGACTATTGTGAGCTGTTTCTGTACATCTCACATCGTAAAACTCTTCGCATGAAACGTGTGAATTGCAACAAAAATAGTGTGAAATGAAACAAAAAATGGTTTTTCTCACACAAGTGTTTCTGTATCTTTGTTTTGCGAGAATTATCTGTCATTTAAAAAATTTTCCAGCAATTATTGGAAGGATTCGAGAAAAAGTGTTTCTATAACAATATTTTGCGAAAAGTTTCTTTCAAGAACTGTCAAAATAAGTCACATTTGAAATTGGTGGCGAAAAAAACAAAATGTAGATATTTTGAATTTAAAATATGTTTATATACTATTTTTTTTAAATAAATAAAAAAATAGAAGGAATATAAATGATAAATGCATAATTTATATGATGAAAATAAACAAAAAACAATTGTTATATTTTGTTAGTTGAAATTTTTGTTAGCCTTTTCTTGTTTTGGTTTTAATCAGTGCTGCCAGATAAATTTGTGTCAAAATCGTCAATTTCCTGAGAAAAAATAAAAAAGATCGTCTTTTTTTTTAAAAAATCGTGCAATTTAAAATCAATTTTAAACAAATTTGTTTCGACTTTTATTAAAAAATAATCAAACAAAAACATAGTTAAAGTTCATGGGTATTTAATAATTGTTATTTAATAATTGAGATATAAATCTTTAATTTACCTATTCCTATAATCTTTTTCTTTTTTACCTGAAATAGACTTAGTAGAATACCTTGTAGTTAAAATTAAAAAAATCGGTTCATAAATAAACGGGTTAAAGACCCAGTAAAATCTTCGCCTACAAAATAATATGTTAAGTAATCAGAAACACATAAAAGCATTTTAAGAATTTTACAAGGGTTGTGCCAAAAAGAACAAATTCAAAGGAAGTAATTTTTTTTTATCTTAATACATCCAGAAAAATGTAGTTATCGAAGTTCTTATGGAAGAAAGCTACTTAATAACGAGTGAAAGAAGCTATCCATTTTGAAAAAGTTTTTACTGGGAGACAAACAAATTTCTTTCTTGCCGGAATAATGGTTTTGGCACAAAAGTGTACATATAAGATAAGAATATCAAATATCAATCATATTTTGTATATGTATATAAGAAGTATTAAATGTTCAAAATAAGCCAAGTCGGTCCATTACTTTCCCTCGAAATTTTGCTTTTGCCGATACATTTTTTAGGGAAGAAACAAACAATTTCGAGGACAATTTTCACAAAAGGGATAAATATAAAAATTTAAGCAGCCTTGTTTCTAAAGATATCTTTTTTTCTAATTTTTTTTCTAAAAATATTTACAATTATCTTATTTCGAAGACTAAGGGGCTTATAGTGTAAAACGCAACGCCAACAATTTCAATAAAGGCAAAAATAAAATCAAAAATATTTTATAAATTTGTTGTTGCTTTCTACAGACATTCATATTATTTTTTTTTTCAATTTTCAACGCCACATAATAGAAGTGTTTGAAATTTAAAAATTCAAGATGAATTTCTATAGAAAGTAACAACAAAATTATAAAATATTTTTGATTTTGTTTTTGCTTTCGTCACTTTTTTAGAAAAAATCATCAAAACGTCACTTTGTTAATATCGGAACAAAAAATCGTCGAGATGACGATAACTCGTCAAATCTGGCAGCCCTGTTTTTATTATATTTATTTCTTTTGTTGACGTTTCGCTTTTATTTGACACTTAATTACTGGAAATATTCCAGTATAAACAGAATTTGTTGTGTCTGTTTTCGCATTCAAATACAGAAACACTTTTATCTCATAAATCGAGAAACGATGGAATTTTTTGTTTCACACTTCATGTAAGTAATTTTACGATGCGAGAAATACAGAAACGAGCTACTGGTTAAGCAAACCTGCCAAAGGGTTTTATAAAGTTAGCTCGGATTTCTGAAATTTAGGCCCTTGAAATTTTTGGATTTTTTTTATAAAGGCGTTTGGAATAAAACAAAAAAAAAAAAAAACAAGTAAGAGTGCTATATTCGGCTGTGCCGAATCTTATATACCCTTCACCATTGTGCGAACAGAATATAGAGCAACTAGACAAAACCTAAATAGTTTCTACATAAACATAAATATATTCAATACATAAAACTTCATTATAAATTAAACTTAAAAAGTTAAAACTGGTAAATATTTTTTTAAATCGTTTCAGAACATAAAACAATTAAAAAAAAAAATTTCTTTTTGAAAAAACAAGATTCGAACCAAGGGGACTCACAGTTTCTAACCTAAGCAAACCCCCTAGACAACTGGACCATGAAGGAACGTTTTATGAATATCATTAAAAGTAAATATACATAAATATAAATATACAATACAGTTCACAACTCAACACAGTTGAGTTGTAATTATTTTTGATGTTTTAGTTCACCACAATAAAGCAAAGTTGTAAACCATAATACCAAAATTTTAAATCAACTACATATTTGAGTTGTGAACCATAATAGGTGGCCTTTATTCATCAAAATAGTTTGTACCATGTATGTGTGTTTGTTTGGTTTCTTTTTGTATATGCACTGTTGTCATACCGTAGATTTATCTTTTTGGCGAGTTTTTAAAAAGCAAAACGAAACAAAAATTGCTAGTTTCTATTTGTTGAAATTATTTCGTTAAATAGATGAAATAATAAAGAAGGCTGATAACGAAAATCATATTGAGCATTATGCTAGTATATATAAACAAATGCAAAGGGAAGGGGGGAGGGGAAAAACGGACAACTGAACTTCGATTTTCTCTAAGGATAAAATAAATGATGTTGATTATAAATAAAAGGTATTGGAAATTTTTTAATGTCTTTTTCTTTTTGTATTTGTATGTGTTACGCAAAAAACTTTAAGTCAGTTGTTTTGTTATAAAAACAAAATTTCGCTATTGTCAAAAAAGTATAATGTAAACACACTGGATTTTGATGAAGGTTTCAATTGAAATCTACTAGATTTCGTTGTAATGTAAATGGACTATTGAGTCTCAGTTATATGTAAAGTTGTATGTAAAGCAATTAGAACGATTATAGTTGGCAGTAAGATGTTACGTCTCAATCTGTAAGAAATAGATTGGTCTTACTTTTTTACGGTAAGGTTACTGTTACTCCCGGCTAACTGAGCCTTTAGTGTTAAAAGTTTTTTCATCCCGTTTTCATTTGTGAGCAGGGTTGCCAGATTTTTCGTCATTTTGACGATTTTTGTTCCGAAATTAGCAAAGTGCTTATTTGCTGATTTCTTTCTAAGAACTGACGATTTTTTCAATCCCCAAAGTCTGAATAAATCATAAAATTTTCTAAAACGTTCGTCTTTTAATCTTGGAATGTTTAACAAGAGCGGAAGGCGGAACGTTTTATTTCACTTAACTGCCAAAGCAAGAGCGTCAACGTTGCGTCACAAACAGTAGTGATAGCTTTCTTCTTTAATAAAACCCACAAATTATAAATAAAAATTGAGGAAAAAACGGTATATTGGCCGACAAATAGCTAAATTGCCATTATTAATTAACAATGGCGGCAAACTTCACTATTAAACGAACTGCCAAAATCTATTCCAAAACTAGAAAACGCGTGCCGCTTTTGTTTAGGTACGGCTGTAATACACGAGTCGTAAGAAAATCTTTAAATGATTATTTTCAGATTACAAAAACAACAATGTTACACTTTGTTTATCTTTCTTCAAACCATCATCGAATGAACCTTTTACGACTCTCTGTATAAATCATATTTAACAATTATACGGAGAACATTTCACGAGTTGTAAGATAATAAATACGTGTCGTACGATTCTTGACATGAACGGCTCGTTAGTAAATCTTCACCGACGTCTTAAACGATTCCCACAACGATTGAAAAGGCGTCTTTCGCTGTGCTATGAAATAATCTCAGTCGTGTTATAGTTTTTCCCTTGTGAGGTATCTCTTACGATTAAAAAATGCGGTCATTGAAAATCAAAGACCTCCCAGTATGTCTTACATGATTGAAAATGCTATCTGGGTATGAAGTAATTATGTTTTTGTTTGTAGTTTTTTTTTATAAAAATCAAACAAAAATTGTTAAAAAATAAACTAAATTTTAAGTTGTCCGATTTTTTTGACGATTTTTCAAAACGTGAAAGACGATTTTTTTATTTTTTCTCAGGAAATTGACGACTTCCTCACAAATTTATCTGGCAGCCCTGTTTGCGAGTTTATTTGACAGTTCAAAGCGTGAACTTTGTCACAAAAATTTTACAGATACACTTTTCCTGTAAATTGACGAGTGATTTCCTTACGTGACAGCTTTTATTCGCCAAAAATGTTACAGACGTAGTTAGGTGAGAAAAACATTTATTTGTTTCAATTTATGGCATTTTTGTTTCATTTCTTTCGATAAGTTTCTCAACGTGGGAGTTACAGAACATGGGCACTGGCAGGGCTACCAGGTACTTTTTTCGTCCTCCCCGCACTTAAAAAAATTTTTCCCTAAAAATCCCCCGATATAAGGAAAAATTCCCAAAATAAGCCCCTGTAAAAAGTATAACATTGTGAACGGAAAATTTAAATTTTTAAATATCCTACATTTTTGAGTCTTTTGAATAAAAAATTATATTCCATAAATTAATTTTAAATTGTGGCACATTATTATTTTTGGCGTTGCATTGCATTTTATACAATTAGGGCCAAAGTGATGTTGCAAAAATGGCCACTCTTATATGAGTGCATGGAACTTAGTTGTCTTTTATAGAAAAATTAAACTCATATTTTTTATTTCCCCAAAAAATCCTATTTTTTTTTAAATATCCCCAAAGCAAACCCCAAGCCCTCAATATAAATTTTCGGCCTTTTAAGCAACAATAAAACCCCTAATTTGGGTTCAAAACCCCAAAACTGGCAGCCCTGGGCACTGGTGTTCATATTTTTTTTTAAATAAGCACTTCTTTATTTGTTAATAAATAGATCTTTAACATACATTTATAATTATTGCAATTACAATTATAAACTAGTTACATATAAATATTATGGATTCTCTAGACAAAGTTAAAAAAAAAAAATCTTCATCAATTAAGATTGAATAAAATCGCAGTAAAAATTGCACTTAAATATTTCATTAAAATTTTCTTTAAAAAATGTCTTAGCGATAGCTATTAAACAAAATAATTTTAAAATTGGTATAGATATTGCACAAAATAAAATTTTAAACTAGGTAATTATTTTCATAAAATACTGGATTAAATAAAAACTCTACAGAAAAGAATGAATTGATAAATTCATTACATACTTGTTTAAGTGGTTACGTTTCGCAAAAGAATTAATTGAATTACTTTTTTTTAATTATAATTCCCTTGCAAAACATAAGCAACTTAACTTTTAATTCATCTTTAACACTTGTTTTCCTTAATGCTAACTAATATTTTGTTTTTAAATTACTTAATTGTAAAAATATTTAAAATTAAATGCACATCATTGTTGTTACCATTGATTAATTATTTAATTAAATAAAAATAACATTATTTTGGGGATTATTGGATTATGGCAAATATCCTAAAGTGTCCTCTAGAGAGGCACTTACAGCCCGCATCGATTGATAGTTGTTTTGGAAATTCTCTCTCAGGATAATATCGCGCGTTTTACTTCTACCACTGTGTACCGATGCTGCACGTGCGATATTTTTCTCAATATATGTCAATTGTTTGAGTAGATCATCAGCACTGGAAGATTTTTTTGATGAGAGTGTGTTGGACGAGATATGATGCATTGGTGCTTGATTTCGCTCATTCCGGCGGCCAATACTGAACGATTCTCGTTTGCGATAGGACTGACTCAGTTTCCGTGCTGCAACCGAGTAGGAACGACAACTGTCGACGCCTTTAAGCTTTGTCGAACCGGCCGAACACAAACTTTTTATATCAGTCGTCTGGCTTAATTTAACATCGGCAAAAATTGCAGCTGCTTCCACGCTTTTCTTGACACTTAAAGCCTCGTGTGGTTTAATGGGCTTTTTGTTGCCATTTATATTAAACAGCTCGTAATCAACAGCAAGTTTGTCCGATGACTTACGAGTAGTTGAACGTGATCTTCGTTTTGATGATCTGTTGGTTTTGCTATGGCTGTCCAAATGTCTGGAATTGGAACGGGATTCAATTCTTTTGCAATAGCACTTACTGGCACTTAAACAGCTGTCGGTGTCGCACCAAGTTGTATCTGAGTGAGCATTGGCTGTCTCTTCGTCAGCTGTATTGGCAATTTCTTCCTCCACCATTGAGCAATAACATTTGTCTTCCGATTGACAAGAAATTAAGGAATTACGATTTATAGTATTGACCGGTTTTTGATTACGACGTTGATTTCTGTGACGTAATTCTTGGCTATTAAGATTATCTGCACGAAGACTGCAGTAGCAACGATCTGCCGAGTTGCAAGTACATGATTCTGAATCGTAACTGCATTCCGAACAGGAGACGTATCTGAAAATTTAAAAGTGCAAAAAAGATAATCAGGTATATCAATTTATATGAACTGCGGCAAGCAAAGCACCATAAAGCAAAATAATTTGAAAATATTTTCCGAAAACTGTCGAACCTGTTCAGTACATACCCGCTGCTACTGTTCCGATTAAGTCCATGAAAAGCATTCTCATGGCGTATCACAGACACATCTGATCCACTAGTAGCTACACGATTACGTTGATTTTGTTGTTGTTGATGATGTTGGTGTAGTTGATGGTGATTTTGAAGTGGTGATAGTGTTGTGGGTGGTCCTATGATAATCGGAGTTTCGGATATTCGATGATTTTCCAAGTCTTTATTGCGAGGTGGTTTTGGCGGCTTTCCACGACACGAGCGAAACTGACCTAACTGAAAAACCTTCTTCAAACTTTTTGTGCCAAAAATTGGGGTTTTCGCTTTTTTCTACAAATTAAAGACACACACACATTTTTATAAAACAAATTTACAATTATAAATTTCATAGAGCTTAGCAAGATGGGCACTTACTTGGGAACCACTGGTGTACAATTTGCGTTTAAGTTTCTTCTTCTTTTGACGGCGCATTATGTTCTTCGATCTCTGAAATAGCTCATCCTTTGTTAGGGTGACAGCTAGTTTAAGAAGAAATTCTTTGTAAATCGGTTTTAAGTCATTAAATGACATGCCGTCCGCATCAATAATCGCCGAAAGAATATCATCCAGTGAATGCAGATTCTCGTGCAAACGAAATTCATTGAAGAGTTCGCTGAAACCAAGTGGTGAACTAGAAACATAAATCGAAACAAGGTGCAACTATTTACTGACTTTCCGTAACCACACCAGCACAGTAGTTTCCATTTGTTTTTTAGTTTAGTTTAATTTTTTTTTTTTTTTGTAAATTTAAAGTTGGCAAATTATTTAAATGAGGTTTTTATAATGCTTAAAAGGGTGTTATTGTTTTAAAAACCTTATTAAAACGAAAAATTAAAGTAATAAGCTATTTTATATACAATATTTAAAATTTTAAAAAACAATGTCGCGTTCCTTAATTCCCGCGAGGGCAGAAAATTTTAACTTTGTTCCCGGGGATTTTATGGTGACTAGTGTTATGAAGATTTAGATTTATATGTTCTCCTTTTATCATCGTTATGTTATTAATAAATACTTAAACTTTGAAAATTTTTCAAATGAAACCCAGACTTTGTCTTGAAAATTGATGCGTTTTTCGGGGTTCACACTACGAAAGTTTTCTTTCGGAAAGTCTGAGTTAATTGGTAAGAGAAAAAGAGAAGAATAGCGTGTTCGGAGACTTTCTGAGCAATAAACTGAGACTTTGGAAAAGAAAACTTTCATAATGTGATCGCAGAGTAATTTTTTTCTCTAGTCGGAAAATAATCTTTAATATTTTCAACATTGATATAGTGGCAGAAAGAGCCATAAAAACTTAAATTTAAGTCGAAAACCTTGGAAGGGAATTCCCGCAATTTTGGAAATAGTTTATATCTCTAAGAATTGTTTTCTCTAATAGAAACTTTAAGACAAGGTATAAGAAGACTAATTGAATGAGATTCCTAAGAGATTTTTTTAGAACCAAGAAAGTTAGTGAAAAATTTCAATTAGTTTCAATAGGAGTTTTCTTTAAAAAAAAACGTAAATTATATCTTCGCATGCCAAACCATTCTTTGTGACAAGTCGATAATCGCGTGATTTTTTTAACCTACATGAGAACTTTTGATATTAATATTTTTGGTTTGACAGCTGAGAATGTCAAATTGTGTTGATATTTCTGTTCAGTAATGTTTGGCAAGTCATCATGAACCATTTAACGCTAGAACAACGTTTCCAAGTCGTGAAAATTTACTTCAAAAAAGAAATCTGTAAGCAAAGTTCGTAGAACATTTCGTCCAAATGACGGAGCTCATTTCTGGTTAAATGGCTACGTCTATAAGCAAAGGTTTCATATTTGGAGCGAAGACAATGCTTGAGCCGTTAACAAATTACAATTACATCCATAAAAATTTACGGTTTGGTGCGGTTTACACGCACTTTCGAAATGAGCAAGGAGCTGGCGTTACGGTAAATGGCGAGTGTTTTCGAGCCATGCTGACTGAAAATTAATCAGCTAATTATCAACAATATTTGGTTTAAACAAGACGGCGCGACTTGGCACTAACGACAACTTTATTTCCAGAAGTGGTCATGTTCAATGGCTCAATCATTCGTACGATTTAACGCTTCTGGATTACTTTTTATGGGGATATGTTATGTTGGCTTATGCCGACAAAGCAGCAACTCTTGAAGCATTGAAAGCCAATATTGAAGCCATCGTTGACGCCATACGGGCAGATATATTAAAAAAAGTAGTCAAAAATTGGACCATGTAAGTCGTAGCCGCGACGAACATAAACCGGAAGTCATATTTCAAAAATCAATGCAATGAAATTCTCTACCAGATTAGAATAAAAAAAATTCAATCCAACAATATTTCTTTCTTGTATTGCCATTTTTTCATGCAGCTGAAAAAATACCCTACACATATATCTATATAGTATAACATCAATCACTGATTTGGAATTTTATAAACACCTGATTAACCTATAGTGTAGAAAATATTTGTAGGTCATACCGAATTATCATCAATCGAAATCTCAGTCTTCAGTTATTTTAAAGTTTTACAAAAATTCTGTATATATGTACAAGGTATTCGACACACATATCGTTACCTAAAATGCAAACGGCCCTAACTAACCAAAAAGTTAATTTTCTTTTGTTCGCAAAAAATATTGAAGTCTTTCGACTAAAATGAGCTATTTTATTAGCAAAAACGAACAGACCTAGTCACCTTTTACAGGAAAAAAGTAAAGTCTGTCTGCCTTCCGCTGTCACCTTGTAAAAGGGGACCTATTTACAAAAGCGATTATATTATAAGCGCTTAAAAACCAAGCTAGCCGTTTGCATAATATGCAACATTGTCAAAACAACTGGTAGGTTTTATTATCAAACCAAGGCGAATTTACTATAAGGTGGGGTCAAGTCAACATATGGTGATTTTTTTTCGGTGGTTGAGTTGCCAATGCTTGTATACAAACTAGTTTTTTATGTAAGCAAACCTTTTTTTACTAGCAATATTTTTGACAATCCGACCACAGAAGCAGTGTTGTTGTAGAGTTGACCTCACCTTCTACTGAATTCGCCTTGTATCAAATAATTTATTAAATGAAGAAAAATTAATTGGAAATGGTTAAGGGCATTAACTCAATTTGTCATTTTAAATAAATAGTTTTATTGCTTCTCCTTTAAAATTTTCAAAATGTTTAAAAGGGCCGTTTGCCTTTTAGGTAACGATGTATTTCCAATTTTACAAATGATATGCATAACTAATTGTATTTATCTCCCGTCTTTTATGGCAGTGTGTTGGAAAAAAACTGAATGATCAAATCAATTTCATTTGATCAGTTTTAATAAAAATCTTTTTAACCATTTTATTTCATTTTTGTTATTGTAAGAAGTGCATACTATTTCTTTCTGTGTATGCCTGTTTTTGGTACTTACCCACCACCACCTCCATTCAAGCTTCCAATTTTTCCTGAATTACGACATGCTGCTCTGGATTTGTACCGTGTAAGGCCTCCTGTGTTCAGGAAGCTACCGGATCTAGGAATTGCTACACGCGTAAATATATCGCCACTCTCTCCACTTCGAAGACCAGTATTCGAAGAAGCCATTGCTGCTGCTACTACAGCTGGAGCTATGCCATTGCCAATTAGTTGTGATGCTTTATAGACACTATCACCTGATGTCTTTTTCGTATGCCCCATATGAGAGCGGTGTGAACTTCTGACATTATTTTCTTGTTTCTCGAAGTACGATAAAGCAGGAGAAATGCAGTTATCATTTGAATTCGAATTATTTCGCACAGAAGGGTGCAGTTTTCTTGAAGCCTCTCCCGGTATGGTAGTTGGTATTGGTGGGGCTCTTTTAGTTTTGTGTGATTTTCTTTTTCTTTCCTCCGTAGATGTTTCGACGGCTTCGTTTATTACATTACTACTTGAACTTAGAGAACTATTACTTTGAACACGTTTTTTGCGGCTTGAACGTGACGCTACTGATGCTCCTACTGTGCTTCCAGTTGTACTGCGAATTGAATTCTTGCGACCATTGGATGCAAGTTGAGATCTCGAGTGATAGTTTGAGCCAGTAACAGCCGAACTACTGGCAATACTTATACAACTAACACCATTCTGATTACGTGGTGTACGACGTTTTGTGCTTCGATGTGAATTTGAACTGACATGTGCCATTAGACTCTGATATAGAGTGGCTGCTATGACGATGGCATCTTCAGTGCTCTTACAAATAAATCCATGACATTCGAGCACTTTTGGCATACCAGCTGAACGCATAACAACTGCAAAAATCGGTGCATGTTGATTGTTGGCCAATCGTTTCTGCTCCGAAGCGCTTAAATTATAAAAAATTTTAATAAAAAGTTTAAGCAAACAAAGGATTCGCCACAACCGAATATGTTTTCAGTTTAACTATGGGTTATTATGTTAAAAATTCGGATTTTATTTATATATATTTGTACATATGTATATGCACATATGTATATTGAATAACAATTAGTTTTTAAAAATTACCTTAAAGGTTGAAATAGTGAGGACTTGTCAATATTTTCCGGAGAAGTAATTAGTGGTAAAAACGCAGCACCTCCATCTTCGTGGGACACAGTGAATTTAACAGCTGACCAAACGGCAATATTATGAAACGGCGTTATGTTGCTCTCATTATTTAAGTTTCTGTTATTATTTTTATTATTGTCATTGTTTCTTTTTACTCTCAAGCCGGTGGCACAAATATCTAAAGTACCCAAATTTCGTTTCTAAAAGAAAACAACATAACGTTATAAAAAATCTACTTTAAAAATCTGTTACTTGCCTGATCATTTATTTCTCTTAAATAAAGTTCCCTTAAAGGCTCCTGTAAACCTTGTAAGCTGGTAACTTTATCTTTGAGTGGCAGAGAACCCAAACAGGTGACAGGGAAGCTACTTGTTGCATCTTTCGCGACGTCGGTAAATAATTGTTCGATTTGTGCCTGCACACTATTGCTAATGCGTTGTACATCTTTTTTTGTATTATCGGCCAACATTTTCGCTGTTTCATTAGTTTCGTGCAGGTAACTTGTAATTGAACGCGAGCTCTCGCCAGCTGTACTGGCCAGTTCACTGCGCCCATACATAATAATAGAACGAGTGCGGTGAGAGCCATGTGGATCATCAAGGCGATTGCTTCGATTGGAACGGCTAGATGAATGAAAATAATAATTAGGAATGTTAATTTTAAATTTAATAATTATTCAAGTTTTATGATGGGAATTGAAGCTTACATAACCTATTTGCGAGTATATCGTAAGCGACAGTTTATCAAAGTTTTGTTTTTTTCTTGCAAATAGATTGTAAGTACTCGTTATAATGACGAACAAATTCATAGACTTCAAACTTGTACCGTTGCCCATCTAAATTCAAAAAAAAAAAACTATTGCGTTGTTTAAGAAAAAAATAATAAAAACCCTCCAGAAAATTTGCATTTGGCCGCTTACGATATAACCGAAAATATTGCTTGATATATTTGGCAATGAGGCTTGGCTACATTTTTTACATGGTCACCTGCAGTTTAATTATTTTTCGCGAAAATTTTTCTTAATTAAGGTAAATAAATGTAACTATACAGTACAGTGAACAGTATAATTCAAAAGTCTGCATCAACTCTATCTACTTTTGTACCATCGTTATATGGGAACAAAGCACTGTGCAGCGTCGACCTCTTAAGCTGGAGGTCCACACCACGAATTTTCACCTTCACGCATTGCATGTTTTTTGTACCTTACTTGCGTTCTACGTTTCAAGTTGCATGCAACGCTTTTTATGCGGCATCATCACAAGTAAAAATAAAATTTCATTTGTCAAATTCAGCTGATATGTTCGAACGCTTCTGCTTATGAGGCTTACAAAAGTAAAAAGTAAACCTACATTTCGCATTCAACGCCTCAATGCATGCTACGATTTTGTGCAAGTAACTTGTTACATATAACTACACAGATTCTATTTTAACGAAAAGGCGTGTAACGCGGGGTTTGGATCTCCAGATTTACCAACAAACTTTGTCTGTCTACCTTTCAATTTCCAATATATAAAAGAGGTGATTAGGCGAATTCAATTCGACTGGAAAGTATAACTATTAAACTCCACAATTAAAAAAAATGTTAACCACAATAAATTTCAGTTTACCAATAGTGAGAATTGGGAATTGAGCACATTAAAACAAAATCTTATTAATGCTATTTTTTGACTCCCAAGAAAATCTTTGGCATCAAATATGCAAGTGGCAGTGCAAAAAATCTTAAGTGGCAACAATGAGTAATTTGTTTTTATTTTTGTTTCTTCTTACAACTGCAATTAGAGCTGACAAAAAATCAACTAATTGTAGTCGGGATTGTAAGAAAAGATAAACTCACTGTTTGTTGTTGGGAATTTTTTGACTGCCAAGAAAACCTTTGTAAACAAAATTTGTTTACTTTTTTCTCAAATGTAGTTTGACTTTTATGCGTTTGAAAAAACGAGCAAAAAACAATAAGCTGCCTTAGTAACGCCATCTGTTTTTTTTTTATTTTTTTACTTTTGTTCTTAATTTAATCGTTTTTCTTTTACAAAATCTGGTCGCCTTATCTACCGGCAGTTAAAACTTTATTATAATTTTTTTTTAAACCAGACAGTACATTTTGAAAATTAATTATAGATTTTCCAAAATATCGGCTGTCGATACGACGATACTTTTTTATTTAACATTTCCATGTGCATTCATTTAACAAGTTTTTCCTAATGAGGTTAGGATACATATTCCTTTTCTGCTTAAATGTAAAAAACAATAATATATAATAATTACTCTTGACTTTACATAACCTTTCTAAGTAAGGTATAAATTCACAAAAAACCTACTTGAATAGTTTTTATGGTTATTTTTTTTATAGTTTTTTGAACAATCAATGTTATTTTCGATGCTTATTTTTTGCATAACAACTAAGAAAAATAACGCATTAAAAAGGAAAGCATAAAATTGAAACAGGATAATATATTAAGTCTCGTAATTCTTAATCTGGAGGTCTATACCAAGCGTTATATGCGAATGATACACTCTTAACCTTTTTCAAGACGCTGTGAAAGTAGAGAGTGATCCTACTTCATGCGCTCGATACGTACACATATGAATCCTTCGCGTTTGGTGTGTAGCTTTTCAATACAATTCGACACTTGTTCTACTTTTTTGACAGATAATTGTGAGATTAAAAATCAATTTTGCCGAAAATTTGGGTTATTTTGAAGAGGCTATAAGGAAAGCCACAGCAACATTATCTGACGCAATTCTGCTAATTAACAGTTTTTAAACATTATTAGAAAATAGAATAAAGGAAAATGGAGAATAGTTCAGAGTTCTAAAAACTTGCGAGTAACTTTCCAGCAAAAACTTAGTAATGACTAGGGAAATCGATTATTCTACTTTTTTCAAAAACCGCTTGTTGAATATTCCGAATAGTTTCTATTAAAACAAAAAAGGTATAACCGGTTAACCGGTTTTAATTCGAATAAATAAAGACACAAAAATCAAATTAGTTTTTAAAATAAAAAGTTAATTTGAATAAAAATGAAACAATTCACAAAGGTAAGGAACTAAGCCATACATAGATATGACTTATGGCCAATTTCACCAATTCTATTTAAATATCAATTCATACTTTAATATTGTCTTTCATATATATTTATTTTTGTTTTAAATGAAAAACTAATTTTAAACATAAATTGATATATAAATAAATAGGTGAAATCGGCCATTAGAGTTTTTGAAGAACTTTGGTTGTAAAAAATTAAAGGAATTTATTTAATTTATTACTTGAAATATTTTCCCAATTTTATTTCAAATAAGTTTTAATTTGTTGGTGGTTAAGCATGTCTATATCAGTAGACTTCAAATGATTTTGTTTTAGAATAATAGAAACCAATAGTTATATGAACATAAAATACCTGTCCACTCGTCGACCACAATTTAAAACCTTTCATGACATTGTTTGGAACGGAGTCAAGTTCTGTTTGGCGCACATTTATGTATAACTTGAGGACTAATTAAAGGTGATTAATAAATTGTGGGTTCGTAGAACGTTTGGCATCTGTATAGAAATATATAAAATTTTTAGAATACTCTGACACAAATAGCTATTTACCGTTTTAACTGAACATTTTTTTGTAGTACATATTATGATTTTTTTTTCAAGACAAACGCTTTCAGTAGCGATTTATGCTAATCCTCGCAAAGCTTTACGTTTGTCTGCATGAGACCAGAGTTTCTGGCGGGAATCGAACCCGCAACCCCCGCACTGATAGACTAGCTCACTACCAGTTAGCCTACCGGGACACCCAAAATTGTATTTACATCGTTCATATTTTTTTTTGACTTTTCTTACATTTTGTTTTAACATTCTTGATGAAAAGTTTAAGTTTGCCCAATATTGCAATTAGAAAAATACTAAAATAACGCGTACATTTAAAACAAAAATAAGGAAAACGCATATAAATTACACATTATTAAAATAACCGGTTTATTATAACAAAATGACCGATTTATTCGATATTTGAAAAACGGTAATTTTAAAATAACCGGATTGCGCAAAACTTAAATAAACGGTTAAAACCGGTCGAATTATAAGCGTCCGATTTCACTGCGATTACTGAACAACTTACTTTTCAATGACTACTTCATACCATCTGCATTACATACACTCACAATATTCCGTACGTAAAATTAACTGAAATTGTAATATAAAAAAAATGAAAATTCAGTTAAAAACCGGTGTACTTATTTTTCATTTATTTGGTTTCGCAATTATTTTACTTTAAAAATGTATTTAATGTATTAAGCTAAATAATTTTAACAAAAGGAAAATGGGAATTTTTTACACAAAACAAGCAAATCTTTTTTTTATAGGTAGCTCAAAATTAATTTTTGGTTGTTAAATTATATAAAATATCTGAAAATTCATTTGTTTTTACGGAATTCGCAGTTGATTTTTTGACAGTAAAAATTAAATGAACTTTTCGTTACTTTAAATTCTTTATTCCTTATTCTTATTCTTTTAATTTTACATAAAAAAGAATTTAACTTAATAAACGGACAATATTAACTGCAACTGAAAATCCGTATTTATATGCATTTAGTTTTTTGAATAAATGTTTGAATTAGTTAAAAATAAATTTAATTGGAATTTTATTTCAAAGAAAATTCCTTGAAACGTATCGTTAAAACCTTTTATTTAGCTTGTTAACATGACTCTGCATTCTGGAGCCGTTGAAGACACGCTCACCCCTATACCTAGTAAAATTTCTGATAAGTCTCCAAGAACTAATCTTCGGAGCGTTTGTGAAGAAAAGTATGAGATTCCTACGCTGTTGTTTAAAGTAATTTATTTTTTGTTAGTTTTATCATGAATTAAAATTAAATTCTTCGTTTTTTAAAACTTATTAATATCAATTTAAAATACACACTAATAATCTCTTACACTGTAGCTTTGTAAAATAAAACAATTACGCTACTTGTGTCTTGTAAATTTTAACTTGAGTTCGAATTATATTATTGATGTCGGCGATATAATATTTTTTTTTTGAGTATCGGTATCGTATCGGCAAAAAGGTGTATGGTAACGTCTCTAATTTGAATATTTCCGCGGGTTTAGAAGTACAGAAATAGTAAAGAATCTATGTCAAATAAGTTATTAAAATAAATTCCGTTACAGAATGAATTTTCATTTACATTTACATAATTAATTAAGACCCCCAGTGGACTAAAAATAATAATCAAACTTTCCATTTTTAAAATACATATAGGTACATATGTTTGTATGTTTGTATGTATGAAATATGAATCTTGTCTTAATATGTCAGAGAACATGCATTTTGTAAATTCACGATGCTAATGAAATAGCAAAAATCACAAATGGACGGTAACAATAAGTATTAAAAATAGTCAATAAATAAACAGAACCCTATTGATCGCTTGTTGAAAAACAATACTCATTCACACATTCGTTCTTCTTTTAATAGTTTTGACACTACGAAAGTAAAAAAAAGATAAACTCTAAGCCGGACGAAAACACAGGCAGTCGTCTATTGTATTGTAAATTTATTTATCGAGTACCGCTATGTGACACAAAATCCCCATTGGATACTTGTTTTAAGAAAAACAAATTCAAAATCAACATCAAAAGCATTCGAATCACCAACTTAAAACAGAAAAACATCGTACAACAAACATAAAAAGTGAATGAACAGCATTCACTTTGCGCTGCTTTAGGTGAGGAAGACTTGTGTTACCTTTCCAATGATGATCACATCTTTTGTAGTGTGTGTTTGTTTTTGTAGATTCTTTATTTTCAAAGTCTACATCTTCCTCTAAATTGTGTTACAAATTGAGGTCACTAAGAATCAATTATTATTTTATTTCACCGATTAAAAATTTTTTTTTTTTACAAATATTGTAAACAAAAACCCATAAATTTGTTTAAAATATAATGGTATTGTTAAAATTTGTGTGCTTTTATTGTTCGATAAAATAAAAAATGAAATGCTGTTTTTTGTTTTCTTCGCCTAAACACAGTTAAAATAAACAGAAAACAGATTTAAATTCCTAAAAAATATTAGGAAATGAAAGTGATATGCAATATATACTTACATACATAAATTTGTATTTCTTAAACACAACGAAACACGTTATTTGAAAAAGCTTTAATTTAAATCGAATCATATTACGTGCCAAAATCATCTAAATTAAAATAAAACATGATTTCGGTTAAACGAGGTTAAACAAAGAAAAATACGAATTAACGAAATAAAACTCTGGATATTCAGATTGTTTTTAACGTTTTATTAAGGAACCTCCATATTTGCAATATTATTGTTTAATAATTGATATTGTACAGTGCCTTTGTGTATTAAAGGTGGCACAATATATTCGATAGTAGATAGATGTTAAGAATATTATTTTTAAATATTCGCGAATACAAATATCTTCGCCAATATTCGACGAATACAATTATCCAATCTGAAATTTAGAGCCACCCGATATTAAAAATTTAGTTGAAAAACTATCCCCCTTGACACTACCAAATGTATTTAACATTAACTATGTATTATGATACTTCGCTGAATTTGAAATTTTTAACTTCGCTCCTGAGTGCCACTACTGAAAATTTTTAAGTCTTTTTACATAACTGTAACCAGTACCCATGTTCTGTAACTTTAGTGGAACTTCTCGCATCGAAAAGATGTGAAACAAAATATTCCCTCGATTCTCAAAAAGTTTGGGAAAAATATGTCTGTAACTCATGTCAAAAACTATTAAAAGAGATTACGTCGTTACGTTGTAAATGTCATACTATTCCACTCGAAGCCGATGTAAAATTGCAGAAGTTGAGAACGCCTGTATCAAATATCGTTGACGGCGACCAAAATTTACTAAAATTGAAAATTTGTAAACGACGGCGGCAAAAATACAACCAACGGCTATACCAAATAATGTAAAATGCGACTTTAATGTTAGTTGTTTGCAAACGAGCTTTGAAAACATTCGTATATTTTATAAAAATATTAAAAGCAAAATAATTGAACAATGAAAAAATGTGCCAAGAACAAAATATAAATTTTATTATTCTTTGCCCATTTTAATTTGTAAGTTTACTTGACAGTTCAAAGCGGGAACTTTTCTCACAAAAATGTTACCCCAGGTCTACACCAAAGATTAATATCTCAGCAATATTTCAATAACGTCAGCAGAATAACAGAGCAATATTTTTTTTATTGCTCAGCTTATGTTAAAGGTATGAAAAAACGTATTTATGTTAACTCATAATTTGAAAAAAATCAAGGAAGAAGGTGCAGTGTAAAAACTGACGCTATCTTGTAAAAATTATTTTTATTATTATAAATTCCTTCTTATGCGACTTTATTATTTAAACGTAAGTATATTAATTTGTTGAAGCTTGAGGTATTTTTTTATATAAAAATAATAATTTTATTAAATTTATTTTTTTTAGTTAAGTAAAATTAATATTTTTATATAAAAAAAACTCAAGCTTTAACCAATTAATATAAATCTAAATAATAAAGATCGAATAAGAGTAAAAATTATATTAACAAAAATAATTTTTGCAATTTTATTTTAGTGTTTATTTTAAAAAAATAATATTAGTGCTTATTTTTAATTATTTAATTCAATTATAATTTGCTTCCATTTTACAAACTTGATTTCTTTCCCACACAATTTGCTTCTATTTTTTTTTTCTTTATGCTTCTTTTTTTCATTTGACAACCAAATTTGACGTTTTATGTTAGCAATATTTGTCAACGAAAATTGATTAACAATTATTACAATAGAAATTGCAGGTAATAAATATGCACAAAAATTGCTGTCTACATTAAAGATAACATCATTTTGACATTTACTGCAATATATGTCGCAATATTTTTCTCAGGTATAGACGGCCAGACACAGCCACACTTTTTCTGTAAGTTGGCGAATAATTTTCTAACGTGACAACTAGTACTCGCCAAAAAAAACGTTACAGACACAGTTTAGTGAGAAAAACAGCTGTTTGTTTCATTATATGGCATTTTTGTTTCATTTCACACATTTCAATCGAAAAATTTCACGACGCGAGAGTTACAGAACATGGGCAGAGTTCTTAAATATTTAACAGCTAAATCTGGAATTAGACAAGGCCAAAAAATGCTAAAAATTATTTTAAAAAATGCTAATTTTTTTCGGTATTCTCTTTTACGTAGTAATTCGCAAATGCTGCAGCCACCTAAGTCGGTGGTTTTTTAAATATTTAATTAGGTTATTTTCCTTATTAAACCCACACCAATAGGGGTTTGAGACACCTTAAAATATTTGTACTAGACGCACCTTAAAGTAAGCCGATCGACTCATAAAGTGATTCTAACGATGTCCGTCCGGCTGGCTGGCTGTTCATGTCAACCTTGTGCGCAAAGTACAGATCGCAAAAATAAGTGGCACACGGACCAAGCATATTAAAAATGGGGCGAATCGGTCCATAATTTCACATAGCCCCCATATAAGCTTCTTTCCGAAGGGTCTTTGTGCCCATAAACCATCTTTTTATGTTGGTATTTAGATTAAATTTGGTCCAATCTAATTTTGTTGCAATCAAAATTATCTTACCAAATTGTATTTGAATCTGTCCATATTTGATTATAGCTCCCATACAAATACTAAGTAGCTTTTAATATCATAACTTCCTTATAATGTTGGTATTAACTTTAATATTGGCAATAATAACTTTTACTATGTCATGATAAACTGTTGTCCTGGTTGTTCCAAAATTAACCATAGGTCCTATATATGTAAACCCCCATTTTAAAATCTCAAATAGATTAGGATATCTAAACAATATTCGGCACAAAGAACTTTTTCATGAATCTTAACCTGATAACATAATTTTGTTCATGCGGGTCATGATTGACCATGGATCCCAAATAGGGTACAATAGCAAAAAAAGTTTTTACACATTGTGGTGTAGAGTATCATATGGACGGGCATAACCGACTATGCTTTCTTACTTGTTTTTCTTAACTTTGTTTTTCACAGTGTTTAATAATGGACATTTAACTGTTTAGCTTCTGAGCCTTGATTCTTGCATAAAAACAAAACGAAAAGATCTCTCCTATTTTATTAAATGTCTCATGCATTTCAGTTATATTTTCCAAACTATTGCCGATATCTTGATAGTTAATTAACCCATTCCAGTTGTCGATAATTTTCTAAACATAATCAGAAAATTGCTTTAAATAATAGTATATGTATCCTAAGAATGCTTAACATCAACTTGAGTAATTTTCATAAAGTCTTTTTTTGGCTGCACAATAGTTCTAGTGTTTGTTTTTTTTCTTAATTAAAAGAAAATAACTATTTTCCGATATGGAGAAATGTTTTTTTTAATAAAAATTGTTGTTAAAAGTTTATATTTTTTTGTTTAATTTTATGTATTTTTTTAACACTTTTGTATTTTTTTTTGGAACGTATTCGCTTTGGCAAATACGGATAAAAATGTCATGAAATAGGCGAACACTCGGCACTACAAATACGAATATTTGTAACATCATTATTCGATACAACTCAAGTCTTTTGATTTATATTGCGCAATGTAATGAATTGATAGCATTGTACAAAACGAACATGTGGAAGTTGTTTTGTTTACTTTTACATGCAGACATATATTAAATGAAAAATTGCGGCATTTACATTTGGATTTTGAAGCACGACGATAATCAATAATATTGTGTAGTCGATAGGTACCTCTACTCTTTAAAGGTGCTTGCAGTATAGCTTTTATAGTAACAAGTAAAGTAATATATCGTGGGACGTTTTGAAATCAGAGTGAGAATTGTCGTGATTTTACTGTATTTTGTTTCTGTGTAATCAATCGGAGGTTTGGTTTTATAACTTAATGAAAAACCCGCCGCTATAACGCATTTGTGTTCGCCATTTTTATCAAAAGGAAGTTAAGGTGGACGTTTGTTGGCACCCCTTCGAACAGATGGATTATAATGAGATTCGATACCAATTTTGCTAAGCATGGGACAGCCATAAGACAGCCTTATCAAAGGATTCCCTCAAATCAGACGCAGGAAACTATTGCTACTGTAGATGCTGCCATACTGCAGTAGCAGAAAATCACAAAATTCAAATAACACGCAAACCAAATATTGCAGACTTGCAGCTTCGCTTAGTATTTAGCCAGAAGATCATTCAACTAATGAATGAGAACGACAACGTGTTGACTAACATTTTAATTTTTTTTAACTGTCGAATATGGAGGGACTCTTACCCATAGATGCCTCATAAGAGGTAGTAGCCACCTGCTTTAGTAATAAA
The DNA here is from genome assembly GCA_963931875.1 of Pollenia griseotomentosa. Classification (NCBI taxonomy): domain Eukaryota; kingdom Metazoa; phylum Arthropoda; class Insecta; order Diptera; family Polleniidae; genus Pollenia; species Pollenia griseotomentosa. The sequence continues at coordinate 179,979,470 of OZ007560.1, read as the reverse complement.
ATGTGTGTTTTTTTAGAGTGACACAAGGTAAAATCATAGTAAAACAAGGAAATATATTTTTAATGTCAATGAAACGGGCTTTATTGGAAAGAAAATTTTATGAGATTAATGTTTAAATATGATGTCTGCCATGTGGACGCCATGGCTGTCGCGTAGAAGACGCAATCTGGAACACCAATTTTCAACAACTTTTCGCATTCTGCTATCATCGTTTTTGAAGACATATGGGCCAATACCTCCGCCAGCCCATAAAGAGCACCAAACAGTAATTTTCTGTGGATATAATGGTGTTTCGACAAAAGCTTGTGGATTCTCCTCACTCCAAATGCGACAATTCTGCTTATTTCCGTTCCCATTCAACCAGCAATGGGCTTCATCGGAAAATAAAAATTTGAATCGAAATTAAAAATATATATCAATCTGTGCTTCAGCCCATTCGCGGAATTATTTTGATTAAAAATGTCAACAATTTGCACGCGTTGCTCTGGTGTAAGTCGATTTGTAATGAAATTTCAAAGTAAACTTAAAGTCTAAACACAATGTGTGCGGTGCGGTGCGATTTCTCGTTGCGGGAGAGAAAAATAAACATAATACAACGGAAGACGGCGACGGCAAAAGTTGTCATATTTTGTTTAAATTTTCATTAATTTATTTCTGCATACATTTTTATCATGTTTGTTTTCAATAATGTTGTGAACATAGCCAATTATTCAAAAACTATGGCAACATCAGAAAGAGAACTAGTATCAAAAATTGAGAGACAGAGCGAATTAAATTCGCCTTTTTGAGAGAGAAAAAAAAGTCCGCAACAGCGTTACCGTTGGTGCCACTAAAGTGGCAATTTGCCACTTTTTCGACTGCTTGGATACTATTTGGCCACTTTTACAAAATGCACCCAAATGTGGTACTTTTTGCGATTCCTGCCACTTTTTTGATACTTTTTACGCTAGGAAAATATACTTTTTTTTCTTCTTTTTTATTATAACCCCCAGCTTTAATATGTGTAAAACTGTTTTAATATATGTATATGTAAGCAAGTTTATATGAAATTTGTTTCTTGTCATGCGTGGTTAGCTGAAAATCGGTTTAATAAACTTTATGTTAACTTGTTTTATTTATTATGAATAAGGGCTTAAAGATATCTCACATATTGATGGTTTTCTTCCGCAACCTTGTAACTCAAAAACAACTACTTTTCAGAAGAGACAAATTACTTTTTTTACCAATTGTTTGAAACTTTTTGCTATATATTCTTTTATAAATCAAGAATTAGGAAAAATTCCTATAAATATTTAAAAGAATATATAGCAAAAAGTTTAAAATATTTGGTAAAAACAAGTATTTGGTCTCTCCTCAAAAGTCATGAAGCAGAAAACTTGTCTAAAATTTGTGTAATTTACACTAAAAGTAAAATCTAAGTTTTTACCACAAATTGTGTAGTGAATTGATAATAAGAATTTATATAAAAAACAAAAAGCTCAATATATTGAAGTATTTAGACCCAATATTTATAATGTCTTATGAAGATATAAACTATTTCGAATTAGTTTCAGAGTTTAAAGATATTATAACTGACCCAGATGCATTTATAAATGAATGAGAGTAAAGTTAATGACACGAATTATGAACACATATTTAAAATTTCGAATGCTGAAGAATTTTGGCGTGAAATAGGATCATTGAAAAATAGATTTGATGAATATATATACCTATATACATATATACAAACTTGTACAAATTGATCTTTCATATTTTTACATTATCACATATTAGTGCTTCTGCTGGGCGTGTTTTTACTAAGTTAGCTTTAATGAAATAAAGTAACAAATATGCTAAAGACATTTTACGAAGGTAAAGAAGTCGTTTTAAGAACAATTAATTGTAAAATTTGTATGAAACTGACCATTAATAAATATGTAGTACAGGACGACATTGAAAAAGTTTGGTTAGCAATTCCAATTGTTTCTTATGTTTTTGGAATGCTAAAGACGAATATGAACACAGTTTTCTTCCATCACGTGACATTTATCAGATATACCAATTATTGTAATTTCGGAAGATTTTTTGTACCACAATTAATAACAAAATCCAGTTTTATAGTTTTGTTCTATAAAGCAAAAATAGACGAAATTGGATATAAACTAATATGCTATAGTAAAGAAATTAAAACACTAGCACATAAATTAAGTAGTAAGTATGCATGCCGTGCATTTATTTGTATTAAAGTGAGGAACTGATTATATACAAAGTATTTGAAAAAGTGATTTTTTCGTTTTTTTGTTATAGGATTTCTTGTTTTCATCCGATTATAGCTTAGCTGCCAAGCCCACGGTGTCGACAAGAACATTTTTTTCGCATATTTATATTGAAAACAATAATAAAAAAAACATAAGAATCTGGTGGAATGGGCAAATAAATTTCTAAAAAGTTTTTAAATGTCTACCTGTGCAATAGTGTCTTAAATAAATCAAAGAAAATGTATTCAGAAGGAATATTACAAGAAATATATTACTAAATGTAAATATAAAACACATTTCATAAACATCTTCTATTTGCTGCAACAGTGTCATAATCCAAAAAACATGTTTGGCAGAAAACAAGTTAAACGTTTTTGAATTACCAAAACATTAAAGTAAATATATTATAAAAATTACTTCTCGAGAGAAATATTTACAAAATATTTATTTTAGTTTCTGCAACAAATGAGCCATTTGTAACATTTATAAAATGTTATTTAAAACTATAATAAATAGAAAAAAAAAACGTAAAAAATACATAATGTGGTGTACTTATTTTAATTTTAAAAGATGTGCCCCTTTTTTAAAAAAAAATCCACTTTTTGGTGCCACTTTTTTTGTAGATATCCCCTTTTTTTGGTACTTTTTGAAAATATCCGACGGTAACACTGGTCCGCAATGAAAATAAAATAGATTTTAATTTTATGCCGTTCCGCACTGCGGTTTTTTACTTCAAAATCGTATGAAAAATCGCACCGCAATAAATTATCGGTACATTGTGTTTGGACTCTTAGCAAAAAGCAACTATCAGCTGTTAAAGGCGACCGTACACGACATGTTTTTGTCATCTGACATGTCAAATTTTCCACTGCAAAACACATACATGTCGTGTGTTACCTTTTTAACTTTGCTTCTGTAAAAGTCAGACGCAAAGTCATCTGACAAAATTTCAATTAGAGCGTGCTCTATTTTCTTCTGACAAACCATCTGACATCAGAAAGCTATGCCGGCAAGAAACCGGCAGCGGCGTCCACTATTGACGGAATCATTAGCCGGCTGAAGTTAATTTTTTACAATACCGAGATATGTTTGATCATCTTACCATTGAATAGAATTTATGTGAATATATACATAAAAACCGTTTTATTATAAAATCCTAAATTGGTATCTTTGAATAAAAAGAAAAAAATGTTAAGATGGCTGAACTATTTTACGGCGCAAATAAAACTTTTCATGGCGGCAGCAAGCTATTTTGAAACCGAGCACTACTTTGGTTTCTGCAATAACAATGCGAAAAAAACAGAGACAATGTCAGAAGCAAATTACATGTACGTTTGTGACCGAATATTATAAAGCTTATGTAAAACAGCGATTTTGACAGACATGCACAATTACATGTGACTTGAAAATTTGACATGTCAGATGACAAAAACATGTCGTCTATATGCGCCTTAAATAAGTGCTCAAATAAAGCAGTGATACCAACTCAAAGTTGTGAAACTCTAAAAAACCCTTTATCATCAAGTGCATGTTAACCAGCCTAACAGACTTGTTATGGATGATTAAAAGCAATGCATTTAATGAATAACTGAGTAAACACCCGCTGCATCCCCTAAAGCTGTAACACTGATTGACAAAAATGAACTTTTAATTTGTCACATGAACTTTTTTGTGTTTTTTACTTTATTTTGACTTCCTTAGGTGAAAAACAGAGGTAGAACAAATTTGACACCTGTAGTTTTTTTTTTTTACAGAAATTTTATATTTCATAAAAAATACAGATAGTTTACATACAATTATACTTGATAAAATGTTTTTTAAAACGAAAAGCTATGATTTTCTGGAGTATTTGACCTGAGGCTGATCTCTTGCAAGTGTTTAACAATAATCTTCCAACATTCGAGGACATCATTTGTCATGGTATCGTTTTTACATGCTGAAAATATCCTGATGGAACTTTTCGCCGTGTTCGTCGCTAACGGCTCCTAGGTTATCGGGAAAGAAATCGAGGTGGAAGTGTATTTTGAGTGACATATTACAAGCCAATGCTTTATACGTCGAAAGTAGTTCTTCTATCAAATCTTTGTAGTTACTTGCTTTGTGGTTGCCCAAAAAATTTTGTGCGACATTTTTAAAAGTTTTCCAAGCAGATTTCTCTAGCAAAGTTAAGTTTTCTTCGAATATGTTATCCTTTAACAATTCTTTGATCTGAGGTCGGACGAAAATTCCTTCCTTTATTTTTGCGTCACTAACTTTAGGAAACTTTTCTCTCAAGTACGTAAAACCTGAGCCGTTGCGATCCATGGCTTTGGCAAAATTTTTTATCAAACCTAGTTTAATATGTAGTGGTGGTAAAAGTACTCTGGTAGGTTCTGGTAGACTTGATGCAATTACACCGTACGTACAGTAGTATTAACGGAAAATAAGGTAAAATCATAAGTGGGTGTCACAACAAATCTGTGCGTGACAGAAACAATGAGGGTATATAGTAAAGTTATAAATAGCATACAGAGTCCGTGTGGCAAAAACCTTGTTGATCAGTGTATTTACCAATTTTTTTATTTTTAAAGTCGCACTTGCATTACCGAGCGCCACTTAATAAATACAATTATGTTTCAAACCCACTAAAAAGCGGTATTAACAAGACCGTTTTTCTTTTAAAAATAAAAATGATAAACTCATTTTTATAAATTACACAAGAAAGAATGCCCGCCCTTGTGACATCCAACATCCAACGAAGATCTTAAAGTTAGTTAACATTTTTCATCTTTTGTGAATAAGATCAAAAATTGTAGATAGATTTCAATAAGTTGTTGCTTGTTTTGCTTGGAACTTTAAAAAACAAAAACTTCAACATTTTGCTAATAAATAATTAAGTTTATAGAACGACTGCGCACATAAAAACAGTTTATTGCGGAATTTCAGTTTTTTCAGTTTATTCACTAAACTAAATGGTTTTTGAGTTACGCGAATAATATATATTCTGCAATTTCCTACATTTTCGAAATAATGGTATATCTCAAAACAAGAGCATCACTGAATTCAGCGTACCTGAATTAGGTTAACCTGACGGGTGTCCCGCTTGTCAAAAAAGGGTCAAATTCTAGCACAGTGTAATCAATAGTTTTCTCATTTTATATAGACTTTTGCCAAATAAGCTATTTTCTCGTCAAATATAGCGATTTTTAATCAAACTTTGCGGGAAGAATGTGATTTAGTTATTAGAGGGAAATCTAGAATTTCTTATTATGAGTTTTATCGTTTTTTGACAACCTTTTTAAAGAGTTGCTTTGAAATAAATCAAGAAGCAAGGCAAACTCGCATCACAGGTGGCGTTGAAAAACATTTGAGCTAATTTTTTTCGTACTTAGAAAAAGATATATAATTAGTTGCTTATATTTTTTGACTAAGCGACGAACTAAAGCAACAATAAAAACAGTACGTTGTTTTTTATTTTTGAACTTGTTGTAGTGTTGCCGCCACCTGATATTTAAATTCGCCTTGCCAAGAATTACAATTTTAGTACAATTTATAGTAACACATACGTTATATTCTCTTATCTAAAAACTAATATCCTCTAACGCCTATTTACAATGGGAACAATAATTTGGTTTTTCATTTGTCTCATTCTTTTTGAAGGTGTTTCATATAAATTCTTTTCGTAAATGTAACTAAAGCTTTGTTGAAAAATTTTATCTAATTATACTATAGCAACAATGTAAATTAAGTTTTAAATAACGTTTATGAAATTTTTAGAAGTTTTGAATAAACATTTTAACAATTGGGGGATTCACAAGGTGTCATAAAGTCATAAGTCTTAAAATAATAACATGAAAACGACTGTTGTGGACAACCCCTCATAATTTAGTGTGCTATTTTGAATTAAAATCAGCTGATTTAAAACAAATATAAAAAAAAATATTTACCTAACATCAAAATATTTTTTAATTCTAATCCATGAATTAATAAATTAAATTAGATCTTATCTGACTATTTTCCATTTTTTAAACGCAAATCACAAATAAATTTTATTTTGTTTGTTTATCGAACATCAGAGTCCTAAGCCGATATAATTTGACGCCGCAAGTGTTTTGTTGCAAAAATTGCTAGCCGCAGGTTAAATTCGGATATAAGCTGGATAAAACTATACCATCAACGGCGACGGCTACAAAAACTATTGCGGCTCGGCTAAGCCGCTCAGCGCAGGTCTCTTCTGACAATAAACATAACAAACAAAGTTCTATTAACTTAAGACACTTTTTATTAACAAAGCAACAACAATACAACAAAACCATTGTAAAATGTAAGAACATTATGACAATATAACATGATAGCACACCTTGTGAATACCCCAAATATGTATGAAAACAACGATTTATACGTAATATTGTTCGGTTCGTAGTTTACAGACACTTCTTTTTCCACGCGATTGCAAACATTGTTGTTGCTAACATTGTGAACAAACAACTTAAATGTTGCTGTTGTGGATCAGGTTCTAAATTAGCGAAAAAAGATTTGTTATCGATTTATGGGTAATGTTTTTAATTTTTGAAAAATGTTGCTATTTTCTAGATATTTTTCATTCTGTTTTAGTAATATTCTTTGAAAAATAGTTGGCAATAGTGAATAAATACCAATGAAGACTTTCTTAATAATTCATTACTCATAATTAGGGATGAGATTATTATGCACTAAAAAATCGAAAATAATCGCTTAAAATATTCACTACAAAATCCTAAATATGCATTAAAAACTTAAAAAAATTCAGTCTATTGTTATTCAAATATCTTGTAAAAACGTAAAAAACTTATTTAAATTTTTGGATGTTTATATTATCAAAAGTAAAACATAGAAAATTTTCTTTCAACGTCAACCGAAGTTATAGGAGAATACTTGAAGGATGCCAATGCATTTGCAGAATATTAATTTTCAGATCCGACTTTGATTCCAGATCAGATCAAATATATTCGAAAATTTTTTTTTTGAATCCGTAATTTTTTCTTCCTTCCACATTTTTAATTTTTCCTTTCTGTAATATCAATTAATTTGACTTGAGTATTTAGTGAACTAAATAACTCTAATTTAGTTATTGTTTCACCAATATATCCGTAGTTGTAAAAAACAAATGCTAATTGAACATTGATGTTATTTGAATTAAATATTTTTTCTTTTTTAATTGCATAATCATCGGTATCAGCAAGCTCGTAAATAACTCAAAGTTTTTTAATAAGAATTCTGAACCTGGCTATTTCCCATCTCGGCAATACTCAAAGGGGACTTAAAATTGCAATATTATCGATTTGGTTTCTAATTTCCTTTGCAACGAGGTGTAACCCATTTGCCAAGCAAGTAAATTGTAATAGTTTTGGATAAAATATCTTAAGTCCATTGGCAGCTAAACCATGTAAGGTGCTGGATCGGTTAAACATAGAACCTTCAAAAAAATTTTTTTTTGTATTTGGAAATTTTTTTAAGAAAATTAAAAAAAAAATTTCAAAATATGCAATTTTCACTATAATATGCAAAAACAATTCGAGGCAAGTCTAGCGTAAGTTTATTGATGCGGAAAGATAATTAATCGACAAAAACATGTATTTACATGGAAATCGCAGCCCTATTTATAACCAAAAGAAATATTTCTTACTTTAATTGGTTACGATAACAAAAATAAATTATATTTAATGATAACACTGGTCCATAAATTTGGAACAAAATTTACAACAGAAACGAAGCATGTTTTTAAACTAATCTGGGGGCGCTTAATTCGAATCTGGCATAAAAATTGGGCTATCACGTCTTGTTCATTTTTATCGCATGCTGGCTATACTGTAAAACAGTCAATACTGACACTAGAATTTTATAATTATTTATTTGACAGAAGCCCACATGCATTCTAAATCTTCATAATAGTAGCGTTTAAGCATGTCAGAGAGATCGTGTGTTACTTATTCAAGCTATTTTTGCTTTGTGTGTGGTGAATATTTGGTTGGAAAACAAGGATATGCAATATCATTTGCAGTCAGAAATTGGACAAACCGTGGACACCGACAAAAAAAAAAAAAAAATCTAGGTGCAGTGAGGCGAACAAGGGGAGCGTGCTCACCAAGATTTAATGAAAATTGAAAGAATTTATCAAGGATTTTGAGACAAAAGCAAGCTGGGAGACTATTGCTGGACTCTAATACATACGTGAAACCGAACCAATAAAATACAAACGACGTTCAAATAACACCATTCACTTTTAAAAATTCATTGATTTTTAAATAAACCAGTGATTTTTTATGTAAGAAACGAATAAAAACATTTTTTTTTTGTATCTCAAAAACCTGACGTGATAGAGAACAACCAATTACAGAGACGAATTCAGCCTGCCAAATTACCCTAGGAAATATATTTGGTTGCTCCAGTCCAAAACCTTGTTAGCTAGTGTAATTGTTGATTAAAACCTTTTTCTAAAACTCACAAAAGTTAGATATGATTTTTCGTCGTTTATCTTATAACCGTGATGTTCTTGAAAATTTTACAATATAATTTGGTATTAATGTCAAATTTGTCAGCAATTACTCTTAGCCCTTATTAAAATGTATGTTTAAGCAATAAAAATAAATCGGTTAAAAGGCAGAAAATTTAAAAGCTTTTATATTGCAGAAAAATTTATTAAATTTTTGACTAACTGTAAAGAAATATAAAGCCTGTTTGTTTAATTGTGTGTAGTTCGATCTACATAAGTTTTTCATCAAAATCGAAATTGTCCCTTGATATCCACAGCTTTGAAAAACATAAAAACTCTGTGTGTTTTAATAACGCGGATCTTTCTATTAAAATTTCATCAACATTGTTTAGATATTTTCGGAGTAGCAGGGGACGGTCGAGCAGAGAGGTGGCGTGAGGCGGAATGGAGGGTGAACAGCGTACTCATGTTAAAATGGCTTTCCTTTTATTTTGAGTACGGAAACTGCTGCTTTAATAGAACTCTTCTAAAACGGTAATAAATATTTTCTAAATACAGGAGGTTAAGCGGCCCTGAACCCTATCCTAAGTTAATACCAGTTAGAGAAATTCAAAGTACCAAAAAATTATCATTCACTCAGGACTTTGCATGTATAATTTAATGTTTCTAGGTCCAATATTAACAGAAATTCAAAAAGTACCAGTTAAAGACCAAAAAGTTCCCATAGAGTCTTATATTGCATGTTGAATTTTATGATTCTAGGTCCAATATTAACGGTTATTAAATAAAGTACCAGTTGTAGAACCAACAACCCAATGAAAAAAATTTTATTTTCCATATTTTCCTTTTTTAGTACCAAAAATTGGTATCAAAAATTTCAACATTGTAGTGCCCATTTAATACGTTTATGCCAAAGAATGGAGAAAAATACTTCGTAAAAAGTACCAAAAATGGTTACGAATTTCACCCCTTTAACTTTCGAAATTCTTAAAAGTATCGAATTCGTCTTTGTATTTTTTAGATAATTTTCGAATGTGATATAATATTTATTTTTACGTTTATTGGCTTTAAAGGCAGAATTTAAAAAAGTACCACCCACCTGTGCGCTAATTTTTCTTATGGACAGAGATAATTAAAAAATTCTTTTAGTTTGAAATATGAGTGAGGTTAGAATAGGAGGTTTAGCGCCCCTGGACCCTATCCTAAGCACTTTAGTGGAACCTTATATAGCCTATGTCCGTAAAGAGGTTTCATTCTTCATTTTGTTGAAGAATTTTCAAAATTGGGGTGGGCAGTTCCGGAGATTACCTCTTACAAACATAGACACATAAATACAAACTTTTCAGCTATATAATACTAGTATAGAATTAGAGATAATAATAAAAGAGTAACATACCTGGTGTCGTCGAACATTAAATCGATTTTTAGCTTATATACCGAATTGCGGCTGACACTGGATGAAGATTCCTGATGATCACTTTCCAAAAGGCGGGTCCCGGATGAGTTACTACCATTCGTTTTACGTGCGCGAACTGAATTCATTTTTGGTATTGCAACAACTTGATTATCCGATTTGCATGTAACCATTCTTAAAATATGAATCGATTACTGTAGTTTTGTAACGTTTTTTTCTTTCTTTTTTTATTTCACTTGTGCACTTTTTCAAAATTTATGTAACTTTTGCAAGTTTTTCGTTTAAAATTTTCTATTCATGCCGCAGACATGAAAGTTTTAAACGAACATTTTGTTGTTAAATTTTTTAATTAATTTTTTGTTTTATTTATTTACTTTTATTGTCTTATTAAAAAAGAAAAAAATCTTTACTGCAAATTCTTGTGTAGTTGGTAGTAATTTTTTTTTGTTTTATATTTTACAAGTTGTTAATTTCACATGCCAACAAGTAATTTGTTGTTAAATTTTCTTTATTTCTTTGTTGGGCACTAAAATAAAGAAACAGAAAAGATAAATTATAAAAAGGAAAACTAATTATTTCAAAAAAAAAATCGGTTGCAAATACTTGATGTTTCGATCGATCATTGGAGCTAATTGCTTTCGACTTATGTAAAATGACTATGGACAATTAAAAAAAAAGGTGTGTATTATGTTTTCAATTTTCATTTATTTTTAGCAAGTTTTGTTTTATTTACCTTTAACTGATTGTTTCAAACTTAAATTTAATTTGTTTCTAACAGATGCCTGAATGTACATAAGTAAGTAATATTGATTTATTATCTGTTAAATTAAAAAAAATATTTGTTCATAATTTACTTTCACTCTAAAATATAATTTTTTTTATTGTTTGCTTTTATTTAATAGATTTTTGCAATAATTAGTGAAAACAAAAACTAAAATAAAAACTGCATCATTCGCTTATGAGAAAACGTGCATAATTGCACAAGATTGTTTGTTTTTGTTTAAATTTTATTTAATACATTTTTTTTTATTCATGAGATGTTTGTTCAAAACCTGTCACATACTTTTGTTTTGCAACGCTTTGTTTTGTTTTATTTTACCTCACCAAACAGTCTAACAAATTGCCGAAATATGTTATTGTTAAAATATTTCTTCATTTTTGTATTCATATTGATAAGACTTTCATGTTTGTGTTTTTGGTTTTAATTCAAATTTAATTTGTAATTTTTTTTTTGTAAGTTTTTTTTTTTGTTACATATTAAATAAACATCTGTCTTTATAAAATTGATTTATCTTATAGATAATTTGAATTTAACCGTAAAATAAAAACATTTTATTTTCCTTTCGAACCGTATATGTATATAAATTTAACGCCGTCTTTGAAATACGCGCGTTGTTTTCTTAACCACAGCGCACGCACAAATGTCGATGAGCTGAACACAAAACCAAATGAATGAACTTCAAACAAAACCAAGCAGCCAGCACACTCTTACAGACAAACAGACAATCGTAGAAACTGAATTGAAATTCGAATCCAACTGACTAAATTTGGTCGACCAACAACAAGCGAGGGTTTCGTTCACACTGGCTTACAAACTGACAAAAACAGAGAAAAACAATAAAAAAGCCAAATGAAAACAACAATGAAACAAAAGCAAGCCGTTGTAAATGGCCAACACGCATCAAAGTTGTTAATAAGTTTGCTAAATGCAGAATTTCTAATATGTACATTTTTCATCTGAATCAGCTAACGAGCGACCGTTTACACTTGTGGAGAATAGATAAAAATGTATTTGGTTGCAGCTCTCAATCGAGACAAGTTTAGATTGCCACCTCTACATCAAAACAACATCTTCGTCAACATTATTTTGGACTGCACGATCAGTCATTAAGAAAACCAGGTAGTTAATCATATTTTGTATTTACAAACGATAGCATTGATCCATGACCATTGAGCTAAAATTTTGTTGTAACCATTTTAGCTGCAATAAGATCAAACAATAAAACCTGGGATTATAATGTGTTCACACTAAAGTTAATGACTATTTCGTTGACTAGCCACGTAGTAGGTCTTTGCAATTGTATAAATTGTAATGCATTTAACTTTCATAATTAATAAAAAAATCAAGAATGTTTGGTTCAAGTTTTTTTTTTTAACAGAAATCAGTACCCATGTTCTGTAACTTTCAAGAGAGAACTTCTCGCATCGAAAAGATGTCAAACAAAATAATCCATCGTTTCCCGAAAAGTGAGAAAAAAAGTGTGTCTGTAACTCATGTCGAAAACTTTCGAAACAGATTACGTCCTCTACAAGAAGTGAATGAACGAGTAGTCACTTTTTTCACGTTGGTGTTAAGAAAATGATAGAAAAAAAATGACAGAAAACTTGATTGCGGTCATTTGATTCTATAATTTTCTTAACACCAACGTGAAAAAGGTGACAACTCGCTCATTCTCTTCTTGTAGGGTCATAATATTGCACTCGAAGCCGATGTGAAACGAATGAGCGAATAGTCACATTTTTCACGTTGGTGTTAAGAAAATGATAGAAAGAAATTACCGAAATCAAGTTTTCTGTCATTTCTTTCTATCATTTTCTTAACACCAACGTGAAAAGTGTGACTATTCGCTCATTCATTTCTTGTAAGGCAGTTACACATATCGTTGACGGCGACCAAAACTTACTAAATTTGAAAATTTTTCAACGACGGCGGTAAAAATATAAACGTCGGCTATACCAAATAATGTTAAGTTGAAAAAATTCGTATATTTTATAAAAATGTTAAAAGCAAAATAATTTAACAATAAATAAATGTGCCAAGAAAAATTTTTAATAATTTTTTTTCTTTGCATTTTTAATTGTTTTTTAGTGTTAAAATTTTTATTCGTTAGTTTACTTGACAGTTCAAAACGGGAACTTTTCTCACAGAAATGTTACAGACACACTTTTTCTGTAAATTGGCGTGTTATTTCATCAAGTGACAGGTAGTACTCGCCAAAACAAGTTACAGATACAGATTAGCGAGAAAAACCGCTGTTTGTTTCAATATATGGCATTTTTGTTTCATTGCACACATTTCAATAAAAAAGTTTCTCGAGCGAGAGTTACAGAACATGGGCACTGATCTCTACAAATTTTTTTAAGATCGCTCAGAATTGGTTTGGCGCATATGCCAAAAAGTCGGAGTGGAGAAAAACGACAAAGTAGATTTACATGAAGATTTCTTAAATTGTACCCGATAGAATTTTTTTGTATTTTTACCACTGCTTCCGGCATATGTTTTGAAGAAAAATGGAATTTTTTGCGCACTTTTATGAATAAAGTTAGAATTTAATAGTATTTTTTGGAAAATGAAAAGTATTGTTTTGTGCCGCATACGCCACTTTTCAAAAAAAAAAAAATTTAAAAAGTGGCTTTTTGTGCTGCATACGTATACTTATTGCTGTGTATTGAGTAACTTGTTGTGAAGATGAATTTTTTTATTTTTATTATAGTATATTTTTTTTATTTGATTTTATTTTACAAAAACAGAAAAAACAGTTCTACTGTTATGAAAAGGTACATAAAAAGCCACAAATTAAACAACTTAAATAATGCGAAAGTAAAATAGAACCAAGAAAAAAAACTTAAAATTCAAAACTAAATATTGAGTAAATTTTTTATAATAAGTTTTATCAACACGTGGAAGAAATATAAGCAAGTATTTTATATCTCTATTTTTATCGCTGGAAATAAAAGATGGTTTCGACATTTTCGAAACATTCGTCAATAAATTCTCAAGAGTTTTCACATAATTTTTTGATGCAGACTTATCCAAAATTGATGCAGACTTATCCAAAATTGCAGTTTTATATTTTTCATCTCTCGTAGAAGTTTTATAATTTATACATAAATTATTATTTTTGCTGTATAGAAGTACTTTAATTTTAGCAAAAGGGACTTTTCGAAAGTTCATTTTATTTGCTTCCAACGAGTATGTGCGAAAATTTTCCGGAAGCATTTCATTAACTTTAAATTTTGTTTTATTATTTGGCATTGTTTTAAGCAAATTTAGTAAATGAAGAGGACTATGAATTGCAATATTCTTTAAGTACCGGTCAATAACACCATGGACACAGTCCAGTTCTTGAATTAAAGAATGTCCTGGTTCTGAAGACTTTTGTATAACGGCATCAATAATTTTGTTTAATGAACATTTTGATTGCGGTTGAGTTAATTCGATTTTTATTTTGAGGTACGCAAGAATCGCTCCATAATGTCTAAGTTTTAATTAGTGGATAATCTTTTATTAATTCATTTACAATTTTAATTAAAGCACTAGAAATATTGTTACCACTCCGACCACTATGAGCTTCCCTCCACAAGGCACAATAAATAAAAGTTGGTATATTAGGCACACTAATGGTTGATGTAAGATTATACATATTTAATTTTCGTTTGTAGTAAAATGTTGAAGCATTTCCCTTAGGTAGGCTTAAAACACTTTGCAAATCATAGCAAACCGTACACTTGGTTGGGTCCATTTTTTTAAAACTATTTTTCACAAATTTATTTTCTTGTTGTCATTTTATTTTGCTTTAACTACTTTTTTTCTTACGGCAATGCAGCAAAGCAACAGTAAAATTTATTTTGTACGTTTTTGTATGAAGAATTTGATGCAATCGTCAAACAGTGGCTTGTAGAGCAAAACAAAACTTAAAAAATTTAGAAACAGTTGATATGCAGCAAAATGAATGCTTTTATTATGTCTCAGAAGCCACAAAAAATTTCGCGAAACAGATTTTGGATTAAAAAAGGGGGTATTCAAAATGTATATACCCCATACCTAACTCAATTTTTTTAAAAATGGTCGGTAGGTCAAACCAATTCTGAGCTGACGAATTAACAAAGCGCTCATAAAGAAGTAAATATCTTCCTAAAATTGATTTAAGATTTTTTAAGGCTCTAGAATTATAGTATCATAAGAAAATAAGGAAATTTAACCGGCCAACACAGACCAAATTTTTCGCGTTAAGCATGAAAATGGCTTTGCAGTGATATGAAAAAATTAGGTAAATCTCTAAAACTATTATTATTAGTAAAAAAAACTTTCGACATGTAGAGTCTAAAGAGACTTTTACACGATATGTATTTTGCAGTGGCTTTCATTTTACATAACCTAAAATCGTCCATAGCAGCAAATTATGTACGGATTTCTATATCTATTCACTTTTAATTGTATTTCAGTTAATTAAACATCTCGTTTTTTAAAGAATATTTGTAAATAAATAACGTTCGCCAAGACGGCAACGAAAGTGAGCAACGGCGGAAATTTAAAATCAAGGGATTAAGTGACAACGCCGGAAATGAAAAATGAAGGAATCTTTTGGATATGATTTTAGAAATATTTATAAAGACATAGATTAAAAAACATCAACCGTGCAAAAAATTGTCCGAACCGTTCCAGAGAAAAGTGGGTTAATCCAAGATGGTCAGTAAAAACAGCTGATATTAGATGTTTGTCAGTTCAAAATAGAATACGCTCTAATTGAAAAATTTTACATTGCTTATTCGAGTTGACATTTACAAAATAATATTTTTTTTTGCTTTTACATGACATGTAGCCATTTTGCAGTGGGAAATTTGATAAATACACTACTAAACACAATTCGTTTAAGAGTGCCTAAAATAATGTTGAGGCACTAATTTTTTCTTTAAATAAGTGGTAGTTAGTTTAAGCATTATTTGAAAAATGCCAGACTTACGAATGTCTCTAAAAATTAATAAATACCTAATTTTTTTAATAAAAAATAGCTTTTTTAGCTAGTTTTTTTTTCAGCTAGTTTTGGGCAAAATAAATTCATGGATGTATTAAAAATACAACAAACATTTAATTTGTGTATTTAAAATACAAAATACATTTAGGCTTTGTATTTAAAATACGAAATAGAAAATACCTTTTTCTACCCTCTACCACTAGTGGTGAATAAGGGTATACTGAATGCCTGGTCCAAAATGTTGAAAAGAAAATTTCTTTCATACATTTATGTTTATTGAAATCAACAATAAAAAAACTAAAATTAGTTTTATTTTTAAGTGTAAATATACGAGAGAATTTTTTTTTCCACATTGTATGCCAGTCAGTATAAGCTTATTAATCACTAGTGGTATATATATAAAGGAACTTCGGGAATATATATATATATATATATATATATATATATATATATATGTATATTTATATATATATTCTGGATCCTGCAGAAGTTCTAAGTCGATAAAGCCATGTTCGTCTTTCCGTCTGTTAAAATCCATTTTGATGTCAAATTGTTTCGAACGGCTCGTGATTGAAGAAAGGCGAGTTCGAAATAAGTGTCAATCGCACAGATCCCCTCAACTTTAGAAATAATCAAGAAAGTAAACAAAAACGTTAAGAAAGTTACAGCCGTCTCAGAAACAGCATCTCTGGAAAAATATCTTAAGAAACTTGATGCTACTCCGCAATCAATCTTCTCATTATGGCGTTCATCTAGACATCTTAAAAGATCAGTTACCTCTTAACCCCTTGTTAAAATTGGTCAAATAATGATATTGAAAAAGGAAAACTTTTTGTTGAACATTTGAAAAGCACTAACCCCAAATATAACTTCAGCAGTCGAGTTACCACCTGTTGATGTTGGAGCAGCTATTCCCCTAAGATTGGAGAGACATCAAAAAGGCTGTTTGTAATTTAAGCCCCAAGAAAGCCCGTGGTATTGATAAGATCAGCAGCAAAACACTTTTGGAGCTAACTCGCATAGAAAAGCAAATTATTCTTTTGAATCTGAATAAAATTTTGCGCCTTCGATACTGAACCCTGAAGAATGGAAGGTTTCCTTAGTTATCATGATACAAAAGCCGGGAAAAGATTACACGAAAGTTGAGTCATATAGGCCTATAAGTTTATTACCAACTGTGTCAACTTTGAGAAACTTTTAGTTTCAAAACCAAACCCGATTTTAAATTAAAAAAGATGCATTTTAAACCATCAATTCAGTTTCAGAAGAAAACACAGCACAATGAAACAAACCAATAGACTAGTAAAAATCACAAGAAAAGCCTCCGAAAAAAGAAAATATTGCTCTACACCCTTCAACGATGTTTCTCAAAGTGATAAAGTCTGGCATGAAGGTTTATTTTATAAATTGAAACTAAACTTACCAGCAAACACAAACAAGCTAAGAAAGTTCCTTGAGGAGCATATAGACGACATGTTTTTGTCATCTGACATGTCAAATTTTCAAGTCACATGTAATCGTGCATGTCTGTCAAAATCGCTGTTTTACATAAGCTTTATAATATTCGGTCACAAACGTACATGTAATTTGCTTCTGACATTGTCTCTGTTTTTTTCGCATTGTTATTGCAGAAACCAAAGTAGTGCTCGGTTTCAAAATAGCTTGCTGCCGCCATGAAAAGTTTTATTTGCGCCGTAAAATAGTTCAGCTATCTTAACATTTTTTTCTTTTTATTCAAAGATACCAATTTAGGATTTTATAATAAACCGGTTTTAATATATATATTCACATAAATTCTATTCAATGGTAAGATGATCAAACATATCTCGGTATTGTAAAAAATTAACTTCAGCCGGCTAATGATTCCGTCAATAGTGGACGCCGCTGCCGGTTTCTTGCCGGCATAGCTTTCTGATGTCAGATGGTTTGTCAGAAGAAAATAGAGCACGCTTTAATTGAAATTTTGTCAGATGACTTTGCGTCCGACTTTTACAGAAGGAAAGTTAAAAAGGTAACACACGACATGTATGTATTTTGCAGTGGGAAATTTGACATGTCAGATGACAAAAACATGTCGTGTACGGGCGCCTTTAGTCGGTCGTCAATTTATTATAATAGAATGCAATTTTTTAAGTTTCTCTCAGCCAATTGACAAGGCAGCATCCTGGTCCCTCTAGTTAACTTAATTTATACTTTGGGCATGCCAACAAAATACTACATTCAAACTTTAAAGTTGGTTGATAATACAGCTTTTCTAAGTATACACGAAAAACGCCATGAAGCATTTCGTTACATACAGGATTTTATAGGAGAAGCTTTTTTATTTTATTTCGCTTAAGATAAAATTGTTTTTGCTAAAAAATCGTGAATGTACCTTATGTGACCATGACATTTTAGGAGATGATGCAAGTGTTGCCAATATAGTCGTTCATTAAAAAAAAACGAAAATTGCAAATGATGTCGCTTAAGGTTTTTTTCGTGGTAATGACTCTATATATTTCAACTGGAAATGAGGTTAAAACAATAGAAGATAAAGGTCAATGAGCAAAAATGCGAACATTAATTATTCACGTTGCGTCGAGAAACATGCCCCCTATTAAAATCAATAATCAAATAATAAAAGCAAACAGTTTTAGTTCAACTGTGATACATTAACAATAACAACCTGTGATATTAAATTACTTTTTTATTTTTATTTTTCAATTAATTTAAAACAACTTCGTGTTTTATGTTGTAAAACTTGTGTGTTTTTTATTATAAAATGTAAATTTAACAAAGATTAAATATTTAATAAACTGAAAATCCCAGATGAAGTTGGAAAAGACCAACGAAACGTAGGATGAAAATATAAATAAATAATCTTTTATTTAAATACAAATGACCTTGAAAGCCTGTTTAGATAAAATCTAAGAAAATAAAAATAAATTCAAGAAAAAGGTCGATTAATAAGTAATATTGATTATTTCTTTATTTTAATACATTTTTCAGTTTTTATGGCCTTTGAATTAAATAAACTTTGCAAAAACATAATAAACAGAAAAACTTATGCTGTTTTGTATGCTTTTAATTAAAAAAAAACATAAAAAAAATCATAAATTTATGGCAATTAGGGCCAATGTCATTATTTTTTCTTAATATGTGAATTTTTCACAAAATTTATTTAAGTAAGTATTCTATTCAAACATTTATGTCTAAGCCAAAGTTGATAAGTGAAGCTTGGAATTATTCTTAGCTGTAATTAAAAGATTTTTTATAAATAATTCAATTGTAATTTTCTCAAATGAATATTTTGACATTGGCCCTTTTAGCAGTCAGCCATAGAATTATGGATTTACACAAACTCAATGCGTCAAATTGATATAAGTAGTAACTGTATTTTGTGAAAAAGAATTGTGAGTCCATAAGTATTCAAAACACGGAAGATATTTCAAATAAAAATGAATAAAGAGGCAGGCATAAGCCCTCCTCGCCGCATTCGATTCTTATTTATTTTTTACACAAGTTGTTATGGAATGTTACACACACCCTTTAATAACAACGTACCCTTCGTACCCTTCCCAAAGAAGGGAGTAAGGAAGGTCACCAAAAAAAAAAAATTAAACTGAACAACTTCCTTTTCCCCTTCTTAAAGAAGAGAGTTGCGAATGTGGACATAGTATTTTGGAAGGTCTTTCAAAAAGAAATGTATACCTTCTTGAAGGCATACTTCTGAACGCAGAATATCATACTAAGCGAAGATTTCAGAATGGAGTATAGAGGCCTTTAAAAAGCCTGCCACTTGCGGTCCTTTCAATATTTACTGCTGGGACGCATTTGTATTTCAGATACTTATTCCAAATACAAGTATGCCCAACCCTAAATACACCACAATATCAAAATTGACTTTATTAAATAGAGAACGAGCTAAGCTTTATAACCAAAACTTTAAGACCTTAAATACAGTACAGTACCTTAAGCAGACACCCATTTTCGTGTGACACAGTGTTTGGACTCGCAATTGTAAATAAGAAAAGCATTGAGTTCTCTTGAGAGGTCATTTCCCTTGAGCGGACACATTTGAATTATGAAAGCATTCACTATATTCTACATTAGGTTCGCGTAAGAATATTTGTTAACTTAGAACTAAAGCAAATAGTAGCCGTATTTGCGTATCGGAATTGTGGCTTTTGCGTCACAATAAAAGGCGGCTGAGAATTAAAATGTACCTTCTACGAACAGCTAAGTCGATAACGACTAAAATCAACTTCATAGCAAAATATAATTTTGCGAAGATAATATCGACAGCTCAATTTTAAAACACACTAAGTCGACTTGGCATGTTTTTAATTTTTTCGTCTTTAAATTAATATTGTTCAGCTTAAATTCTGTTAAATTTTGGTGTTGATCTGCTCATCCAATCCAAAGTTATGCACAAAAAAGTAACTTAGCTAGCTAACCTCTGAATTCCCGCAAACTTAAAGAGCTTTTCCTGCAAAACTCACTTTTATAACTTAGTCGTCTATATATTTTGCGCGTTCTGAAAAAAAAGAGTTTTTTATCATGATCTGCCGTAACAATCGGTCCAATAAACGAAAAATGCCCAAAATATTTAATAATTTTATCAGAGTCTAGTAGATTGGTGATTCGGTAGCCCCAATATTCGGCCAATTTCGATATATATTTTTTTTAATAAAAAGTTTATACAGAAAGTTCCAGAAATGTCTATAATAAATTTAGTAATGTTATTTTGTTTAATATGTGGACCCAAAAATATTTTCGAACTTAAAATAAGACTTAAAAAAAGTAAATGGAAATAAGTATGTAGTGTTTTTTTCAGGTAAAATAGAAACGAGTGTAACTGACGCGTAGATTTTTTTTACATGTCAACGGTTTTCTTAACTTAATTTGGTGTTTGTTACAATCACACTGATACTTGTACAGGGAATGCTTGACTATGTTTGTAAACAATTTGATTAAATGTTTCATTCCATGAATACTTATTTGTTATTGTAACGTTAATGTCTCAATAGTTTTTTTGTGCACTTGTTTTGTGTTAAAGCAGCTTTTTAGCTGACACCTTTAAGTGATTTCTATTTTAGTAAAAACACTGCTAATTTTTTGTATTTATAAAATTGACCGTTGCTTCTGATTTTTTTTTTTTGTTTTATTTTACTTTTTTGTTTTCCACATGCTTTCCTGCATCATTCGGCAACACATATGTACTCTGTGCTTGCAGTTACTTCTTGTTGCAATGTCTTGCTCGCGCGCACTATATGTATTGGCTCAAAACATACGAACGATTTTATTCACGTCAGTTTATTAACTGAATTAGTTGAATGAACACAACAAGAGTCTTTGTGGTAACAATTTGAAAAGTTGTTTTCAAAATTGTAACGTCCATTAGAGAGTAGCATGAGTTTAAGATGTTTTTTTTTTGAATTTTTTTCAATTTGTGGTGGTTATGAAGTAAATAGAAAAAAAGAGTGACCAGATCCTAAGCAAACAATAAACTGAACAGCCAAACACATGTGTAAATTGACATAATTTATGCGTGATAAAAGTTATAGTAAATAATAAGAAAAGTTTTCACATAATTTAAAAACACTGGATGCTGCTATCTGGTAAAAATCGCTGTAATGACAAATTTTTTCCGCGTTGTATTTAAAATCTTATTTTTTGGACTAGTTATACATATATTTTCCTTTTCAATTTTCGATTAACACATAAACGAAACTTTTTGACGAAAAAGTTGTTGTTAAATATAACCGAAGAAAAAATTCCGGTTAAGTTGATTATAAAAAACAATCGAAAGAAAATGGAAAAATAGCACTTTTTATTTAAAAAGTATAAAAATTGATTTCTTAAATCGTATAGCAAGAACGTAAACTTCATACAATTCTAGATTACGTTTTTGCTATACGATTTTTCATTTTTTTTTTCATCCATACAAATCAACCCGCCTTAATATTCATATCGTCATCTTATTACTGGTTTGGCGCATATGCCAAAAGTCGAGTGGAGAAAAACGACAAAGAAGGTTGTCATGAAGTTTTCTCAAAATATACCCGATAGAATTATATTATTACCACTGCCTACGGCTTCTTTGAATTTTCATGAATGAAGTTTGAAGTAAATAGTATTTTATTGAAAGTAAAAAATATAGTTTTCTACCGCATACGACACTTTTCTAAGAAAAATTAAAAAATAGCTTTTTGTGCTGCATATCTATACTTATTGCTGTGTATTTAGTATCTAACTTGTTGTTGAGATTTAATTTTCTATATTTAGAATCTAATAAAAAGTCAACATTGACGTTTAATTGTTTTGAAACATCACCCGATCGCATATGCTAGTTGGATTACATTGTTTAAGGGCTGCTGTAACTGATAACAAAAACTTTTTAACATATTTTTTGATTTCAATTTATGATTTGTAATTTTATAAAAAAATTACATAGAATTAAAAAACAGATATAAGACAATTTTTCATAAACAAACAGAGATGGTATTGCCACATCTTCTCTCTTATATTTTTGTTAAGTAACCTAAAGATGGTGAAACATAAAATCGTAACAGTTGGTTAAAAAGTGAGAGTTAACATAACTGATAGTCTCTTATTTTCTTGTTAAATTAATTGAAAATTTGAAATTTTGTTTTTGTTTTAAATGTAAGTTAAATAAAGGCTCTGTTAGTCTTTACTTTCTGTTCTGTTACGAATCAGCTGATTTGTTTTTGTTATTAAAAACCTATGAAATTGTTTAGTTTTTCTGTTCTGTTGCGGTTCAGTTTGTTAAAATCAAAAACTTGTTAAGTAATTGTAAGTGACAGCAAAATAAATAATAAAAAATACATATTTATATTGAAATAAACTATTTTTTGATTTTAAGAATTCATAAAATTTAATTTCTTGAAATTTATGTGCATTAAAGTTATTGAAATAAAACAATGGACGGTGCAAAACTAATAAATTTGTCATAAATGGCTGATAAGTTGCTACAGAAAAAGTAACTATTACAATTTCGTAACAAAACGGCACGGAACAGAACAGAAACAGAAAGTAAAGACTAACTGAGCCTTAAGTCTTTTTTGGGCTCGTGTTCTAAAAACAGGCAGTTAATTATATATTGTGAAAAGAGCTGTAAACCATGGATTTCATTTTATCTATAGATAAATATAGACAGTTTTATAAAACTTTAATAATGCAAAATCCCACAACTTCCAACAAATAAACTAAAAATCTAAAAATGTTTTTTTTTGCTTTTCTCTATAGAGAACCAAGACGATATGAGATAATAGTTGATTTTAGGATTTTGCATCCGGATTTGGCTTAACGCTTAAATGCTGCAGGTCCACCTTGTATGTTTTAACTCACAAATACAAACTTTTTACAAATGAATATGTACATGTAAAGGTGCGCAGACAACAGGGTAAAGTCAGGCCGAACCAAGAATAGCATTTCTGGAACAGAGGAAGGTCAAGTTTATATTGTTCTTTAGCGCACTTAAAGGAAAGAGTTGGTGATCAATGACTATAAATGACTTCATTGAAGGGATAAATAATACGTCAATTTTAATTGTTATCGACTTTTACAAGAATCATAAAAAAGGCTGTATTTTATTTTGAAGCAAAGTGATGCCAAGTTTTTTCGTAATAAAAATAGACATTACTAAAAATTACCGTTAAATTTGTAAACGCAAATATAAATATATTATTATTATTTTCTTAGATTTTATCTAAACAGGCTATCAAGGTCATTTGTATTTAATTAAAAGATTATTTATTTATATTTTCATCCTACGTTTCGTTGATATTTTCCAACTTCATCTGGGATTTTCAGTTTATTAAATATTATCAGCCTTATTTATAAAAAATAAAACATGTTAATAAAGGGTTTATTAAACGGATTTTGTATGAAAATCCATTTTATTAACCCTTTATTAACCGGTTTTATTTTTTATAAATTAGGCCGTATATCTTTGTTAAATTTACATTTTATCATAAAAAACACACAAGTTTTACAACATAAAACACGAAGTTGTTTTAAATTAATTGAAAAATAAAAATAAAAAAGTAATTTAATATCACAGGTTGTTATTGTTTATGTATCACAGTTGAACAGTTTTATTATAAAATGTAAATTTAACAAAGATCAAATATTTAATAAACTGAAAATCACAGATGAAGTTGGAAAATACCAACGAAACGTAGGATGAAAATATAAATAAATAATCTTTTATTTAAATACAAATGACCTTGAAAGCCTGTTTAGATAAAATCTAAGAATATAATAATAAATTCAAGAAAAAGGTAGATTAATAAGTAATATTAATATATTATAATATTCACTTTGAATTCAGGAGTTGAGGCTCAATTAGTCTTTACTTTGTGTTCTATTACCAAACAGCTGTTTTTTTTTTTTTTGTTATTAAAAAACCTGTGAAATTGATTAGTTTTTATGTTCTGTTGCGGTTTAGTTTGTTAAAATCAAAACTTGTTAAGTTATTGTAAGTGACAGCAAAATAAATAATAATAAATACATATTTGTATTGAAATAAACTGTTTTTTGATTTTAAGAATTCATAAAATTTAATTTCTTCAAATTTATGTGCATTAAAGTTATTGAAATAAAACAATGGAGGGTGCAAAACTAAAAAAAATTTTCATAAATGGCTGATAAGTTACTACAGAAAAAGTAAATATTACGAATTCGTAACAGAACGGCACGGAACAGAACAGAAACAGAAAGTAAAGACCAAGGGTACGTTCGTAAATGCATCAAAACTGTGCATCACTGCTGCAGTGATGCAAAATTTTGTTGCTGATGCGTGATCACCAGTTGCACTTGTGATTCTGATGCTTTTTTACTGCGCAACATCTGTGCAAAGTTTGAATTTTTGAATACAAGCTAAATTTTAAAAGCTTAATGAGCGAACATAAAATTATAAAAAACTATGTTATCAACAATCGCGATGGCAAATTTTATTGGAAATATTTAACCAAAAATAATAGTTTTCTTAAAAATTACAAGAAAAAGCATCAAAAAAGAAAAATAAAACGATTTCTTTAATGTAAAAAGTTATTGCATAAGAAAATTAACTGATGCAATAATTGACAATATTTGCTGCAGAACTGCGGCATCACGGCATAAAAAAACTTTTGACACATGAAAGTAATGCCAAGTTTCTTACAAGTGATGCATTAATAAACATTCAACTTTAATAATGCGCAACTGATGCGCAACAACTGCATTTACGAACGTACCCTAACTGAGACTTTAGTGCTTTGAATTTTTCTAAAATAAATACATACACTCAAAACAATAATTAAGTATGAAAAAAAAAATTGAGGGGAATTGTCAAAATTTGTTTTGCTTTTATTAGTACTTAAACTGAATATTAAAGCCCATATGACACTACATTTTTAATGCATTGTTCAAGTTTTGGTGAACAGTACAAATATAATGTAATAGAAAAATTTACCAAGTGCAAAGAGTTCAGCTGTATTAAGATAAATGGCAAACTGTCAACAATTTTTAAAAAGTTATCGATAAAAAATGAAGTTATGTCAAAAAAAATGTAAAATTGTTTAACTTAAAATTGACATTTCAAGCTTGAAATATTAAAAGTGTTGCTGAATGAGCGGTTTATGGGCAAATTCAGCGATTTACCGCTTTTTGTTTTTAGGTTTCTCATAAACAAAAAGTTGGCAGCATTTAATAAAATAAACAAAACAGGGATGGCTAAGTTGTTTCAATTGTTCTTTTTTGCTGATACTTTTTTAACTAAGATTTATAATACCTTTTTGTGGTATTTTTTATGAACATAATTAAAATTAATTTCAACTAAAAAAAATCTTTTAGTACAATTAGGGTAAAAAACTATAATTTTTAACGGTTGTTGGTACAATATTAAAAATTCTCAACGCCATCCCTGAAACAAAAACATAACATACATATAGTTTGCTCTTTCTTACATTTACTGTTTCTTTCTATCAATTCTATATCAATTAATGAATAAAAAATGTAGTGTCATAAGGGCTTAAGCAACTAGTTTTAAACTATTTCAAAAATGCATTGAAATGAACTGGTTGGGCTCCTATGACAATACAAAATTAAATACGATAGTTTGATATAAGAAAAAAATCAAAAGTGCAACTAGTCTAGAATAAAAACTAACCAGGGTATTACTAGCTAAATACTAGTTACTTTGTCTGCAGGGTATGCAGAGTTTTCGTAGATACTACATAAATAACAGGGTTTTTTTTCGAATTGGAGATTATTTTCGAATGTCTTTTCAATTTTAATCTAATTACATAATAACCTTCTAGGGCAACATTAAATTTTTTAGATTTGGTATTTATTAATTAAGTATGGTCACCTTAAACACATTTATGTTTATTGCTTTTTTAACAAGAGCATTACAATTATAAAACTACTTCAATGAATTATAGTGAATTTTCTAAACCAAAGACCATGATACATGGTCAAGATTAAAGTTGGGAGATTGTTATAATGAATAGATACAGATGAACGTACGAACATACATTTATACCTAACACTAACATTTATGTAGATATGAATATACTGGTATGGATACGTCAAGTATCTTAAACTCTTTTATGGCTACATATGGTTCGCTTAGTTTTTCTGTTACAATTTTCATTTAAAACTTTTCCCATTTTCTCTCGTAGTAAGAGAATTTTTTTTGTTTAATTAAAAAATGCTTTGCTACAAAAACTTTATAATAATTGTATGATGAATACAAACAGTATATAAAATCATAAACCACTAGAAAGAATCTAATGAATACCTGAATTCAATAGATATTTGCTTTGTTTATACACAAGTATGTAACTGCTTCAAGAAAAACTTTCATTTATTTGTTTTAATAAATTTATACAAAACTTTAAGGTTTTAAAGAAGATTTAAAAAGCTGCAGTTTTAACCAAAATAAAGTTCATATTGACCATAATTTGGTTAATATAAACCAAAATATGGGCAAAATATGTAAACGCAGATAGAAAATATCGTTAGAGGTAACCATAATCTAAGAGCAGCATGCTTTGATTGGTTTATAACAATGCTATGTGTGTAGGCGAATAACCATAATTTAGTTAAAATTGACAATAATATGGTCAATGCTAACCTTACTATTTTATATATTAATATTATGGTTATTGATTTCAGACATTTTACAAATGTGCTTTTTGAATCAAGTTGTAGTTTAATTTAGTTTTTTTTTATTCCTCTTACATATCGAGCCCTACTGCGAAAATAACGTAAGCGCCAAAAATCAAATTTTACAGGAGAGAGTTTTTTGGCTTTATTTCATATAAATATCTTATAAAATTTGTCGCTTACAATAAAATTGTTCTTGCTATAAAATCGTAACGGAACCTTATGTGACCATAAAATTTTAGGAGATGATGCCAAGTGTTGCCAATAAAGTCATTTATTAAAAAAAAAAAACGAAAATTGAAAATGATGTCGTTTACGGGTTTTTCGCGGTTAGGGCTCATTATGTATCTGTGTCATTTTGACAAAACATCTTAAGCCAAGACGAGATAGTAAAAAAGTTTTTAGAAAAACTCGGTGAAAAAATGATTTTTATCAAATAATAAATTAAACCGAAATTAAAGAAAATTTTAAAAACCTAAATAAAAAAATTTTTTAAAGAAAATTCGTGTGATTAACAACATTTTCTTAACTTTTTTAATTTGGCTTAAAATGTTTTGTCAAAATGCCACATATATTATTGTTCCACTTTTACAGGGTTTCGCATAAGTAACGTTATTATAATAATAAGTGAATAATTTTTTTTTTGATTTTTTTTTTAGAATTAACTTTGAAAAACTTAATGGAAACTTTCAAAAAACAAAGAACCAGAAATTTTCAAATTTTTTTTGAAAGTCAGCCTTCGATTATTAAGACACAATGATTATATTGAATAATAAGCGAAGATCTATTGCCGTTTCAATTATAACGTGAATAAACAAAATAGAAAATATATAATAAAAAACAAATATTGAACACCCAAGATCCAAGAATAATTGTTAAACATCAATTGCACCCACTTAGATGCATTAATTTCTTTTTTGGACCATATTTTTCGAAAACCGTTTACACGATTTAACGGTTCCCATTTTTTTTCTTTGGGATTCTTGACTTAAGGAACAAATCTGAAAGAAGTGAGGGAAAAGAAATTCGAAGAAAAGTCATGGGAAAAGCTCAGCGAAAAGAATGCCAGGCCGAACCAAACAATAGGCAAAATTTTAAAGATATTATCTTCAAAACAAAATGTAAACTTGTTTTCAGACACTAATTTAAATTTTTTTAAATTCCAGCGTTAAATAAAATCGGAAGGAAAAAATTTTTACATTAAATCAATCACCCTGTATAAGCTATCCTTGGATTGACAGTAAAATAAATTGAATGTTATTCATTTTCTAGCCCGCAACGATTTCGTTGGTTTTTTTCTGTTTTCATAAATTCGAGAATTTCAGGCCAACCAAGGGAATGATTGAAAAAAAAACAAAACAAGAAAAATGTGGTTACTGCAAAGCAAAATATATCGTCAACTCAGAATTGGTTTGACCTACCGACCATTTTAAAAAAAATTGAGTTAGGTATGGGGTATATATATTTTGAATAACCCTTTTTTGAATCCAAAATCGGTTTCGCGAAATTTTTTGTGGTTTCTGAGACATAATAAAAGCATTCATTTTGCTGCATATCAACTGTTTCAAAATTTTTTAAGTTTTATTTTGCTCTACAAGCCACAGTTTGACGATTGCAGCAAATTCTTCATACAAAAACGTACAAAATAAATTTAGCTGTTGCTTTGCTGCATTGCCGTAAGAAAAAAAGTAGTTAAAGCAAAAGCAAAATAAAATGACAACAAGAAAATAAATTTGTGAAAAATAGTTTTATAAAATAATGGACCCAACCAAGTGTACGATTTGCTATGATTTGCAGTGTTTTTAGCCTACCTATGGGAAATGGTTCAACATTTTACTACAAACGAAAAAAAAAAAAAAAAATTTAAACCCCATCTAGAAATAAAAACGAAAAAAAAAAACCAAAATTAAAATTTAAGAGGGCTGAGGCCCGTGGCCCCCCTGAATCCAAAAAACGCCCGCCCACTTAATGGAAAATTTAGGTACTCAAACTAAAGGTAATTGTACAAGAAAAACGAAAATAATAAAATTTAGGGCGGGCGGGCCTTTTGGGACCCTCTGGGTCAAAAAATGCGCCATCCCACTCATGTCTATGAGTTAAATATTTGGTTTTATTTTGTATTTTTTAATGTTTTATGTTCGATTTTTTTTTTAATTTTTTTGTAACTATTAGCCTTCGGCCGGGCGCAAGGATTTTCTCTTATATGGTATAACAAAAACCGGCTTTCGCTAACCAAAGCTTCTCTGCATAGACGGCCTTCGGCCGGACGCAAGGATTTTATGCTCTATGGTATAACAAATACCGGCTTTGCTAACTAAAGCTTTTCTGCTCCTAACAGATGCTTAAATTAACCTAGACAGGAAAATAATATGCGAATACAAAAACAAAACACATATTTGCAATCACGAGCAAATTACCTCTTATTTAAATACCCACACATATCACTAAGTGGGCGGGGCAGTTTTTTTTGTTTCAGGGGGCCCCACGGGGCTCAGCCCCCTTAAATTCTAGTGTTGGTTTTTTTCTTTTTTTATTCTGAATCGGGTGGCATATTTTTTTTTTTTCGTAGCCCCGTAAGCTGCACTTTAGACGAAAATTAAATATGTATAATCTTAAAGCATCCATTATTATGCCACCACCACCACCACCTTTACTTATTGTGCCTTGTGGAGGTAAGCTCATAGTAGTCGGAGTGGCAACAATATTGCTAATGCTTTAATTAAAATTTTAAATGAATTAATGAAAGATTATCCACTCAATAAAAATTTGACATTATGGAGCGATTCTTGCGTACCTCAAAATAAAAATCGAATTAACTCAACCGCAATCAAAATGTTCATTAAACAAAATTATTGATGCCGTTATACAAAAGTCTTCAGAACCAGGACATTCTTTAATTCAAGAACTGGACTGTGTCCATGGTGTTATTGACCGGTACTTAAAGAATATTGCAATTCATAGTCCTCTTCATTTACTAAATTTGCTTAAAACAATGCCAAATAATAAAACAAAATTAAAAGTTATGGAAATGCTTCCGGAAAATTTTCGCACATACTCGTTGGAAGCAAATAAAATGAACTTTCGAAAAGTCAAAAATAATGATTTATGTATATATTATAAAACTTCTAAGAGAGAGGAAAAATATAAAAATGCAATTTTGGTTAAGTCTGCATCAAAAAATTGTTTGAAAACTCTTGAGAATTTGTTGACGAATGTTTCGAAAATGTCGAAACCATCATTTATTTCCAGCGATAAAAATAGAGACATAAAATACTTGCTTATATTTATTCCACGTGTTGATAAAACTTATTATAAAAATTTACTCAATATTTAGTTTTATATTTTAAGTGTTTTTTCATGGTTCTATTTTACTTTTGCATTATTTAAGTTGTTTAATTTGTGGCTTTTTATATACCTTTTGATAACAGTAGAACTGTTTTTTCTGTTTTTGTGAAATAAAACCAAATAAAAAAAAATTTCATTAATGTTGAATTTTTATTAGATTGTAAATATAGAAACATTCATCTCAACAACAAGTTACTCAATACACAGTAATAAGTATACGTATGCAGCACAAAAAGCCACTTTTTTAATTTTTTTTAGAAAAGTGGCGTATGCGGCACAAAACAAAATTTTTCATTTTCAAAAAAATACTATTAAATTCTAACTGTATTCATGAAAGTGCGCAAAAATTTACATTTTTTTTAATACATATGCCGGAAGCAGTGGTAAAAATATAAAATTATTCTATCGTGTACATTTTAAGAAATCTTCATGTTAATCTTTGCCTTTTTCTCCCCTCCGACTTTTTGGCATATGCGCCAAACCAATTCTGAGCTGTCGATATGTTAAAATTATAAAAGCTTTGGTTGTAACTTAAATTCTTCTGAACATAATATTGTCCTAG
Source organism: Pollenia griseotomentosa (assembly GCA_963931875.1). Taxonomy (NCBI): domain Eukaryota; kingdom Metazoa; phylum Arthropoda; class Insecta; order Diptera; family Polleniidae; genus Pollenia; species Pollenia griseotomentosa. Next base: position 179,948,551 of record OZ007560.1, on the reverse strand, counting down.
CAACCCATGTTTTGAGTTTTAAGGGAGGTAAACATTTTATAATAAAATATAAACAAGATTTTAGTGATCTTTACTTTTCTTATGTTAAAAACAACATTTGTAAGTTGAATATAATTTTCTTACCATAATTCAACGATGTCTTTTTCTGCGTGTATTACTGAAACTTGCATAATCGGTTCATAAATGACCGTAGAACTTCCTTTTACTTTACAGAATAAAAGCTAAATGAAAAACATTTGGCTTGCATATTTCTTAACTGTAAAGTGTATTCGGTCTATTTTTTCCCATTGAATATTTATTTACTCACTAAGATTATTTTGAATACTATTCAGCTTTATTAAATTTCTAACTTTCTTGTTTGTCAAAATGATTTTTTTTATTTATTTACTTGAGAATTAAACCAATAAAGAAATATCCGTCCATAAAACAACCTTAAAATAATATTTAATAAAGTTTATGTTTTAGAACATTATGGCCAATTAACGGCTCAAGGGCTGATTTGACCCAGATTTAAAAAATTCAGTTTCATATGAAAGAGAAAAGACAAAAAAGAAAAGAAAAAAAAAACACAGCGTTTTATGTTAATTAATTAAATCTTTATGACAAATCCCATATCTACATATTTTTATTTTACTAAGCCGAAATCTTATTTATTACGAAAATACTGTTTCGAATAAATTTAATCGAAAAGGAAAGTTGGTTTACAGTTATTTAAAAAAGATGAGAATGTTATTAGAATTTTTGTATTGTTTATAAACTTTTAATTATCGTTTTTAAATCGCTAAAAAAGGCGTTCCTATTCAAAAAATTTTGACTTTTAAGTTAAGGTCATGTGAATGGAATGAATACAGTAACGAATGTCTAACCGATAATTAACATATGTATGTTTGTATTTCTTCGATTTTCAATGTATTAAAAAGTGTTTATTAATGACGAATGAAAATTACAGGTAGTTAATGTTCGAATCTAATTATACCCGCACCACAATAGTGGAGAGGGTATTATGCATTTGTGCTGATGTTTGTAACACATTTTTTGCAATCGTTAGCAAATTACCTCTTATTTGAGTACCCACACATATCACTAAGTGGACGGGGCAGTTTTTTTTGTTCCAGGGGGCCCACGGGCCTCAGCCCCTTAAATGCTAATTTTGGTTTTTTTCTTTTTTTATTCTGAATCGTAAACTGCACTGCAGCCGAAAATTAATTATGTATAATCTTACAGCATCCATTCTTATGCCAAATATACCAACTTTTACTTATTGTGCCTTGTGGAGGGAAGCTCATAGTGGTCGGAGTGGTATCAATATTGCTAGTGCTTTAATTAAAATTGTAAATGAATTAATAAAAGATTATCCACTAATTAAAACTTAGACATTATGGAGCGATTCTTGCGTACCTCAAAATAAAAATCGAATTAACTCAACCGCAATCAAAATGTTCATTAAACAAAATTATTGATGCCGTTATACAAAAGTCTTCAGAACCAGGACATTCTTTTATTCAAGAAGTGGACTGTTTCCTTGATGTTATTGACCGGTACTTAAAGAATATTGCAATTCATAGTCCTCTTCATTTACTAAATTTGCTTAACCCTCTGTAACATATAGTATACTACAGGCAACATACTGGTCATCTCTCAATAATTTCCATAGTAATAGTTATTGTGACCTATCAAGTAATATATCCTTTAGTATACACTATGTTCTTTACCTCAAAGGCAAAACAGCATAAGCTGGTTGTTTCTTATTGTTATTAATATTGCGATTCCATTATAATTTTATAAATTTTAAAAAGTGAAAATGTGTTATAATAAATAATTTATAAAAAATATTTTTATAATCGCTGCTTCGTGGTTTTTGTGAGAATCTGTAAAGTTAGTGTCCATATATGAGTCATAGCTGTAGTACTTTACTATTTTTGACTTATTTGCGTAAAACACGAAATGTTGAGTTATAGATGGTTAAAACAATGCCAAATAATAAAACAAAATTAAAAGTTATGGAAATGCTTCCGGAAAATTTTCGCACATACTCGTTGGAAGCAAATAAAATGAACTTTCGAAAAGTCCCTTTTGCTAAAATTAAAGTACTTCTATACAGTAAAAATAATGATTTATGTACAGTGGCCGACAAAAGTCTACATACGACCCTCATTTCTTCCACCTGACGAGACCAAAAGCATTATGAAAAAAAGTAATGATGCAGGTTTGTTTGAAATCTGGTTTTATTAAAAGAAAACGAAAAAAATAACATACTTCAATATACAATATATTTACAAAAAACGAAAAAATAGCATTGACAAAAGTCTACATACGGCCAACATGTCATGCTTTGTGTTTTGCTTGCTGCTGTATGATGTTATTTTTTTTTAAATTTACTTTTCTGCATGTTTTACATTTCAAATCAATTGCATTCGGTTGTATTCTGGACAGTTTCCAGCATAATTCAATTGTAACAATGGCCTCGCGAAAAGAAATTTCAACTGATGTGAGAAACTAAGTCGTAAAATATAAAAACGAGAAAAAAACGTTCCGGGAAATATCAAAACTGTTGAGTTTAAGTAAAGCAACAGTTCAAACTGTATTTAATAATTTTAAAAACACTGGTTCTATTGAAAATAAACCGCGTAGTGGTCGTCCTAAAAAGCTTAGTCGCAGAGATGTCAGCTTTATAATGAAAGAAGTGGAAAAAAATCCAACGAAATCTAGTAGATTTCATTTGAAATCTTCCTCAAAATCTAGTGCGTTTACATTATACCGTTTTGACATTAGCGAGATTTTGTTTTTATAACAAATCAATGACTAAAATATTTTTGTGTAACACATACAAACACAAAAAGAAATAGACATAAAAAAATTTGCATTATCTTTAGTTTATAATCAACATCACTTTTTTACCAATTATTTGTCCATTTTTTATTTTTTACAAATTCTCAATTTTTTTTTTTATTTTTTTTCAACAGTTTTTGTTTTGTTTTTAATTAAAATGTCATATTTTTGTTATGCAGGGAAGTTTTTTTTTAGTGCTATATGGAAAAAACCATAGTTGCAAAACTAAGTACTACTAGATTTTGAGTAGATTTCGTCGAAATCTAGTCACAAAGTAGATTTTGTTTAGTATGGGAAATCTAGTCAAAAACCACTAGATTTGGATCGAAATCTCGTAAGTACTAGATTTCGTTGTAGTGTAAATTGGCTATAAGAATTACGCCGATTGAATTGGAACATTTAGTTAATATAATGCCCAGACGCTTACAGGCTGTTAAAGATGCCAATGGTGGCCCAACCAAATAAAAATATTATTTAATGTTTCAATGAAGTTTTTTATGTTAGCTTACAAGCCGTATGTAGACTTTTGTCAATGCTATTTTTTCGTTTTTTGTAAATATTTTTTAAAATGTAAGTTGTTTTTTTTCGTTTTCTATTAATAAAACCAGATTTCAAACAAACCTGCATCATTACTTTTCTTCATAATGCTTTTGGTCTCGTCAGGTGGAAGAAATGAGGGTCGTATGTAGACTTTTGTCGGCCACTGTATATATTATAAAACTTCTAAGAGAGAGGAAAAATATAAAAATGCAATTTTGGTTAAGTCTGCATCAAAAAATTGTTTGAAAACTCTTGAGAATTTGTTGACGAATGTTTCGAAAATGTCGAAACCATCATTTATTTCCAGCGATAAAAATAGAGACATAAAATACTTGCTTATATTTATTCCACGTGTTGATAAAACTTATTATAAAAATTTACTCAATATTTAGTTTTATATTTTAAGTGTTTTTTCATGGTTCTATTTTACTTTTGCATTATTTAAGTTGTTTAATTTGTGGCTTTTTATATACCTTTTCATAACAGTAGAACTGTTTTTTCTGTTTTTGTGAAATAAAACCAAATAAAAAAAAATTTCATTAATGTTGAATTTTTATTAGATTGTAAATATAGAAACATTCATCTCAACAACAAGTTACTCAATACACAGTAATAAGTATACGTATGCAGCACAAAAAGCCACTTTTTTAATTTCATTTTCAAAAATACTATTAAATTCTAACTTTATTCATGAAAGTAGGCAAAATTTAAATTTTTCTTTAAAACATATGCCGGAAGCAGTGGTAAAAATATAAAATAATTCTATCGTATACATTTTAAGAAATCTTCATGTTAATCTTTGTCGTTTTTCTCCCCTCCGACTTTTTGGCATATGCGCCAAACCAATTCTGAGCTGACGATATGTTAAAATTATAATAGCTTTGGTTGTAACTTTAATTCTTTTGAACATAATATTGTCCTAGCAACCCATGTTTTGAGTTTTAAGGGAGGTAAACATTTTATAATAAAATATAAACAAGATTTTAGTGATCGTTACTTTTCTTATGTTAAAAACAACATTTGTAAGTTGAATATAATTTTCTTACCATAATTCAACGATGTCTTTTTCTGCGTGTATTACTGAAACTTGCATAATCGGTTCATAAATGACCGTAGAACTTCCTTTTACTTTACAGAATAAAAGCTAAATGAAAAACATTTGGCTTGCATATTTCTTAACTGTAAAGTGTATTCGGTCTATTTTTTCCCATTGAATATTTATTTACTCACTAAGATTATTTTGAATACTATTCAACTTTATTAAATTTCTAACTTTCTTGTTTGTCAAAATGATTTTTTTTATTTATTTACTTGAGAATTAAACCAATAAAGAAATATCCGTCCATAAAACAACCTTAAAATAATATTTAATAAAGTTTATGTTTTAGAACATTATGGCCAATTAACGGCTCAAGGGCTGATTTGACCCAGATTTAAAAAATTCAGTTTCATATGAAAGAGAAAAGACAAAAAAGAAAAGAAAAAAAAAACACAGCGTTTTATGTTAATTAATTAAATCTTTATGACAAATCCCATATCTACATATTTTTATTTTACTAAGCCGAAATCTTATTTATTACGAAAATACTGTTTCGAATAAATTTAATCGAAAAGGAAAGTTGGTTTACAGTTATTTCAAAAAAGACCAGAATGTTATTAGAATTTTTCTATTGTTTATAAACTTTTAATTATCGTTTTTAAATCGCTAAAAAAGGCGTTCCTATTAAAAAAATTTTAACTTTTAAGTTAAGGTCATGTGAATGGAATGAATACAGTAACGAATGTCTAACCGATAATTAGCATATGTTAGTATTTCTTCGATTTTTAATGTATTAAAAAGTGTTTATTAATGACGAATGAAAATTTCAGGTAGTTAATGTTCGAATGCACCATCTAATTATAGCCGCACCACAATAGTGGAGATGGTATTAAGCATTTGTGCTGATGTTTGTAACACCTTAAAATATTAGTATACTTAAAGGTGGACGTTTGAGTATACCGATCTGTTCAGTATCACTTTCTAAGTCGAATTAAAGATGTCCGTCCGGTTGGCGCGCTTGCCTTGTGCGCAAAGTACATGTCGCAATTTTGGAGATAATTTGATGAAATTTGGAACATTGAAACAAGGACCAAGCCTATTGAAAATAAGGCGAATTGGTCCATAATTTCACATACACCCACTTATTATGTTAGTATGCATTTCGATTAAATTTTGTCTAAACTTATTTTTGTGCAATTATAATCATATTTCCAAATTTTTTTGGAATCGGTCCATATTTTTAAACCATAGCTCCCATAAAAATACTACTTCCGAAAATAGCTTAATATACAAATTGGCGGTAATACCTTTAACGATAGCTACTATGTAATGACAAAATTTTGTCCTGGTAGGTCGAAATCTAAACAATATTCGGCACAAAGAACTTTTACATGAGTCTTTATCTCATAATATAATTTTGTTTAGGCGGGTCCATGATCGCCCATGGGTCCCAAATAGGGTACACTAACGAAAATTGATTTTATATATTGTGGTATAGGGTATCATATGGTCGGGCTTGACCGACTATACTTTCCAACTTGTTTTTAAACTTATTTGAAGAAAACAAAATATCTTCAAAATTATTTTTGAAGAATAATTTATTAAAGTTTTTGAAAAATATTATTATTATTTGCTAAATATGTATGTTTGTTTTTAAAAGTAAAAAACTATTTGTGTTGCGCTAAACTTTATTATTTAACAATTATAAATTGTTTTTACAACGTTTAAGACAAATGATCAGCTTTTTGACTTCCTGTAAGTGAAAATACCAGGAAATTTTTATTTAAAAGCTGTAAATTTATAAATACATTTAATGCTTAATAGGACGAAACAAATTATATTGTTTACCCATATCTATAAAAGTTCAATTTAAAGCAAATAAATATTAGGATTTTATTTTTAAAATACGTAAAAAGTTTACTTATGTTTTTTTGCTATCGCCTTCAAAAATTATGAAAACAGAAATAAAGGAAACAAGTAAGAGTGCTATATTCGGCTATGCCGAATCTTATATACCCTTCACCATGGTTGGAAAAGAACAGAAGTTTATATATATACTTATCGCTTAATTGCAATTAATTATTTGCACATGTCTGCGTGCTATTAGATAAATTAAAAGTTTAATTAATATTTAGCAAGTTTATTTTCGATTGGATTTCAGTATTTTGGCCACAACTCGTCAATTTTTAACCGATTTGACGGAATTATATACTCACATCTTTAAGAAGAAATTAATTTTATAGTTTGGTGGCAAAATTTGTACTCGGGAAGAAATATGGTTTCCGAAAATAGGTATTTTTCAAAAAAAAAATTTATATTTGGTCATAACTTTTTGTGTTGTTTTTTCTTAGAATTATCTAAGTCAGGCTTTCAAGGTCACAGTAAATGAAAAATAAAAGACTATTTATTCATAATTTTACTCCTCCGACGTTTCGTTGAGATTTTTTCAACCTCCTCAGGGATTTAAATTTTATTGAATATATAATCTTTACATTATAATTTTTAAATAAATTTGTTTTTAAACCATACAACAAGTACCACATAAAATACAAAAACAAATAAAATAAATAATAAAATAAAATATATCACAGATGAACTTTCTTTCTTTTGGTATCACAGTTTAAAACTGTATTTGAACCGATTTTTTCGAGTTTTTTAGAAAATATGTTTACTAGAAAAGGTTATATGACAGCCCTAAAATTAAAATTGTTGATGGTCTTATCCCATTTTTGGAGTATTTTGCTTATAACTTACCTATTTTAGCCGACTTGACAGATTTATAAAAAAAAACAATTGAACCTTAATTAAATATAATGAACTTCAGCCTGATTTAAAACCATGAACAGTTAAATAATATAAGCACAAACTAATTATTGTAGATAATTTTATAATGTTATGGTCATATTTAACCATAATATGGTTACCTACAAGTTATTAAAATCTAACCATGCTATGATGCTCTTTTATTTTATTTATAAAAATTTTTTATTTATAAAAATTTAAGGTCAAAGTTGAACTTTTGATGTTGTTTTAAACATTTAGTAAGAAAATGCTTTTGAGAATTATGATATTTTTTTTATTCAAAAAGTGCACTTTTTTAAGAACTTCTATTCTAACTATTTCATGTCAGATTTATAGAATGTCAAAACTTAAAATTATTATTTTTTTACTCATATTGAAAGCCCTTTTATTCATTAGCACTATATAAATAATAATTTAAATGTTTGACATTCCATTAATTTGACATGTATAGAGACATCACAATGAAATTTTAAAAGTTATGTAGACCGAAGAGATCTGAAAACAGTGGACTAACAGCATCCCCATTTTTAATTAAGAAGTACCTTAAATTCCCAATTCCAGAAAAACGATTTTATAAAAATGATTTTTTTTACAAAAATTGCAAAACTGCCACTATTTACCACTCGGTATTGATCGGAATTTTTCAGAAAATATTATTATTATTATATCCATTTCTGGAGAAAACATTGTTTTATCAGCGAAAGAACATTGCAATCTTTTGGCGAAATAGTAAAAATGAGTATTCAATGTACATATTACCTCTATTCGCATATACTACATTCGCCTCAAATATACCACTCACTATACTTATAGAAAAATGCATAAGCCTTTAACAATACAACATACCATTGCTTAAAGTGTGCTTTCCTAATAACATAAAAAAATTTAACCCATTATTGATAACTATACTGTTATTTCTACCCGAATAAAAAACTAGAAAAATCGTTAAAAAAAATTAACCCAAAAAATCCGTTTTATCCGACAAAAGACAAAAGAGATAACTTAACATTTATGCATATTTAAGCTACCAGTTTAAGAGGACCACAAGTCACTCTTACGACCCTCTTTTAACCCGCGTTCTTTCAAATAACTCAAAAGCTGCCCGGCTTTGACAGCTCCAAGAATTGCATCAGTTTCAGAATAATTTCATAAAATTAAACGTTCGTAAAACATTGTGCTTTATTTCAGTAAAATAAAAAGAGCAAAAATAAAATGTTGCAAGTTATTTAATTAAAATGAAAAAAGTGTTCAACAAACAGTTCCAAACAGTTGCAAAACTATATATAGGGATAAAGAGGACACCTTCAGCTTTTCGATGGTACTAAATTCTCTTTAACCCTTTTTGACCCTAACAAGTTATGTTTCCCTGAATTTCGGATTTAACTAAAAAAAAAGAACCTGGGGAAACTTTTAACAACACATCAGGTATAAATGAAACAGTGATGTAACGAACGATTTTTTAAAGACTACACAGAAAAAAATAAAAACTTATTTTAATTAAAAAATTGTGATATTAATTAAAAAATTAATTAAATTTGCACCAGTAAACAAATTAAAAGTATCAATTAAACGTTTAATACAATTGATTAAACGTTTAATTCACTTAATTAAACGTTTAATTCAATTGATTAAATTTTTATTTAAAATTTATTTTATATTTGATTAATGCTTTAATTGGTGAACAAATTTTGAAGAATCTTTTCTGTGTACTATCCCATTAATATAGCAATAAAAATTTCGACGCATTTTTGATAACAGTTTGCAAGAAATCATAATATAGTTCTGATCAAATTTACAAAAATCTAATTTTTACTAAAACAACATAAAATATTTGTTTCCAGCAGCATGCCACACCCACAATTACAAATATTTTGATGTATTTTTTTTGGATACCTTTGTTCTAATATGTTTGTTATCTAGTGGCATTAAAAACTTTGAAATCGGCGATAGCAAAAAATTTGACTTTTGGCCGATGAAATTCAATTTTCAGCCACAGTCTGACGCCAAGCCATTAGCCAATGTAAAATTAAACACAAAGAGCACAAGGATGGTCTGGTGACCCTTAAATGCTAATGACAATGACGCACGAGCTGCTTCCCTGCCTAGAGCTGTTTAACGAATGGATTTATTTTATAGAAATAATTTTAGTACCATATATCATTATTTTAGCTCTGGGCTAAAAGTTATTTTCTTAAAATTATAATCTTTTCTTTATCTTTATTATATTCAACATTTTTTTTTATTTTCGAATTTTTTCTATGAGCTAAATTTCAGTTATTTATTTTATAAAGCTTTTTTGTAATAGTCCTAAAAAATATATAACTGAAATTTTAGCTCAAAATGTTGTACATAAAAAATTTAAAAATACCGCTTTCGAAAATCACTTTTATTGCCATTATGTATTTGTGTTTCTAACAGAAAATGGCATTGAGGTAACATTAGGCACAAAAAACCTTTATATAAAATAATATCTAATTTTTTTAGTTCATTAATGATAATCGCGCTCACACGAAAAAAATCTTAAAACATGCTCAATTGGCATCACTGGCGCTTAAAATATTATAATTAATTCTACTGCCTAACTTTTATTTTCCAAAGAGTAACGAAAACCACTATTGTTTTAAAATATGTGTCAGTTTCAGTTAAAAGGGACCTATGGATGAAAAAATCGATTTTTACTTTTTTAGTACATAATTCTTAAAATATACAATACGCTCTTTCTAATGCAGCAAACCGCAGATTTCTAACTGCATTACTTTTGTCATAAGTAAGCTTTAAAATACACCTTTGATAAGTAAAGAAAAAGAACCCGATGTAACAAAATTTTATGTAATTGATCGAATTCACTTGAAACGAATCTGGTATTAGATTTTGAAAATTCAAAGTCCAATATGGCGGACTTTTTTTGTAAAGTTAACAAGTCGATTTTGACACAGCTGATCGCTTTTATGGCTTGAAACTAGTTATCCGGCATTTTGAATTTGGAAAGTCTGACTTTAGATTCATAACCAGCTACCCCGAAAAACCCTGAGGGACGAGTTTCAAACAAATTCAATAATATTACAAAAAAATTGTCCGCCATATTGGATCCGTCGTTTTGAATTTTCAAAATCTAATACCAGACTCGTAATCTTCAACCTCAAAAACCCCCCGGATGATAAGTTTCAAGCCTTAAAAGTGTTCAGTTGTATCAAAATGAACTCTTTTAACTTACAAAAAAAAAAAAATCCGCCATTTTGAATTTTCAAAATCTAATACAAGATGCGATATCTTCGACCCCAAAAACAACCAGGTAACGAGTTTCAAGCCATAAAAGCATTCAGGTGTATCAAAATACTCTTGTTTTAAACAAATCCAATAACAAAAATTATGATAGTGCATAGAAAATATTCCTGTGAAATATTGAAGGAATGAGGCTATTAAAGTATAAAAGCTTTTGAGGATTGTATTTGACATAGAATACACATTCGAATAATATGAAAAATTCAAATCCAATAACCTTACAAACAATATTCAAAACCCCTTATAACGGGTTTTGAGCTATAAGAGCTTTCAGGCATTTCAAAATTAACTTGTTAACTTTAAAATCGATTTTCTCCAAAACTCATTTTTATCCCATAGGTCTCTTTTAACTGAAACTGACACATATTATTTTATTTGAATTGCCTATGTACGTCTAAAGTGCCCCTGCTAACAAGCAAATAATACATAGGCGTCCCGGTAGGCTAGTTGGTAGTGAGTTAGTCTATCACCGCGAGGGTAGCGGACTCGATTTCCGCCAAAGACTTTGGTCTGTTTTTGCTCGATAAGCCAAAACATTAAGATTGATTTACATACTCGTACTAGTTGACCTAAACCAGGGTCTTTTAACAGGGTAGACTAGATATTTGAATACCCGGAATAAACAAGGTATTTGTGACAGGTTAACTGGACTTGGTATACACAATTGGAGTATATTCTGAAATTCAGAGTCTGAATACTAAATTCAAAATGGGGTTTTAGTGCAAGTTTTTGTTAGGTAAAGTGTTTTTTGTACGTGTACCAATACATTTTTTAATTTAATATATACAAACTAAATAAACAAAATAATTAAGTTACTCAAATTGTATTGCATTTTTAATTGCATTTATATATGTTTGTATGTACTTATTTGTTTACTCGTAATTATAGTAATTTACAAGTTTTAATTGCTCACTACGCTATTGTATATTTAAAATCTGTAAGTGGGTTGTTATAAAAGGAACTTAAATACTGCAATACTTTCGATACTTAAATATTTCTCTAGCTTATAGACAAACTGAACACTGTGTACATAGTTTGCATAATGAGAACAAAAATCGTTTTTACTCTGAAAAGGGAAGTTAAAACAACCAATGGCCTCTTATGAACCTGACCTAAGAATAACTGTGCATACAAGTAAGAGGTCTATATTCGGCTGTGCCCTGCATCTTATATGCCCTTCGTCATAGTACTTAAAAGCCAATTGTTTCCTAGGTCAAATGATAGGGCGCTAGCGTGTTAAAGTACTTATTTCAAAAAGCATCCTTTTGTGAGCGCTTGGTGAAATAATAACACGATTTCGCTGATTTTACAAAACTAAACAAATCTCCTATATCTAAAATATCAACTTAGCTTGATTTGTATATGGCTTATCACACCAAAACCTTAAATGCTGTAGGGCAATTATATAGGGCCAGGTAAAAAAGTACCAATGTTGCTAATTTTTAATACTATTATATTTAGGAAATATCGAGCTCATGTTTGATGGTGCTATTCTTATGAAATAAATGATTTAGGGCGAAAAAAGTAGCTATTTGTCTTTAAGTCGGTCATTTATAAAGCGGTGTTGCTAATTTTCACAACCTGTTTTCTAAGTTCATAAGTTATAAGGAGACGCAAAAAACAATGCTTAAAGCGCAACGATTTAAGATTTATTGGTAAATATTAAAGGTCTTGGTGCCGTTTCAACATACACGCGAACAGACTCACAGACGGACATAATTTAATCATCTCTTCAACGCCAAAATATATTTATGTACGTTAAGGAGTCTAAGATCAATATTTTAGAAACTACAAACTACGGAATAAAATTAAACCTTTTTTGTGTCACATATAATTTAGCTTTCTTTTCCATTCTACCTCGTAAAACACCAAAATGCTTAATTGAAAAAAAGAAAAATACTTTAATTGCAATTAACTTTTAATTGTACTCATCAATGCGTTTCGTGTGAGAAGCGTGTTTCATTTTAAAGAATTCGTAAATAGTTGCCATTCGTTTTAAAGTGAAGTAAAAAAATAATATCAAAATATTTATGATAAAACAGTAACAGTTGTATCAAAAAACGATTAATTAAACATAAGATAACATCACTTTTGTTTTTATTTATTTTTTTAGTAAAACATTCGATGTCAATGAAAGTGAGATGTTGTAGACATTCTGACAAAGCGTTATTTATAATTTTACAAATTAAATTCGAAGCAAGAGTAAGTAATGAAACCAAATGGGAAAACATAATGAAGATTATATCTTAGTACATATAAATTAAAAAACGATAGTGTTTTTCTCACAAAGTCTATCTTCCAAAAATTGCAGAATTAATTTAAAAAATTAGACTGTTTTATCAAGTAAAGAATATATCTACACTTTTACCAGAATAGGTAAGAAAGATATTATGCGTTTGTGCTGAAGTTGCTGACGCTGAAAATATTTGTCCAAGAATCAATTCACTATTTCGATCGAAAATCATCTATTTTAACGCGCTCTTATCTTTAAAACTTGTGTCCTCTTTTTGTCATATTTTCATAATCGGTCATCTTTCGTCTTCCTTTAATATTAAAAACATGATAAATATTCGTTTTTATTGAGCATACTGAGCTTTCGCTTTGGAAAATAAATGGTAACACTTATTTTCTCTCCATAAGTTGTTGCATTTCATTAAAATGCTTGGACTCTGCCATTACATATGAAATACAATGTCATTTAAATGACCGCCTCTAGATAGTTGCAGCAGTCTTTTCTTTTGTTGTAGTTTTTCACTACTTTTTTTAGCACATTTCGGGCGGTATCTTGGCGAAAACTTGATAAATTTCTAACGTTAGCGGATTATCCGCGTAGACACGGTCCTTGACGCAACCCTAAAAAACAGGTCTTACGGCGCCAAATCACATAATCTTGGTTCCGATTTAAAGCCTGTTTCTCTAGCACCCAAACAGCATATCTACGGCGCGCCGCGGCGTTGTGAATGGTTAGCGATACTATCGGAAGTGCGCACATTGCAATGATGCATACGCCTGACCAAAACGTATTGCTTCCAGTCTCTTCAAATTTCTTAATAACCTTTTTGCCAATTCCTTGCACAGTAGGTCGATTATTAGGACCAAAATTACCCCGTAATGCTCACAATTTTTTTTTTTCTTTATTATTGAATCTTTCTTGTCGAAAATTACAATATTTATTCAAAGCCTAATCCTAATTGTTATTTTTTAGCTATTACAAATGTAATCGCTAATTAGCTGCATTCATGTTTCAAAAAAAGCCTGCTAGGCCCAAAGTGTCGGTTCTTTTTCGCCTCTGGTGCCCTTCGAACTGCAGCAGATCCCGAGCGAGGTACTTGGGATGGACCATTAGTTCATCTATGTATTTGACTCAATACTTTTAATTTCCTCCTAAAAGGTTGGGATGTTAAGATCTCTGTGGATAATGCCATTACGTATATACCATGGGTTGCGGACGATTTGTCGTAATATCCTAGACTGTCTTCTTTGTAGCTTCTGGATGTTTTCTGCGCATGCTGTACCCCATAATTGGATGCCATATTTCCATATTGGTTTTATGATAGACTTGTATAAGAGCGGTGGGGTGTCACAAAGCCATAGGA